>CM027842.1:58309050-59664302 GCA_016097545.1 Eucalyptus victrix
AACGGCTACCAAATCTTCTAGATACGAGTTCTCCAATGGGTATATTGGACGATTCTCAGGATGCTGTCCAACGGCTAGTTTGGAAGTGGAGGAGTATTTAAGGAGTGAAGGACCGATGAGCAAGAAAGACGGAGCGTATAATTTATAATTCCAAAGTACGGCGACCTTCGATTATACACTTGTCTTTGGAGAGCTTAAACGTTTGTAATCGTGAGAGAAATACCAAAAGAGTGACTTAGTGAGATAGTGTGATATACTACTAATTGTTTGCACTCGAAGTTGTAATCTCTTGTTGATTGCATAGTGGAATCCGGCCAAGAGAGGCTGTTAGCGTGGGAGAGTGGACGTAGGCTTGGATTAAGCCGAACCACTATAAACCTGTGTTCTTATTTTCTTCCCTAACTCCTTTATTTTGTTCATACTAGCACTCTCAAGTTCAAGCAATTCTCACGCACAAAACTTTCATGTAATGTTTTGCATTCTAAATTTTCAAGTTATGCTTTTGGCTTGACATTGATGTTGTTTAAGGTTTGGAACATATTGCAAAGCTCAATCATAGTGCACGGATGCACCCAAGTTAGCCTTGATGATTAAATGTGTTCCATAACTATGACATGACTTTATTATGTCATTAGTGTCTTTTCTCATAACTCGCTATTAATAATTTTTCAAATGACTTTTGAGCATCACACGAAACCATCAATTTTTTTTTAATTTTTTTAATTTTATGTTTTTACTATCATTGAATGCCAGTGATTGTGCTTGGCACTTGTCGGCGAATAAGTGATCTAATGTTGGCTCATTAAAATTATCTAGCGATTGAGAACCAAGGCCCAAGGGCCTACTTGCATGTTTACTTTCTATTATGCATGTGATTTTTAGATGTATGTATAGGTGCAATGCATGAATTTGTGGGATACCTTTAGGATACCCTTAGTAGGGGTTTCTTAGCATTGGTTGCCATGTGACAAGACAAATGGTGACCAATAGCTATGAGCCTTAAAAAATGAATTGGGATAGGTAACCTATAGGGATCGTCGCATGAATCACGAAGGTCGATCCCGAGGCCAAATTTGATCAATTTTGCATATTGTTTCAATTCCAATTGTTCTTGTTTGCTTTATGATTGTGATCGTTTTCTATGATGTTGATTGTTTCTTTCCCATTTTATGTACCTAGTCTTAGTTTTAGATTATGTTTAGAATAGGTCCCTGGAGGTGGAGGTCCTTTGAGACATGAAGAAGATGGATGGTCATTATCCAATCCAACCTTGTCTTTGTATCATTTGTTCCCCAATATATGTTTTGGGTTATCTCATATTCTATAATTGCCCTTTGAGTTGCGAGTTTTCTTTCTTATGGATTTATTTTTGTTTAGGATTACATGTTAGATTTACCGCTTTCTTTAAAGTGTTTTCTTGAGTATTTACTTACCGCCTTGTCTTTAAATTTCAATTGTTTGTTTTCCCCCTCTTTTAATAGAAATAGATTGGTATGGAATTGATCACTCATGCATGATCACTTACTTAGTTTCATTGACTCAAAAAAAAAAAAAGTAAAAGACACGCATGGACACCTTAAGAAATACGACAAATCATTAAGTACCGAAATGGTACTAATAGAAATATTAGCATAACTCAAGTTCTTGAACCTTAGAATCCTTAGTTGTGTGAATATTGATGGATCACTCCTCACCCTCGATAGGGTTTCTAGGCTGACCCCCTAAAAACGAAGCTAGTGACGACTCCTACCTTTTATCTAGGTTGTCTTCAACAACTCATAGATAATAAATGTGTTGGAGAAAACTTCCTTATTTATTTTAAAATTGACAAAACATTTCCATCAGTCTAGTCTGAAGACTTGCAGACTCTATCGTCAAAGTTTGAAAACCTCCAGACTCAAGATTTACAGTCTATCCTCACCGATAGCTTCCAGACCAATGAAGAAAAGATTTATCCGATGAAGAAGACTTATCTAGATGCGAGTATATCTTTAAGGATTTGGTTTGTACGGTTGAAGAAGATCTCACGGCTGGAGATAACATCTCGCGATCAATTATTTTTATTGAAATCAATTCGGATAATTAAATCTGTTGATTGGCAAAGTATATTTGGAAGATTTTATTTATGGAAACTTAGATCCTAATTGTATGGGCGAGCATGATTGGTGGACTATTATCATATTCTTTAAATAACTCGAGATCTCCCTAATTGATTCTGTTCAACGGCTAGATTGGAAGAACTCTTTTGGAATGTGCCAACGGTTATAATGGCATGGAGGAGTATATAAGGAAGATGCTCAAGTTATTTAAGAGTGTACGTGAAAGAAAAATTCCAAAGTCGAAGCTCCTAGTTCTTTGCTAATTTAATCGTGAGCTTAAGTTGTACTCAAAAGAGATTAAATACTTGTGAGACATTGAGGAAGTGTAGTAGAGTCTCTACATTGTGGAATCAAGGATGTAAGACTGTAAAATTTATTTTGGTTTTTAGTGGAATCTAGCCGGTGGACTTTCGTGCGGGAGAGTAGACATATGCTTAGTCTAAGCCGAACCATTATAAATTTTGTGTTTCAATTTTCTTCCCTAAACTCTTTACTCCCTAAACTCTTTACTTTAATTCGTAGTCTTATATAATTATTTATAATCTTTTACATCTTCAGCGCCTATTATTTTCAAAAGACGAATTAAGTTGTTAAGTCTTGCAAAACTTCTCTTTAACACCTATTCACCCCTCTCTAGGTGTTCTTACTAGCCCTATCAATTGGTATTAGAGTTTGTGTACTCATTTAATTAAAGTGTTTTTACTTCTGAGTAAAAGATTTATGACTAGTATGTTGGCTCCAAGTTTGGTTGAAGGCTAGAGCAACACTAGACCACCTTACTTCGATGGATATAAATACAGCATATGGAAAAATAAGATGAAAGCATTCTTAAGATCGAAAGATCCTCTGGAATGGGACGTGGTAGAAAAAGAATCATTCCTAAAGCTGCATTAGTTTCGTAAAGAGGAAAAGTTGTAGATACTAGCGAGATGACTTAAGAAGAAATAACCAAGAGACAAGCTCTGATGCTAAAGCAATTTACTCTTATATTGTGCGTTATCTCCTACTGAGTATAACAGAATATCTTCTTGTGAAACAACCAAAGAAGTCTGGGATAGGCTACATATTACCTATGAAGGAACCGATCGAAAGTGAAAAAACAATGATTAATATTCTACTTTAAGACAATATGAAGCATTCAAGATGAAGTTAAGAGAATTTGTCACGATATGTTTGGTCGCTTTTACTGAAATTGTAAATGGTCTGAAGTATTAGGGACAACCAATTTTAAGCAATAAAAGTCAACAAATTGTTGCGTGGACTCTCCAAAGACTGAAATCACGTAAAGACTTTAATAAGGGAAACACAAAGGATCATGTTGGTTTCTGTAGATGAACTAGTTGGCACATTTTAGTCCTATGAAGTGGAGCAAATCAATGAGGAGGAAGATCCTAAAGGTAAGAAGTCAATTGCTTTGAGATCTAATAATGATTATGATGTTACAGATTTTGAATATGATATGGACGATGAAGAGTTAGCTCTTATGATAAAGAGGTTCAAGAAATTGAACAAAAAGGGAAGAAGATTCAATTGGAAGAAATAAAGCACTCAAAAGTTTCAAAACAAATTAACTAAGGATGATGAAATCAATAAATATGTGATATGTTTTGAATGCAAGAAAAATGGACATATCAAACCCGATTGTCCTTTGTTGAAGAAAAAGAAAGGAAAAGCTGAAAATACGGGGAAGGCTCTCAAAACAGTAGACATTGGAGTGATACCGACCGCGAAGAAAGTGATGAAGATTATACCGACATTTGTCTAATGGCAAAATCAAAATCAAACTCAAACTTTGAAATAGATACAAACTCAGACTCAGACAACGAAATTGAGGTTACTATCAAGAAAAAAGTTAAATGATATTTGGATAGTGACCGCTTAAGACATATGACTAGAGATTCAAGTTGTTTTATAAAACTTGTTCAAATGAATGGTGGAAAATTCTTCAGTGGAAATAACAAAGGAAGAATTGTTGGGTGTGGAGCTGTAAAGATTGAAGTCTCACAATCAACTATGTCTTCTTGGTGGAAGGGATTAAATTACAATCTACTCACCATTAGCCAACCGTGTGACACTAGATTCAAAATCAATTTCCAAGAAGGAGTATGTTCGGGAACTAGTAAAGATCATTCTTAATCTTTTACTAGATGAAGGCATGGGAACATCTATCTTCTAGATATAAAACCAAAAAAATCTCAATGTCTAATTTCAATTCAAGATGAAATAAATCATTTGCATTGAGTTTGGCTATGTCAACATGAAGCAAATTGCCAAGATCTCTTTCAAGAACCTTGTTCGTGGGTTGTCCAACTTGAAGTTTCAAAAATCTGACTTATGTACACCATATGTGTTGGGAAAACAAATTAGAAGTTCTTTTAAACTAATAAATCAGGTTTCTACTAATCGTGTTTTGCAGCTTCTGCATATGGATCTCTTTGGACTAATCAGAACTAAAAGCATTGGTGTAAAGAGATTATTCTCGATTTACTTAGGTTCACTTTTTGGCAAGTAAGTCTGAAACCTTCTATCACTTTTCAAAGTTTGCCAAGAAAGTTCAGAATGAGAAATGATATGCTATTTCAAGCATATGGACAGACCATGGAGATGAGTTTGGAAATCAATACTTTGCAAAATTCTGTGATGAATCAGGTTTTCAGTATGTTTTCTCCTCTATATACACTCCTAGAACGTAATGGAGTTGTGGAAAGAAATAATGAATGCTCCGCAAGAAATGACAAGAACTCTATTAATAGAAAGTAGTATTTCTTCTCATTTTTGGGTTGAAGTAGTTTCTACAGCTTGCTATATTATTAACAAAGTATTCTTAAGGCCTATTCGGGAGAAAACTCCCTATGAGTTATTAAAGGAAAGAAGCCAACTCGTTTATTACTTTCATGTGTTTGGTTGCAAATGTTTTGTTTTTGAAAATGCAAATAATCAAACTGTAAGTTTGAAGAAAAATCGATGAATGAATTTTCCTTGGCTACTTAACCTTAAACAAAGCTTGGCAGAGTATTCAACAAGAAGACTCAGTCCGTGGACGGATCTATGAATGTCAAATTTCAAAAATTTTTGCAAAATTAACTGATTTAGACTCAACCCAAAGAATCAACCCGTCGCACTTTACAAAGTCTACCTCTCCTGCCAAACACTCGAAAATCAATAATGACGGAAATTGAAAAAAATCAATCAAGTAGAAGATCGAAGAACCGAAGGCCGTACCGGTAATTGGAAGCACAAGTCTAATCATCCCAAAAAACTCATCATCGGTGACATTAATGAAGGGATTCACACCAGATCCAAAAAGCAAGAAGATTCTAGCGCCGTGGCACTTATTTCTAAAATAGAACCCAAAAGTATAGAAGAAGTTTTAGCGACGAAAGCTAGATTGAAACAATGTAAGAAGAACTTAGATAGTTTAGCATTAATGATGTATGTGAATTAACTCCTAAACCAAAAGGTAAATCCATTATTAGAGCTAAATGGGTTTTCAGGAATAAGATGGATGAAAAATGAAAAATGGTTAGGAACAAATCAAGACTCGTGGCCAAAGGATATACGCAAGAAGAAGGGATAGACTATGATGAAACTTACTCATCAGTAGCCAAGTTAGAAGCAATTAGATTATTACTGCTTTTGCACATTATAAAAATTTCAGGTTATTTCAAATGGACGTTAAGAGTGCATTCCTAAATGGATTTATGTGAAACAACCTCTCGGATTTGAAGATCCAAAGAGATCGAGACTCGATATTAGATGAAAAAATGCTCTATATGGATTAAAGCAAGCACCTCGAGCATGGTATGACATGTTAAGTAAGTTTTTAATTCAAAACGGTTTTGTCAAAGGAAAAATGGATACTACATTGTTTATTAAAAGAGAAGGTAAAAACTTTCTATTTGTTCAAATCTATGTTGATGATATTATATTTGGATCACCTAAAGAAAACCTATGTAAAAGTTTTCTAAGTCTATATAGGATGAATTTGGGATGAGCATAATGGGTGAACTATCTTTCTTTCTCGGATTGCAAGTGAAATAATTGAAGGAAGGAATTTTCATTTACCAAGAAAAATATGCAAAAGACTCGTTAAAAAGTTCGAATTGGAGAATTGCAAAAAGCGAGATACCAATGTTAAGTTCTTGAAGTGGACAAAGATGAAGGAGGAAAGAAAGTTGACCGGAAGCTTTACAAGAATATTATTTATTCATTTCTTTATCTTCTGCTTATAGACCTAACGTTTTGTTTAGTGTTTGCATTTGTGCTAGATTTCAATATGATCCGAAAGAATCTCAACTAAGTGCTGCAAAACGAATCATCAAATACATTGCAACTACCTTAAAGTGAGGTTTGTGATATCCTAAAGAAGGAGATTTTACTCTCCTTGGATATTCATATGTAGATCTAGCGAGTTGCGAGTTGATAGAAAGAGTACTTATAGTACTTATCAATTGCGAGAAATAGGACGGTATCATGGTTCTCAAGGAAGCAAAATCTTGTAGCTCTTTCAACAAGAAGTAGAGTATGTGGTCCTTAGAAGTTCTGTTTTCAAATCTTATGGATAAAACAACAAGCGAGACTTTGGAATCGAAGATTCATGCGAGATCAAATGTGGCAATACTAGTGCAATTAATCTCACAAAGAATTCAATTCTTCATTCAAGAGTAAAGCACATAGAGATTCAACATCACTTTATTAGAGATTATGTTCAAAATGGAGAAGTTATGATTCATTTCATTGATTCAAAAGAAGAATTAGCGAATATATTTACAAAGTCATAGGAGAAAAGCCTATTTGAGTCTATTCGCACCATATTGAACATCACATCTTTTATCCATTAAAGTCGAAGGTGCTTAGACTTAGAAGACCAAGAGTTATATTTGTAAGTTATTTCGGTACTAATAATTTAATTTTTGGTTAAAGACTTGAAAATGTACGGTTACTTATTAATCGCTAATTGATTGAAATTATCTTTTTTGAATTATAGCATTTATTCATTTTCGAAAAGGTCGTAGTTATTTTTTGAAAAGCGGTTAATATTTTTCGAAAAGGCATTTCTAATTTTTCCTTTATGATGCTTCGTTTATTTCACTTCACTTGCTTTATATCTTTATTGATATCTGTCTTCTTTGTTTTCACTCTTAAACCCTAAAATCTTGAACTCCCACTTGCTCTCACTTTCATTGTTGTTTAATCCAAAAGTTTTCACCTTTTCAAGCAAGTTTGTGAACTTCTCCCTTAATGCAACAATGTCTTCAAGAAAGTCTTCGAGAATCACAAGTAGGGGACCACGACACATGCTTGAGGGTCCTATGCATTTCGATTTGACCGATGAAGAAGATTCTTCTCCACCACAGTGATCGAGTCAGCAACAACCTTCTTAGCAGCGTTCGTTTCCTCCACCAACTCAACCAGAAGAAGAAATTTTGGAAGAAGTTGAACTTGTAAGAATGTTAACTCTTAAGGTTGCTTTCAAGCTTTATTCTAGTTTGAAAAGAGGAGGAAGCTGCTATGTTTTTGATCGATGAATACACGAGAGAAGAGGCTACAAGAATGAAGCTCTATTTCTACGCGATATGGAGAAGATGGCATTGCAAAAAAGGGATCCGCTGAAAAAGCCTTTGCTATTTTCCTAGTGTCCGCACTTTGGCACTACTAATCAACCACAAGGACGGGATGACGACAATCATATGTTTACCCATTTTCAGCCTAGAACAAGAGTTGCTGCAAATGTTGTTAATGATGGAGCAAGTCTATTCATATTGAAGAATCACAAAAGGTTTATTTGAATTTAATGAAGAGAGAGGTTATGAACCATAGGAGTGTTGATTTTAATTTTCTTGATTCGGTGAAAGTAAATCTATGAGAGAAGTTTGCTCTTACGCAATTGGAGCACTTTTGTTTAGAATTCTTGTTACTTATTCGAACTCATAACTTATTTTTATTCGAACTTATCTTTCTTGGATGTAAACGAGTTTCTCTTTTACGGTGAGGGATAAGGAGTGTTTGGTGGATATGAACACTTTGGCTGACCTAATTGGGGGTGGAAATAGCGTATTTCCAACCAATTAGTGTATCGTTGCTCATGCTATTCTTTCATTGGTGAAAGACAGGGGATGGTGAAGGCAAGATATCATACTCTAGGATGAATGCCTCCAATATCTTGCTGCACAAAATCGTGATCAAGCGCATCATCCAAAGTCGACATCCAAGGCGTGTGTCTCGATCGAAGCAAAATTGATGCATGCCATTAATATTGGCTATAAATTCTCTTTGCTTCACACCATCGTGTTTCACATGTATAGGACAGTAGTGAAAGATAACTTCATTATTTTGCTTTTATCACATGCCTTTTTAGACATTTTAAAATTCGCATCCCTACACCATTATATTTGACAAACATTTCTCAAATGGTGATTGGATTTAAAATGGTCACAAAGATGCGTTTGAAAGAGCTTAACAAGGTGTTAGAGCGCATGAAGGAGAAGTCCTCCCGTCAAAGCAAAACAAGACTCTGCTGCAGCCAAAAGGAAAGGTAAGGAGCCCATGGATGCTCCGTAAAGAGAACGAGAACTCTCATTTTTTAGGATGAAGAGGATGAGGATGAAATGACTCTTTCAGCCTTAAGAAAATTGAAGAGTTTTGTTAACTTTCAAGAGACAAGAGAAGAGCCAAACGAAGGAGAAAAAGAGAGAGAGAAGAGACGGAGAAGGAAGATGAAGAACATAGGAGGACGAGAGGAAGAAAGAAGAGAAGAAGAAGATAGAGAAGAAAGAGAGAGACCGGGGTCAAGAGAGACTCTTTTGAGCCAACCTTGGTTGTCTCCTTGTCCGATGAATCGATATGGCAGGAATTGGAGCGCTACGCGCATCACTCTGGAGTTGAAGTTGAATAAGAAAAAATCTTTCCTACTCCACCTGAAGGCAACCAAACAAGGGGAGCTATTGGACAACAAGGTATTTTTTTACTTATCTTTCCTAGTGATGTGAGTCGTTTTGCAGTAGATCCAGATGATGTGTATTCCTCTCATTATCTAGAAGCATCCACTCATAGTCATGGTGGACAATCTATTGAAGATCCCTCCATTCTCAGGACTCCTGGAATTGACTCAGTTGGACCTAGTGTTGCAACAGCACAAACAACAGGCTTTTCGAGGCTGCTAGAGATTCTATTGGATGTAAGGAAACAATAATATGCTATAGGGTATGAGATGTAGGATCTCAAGAATGCTTTCATGGCCACTTCGGTGTCTTTGCAAGATCAGTTAAACGTCCTAAAGACTCAAGTGCAAGATCATGTGAAGGGTGAATATTTCCAGCAATTGAAGGAGACCATTGGGAAGCTTGAGAAGATAGTGAATTCCATGGGAGAATTTCAGCTTGTTCACTTTTGATTCTCTCTATTTTCAAACAACTCTTTTTATTCTCTACTTTTTGCTGTTGACAAAAAGGGGAGAAGTTTAATGTAGATTTGACTTTTGGTTTGGATTTTTGGACTTATCTTTTGTTTAGTTGTGGTTTGGTTTGTTTGAATTGATCTTAGGCCATGATATCTTATTATGGAAAGGATAGTTGTTTCTGGGACTAACATGTTTTCTATGGTTGTAGAATCGTTGCTATCCATATCCTAATCTACTCATCTTTTATGAAGATATTTTGTTTAGCTTAAGTGTTGTTTTGCAGGACAAAAGTGTTCAAATGCAGGAAAGTTTTGTCACCATCAAAAAGGGGAGATTGTTGGAGATAACTTCCTTATTTATTTTGAAGTTGACAAAATATTTCCATGAGTTTATTAGAAGACTTACGAGACTCTATTGTCAAAGTCGAAGACCTCCAAACTTAAGATTTAAAATCTACCCTCACGATAGCTTTCAAACGATGAAGAAAAGATTTATCCGATGAAGAAGACTTATCAGATGCGATTATATCTTTAAGAATTTGGTTAAATGCGGTTGAAGAAGATCTCACGGCTGGAGATAACATCTCATGATCAATTATTCTTATTGAAATCAATTCAGATAATTAGGTCTATTAATTGGCAAAGTATACTTAGAATGTTCTACTTATGGAAACCTAGATCTTGATTGTATGGGCGAGCATGATTGGTGGGCTATCATCATATTCCTTAGATAACTCAAGATCTCCTAATTGATTACGTCCAACGGGTAGATTGGAAGAACTCTTTGGAAGGTGCCAATGGTTATAATAGCATGGAGGAGTATATAAGGAAGACGCTTAAGTTATTCGAGAGTGTGCTTGAAAGAAAAATTCCAAAGTTTGAAGCTCCTAGTTCTTTGCCAATTCAATTGCTAAGCTTAAGTTGTACTCAAAATAGAATTAAATACTTGTGAGATCTTGAGGAAGTGTAGAAGAGTCTCTACATTGTGGAATCAAAGACATGAGATTGTAAAATCTCTTTTGGTTTTTAGTGGAATCCAGCTAGTAGAGGCATTAGTGCAAGAGAGTGGACATAGGCTTGGTCTAAGTGAACCACTATAAACTTTGTATTTTAATTCTCTTTCCCTAAACCCTTTTGTGGCACCCCTCGACGGCCCCGATCTGATTAGAATTCGCCACGGTTATTACCATTCACTTTCTTTATTAACATATCACTCTGATACCATTTCAATTACAGTGGGTTCATACAACCTGGGGGTTTACATCTTTTAGATCGGTCCCTTGCGCAATTTAAATACGGAAGCACATCCAACAAACTCCTTTCCCTATATTCAAAAGACGATGCACACCTACTAAACATTTATAGGTAAAAGCCGTACACTTTTTATTTACTTAAATCAGATGGACATCATTCATCGGTACATCAAAATGCCGTAGTCTTCTATATTCGGCTACACTCCAAAAGATGACCGACATTTCCTCCAACATTCATACACTTAAAGTCCATCGATCAGTGTCGGCGTCCAAAATCTCATTCCCTTGCTATTCTCCTCCTCACGGTCATATCCAACCGTTCAAACCATCTACTAATCTGAAATGTTGGTCCCCAAAAGGGTGAGTACAACCACTCGGCGGGTAAAGGAATCAATAACCACTCAATACATCATGCAAGTCATATATGCATTGTAGGCGTTACTTACCTTGAAGTCATGCATATACTATCATGCATCATCACCACGGTCATAACACATACATGTGTATCATAGTGTCATACTCATATCATCGTCATCATGACATTATTATATCACACACATGTCATCATCATCATATACATGACACCATCATACCATACACATGTCATCATCATCATGACATCATCATATCACACATGTCATCATCTTCATGACATCATCATATCACACATATATGCATATCATCATGCCATATCATATATCATCATCATATCATGTCATATATTATCATCATCATCATGCATATCAGCATGCCATATCATATATCATCATCATGCATATCATGCATGTCATGCCACAGTGATCATCATTATTTCACATCACATATCATCATCATCATTATCATCATGCATATCATATCATGGTTTAATTTCCGCTTTTTGCTTTCAATTTGATCACCACATCACCCATTTCTCAAATCATCAATTTCATCATCCCCTCAAAAACCTCTTCGGCCCCCACATTCCGGGCATCTCGTATTCAAGCGGCATCACGAGGAACTTTCGGGCATGTATTCAAGATACAACCGGGCATTCAAAGGGCATCGACTCATTTGAACCTTTGGGCATCTCGCACCCCACCGGCATCACAAGGAATCTCAGGGCTTGCCATGAAAACGGTTACCCCAACCTTAGGGTATGCATCATGATACAACCCCTCACCCTCAGGGTATGTATCATAATACTGTAGGGCATCCCGACACTCCGGGAAAACCTCAGGCATGTATTCATAATACAACCAGGCATTCAAAGAGCATCGATTCATTCGAACCTTTGGGCATCCCAACTCACAGGGCATCGTCGGCTCACACCTCCGACGGTATCATCATCACCACGATACATATTCTCATACATCTCATTTCTCATCTTCAATTATAGTTTAATTTTAACAGGGCATGTGATGTGATGGCAATCAAGATCATACTCATCATTAAATTCATACATGCATCTCAAATCATTGCCATGCATGCACCAAGACCTTATCACACATATACATGGTGCAACTATTTATAAAATAAAATTCATGGAATTTATGCCAATTAAAATAATCCATTTATCATGCCCTTTTTACATTATTTAAATTCCAGTTTGTGCCATTTTCAAAAATATTAAATTTAATTATTTATATAATCTCAAAAATCATAAAATTAAGGCAAGTAATAAATAAGACAATCGGGTAATGATTTCATGCAAAACACATGGCCAATAAAAATTTCACACAATTTCATAATTCACACAAAACAGCATATACTTTTCGGATGAAACCAGAATGCACAGTCTCGAAAGTAATTCGATTAAAATATCCATATGGCCTCCAAAAATTTGAAATTTTACTACATTATAGCCAAGACATTTTTGTATAACTTTCATGAAGAACTCCAAGCCAGATTCTTTTTAGATTATTTTATACAGTCTCACGAATCTTCTGGATCCATTTTCGAAAACGTCCAGTGTACACATCTCCGAAACATTGAGATTTCACCTACCTATTCTCTTTAGTTTTCTATGAAATTTGGATATGTTTTACATCAAGATGTCCTTTACAAGTTTCATGAAGAGATATAGGTCAAATAACCAGAATATAGTCATCATTTAGGTCCTTGAAGTCTCGGGTGTCTCGGAATACATCACCAGAATCATTGTCTTCAAGATCTAGTCGATTTACTAGGCTATACTTTTTCATTTCACTTCAAATTTGAGTATGTTGTAGTTTAAGATGTCCCATACAACTTTCATGAAGAAATCGAAGTGAGATTCTCATCAAAAACCAACATGCAAACACGAATCCAGTAAGAGGTCAGTAAAAACTCTCCAGATCTGAGGTCTCCGTAGGATGTGACTTTAACCCCTCAAATCTCCATCGTTTTCCACGAAATTTCAGTATGTTGTAGTAAAAGGTGTTAGCTACAAATTTCATGAAGAAATTGAAGTTAAAATAGACTCTAAACACACATGCAAGCTCATATAAGTTTCTGACTTGAAATAGCTAGTGCGAGTACCTAGAGGGGGGGTGAATAGGTATACAAAAAATTTTCTCGAAACTTACACGATATTTAAACAATTAGAGGATTTGCAATAGTTAAAAATTCAATCGCAAGACTGAGTAAGGGAAAGAGAGAATTGAACGCTCGGTTTATAGTGGTTCGGCTTGATTCAAGCCTACGTCCACTCTTACACCGCGCGACAGTAGATTGGCTGGATTCCACTATGATCAAAGAGATGTTACAATGTTGATCTTCCTTGGTTTCTAGGTGTAGATGATCTACCACACTCACTCAAGGCGTCACCAAGTATAAACACTCTCTGTATACAATTTCGCTCGAGTCTCAACTAACAATCAAGGATCTTCGGACTACGGAATTTTTCTATCGATCACTCACTTAAAACAGCTAGACGTCTTCCTTTTATACTCCTTCATGCCATCATAGCCGTTGGCACTTACCAAAGGAATTCCTCCAATCTACCCGTTGGACGGAATCAATCAAGAAGATCATCCGAGCTATTTAAGGAATGCGATGATAGCCCATCAATCTGTTCGCCCATACAATCAGGATCTCGGTTTCCAAGAATAGAATATTCCAAGATTATTTCGTCGACTATCGAATCTTCAATCGATCTTAGATAAGAATTAAAGAATCCGAAATAATTATCCAACCAAAGAATCTATTCCAGAGGATAGGATCGAATCCTTAACCATAAACCTCGGCTTTGGATTTCCTTCGTCACTGGATTAGAAAGACTATCAGTGAGAATAGACTTAAGTCCTGAGTCTTGAGTCTTGAGTCTTGAGTCTTGAGTCTTGAGTCTTGAGTCTTTAAGAGAACAAAGTCTTCAGACTTTAAACTGATGGTCTCCGAACATCCAGACTTTAGACTGAAAGAAACGTTTTGTCAACTTCAAAATATTCTGGAAAGATTTCTCCAACAATCTCCCCCTTTTTGATGGTGACAAAACTTTCTTGAAGATTTGAACAACTTTGACCTGCAAAACATTTCTCAAGTAATATGGCTAATTTATAAAGATTAATAAAACAACCCGGACTACGCATCCACAGAAAATTGGTTAGTCTTTCATGAGAAACACCATATAACAACACTTGAATAAATGCAACCAGTCAAGTTCATAATCAAATCCACAGTCAATTCAGTCAAATTCACACCCAAGTTCAAGTTCTCAAGTCATACTCAAAAATAAACATAACCACAAAGGTCAAAGATTAAAAAATGAAAGTTCAAATTGATTCTCCCCCTTTTTGTCAACATTGAAAAGGGTGAGAAAGGAGTCATGTCTGCTTGGGAATGCGCACGATCTGGAAATCCCCAATGGACTGGACTACTCCTTCAAGCTTCTTCGGTCTTCATGAGACGAGCTACCTCTTCTCCCTTGGCATTGGCTTGGAGTTGCTTTGAGCGAGGTCTTTGAATTTATCTTCCGGAGAGATCGAAGATTCTTGTCCAGCATGCTTCAAAGCTTGGATTTCACGATCCGTAACATATATCTGGTTACGCATTTCCGAAGAATATTCATGATACTACGAAGATCTGCGAATTATCCGTCGTATGCGGCATTGACTTTCTCGGTGTGTAGACGACGGCGCTTCAGTACGGTCGCGCAGATTTCGAATCGACGTATCACCTTCTTCAGGCAATGGAGAGACCTGAACTTCTTCTGGGTCTTCTGGAGATTGTCTTAAATCTTCAGCAGCATGAGGTGTAGACCTCTCTTGCTCGCTAACTCCCCCTGTCTCTAGGACATCGAGGGAAGAATTATGATCATGCTCTTGATTTCCCTTTTCTCCAGATTTATCAGCAGACTGTTCTTTTTCTTCTTCTCCTTCTTCCTCAACTTCTTTCTCCTTCTCTTTCTGTTCTTCTTCTTCTCTGCTCTGCTGAAGTTCTGTCGGATAAGACACAAAACGTCTTGTTCTTGTCAGTGCTGGAATAGTGGGATCTTCATCATCTTCATCTTCATCCTCATCCTCCAGGATAAGAGTTCTTTTTCTCCTTTTCGATGAGACACCAATGGCCTCCTTTCCTTTCCTTTTTGAAGCGGGGACCGGAGATTTCACTTTGAATTTCTCCATTGCCTTAGAGAGTTCTTGCGAGACGCATCTTCATTAACATTTTCAACCCTACCACCATCTTATCACACGGTCGAACACAAAAAGTATGTGGCGGTTCAATATTCAGATGTCGAAGATCTTGGTCACCGGACCGGGATAAGGCAATTGTCCTATGTCTTTTGACACTGCTCTGTACATATGGAAAAGAATAGTGTGCGGGAGAGAAAACTTCCGTCCTGAGTTGATCGCATACATCAACTTTGCTTCAGAAAAAGACACAGAAGTCTTTGACGTAGACTTCGGTCTAAGACAATTGATCACAATCTTATGAAGCACAATGTTGATTGCATTCATCCTAGAATAGATAATTTTCTTATCTACGTCTCTATCTTTGACAAGATCCAGAGTAGTACGAGCAGGTGAGACTTTGATTGGGAGATAGCGTCCCCTTTCAACTCCAATTATGTCCGCCAACATATTCACATCTACCACATAGACTTGGTCTCGAACATCTTGAATGAAATTCTATTCGCATCCAAAAAGCTAAGATTTGAATAGAAGTAAGCGGTCGTTGATCATACCCGTCTTTGTAGAGTCGAGCAAAAAGTCTCAAGTTGAAGCAAATTCAACTTCTCCCTTAAGTTCAAGTTGATGGAATCCGGAAGTCAAAGTCGACACTTCTAGGGTTGATTACCCCTCTTTTCAACGGCCCACTGAAATACACTTTTTCCTGATCCTTGGATTTAAACAAATCCATCCGATTTCCTTTCACCTTTGTAGCCACACCCATTCTAGGTTTAAATCCAAGGAACATTTTGTCATCATCGTTCCCGTCAATCAGATTCTGTCCTAGCATACGAGGATCACTAGGAATGTTCGCAAGAGCCTCCTCTGCTCTTCCTTTCGAGCAATTCCCAACTCTTCCATTTTCCGCAGAAAAAGATACTCATTCCCATAATTTTTGTCCTTAAGAAAGTCATCTATATACTTTAATGAAGAACCGGTGCTTTTCAACGCACGATAAAGCTTATAGATAACGAGGGGTTTTGGACTCTTCTTTGGGTCGGCATCCTCGATAATGTCTTCTTCTAGATTTTGACTTGCACCTTGTGGGTCGGGAGATGCTGAATGACGTGGAGGAGAGCGAATCGGACTTTGTCGCTGACTTGGAAAGTCTTCTTCCTCGCAAGATCGAAGTGAGTCGGTCCCTTCTCCATTCTTTGTGGTCCCACATTTGCGATTCTTGATGATTTCCTCGAAGACGACATCTTTCTTTGTCTATTGGAGGATTCCTTCACTTGCTTTTCCCAAGAAAAATGACCACTTTCTCGACGATGAACAGAGAGTAGAAACAGTATCGGGAGGAGAGTGTCTTTTTAGGGTTTTGAAAATTGGGGGTAGAATGACTGTGAATTTATATGTGCCTCGGATTTGAAAAGAGAAGTTTAACCGGCACAAGGAAAGTGTACGAACACTTCTTTTTCAAAATCAATAACTGCCAAAAATAACTTCCTCTAAAAAAGACAAGTTTTCAAATTTCACACGAATTATATCTGAATAAAAGAACGTACCTTTTTGAGATAAGATAAGCGAGAATTCGTACCTTTTAGATAAAATAGCGACTTACAGTCTTTAGCGATGAATGATTGAGTCTCAGGATTTAAAGTCTAAGAGATCAAAGTCTTAGAGTTGGTGAGTCTCTAGACTTTAACTTCTTCAAGCTTCAAAATGTTGAGTCTTGAGCGGATGAAGTAGAATTGATTCTTCTCCAAAGGCTTTGTGAATATGTCCGCTAGTTGACTTTTTGAATCAACAAATTGAATCGAGATTTCTCCATTTTAAATATGATCTCTAATGAAGTGATGACGAATCTCAATATGCTTTGCTCTTGAATGAAGGATTGGATTTTTGGTGAGATTGATCGCGCTTATTTGGTGTTGTCATATCTGATTTACGTGCATGAGTCTTCAATGCCAAAGTCTTGTAGCTGTTGTTTTATCCATAGAATTTGCGAACAGCAGCTTCCAAGAGCTACATACTCGCTTACGTCGTTGAGAGAGCTACGGTGCTTTGCTTCCTTGAAAACCAAGACAACATCCTGTTTCCAAGTAGGTGACAAGTTCCGAAGTGCTCTTTCTATCGACTCGCAAGGCGGATCGCATCCGAGTATCCTAAAAGTTTAAAGTCTCCCCTCTTTGGATACCAAAGACCGATGCTTGAAGATGAAGCAACGTATTTGATAATACGTTTCACGGCAATGAGATGTGATTCTCTAGGATCGATTGAAACCTAGCACGAGATACAAACACTAAACAAAATATCGGGTCTAGAAGCGGTAAGATAAAGAAGTGAACCGATCATGCTCCCTGTCTGACTTTTGATCTACTTTCTTCCCTTCTTCATCCTTGTCTATCTTATGAGAACATGACATTGGTATGTCGGTCTTTTTGCACTTTTCCAATCCAAACCTTTTAACAAGATCATTCGCATATTTTTCTTGATGAATGAAAGTTCCTTCCTTCATTTGTTTTACTTGGAGTCCAAGAAAGAATGTTAACTCTCCCATCATACTCATTTCAAATTCATCCTGCATAGACTTAGAAAATTTCTTGCAAAGACTTTCATTAGAGGATCCAAAAATAATGTCATCAACATATATTTGAACAAGTAAAAGTTTTTGTTTTCCTTTTTGATAAACAAAGTAGTATCTACTTTACCTTTGACAAAACCATTACGTAATAAAAACTTACTTAGTCGTCGTACCAAGCTCGAGGTGCTTGCTTTAGACCATACGATCCTTTTTCGGTCGAAGACGAGTCGCTTCTTTGGGTCTTCAAATCCAGGCGGTTGTTCCACATAAACTTCCTCATGGATAAATCCATTTAGGAAAGCACTTTTCACGTCCATTTGGAATAACCTGAAATTTTTGTAACAAGCAAACGCAAGTAATAGTCGAATAGCTTCTAACCTTGCAAGCGGGTGCGTAGGTCTCGTCATAGTCTATTCCTTCTTCTTGCGTATAGCCTTTGGCCACGAGTCTTGCTTTGTTTCGTACGACTTTTCCTTTTTCGTTCATCTTGTTCTTGAAAACCCATTTGGTTCCAATAACAGTTTTACCTTTTGGTTTAGATGTCAATTCCCAGACATCATTGATGTTGAACTGTCGAGCTCTTCTTGCATAGCTTCGATCCAGCTTTCATCGGATAAAGCTTCTTCTATGCTTTTTGGTTTAATTTCGAGAGATGAGAGCCACGACACTAGATTCTTCATGCCTTTTTGATCTGGTACGGATTCCTTCATTAAGTTCGCCAATAATAAGATCTTTGGGATGACTGGATTTGTGCTTCCGGTTACTAGTTGATTTGCCAGGTTGATGATCTCTTTCTTTATTTGATTCTCCATGAGCGTCTTGATGATGGACTTCCGGACTACGAGATGGTTCTTGAGATGTAGACATTTGAAGGTCTAGAGCGGGTTCGATCTCTTCGTGCGAGTCTTCTGGATTCATCTTGCACTGAGTCTTGGAATTTGACATTCATTGATTCTTCCACAGACTGGCTTTTCTTGTTGTAGACTCTGTAGGCTTTGCTTGATGTAGAATATCCAAGGAAGATACCTTCATCTGATCTTTCTTCAAACTTACCAACTCGATCATTTGCATTTTTCAAAATAAAGCATTTACAACCAAATACATGAAAGTATGAAACAATAGGCTTCTTACCTTTGAACAATTCATAGGGGTTTTCTCAAGAATAGGTCTTAGAAAGACTCTATTTATAATATAGCAAGCGGTTGAAACGACTTGAGCCCAAAATCGTGAAGAAATTTTACTTTCAATTAAAAGTGTTCTAGCCATTTCTTGAAGAGATCTATTCTTTCTTTCCACAACTCCATTTTGCTCTGGAGTATACGGAGAGGAAAACATGTGATTAACACCAGATTTATCACAGAATCTCGTAAAATCTTGATTTTCAAATTCACTTCCATGATCTGATCTTATACTAGAAATAACACATCCTTTTTCATTTTGAACCTTTTTAGCAAACTTCTCAAAGTACGAAAAGGTTTCTGATTTATTCGCAAGAAAATATACCCAAGTGAAACGAGAGTAATCGTCTACAATTACTAGACAATATTTCTTACCTCCAATGCTCTGGGTTCTTGTTTGTCCGAAGAGATCCATATGAAGCAACCGCTGCAGTACATGATTAGTTGATACATGATTTATTTGTTTAAATGAATTTCTTACCTGCTTCCCGAGAATGCATGGAGTACATAAGTCGAGACTTTTGGTAAGGCAATTTAGGTAGACCTCGAACAAGTTGCTTTGAAGAGATTTTGGCTAATTGCTTCTTGTTGATATGGCCAAGTTTTACGTGCCATAGAACTGCTTCATCTTGAATTGAGATTAAGCATTGTTCTTCATTTGGCTTTACATCAAGGAGATAGATGTTTCCATGCCTTCGACCCATGAAAGACTGAGTTGAATCTTTGCTAATTCCAGAACATATGCCTTCTTGAAAGGAGATCTTGTAACCAGTATCACACAATTGGCTAATGCTGAGTAGATTGTAGTTGAGTCCTTCCACTAGAGAGACATTGCTTATTGTGAGATTTCCAATTTTCACAGTTCCGAATCCCACAATACTTCCTTTGCTATTTCCTCCGAATGAAACTTTTCCACCATTTACTTGAATAAGCTTTATGAAACAATTTGAGTCTCCTGTCATGTGTCTTGAGCATCCGCTGTCAAGATACCACTTTACCTTCTTTTTGACAGAGACCTGCATTCAAAAGAGAGTCTCAAGCTTTCTTTGGTACCCAAATTTTCTTGGGTCCTTTGGTGTTAGTAGGATGAGCATTATTAGGCCATGCTCTCTTAACAGGCTTCCAAACCATAGGACACTCTTTTTCAAAATGATCCTGACTATTACACTTGGAACACCTTAAAGCATTTCGACCTACAGGCTTTACAAAAACTCTTTTAAAATGATTTTTATAAGCCTCTCTCGATGGTCTTTTCTTAATTCTTTCTTTTACTTTCGGAAAATCAATCAAAGGGATTGTTTCAGCTTGTCATACCTAGACCCGACTTATTGAAGTAAGGTCTTTAGATTGAAAGAACTTTTTCAAGTTTTTCAGACCCTATTGAAAATTTCTTTGAAATATTTGATAAATCAGTTTTTAAGAAAGCATTTTCTTTTGAAAGATTGTCTTCACTCTTTTTAAGAGTAGAAACATTCAAGTCTAAATTTTTTACCTTTTCTTCTAAAGTGTTTTCCTTTTGTTTTAAAACTGAGTTTTCCTTTTTAAGTTCGGAAATCTTTTTGAGAGAAGTCTTAAGACTGAAACATAACTCATCAATATATTTAGAGACTTTGACAGGGATTTTATAATCACTTACCTCAAATTCACCGTCCGAGTCGATCCAGTCGATCCAGTCGAGTCGATTGTGCCATTAGACACGGGTTGGCATATTCCTCATCACTCTCTTCACACTCGTATCGCTCCGGGTCTCGGCTTTGAGAGCTTTTCGAGACTTCTCAACTTTTCCTCTTTTCTTTTTCGAAGAGGACGGTTGGGTCTCGATGTGTCCCTTCTTTTTACATTCGGCGAAACTACATCTTTGTTTGGTTCCACATCATCAATAGACTTGGTCTGCTTTGTCTCGAAAACTTCTGTTTCTTTGGAATGAACCTTGCCTTTTCTATTCGGTTTTCGAATCTTCTTATCATGAGGGCGAGCTCCTCATCATCCATATCATCTTCGAGAATCTGCATCATCGGAATCATCATTTGATTTTAGTGCAATAGATTTCTTACCTCTTGGATCTTCGTCTTCATTAATTCGTTCCACTTCGTAAGGCCGAAGAGTTCCAATCGGTTCGTCTCGAGATAATGGCATGATTCTTTGCGTCTCTCTTATTGAAGTCTTTATATGATTCCAATCCTTGGAGAGTCCACGCGAAGCTTGTTCACCTTCATGGGATCAGAAATTTTTTGTCCTTGGTTCTCAAGACCATTGACAATATCGTAAAACGACTAAACATGTCGGTTATAGATTCTCCTGGTTTCATTTTGAAGGATTCATATTGACCAAGAAGAATGTTAATTCTGGTCTCCTTCACTCGATCTGTCCCTTCATAAGTGATATGTAACCTATCCCGAGACTTCTTTTCTTTGTAACACAAGAAGATATTACGTTATATTCAGTTGGTGATAAAGCACAATATAAAGAATAAATTGCTTTAGCATCGAGTGCTTGTCTCTTGTTTATTTCTTCTTGAGACATTCCGTTGGCTTCAACGGTTTCTTTCCCTCTTTCGAGAGATTGATGCAGCGCGGGAGTGATTCCTCTTTCCACAACGTCCCATTCCGAGGATCCTTTGATCGTAGGAAAGCTTTCATCTTGTTCTTCCGAGATGTTGTAATCCTTTCCATCGAAGTAGGGAGGTCTGGTATTGCTTTGCCCCTCCATCAGCCACGGTGCTAGCATACTAGCCATGGATCTTTTACTCACGAAGTAAAATACTTCAAACAAAGTAAGAACACGAGCTCGATACCAATTGAAATAGCTAGTGCGAGTACCTAGAGGGGGGTGAATAGGTATACAAAAAATTTTCTCGAAACTTGCACGATATTTAAACAATTAGAGGATTTGCAATAGTTAAAAATTCAATCGCAAGACTGAGTAAGGGAAAGAGAGAATTGAACGCTCGGTTTATAGTGGTTCGGCTTGATTCAAGCCTACGTCCACTCTTCTGCACTGACAGCCGATTGGCTGGATTCCACTATGATCAAAGAGATGTTACAATGTTGATCTTCCTTGGTTTCTAGGTGTAGATGATCTACCACACTCACTCAAGGCGTCACCAAGTATAAACACTCTCTGTATACAATTTCGCTCAGTCTCAACTAACAATCAAGGATCTTCAGACTCTGGAATTTTTCTATCGATCACTCACTTAAAACAGCTAGACGTCTTCCTTTTATACTCCTTCATGCCATCATAGCCGTTGGCACTTACCAAAGGAATTCCTCCAATCTACCCGTTGGACGGAATCAATCAAGAAGATCATCCGAGCTATTTAAGGAATCTGATGATAGCCCATCAATCCTGTTCGCCCATACAATCAGGATCTCGGTTTCCAAGAATAGAATATTCCAAGATTATTTCGTCGACCATCGAATCTTCAATCGATCTTAGATAAGAATTAAAGAATCCGAAATAATTATCCAACCAAAGAATCTATTCCGAGGATAGGATCGAATCCTTAACCATAAACCTCGGCTTTGGATTTCCTTCGTCAACTTTGGATTAGAAAGAGCGTCGGTGAGAATAGACTTAAGTCTTGAGTCCGAGTCTTTGAGTCTTGAGTCTTGAGTCTTGAGTCTTGAGTCTTGAGTCTTGAAGAGAACAAAGTCTTCGGACTTTAAACGATGGTCTCCGAACATCCGGACTTTAGGCGAAAGAAACGTTTTGTCGGCTTCAAAATATTCGGAAAGATTTCTCCAACAATTCAAATTGAAAAGTTTAAAATTGGATTAACAACTATATAATAGGTTTATGACTTTTTAGACAATTATCCCAATATTAACAAGATACATGCTAGCTTTTCAAGCAAACATGTGATCTCCTTCGCTCTTACCGAGCCTATAATAAAATTTTATTCCAAAACTTGCAGGAGTAAGGGTATGTTCCTTTCGTCGCACCGAAAATGGAGTTCATTTGCTATTAAGATGTTGTGGCTAGATATTTGAAATGATCGGGCTAAATTCATCGTTCATTGTAGTTAATGTGATCTGATTACGGTTTTAATGATCCCTATAAAAGGCAAAGGCCATTCATGGAAGTCAAAAATGCAAAATCTGGCATTTAATGCTTTAGTCTAATGAGCATTTGAGGTTGAATTTGAAATGCATAAGAGATAAGGATCAATGCGTGTCCTGAGACCTCTTTAGATTTGACCACTTACATCCATAAAATTTGGTAATCTCTTAAATGTTAATTCTGATTATAGTATTTTTAATCACACATCAACTGGTTAACCTAAATGATATTGGTGCTAGTTTACATTCCTAAAATTCCTTTGGCTCTCTCTCTCTCTCTCTCTCTCTCTCTCTCTCTCTCTCTCTCTCTCTCTCTCTCTCTCTCTGCTGCAAAAGCGCCTAAATAATTTCAAATAATTGTATTTTCCATAAATCAATTAAAAGTTACGAATGATCTGTTTTTCCAAGTTTCACTTGCCCCAAGTCATTTGAAGTTTCCTTTGTAATAATCAATACACATAAGGTAGGTTCGTGTACCTAATGATTATATTTGGCTTTGCATTTATGAAAAATGTTATAATTTAGTAAGGTCAGATTCAATTTAGCTTTTATGGGAATATGAGAGGCTAATTAGCTCTTTTTGACTGCCAAGAGATAAGGATCAATGCGTGTCCTGAGACCTCTTTAGATTTGACCACTTACATCCATAAAATTTGGTAATCTCTTAAATGTTAATTATGATTATAGTATTTCTAATCACACATCAACTGGTTAACCTAAATGATTATGGTGCTAGTTTACATTCCTAAAATCCCTTTGGCTCTCTCTCTCTCTCTCTCTCTTGCAAAAGCGCCTAAATAATTTCAAATAATCGTATTTTCCATAAATCAATTAAAAGTTACGAATGATCTGTTTTTCCAAGTTTCACTTGCCCCAAGTCATTTGAAGTTTCCTTTGTAATAATCAATACACATAAGGTAGGTTCGTGTACCTAATGATTATATTTGGCTTTGCATTTATGAAAAAGGTTATAATTTAGTAAGGTTAGATTCAATTAAGCTTTTATGGGAATATGAGAGGCTAATTAGCTCTTTTTGACTGCCAACTTAGGTAAATTAAATTTCATGAGATTGCATTGATGTAAATGTACTATCCTCTTTATATTATTACCTTTTACCAAAAAAAAAAAAATGTACTAGTTCAACATAATAAATAGCCAAAATTGTTTGGCTCTATTTAACTGCGTTATTTGAAATATTGACCATTTTGTTCTCTACATCTACTGTCTCCTCTCTTTCAAATGGAAGACCCTAAAATTTCAACCCCACCTACCTCACCACAAGAGCAATTCCAAGATGTATTATCTGGGGTATCATCTCCAAAGACAAGTGTAGATCAATCGAAAATGATTGAGGTATGTCTCAATTGACCTTTGTACTAGGTTATTGACCAGGTATTCGTTTTTCAAATACAAAGAAATGGATTTTTTTACGAAAAAAACCAAATTTTATGATTGATAATAGATAATAAAAAAATAATTCCTATGCTCTCAAGCAACCTCATTTGGTTTATGATAGAGTTAAGATTTGATTTACCACAACTCCATCATTTAGATCTGTCAATTGATTCTACAAACTTTCTATCAAGTTAGAATCTAATTCTATTTTTTAAGTGCATGCAAATCTAAATATTTATTCTAACAATTAATTTTTGGTTGAATTTTATTTTGGATAAATCTCCAAAAAATCCTAAACCTATTATATGATGGCTAGTTAAGTTCTAAACTTTTCAATTTTTTTCTTTTAATTTAGTCCTAAAACTTTTGAGGAATTGCAAGTCCTTCTCCGCCAATTTTGGCCGAAAATTGTTTATGTGGATGATTTTTCCTTTCTATTTTAAAATTTCTGATTTTTTTCTGAATTTTTCCTTTGCTTTTTTGTTTTTTTTTTCCTTCATTGAATTTCTACTTGGCGGGTTGTTAGCCATAGGCAAAAGGCATCACGATCCTCGCCTATTTGATGTTGCCGGGGCCCGAGTTAGCTAGTGAAGGAAAAAAAGAAAAGAAAAGAAAAGGAAAAAGGAAAAAGGAAAAAGGAAAAAGGAAAAAGGAAAAAGGAAAAAAAAAGAACAATGTAGAAATTTTTTAAAAAAATCACAAGAGTTGTTTATGTCAGCATTGGCTGAGTCACATAGGATGGCGGTGTCCATGTCAACGATTTCTACCTAAAATTGATTCGAAAAATTACATTTGCATATTGTCAAAATATTTTTGACTAAATTGACAAAATTTAAAGGTTTATAATTGAATCGACCAATGAATTTGAGACATTTTGGACAAATTTTCAATTTTGTTATTGTATAAAATGTCTAAAAAATGTTTAAATCTTTTATTGACAAAAATAAATTACATATATATTTATATGTATCAATATGTTCATATGTCCTTGGAGCGTCCATATTTTTTTTTTATGAGTATGCAGATTTATAAAATGCATGTATACCAGGATATGATTTTGTGGATGATAGAATTAAAATGGCCAATAGGTTGCTTTTGCTTATATACATTGGAAGGATAGATAATCTCGTTCTAGGGTTGGTGGTTTGAATGAACAACCCTTTACATAGTTCAATTAATGAATCGTTATCTATTATTCGTTATTCATTGGACAATAACACAAATGGCAATTTTTTGAAATGCCAAATTTTTATTAGATTTTGTAATTAATCACATTGTAAAATTTGTCATGGTAAACATTATTAATATAGAAGGAATAATACCGGTTAAAGGAAATGAGTTCCATATACATTAATAATGTCTATAGTCAAACCAGCA
This sequence comes from Eucalyptus victrix, assembly GCA_016097545.1. Classification (NCBI taxonomy): domain Eukaryota; kingdom Viridiplantae; phylum Streptophyta; class Magnoliopsida; order Myrtales; family Myrtaceae; genus Eucalyptus; species Eucalyptus victrix. The sequence continues at coordinate 58,334,962 of CM027842.1, forward strand.
CCTTGAACATTAGTGTATATTCTTCTAGTGCATAGAAATTTAGTCCCATCATATAGAAAGATATCTATGCATTACAATTACATGATAATGCTCAAATAGTGAGAATCCTATATTAGGGTAATATAATGAATATAGTTCAAGATCCTATTTTGCAGCATATATTTTTTTTCCGTTTTCAATCATTGGGTAGCATTTAATAATTGACATAGTCGTATATGCTTTGATAATTTTTTTCTCATATCTTGTACTTTTCTACCTCTTTCATCCTTGTAGGCTAATTGGTCAGTCTCCACTATAAACAAGTCTCGTGTTATGATTGGATTGAATGAAGCATGTGGTTCAAAGAAACAAGACATTTCAAATCAAGGAGGAGAACGTGATCGAGAGTATACATCACTTAGAGCAATAGTCAATGTAAGTTATAACTTTCTATAAAGTTATCTTTTGGATATAAATATCTTGTAAGGTTTATTTTGTTCTTTGATATTTTGTGAGATAGACGAGACAAATGCAATTTTTTTACTATTATAGAGTATGGCTTTTTCAAATTTTCTTTTATGAGGTTCAATACTTAGTTTTTGAATGCGGAAGTCTTTACAAAAAGATTGACATAGTATAGCAATGTGATACGCATGACTCATTCATCTTGATTTTTGAAGTATAATTGATAAACCCGGATGTATATATGAAGTGTGCAACTAGATTTCATTTGCAAAAAGTTACAGCTACATGATCTATGTATAAATATAGTACATATGTTCACAATTGTTTGACTTTGACTATAAGTCATAAATATTCCATTCTCTAATAATAAGGTATAATAATGATGATTCATGACCGTAGGAAGTTGCTTCACAATTGAGAAAAAGTTCAGATGAGGTGCTTGACCCTGATCCAATATCGTATTGTATACTGGAACATTGTGGCAGGATAAATGCGTCGAATATCGAGGTAATTGTTATTTTGATGATTTTTTTAATACATTTTTCACATATGCATTGTGAAGATTTGAACAACATTTCTGAGTTGGAGTGAATATTGATTGATAAATGACATATGATTAAATCCTAGGCACAATCAAATCCATCTTCAGCCAAAGCCAAAACTAGGGCCAAAAGCACGCTAGTTGGGGAAGAGATTGTATCTTTCGTACTACTCTGATTGTCAAATTGGGACAGACTCGAGCAAGGTGGCTTCTAGAATTTCTTCTCTATGTTTTTACATTTAAATTCACACCAATATGTCAATTTATATATCTATAAATCTTTGGAGTTCATTCATTTTTGTGATGCCACTATTAACTATTGGTTGTAGAATATCCAACATCAATCCTCATTTGAAGAGAGGCTTCAAGATTGGCATATTGAATGCAGACCACGTGTAAATGGAAAATTAGATTTGGTAATTGCATATCAAAGCTTCTGTTGATTCTGCTTTCCTTAATAGTATCAAAGTTTCGGGAAAGAAGTACTGTAGATTCGAGTGATTTGTTATCTTTTAGACATTGCAAGGAGATAAAATGAATTATCTAGCAATGTATGTTGGCATAAAGGATTGAAAAAAATCTTACTTTTACTTTATCACCTATTTTATTATTAAGTGTACTCAAACTTTCTTTACACCTTTTGATAAATAATAGCTTTGCCCATGAATTTTGGGAATTTATCCGATGCTAATGAAGCTAACGAAATTTACTATCTTTGCAGTTCTATCATCATGGACAGTCAAGTAGGATGTTTCACTCAACTATTGAGGTTGTTGAGTTTATAATGGAGGCTTTCATTGCTAAGGAGACATCAAGGAATCATTTTGTACAAGTGAGTTATCAAAACCCTAAATAAGTAAAATGTGAACTAGTTATTTTTTATTTAGTGACACTTCATTTGGGTGCCAATTCAGGAGCAAGGTCCTGGTACTGCAGCAAAAGGTTCATTGAAGAGAAATATGTCTTCCAAGAAAGAAGAAATTCCTCCATCCAAGTTATTTAAGATCTCTAATGTGAAGAAGTTTCCGAATGCTCAACCTGAAACTAGTAGAAGTGTTGACTATACTAGTATTGAAAACACAAATTCAGAAACCAACATTAAATGTTTTTTGGAGGAATCGTGCAACAACCTCACGAACTTCTTCTATAGTGGATCAGGGCCACAAGGTTATTCCTTTGAAGCAAATCTTACAACTTAAGAGAAAAATGAGCTCCTTATATCTACTAATTATTTGATTATTATTTTTTTTTTTTATAGAAAGCGAACTTGGAGGGAAGAAATCCTCAAAGTCAAGCAGTGAGGACAAAGATGATGCATCTAGTGATGAAGAGACTCCTACAAGAGGCAAATCTGCTTGAGAGGAGGATTGCTTTGATTTGTTGAGGAAGGCAACCATCACTTTGCACCAGCTCATGCATCCATGATTTAAGGAAGAGCATAAAACGACATGCATTAGTTCAAATGTTTCTTCATAAATATCTGATTTGGTTTATCCAATCAGTGCAACAGAGTTTATTTACATTTCATACAACAAACTTGTTGGATGATATCTGTTCTTGAAACTTTTGTAAATTGAACTATGAATCATCAAGCCTTGTTTGTCAGCCGGGAATAGAGAAAGTGGAATGGGAATAAAGCCTATGTTTTTCTTTCCATTTGTTTTCGGTGGCTTATAATCTTTATTGAGAATAAAGACTCTCTGCAAATTGTTGTCATCAATATAGGAGCCGGTGAGTCAAAATAACGATATCGGGAACGTAATGGGGGCATTTGTCTCCCACTATTCAAGTATCCGTTGCCATATTTTCCTGGAATTGTCACATTAGAAAACAAACCATTTCTGAATTCATTTTCTGTGACATAGAACTCAGCTAGGTGATTAGGTTGAGTATCTCAAATAACAGCTTAAATTCCCATCAGGTTCTCATTTGGTACGAGACCATGCCTAATCAGAGTCGCGGACATCTCGCTAACCTTGGGGTGGAGGCTTAGACCAGCATCATAGGCTATTCTTTTAGGATACTGGTCAGAAGAGACAGCCATATGAGTGTCAGTTATCGTGCCAAAGGCACGCTTATGGGCCATTACCAATCGAGCATCCAACATGAGGCTTAAGAAGAGGCCTAACTTGCAGTATCTTTCTCCAACTGTAGGCACTATTACCAGTTATATTCACTTCAAGGTAATTAATTAGCTTTTGTAATTATTTAGATGGTTGATTATGTAATGGTTAACATTATCAATGTACAAGAACTTATTTCTTTTAATTGGTATCGTTACTATTCGCAGTTCCCTATTTCATTATCAAATAATAAACTATAAATATCGTTGTGGATATTTTTTGGCTTTTGGAATTGCCATTCATTTGGACGACTCATGAGTAATTCTTGTTTAATACTTGGGTTAATACCCTAAAAAATCATAAACTGGTACACATGTAATAAATTTACTCTAAACTATTTTTTTTGACCATAAAAAATCCCAAACTGGTATACCCGTGACAAATTTACCCCGACTAATCATAAAAAACCATAAACTTGTACATTTATGACAAATTTACCCCTAAACTAATTTATTTGACCTAAAAAAACCTCAAACTAGTAAATTTGTGACAAATATACCCTTTGCTAACTTAATAATTTGACTATAAAATTTAATAAAAACTAATAGAGGGTAAATTTGTCACGAGTGTACTAGTTTGGGGTAAATTTGTCAAAGGTATACCAATTTGGAGTTTTTGGAGGTTAAAAAATAATTTGGGATAAATTTGTCACAAGTGTACCAATTTAAGATTTTTAAGGTATTAACCCTTAATACTTTCTAAAACAACTAAGAATATGCATTTGGTAATATAACTATTTTTCGAATGAATCGAAAGAATGATCATGTCATCACATCTTATTTATATCTTTGTATAAATAGTCAATGATTATTTTGATACATTTTATTTTTGAGTAAAATCCATGGTTTGTTTAATCCTTATGGAAACCACCCGAAGAAGACCACGGAAATTAATATTATCTCCTATACATTTGTATATTCATTAAAGCATGAGAGTTTATTCTCTCGTTGAGTTGTCAAAAATAGGAAAAAAGCTGCTTTTTATTTGTGGACTCATCGATGAATACTTTTTCTCTTTATTCAATGCTGTTATTGCTTGAGATACATACGTAAGTTGTGTGTTAAAAAATGTCCTAAATTGGAGAATTGGTGTGATGTGATCATGTCATCACATCTTATCTATATCTTTTCATACAAGGTGATTTCTTCATACCTCATAGTGTACTCGAAGCTACCAATAAGTGGAAGATTGTATGACAAGAAATGTTACCCTAGAATCCTAGGAAGCCTTGGAAAATAGCCATCCTGACATGCTGAGTCAAACCATCCATAATTCCATGTAACAGGTGAGCCATCACACTACTCTCACCCCAATCTTGCCTCTGACTATATCCATGTCCCAAAAATTTACAACAAGGCACACTTGGATAGTGACCATGTCCTTTAAGAAATGCTTGGGATCTCATGGTTGCAAATCCAAGCTGATCGCCATAACCACTTCCTCACTTATCATTATCCACATTTACCATTATTTTGATCTCAATTTAACATGGCATATGGCGTGACATCAAACAAGTCATACTTGACACACATGCATCACAATTCAATGTCATACATACACCAATATCTTATCATACATGCAACATGGTATAATTATTTATGAAATAAATTAATGGCCAATAAAATAATCTATTTATATTTATTTATTTATTTTAATTCCAACTTTTGTCATTTCCATAAATATTAAATTTAACATCAACAAATTCCCAAAATTATAAAAATTACCGCAAATATAAACAGGCCAATGGGATGATAATTTCATACAAAATACATGGCCAAATAGCATTTACACAATTTCCCAATTTTCATAAAACATCATAGAATTTTCCGATGAAATCGAGAATGCCACAGGTTTACTGAAGAAATTCGATTAAAATATCCATACGACCTCCAAAAATTACGAAATTTTACCCAGTGATAGCCAAGAATTTTCCTACAACTTTCATGAAGACTTCCAAGCCATATTCTTTTTAGATTATTTTATACAGTCTCACGAAGCTTTTGGATCCGTTACCGCATCGTCTAGTGCAAGCTTCTCCAAAATATTGAGTTTTAACTACCCTATTCTCTTTCGTTTCCTCTACAATTTGGATATGTTATACATCAATATGTCCTCTACAAGTTTCATGAAGAGATATAAGTCAAATAACAGATTATGGTCATCATCTATGTCCATGAAGTCTCGGTGTGTCTCCAGAATACATCACCAGAATCACTGTCTTCAAGATCTAGTTGATTTACTAGGCTATTCTTGTTCATTTCACTTATAATTTGAGTATGTTGTAGTTTAAGATGTATCCTACAACTTTCATGAAGAAATCGAAGTGAGATTCTCAACACAAACCAACATGCAACCACAAATCCAACCAAAGGTCAGTAAAATCTTTCCAGATCTGGGGTCTCCCTGTAATGAGAGTTTAACCCCTAAATCTCCATCAGTTTCCACCAAATTTTATTATGTTGTAGTTTAAGATGTTAGCTACAACTTTTGAAGATATCGAAGCCAAAATAGAACTCTAAACATACATGCAAGCTCTCACAACATTTTGACTCGAGCGGATTCATGCGAAAACATTCCAGATCTGACATCTCCGTAAGATGAGATTTTACCCCTCAAATCTCCATCATTTTTCCACGAAATTTTAGTATGTTGTAGTACAAGATGTTAGCTACAACTTTCATGAAAACCAAAGCCAAATTCGGACTTTAAACACGCATGCAAGCTCAAACAACATTCTGACTCACACTGTTCGAAGCAAGAACAGCCATGCCATTCAAACATAAATCATCTATACTTCGGTTTTTCTCACTAAACACCCAAAGATTCAACATGCAAGCAACATACAAATATGCAAGAGAGAAGCTAGAGGACTCCCCACCCCATCTAGACCACATGAACAGCGGCACACTGGCAGCAGGACGAACGCGAGCGTGCAGGCGGCTCCTCTCTCTCGGCCTCACTCTCTCTCTCTGTCTACCTCCCCTCTTTCCCTTGGCGAATCCTCCACCAGCCACTCTCTCTCTCCCTCTCTCTCTCTCTCTCTCTCTCTCTCTCTCTCTTTTTGGATGCTTATATATTTGCATGCACCCCCTCTTCACTTAGGACACTTGTCCCTAAGAAGAGACAAGTGTCTCCTTGAGTTGAAGACACTTGGAAGCCATCATGCCTTCCCCTCATCGACAATGGGCCGGGATTATGGCCCACTTTGGGCCCATCTCACTTGGGCCTAAGGCTACTCAAATGGCCCAAGTTTATTTTATTTTATTTTTATAATATATCTTAGTCATCATTTAAATAAATATCCCAATTGCATAAATAGTAAGGCTGCCATTAAACTTATGAGTCACAAATCCATAAATCCCGATTTATAAAACACATGACTAATGATAGGATTTTCTTTCCTATCAAATAATTATCCATTAAAGCTTGGCCCATAAATCTTATTACAAATTATGGATTAAATGGCCATAACTTGATATTACTTCCATCACACCTATTTATAAATTTAATATAGCTAGAGGTCTGAATTAAGAATTTTTGGGATGCCACATCTACCACAGCGAGTTGGGACCGCTATGGCCCGATGGCACGGCATGAAAAGTATTCACTTGCTGTTCTAGTAGAGTGACAGAAATGATGAAGGTGCAATAGCCAGTACAAATCGACTTGCACTCTTGACGGTCGTATGAAAAGCCCGTGCCTATTTTCCATAAACTTTTTGAAAAAGCACCTTCTTGGTGGGCGGCCTGCGAGTTAAAGTGACATGTGTATGTAAGAAAAGAGAGAATAAGAAAAATACTTCCTTTCAAAGCTTTGCTCATTAGGATTCTTGAAACGATTCAAAATCAAAATCTTTGCGACACAATTTGTGTTGATACAACCAATGGGGCTGACCCATGGCTTTCTTTGGAAGACTAGACTTTATGTCTACATTGGGATTATTAGATCCCCAAAAACAGTTCGACACTAAATCAAACCCCTAAGCACTTGTCTGGAAGATAAGCCGGGAAAAACACATGCATCACCGATCCTAAAGCACACTCCCACGGAATATAGTGTGCACTTGTTATGCAGTTAAACAACGTAAACGTGGGAAGGAAAACCAATCTGTTCAATCCAGATGGCGTCAATTGGCCTTGAAGGGAAGATGAGCGCCTTTTTGCTCCTTGTTTTTCTTTTAGAGGGAGAGAAGGAAGGAGGAACGCGTAAATGCCAAAAGGTGCGTTCCTCCTTCTCTCCTCCCCTTAAATGTTCCCTCCAAAAGAAGCATGTCCCTTCATCATATCTCCAATCCATAGGCCCTAATAATGCAGTGGGGCTTTTAGGCCCAACATGGGCGGATGGGCCAACTTAGGCCCATCACTTTAATAAAACCATCATCTCCCTTTCTGTATATGGTGGGCCAAACGGATTCTCTTTACCTCTCTTCAACATTCATGCTTTTAGGTGAATAATCCATTCGCCCGACCCATACTTTGAGAGCTTTCATTGCTATACATCTTGTTGGAATGTGACTCATAATGGGCATCACACTATGAGTAGATTTGGTATGCGGTGCTTACTAGATCGATCAGTCACATTTATATCTCTCTTGATCCTTTTTAAACAATGATATATATATATATATATATATATATATATATATATATATATGTGTATTCACAATTATGATTATCCACAAAGACAGTCATAATTGGTCGACTAGTGAATACAAAATTATAATGTGATTCTCAAGAAATTGATCTTCTCTTTCCTTCAAACTCTTAATTTTAGTTTAACTTGCTTTTCTAGAAATATCCCATTAGATTGAATCAACTCATGACTGACAATATCCTAAGATAGTAAACACTAAATAGAAATCTTGAGAATAAATGCAAAGTCAAGAGGGCACTAAAATTGAGAAACTCTTTCCTCCAAAGGGGACATCGAGACTCATGCAATCCTAGAGATTTTACATGACCACAAAACACATCTCTAGGTATTGGCTTTATCATAGGATCTGCTATCATTCTATGCATAGATACGTACTGTAAGTTCACATCCTTTCGTGCAACCATATCTTTGACAAAGTTATACTTGGTATCTATATGTTTGGTCTTGCCATGATATTTTGGATCTTCAGTGTATGCTATAGCTGCTTGGCTATCACAGTTAACCAATAATGGATTTGTAGTTTTCTCAATAATACCTAAGTGATCCAAAAATCTCTTAAGTCAAACTCCTTCTTGTACCCCTGCTGATAATGCCACGAACTCAACTTCCATCGTGGACAAGGCTATACACGTTTGCTTCTTACTGTTCCATGATATGGCGCCATTGTTCAGTAAGAAAATAAATCCAGAGGTAGATTTTCTTTCATCTAAATCTCCTCCCCAATCAACATCTGAATAGCCTTTAAGTCGCAGATCCTTTTTTTGGTAATTCAACTTGTAATCAGCAGTTCCCTTCAGATACCTCAGTATTCTCTTAACAGCCTTCAAATGTGCTTGACCTAGGTTGGATTGGTATCTACTCACTATTCCAACTGCAAAACATATGTCAGGTCTTGTAAATATCATAGCGTACATCAAGCTCCCAACAACACTAGCATAAGGAACATGTTTCATTTGTTCTTTCTCTTGTGGAGTCTTTGACGCTTCATGGCTCAATCCTTCACCTTTTGCAATAGGAGTGTCTATGGGTTTACAATCTTGCATACGAAATCGTTCAAGAACCTTATTTATATATGTTTCTTGTGAAAGAGATAACGACCTTTTCGAACGATCTCTTGAAATCTTAACTCCAAGAATGTATGTAGCCTCACCCATATCCTTCATCTCAAAGTTGGAAGATAACCAACTCTTGATAGTATTAATAAACTCCATATTGCTTATGGCAATTAGTATATCATCAACCTATAATGATATGATCACAAATTAATCATTGGATCTTTTGATATATACACAATAATCCTCATCAATTATTGTAAAATTATATGCCATTATGGCATTATGAAAATGTATATACCATTGTCTTGACGATTGCTTAAGGCCATATATCGACCTCGAAGTCGACATACCTTTTTTTCTTGGCCTTCTTTAATGAAACCATCAGGTTGTTCCATATATATTTCTTCCTCTAATTCTCCATTGAGAAAAACAGTCTTTACATCCGTTTGATGTAACTCAAGATCCATACTAGCCACTATTATTGCCGAATAATGCGAATTGAGGTAAATCTTACTACAAGAGAAAATATATCTTCATAATCAATTCATTTTTGTTGATTATACCCTTTCGCCACAAGGTGGACTTTATGCCTTTCTATCGAGCCATCAGTTTTTCGCTTTATTTTGAGAACCCACTTGTTCCCAATAGCTTTGCGTCCTTTTGGAAGATCAATCAATTCCCAAACTTGGTTTGACTTCATTGACTTCATTTCCTTTTCCATTGTATGAATCCATTTTTTCCTTACTAGGACAGTTTAGAGTTTCATTAATATTTCTTGGCTCATCCTCATCTTGCGGAGCAATCATAAAAGTTTCCCCTTCAATGTCAAAACGTCAATGGATAATACTTTGGTGACTTGTTCGCCGTATGGGAGATTGTACACTTTGCACGTCATTCCCCATTATGCTCCCACTAGGAATGATGATGTCATCTCATCATGTGGTTGTAATTGAGAATGAGTTGAATTCAATTCATCAATTCTCATATTACTCCCACTTGGACGAACCACACTAATATCATTATCTTGATCCAAGGTTTCAAATAGGGAGTAATCTTCCCCTATTTCGCCATTTTTAGGAAATTCATCCTCTAAGAATGTGTTATCTCGTGATTTAAATTCAGTTATACTCCCACTTTCCTGCTCACCTATGAACACATATCCTTTCAAGTGTTTGGAGTATCTTATGAAAATACTTTTCTTTCCTCTGGGACCAAATTTTCCAAACTTGTGAGAGGACTCATGAGTATAGGCAGCAGAACCCCATGGCTTAAGAAAACTTAAGTCCAGTTTTCTACCTGTCCATAACTCATATGGAGTGGAAGTAACTGATTTTGAAGGCACCCGGTTAAGTATATAGGTAGCAGTTAATAACATATCACTCCAAAAAAGTGATAAATAAGTTAGTATGCGCTATTATGGACCTAACCATTTCCAGTAGGGTTCTGTTTCTTCTCTCCGCAATACCATTTTGTTGAGGAGTATATGGAATAGACAACTGTATTTCTATTCCTTTTTCATCACATAATTTTTTGAACTCATCATATAAATATTCAACCTCGATCGGATCTCAATACTTTTATTTTCTTGTTTAGTTGATTTTCTACCAAGTTCATAAACCTTTTGAAATAACTTATTGCTTTAGATTTATGAGAAATCAAATAGACATATCCGAATCGAGTATAATCATCTATAAAAGTGATGAAATAAACAGCCCCATGCCTTCCTTTCACATTCATTGGACCACAGACGTCGGAATGGATTAAATGTAGAGGAAATTCAACTCTTTTACATTTTTCAAATGGTTTCCTTGTCGTTTTCCCTTCTAGGCAATGCTCACATATGAGCAAATCGACTTTTTCAATGTTGCCCAACAAGCCCTCTTTGGCTAGTCTATTCATACGTTGTTAGCCAATATGACTAAATCTAGCATGCCACACATTCACATCATTATCATATGAATTAGGAGACGTGAGAAGGGAAAAACAAACATTTGCATTAACATAGTCAATATCTAATACAATGAAACCATCCAGAAAATAACCACAATCATAGTAATTTGTATCCAAAAACAAATCCACACCTCTATTATGGAAGTTCACGTTAAAACCTAGCTTGACCAACATTAAAACAGATACTAAATTCCGACGAATCTCCAGAGCATACAATACATCATGTAAGAACAAAGTGTGTCCACCACGCATGTTCAGTTGGCAGGTGCCAATTCCTTTCACTTCAGCTCTGGAGTTGTTTTCCACATAGATCCACTTAGTTCCAGTTGGTACTCGTCGGAATTCTACGAAGGATTCTATATCCTTCGCTATATGGTCTGTCGCTCCTGAATCTACATTTCACAAAGGATTAGACTTAGTTAAGAATATAAAACTCGACACAAAAGCAAAATTCTGAAAAGTACAAGGGGTGTATACCTTTTTTGGCTCACGACAGTCGTAAGTATAGTGACCCTTCTTGTCATAATTGTAACACTTTACCCTTGTAAGCTTCTTCGTTCGATGACGCTTTCCTCTTTCATGTTGGTTAAACTTAGGTTTCTTCCCTGAAGGACTTGCTTCCTTACCTTTCCCTTTATCAAACCAGTTATGATGTTTGCACTTGGAGCTCGAAGCTCCATGTGAGCAAGAACCAGCATGATAAATTTCAGCTTCCGGCTTAGCCGCCAAGAGGCGGTCTTCTTCCAGTTTAGGATGACGCACTGCATCCTCAAAGGTTTTGATGTTTTCATTATGAGTCAGGTGCACCTTCATATGTTCCCAACTCTGAGGCAAGGAACGAATTACTGCTTGCACTTGTTGCTCATTTGTTAGGACATGTCCAGCATCTTTTAGCTCATTAATCATGTTTGACATCTTTCTAAGATGTTGCTTCATGATCTGACCATGAGGCTTCTTATAAGAGTCAAACCTAATAGTAAGCTGCCTCAGTCTAGTCACTGAAGTATGACCAAATCTTGCTGCCAATGCTTCCCACATCTCCTTGGCATTCTCAAAATGCCTAAACTCTCGCATGACGTCATTTTCCATGTTGTTTAGCAACATAATGCGAGCAAGAGAGTTCTTTCTTTTCCATATAGCAAATGCTTCCTTATCTATCTTGTGCTGTGCAGTGTTTCCTTCTTCAGGTTCTACTATGGTCAGGTTAAGAGCTTTTAGTGCCTCTTGCTCTTCTAGCACATTGGATTTTCATGTGCCATATTTCATAGTTGTCGCCATTGAGCTTCTCACCTTTGTTCAGCTCAGCAACTATGCTCTTTATGGCTGAAGCCATTGATCCGAACATATCAGACATATATACATGAATTATTAATGCCTATAATTTATGCATCCTTTTTGCATAGACCCATCATATTAATGAACAATTTCAAGTAAGGTTTCAGAATCAAAAGGTCACTATGTTTCCAATCATCCTCTAAAAATCCTAACTTAAAACTATAATTAATATAATTGTGTTATGCAAAATAAATTCTATGAAGCTACAAGAAACTTCTATGAACTACCCAATGAATCAATAACAGAAAGCAAATAATATTTGACATCCAATAAAATAATAATGCTTTCACATAATTCAACTAATATATCAGTTGCTACATCAACAACAATCAGGTAGTAAACATTACATAAGACGTTCACAAAGCACACTTAACAAAGGCCAGCCAATACATCTAACACCAAGTCAATACACGAACTGGGAAAGATCCTCTTTTTTGTTCAATTTCTTGATCTTTTCCCTTGTAACAATCTAGTAATAATCATCTATAAAATCCATCACAATTTTCCTATATGAAGCGGCTTTGTTGACATTCCATATGCGATTCAACACTCCTTGCCATTCTGGTGGAAGGGTGTTCATGAAAAATCACACCATCTCAGACTGTGGCAAGAGATGACCATTCCATATGACCTCTTGAATTTTCTCGTTGACTTCAAGGATGTGATCAATTAAGTCACTACTCTCCTATCGATGATCAGTTAGCTCAGCTATCAACTTAGAAAACCTTTTCTTTTGTTCATCGGTAATTGCACGAATAGGTGTGCGCAACCTAAGGGGAGGCATTGTTCCTGCAAAAAATGCATAACAAATAAGAGATCACATATAATCCACATAGATTTAATTGAAAAAAGAAACACATTCTTTTCCTTCTTTTTTTTTTTTTTTATGGTCAATGGTCACCGGTCAACGGTTAACGGTCGGGTCGCTAGGTCATCGGATCGGCCAAACCAGTCGGACTAGACGGATCGGTCAGGCTGGTTGGGCCAGGTCAGACGAATCGAGCGGTGCATGTCTCGAACGTGCCATCGACCGCGCATGCATGCGGGCGATGCACGCGCCTTCCCCTGCACACATCGAAGACACCAGTTCGTTCCGGCTGCGCGTGGGGGCGCGTCCGGCGGCCGTTGGCGGCGTTTCGTCACTTGTCACAATTGTCTCGACGAGCCCTTCCATCCTACGCCATTAGAAATCGATTTCAACTTATAGAAACTCGAAAAAATGGATGAACAGTGCTCGGGTGTCAAGATTTTTTCGCCTCGATTAGTGTCAGTCGATTAATTTCACGAAAAATCAATGAGTAATCATCCATAAACATGAAAGGGGTCAGGAAAAACATGGAAAATGATCGGGAAACAAGAACTATAGCTCTGATACCAATGTTGGGATTGTCGGATCCCCAAAAATCGGATTCGATACTAAATCGAACTCATAAACTTGTACGGAAGATAAGCCCGGGAAAAACACATGCATCACCGATCCTAAAGCACACCACGGAATCGAGCATACTTTGCTAGCCACAGATTAAGCACCGACGCCGATATGAGGAAGAGAAAACCGATCTCGTTCGATCCGATGACGTCAATTGGCCTTGAAGGGAAGATGTCGTTGCCTTTTTGCTCACAGTTTTTCTTTTAGAGGGAGAGAGGAAGGAGGAATGTACATAAATGCCAAAGGGTGTGTTCCTCCCTCTCTCCTCTCCCTTAAATACGTTCCCTCCAAAAGGAAACGTGTCCCTTCATCATATCCCTCAATCCATGGGTCCTAATATTCTGGGCCGGGCTTTTAGGCCCAACATGGGCGGACGGGCCAACTTAGGCCCATCACTTTAATAAAACCATTAATGTCACATAATTCAATCCCTAAAAGCACATGCATCCCCAACTTTAGTCAGACAGCATTAGGACAACCTGATGCATTTGAAGACGCAAAGAAGAAAACTTCCCGAAGACTTTGTTTTGATTCTGCTGAGCACTTGAGCAACATTAGTACAGCACAGAACATAATAAACACAGAGTTAACCAATGATTACAAAGCATAATTGATCGGCTCTTCTGATGAATCCAAAGTAGATGGGGTCAGAGTTGAAGACATCCTCTTGTGTTGCTTGTTTCAATCCAGGTTTTCATTAATTTTCCTCTTGTGTTGGCATAATCAGATCCTATCAATTTGACGGGGTTGTGTATACCTTACTTCCTCATCCCCCAAAAAATCACTTTGACTGTTTGAGTCGTCGGATAAACATTAGCATCTTAGTAGTTAAGAACAAAACATACAAAAGTTCTATTGTATTAAATCATTTCAATCTGAGACAATTATCCTCTAATCATGAGTCGATCTTACATGTCTATAAGTCAGCTTGATAACCTGCCAAGTAGGGAGCTAATTACCTTTTGAAATTGACCAAGCAGGTTAGATTATAGAACAACTTAGCAAAGAGTCGCTTTGGCACTATTACAATTTGGGTTTATAGAATAATAGTAACTTGACAAGGTCCATCTACAGACATACATACAAAATTATAACTAATCAGGTTTGAAAATCCGGTTGCGTGATCTGTGCAAGAGATGGTTCAGAGAGTAAAATATGATCAAAATGCAGAGGAGTTGAGCAGAACTTGGATCCTGAAAGTTCCTTCCATTCTCTTTTAGCTTTCTAGTTTACATCAACCATGAAAAGAACTGCTTTATGTCCGCTTGAAGTCATTCATTAACGGTGCCATTCCAAAAGAGGATTACATGAATATTTCTTCAAAATATAATTGGTCATCCCTCACCTAATTTTTCTTGACTTCACCACTTTAATTATCTTAGAAACCTCACCGGCCATGTAAAAATCTCTCCACTCTTGAAAAGGGCTTCCTCAATCAGCAACTCTTAAGCCTCTTGACTTCTGTTTCGTCTTTTCACCTAAGAATGTATATTACTCCTTATCTATTGTAGCTATTGCTAGTAGTTACCATCTTTGTATCTACTTTTGATCAAGTGACATGATTGAGGTTCAAATGCCCCATCCTAATGAAACAGGTGAGACCCATTTCATCAGGGAAAATTCCTATGTAGTTCTCAATGCCCTCCAAGTGACACCAAATGTAAGTGTAGCTTCTATCTCAAACTTGTCTGGCTGCATATTCTCCGGAGACTCATTCAAGCTATGGAAGAAAAAGGGGACAGTTGAGTCACTGCACCTTAAAATTCCAACTTTGTTCTCACTATAACTTAGCAGACTGTCCTGGGTGGTGAAGTTCTTGCCTTTGTTATAACTGGAGAAATGGGTCTCCAGACAACAGCAAAGGAAGATGGCTCGGCATAGTCAACTGAAGCACAAACGGACACCCTTAGAACCAGGTTGCAGCTATAGAATTTGACACCCACAAGAGCTATGCAGAAGACGGTGATGATAATCACATGGGTGGATGTGAATAGCATTTTCTCGAGCAAACAAGATCCTTTGGCTAATTACAGTTTCAATATTTCAATAGCTACCTATATAACTGCCGGAGCGGATATGACAGGAAGAATATCTCCCTGTTTGTCTCATAGAACAATGAAACAGGAGAAAACATGAAGAATCCACTTATTTCTTTCCCTTTTGATATTTCATAATATCTCCCGCAGGATATGTGCCTAGGATCCACTTCAACCAGCCACTATACAGAGTTGAACTGCATAAGGTCATGGTTCTTTAAGGTCTCAAAATTTGACGAAAATCCTAAGCTGGTGTGGGTTTGGATTCCAGCTGCAATTGTACTTGCGTTGTGTGCTCTAATTTATCTCTTGAATAGAATAAGAAAAGGCAAAAAGGATCTAGAGGAAGATACTTTTGATAGGATAATTTGAAGGTGAATTGTCGATTCATGATTTATTATTTCATTTTGTTTTCACCTTGACAGAAATGATCACAAGACTTTCTTTTTTTTTGGGTAAAGATCACAAAACTTTCTTTATATAGTTTTGTTACACGAATCTTAGTCTTACTCTTAAATCACTCTAGATGCATCTAGCATTTTAAGAAGATAGATTCTTGAGAATCTACAAAATATTAAACTAGACATAGAAATAGAAATAGTCTCTTGAGAGGAACACTCCAATAAAGACTCAATACGTGCACTATTCTTGGGAGCCGAACAAACATCGACATCAATCTGTGATAGAAATCGGCAACCATGTAGCCGATCACTTATGTCACTCAAGTGCAGGAAATCTTGGTAAATATTTTAAAAAAGTTATGACATTCAAGTGATTAATAAAAAAGTTATATGACACCCAGCGATTGGAAAAAAAAGTTAGAAAACTCATAAATTATTATATTTAAGTAAGTGTTGCATATGGAATTGATTTCACATGAATGCGATGTTGATAATTTGTAATCCATCAATTAGATGGGGCGATTGAGTGGAAATGTAGCCCTTAATCCCATTGTTGAGTAGAGTTTTTTTAACATTAACATTCATGAACAATGTGAAATAAGTGTTAGAAAAGTCCTTAATCTTTTTCATTAGTGCCAATTTAATCCCAAGTCTCTAATAATCTTTTGACTTAGTGTCAATTTGGCCTTAAACCTTTTGACCTAATACCAATTCAGTCATTCTGACTAATTTTGACTGGATATTACTAACGTGACACGGTTGACATTGACGTTGACAACTTTTAATAATATTTATTTATTTTTCGATTTTTTTATTCTCTTTTTTTTTTTTCTCCTCCTCCTCTTTTCTCCAGTTGGTCACTGACGAGTGAGATTGAGGTGAACTCGCCAGCCTCTTGCGAGCTTAGAGCCCTTGCCAGAGGCCACAAGGACGGCCTTATGATGGGTTGGCAAAGCTTGCCCTTGTAAGATCTGGTGACAGTTGAGCCTTGCCAGCCATGGGCGAGGCCTAACCTAGCTAGATTCGATGAGACTAGGTGAGGCTCGACCCTTGCTAGATCCTTTGAGGTTGAGCCTTGTTGGCCCTCATCATTGAGGTTCGATGATTGCCTAGAGGAAGAAGGAGGAGAAAAAAGAATATAAAAAAACTAAAAAATTAAATAATATTATTAAAAGTTATTCACTTTAGTGTTGGCCCTACCACTTCTGCAATATCCGATCGAAATTAGTCCAGAGGACTAAATTAACATTAGGTCAAAAGTTTTAGAACTAAATTGGCATCAATAAAAGGTTTAAGATTGAATTGGTACAAAAAGCAATATGTTTTTTGGTGAAAGGTAATCATATTAAGCTATAACCATTATTTACAACAAAAAGGGCACTAAAACATACTCTCATAATGAACAGAGGGATAATGAGTGGAAGGGTGCCAAAAGAAGAAGAAAAGGGAAGCCAACAAGGCACAAAACGCGGATAAGTCGCACAACTACGGCCACATCCAAAAGACGGACCAAACAAAAGAAGGCGACCAGTCAGTCAAACAATGGCAATCCAAGCCAAAACCAAACAAAACGTCATCGCCCAAACGGAAAGGACGAGACAACCAGCTGGAATCAAGGCCAGCATTGAAACATCAGGTACGCAAAGCACAACAACAGACCCTCCTGCACCACCACTCCAATCTAGAAATATTACAGATGCCGGAGTAGAAGAGAAGATGCAGGGGTCTATCCCCTAGCTACATTGAAGTCTCCTGTTTTTTGGGTTATCTTCAACATTTGAGAAGGTTAAAGCCTTATCCTTAACCACTTTAATAAGGCCGTTCCTAAAGAGAATCTCATTCCTATATTTCCAAATAAGGAGGCAAAGAGCCCTAAAAGAGAATTGGGCGATAGAGTGATAGAAGTTCTTACCAGATAGGAACTTTATAGACCAGCAAAAGTTGTCAGCCCAAGTCCCATTCCTCCAAGGGAGGTTGCATCTGGTGGCCCAAGAGAAGGCACAACTAGCCGTAATGCTACAATGAAAAAATAGATGATCAATAGAATCCATAGTTACTTTGCAAAAGGATCGCATCCCCAATCCTGCCATGCGATAAGAGTAAGGCTTGCGTAGGAAGACGGTTCCTGGTTATAAGCCAAAGAATGAATTGATATCATGGAGCTATATCATCGTTTCAGATCAATGAAGCCCAATTGACCTCAGGCTTCTTTTTTCTGATGAGGTGCCAAGCCGAAGCAACAGAGAATAAACTAGATGTGTTTCCTTGCCAAGTAAGATGATCCGAAGCCTGCATTAGAAAGGGAAGGGGATCTTTCCAAGACTGTAAAACTTCTCGCATGGTCTGACTAGCAGGTGAAAAAAGATTAGCCACTTGATTTCATGTCAATTTTCTCGAAATTATTCTCTTGTTCAATAAAAAAAAAATTGTAATAAGTTAATAACCACTTGATTTCATGTCTTTCCCTCTCTTGTTATCTATTGACAAAAAGATGTATTCTTAACTTTTCTTGTAGCAATATATTTACCAAGTTAATTAGTGCAGTACTTTTGCTTTTCAAGTGTTAGAGTAATTAAATAGCAAACTGCTCTAAAAGCTTAAATTATTAGACAAATGCGTGATTTAATATTTAATTATTATGACATTAGGAATACTCACAATTGTTGGTGTATCTGATCATTAACTTTTATCTTTTGTATGTCGGAAGTAGAATGGGTAAAAGTAGGCTCCCAAGACTTATCATCTAGATATATCCATCTCTTTATGTCATAGTCATGTCGTGTCAAAATTAATTTGATTTGACCATGAAATCTTTATTAATCGTGTTGTATTCATGAAAATTGGAACACAATAGGTTTAATTAATCAGTTACCTAGTTCAATGGGTTCAGCACATTCAAAATGTAGTTTCTTGTACAAATGCCGATGTGCAAAATGTGTTTTAATGTATGTTGATGTATCCAACTATGTATTAGGGTCAACCAGTGAGTAACAAAATTTAATGCATTGTGTATAAATGAGTTTGACCCATTTTATGACGCGACATGATTAAACTCGACCATAACTCAAATTACCTTATCGTGCATGTCTCGTGTGAATGTCTCTCGTCAGAAATTGCTTGCCGTATTGGTTGATTCCGCATATCAATATCACACAAATGTAAAATTAACCGAAAAAAAAAAAAAACATATGACTTCTAGAGAGGAGAAGGTTTTTGTCCTTAAGGTTTTTATCTTTTCAAACATATTATCAAAAACTTCCTTGAGTTACCCTCATCATTGGCGGGTAATAGTTACCCACGTTTTTAAGGAAATTTATTGTGCGTCCAATTTAGTACTTGGACTTTTCAATTTTATCAATTTCATTATAAATCTTTCAATTTTTCCAATTTATTCATAATGTTTTTAATCCTAAATCTCTTGTTAATAATCATTCTAGTATATTTTGGCAATAAAATCACTAATATGGACGCGACCGTGCTATATGGCATGACCCGTAAATATAACATAGATAAGCTTTTACAATTTTTTATATTATGTTTTTTTTACTTTTTTCTTTCTTTTTTATTATGTTTTCTTTTACCTTTTTATTTCTTCTTTCCTCCGGGACCTTTGCCAAATAACGACAAGGCTTGGCAATGGCCAGTGGAGGGAAAAAGGAAAATAAAAAGAAAAAAATGAAAAGGAAAAAAAAGAAAAATTTAGAAAATTATTTATATCAAGGTCTTGTCATATCATGTATAATGATTGGTGCTAATTAGATCGTTACATCAAAATATGGCTACAAAGACTAGATTGGCAAATCCACAAAATTTTAAGGACTAAGTTAGTACAATTTGAAGGTTTTTGATTAAATTATCAAATCTTCAAAAAATTTATAATTAAATTAGCACAATTAAAAATTTTAGAACTGAATTGATCCACTATATAATATATTTAGGACATTTTTGACAATTTTCTCGAATAATTCTTTGTATTAAGTTATATTGCATATAATGATGTCCAATTTGTAACTTACAAATCAAAAGAGTGATTGAAGAAACAAATAATCCTATCTTAAATTTCTAATACACCAATCGCTTATCTTCTCCATGCAACAACATATAAAAAGTCAAAGTTAAGAGATTTTTCACGTTATGTGGTTACCATGTGGCATTTTAGGTGCGCTTGATAACGTTTCTGTTAAAAAATTATTCTAGGAATGAAATAGAATTTCGGGGAACAGAAATAGAATTTCGGGGAACAATTTTTGAAATTTAAGAACGTATTTGATAATTGCACAAAATTTTTGTTCCTAAAATGGAAAAAGAATGTAAACAAGTTTGGTAAACTTGTACAATTTTTTTGTTTCTTTTAAACTTTTAATATTTTTATTTTATTTTTCCTTTTTCCTTTTCATTTTTTATTTTTATTTTTTCTCTTTGGTCAGGACTCGGGCTGGGCAACGTTCGGCGAGCTCGCCAGAGGCCAGCCTTAGCCTCACTGGGAGGCCCAGCGCCCGGGGCGGCTCGAGCTCTCGCCCAACCAAAGCAAGAGTCGAGCCTCGCGAAATGCTGCGAGGTTGCCGGCCCTTGATGGTTGGTTGCCAGAGTATTGCAGAGGCCCTTGGGCAAGCGAAAGAAAAAGAAAAAGAAAAAAGAAGAAAGAAAAAAAAGAAATAGTTTTTGTGTTTTGTTATTTTGTTTCTTCAAAAAGTGTTTCGGGAACAAGAAACAAGTTTTTCTTATTTTTTTGTTTTAAACCCGGAAACAAAAAAATAAATTTTGAACGAAAAGTGTAAGCATGGCTTGACGTTTACGATTTCTTTTTTTGTTTTGAAACAAAAAAGAACAAAGAGAAGTTGTGTTCGGGGAACAAAAAAAGAACTAAGTGCCCACCAAAGTCTGCCTCCATAGAGGCCATGTGGTAAAAGGCACATGAAATAAATTTACCATGTGTCCCACACAAGATCAATAAGCATTAGTTTATTGATTTTGACCTCTAACTTTTAAAATTTTCCTAAATTTAAATATAAATAAAGAGAAACTATCTTCAATGTATATATTTAAATGATAGTCTATTTTAAACATCATTTCAAATCTATATTCTCGAACAATATAATTTGCTTTATTTAAATAGTACAAATAAATTGACATTAGTTAGCTTTAGATCAACCTACTCTATTTTGCTACGAGTGAAATAAATGATATAGTCTATTTAATTTAAAAAAACTTATCAAACTATGAATAAAATCAAATAATTAAATTTTTATATCTTTTGGCACTCTCGTTGCTTTTGATTTTATTTTCCAATCTCTAGGTGCTTAATACAAGTTTTAAAGCTTCTTGTTATATATGGGAGCAAGGTGGGAGAAGAAAATGCAAAGAAAATCTCTTTAATTTTTTACATCGTCCATTTTTTTCCTCACTAGCAAATTTTTTAACTTTTAAAAATTTTCCACCCAATTTTTATTTTTCTCCTTTTTCCCCAATTTCCTATAAATATAATTAATGATGAGATCTGATAATGTTGTTTAAGTGTGAGTGGGCTTAGTTGGTGGATCTAATAATGTCGTTTAGTGTTTTGGAACAACCATTAGCTCCTTAAATCAGCTAGGAAGAGAAATTAACAAAATTTATGGATGTGGAATTCTTTTTGACAATTAAAATTAATTTACTTAATGAAGCGACCCAATTGTGCTATTTGGATAAGTTTTTGACTTGATCGGACTATTTATAATTTTAAAAGTTTATTGTAATTTGATAATAAATTTTAAGACTTTGTTATGAAATACATGAATGGATAGAATACATGAATGAATATTCATTATATTCATCTTATCCAATGTACTTATTATGGTACATTTGTATTAAATGTTCTAAGTACATCTCCCTATACAATGAACGTTCGTCTCCCTTATCCGATATATGTATCATTCGATACATTAATATTAATGATAAGTAATTCTTGTTCTCCTATAAATAAGAGTTTAGTTTTGATGTACAATACAATAACAATCACAATACAGTGAAATATTTGGCATTCTCTCTATCTCTAGTGTTCATTTATTTTCTCTTCTCAATCTCTTCTCTATTATATATTAGCAACATGATATTTTACAACACGTTATCGGCACGAAGATCTACCTGACTGAGTAAGTAAGTTTTGCAAGGTGGGTATTATTTTTATTGATCAACTTATACTTCATCTTCTTCTATCAATTTTTCAATTTTATTTTTATTGGCCTCGAAGCCAAATTTCAAATCTAAAAGTATCCTTATGCTCACGAAGTAGCGGTGGATATTTGGAAATCCTTTTAATTAATTTAAGGTTTTATTTTTGCAAGGATATGGAAATATTGAAAAGCCCAAAATTCCACATCCTCGAAGTGAGTGGAAAGAATTATCTATCCTGGTGCCTTGACATGGAAATGCACCTCCAAAGGCAATGTCTCGCTAATACAATTACGGGGATAAAACCTCAAATGAAAGGATAAAGCAAATGTGCTGATTTTATTCATTTGTCATTTGCATGAGAGCTGCGGAACTCAATATTTATCTGTTCGAGACCATATCTTGTGGAGATTGAAGGATAGGTATGATCATACAAAAATTTGTTATCCTCCCTTAAGCACAATATGATTGGCAAAATCTCGGGCCCCAAGATTTTAAATCGAAAATCGACTATAATTCGGCTTTATTTGATATCGTTTCTCCGCTTGAGTTATGCGGTATCAAACTCAACGATCAGAAATTGCTTGAGAAAACTTTTCCACCTTTCATGCTTTGAATATTGTATTGTAGCAGCAATACGGCAACGTCAATTTGCTACATATTTAGAATTAATTTCTGTGCTTCTCTTTGAGTAAACCAATGAATTACTTTGCTCAAAAATCATGATCTTAGACTTGTTGGCTCAAAAGCATTGCAAGCACATGCTAACTTTGAAAAATACTGGCCATTTAAGGGTTATAAGCGCGAGGCAAGAACATAATCCTAGAAGGGATGGCAAGAAATTTAATTGCCCTAGGAAATCAAACTTTGCTTTGAATCATGGCAAAGAAAGAAAGCAGAAGGTAATTAATGAAAGTATTTGTCATCATTTGTGGCATATTGGGCATTGGTCCAAACATCGTACGCCAAAACATTTTGTTGACCTATACCGGCATCTTTAAAGTCTGGGCAATCGTGGTGAATCTCACAGAAATTAATCCTACTACCATAATCACTTTGTTGATGCCAACAATATCTCCGTTGGTGGGACTCCTCTTGCTCTGAAGTAGCAAATGCATCATTGGATGTCTCGATTTCTTTGAGGACCTCGATTACTTTGATAAATCAGTTGGTTGATGAGGTTGAATTTCGAATTTTGTGTTGTTTCGCATTAAATGTATTACTTTTTTTTATTGTTCTTTATGAAATGCTTATGAACATTATATAATATTTTGAAAATTTATTCGACTATATAACTAATACCTTTTATGATACTTGACACCTGAAGTTGTCAATATAAATGCAAATGGAAAATACCGAAAAAAAGGAAGATGTTTGTTTGCTTGATAGTGCAACAACGCATACTATATTTTGCGATAGACACTTTTCTCAGTATGACATTATTAAGGCACAAATCCATATATCAGTCCTTTTCGATTATTGATGGTTTTGGGAATGCCACAATTATTTTGCCAAATGGCACAATTCTACATATTGAGAATGCGTTTACGAGCATTAGATCAAGGAATATGGAGTTTCAAAGATGTACACCGTAATGGGTACCATATTGAGACTATTCATGAGCATGATAAGGAATATATTGGCATTTCCTCTTATAAGATGGGCACCGAAAACCATCCATGAGAAGTATAAGCTTCTTCATGGGTTTGTATTGTGTTATGATTAAAGGAATTTGTTGAAATTTCGCCACCACATCTTGGAGATTGGTAAGCCACGATCGATTTGATTTGTGGCATGATCGCCTTGGTCATCGGTGCTTAATGATGCGTAGGATAATTCAAAATACAAAGGGCACCTTTAAATGATATAAAGGTATTGTTGTCCAAAGATTATAATTGTGAGACTTGCTCACAAGGAAAGCTCATTATTAAACCTTCTATAATAAAGTTTAATTTTGAATTTCCTTTATTTTTGCAAAGAATTGAGGATGATATTTGTGGACCAATACAACCACCAAGTGGACCATTTCGATATTTTATGGTATTAGTGGACGCATCCTATAAATGGTCCCATGTTTGCCTATTATCTACACGCAACGTCAATTAAAATTTTTAATTCAAAGTGAGATTCAAAAGAAAACGAGCATTTAGTACTAAATGAATATGCTCATCTACAGGATGTGAATGTACATGTTATAAGGTTCATTCAGATACTTATAATAGTTATAAAAGTAACAAATCAAGAGGTCAGTGTTACAACTTCAGAGTTGCACTATTGCAGTGGGATTCATTCAGATTATAATTTATGTTTAGTGTTATAAAAGTAACAAATCAAGAGGTCAGTGTTATACTTTCAGAGTTGCACTGTTGCAGCGGGATTCGCTGCAACAGTGCAACTCTGAAGTTGCCCTCGTTTGCATTCTCCCATCGGAGGATCTCCTCCTTTTCATTAACAGTGCAACTCTGAGTTGCCACGTTTGTATTCCTCCCACTGGAAGACCTCCCTCCTTTTCTTTGACAGTGCAACTCTAAGTTGCCTCGTCCTTTTCATTAACAGTGCAACTCTGAGTTGCCACGTTTGTATTCCTCCCACTGGAAGACCTCCCTCCTTTTCTTTGACAATTTGCATTCCTCCCATTGGAGGACCTCCCTCTTTTTCTTTGACAGTGCAACTCTAAGTTGCCTCGTTTGCGTTCCTCCCATTGTAGGATTCCTTTTCTTTGACAGTGCAACTCTAAGTTGTCTCTTTTGCATGCCTCCTCCTTTTCATTAACAGTGCAACCCAAAGTTGCCTCGTTTGCATTCCTCCCATTGTTGGACCTCCCTCCTTTTCATTAACAGTTACCAAACAAGATCTTCACATCGTCTATAAAGACACAGTATAGAAGTAGAAAAGTAATCACGCATTGCTCGGAGATCAATGGGAAACCACAACTCAGCCGATCATGGTGTTCGGAGGTAAGCACCACAACATTTCTTTTGTCCAACCTCCTTCAGTAAGTTGGAGAACTTTTGAGTAAATTCGTGCTGTTTTTTTGGGAAACCATCAGTACTCCACTTTGATCAGGTGAACTCTTCTTTTTCAGTGCTGCATACTAAAACCATGAAACCAGTAAAAATCGCCCGTGTTCTTTTGTCTGTTAATCCATCCATATGCTTATTCTTGATCCTTATTATTTGCGTTGCTGTGAAATACAGTTGTCTAACAAGCAATTTGCTGATTTTTATTCCAAGGAATGCATTTGAGCACATAGCTCAAATCAACGAAGGTCTTGATTCACTTACTCAGGCCTTGCGCCAACTCATAGAGGAGAGGGACAGCTCTACAGGTTTGGCCAACATATCTAGAGCATCACGCATCTTGCTTATCTGCGCAGGGATTAAAATCATTCGACAAAGATTAATCTTTGGAATGGGAAGGCAAAATGTTGATCCAAGTTTCCGACTTGCCTTTGCGTTGCTCTTGGATGCATCGAATGTGGTCTCTTGATGTGCGGTCTGCTCGGTGGCTTGCCTTGGCCGATTTCTGTTGCCTGCGTCCTTATGCTGGCGGTGCCGTTCGTGTTCACCGTGAGCTAAAAGGATTATTAGCAACTGAGCGCTAGTTTCTGGCTTTCGATGTGGTGATGTGCGTTTTGTGTGAATTTCATTTGTCTGTAACCTTCCCTCCGCTGGTACTGATATGAACGTCATCGTCGTATTATTACCAACAACAAAATGGGGTTTACATATTCTGTGTCCTTCCACTGCAAAATCGTTTTCTTTTCCTGCTGCTCTGTTTTCTATCTTATGTCTCTGTTCATTTGAAAAGTGTCCCGACATAAATGTGAAAAATTGCGACTCTAAGAATATCAACGGGAGCCGCCATTTCCACGCCCACTTGCTTGCCCAGTGCCCCAAAACCTTAAATGGAAAAACAAACCCACGGTCCTCTGGTCGCCACAGCCTTTCTTGAAGCGCTCATCATCCTCTTCATTTTGCCTTCTTCAGCAACTTCTATTCTGTTCTTGATCGTGGAGAACACCCAAATCCCACATACCCCCTTGTCTTCCTCCATCCATCTGAAGCTCATAAACACCTCTTCTTAATAGCCTAGCCTCGGTGTTGGCTTCTTCACTGAGCACCGAATGCAGCTCCTTGGCCTGAATTCAGGGAGGGTGGTTTGGGTTTTGGAGAGAGGAAGGATTTGAGCTTGCGGAAACGGGGACTTGAGGTCGGGGGGCAAAAGGGAGTCGTCGGCAGTGAAGGAGGAGCCGTTGATCACGTGGATTTGCTCGACGACGTAGAGGTCCTTGGTCTGGGAAATGAGGTCTTCCACCGTCGAGGCGTCAGTGACAGAAAGGTTGGAGAATTCGGCCGTGGCTTTATTCTTCTTCATCATCTTATTCTTCTTCTGGGTTTGTGTTGATTTCTGATTTCCCGCTGGCTCTGTTTTACTCTGTTACGCGAGCGGTGGTAATGAGTTCGCTGCTCAACCGCGAGCTTAAGAGGAACCATCAGATTACAGTGGCACACCAGATAAACCAACCATTCCCATGCGTGATTGAAGAATAACGCAATTTTTTCCTTGCCGACGAAGAGCCACGCACCTGAAAAACAAAATTCCAAATTCGAAAAGGTCGAGGTATCAATAGAATGGAGGTGGAAGTGGAGAATGTAAGTACGTGAGATGCATGTGCGCCTCTGGTCGGTCACTTTTCCCATCAGGGTTAAGCATTGGGGGGCTAATTAATATATATCTGTCAAGTGTAGGGGGTTCATTTGAGACAGAAACTCAAATGCATGGGGGTCTTTTGCCGAAAGAAAAGCCGTCGCGCTACCTAGGCTGCATCATTTGTTGTCCGTTTTCTGCATATGAATATGAAGAGTGTAATGAAACTCCAGTGCGGGGTATATTTGTCAGTGCAATAAACTCCATGCCATAAATCTCGATGAAACTGAAGTGCCGCAAGTGCGTCAGTGCGATAAAACTCCACTGTGGGCGGGGTGTTAGGGTTCTGCCTTCCTCCCATCGATAAAAGGTTTGCTCGCATCAAGTTTTGTTTTCACATGAGGAAGGAAAGAGGTTAATCAAACGAAGCTCGAAGTTAATGGGAAAAAACAATTCAGCCTTTCGCGGTGATCGGAGGTAAGCATCGACTGTTAACTGCAACATCACTTCTATAGTCCAGTCTCCTTCGGTAACTTTGGAGGGCTGCGAGCAAATTCATGTTGTTTCAATTCCTTTCCTGAAAAGAATTTCCCATCCCAGATCATTTTCCCTATGTGGGTTTTCCATCATGAAAATGATGTCTTATTTGAAGAACCTGTCCTTTCATGTTGCCTTGGGAACCCAGAACAAGTGCAAATCATCCACATTTTTTTTTGGGTTTGGTTTGGTTAAACGATCCATGAGTTTATTCTTGATCCTTATTGTATGAAAAGCGGATCTCTAACAAGTAGTTTATTGATTTTAATCCTAAAAGTATAGCAGGGCATGTAGATCAAATTGCTATAAACTATAACGAATATCTTGATACATTGAATGAGACCTTACGTCAACTCATCGGAGGACAGCTTTATAGGTCGAGCCAAAATTATTATTGAACGCAGGACTATGCTTATTTGTGTAGCAATCAAAATAGTCATACCAAAAACTTAGTCTTCAAAATGGGATGAGGTTCCAACTTCCATATGCTCTTTGTTGCTCTTGGATGGGTCTTGTGCAATCTCCAAATGTGCAATTTGCCTGCCAACATACCTCAGAACATTTTCGTCGCATGCATTCTGATTTTGGTGATCCCGTTTGAGTGCATCCCGAATCAAATGATTAATTAACAAACAGCAATAGTTTTCGGCTTTTGATGTGGTTGATGATCTAGTGTTTGCTAGGGTCTGGTCCTCATGGCGATGTGTATTTTCTATGAATTTTGGATTGCTTGGGTAACCTTCCGGTGGCGAGGTCTGGTGTTTGCTGGCTCTAGTTCTCCGTACAACAAAATCCAATTCGAAGTATCTAATTGGACAGCTCGCAAATTCTATATAACTTTATTCAACCAAACTACACAAGTAAAGCAAGCTGGACAAGTACAAACTCGATTCGTTAACAAAGCTACGGTTTGATCACTCTCATGTGCTTTTGAGA
Organism: Eucalyptus victrix; assembly: GCA_016097545.1. Lineage (NCBI taxonomy): Eukaryota > Viridiplantae > Streptophyta > Magnoliopsida > Myrtales > Myrtaceae > Eucalyptus > Eucalyptus victrix. Next base: position 58,363,202 of record CM027842.1, read on the forward strand.
CCGGTTTACCATAGTTACTTGTTAATTTCCTCATGCATTAATAATTAATATCACAAGGTACTCATGCTTTAGTGCATGGCCGAACGGCAACAACCATGTGTGCATGTTATTTATTAATCATTCCGATTGAATCTCTATTGGTATAGCGTGGAGATCGTGCTCGAGGACGTCTCTTCATCTGACGGTCTTAAAAAAATAGAAATAAGGGCTCGATGTCGTAAAGACCTTTATGAAAAAAATATATATATTAACATCTCTTAAAAACATTAAAAGCTACTTGGTCCCCCAATAATAATAAGAAAAAAACATTGAGATTCTAAATATGGATTCTTTTGTATTATCATAGTAAATAATGATGACATCTTATATGGTAAAATCGAAAACTTTGATCGATTCAACATCTTTAAGTTGCTTGCATTATTCTTAGGAGCCCAACTCAAATTAATCTTTTGCCCACTTCGTATGTATCACTATGGTAACATTTAATACTAAAATTATATGCTCGTCTATAGGGCTGCAAATGGACATTCAATAAAGTTCATTCACTTTGACCAAGAAAAATAAAAAATAAAGTTCATTCATACAATACTTTAGGTTTAATTTTTGACAGTGATGAATTGAGAGGTCGGTGGTAACTTTACCTCGAAAAACACAAAGAATAATTGTTTAAAATCTTAAAGCAATGTTACAAATATTCTTACGCGAGGATATAATACATGTGGTAAAAATAAGAAACTAGGACGATTCCTTTAGCAACTGCATTACCTAACATTAATAATTCTAAACTCAAATATATGTATGGAAATTGAGAAAATTACCCAAAAAATCATAAATCTATTGCATTGTGCCAACTTACTCTTAAACCTTTTGACAACTTGCCAATTTAGTCATAAATCTTTCAATTATATTAATTTAATCTTAAAATTTTTAATATGTTGCTAATTTAGTCCTAAACCCTTTAACGATTTGTCAATTTAATCTTTTGGTCAATTTTTGGTAGTAAATTAACGATATGGCAATTTAGTTAGCACTCGATTGTCCTATGTGACACGGTCCGATGTGGATAATTTTGAAAATTTTAATAATTTTATGAAAATTTTATAAGTTTTTTATTTCATTCTTCCCTTTCGACCTCGTCAACCTGGCCTAATTAGATTTGGTGAAGGTCAAGCCAATGAGGAGGGCTTTGGCGAAAGGCAGTGAGGTCGACTTCACCTACTATCACTAAGGCCTAGCTACTAGCTAGAGAAAGAAGAGAAGGAAAAAATGTAAAATAAAAAATATTCAAATTTTTTTATAAAAAATTTAGAAAATTAGAAAATATTTCAAAAAATGTCCACATTGGCATCAATCATGTTATGTAAAACGGTTGATGCTAACTAGACCATTATGTTAGTGGTTTTTGGACAAAATTGACAAGAATGACTAAATTGGCAATCCATCAAAATGTTTGGAACTAAATTGACACAACTAAAAGTTTAAGATTAAATTAGTGAGTTTCAAAAAGGTTTAGACCGAATTGGTGTAAGTGTAATGGGTTTATGAATTTTTTGATAATTTTCTCTATAAACATCATCCTTGCCCTTGCTTGGCTGCCCCATCTAAGAAATATATGAACGACTACCTTTTGTAATTACATTCCCTAACATTAATTCATTTTTCTAGTGAAAACTTAGCAAAAAGATCAGCAAGTGCCTCGAGGAAAATGTGGTGAACCATTTTGAGGTCAATCCTGGATCAAACATGAGAACATCCTATAGAGTTGCTCATCCATTTCAAAGTAAGAGAGCCAAAAATGAATGTGACATTGAAGCTGGAAAAAATTATAATCCACCATCTCACTTCAATAGTCAAATGCCACACATCAATTCGTATCAACCGACCGAAAAAAAAAAATTGTATCAAAGATACCAATTAGTATAAGTTATCATTGACAATGACCTGTGGAGGAACTCCCTATGGAGGGTGACTCCAATTCAACCACTGACAATGACCCGTGGAGGGGAGGGGAACTCCCTATGGAGGGGAGCAACTCCAATTCAATCAATGACAATGACCTGTGGAGGGAGCTCCTACTCCCTCCAATTCAATCAATGATAATGACCTGTGGAGGGGTACTCCTTATGGAGGGGAGCGACTCCAATTCAATCACAATGACCTATGCAGGGGAACTCCAATATATTGCATTGACAATGCAGCAATATGTTTTTCATGGCTTGGATTGGAGTTCCCCTTATCCAAGCCATGACAAATATATTGCCCCTTGGCATATTGTCATTGACAATGACCTATGGAGGGGAACTCCAATCCAATCCCTCATGCTTTTCCTTTCCTCTGTGCATGTGTGTGTATATAGATCTTCGCATCGTCTATGAGACATGTTGGAGAAGTAAAGAAGACAGTAACCCTACATTAGTTGGGAGATCAATGGGAAATCATTACTTAGCCAATCACAATGTTTTGAGGTAAGTTGCAACATCTCTACAGTCCAACCTCCTTCAACAAGTTGGAGGACTTGAATAAATTCATGTTGTTTTGTTTGGAAACCATTTGCACTCCATGTAGACCAAGTGAACTCTGTCCTTTTAGTGTTGCAAACTAAAACCTTTTCAAATTGTGTAAGTTTTCTTTGTTTGTTAATCTATGAATATGTTGGTTTCATGGTCACCATGAAAACAATTCGAATTGCATATATTTTTTAGTCTACTTATCTATCAATATGCTTCTTCTTGATCCTTATTGTTTGCACTTCCTTGAAAGATGGTTGTCTAATGAGCTGCTTGTGATGTTAAGGGATGCAGCACAACACACGTAGCTCAAACCAATGACGGTCTTGATTCACTTGAGCAAGCCTTGCGTCAGCTCATTAGGGAGAGGCATGGCACTATAGGTCCAGTCAACATTTCTAGTGCACCAAGCATCCTACTTATCTACGCGGCAATTAAAATAATCAGACAAAAGATCATCTTCGAGATGAGAGGGCAAGATATTGACCCAAGGTTTCGATTTGTGTTTGTTATGGTCACCATTGCTCTTGGATGCGTCGAATGTGGTCTTCTTATGTACGTTCTACTTGGCGACTTGTGTTAGCTGATTTTCATCGCATCGCCTCTACTATTGGTAATTTCAATTGTGTCCATTGCGACTTAAAGGATCATTAGCTAACTGGCGCTAGTTTCCAGCTTTCGATGTAGTGACGTGTGTTTTGTACGAATTTCATTTGTCTGTAACCTTCCATTGCAGGTCCTCCTATGGACGTCATGTTGTATTTTCTGTAACCTTGAATAAATTTTGCATCTCAAAATTTCCCGCATCGCTTATCTACACGTTCTGTAACCTTCCACTGCAAAATTCTTTCTTTTCCTTCTCCACTGTTTTTTCATCTCATGAATCTAATCATATGAAAACTGTCTCGACATGAAAGTGAAAAACTGCGCCTCTAAGCAAATGTCAAAATCCGGGATTTCTTTCAGTTGCCCATCGCTTGGTTTGTTGCATTCATTAGATGTTAGTTAGCACCACCCTCGCAGTAACTGCGCTAAGTCGAACATAACGCCTTACATCTCTGAAAAAGGAAGTACAATCTTCCAAAAAAAAAAACATAAAAAGAAGGCTAATTTCTCTAAAAATCTGGAGGAGCTTCAGCCCACGAATCGGACGGTGGTCTGCACCCTGTACGAGGCCCTTCAATTCCGTGACCGCCACTCCATCCGCCGCACCCTCGCCCCCGGCCTTGAGCGGTGGCGGTGGTGATGGTTCACCCTCCTAGTTCTTGATGGGCCTCCTCCGCCACGTCGGACAACACCTTCCTCTTCGTCCTCGACTCCGTCACCTCCTTCCGCGCTGCCGCGGTCGCCTGAGTGCTTTGGCCTGACCCGCTCCATCTTGTGGGTCAACGCTTGGCCGGTCTCCGCCTATGGGTTGGTCGCCCAAGTTGAGGAGTGCTTGCAGCACCTCGCTCGCCATCCCGCGATTCAGCAAACAGGTTGATGCTGGCGAGGAACTCGAGGACGCTCGACTTGCTGGAGGACCGGTCGCCGCCCACGACGACGCTGGGTAGCTGGATTACTCCTCCATGGCCATGTCCAAGCCTGTCGAGCAGGGGACGGATCCGCTTGTTGTAGGAGAGAGAGAGAGAGAGAGAGAGAGAGAGAGAGAGAGAGAGTTCCGACCAAGTGGGAATTTAAGAGAAAGTAAGGGGAGAGGAAAAGTCAATTGGGAAAAAGAAATCTTAACAGAATAAATGGATAGACACTTAACCCTTAAGTTAAGGGGGCAGATTTGAAAAAATATAAAACATCATCTAAGGTTGACCTGTACGAAGAGCACACGACCGCTGTTCTTTTCTCCTCTTTTAGTTATAATGCCATCACATGAAATTCAAGCTTTTGAAATGCCGAGTCCTTGCTTAGAGCCATTGAGAGAGGGAAGGGAGAGCACCATCTTCTTTTGCTTCTGATTTCGGGCTGGCCCCTACTACAATTGTAATATGAAAGTTGTAAACTATGTATGGGAGTGTTATTGTCTATCGGCCTCTACAGTAAAATCGAACTCGAGGGTTAGAGACAATAGTTTACCCCATAACGAAATTTGGTAATTCGTGTCCCAAGATTAGATGAGAAATATGCTCAATATCATCTAATTAAATAGTTGATCTAGCTCCGACTATAATGAAGTTGAAAAATCAACGGATGAGTTCTGGTCAAAGGTCCATTAAATAATGCACTATTGGTTATAAGTCACCTTTAGTCTTTTCCCCTCCCAACGAAAAAAATGAGATCACTTACCAAAAGATCCCATGTTTCAAGGAAAGGTGGATCAACTCATGAAATTCTCATTGAATTAGGGTTCACATAATAAAAAGCACATATAATTTCTTAGTTATTAGGAGTATCCTGAAAATATCTGAGTTGAATGATATAGCATAGCTCATGCTATCCCACATATTGTTTCAAGGTTAAATGTATGGCTATATGAGAGAAAATCAATTGAGAACCGTAACATGGGCAAGGGAACAAACTAGAATTAAGCGCATGATGTTGTATAAGACCTTATATTAAAAATAATAATTTCTTAACATTTATTAAAATTATGTGCAATAATTAAGGTACTTGGTCAAAACAAAATCATTGATGAATTTATAAATGAGCCTTAGATTATTTTGCTTCCTCAGAGTAAGTTAAGGTTACATTTTCTAATTTTTGAACTTTTTTATTTAATTTTAACTTATTTGGAAAATCGAAACTGATGATCGATTGAAAGTCTTTAATTTGCTTGCATTAATCGTAATATAAGGCCAACTCGAATTAATATTTTTGCCCACTTTGTATGTAACATGACGGTTTATCGACATCCATTTTTCTAAGTTTTATCACCAATCTTCCGCAATTGTCAATTAAAAGCAATATTCCAAAAAAAAAAACGCGCATTCACTACTAAATGAATATGCTAATTTACAAGGCTGTGGATGGACATGTAATAAGGTTCATTCAGATGGTACTTTATGTTTAATGTTATAAAAGTAACAAATCAAGAGGTCAGTGTTATAACTTATTCTCAATTCACAAAATAAGAAAATAGCATGATTCCCTTTAGCAAGTACATTACCTAACATTAATTCTATTCTGAAATATGTATGAGTTTTCTTAAATTCATCCTTCAGCATTTACATTACCTGACATTGATTCTCTCTTCTTGTGAAAACTCAGCAAAAGAGATCATTAATTCGTGCAGGAAAGAGATTTGAACCAGTTCGAAATGGATACTGGATAGAACGTGATAACTCCATCCTACAGACTCCCTATCCATTTCAAAGAGAACCACAACCGAATCTGTCCTAGAAGCTGTAAAAGTTGGATTCCACCATCGTGCTTCGATAATCGGATGCTACCCATCAACTAGTATCAAAATTCAACGCCAAATCCATACCGGTTATCGAGGGATGCATCTGTAAAGGAGACCCGACCATAAACTCCACGCAATGAAGAAAAGAGCCAGCCTGATAGAGAAAACACTTGACCTCTTGACTCGTAATTGAACAACAAAAGGGGAAAGAAAGTATAAATAAGGGCCTTCGCAAAGTCGTAAGATATGGATTAACAGTATCCTCTAGAATGAATACTCTAAAGCTTCATCATTAATCTAAACGCTCCATCTGCAGGGTTAATCACACCAGTTGATAATAAGTCAGTTTGCCGGTAAAACGAAGGCAAATACGGCCAGCAGGAGGCAGCCCATACAAAAATACGGCCATCTGCAGGGTTAATAACACCAGAGAAGACGACATGAACCCATGCTTCCGAATTGCCCTTGCCCTCGTTGCGGTTGTACTAGGATGTGTTGCTTGCAGTCTCTTGATGTCCATTCTGCTTGATAATATGCCATAGCTGATTTTTGTTGCCCGCATCATAATGTCGTTGATCCCATTCGCGTTCATTGCGAATATATCAGCCATGGCTGTTTTAATTTGTAACTTTTTCCCTGCAGCTTCGGATATTAACCTCTGCATTATTACCTTTACCACCTTTTATTTTGAGAAAATATCTACTTCATAGCACCACGTTAGCTGCTGTCTCAAACGTCTATGATTGGAACCCAATTCAATTGATGTGATGATAAGACAGAAATAGAATTAAGTACTATGTATTTGTAAGACCTGTTTTCGAAAGGTAATCACTTATTACTAATCAGTAAGGTACTTGGCCGGAAAAATTGTTGAGTAATACAATGTGAAATTAGGCCTTTGTCAGAGTAAATAACGATTACTTTTTCAAAATTTGAAATTAATTTTGAAAAATTGAAAACTATGATTGACTAAACGTCTTTAATTTGCTTGCATTATACTTACTTTTCGCCCACTTCGTAGGTGTCAATGTGGTTTGCCGATATACATTTTCGTAAGACTTGTACAAGAACGACACAAACATTTTACTTTTACTCTTTTGTCACCAATTTTGTACAGCTACTTACTAGAGTGCGTTTAGTATTATTCTGTTCCCCAAAACAATTTATACTCAAAAAATGATTTTTTCTAATTTTATTTCATGAATGAGTTTTTAAACATTCGAAAGCGTTTTATAATTGTACAAAATTTCTATTCTCGTAACGAGATATGCATTTGGCATTATCTTCAAATTTTTTTTGACTTAGAATTTCTAATTATTTAAATAATTTTTATTACTTTTTTTCATTTCTTTATTCCATTTGAACCTCTTCTTTCTCTAGTTGGTCACTGGCCTTGAGGAGCCTCGCTAGCGCTCAATGAGACTCGGCAACCAGCTAGAGGAAGAAAAAAACTTGGTTCTAGAACTGCTCCCAAATAAAGAAACAACTCGCATTTTTCTTTTTCTTTTAAATCCGTTTCAAATTTATTCCGAGAACAAAGTTCCCAAGAATAAAAACGTTATCCAATGGATTTCCGTTCTTTTTTTATTCTGAAAAACAAAAAACAAAAAATAAAAATAGACATTATTTAACACGTTACCAAACAAACCCTTAGCATCTATTACTAAATAAAAGGTCGTGAACAGACATTTAATGAAGTTTGTTTAAGTAATAAATTTATGTTTAATTTTATAAAGTAAAGAATTGAGAGATCAGTTTGGTGACTTGAAATCTTAAAACAGTGTTGTCACGGCCTACCCCTTGCAAGGGAAGGAGATAGAATTAGAGCTACTTGCTTATAAAACATGGGCTCTCCCGAGTCCGCACTTCGTATGACATTGATTTTCCTAATCTATGTGTTCAAAAGAAGTCGCTGCTAGCCATTGTTGAGGGTCAGCTAGAAACCCTAATCAAGACATGGGAGTGTTGCCTTGATGCATGCGCAACCAAAAATTTCAAAATTGGGAACTTGATTACCTTAACTATTTAACTAGAGCTCTTTTTTTAGTTTTGTGTAAAAAACGTTGCCTATTCATGTTGAAAATATGGTTCGATTCTTTATGATTTAAAGGATTCTTTTTTTTTCTTTTTTTCAAAAGAATACTTGAAAACCAATTACCTGATTCGGTAATCGGTTATTGAATAGAACCGGTGTTCCCGGCCTTGGAATCGGGGACCAATCCAAATCCTAGGCTACTTCAAGGTTTGCGGGACAAGAAATTGAACCGGTTTTATGCTAGAATTAATCTTGAATCAGCCGTCCAAATCGATTTGATTCAGTAGTTGGTTCAAAACCATAAATTTTGAATCATCATCCTTAAATTAAAGAGGAACATTAAATTACATCAGCAAATGAATTTTTTTATCTGAGTTAAGCATTGGGGACTAATTGATGTATATTGGCCGATGACGGGTATATTGAAATTTTCCCTATCCTTATGAAATTTGTCGTTTGCAATGCAAAAATGACTTCCGGAGGATGATGTGAAGGCAAATTAAAGAAAGAGGCATTGGGTCTAATGATTAGATATGTGTGTGACGATGATAAGGAGGAGCACGAGGGATTAAGTTGTAGATGGTATGAGGTGCGCGATAGATGTACTCTTATCATTGTCATATGGCGATTAAAGAGGAACGTTAAATTACATCAGCAAATGATTTTTTTTTTTTATCTGAGTTAAGCGTTGGGGACTAATTGATGTATATTTTCCAATGAGGGGTGAATTGAAATTTTCCCTATCCTTATGAAATTTGTCGTTTGCAATGCAAAAATGACTTCGAGGATGATGTGAAGGCAAATTAAAGAAAGAGGCATTGGGTATAATTGATTAGATATGTGTGTGACAATGATAAGGAGAAGCACGAGAGATTAAGTTGCAGACGGTATGAGGCGCGCGATAGACGGACTCTTATCATTGTCATATGGCGATTATGTCAGTGAGCACTTTCGTGTGTGGGTCCATTTCCAAAAGTTCTCAGGGGTGAGGGAGCACTTTTGGTTCTCAGGGTTTAAAATTAAAACTACTGTAGAACTTTTGTCCGTGGGGTTTTAAATCCCACGTAGAACTTTTGTGTAGGATAATGGAGTTTATAGTTTTGACAAAAGTCTGAAGTGGGCTTGCAATCCCAGTTCAGACTTTTGTTAAGGGTTTTAAATCCCACGTAGAACTTTTGTGTAGAATAATGGAGTTTATAGTTTTGACAAAAGTCTGAAGTGGGTTTGGAATCCCACTTCAGACTCTTTTGTGTAGAATAATGGGAGTTTATAGTTTTGACAATCCCACTTCAGACTTTTGTCAAAACTATAGACTCCATTATTCTACACAAAAGAGTCTGAACTGGGATTGCAAACCCACTTCAGACTTTTGTCAAAACTATAAACCCATTATTATACACAAAAGTTCTACGTGGGATTTAAAACCCTTAACAAAAGTCTGAACTGGGATTGCAAGCCCACTTCAAAACCCTACCGTAGAACTTTTGTCATGACAGTGCTCCCTCACCCCTGAAAACTCTTGACCCTCACATTCACCTCGTCACGCGCCTATATATGAGACAATGACAAACTCCAGTCCAAACTCCAGTCCAGACTCCAATCGAATTCCTAGTGCTCTTTCTTCCGACTCCATCGAATCTTAACTCTACATCAAGATCTACGCATCATCTATATGACATGTTGTTGCAGAAGTAAAGAAGTATCCATGCGATTCTCAGAGATCAATGGAAAACCACTACTCAACGCATCACAATGTTCCAAGGTAAGCACCGTAACATCTCCGTAGTCTAACCTCCTTCAACTTGTTGAAGGACTCTTGAGTAAACTCATCGTGTTTTGTCCGAATACCATCTGCACTCCACTTAGATAAGGTGAACTCATCCTTTCAATGTTGCATACTAAAACATGTTCAAATCGCCTAAGCTTTTTGGTCTATCAATACTAAAATTATGAAACCAGTTCAAATCGGCTATATTTTTTTACCCGCTAATCTATCAATATGCTTATTCTCAATCCTTCTATGGAAGACAGTTGTCTAACAAGTTGCTTGGTGATGTTAAGGTATGCAGCACAACACGTAGCTCAAATCAACGAAGGTCTTGATTCGCTTGCGCAAGCCTTGCGTCAACTCATCAGGGAGAGGGACGGCTCTATAGTTCCAGCCGACAATTCCATAGTATCACGCATCTTCGCAATAGCAAGGCAAGATGTTGATCCAAGTTTCCGACTTGCCATTGTTGGGATCACTGTTGCTCTTGGATGCATTGAATGTGGTCTCCTGATGTGTGTTCTCGTCGGCTTGCCTTGGCCAATTTCTCGCTTGCCCGCGTCCTAATGCTGGTAGTCTTGTTCGTGTTCATCCTGAGTTAAAAGGATTATTAGCGACTGGGCGCTAGTTTCTGGCTTTCGATATGGTGATGTGCGTTTTGTTAAAGAAGTTGACTTGAAGACTACATCTGTGGCAATGCACTGCATCTGTGGCAATGCATAAGAAACGAAGAAGCATTTGAAGATAGTAAATTCAAGACTGACTTGAAGAGAGAGTTTGCTCATCACACGTGTTTGCAGAGCTTGAAGACTTGAAACAAAAGTAAATACACGTGTTCTAATACATTAGAGCGGTTAGTCTCGTTAGATGTAAAACCGAAGTTGTTAAACCGGTGTTGAGTCGGTTGATTCGTTTTCATCATCTTCCTTGAGTATAAAACTATAGAGGATAGCATAGAGAGAAAAATGGCGAGAGAAACAAGAAGTGTAATTGAAGAGCAAATAGAAAAGCTCTTAGTTGAATGTATGCTTTGCTCTTTTTGATTCAATAAGTAAAGAAATCCTTCCTCTACATCTTGTGTTCTCTGTTCTTCGTTTCTCTGTTCTCTGTTCTCTGTTCTTCGTTTCTTCACATGGTATCAGAGCCTTCCTGAGAGCTCTAGTTTTCTCTACTATACTGTTCGAAATCCCGTAGAGTTTGTGTGATCCGAGAAGATAGTAAGAAGATCAAGAACAATCTGGTTTCGTTTGATAGTAGTCGAGAAATTGTATCTTCAAGAGTTTTTGGAAATACAGAATGGTAGCAAGGATACGTATATCCATTCCCGATCCATGTCAATATAGCCAACTTTGTTACAATAAAACTAGCTGAAGATAATTTTCTACTTTGGCAAGCACGGTTTCACGGGTTCTGCGAAGTCGATCTTTTTGGATTCATCAATGGCGAAACACCACCACCAGCTCAAATGATGCAGATTGAGATTGAAGGAAATGAAACAGAAGTGGTGAATCCTGATCATACAGATTGGATGAAGACTGATAAGTTAATCTCATCTTGGATAAGTGGAGTAGTGTCTGAGAACATTTTAAGCTTGATCATTGGGCTAGAGACATCATATGAGGTATGGCAGACTCTTCTTAATCGTTTTACACAAAAGTCAGTAGCAAAAGAATTCGTACTTAGGGGAAAATTGCAAGCATGTCAGAAAAGAGATAGAACATTGAATGTGTATCTTCGAGAGTTTAAGTCTATTTGTGATCAACTTAATGCCATTGGAAAACCTGTTGATGAGATAACCAAGATGTTTGGTGTTCTCGAGGGATTAGGTTCAGAATATGAAAGTTTCAGAACAACAATGTATTGCTTAAAACCTCAACCAGATTATGATGAGGTTATCTCTTAGCTCGAGAGATTTGAAACCAGGCTACAGACATATTCTGTGAATCAATATAATCCTAATCTAGCCTACTATGGCCAAAGAAAGTCGGCTGGAATTGTGCAAAACTCTAACTTCAGAAATCAAAGAGGAAATAGTCGAGGTGGATATAGCTATGGCAGGGGACGTGCAATGAATATTAGAGATCGTGGTAATGACTATGTTGAAACAGGAAGAAATCAACATTACAGGATGAATAACCCGAATCTAAATCAAGAAGATCAGGTTAACAAGTTGTCACACAACTGGTCTAACTATGGACAAGGGTTCAGACCATATGCAAATCCTTCTCAAAAGTATCAAGCCACTAAGTCATATCCACCACAAAGTGCAGCATCTGATCAGAATATGCAGAATGTGAAAATAGCAAATAATAGTCCATTAGAATGCCAAATCTGTAAAAGACCAGGACATACAGCACTTCGATGTTGGTATCGCTTTGATAATTCATATCAAGCAGATGAAATACCAACTGCACTAGCAGCAATGCACATTGAAGACTCTCATGGCACTGAATGGTATCCAGATACAGGAGCCTTAGCTCATATCATTGCAAACCCTGGTATGCTTCAATATTGTTCTTTATATAGTGGGACTGATACTATCATGATAGGAGACGGTTCTTGTTTATCAATCTCCTGTGTTGGTGATGGCTTATTGCATACAAAAACTAGCTCATTACCACTAAATGATGTTTTGATAGTTCCAGAAATAAAGAAAAACCTACTGTCTGTTTCGAAGTTAACAGATGATTATCCCTGTTCTTTTATTTTTGACAAACATAGGGTATATCTGAAGGACAACTGCAACAATACAACAGTGAGGCTAGGAAGCAAAGTCAAGGGATTGTATCAAGTTGATCCTAAAGTCACAGAAGTTTTCTTCACTCAAATTCACAAAGAAGTAGGAGAAGACTTATGGCATTAGAGGCTGGCACATACCAATTTAAAAACAGTGAAGTATCTGTAGAGTCAGCACCTAATTCAATGTAATTCAAGAACTCAAGGCATATGTAGTAGTTGCCAGATTACTAAGAGTTTAGCCTTACCCTTTCCTATGTCAGACTATACATCTAATACTCCTCTAGAAAAGATACATTGTGATGTTTAGGGACCCTCACCAGTTCAATCTTTTCAAAATTTCGATATTATGTCATTTTTGTGGATGATTTCTCTTGATACGGTTGGCTGTATCCAATGAAACAGTCAGAATTTTATGACATCTTTATCATGTTTCAAAAGCAAGTCGAGAATCAGTTTAATCATAAGATAAAAATCTTTCAAAGGTGATGGAGGAGGTGAGTTCACCAGCAACAAAGTTCAAAATTATCTACAACAATGTGGAATTAAACAGCACATTTCATGTCCCTATACACCGAACGGAATGGTCTATCTCGAAAGAAAACATCGACATGTGTGGAGTTAGGACTAGCAATGCTATATCATGCCAAAGTACCCTTAAAATACTAGGTAGATGCTTTCATCACAGCAAACTACATCATTAATATACTTCCTGCTTCAAAGCTCCATATGAATTCACCCTACAGAAAATTATATCAACAAAAACCAAGCTATACACATTTAAGGGTCTTTGGATGTGCTTGTTATCCTTGCCTCAGACCATATGCACAGCATAAGCTTGATCCAAGATCTCTTATATGTATTTTTTTGGGATATAGTGAAAAACATAAAGGATATCGATATCTTCTACCCACTAATGGACATGTCTATGTAAGTCGTCATGTGGTGTTTGATGAATCAGTTTTTCCCTTCACCAATCGACTACCAACTGAGTATCATCAAGGTACAAACTTGTACAAATAGTGGATAAATGGAGTAACCTTTCTAGACTCTATAACTACAGAACAAGTTCAGTCTACATCCAATGAACAGATGGGGTATTTGCAAGATATTGGATTAATACAGAACTCTCACATTCATGCATCACAAATGCATACTTGAGGAACCAATAGGTTCTATGCCAACACTGCTAGAGGTTGATACTGATCAAGCACAAGGCAGTTCTCCAGACAATACACACTCTACTAAATTATTACAAATGCATACTGAGGAACAAATGTGTTCTATGCCAACACTGCCAGAGGTTAATACTGATCAACCACAAAGCAGTTCTTCAGACAATACACAAGGTATTTTGTCTGTTCATCCTATGCAAACCAGATTAAAATCTGGAATAGTCAAACCTAATCCTAAATATGCATGCTTGGCTGAGTATAAAGTTCCTCTCGAACCAAAAACAGTCAAATCTGCACTGGCAGACAGAGGATGGTATCAAGCAATGCAAGATGAAATGGATGCCTTATACACAAACTAGACATGGGAATTAGTGCCTCAAACTGATCACATGAATGTTATAGGGTGCAAGTGGGCGTTTAAAACTAAACTTAATGCAGATGGTAAGCTTGATAGACTTAAAGCAAGATTAGTAGCTAAGGGGTTTCATCAAGAAGAATGTATTGATTTCACAGAGACCTTCAGCCTTGTCATTAAACATGCTACTATTCGAATTATTCTTTCTGTGGCAATGACAAAGCATTGGCCAATCCATCACTTGATGTTAAGAATGCCTTCCTACATGGCACTTTGAATGAAACGGTGTATATGCAGCAGCCACCAGGTTTTATACACCCTCAGAAGCCTCATCATGTATGTCTGCTTAAGAAATCCTTGTATGGTCTTCGTCAAGCACCCCGAGCCTGGTTTGACAAATTCAGTAACTTTCTTCTTGAGAATGGGTTTTCTTGCAGCACCACGGATCCTTCATTATTTGTGTTTCACCATGGCTCATACACCATACTGTTATTGCTCTATGTAGATGATATTGTGCTCACTGGAAGTTCAGCTCACTTACTTTCCCACTTAATTCATCTACTAAGCCTTCAATTTCATATGCAGGATCTTGGTCTTCTGCATTATTTTTTGGGAATTGAGGCTAAACAAACCTCACAAGACTTATTTCTTTCTCAGACCAAATATGCTCTTGATCTACTTACTCGAGCTAATATGAAAGATTGCAGACCTGTTTCTACTCCTCTCTCATTACGGCCTGCAGCCATGATAACTGATGACACATTATTGTAGCATCCCCTTGAGTATCGAAGTCTTGTGGGTGGACTTCAGTATCTCACTATAACTCGTCCAGATATTGCTTATGCCACTAATCTTCTCTGTCAAAAGATGCAGCAGCCTACATTAGGTGATTTTCACAAGCTCAAAAGAGTTCTTCGATACGTGAAAGGCACTGTTGCTCTTGGACTAACCATTCATTCCAATAGCTTCATGCATTTGTATGGTTTTGCTGATGCTGATTGGGCAGGATGTAGTACTACCAAGCAATCTACTACTGGTTTTTGTACATATCTTGGCTCCAACCTATTTCTTGGTCAGCAAAACGACAATCTACAGTCTCTCGTTCCTCGACAGAAGCTGAATATCGAGCTTTAGCCTCGGCAACAGCCGATCTTACATGGGTTAGTTTTGTCCTTCGAGACATTGGCATTGGCTTATCTGCTCTAACATCTCTCTTTTGTGACAACAAGTCAGCTATTGTTCTCTCACTTAACCCTGTTCTACATGCTCGCACAAAGCATATTGAAGTAGATTTTCATTTTGTTCGTGAAAAGGTTGCTTCGGATCCTTGATTGTCTCTTATATTCCCGCACTCGCCAACTTGTAGATATTTTTACAAAATCTTTACTTCGCTTCCTACATTTTAGTCTTCAAACCAAATTGGGCTTGGGGTATTTACCCCCTCCCAATTTGCGGGGGGATGTTAAAGAAGCTGACTTGAAGACTGCATTTGTGGCAATGCACCGCATCTGTGGCAATGCATAAGAAACGAAGAAGCATTTGAAGATAGTAAATTCAAGACTGACTTGAAGAGAGAGTTTGCTCATCACACGTGTTTGCAGAGCTTGAAGACTTGAAACAAAAGTAAATACACGTGTTCTAATACGTTAGAGCGGTTAGTCTGTTAGATGTAAAACCGAAGTTGTTAAACCGGTGTTGAGTCGGTTGATTCGTTTTCATCATCTTCCTTGGGTGTAAAACTACAGAGGATAGCATAGAGAGAAAAAATGGCGAGAGAAACAAGAAGTGTAATTGAAGAGCAAATAGAAAAGCTCTCAGTTGAATGAATGCTTTGCTCTTTTTGATTCAAGAAGTAAAGAAATCCTTCCTCTACATCTTGTGTTCTCTGTTCTTCGTTTCTCTGTTCTCTGTTCTCTGTTCTTTGTTTCTCTGTTCTTCGTTTCTTCACACGTTTTGTGTGAATTTCATTTGTCTGTAAGCTTCCCCTCGCTGGTACTGATCTGAACGTCATTGTTGTATTATTACCACACCGCTTATCTAAGGGGTTTACATGTTCTGTGCCCTTCCACTGCAAAATCGTTTTCTTTTCCTGCTGCTCTGTTTTTCATCTTATGTCTCTGTTCATATGAAAACTGTTTCGACATGAATGTGAAAAACTATGACGTAGCAAATATCAACGGGAGCCGCTATTTCCAGGCCTCCACTTGCTTGCCCACGCCCTCAAAACCTTAAAATGGCAAAAGAACCCACGGCTCCCTGGGTCGCCACCGCCTTTCCTGAAGCGCTCATCATCCTCCTTCATTTTGCCTCCTTCAGCAACTTCTGCTCTTGATCGTGTAAAACACCCAAATCCCACAATACCCTCGTCTTCCTCCATCCATTTGAAGCTCATGCTCACCCCCTACTTAATAGCCTTAGCCTTGGTGTCGGCTTCTTCGGCGAGCACCAGATGCAGCCGGCTTTCGTGGGGGCGACGGCTATGGCGTCTTCGTCTTGCGATAGCTCGAATTCAGGAGCGTGGCTTGGGGTTGGAGAGAGTGAAGGATTTGAGTTTGCGGAAATGTGAACTCAAGGTCGAAGGTCAAGTGGGAGTCGTCGGCGGTGAAGGAGGAGCCGTCGATCATGGCGATTTGCTCGAGGACGTACAGGTCCTTGGTCAAATGAGGTCTTCCACTGCCAAGTCATCGGTGTCAGAAAGGTTGGAGAATTCGGCGGTGGCTTCTTTTTCTTCATCATCTTCTTGTTCTTCTGGGTTTGTGGTGATATCTGATTTCCCGCTGGCTCTGTTTTACTCTGTTTACTGCAAGCGGTGAGGATAGATGCGCAATGGCGAGCTTAAGAGGAACCATCGAATTGTAGCAGCACATCAGATAAAACTTTCATTTCCATGCGTAATTGAAGAAAAACGCAGTTTTATTCTTGCCAACGGAGAGCAATGCAGCTGAGAAACAAAATTCCAAATTCAAAGAAGGTGAGATATCAGTAAAATGAAGGAGGAAACGGACAATGTAAGTGCACGTGAAATGCGCGTGCGTTTCTGGCCGGTCACTTTTCTCATCGGGGTTAAGCGTTGGGGGCTAATTGATATGTGTCTGTCAAGTGTAGGGGGTCATTCGAGACAAAACTCAAATGCAGGGGCTCTTTTGCAAAAGAGGAGCCATGGCGCTTCCTACGCTGCATCATTTGTAGTCGCATTTTCTGTATATGAATATGTCAAGTGTAATAAAACTCCAGTGCAAGGTATATTTGTCAGTGCAATAAAACCCCCGTGCCATAAAACTCGATGAAACTGGAGTGCGTCAGTGCGATAAAACTCCACTGGGGGCGGGGTATAAAAGTTCTGCCTTCCTCCCATCGACAAAATGTAGGCTCGCATCAAGTTTTGTTTCAGAAGAGGAAGGAAAGAGGTTAATCACACGAAGCTCGAAGTTTAATGGGAAACAACGAGGTGATCGGAGGTAAGGAACGACCATGAACTGCAACATCACTTCACTTCTGTAGTCCAGCCTCTTTCAATAACTGTGGAGGACCATGAGCAAATTCATGCCGTTTCGAGTTCCTTTCCTGAAGAAGGAACTTTGGAGGACCACCAAGTACGTAATGATTAATGAGGGATGCATCTAATCAGCCCACTTTTTACTTTTTTGTATAAAAAACTTGTTTCTTCACATTGAAAATATAGTTCGATTCTTTATGATTTCAAAAGATTCTTTTTTCCTTTTTCAAAAGAAGATTTGAAAACTGATTGGATTTGATAATCGGTTATTGAATGGAACCGATGTTTCGACCTTTTGGAATCGGACCGGTGACCAATCCGGTCCTAGGCTACTTCAAGGTTCGTGGAACAAGAAATTGAACCGGTTTTAGGTTAGAACTAATCTTGAATCAATCGATTCAATTCAATAATCGGTTCTTGAATAGAACCGCATTTTGGCCTTGGAATTAAGGACCGATCCAATCCTAGGCTACTTCAAGGTTCATAGAATAGGAAATTACATTGGTTCTACGCTAGAACTAACCTTGCATCGGTCGATTCAAGTCGATTCAATTCCATTCCTAGGTTAAAGCACACCTAGTGCACACCACAAATCAAATCTCCATTCTTAAAAATCAACAAATAATAAAAACCATAACTTTTGAATAATCATCATCTTTGAACTAAAGAGGAACATTAAATTACATTAGTGAATGAATTTTTTTTTTATTGGAGTTAAGCATTGGGGGCTAATTGATATATATTTGCCATCAATGAGTAAATTGAAACTTTCTCTATCTTTTATAAAATTTGTTGTTTACAATGCAAAAATGTCTACCGGAAGATGATACGAAGGCAAATTTAAAAAAGAGGCATTGGGTACAATTGATTATATATATGGGTGACGATGATAAGGAGGAGCATGAGGGATTAAATTGGAGACTATATGAGGTACATGATAGATGGACTCTTGTCATCGTCATATGGTAATCATGTCACTGAGCACCATTTCCAAAAGTTCTCGGGCGAGGAGAACTGGGGATTTAGCAATGACAAAGTTGCAAAATCCCTTGCAATCAAAAGTAATCCATTTGGGCTTATTCGCAATGATAAATTTGCGAAATCCCAAGCAACCAAAAGTACTAGGGATTTACTTTTGGGCCATCAAAAGTTGCCATTGCCATGTGGGTCCCATGGTCAGGGAACTTTGTAAATGAAGGATACGAGATAATTACACGTGTAATTATCTCGTATATCTAGAATATATGGGTCCCATGGTCAGGGAACTTTGTAAATGAAGTGATACGAGATAATTACACATGTAATTATCTCGTGTTACAGGGCAACTTTCTGATGGCCCAAAAGTAAATCCCTAGTACTATTGACCCACACATTCTCCTCATCAAATGTCTATATAATGACAAACTCGAATCCAATCCCTCATGCTCTTCCTGCCAACTCCATTGCCTAGAGATCAATGGGGAATCACCACTCAACCCATCGCAATGTTTCAAGGTAAGCACCAAATCGCCTCTATTTTTTTGCCTGCTAATCTATCGGATGTTTATTCTCTATCCTTTTGTGGAAGACGATTGTCTAACAAATTACTTGGTGATGTTAAGGTATGCGGCACAGCACGTAGCTCAAATCAACGAAGGTCTTGATTCGCTTGCACAAGCCTTGCGTCAACTCATCCGAGAGAGGGACAGCTCTATAGTTCCGGCCAACATTTCCAGAGCACCACTCATCTTGCTTATCTGTTCAGCCATTAAAATCATCCGGCAAAGATTAGTCTTCGGAATGAGAAGGCAAGATGTTGATCTAAATTTCCGACTTGCCATCGCCGGGATCGCTGTTGCTCTTGGATGCGTCGAATGTAGTCTCCTGATGTGCGTTCTGCTCAGGGGCTTGCCTTGGCCGATTTCTGTTGTCTTTGTCCTAATGCTAGTAGTCCCGTTCGTGATCATCTGAGTTAAAAGGATTATTAGCGACTGGGCGCTAGTTTCTGGCTTTTGATGTGGTGATGTGCGTTTTGTGTGAATTTCGTTTGTCTGTAACCTTCCCCCGTTGCTACTGATCTGAACTTGTGTTATTACTACCGCACCGCTTATCTAAGGGGTTTGCATGTTCTGTGCTCTTCCACTGCAAAATCGTTTTCTTTTCCTGCTGCTCTGTTTTTCATTATGTCTCTGTTCATATGAAAACTGTTTCGACATGAATGTCAAAACTGCGACTTAGCAAATATCAAAGGGAGCCGCTATTTCCAGGCGTCCACTTGCTTGCCCTCGCCCTCAAAACCTTAAAATGGCAAAAGAACCCACGGCTCCCCGGGTCGCCACCGCCTTTCCTGAAGCGCTCATCATCCTCCTTCATTTTGCCTCCTTCAGCAACTTCTGCTCTTGATCGTGTAAAACACCCAAATCCCACAATACCCTCGTCTTCCTCCATCCATTTGAAGCTCATGCTCACCCCCTACTTAATAGCAATAGCCTCGGTGTCGGCTTCTTCGGCAAGCACCAGAAGCAGCCGCCTTTCGTGGGGGCGAAGGCTATGGCGTCTTCGTCTTGCGATAGCTTGAATTCAGGAACGTGGTTTGGGGTTTGGAGAGAGGGAAGGATTTGAGCTCGTGGAAAATGGGAACTCGAGGTCGAGGGGCAAGAAGGAGTCGTCGGCGGTGAAGGAGGAGCTGTTGATCGCGGCGATTTTCTCGAGGACGTAGAGGTCCTTGGGTCAGGGAAATGAGGTCTTCCACCGCCGAGTCATCGGCGTGAGAAAGGTAGAAGAATTCGGCCGTGGGTTTCTTCTGCTTCTTCATCTTCTTCTTCTTCTTCTGGGTTTGTGGTGATTTCTGATTTCTCACTGGCTCTGTTTTACCCTGTTACCGCTGCGAGCGGTGAGGATAGAATTGTGCTATACCGCGAGCTTAAGAGGAACCATCAAATTACAGTGGCACGCCAGATAAAACTACCATTCCCATGCGTAATTGAAGAATAACGCACTTTTTTTTCTTTCCAACGAAGAGCAACGCACCTGAAAAACAAAATTCCAAATTCGAAAGGGCGGGGTACCAGTATATTAAAGGTGGAAACGGAGAATGTAAGCCCACGTGAGATGCGTGTGCGTCTCTGGCCGGTCACTTTTCCCGGCATTGGGGGATAATTGATGTATATTTGTCAAGTGTAGGGAGGTGATTTGAGACAAACTCAAATGCAGGGGGTCTTTTGCAAAAGAGGAGCTGTCGCGCTTCCTGCGCCGCATCATTTGCCTCGTGATCGTCTACAAAATGTGTTTGCCAAATCGTAGGCCCGCATCAAGCTTTGTTTTAGACGAGGAAGGAAGAGGTTATCCACCGGCTGTGTTCCATTACGTGAATACTGTTTTATTCAGAAGCAATCTGCATGATGAACTCGTCCTTTTTCATGTTGTATTGTTAACCCATAGTACAAATACAAATGGACCAATTTTATTTTTTTTGGGTTTGGTTTGGCTTGGTTAAACGATCTATGAGTTTATTCTTGATATTTCTTGTGTGAAAAACGAATGTCTAATGAATAGTATATTGATTTTAATCTTAGAAGTTGAGCAAAGCATCTACCCTCGCAAGGGAGGGAGATAGGATTAGAGATACTTGCTTATAAAATGTGAGCCCTCCTGAATCCATGAAATTAATTTTCCTAACTATGTGCTCAAAGCTCAAAAGGAGTTGCCACTAGTTATTATTGAAGGGTCAGTTAGAAACCTTAATCAAGACGTGAGAGTATTGTTTTGATGCATGTACAATCAGAGATTTCGAAATCAAGGACTTGATTGCCCTAACTATTTAACTAAAACCCTTTCGATACCTAAAGTCAACCATTTGCTGATCAAAGCGTCAAGGCAACCCATTGGAAATTCTAAAATTCATCCCAACTATTCTAAAAATGAAAATAACAATCAATATATTAAAATTGCACAATCAAGTATAATCGAAATTGAAATGCACACAAGCAAAGATTTAGCATAGTCTCTAAAAAGAAAACAACCCGTATTGTAAAGCCTTAAAGGCTTGTTTAAATTTAGGTACAATTTTTAATGAAGGATTTTTTGATTTTTTTTAATAGTTAAACTAGTTCTAAATTAGAATTAACATGAAAAATCTAATGAAACTAGTCAATATCTATCTTCTAAAGTTTTTTCTAAATTTTTTAGTTTTTCTTTAAGATTTCTGATTTTATAGATTTTTTTTTAATTCTGAAAAGACCAAAAAAGCCCTCGAGTTGGGTCAAAGGATCCGGCCATCCCAGTGCGGCGCTAAACTGATGGGTTCGAGCTATTTCAACAAAGCAAGCCCAAATTTCTGATTTCCCTTTAAATGATCTAAGCCCAAATCCAAAATCAGCCCACACGCTCAGTCCAGGTCCACAAAACTCCCACCCCACATTTCTATTCTTTTAGGGTGTGTTTGTTTGCGTTTTTGTTTAAAAATTGTTCCAGGGAACAGAAATAGAAAAAAGTGTTTCTGTTCCGGGAACAATTTTTGAACAAAAAATGCGTTTGGTAAACTTGTTCCGGAATAAAAATAAAAAAAACATGTTTGGTAAATTTGGATAAATTTTTTTTTTTTCCTTTTTTTCTTTTTTCTTTTTTGGCCGGTCGCGGCCACCGCGAGCGACGCCGACTCGCCCGATCCGGCGAGGCCGAGGCTCGCCGGGCGGCCGGCGAGCCTCGGCCTCGCCGGATCTGGGCGAGATCGAGCTCGCCTAGGCCGGCGCGAGGTCGGCCTCGCCAGATCTGGGCGAGATTGAGCTCGCCTAGTTATGGCGAGCCTCGGCCTTGCCGGGGCTGGGCGAGGCTGCCGGCCAAAAGAAAAAAGAACAAGAAAATAAGATAAAAAAGAAAAAAAAAACAAAAGTGTTTCTCAAAAGTGTTTCAGAAACAAGAAACACAAAATTTGTGTTTTTTGTTTTATTTTTTTTTTTGTTCCGGAACAAAAGAACAAAAAGGAACAAACGCACCCAAATGCGTTTCGTTCCTGGAACAAAAAAAGAAGAAAAAGTGTTTAAAAACAGAAAAAAGAAACATAAACAAACGGGCCCTTATTAACTAGGGGTGTGCAACCGGACCGGGTTTACCCGGTTCCGGTCCGACCCACCCGAAAAACAGGGTCGGAACCGGTTCCGGTTAAAACCGGGCCGGAACCGGTTCCCAAACGCAGACCTGTTTAAACCGGTCCGGAACCGGTTCCGAGGATTACCCACCCGGAACCGGTTCGACCGGACCGTTTGGGAACCGGTTGAGAACCGGTTTTTATGCCTAAAGCAAACCCTAATTTTTATTTCTTTCTTTACCTGCAGAGGGCCAGAGGCGCAGACGCAGAGAACGAAACTCTCCCGGTTCACCTCGCGCTCGCACCACAGCTACCAAGCTCCTCCTCCTCCCCCGCCCCGCCGCCCCCGCCGTCATCGTCACCGTCGTCGTCACCCCCGACAACCTCCACTTGCTCGACCCCTTCCTCGCCTCCTCCTCCTCGCTCCGCCTCTCGTCTTGCCTTCCCCCAGCCCCGCCGCGGGTGCGCCGTTGCCAAAGTCCGCGCCCTCCGCGACCTCCACCTCCCGGTCCTCTCCGACTTCTTCCTCGGGTGGACCCACCGCTTCACCCGCAACCGCGGTGTCCCGCGAGTCGTCTTCTCGCCGTCCGGCGCGTTCGGGCTCTCCATCGCCTTCGCCCTGTGGTGGGACCTCCTCCGGCCCGACGAGGAGTCGACGATCTCGTTCGCGAAGCTGCCGGACTGCCCTCGCTTCCCGAAATCACGAAGCTGCTGACCCCCGCCAAGCTCGCACCCGAGCGCCGACGCTGCCTCCGTTCAATCTCGCCGTTCCACCTCCTGCTTTCCTCTCCGGAACCGCGACCGGCAAAGGCCTTTTTCTCGTTCCAGCGCCTTCAACTTCTGCCAGTGCCTTGTACTCCCCTTGACTCACGGGTCGCGGCTTCGTCATTGTCTTTAAATCAGGTAACGTCTGATTCTTTGCTGGTATGTGTTGGTTTGATTGTAGTTGGAACCGAAGTTCAACCTTCTGCGTTCAACCTTCTGTGTCGGGCTTGAATGAATTGGGTCATTTGATTTCGAATCATTGGCATTTGAGTCAGTCCACGAGTCTAGAATTGGATCAGTAAAATCTACTCCTCAAATCGTCGGCCATAAATCTGTTTGATAAAATGCCCCTAAGGCATGATTGAGAAATGATACATGATATTATCATATCTGATAACTTGTTAACATATTTTCTCAATTGATTGCCAAACTACGCATACTGTTAAGAAAAGTTAGAGACGGCGCATATGCAGTCGCTCACGCGCAGCACATGTTCGCACAAACTGGGGAGTCAGAGTCAAAGGATTCCTTCCTAATTTCCCGGTGCAAGTTAGGAATTTTAATTCTGGGATGTGAAACCGAACATTTTTTTACAGACAAACAACTCAGGACAAGTGTCAGTGACAACGTAACCCCATGGCCAGCCAGTCCGGATCATGACACAATCTCTCGTGTCTTGGAAGCAAAATAGAACAAATGTTGCTTGTTATTAGTACTATGCACACGAGAGGAAGAGGAAGAGCCCTTCGCCAAAGGCCCAAGTTTGGGCATTTTGTAATTTTAGGGTGATGAGGCGCTTTTTTTGTCCCCTTTTCGATCGATATGAGTATTAAAGATCTTATGTATCTTGACCTGTTGGTGAAGCTGAATGACACCAAATTTATTTGTTTGATCTATGTAGTTTACAAGTTTAATCATGCAAAATTCCTCTTAATAGTTAACCATCGTTAGTTAAGACTCTTCAGCTTCTGATCTTATTATGAACTGTCAAACCCACGTGAAAGTTCTATGTTGAATTTAGAGCAGCAACAAGGAAGCAAAACAGGTTCTAATATAAACAGGGTCAACCTTGTTCCCAGATCGGAAAAACAGGGTGGGCCGGGAACAGGGTCCAATGAAAACAGGGTAGGGAACAGGGTCCAGAAAAGGAGAACCGGTTATAACAGGGTAGGGAACAGGGTCCAGGTCTAGACCCTACCCACCCTGGACCCGCTCACCCCTATTATTAACCCATTATTCTTTTCTTTTCATTTTTCCTTTTCTATTTCTTTTGTTTCTCTTTTCTCTTTTCTATTTTTTATCTTTTCCTTTTTAACATTTCCTCTTCTCTACACGTGGTCTTCTTCCTCGCTGAAACTCCCATTTTCGACGTTCTCTTCTCTGCGCGGCCCTCACCCGGTCGTCACCGCCGGTTATCACTCTGGCCGTCGCCAAACGTCGCTGGCGACGTCGATGACACCAAACATATATATTTCGAGACAACGGCCATTCTAACCGATCAACCACATATATGCACGCCGAGACAAAAAGAAAAGACTGACTGTTGAGAAATCAAGTGGATGTAAAAGTAAAATAGACACTTGATTTTATATAAGCAAATATTACAAGACTCTTTTACACACACACCACTCTCAAATACGTCTCACACACCTCACCACTACACACTTTTTCACGCCACCTACTCCACCCACTCACTCACTCAAGTACACACCCCTCACACTTTACGTACACACTCCACTCACGCTTTACACACTCCTCACAATTCACACACACACAAGGGGCAAGAACCCCTATTTATAGGGTGTAAAAGTCGGTGGAAAAAATCTGGAGAGGGGGGGAGAGAAAATTTTGGAGAGAGGGAGAAAATTCTGGTGTGGCAAAGAAGGAAGAGAAGTCTGGAAAAATCCAGAGAAGGAGAGAGAGAGAGAGGCGGTGCTCCCCTTTTTTCTGACACTCCTCCTTACCGACTACTCTCTCTTAGCATGGACATTGTGGTCATACCAAGTTGCTTTCGAAACTCTTCAAATTTTACAGCTCTTAGACCTTTGGTGAAGATATCTGCAACTTGATCATCTGTTTTGGCATACTCCATCTTTATCTCGTCTTGTAATACTTTTTCTCGTAGGAAATGATAGTGCACTTCTACATGCTTGGTCCTCGCATGGAAAACTGGATTCTCCACTAAGCTTATGGCTGACAGATTATCACAGTATATCCGTGTAGGTTGATTTATTGGTTGATGGAGATCCTCCATTAGCTGTACCAGCCATGTACTTTCTTGTGCTGCCATTGCTGCTGCTCTATACTCAGCTTCTGTCGTAGATAGTGACACAATTGCCTGTCTTTTGCTACACCATGACACTACTGCTAATCCGAGGCTAAACATATATCCAGTAGTTGATCGTCGCGTGTCATGATCTCCAGCAAAGTCAGCATCGCAATGGCCCACAACTTCACATGATGCTTCTTTCCCATACAGAAGCCCAAAATCAAATGTACCCTTTACATACCTTAGTATGCGCCTGACTGCATCTAAATGGGGCCTTCGCGGCTTCTCCATGAATCGGCTTGCTACTCCCACTGCAAAGGTAATATCAGGCCGTGTTATGGTTAGGTAAATAAGACTACCCACCAATTGCCTGTACATAGTTGAGTCTTCCAATTCTCGTCCTTCAATTGCACATAACTTTACATTTCCATCAATTGGAGTAGAAATAGGTTTGCAATCAAGCATCCCGAACTTGTCTAGGAGGTCTCGTGCATACTTCTGCTGACATAGGAATAATCCTTCATTGGTCTTCTCAATTTCAAGTCCTAGGAAATGTTTTAATTCTCCAAGCTCTTTCATCTGGAACCGCACTGAGAGGTTGGTCTGATTTGGCATATCTCCTTTTCATTATCTCCAGTGATGATTAGATCATCCACGTAGATTAATACTATCGCAAGCTTGCCATCTTCTACCTTTACAAACAAGCTCGAGTCAGCTGGGGCTACAACGTAGCCACTTTGCACCAAAAATTCAGCAATCTTCCCATACCATGCTCTCGGGGCTTGTTTTAAGCCATAGAGGGCTTTCTTTAACTTACAAACATAATCTGGATGAAACTTACTTTTGAAACCATCTGGTTGCTCCATGCATATATCTCGATCTAGTTCTCCATGTAAAAAGGCATTCTTCACATCCATTTGCCATAATTTCCACGACTTGCTTGCTGCAAGTGCTAGTAACACTCGAACCGTAGTAATCTTTGCCACTTTGGACTAAAGGTCTCATCATAATCTAAGCCATACTTTTGGGAGAATCCTCGAGCAACTAGTCGTGCCTTATATCTTTCTATCGACCTATCTAGTCGAGTTTTAAGTTTATAAACCCATTTGCAAGATATAGGACGTACCTCTTTAGGTCCCATGTTTCGTTCTTTCTTAGTGCTTGTATCTCTTCCTCCATGGCTTTCCTCCATTCCATGTCTTGCGAAGCTTCCTCATATGTGGACGGCTCAACTACTCTGACATCTTCGGTCAGCGCCGCATTTGCATATTTGGGATTTGGTCTTCTTTGTCTTGTTGATCTCCTTAGTTGAGATTCCTCCTCTTCAGATTCTTCCATCTGACTTGGTCGGAACTCTTCTGTAGTTCTTGGATGTACACCAGTTCGCCATGGGCTCTTTGATTTTTCTGGTGACTGTGCTCTGACTTCTTTTCTTCCTATTACATTATCATTTCCTTCTTCAATTAACTGGCTCTTATCAATCTCGTCATTTTCTTCTATTCCTTCACGAATCTGTTCTTCAACTTGTTTTGAATTAGGTTGTGATGTCCACCAAGATGACAGTTCGTCGAACACCACATTTCTGGAAGTGTAACACCTCCCTGTTTTAGGGTCACAACACTTCCATCCTTTTCTTTGATCATCGTAGCCCACGAATATGCAACGAACTGCCTTCTTATCGAACTTGTTACGAAGATGGTCTGGCACGAATGCATAACATACACACCCAAATATTCTAAAGTGACTTACCGTGGGCTTGCGATTCCACAACTTCTCATAAGGTGACATAAAGCCAAGCCTTGCTTGAGGTAGTCTGTTGATCACGTGTGCTGCCATCTTCATACACTCAGCCCAAAACTTGGGTGGAACACTCTTTGCATGCAACATACTCCTGCATGTCTCCGCCAAATGCCGATTCTTTCTTTCGGCAACTCCATTTTGTTGTGGCGTATTTGGGCAATTAAATTGTCGACGTATCTTCCATTCTTGAAGAAATTTTGTAAAGTCATCGATGTGTATTCTCCCCCATTATCCGTGCGAAGGCATAGTATTTTCTTGCCTACTTCATATTCTACTTTTGCTTTAAACTCCTTAAATTTGTTTAATGCTTCGGATTTTTCTTTCATGAAGTCGACCCGGACGTTCGGAGAAATCGTCAATGAATGTTATCATGTACTTTGATCCTCGATCGACGGTTGCTTCACTGGTCCAAATACATCTGAGTGGACGAGCTCGAGAGGCATCTTAGCTCTGAATTTGGACTCTTCATATGGAAGCTAATGTGCCTTCCCATACTAGCATCCAGCACAGATGACATCTTCTTGTACTTCCAAGTGGGGGAGACCTTTTAGCATACCTTTCTTCATCATCACCTTTAATTTATGGTAGCTCACGTGCCCAAGCCGTGCATGCCACAAATCAGGTGTTTCACTCTTTCGAGTTTTGTCCACGTATGCCGTCTGAGCTGACATCACGTAGACAGACTCTAATCGACGCCCCTCCATGATTGGTGTACCGGTTGGTTTCAAATTGCGGTACACCCTAACGTCTCTAGGACCAAACACCACATAATTGCCTGAGTCTGTAAGTTGTGCCACGGACAATAGATTCTTCTTCATTCCTGGCACATGGTACACATTTTTCAGTTCGACTTGATGCGGGCTAAATCGGGGTGTCATCATCGTTTGGCCCACATGGGTAATCGGCAACCTTGAGTTGTCTGCGGTGACAACTACTCGTCCACCTTTGTACTCGCACATGTTTGATAGCTTGCCTTGATCTCCGGTCATGTGATTTAAGCACCCCGAGTCGACTATCCAATCTTCTTCATAATCAATCAATTTATCACTTACCATGATGAGGGCCATCGCATCTTCTTGTTCCTCCATTGCAAAGGATGCTTGGAAATCCCACTCTTCTTCGCTATCATTTTCCTTGGATGCTGCGACATTTCCTTCAACTCTTTTGAACCGACAATCCCTGGCAAAGTGACCTACTTTGCCACATGTGTAACACCGTCCATTACGCCTTCTATTCTTCTTTTCTTCATTTTCGTCCTTATCGTGGTCTCGACGAGCTCCCCCTGGCCGAGGTCGAGTTCCTTCTATTCGCTTTTGCCATTCCCCATGAATTTTCCACGGTTTGCCATCTCTTGCACTTGCTCCATTTCTATTTTGGCCCTTGAACCCTCTTTTATTACTAAAGAGGGCATTTTCATCCTCCTTAATTGAGACCTTAGAAATTTGTTTATCTAAGGCTTCTTGGTTGGCCAATATATTCTCCAACTCTGTAAGAGTTGGCTCATTTGCCCAACCACGAGTGGCCGTAACAATACCATTATATTCCGGCCTTAACCCGTGAATTATGATTCTTCTCATTCTTGTCTCAGAGATGGCATTCTCAGGATCTAATTTTGAAATTTCTTCGCAAATAGATTTAACTTTAGAAAAGTATTGACTCACCGTCATATTTTGTTGCGAGATTGAGAGGAGCTCGTTTTCCAAGCATTGTAACTTGGCATCGTTTGTCCTTGCAAACAGCGTCGCCAAGTTATCCCAGGCCTCCTTTGGGGTCGTCGCACTCTTTATGTGTTGCAGTAATTCATCTTCAACAGTCACAGCAAGCACATAAAGAGCCTTACCCGATTTTATATTCCATTTTCTTAATTCACTATCATTCGTGGGTGGGGTGGTGTTGCTCCCGCCAACAATATCCCACAAATCTTGTCCTAGCAAGTAATATTGTATGCGGGTACTCCAATTATTATAATTTGAGTTGTTGAGCTTCTCGATACCACTTACCGAACTCGAGAAATCCGCCATCGTGACTTGAGTATAATGCCCCGCACTATACCAAGTAAGCCTGGTCTCGGACCAACCGACTTCACAATCCCAGTTGTGCACCGGCAAAAATCCGACGTTCTTCGCTTCTTCGCTCCTTGGCTTGACGATCCTTGACCGCCTCGCTCACCTACAATGGTCCCCGACCACTATGTTCGGCCTCCAACGACCTGCTCTGATACCACTTGTTGAGAAATCAAGTGGATGTAAAAGTAAAATAGACACTTGATTTTATATAAGCAAATATTACAAGACTCTTTTACACACACACCACTCTCAAATACGTCTCACACACCTCACCACTACACACTTTTTCACGCCACCTACTCCACCCACTCACTCACTCAAGTACACACCCCTCACACTTTACGTACACACTCCACTCACGCTTTACACACTCCTCACAATTCACACATACACAAGGGGCAAGAACCCCTATTTATAGGGTGTAAAAGTCGGTGGAAAAAATTTGGAGAGGGGGGAGAGAAAATTCTGGAGAGAGGGAGAAAATTCTGGTGCGGCAGAGAAGGAAGAGAAGTCTGGAAAAATCCAGAGAAGGAGAGAGAGAGGCGGTGCTCCCCTTTTTTCTTACACTGACTGTGGCGGCCTCTAATCGCGGGCTCCTCCGGCGAAGGGTATGGATTTCCCAACGAGAAGACGTTCATCCATGGCCGACTCAGGCATCGAACGTTATGCCACAAAATCAAAGAGAAACGCAGACTCAATGATAATGCAACCATATTAGGACAAACAAAGCGCAAAACAAAGATTTTAAGCATCGTTTGTATGAACTCAAATTCGGTGCTTCATTCAGACATTTTATCAAACGGTTGATGGGCGAAATCGACGTTATTGGCAACAAATCAGTTTGGGTTTCGTATGGTTTGCTCAAAATCTCGTCGTTTTGGTCTCGCATTCTCGAACTTAATAAGCGAGGGAGAAACGGAGCGTTTCTGGGGATTACCTGGTTCGGGAGCTTGCTGCGATGAACGGTGACGGGTGAGTTGGCTTCCGCGGAAGGTCGAGACGATTCAGACGAACCACCGGCGAAGGGAGACAAATTCCACACTCTCGGTTTCTCTCCTCCCTCTCTCTATCTCTAGTTTCTCTCCCAAAAAAAAAAAAAAACATCCGTTGAAGCGAGCCCCCCTCTCTCCCTCTTAAGGACGACCGGCAAGCACGCATGGCCTCTGCCATTGCCAGCTTGCCGGCCGGCCTAATCCCGACCCGTGGATCATGCCGCCGCCTGCCCCCTCGCGGTCCTCTGGCTTGTACCTTGCTTATTTTTTTTTTCCTTTTTCAGAAGCGTGAGCGCACGTGAAGGGGAAGAAGAAGAACAGAGCGCGGGCCGGGCTGGATAATAAAAGAGATGGGCTGGCCTACTCGGGGAAAAGGAAGAGAAAAAAGACAGTGGGCCGAGTCATCGGAGAAAAGTAAAGAAAGAAATAGGGGGCCGGGTCTGCCCGGCCCGACTCCACCTCTTCTTTCTTCTTTCTTTTTTTTTTTGGTCGAATTTCTTCTTTCTTTTTAACGACTAATCTTTTAATTCTTTTAATTTATTATTTTTATTTTATTATAATTTCTAGAAATTCTATTACTATTAATGGAAATGCTTCTAAAATCTACATGACACGCATATTAATTGAAATTTATTTTGTTTAGGGGTTAATTTATTTTTTTTTTGTGACTCGGGGAACCCTATAAGTTGACAGCCGGCGAGAAAACCCGGGGGAGTGACTGCAGGACCCACCACCACAATACTAATCCCTAACGACACATCTAGAATTCGAACTCCTCCCCTTCGTGAGGGGAAGAGAGCCCAAGCCAGCAGTGCCGTTATGGGCGATGGTGTTTAGGAGTTAAAAATTAATCCCTAATTTTTCACATAATTAATAAATGATTAAACGGATCACTAAAATTTAGGTGTCAATAAGTGTTTTTACCTGGCCTACCCCTTGATGCTTTTATCATTAAGCAATTAAGTATGCCTGCCCTTTTGTCTGAATAACCAAAAGAAATGGGTGAAGTTTAAAAAGATAATGTGCTTTAATTGAGAATGATACTATGTGATTTCATTTCATTGGTAAGCTTCAACTTGGAATTGAAAACTAAGCAATCAAAAATATCTGCAAGTATATGACCATGTTCTATGGCTCAATGCAGGTCCAAGAGCAAACCCTAAGGCTAATGGGTCCAATTTTTTGCCTGCACCTAGCTAGTAGTAATAGTATATTCATCATAGACAATATATATATAAATATACAATTTATATGCTCATTTTTTCAACAATTATAATTGGACATCTTATCATGTTAAAAAATTATTTTGTCAACAAATTATCATTCTATATGAAGTTTTAGATCTCGAAAACTGAATATTGTCATGAAAAGCATCATACGAAAATAAAGAAATTCATGAATCAGTGGAGGCTGTCGTCATTGTTAAATTTGGAAGAAAACCGATTTCTCTCTCTAATCCCAATTTTTAATCTCATGGCTTAGATGTTGCACTCATGTGTCGATACAAAGATTGAGGACCAATTATATATATGTTCATCAGTGATTTTTTTGTACGTTCATCAAATAATCATAATCTTAAGATCGATGCACGAGATTTATTCATTAATTTCTTCTTGATTTTCCGCATTAATGTATATGCTATTTTCATAAAAATCAAGCCACTTAATGTTTAATCTTATCGTTGCACGATTTAGCCAACCTTTCCAAGATTTTCCTATTAATTTTGTTATTTTTTCCAATATTCTCCCACTTGGCCCAAGTGAAGCTCGGGCATTAATTATCATGAATGCACGTTGATAATAAATGACTTCTTATGATGTCCATTATAGTATCAAATTCTGTCTTGAGTTTGAACTGTGTATGGAACTTAACCCATCGGAATAATTTGATTTGCTCCAAATATGGTAAGCACTTTATTTGAATCCGTTTTGTTTTTTGAAATTAATCTCCAAGTCAAAGTTTTACCAAGATTTATTGATTAGGGATGGTCTCTTTGTAAATATACAAGAATAGATTTGGTCTCTTCATCAATTTTGTCTCGAGTTTGGATGTGTAACTTGTGCCGTGAGTCTTTCATTCAAATTGAATTATTTATTCATAAATACCATGGATTTGGGCTTAATTAATATTCGAGTACCTAAATAATTGTAACTCCGACTCTTCGATGATAGTGGATTTATTTATTGTTAGCTCTTTTTATGGAGTAGGTACAAATACTCAAATCGATCATGTAAATCTCTTACGTCATTTAATGCTCTTCGTTTATTTCTCTTAGGATTTTATGTTTATTTAAATTGCTAAATCATTAATATTGCAATATCGCACTATTCATGGAGAACCTTTCCTTCCACATGTTCTAAGACAAAACCCCATCTGGGCCTGATGAAAGGCATATGACCGTATCTCTTTATACTCCACAATCATGACTCATAAAGACTTTCCTCGACACGAACCGAGATGCATTTTATCAAATCGTGAACTATTATTCTTTGTTTCTAAACCTCTTGCAGCTAGTACTATTCTTTTAAATCTATTGTGGCACCTCTCGAGTACTTGCCGTCCGAGCTATGAAAGCCAGTGGCACGTGAGTCACCTCGTCGCCTATGGTCGACGGGTTGTAATCCTCCCCTAGTGGTTGCCAAAAAGAGACGAGGGCGAAAGAAAAGAAACGAGAGAATAAAGAATTGTCGGGTGGAAGAGCGTCGTTTGGGGTTTGGAGAGAGGGAAGGATTTGAGCTTGCGGAAACGGGAACTTGAGGTCGAAGGGCAAGAGGGAGTCGTCGGCGGTGAAGGAGGAGCCGTTGATCGTGGCGTTGCTCGAGGACGTAGAGGTCCTTGGTCTGGGAAATGAGGTCTTCCACCGCCGAGTCATCGGTGTCAGAAAGGTTGGAGAATTCGGCCATGGCTTTCTTCTTCTGGGTTTGTGGTGATTTCTGATTTCCCGCTGGCTCTGTTTTACTCTGTTACCGCGAGCGGTGGGGATAGATTTTTGCTGAACCGTGAGCTTAAAGAGGAACCATCGAATTACATTAGCACACCAGATAAAACTTCCATCCCCATGCGTAGTTGAAGAACAACGCAGTTTTTTCTTGCCAACGAGGAGCAACGCACCTGAATAACAAAATTCCAAACTCAAAAAGGGTGAGATATCAGTAGAATGAAGGTGGAAACGGTGAATGTAAGTGCACGTGAGATGCGCGTGCGCTGGGCGGTCAATTTTCTCATCGGGGTTAAGCGTTGGGGCCTAATTAATATATATCTGTCAAAATGCAGGGGGTTCATTTGAGACAAAAACTCAAATGCAGGGAGGTCTTTTGCGAAAAGAAAAGCCGTCGCGCTACCTGCTTTGCATCATTTGTAGTCGCGTTTTCTGCATATGAATATGTCGAGTGTAATAAAACTCCACTGCGGGCGGGGTATAAAAGTTCCGCCTTCCTACCATCGACTAAATGTAGGCTCGCATCAAGTTTTGTTTCAGACGAGGAAGGAAAGAGGTTAATCACACGAAGCTCGAAGTCTAATGGGAAACAACAAGGCGATCGGAGGTAAGGAACGACCGTGAACTGCAACATCACTTCACTTCAGTCCAGCCTCTTTCAATAACTTTGGAGGACCGCGAGCAAATTCATGCTGTTTCAAGTTTCTTTCCTGAAAAAGGAACTTTGGAGGGCCGCCAAATACTTAATGATTTATGAGGGATGCATCTACTCAGCCCACGTTTTTAATATTTTTAGTTTTGTGTAAAAAGCGTCGCCTCTTCATGTTGAAAATATGGTTTGATTCTTTATGATTTTAAAGGATTCTTTTTTCTTTTTTCAAAAGAATACTCGAAAACTGATTCGATTCGGTAATTGGTTATTGAATAGAACTGGTGTTCCAACCTTGGAATCGGGGATCGGTCCAGTCCTAGGCTACTTGAAAGTTCGCAGAACAAGAAATTGAACCGGTTTTATGCTAGAACTAATCTTGAATCAGCCGTTCCAAGCCGATTCAATTCGGTAATTGGTTCAAAACCATAAATCTTGAATCATCATCCTTGAATTAAAGAAGAACATCAAACTACATTAGTGAACAATTTTTTATTTTATTTTTTTATCTGAGTTAAGCGTTGGGGACTAAATGATGTATATTTTCCAACGAGAGGTAAATTGAAATTTTCCCTATCCTTATGAAATTTGTCGTTTGCAATGCAAAAATGACTACTAGAGGATGATGCGAAGGCAAATTAAAGAAAGATGCATTGGGTCTAATTGTTTATATATGTGTGTGTCAATGATAAAGAGGAGCATGAGGGATTAAATTGGAGTTAGTATGAGGGGCGTGACGGGTGGACTCTTGTCATTGTCATATGATGATTATGCCGGTGAGTACTTTTGTGTGTGGATGGCTGGTTTTTTTGAGTGACTACGAAAGTGATCTCAAATACATGTGTGTCGATAGCTGGTTTTTTTGAGTGAGTACAAAAGTGATCTCATATAGTCTTCGAGACTATGTGATCAAATAGTCTCAAATACTATATGAGATCACTTAGACTACATGAGATCACTTTTTTGAATCACTTAGACTATATGAGACTATGTGATCAAAAAGTCTTGAATATACTATGTGATATCACTTAGACTATATGAGATTACTTTTTGAATAAAAAAAGTGATCTTATATAGTATTCGAGACTATGTGATCAAATAGTCTCGAATATACTATATGAGATCACTTAGACTATAAGAGATCACTTTTTTTTTAATAAAAAAAGTGATCTCATATAGTATTCGAGACTATGAGATCAAATAGTCTCAAATACTATATGAGATTACTTAAACTATATGAGATCACTTTTTTTTTTATTCAAAAAAGTGATCTCATATAGTATTCGAGACTATGAGACTATATAAGATCACTTTTGTACACACTCAAAAAATCCAGCCATCCACAGACAAAAGTACTCACCCTGAGGACTTTTGTGTCGGGAACATAAAATTTTCTTTTTTTTTTTTTTAGGTAGAAAAATTCTCCTCTTGTCACGCGCCTACATATGAGACAATGACGAACTCGAGTCCAAACTACAATCCATTCCCTCATGCTCTTCCTTCCAACTCCCATCGAATCCCAACTATACATCAAGATCTACGCACTGTCTATATGACATGTTGTTGCAGAAGTAAAGAAGTAAGTATTCACGCGTTGCTCAAGATCAATGGGAAACCACTACTCAACCCATCACAATCTTTCAAGGTAAGCACCACAACATCTCCGCAGTCTAACCTCCTTCAGCAACTTGGAGGACTCTTGAGTAAACTCATGCTGTTTTGTTTGAATACCATCTGCACTCCACTTAGATAAGGTGGACTCGTCCTTTTCAATGTTGCATACTAAAACATGTTCAAATCGCCTAAGGTTTTTTGTCTGTTAATACTGAAATCATGAAACCAATTCGAATCGCCTATTTTTTTTGCCTGCTAATCTATCAATAAGCTTTCCATGGAAGACGGTTGTCTAACAAGTTGCTTAGTGATGTTAAGGTATGCAGCACAGCACGTAGCTCAAATCAACGAAGGTCTTGATTTGCTTGCGCAAGCCTTGCGTCAACTCATCAGGGAGAGGGACAGCTCTATAGTTCCGGCCGACAATTCCATAGTATCATGCATCTTGCTTATCTGTGCAGCCATTAAAATCATCCGGCAAAGATTAGTCTTTGGAATGGGAAGGCAAGATGTTGATCCGAGTTTCCAACTTGCCATTGCCGGGATCGCTGTTGCTCTTGGATGCGTTGAATGTGGTCTCCTGATGTGCGTTCTGCTCAGTGGCTTGCCTTGGCCGATTTCTGTCGTCTGCGTCCTAATGCTGGTAGTCCCGTTCGTGTTCATCTGAGTTAAAAGGATTATTAGCGACTGGGCGCTAGTTTCTGGCTTTCGACGTGGTGATGTGCGTTTTGTCTGAATTTCATTTGTCTGTAACCTTCCCCCCGCTGGTACGGATCTGAACGTCATTGTTGTATTATTCCCACACCGCTTATCCAAAGGGTTTACATGTTCTGTGCCCTTCCACTGCAAAATCGTTTTCTTTTCCTGCTGCTCTGTTTTTCATCTTTATGTCTCTGTTCATATGAAAACTGTTTCGACATGAATGTGAAAAACTGCGACTTAGCAAATATCAACGGGAGCCGCTATTTCCAGGCCTCCACTTGCTTGCCCACGCCCTCAAAACCTTAAAATGGCAAAAGAAAACGCGGTTGCCCGGGTCGCCACAGCCTTTCTTGAAGCGCTCATCATCCTCCTTCAGCAACTTCTTCTGCTCTTGATCGTGTAAAACACCCAAATCCCACAATACCCTCGTCTTCCTCCATCCATTTGAAGCTCATGCTCACCCCCTACTTAATAGCCTTAGCCTCGGTGTCCGCTTCTTCGGCGAGCACCAGATGCAGCCGCCTTTCGTGGGGGCGACGGCTATGGCGTCTTCGTCTTGTGATAGCTCGAACTCCGGAGCGTGGTTTGGGTTTGGAGAGAGGGAAGTATTTGAGCTTGCTGAAAACGGGAACTCGAGGTTGGGGGTCAAGAAGGAGTCGTCGGCGGTGAAGGAGGAGCTGTTGATCGCGGCGATTTTCTCGAGGACGTAGAGGTCCTTGGGTTAGGGAGATGAGGTCTTCCACCGCCGAGTCATCGGCGTGAGAAAGGTAGAAGAATTCGGCCGTGGGTTTCTTCTGCTTCTTCATCTTCTTCTTCTTCTGGGTTTGTGGTGATTTCTGATTTCTTACTGGCTCTGTTTTACTCTGTTACCGCTGCAAGCGGTGGGGATAGAGTTGTGCTCAACTGCGAGCTTAAGAGGAACAATCGAATTCAAGTGGCATGCCAGATAAAACTACCATTCCCATGTGTAATTGAAGAATAACGCAATTTTTTCCTTGCCAACGAAGAGCAACGCACCTGAAAAACAAAATTCCAAGTTCAAAAAGGGCGAGGTATCGGTAGAATAAAGGTGGAAACGGAGAGTGTAAGGACACGTGATACGCGCGTGCATCTCTGGCCGGTTGCTTTTCTCGTCGGGTAAAGCATTGGAGGCTAATTGATATATATTTCTCGAGTGTAGGGGGGTGATTTGAGACAAACTCAAGTGCAGGGGGTCTTTTGCAAAAGAGGAGCTGTCGAGCTTCCTAGGCTGGAAAAGATAGAATCCACATCCGGCTTCAATAGTCAAATTATATACATCAATTCGTATCAAAGAATTCCACATCAAATACATAATGATATATGAGGGATGCATCTATTTGGAAATGGGCCCACTTTTTTTTTATTTATTTTTGTATAAAAATCAAATTCTTGAAAATAACATGTTGTTTCTTCTATTCATGATATATGGTTTGATTCTCTATGATTTTGAAGGAATTTTTATAAAAAATAAAAATAAAAATTGAAAACAGATTCAATTTGGGAACTGGACTAGTCGAATTGGTTTTTGAACAGAACTAGCAGTTTTAGCCTTGGAACTGGGAACCAATATTGTCCTAGGCCACTTTAAGGTTTGTAGAAACGTGAAATTGAACCGATTCTCCCTAACTAACCTTGAACTAGTCAGTCCAAGTCGATTTATATTGATTTCCGAATTAAACTGAACCCAATGTACATCTCAATTGAAATCTTGACTCTCACAAGCCAATAGATAATAAAAACCATAACTTTTGACTCCCCATCCTCCTTGAACTGAAGAGAAACATTAAATTACATCATTAACACATGCAATTTCTTCATCATGGTTAAGTATATTTCCCATTGGAGGGCAAAACAAAATTTCCCATCTTAATGAAATTGGTCGTTTACTATGCAAAAATGTCTACCATACGAGGATGTGAAGGCGGAGTAAAGGCATAGGGGTATGTGTATATATGTGTGTAAGAGAGAGAATATGTTACACCCTCCTTTTGATTAAGGAGGGATTAACATATTCTCAAAATATTGGGACCCAATATTGTGAGAATACCGTATTCTTTTTGTCACAGCCAAAAGGAGGAAGGTGCATATTCTCACAATATTCGGTCCCAATATTTCGACTTGAGGACCTCTTTCCTTTTGGTTGTGATATAAAGAGTATGGTCACATATGCTCAAAAGGCAGTCCTCAATATAAGAGGGCGCCAATGCAAGGTCTCTACATCGTTTATAAGACTGGTAGAAGTAAAGAAGAATGTAACCACATGCATTGCTAAGAGATTAATGGGAAATAATAGCTTAGTCGGTCATAATGTTCTGGGGTAAGCACTACAACATCTCTGCAGTCCAACCTCCTTCAACAAGTTGGAGGACTTGGAGTAAATTCTTACTATTTTCTTTGAATACCATATGCACTCCACTTAGATTAGGTGAACTTGTCCTTTTTAATGTTGCATCCTAAAACCTATACTATTGCCTTGTTGAGTAGGTTACTCCCAATTGAAAAGGCCAAGGCAATTATGTATATCTATAGTAGAATATGTATGATAGTGAGTGTGTAAAAGTAAAAGAAAAAAAAAAGGAGAAAAAAAATCAAAAGAGATCGGGAGATTAATCAACATGATCTTTCACATCCAGAAAATAAATCAAGGAAGATTGAAAAAGAAATTAAAGTAATCTTCTTAGATCTACAAAATCACGAGATATTAGGAGATAAATCTACATGATTTCCATATCATACAATTCCAATTGGGATTACATTTGCTCCTATAAATAGGAGTCCCAGAAGTATATACAAAAGCAAGAATATCATAGAGTAGTGTAGTGGAAGAAACAGTTTTTTTCTTTCAAGAAAGATAGTAAGTTATTCAGTTTGTGAGAGGTTCAGATTCACAAATTGAAGAAGACAGTGAGAGATCCACGTTTGGGTGAGTTATTTAGTTTGTGAGAGGTTCAGATCCCATGGTTTTTCCCTTCACCTTGGAGGGTTTTCACATTAAAATTCTGGTGTTATTTACTATTTATCTTTACTACTTTCATTCAATATTTTATTTTATTTTATTTTCATAGAAATAGTAGTGGGAAAAAATTATTTGGGCCTTCTCCACAAATATTGTTCTTTTTCAACAAGAACGTGCGAAGTTTGGAGTGCATATGCTATTCA
Source organism: Eucalyptus victrix (assembly GCA_016097545.1). NCBI lineage: Eukaryota > Viridiplantae > Streptophyta > Magnoliopsida > Myrtales > Myrtaceae > Eucalyptus > Eucalyptus victrix. The sequence continues at coordinate 58,402,651 of CM027842.1, forward strand.
AAGAAAATAGCAAGAATTTATTCAGGATCCTCCAACTTGTTGAAGGAGGTTGGACTGCAGAGATGTTGTAGTGCTTATCCCGGAATATTGTGATTGGTTGAGCTATTATTTCCCATTCATATTTGCTAACGATCCTTTAATTCGCGATGGACACGAATGGGATTACCAATATTAGGGTGCATGCGATGAAAATCGGCCAACACAAGTAGAACGTACATAAGAAGACCACATTCAATGCATCCAAGAGCGACAGTGAACATAGTAAATATCAGTGGAATGCATTGCTTGTTAACAGCTTGTCTGCATTGAACAGAAACTAGCACCTAGTCACTAATAATCCTATTAACTTGCGATGAACATGAATGGGACTACTTGCATAAGGACATAGGCAACAAAAATCGGCCAAGGCAAGCCACTGAGCAAAACAAACATCAGGAGACCACATTCAACGCATCCAAGAGCAACAGCGATCCCAGCAAAGGCGAGTTGGAAACTTGGATCAACATCTTGTCTTCCCATTCGGAAGAATCTGCTGAGTTTTATTCCAAGGAATGAATCTGCTGAGTTTTATTCCAAGGAATGCAATAGAGCTTGTAGCTCAAATCAACGGAGATCTTGATTCACTAGCACAGGACTTGCATCAACTCATCGAGGAGAGGGACAACTCTATAGGTTCGGCCAACAATTCCAGAGCACCACGCATCTTGCTTATCTGCACAACCATTAAAACCATCCGGTGAAAATTCTTCTGAATGGGATGGCAAGATGTTGATACAGGTTTCCAACTTGCGTATGCTGGGATCCCTGTTGCTCTTGGATGAGTCGAATGTGGTCTCCTAATGTTTGTTCTGCTCAGTGGCTTGCCTTGGCCGATTTCTGTTGCCTGTGTCCTTATGCTGGTAGTCCCGTTCATGTTCATCGCGAGTTAACAGGATTATTAGTGACTGGTCGCTAGTTTCTGGCTTTCGATGTGGTATTATGCGTTTTATGTGAATTTCATTTGTCTGTGACCTTCCCCCAGCTGGTCCCGATATGTACATCATAGTTGTATAATTACCACCCGGCTTATCTATGGAGTTGACATGTTCTGTGCCCTTCCACTGCAAAATCGTTTTCTTCTCCTGCTGCTCTGTTTTTCATCTTATGTCTTTGTTCATATGAACACTATCTCGACATGAATGTGAAAAGATGCGACTCTAAGCAAATATCAATGGAAGCCGCTATTTCCATGCCTCCACTTCCTTGCCCACGGCCCCAAAACCTTAAAATGGAAAAACAACCCAAGGTCCCCCAAATCGCCACAGCCTTTCTTGAAGCGCTCATCGTCCTCCTTCATTTTGCCTTCTTCAGCTACTTCTTCTGTTCTCGACCGTGGAAAACACCCAAATCCCACAGTACCCTTGTCTTCCTCCATCCATTTGAAGCTCATGCTCACCCCCTTCTCAATAGGCCTAGCCTCGGTGTCGGCTTCTTCAGCGAGCACCAGAAGAAGCCGTCTTTCTTGGGGGCGACCGCTACTTGTGATTGCTCGAATTCAGCAGTGTGGTTTGGGGCTTGGAGAGAAGGAAGGATTTGAGCTTGCGGAAACAGGAACTTGAGGTCGGGGGACAAAAGGGAGTCGTCGGCGGTGAAGGAGGAGCCGTTGATCGCGGTGATTTGCTCGAGGACGTAGAGGTCCTTCGTCTGGGAAATGAGGTCTTCCACTGCCGAGTCATCGGTGTCAGAAAGGTAGAAGAATTCGGCCGTGGCTTTCTTCTTGTTCATCATCTTCTTATTCTTCTGGGTTTGTGGTGATTTCTGATTTCCCATTGGCTCTGTTTTACTCTGTTACCGCAAGCGGTGGGGATAAAATTGTGCTCAACTGCGAGCTTAAGAGGAACCATCAAATTATAGTGGCACGCCTGATAAAACTACCATTCCCATGCATAACTGAAGAATAACGCAATTTTTTCCTTCCAAAGAAGAGCAACGCACCTGAATTACAAAATTTCAAATTCGAAAACGGCAAGGTATCAGTAGAATAAAGGTGGAAACGGAGAATGTAAGTGCATGTGAGATGCGCGTGCATCTCTGGCCGGTCGGTTTTCTCGTCGGGGAAAAGCATTGGGGGGCTAATTAATATGTATCTGTCAAGTGTAGAGGGTTCATTTGAGACAGAAACTCAAATGCAGGGGGTCTTCTGCAAAAGAAAAGCCGTCGCGCTACCTACGCTGCATCATTTGTAGTTGCGTTTTCTGCATACGAAGATGTCGAGTGTAATAAAACTCCAGTGCGGGGTATATTTGTCAGTGCAATAAAACTCCGTGCCATAAATCTCGTCTCTGGGAAAAAGTACATTCTCAAATATGGTATATTTGAAAGAAATTTCAAACAGCATCTCAATGTTAACACGCACGGAGAGGCATGACCACAGAAACCCTGTCCTTTCTCCTCCTCTAGTTATAATGCCAAGGACAAGGTACCAAATTTTATTATATTTGTGCTAATTTGATTATAAACCTTTCGATTTACTAATTAAATCCTAAATATTTTAATAATTATTCAATGTAGTCTATCTAATGAAAATTATTATATTTGTGCCAATTTGATTATAAATCGTTTGGTTATAAATCTTTCGATTTACCAATTAAATCCTAATTAAATTTGGTAAAAAAACACTAACATAGATAATGGGCGTTTTATATGGCAAGACCAACTATTAAAATGGACAAACTTAAAAAAGTATTAAGTGTGCCTAATAAGTGAGCACCCGCACACGAGTATTATAAGATCTAACCCACACATCAACCCTTTCTTTGAACATACCATACAATGTTCACATTCACACTTGTAAAGTGGACCATCTCCTCCCAACTTTTCTATATGGAACAAAGAAAAAGCATATTTTGTTTGTTTTACAAACAAATAAGCAACCGAAAGTATGTCTAAACATTTTCCGAGTCTTGTCAAAGAAAATACTCCTTTGGATTTTTAGAGTGAACGGGGAAATGTTCATACCTATGTCTGAAGAAGGTTTTGCTCGCGACATTTACTGAGTGGAGAGAATGGCCGTTTGTTTGTCAAGAACAAGACTACAAAATATAAAAGACGGTAGACTTTCCTGAGTGATAGGAAGTGCTCTAGAGCAAGACGGTCCATCGCATTTTAGCACTTCATGGCACGATCGGTGGGGGTTGATCGTGTGGTAAACGGCTAACGGTCCCAATCTTTTTTGGGCCCAATCTCGAGCCCATGATCGTCGAAACCATTAATAATCATGTAGGTCCGACGGGTGGGCGCTGACACCACTTCCTATTTTTTGTCTCCCTTCCTCTTTCTGTCTCTAACTTTAGGCTAAGATTTTAATTTCAATTTTTTTTATAATATTCTATATGGCAACCTGTGATTCTGGGGGAACTGCCCCTAAATTCGAGCATGTGAGATGGGGGTGCACCTCAGCCGCCACTTTTCCCACTGGCCTGCAGCATTCGAGACAAAATCAAGTGGAGGCGATCTTCTGCATTTTACAAGTGTTAAGACGTTATTTTATCTGACTTTTTTGTTTCATAATTAACATCATGAAAAATCCCAAATTCATTGAAAAATTCTATGAAAAATCTTAAATTTTAATATTTGTGATAAATTATCTTTCGTTATTTCCATTATAAAAACCACAAACCGATCAATCTATGATAAATGGGGAATAAACTCTAAACAAATATATTCATTAACTGTCACATGTCCTTCAACTCAGCAATTTGATGGTATAATTTAACGAAAACTAATAAAGAATAAATTTATTATAAGAATACCAATTTAATATTTTCGGTGGTCAAAAAATTAGTTTAAGGGAAATTTATCACACATTTACGGGTTAAGGTTTTTAGTTATCAAAAAATTAATTTAGAGATAATTTGTCACAAATATAACAGTTTAAATCTTTTTGTGATATTAACCAATTCATTAGTTATCCCCAATGCCTTTTCCTTTACTTTGCCTTCGCATCCTTGTTTGGTAGACTTTTTTGCAAGGTAAACTACAAATTTCATAAAGAAAGGGAAGATTTCTATTTGCCCTCTAGTGGGAAATATATGATGATGAGCCCCCACCACTTAATCCCAATGAAAAAATTTTGTTCATTGATGTCATTTATTGTTCCTCTTCAGTTCGACCAGGATGGTAATTCAAAAGTTATAGTTCTTATTATCTGTTGATTTGTGAGAGTTGAGATTTGAATTAGGTGTTTCTTGTAGACAAATCTCGCAGCCCCTTGCAAAAACCGAGGCGTTTAATATCTCTAAGGCGTTGGTGAAATTCATAGTGTTGAAGTTGACATACTTGGCATATCATTCTTTTCTTTTTATCATGGACATTGCTCTTTCTTCATGCAGTTCAAGCATGAGCAAGCGGAACGTTGACGAAAGTGGGCAGAGAGAGAGAGAGGGCAAAGAGGCAAGTAAGTCAAGAGGAGAAGGAAGAGAGAAAACGCGTCACCGATGGACCCACTTTACTCATTTGGCAGAACTCTTAAAATCACGCCTTCTTCTCCCCGACATTCTTTATCCTCTCCTTTCTTTTCTTTCCAAGGAAAAGATGCACCTCGGTTCGTGTCCAGGAAAGTCTTTATGGGACATGATTGTGGAATATAATGAGACATGGTCATATGCCTTTCATCAGCCCTAGATGGGGTGCTGTCTTGTAGTATGGGGAAGGAATAGTACGCTGTTGCAATATTAATGATATTAGCAACATAAATCAACGCGAAATTACTAGAAAAATAAACAAAAAGTAATGAACACAAAAGATTTACATAATTTAATCCAAATATCAGTATTTCATAGAAAGAGCCAGTAATAAATAATTTATTATCATCGAAAAGCCAAAGTTATAATTACTTATATCCTGAAGCGTTTTTTGCATTAAAATTAAGCCTAAATCCATAATATTCATGAATAAATAATTTAATTTGAATGAAAAGCTCACGATACAAATCATGTGTCCAAACACGTCCACACGGCCAAAGAAACAAGAGCTCGCGACGTCCGTCTCAATTTTCTGTCCACTTACCGGACTAACCCGCCGAAAGAAAAAGAGAAAGCCCACCTAACACACACACGTGGGTGGCCCTTCTTAAGAGACCATCGCCGATTGATAAATCTTGGTAAAACTTTGGATATTATCTTCAGAGAACAGATTGCTTGAATTCAGGAGCGTGGTTTGGGGTTTGGAGAGAGTGAAGGATTTGAGTTTGCGGAAATGGGAACTCAAGGTCGAAGGTCAAGTGGGAGTCTTCGGCAGTGAAGGAGGAGTCGTTGATCATGGCGATTTGCTCGAGGACGTAGAGGTCCTTGGTCCGGGAAATGAGGTCTTCCACTGCCAAGTCATCGGTGTCAGAAAGGTTGGAGAATTCGGCCGTGGCTTTCTTCTTCTTCATCATCTTCTTGTTCTTCTGGGTTTGTGGTGATATCTGATTTCCCGCTGGCTCTGTTTTACTCTGTTACCACGAGCGGTGAGGATAGATGCTCAACCGCGAGCTTAAGAGGAACCATCGAATTGCAGCAGCACATCAGATAAAACTTTCACTCCCATGCGTAATTGAATAAAAAACGCAGTTTTTTCTTGCCAACGAAGAGCAACGCAGCTGAAAAACGAAATTCCAAATTCAAAGAAAGTGAGATATCAGTAAAATGAAGGTAGAAACGGAGAATGTAAGTGCACGTGAGATGCGCGTGCGCCTCTGGCCGGTCACTTTTCTCATCGGGGTTAAGCGTTGGGGGCTAAGTGATATGTGTCTATCAAGTGCAGGGGATCATTTCGCGACAAACTCAAATGCAGGGGGTCTTTTGCAAAAGAGGAGCCATCGCGCTTCCTACGCTGCATCATTTGTAGTCGCGTTTTCTGCATATGAATATGTCGTGTGTAATAAAAGTCCAGTGCAAGGTATATTTGTCAGTGCAATAAAACCCCGTGCCATAAAACTAGATGAAGCTAGAGTGCGTCAGCGCGACAAAACTCCACTGGGGACGGGGTATAAAAGTTCTGCCTTCCTCCCATCGACAAAATGTAGGCTCGCATCAAGTTTTGTTTCGGACGAGGAAGGAAAGAGGTAATCACACGAAGCTCGAAGTTTAATGGGAAACAACGAGGTGATTGGAGGTAAGGAACGACCGTGAACTGCAACATCACTTCACTTCTGTAGTCCAGCCTCTTTCAATAACTGTGGAGGACCGCGAGCAAATTCATGCTGTTTCAAGTTCCTTTCCTGAAGAAGGTACTTTGAAGGGCCGCCAACTACATAATGATTAATAAGGGATGCATCTACTCAGCCCACTTTTTATTTTTTTGTGTAAAAAACGTTGTTTCTTTATGTTGAAAATACAGTTCAATTCTTTATGATTTCAAATGATTCTTTTTACCCTTTTCAAAAGAAGACTTGACAAAATAATCAGTTATTAAATGGAACGGGTGTTTCGGTCTTACAATCAAATCAACAACTGATCCAGTCCTACGCTACTTCAAGGTTTGCAGAATAGGAAATTGAACTGGTTTTACGCTAGAACTAATCTTAAATCAACCGGTTCAAGCTGATTCGATTAGGTAATTAGTTCTTGAATAGAACCAGCCTTCTGGCCTTGGAATTGAGGACCGATCCAGTCCTAGGCTGCTTCAAGGTTCACAGAATAGGAAATTAAATTGGTTCAACGCTAGAACTAACCTTGAATTGGTCTGTTCAAGCCGATTCGATTAACATTAAATTACATCAGTGAATGAATTTTTTTTTTATCGGAGTTAAGCATTGGGGGCTAATTGATGTATTTTCCATTGAGGGGTAAATTGAAACTTTCCCTATCTTTATGAAATTTGTTGTTTACAATGCAAAAATGTCTGCCAAAGGATGATGCGAAGGTAAATTAAAGAAAGAGGGTCTAATTGATTATATATGCGTGTCAATGATGAGGAGCATGAGGGATTAAGTTGGAGACGGTACGAGGCGCGAGACGAATGTACTCTTGTCATTGTCATATGGCGATTACGTCAATGAGCACTTTTGCGTGTGGGTCCATTTTCAAAAGTTCTCAGGAACGGGAAGAACTATTCATGCTACATTATAGCAAACATGAAACTATTCATGTTCAAGTTAAACAAGAATAGTAAAAAAGTTTTTAAACTATTCATGTTTGCTATAATGTAGCATGAATAGTTCTTCCCGAAACCTTGAGAACCAAAAGTTCTCCCTCACCCTGAGAACTTTTGACCCACACATTCTCCGCTGGTCACACGCCCATAGATGAGACAATGACAAACTCCACTCCAAACTCCAATCCAATCCCTCATGCTCTTCCTTCCAACTCCACCGAATCCCAACTATACATCAAGATCTATGCATCGTCTAAAGTAAAGAAGTATCCACGCGTTGCTCAAAGATCAATGGAAAACCACTACTCAACTCATCACAATATTCCAAGGTAAGCACCGCAACATCTCTGCAGTCCAACCTCCTTCAACAAGTTGGAGGACTCTTGAGTAAACTCATGCTGTTTTGTTCAAATACCATCTGCACTCTACTTAGATAAGGTGAACTCATCCTTTTCAATGTTGCATACTAAAACATATTCAAATCGCCTAAGGTTTTTTTGTCTATTAATACTGAAATCATGAAATCAGTTCAAATCGCCTATATTTTTTTGCCTGCTTATCTATCAATATGCTTATTCTCGATTCTTCTGTGGAAGACAGTTGTCTAACAAGTTACTTGGCGATGTTAAGGTATGCAGCACAGCATGTAGCTCAAATCAATGAAGATCTTGATTCACTTGTGCAAGCCTTGCGTCAACTCATCAGGGAGAGGGACAGCTTTATAGTTCCGGCCAACAATGCCATAGCACCACACATCGTGCTTATCTGTTCAGCCATTAAAATCATCCGGCAAAGATTAGTCTTCAAAATGGGAAGGCAAGATGTTGATCCAAGTTTCCGACTTGTCATTGCTGAGATCGCTATTGCTCTTGGATGTGTTGAATGTGGTCTCCTGATGTGCGTTCTGCTTAGTGGCTTGCCTTGGCCGATTTCTGTTGCCTGCGTCCTAATGCTGGTTGTCCCGTTCGTGTTCAATTGAGTTAAAAGGATTATTAGCGATTGGGCGCTAGTTTCTGGCTTTCGATGTGGTGATGTGCGTTTTGTGTGAATTTCGTTTATCTGTAACCTTCCCCCGCTGGTACTGATCTGAATGTCATTGTTGTATTAAAACCACACCGCTTATCTAAGGGGTTTACATGTTCTGTGCCCTTCCACTGCAAAATCGTTTTATTTTCCTGCTGCTCTGTTTTTCATCTTATGTCTCTGTTCATATGAAAACTGTTTCGACATAAATGTGAAAAACTGCGACTTGGCAAATATCAACGGGAGCCACTATTTCCAGGCTTCCACTTGCTTGCCCACGCCCTCAAAACCTTAAAATGGCAAAAGAACCCACGGTTCCCCGGGTTGCCACCGCCTTTCTTGAAGCGCTCATCATCCTCCTTCATTTTGCCTCCTTCAGCAACTTCTTCTGCTCTTGATCGTGTAAAACACCCAAATCCCACAATACCCTTGTCTTCCTCCATCCATTTGAAGCTCATGCTCACCCCCTACTTAATAGCCCTAGCCTCGGTGTAGGCTTCTTCGGCGATTACCAGATGCAGCACGCCTTTCGTGGGGCGACGGCTATGGCGTCTTCGTCTTGCGATAGCTCGAATTCAGGAGCGTGGTTTGGGGTTTGGAGAGAGGGAAGGATTTGAGCTTGTGGAAAACGGGAACTCGAGGGAAGGATTTTGGTTCTTACATCCACGCGGAAAGCTGCTTTTCTTTTTTCCCTATTGTAAAGAGAGGACACGCATGGGTGCGGACAAAAGATTAAATGTGTAGAGAGTATTAATTATTAAAATAAAAAAATAATATAAGAAAAAAATTTAAAGGATCTTAAGATTTATCTTCAATATTAGTAGGTATGGTATTTAGAGGATTATATCTTAAGTATTTTCAAATTTATGATTCTGTTAATTTTGCTATACTATGTCACCATCATATATATGAAAAATAGACATGGGGTGGGTTTGGGAGTCTTTACAAAGATTTTTGAGTTAAAGGTGTTTTTCAAAATGCAAACTGTATTTGGTAAATTGCACTTTGAAAGCCCTTTGTGAAGTATTTTGAGCAAAATGGTGTTTGAGGAATTACATTTACAAAGGAGTTTTGTGGTAAAAAAAAATTATCAAAAGAAAAATTTAAAAACATTGACCGGCAAAGGCAACAGCCACTGACGACCTCCGGCGACCCCGGAGTTAGGGTGGTGAGGTCGTGCGACATCGTCGCGACCTCCGGCCACCCCGGATTTGGGGCGGCGAGGTCGTGCGCGTCGCGCGACATCGCCTCAACCTCCGACAACCTCGGATCCGGAGTGGCGAGGTCGCGCGACACCGCCTTGACCTCCAATGGCCCCAGATCTGGGGCGTCAAGGCCGCGGGAGGACCTCGCCGCCCCGGCTCTAGGTCGCGGCAGGGTCGCGCGACCTCGCCGCCCCTGGATCTAGGGCGACGAGGTCGCGGGAGGTCGCGTGACGCCGCCGCAACCCAGATTCGGGGGCGGTGAGGTCGCACGACCCAGATCTAGTCGCCACTCAAGCCTCCGGCACCAGATCTAGTCGCGACTAGACCTGCGACCAAATGGGTCGCGCGACCCCGGTGAGCTCCGTGCGAAGGTCGCGGTGCGGCAGGCGACAGTCACTGGTGATCGCATCTGGTCACAACCAAATCTGCGACTCATGGAGGTCACCCAACTTTTCGACAACAATCACCTAGGTCGCGGCGTCCCTCTAACAGTTGCCCAACCGAAGAAGATGAACAGTGTCTCTACAAGGGCACGCACCTGGAAAAACAAAAAATTCGTGAGGACAATTTCAGGAAAAAAAAATGAACAATGTCGCGTGGACATGCCGAGAAAGCTGAAAAGCCCAAGGCTTGGGCTTTTAGCCTTAAAAATGCTAGCTTTGCCATTAAGTCCCTTTCAAAAAAATTTCCCAAACACTAGTATTTTGGCCTAAGGGGCTTTGGACCCCCAAAAAGCTTTGGGAAGTGATTCCCAAACACACCCATGATCATTACATAATTGACAATATTTCAAAATTGTCTACGTCGATGTCAATCATGCCACATAGGACAACTAGAGTTGACTAGACCACCACATCAGCGATTTCCAACTAAAATTAACCAAGATTATTAAATTCACAAATCGTTAAAATAGTTAGAACTAAATTGGCAACTCATCAAAAGGTTAATACTAAATTGATATAAGTGAAAAGTTTAAAATTAAATTGGTAAGTTTCAAAAGATTTAGGATTGAATTTGTATAATTACAAGATTTATGATTGAATTATCACAAGTACAATAGGTTTATAACTAAATGGGATATGTGCAACACAAGTCCTAAAACTTGCAAGGAAAGTGCAATTCAGTTCTAAAACTTACAAAAAGTGCAATCGAGTCCTAAAACTTGTCAAATTGGTTCAATTGAGTCCTAAAGTTAACACCGTCATATTTATTAACGGAAAATGCTGACGTCATATTTTAAATAAATTTATATTTTCCACGTGGCTTTTTAAAATTATTTTTATTCAAAATTTTTAAAAATTAGATTTAAAACTAAAAATGAAAAACGAAAATTTATTTAAAAAGCAAAACTATTAAAAAAAAAAAGAAAATGGCACCGGTGGGCATTTCCACTGCAGCCGCCGCCCATCGCCGGAGGGGCCGGCGACGGTCACCAGAGGAGTTGGCGACGGTCGCCAGCCCTGGGCGAGGCCAGGCAAGGCCTCGTTGGCCCCAGGCGAGGCTCGACCGCCCCTGCCAGGTCGGGTGAGGACGCCCAGATCTGGGCACACCGGCCCTCACGGGGGGCCAGCGACCCTCGCCCCCTGCAGGAGGCCTCGCCTGCCCTCGCTTGGGGTCGGCGATGCTCGCCCAGATCTGGGCACACCGATTCAGCTCCGTCGCACTCCTGACGATGCGCCCCGACGTTGTCCAGATCTGAGTGAGTGGGTTCTGGAGGGCAGGGGTTCCGTCGCCGTCGCTGCACCAGACTGCTGCCGAGCCGTGCCGCCGCAGCCCTGATGCCGTCCCTAGCAAACCAGCCATGACCCTTTGCGGTGCTGGGCTGCTACCATTCCCCAACGTCCTACCGTTGACCCCCTTGATGCCATCGCTACACCGAACTACCGTTGTCGCCCAGCCGCCACCGACGACTCCACCCGATCCAACGTCGGGGACGCCCAGATCTGGGCTGGCGTGCCTAGATCTAGGCGTCCTCGCCCGACCTGGCGGGGGTGGCCGGCCCTCGCCTGGAGCCGGCGAGGGCAGGCCACCCCTCCCAGGGCCGGCGACCGTCACTGGCCACTCTGGCGATGGGCGGCGGCGGAAGCACCACCGGTGCCTTTTTATTTTTTTTTGCACAGTTTTGTTTGTTTAAATAAATTTATCTTTATCTTTTCTATTTTTAAATCTAATTTAAACAAGAATAAAAATAATGTTAAAAGCCACGTGTATAATAAAAAATCATTTAAAATGCCACGTCGGTATTTTCCGTTACTTAGTTTGACGGTGTTAATTTTAGGACTCAATTAAACCAATTTGACAAGTTTTAGGACTCGATTGCACTTTTTGTAAGTTTTAGGACTGAATTGCACTTTCTTGTAAGTTTTAAGACTTGTGTTGCACATATCCCAAACTAAATTTTGACATAAGTATAATGATTTATGACTTTTTTGATAATGTTTCCTATCATTATCTCTACCATTGTTAGTGCCCCAGCAAGGAAGGTCCCACCCTCGCCGGGCTGGTCCCTTTCAAGCAATATATGAATGATTTATTTTTCTAATTATATTCCCTAACATTAATTCAATTTTTCCTGCGAAAACTCAACAAACAAGTTCGGTAAATGCCACGGGAAAAGGTGGTAAATCATTTTGAGAAAAATCGTGGACCGAACATGAGTACATCCTACATAGTCCCTCATCCATTTCAAAGTAAAAGAACCAAAAGTGAAAGAAAAGATAGAATCCACCATCCTGCTTCAATGGTCAAATGCTACACATCAATTCATCACAAAGAATTCAATGCAAGATACATAATGATTAATGAGGAATGCATCTAATCGCCCCTCTTTTTGTAAAAAATCGTTGTTTTATATGTTGAAAATACAGTTTGACTTTATGATACTTAAAGATTTTTTTTCTTTGTTAATAAAAAACAAGACTTGAAAATCAGTTCGATTAGGAAACTGGTTCTTGAATAGAACCGACGGTTCTAGGCTTGGAACCAGGAACCGATCCAGTCCTAGGCTGCTTCAAGGTTCAAGGAATAGGAATTTGAACCAATTCTCCCCAGAATTAACCTTACACTAGTCAGTCCAAGCCAGTTCAGTTCAAATCCACGGTTGCACACAATAATTCAAATCTGGACTCTTAAAAATCAACAAATAATAAAAATCATACGTTTTGAATCACCATCCTTCTCGAATTGAAGAGGAACATTAAATTATATTAGCGAACGGAATTTTTTCATTGGAGTTAAGCGTTGGGTGCTTATAGATATATATTCTTCCCATCGGAGGGCCAATCAAAATTTTTCCTGTCTTAAAAGAAATTTGTCGTTTACCACGAAAAAGAGTCTATTGGACAATGATGCGAAGGCTAAGCAAGTCAATATGGGAGGTATCCATACAGTGCATAATGCACCGTTTGGATACCTCCCATATTGACTTGGGGACCTCCCTCCTTTCCATCTAGCAAACAAGATCTTTGCATCATCCATAAGACAGTGTGTAGAGGTAGAGACGTAACCACGCATTACTCGGTTATCAATGGGAAACCACTACTCAACCGATCACAGTGTTCAGAGGTAGGCACCACAACATCTCGTGTCCAACCTCCTTCAGTAAGTTGGAGGACTCTTGAGTAAATTCGTGCTCTTTTTTCGGAAGCCATCCGCACTCCACTTTGATTAGGTGAATTCTTCCTTATCGATGTAGCATAATGAAACCATGAAACCAGTAAAAATCGACCCGAATTCTTTTCTGTTAATCCATCCATATGCCTATTCCTAATTCTTATTATTTGAGCTGCTGTGAAATACAGTTGTCTGACAAGCAATTTGCTGATTTTCATTCCAAGGAATGTGTCAGAGTACATAGCTCAAATCAACGAAGGTCTTGATTCGCTTGCGCAAGCCTTGCGTCAACTCATCAGGGAGAGGGACAGCTCTATAGTTCCGGCCGACAATTCCATAGTATCACGCATCTTGCTTACCTGTGCAGCCATTAAAATCATCCGGCAAAGATTAGTCTTCGGAATGGGAAGGCAAGATGTTGATCCAAGTTTCCGACTTGCCATTGTCGGGATCGTTGTTGCTCTTGGATGCGTTGAATGTGGTCTCCTGATGTGCGTTCTGCTCAGTGGCTTGCCTTGGCCGATTTCTGTCGTCTGTGTCCTAATGCTGGTAGTCCCGTTCGTGTTCATCTGAGTTAAAAGGATTATTAGTGACTGGGCGCTAGTTTCTGGCTTTCGACGTGGTGATGTGCGTTTTGTCTGAATTTCATTTGTCTGTAACCTTCCCCCTGCTGGTACTGATCTGAACGTCATTGTTGTATTATTCCCACACCGCTTATTCAAAGGGTTTACATGTTCTGTGCCCTTCCACTGCAAAATCGTTTTCTTTTCCTGCTGCTCTGTTTTTCATCTCATGTCTCTGTTCATATGAAAACTGTTTCGACATGAATGTAAAAAACCGCGACTTAGCAAATATCAACGGGAGCCGCTATTTCCAGGCCTCCACTTGCTTGCCCACGCCCTCAAAACCTTAAAATGGCAAAAGAACCCACGGTTGCCCGGGTGGCCACCGCCTTTCTTGAAGCGCTCATCATCCTCCTTCATTTTGCCTCCTTCAGCAACTTCTTCTGCTCTTGATCGTGTAAAACACCCAAATCCCACAATACCCTCGTCTTCCTCCATCCATTTGAAGCTCATGCTCACCCCCTACTTGATAGCCCTAGCCTCGGTTTCGGCTTCTTCGGCGAGCACCAGATGCAGCCGCCTTTCGTGGGGGCGACGGTTATGGCGTCTTCGTCTTGCGATAGCTCGAATTAAGGAGTGTGGTTTGGGGTTTGGAGAGAGGGAAGGATTTGAGCTTGTGGAAAACGGGAACTCGAGGTTGGGGGGCAAGAAGGAGTCGTCGGCGGTGAAGGAGGAGCTGTTGATCGCGGCGCTTTTCTCGAGGACGTAGAGGTCCTTGGGTCAGGGAAATGAGGTCCTCCACCGCCGAGTCATCGGCGTGAGAAAGGTAGAAGAATTCGGCCGTGGGTTTCTTCTGTTTCTTCATCTTCTTCTTCTTCTGGGTTTGTGGTGATTTCTGCTTTCTCACTGGCTCTGTTCTACTCTGTTACCGCTGCGAGCGGTGGGGATAGAATTGTGCTTAACCGCGAGCTTAAGAGGAACCATCAAATTACAGTGGCACGCCAGATAAAACTACCATTCCCATTCGTAATTGATGAATAACGCAATTTTTTTCTTGCCAACGAAGAGCAACGCACCTGAAAAACAAAATTCCAAATTCAAGAAGGGCGAGGTACCAGTAGGTTAAAGGTCGAAACGGAGAATGTGAGCGCACGTGATATGCGCGTGCATCTCTGGCCGGTCGCTTTTCTCGTCGGGTAAAGCATTGGGGGCTAAAAAAAAAACAAAAAGCATTGGGGGCTAATTAATATATGGCCCTTCAATCACGCGACTGCGACTCCATCCGCCGCACCGCCGCCCCCGACCTTGAGTGGCGGTGATGGTGGTTCCATTCCCCCCCTAGTTCTTGATGGTCCTCCTCCGCCACGTCGGACGACACCTTCCTCTTCGTCCCAGACTCCGTCACCTCCTTCGGGCCCCGCCGCGGTCGCCCGAGTGCTTCGGCCCAGCCCGCTCCATCTCGTGGGTCAACGCCTGGACGTTCTCCGCCAATGGGTTGGTTGTCCAGGTTGAGGGAGCGCTTCCAACACCTTTGCTCACCTCACCATCACGCGATTCGGCGACTCCCTGCCGTCGGATTCGCGACGGCCGAGATCGCCTCGCTACATTGCCAGCCGCTGTGGGAGAGCAGCGCATGTAGCCGGGGATGTGGTCTTCGTCGGTGGGGACTTCTTTGCCGTTGACCTCGAGAGAGAGCTCGGGGCAATCCGCATGAGGGTTGTCTTCAATTCACACTATGAAAGGGATTCGCGTGCAAATTCCCTGCCCCTGCGACGGGTCGATTCTGGCGAGGTGCTCAAGGACGCTAGACGTGCCGGAAGACCGGTCGCCGCCGCCGCGGCCGACAATGCTCGACGATGCGGGTTCGGTTGTTGGAGGGGGGAAGGGGAGAGAGAGAGAGAGAGAGAGAGAGAGAGAGAGAGGTGATGAAAAGTCAAATGAGAAAAAAGAAATATTAACAGAATAAATGGATGGACTCTTAGCCCCTAAGTTAAGTCAGATTTTTAAGGTTTTGAGGGCATGGATGAGCAAATGGAGGCGTGGAAATAACGGCCTCCGTATCGGGAATCCGGATTTTCTTTCTGTTGCCGGTCGCTTGGTTTCATGCAGTTCATTAGATGTTAGTTATCAACCTCATCCCCTCACGGTATCTTTGCCAAGACTAACATAACTGCTTACGTCTCTGGAAAAAGGTATATTCTCAAAAATACGTGTCTTTTTTAAAAAGCCAAAAACAAAAGCCCAGTCTCCTTTCCTGCGCAAGCTAAAGTCAACAGTCAAGAATTTATCTTATTCGGCCTCAACAGCATATCCCACTAGGTGCTGCTCCCCGTGCCTCTCTTTACTGCTCGACTTTACGGCTTGTGTTATGCTTAACCTGCACGAAAGAGTATTCGAAAAATGGCCGAAGAATCGCACTGATGCTTGTCGCAACAGGGGTGGGCCAAGTGCAACTCAGCTGGGGCTGGCCGTTTGACAAGGGTGTCAACAACAGCTAGCTTCGTTGTCGACGCGAGTCAACAATCGTAGGCCAGCGTCTCAGCAGAGATGGCGTCGAGACAGCAACACAGATCAGCTCGATGCAGGGACAGCACTAGGGCAGCAGGTCACAATAGGCACGACTCGCGGCGGGAGATTGCGGCTTCGAGCTGGTCGACAACAGCAGCGATGGCGCGGGCGTCGGCTTGGCTGAGGGCTGCAACGGCGACGGCGTTGAGGCACGGCGTCGGACGGCAGCAGCGGTGGCGCGGCGACGGGCGGGCAGAGGCGCGGAGGCACGGGTTGCGGCGGCAGCGGCGATTGGAGCTTGCCGGAAGGAGGGAGGCGGTGGCGCTTTGCTGCAGCGTCGGCGTTCGAAGCTCGGCGACAGGCGGAGGCGCGCCGACGGGCGGACGGAGGTGCGGCAACGAGCAGGCGGGGGCGCGGGTTGCTGCGCTGTGGAGATAGAGGCGCTCGAAGCCCCCTTGGAAGAAGACACCCCTTTTTTTTCAATTTTTTTTTGTCTCACGTCCTTTCCCTCCCTCTCTCTTTCTCTCTCTGTACTTTTCAGCAAACCCTTTCCTCGCCGTGCTGCCTTCTTTCTTTTCCTCTGCACCTCGTCGAAAAGAAAAGAAATGACTTCTTTTTTTGATTTCTTGAATGGACGAGAGAAAGGTTTTCCCTTTTTCTCTTTTCTTTTCTCTGTTTCTCACGCTTGCTCTTTTTTTTTTTTTTTGGTGGCCCCTTTTATAATGATTCCGAGCTCCTCCTTCCATGGCAATTTCCGAGCTTCCTTTTCTTGTTGCCTTAATTCATGATCTGCAAATTGGAACGTGATTTGCGGTCAAGCTTCATCTTTTCTCAAACACTTTAATTCCTTCATTTTTATCAAATTTCTTGCTTTCTTATTCAACTAATTTCTTGACTCTTGATCCTTGACCTGAAATTTGCTTTCACATTTACTAAGATTTGAATATTTGCCAAAGCAAGGCGGCTTGTCAGAATTTCCACCTTCCATTCATAATCAATCAAATCGATCCTCTCTTATTTTTCCTTTTATTTGCTCTAATGACAAAAAATTATATGTTATGCAATTTTATTTATTATTTTTTTTTAGGGTTGCCAAAATTTAAGTGTCAACATTAAAAAACATGAAAAGAATTCTGACATTTTCCTAATCTTCATATTTAGGAGTTTCAAAGTCAAGCTCAATTAAGAAAAAGAATCATTTTCTTCAATCATTTCAAAAGCTTTTGTGAACTTTAAAGCAGTATCCAACATGAGATAAGTGGAGCGCCACCTAATTGTGACATCAAGACAAATTGAACACTCGATTCTTACACTCTCAATGCAACCTTGGAATGTTTAGCTCTCATGGAAAAACTTCTCACATACCTAACTACATTTCGAATACGTGCAATAGAATCACGTACCTTGGTTAGTCCATCCCTCACAATCAAGGTTAATATATAAGCCATGCATCTCACGTGTAAACTTCTCCAATCAATAGTCTATCTCTTGATAATATTTTTTTCAAAAAACTAACGGCAGCATCATTATAGACAACTTTTACAATTTTTTAAAATAATTTTATGAAATTTTTATGTTTTCTTTTTCTTTTTTTTTTCTTCCTTATATCGACCTCGTTGCCCCCACCTCACTGGATCTAGCAAGGCTCGCCACACCAGTGGCCAACAAGGCCAAGCTTTGCTAGCCGAGGCCTACATACCGACTAAAGGAAGAAGGGAACAAAAAAAGAAAGAAGAAAAAACGAAAATTTTTTATAAAAAAATTCAGAAGATTATAAAAAAATTTAAAATATGTTCACATGGCGCCAATCTTGCCATGCAAGACATTTAGCACTAACTAAACCACCACATTAATAATTTCCGATCAAAATTGATAGAAAATACTAAATTAACAAAAATGAATGTGTCCTAGAGGCTAGAAAAGATAGAGTCTGCCATCTTGCTTCAATAGTTGAATGCTACACATCAATTCATATCAAAGAATTCAATGCCAAATACATATCAATTAAGGATGCATCTACTCGGGAATTGGCCCACTTTTTTCTTTTTTTTGGGTGTAAAAAATCAAATTCTTAAAAATAACATGTTGTTTCCTCATGTTGAAAATACAGTTTGATTCTCTGTGTTTTCAAAAGATTCTCTTTTGTTTTTTACTTGAAAATCAATTCAATTTGGGAATCAGACTGGTTGAACTAGTTCTTGAATAAAACTGACAGTTCTAGCCTTGGAACTGGGAACCAATCCGATCTTAGGCCACTTCAAGGTTTGCGGAAATAGGAAATCGAACCAGTTCTCCCTAGAACAAGCCTTGAACCAGTCAATCCAAACTGATTTAGTTTGATTCTAGGGTTAAACCAGGCCCAATGCATATTCCAATCCAAAACTCGACTCTCAAAAATCAACAAATAATAAGAATTATAAACTTTGAATCAACATCCTCCTCAAACTGAAAGGAGCACTGAATTACATAAGTGAATGAAACATTTTCATCGGGATTAAGCATTGGAGCTACTTGATATATATTTCCCATCTAGTGGCAAATCCAAAATTTCCGTCTTTGTGAAATTTGTTATTTGCCGTGCAAAAGTGTCTACCAAAAGATGATGCGAAGGCGAAGTAAAGAAAGAGGGAGTTCCTCGAGTCAAACCATGGAAGGAGTAAAACCCTCTCAATCCTAAAATCCAAGGAAACGTGTCTCTAAAACCCTCTCCCCCGAACTTGTCTCTGTCACCATGGTCCACTTTTGCTCCAGAGCGAACTTGTCGACCCTAAAATCCAAGCCAATTCTAAGAACTCGTCTCTGTCACCTCCTAAAGTCCAAGCCAATTCGAAGAACTCGTCTGTGTCACCACTTGTCGCTGTCACCATGGCGCACTCTTGCTCCAGAGCAAACTTGTCGCCCCTAAAATCCAAGCCAATTCGAAGAACTCGTCTCTGTCACCACTTGTCCCTGTCACCATGGTGCACTTTTGCCCCAGAGCAAAGTTGTCGCCCCTAAAATCCAAGCCAATTCTAAGAACTCGTTTCTGTCACCGATAAAATCCAAGCCAATTTACTGGCGACAGAGGCAAGTTCTTAGAATTGGCTTGTTTTTTTGGTATTTATCACTATGGTAACATCTATTACTAAAAAAATATGCTCGGCTATTAGGGCTGTAAATGGACATTTAATAAAGTTCATTCACTGTTACCAAAAAAATAAGAATAAAGTTCATTCACACGATACTTTAGGTTTAATTTTTTATGGTGACGAATTCAGAGGTCAGTGTGGTAAATTACTCCCAAAACAAAAAGAGTAATTGTTTAAAATCTTAAAGCGATGTTACAAATATTCTTACACGAGGATAAAATACAGGTGGTAAAAATAAGAAACTAGGATGATTCCCTTTAGCAATTGCATTACCTAACATTAATTCTAAACTCAATTATATGTATGAACATTGGGAAAATTACTTAGAAAGTCTTAAATATATTGCGTTTATGCCAATTCAATCATAAACTTTATGCCAACTTATCAATTTAGTCCTAAATCTTTTAACGATTTGTCAATTTAATTATTCTAGTCATTTTTTTTGTTGGAAATTGCTGATGTGATAGTCTCGTCAACACCAGCAATTTCACATAACATGCTGAGCTGATGTAGACGACTTTTGCAATTTTTAAAATAATTTTATGAAATGTTTATGTTTTTTTTCTTTTTTCTTTCTTCCCTAGGTCAACCTTGTCACCCCGCCTCACTGATCTAGCAAGGCTCGCCACACTAGTGGCCAATAGGGCTGAGCTTTGCTAGCTAAGGCCTGCATACCGGCTAAAGGAAGAAGGGAACAAAAAAAGAAAGAAGAAAAAACGAAAAAATAAAAATAAAAGTTTTTTTTATAAAAAATTAAAATATGTTCGCATCAGCGCCAATCTTGCCACGCAAGACATTTGGTGCTAACTAGACTACCACATTAATAATTTTCAGTCAAAATTGATATAAAAGACTAAATTAACAAAAATGAGTGTCCTAGATGCTTTGGAAAAGATAGAATCTACCATCCTGCTTCAATAGTTGAATGCTACACATCAATTCGTATCAAAGAATTCAACGCCAAATACATATTGATTAAGGATGCATCTACTCGAGAATTGGCCCACTTTTTTTTTTATGGTGTGTAAAAGATCAAGTCCTTAAAAATAACATGTTGTTTCGTTATGTTGAAAATACAGTTCAATTCTCTATGTTTTCAAAAGATTCTCTTTTGTTTTTTACTTGAAAATCGATTCAATTTGGGAATCAGATTGGTTGAATTGGTTCCTGAATAAAACCGACAGTTCTGGCCTTGGAACCGCAAACCAATCCAATCTTAGGCCACTTCAAGGTTTGCGAAAAAAAGAAATCGAACCAGTTCTCCCTAGAATGAGCCTTGAACCAGTCGATCTAAGCTGATTCAGTTTGATTCTAGAGTTAAACCGGACCCAATGCATATTCCAATTCAAAACTCGACTCTCAGAAATCAACAAATAATAAGAATTATAAACTTTGAATCGACATCCTCCTCAAACTAAAAATAAGCATTGAATTACATAAGCGAATGAAACTTTTTTCATCGGGACTAAGCATTGGAGCTACTTGATATATTTTTCCCATCTAGTGGCAAATCGAAAATTTCCGTCTTTGTGAAATTTGTTATTTACCATGCAAAAATATCTACCAAAAGATGATGCGAAGGCGAAGTAAAGAAAGAAAGAGTTCCTCGAGTCAAACCATGGGAGGACTAATAAAACCCTCTCAACACTAAAATCCAAAGCAAACGTGTCTCTAAAACCCTCTCCCGCGAACTTGTCTCTGTCACCATGGTCCACTTTTGCTCCAGAGCGAACTTGTCGCCCCTAAAATCCAAGCCAATTCTAAGAACTCGTCTTTGTCACCTCCTGAAGTCCAAGCCAATTCGAAGAACTCGTCTCTGTCACCACTCGTCTCTGTCACCATGGTGCACTCTTGCTCCAGAGCAAACTTGTCGCCCCTAAAATCCAAGCCAATTCGAAGAACTCGTCTCTGTCACCATGGTGCACTTTTGCCCCAGAGTAAAGTTGTCGCCCCTAAAATCCAAGCCAATTCTAAGAACTCGTCCCCGTCGCCGGTAAAATCCAAGCCAATAATGTGACAGAGACGAGCTCTTAGAATTGGCTTGGATTTTAGGGGCGACAAGTTTGCTCTGGGGCAAAGTGGTCCTCATTCCTCCCATTATTTGACTTGAGGACCTCCACCTTTCCATTTAAAAATGCAAGATCTTCGCATCGTCTATAAGACATGTTGTAGAAGTAAAGAAGACAATAACCACGCATTGCTCTGAGATCGATGGGAAACTACTACTCAGCTGATCGCAGTGACCGAAGGTAAGCACCTCAACATCTCTGTAATCCAACCTTCTTCAACAAGTTGGAGGACTCTTTGAGAAAACTCATCCTGTGTTGTTCAGAAGCCACCTGCACTCTGTTTAGATCAGGTGAAATCGTCCTCTTCAATGTTGCATACTGAAACCATGAAATCAGTACAAATCTCCTACATTCTTTTGTTTGTTAACTATTAATATGCTTCTTCTTAATCCAATTATTTGCGCTTCTATGGAAGACGATTGTTTAACAAGCAATTTGCTGATTTTTTATCCCAAGGAATGTGTTAGAGCACGTGGCTCAAATCAACAAAGATCTTGATTAGCTTGAGCAGGCCTTGCACTAGCTCATCAGGGAGAGGCACAATTCTATAGGTCTGGCCAACATTCCCAGGGCACCAGGCATCCTGCTTATCTGTGTGCAGGGATTAAAATCATACGGCAAAAGTTAATCTTCGAGATGCGGAGGCAAGATATTTACCCAAGTTTCCAACTTGCCTTAGCTGTGATCGCTGCTGTTCTTGGATGTGTCGAATGTAGTCTCCTGATGTGCGTTCTACTCGGCAACTTGCCTTGGCCCATTTTTGTTGCCTGCGTCCTAATGTTGGCAGTCCTGTTCGTGCTCATCGCGAGTTAAAGGATTATCAGCGGAGGGCGCTAGTTTCCAGCTTTCAAAGTGGTGGTGGTGTGTGTTTTATATGAATATCATGTCTGTCCACTTCCACCGCCGGTCCTGATATGTACGTCCTGTTGTATTATCACCACGCCGCTTATCTAGGGTTCACATGTTCTGTAACCTTCCACTGCAAAATCGTTTTCTTTTCCTGCTTCTCTGTTTTTCATCTCATGTCTCTCTGGTCTTATGAAATCTATCTTGACATGAATGTGATAAACTGTGACTCTAAGCAAATCTCAAAGAGAGCCGCGCTATTTCCACGCCTCCAACTGCCTACCCACGCCCTCAAAACCTTAAAATGGCAAAACAACCCAGGAGTCCCCCGGTTCGCCACAGCCTTTTCTTGAAGCGCTCATAATCGTTCTTCATTTTGCCTTCTTCAGCAAATTCTTCTGCTCTTGATCGGAGAAAAACCCCCAAATCCCACGATACACTCGTCTTCCTCCATCCATTTGAAGCTCATGCTCACCCCCTTCTTAATAGCCCTAGCCTTGGTGTTGGCTTCTTCGGCAAGCACCAGAAGCAGCCGCCTTTCATGGGGGCGCGGCTATGGCGACTTCGTCTTGCGATTGCTTGAATTCAGGAGCGTGGTTTGGGGTTTGGAGAGAGGGAAGGATTTGAGCTTGCGGAAATGGGAACTCGAGGTTGGAGGGCAAGAGGCACTCGTCGGTGGTAAAGGAGGAGCCGTTGATCGTGGCGATTTGCTCGAGGACGTAGAGGTCCTTGGTCTAGGAAATGAGGTCTTCCACCGCGGGTCATCGGTTTCAGAAAGGTTGGAGAATTCGGCCGTGGCTTTCTTCTTCTTCTTATCTTCTTATTCTTATCTTCTTATTCTTCCGGGTCTCTGGTGATTTCTGATTTCCCGCTAGCTCTGTTTGGCTCTGTTTTACTCTGTCACCGCGAGCGGTGCGGATAGAATTGTGTTCAACCGCGAGCTTAAGAGGAACCATCAAATTACAGTAGCACACCAGATAAAACTTCCATTTCCATGCGTAATTGAAGAACAACGCAGTTTTTTTTCTTGCCTACTAAGATTCCAAATTCAAAAAGGTGAGTTATCGGTAACATGAAGGTGGAAACGGAGAGTGGAAGTGCACGTGAGATGCGTGTGCATCTCTGGCTTGTGACTTTTTTCGTCGAGGTTAAGGATTGGTGGCTAATTGATATACATTTGTCGTGGTTGAGTTTTGCAAAAGAGGAGCTGTCGTGCTGCCTCCGCTGCATCATTTGTAATCACGTTTTCTGCGTATGAATATGTCGAGTGTTGTAAAACTCAAGCGCAGGGTATATTTGTCAGTGCGAGTATAAATCTGGGGTTAATTTTGTAAATGCAATAAACCCCGGGCCATGAAACCCGATAAAACTGGAGCGCGTCAGCACGATAAAACGCCGCCCCGAAGTATAAAAGCGAACGCGGTTGAGACTTTGGGTCAACTCATCAAAGATGGCTCTACGCCAACATTACTGGTGGACTCCGCAATATGCTTATCTGCACAACGATCGAGATAGGAAAACATCACTCTTTTTGATGGGAAGGCAAGACATGGACCAAGATTCCAACTTGTGTATGCTCCCACCACTGTTATCCTTCAATGCGTTTCATGCAGTCTGCAAGTGTGCGTTCTGCTTGTTCACATGTCCCGGTCCATTTTCATTGCATTTATCCCGATTTTGGTGATCCCGTTGGAGTTCATCTTGAATCAACGGATTAAATAGCGAATGGCCATAGTTTTTGACTTTAGATGTGGTACATGGTCTGGTGTTTACTTGGTGTAGTCCTGATGGTGATGTGTATTTTCTTAAATTTTGGTTTGCTTCTGTAGCCTTTCATTTATATCAATTTAATCTTAAACTTTTTAATGAGTTGTCAATTTAGTCATAAACCCTTTAACGATTTGTTAATTTAATCTTTTTGATCAATTTTGGCAAGAAATTACTGACATGGCTGTTTAGTTAATACTAACTATCTTATATGACACGATCGGTGCTGATGTGAATAATCTTTGAAATTTATTTTAATAATTTATGAAACTTTCATAAGTTTTTATTTTCATTCTTCCCTTTCAACCTCGTCAACCCAGCCTAATTAGATTAGGTGAAGGTCAAGCCAACGAGGAGGGCTTTGGCAAAGGTGGGCGAGGTCGACCTTACCGGCCATCACTAAGGCCTAGCTACTAGCTAGAGAAAGAAGAGAATGGGGGAAAATGTAAAATAAAAAGATTCAAATTTTTTATTAAATTTTTTTATAAAATTATAAAATATTTCAAAATGTTCACGTCAGCATCCGTCATGTCACGTAAAATGGCTGATGCTAACTAATCAGTAAGGTACTTGGCCGGAAAAATTGCTGAGTAATATACAATGTGAAAGTAGGCCTTTGTCAGAGTAATTAATGATTACCTTTTCAAAATTTGAAATTATTTTGAAAAATTGAAAACTATGATTGACCGAACGTCTTTAATTTGCTTGCATTATACTTACTCTAGGGCCCATCTTGAATTAATCTTTTTGCCCACTTCGTGGGTATCAATGTGGTTTGCTGATATACATTTTTGTAAGACTTGTACAAGAACGACACAAACTTTTACTTTTTACTCTTTTGTCACCAATTTTATGCAGCTACTTACTAGGGTGTGTTTAGTATTATTCGGTTCCCGAAACAATTTTACTCAGAAAATGATTTTTTCTAATTTTATTCCCTGACGAGTTTGTAAGCATTCAAAAGTGTTTGGTAATTGCACAAAATTTTTATTCTTGGAATAAAAATGCATTTGGAATGATCTTCAAATTTTTTTGTAACTTAGAATTTTTAAATTTTAATAATTTTATTACTTTTTTCTTTTCTTTATTCCATTTAAACTTTTTCTTTCTCTAGCCCGTCACCGGCCTCGGGGGAGCCTTGCTAGCCCTTGATGAGACTCTGGCAAGGTTGCCAGCCATCACTGAGGCTGGCGACCAACTAGAGGAAGAAGAAGAAGAAAAGGAAAATAACAAGAACAAGAAGAAAAGGGCTTCGTTCTAGAACTACTCCCAAGAACAAAGAAACAACTTCTGCTTCTTTTTTTTTTTTTTTTTTTGGCTTTTTGATTCAATTCCAAATTAATTCCTAGGAACAAAGTTCCTAAGAATAAAAACGGTACCAAATAGATTTTTATTCTTTTTTTGTTCCAAAAAAAAATAAAAAAGACATTATTTGGCACATTACCAAATAGACCCTTAACATCTATTACTAAATAAAAGGCCGTGCATAGACATTTAATATAGTTCATTTAAGTAATAAATTTATATTTAATTTTTTAAAGTAATAAATCGAGAAGTCACGTGACTCGAAATCTTAAAACAATGTTGTTGCGACCTACCCCTCGAGAGGGAAGGAGATAGGATTAGAGGTACTTACTTATAAAGCGTGGGCTCTTCTTAGTTCATACTTCATGTGACATTAATTTTCCTAATCTATGTGTTTAAAAGAAGTCACTACTAGCCATTGTTGAGGGTTGGCTAGAAACCCTAATCAAGACATGGGAGTGTCACCTTGATGCATGCGCAACTAGAAATTTCGGAATCAGGAACTTGATTACCCTAGCTATTTAACTAGAGCTATTTTGGAACTTAAACTCAACCATTTGCCAATTAAAGCGTTAAGGCAGCTTATCAAAAATTCTAAAATTCATCCTAACCATTATAAAAATGAAAATAACAATCAATATATTAGAATTATGCAATCAAGTATAATCGAATTGAAATGCGCAATGCGCAAGCAACGATCTAGCATAGTCTCTCAAAAGAAAACAACACAAAACAATCCTTATTGTAAAGCCTTAAAGGTTTGTTTAAATTCTTGTACAACTTTTAATGAAACGATTTTTAGAATTTTTTTAATAGTTAAACTAGTTCTAAATTAGAATTAACTTGAAAAATCTGACGAAACTAATCAAAATCTATCTTCTAAAGTTTTTTGTAAATTTTTTATTTTTTAAAATATTTCTGATTTTTTGGAATTTTTTTTATTCTGGATAAAGGGCTTAACCCGGACCATAGAGGTCCGGGTCGGGTCGGGCCCGGTCCCAGTGCGGCCCAAAACTGATGGGTTCGGGCTATTTCAACAAAGTAAGCCCAAATTTCTGATTTCCCTTTAAATGAGCAAAGCCCAAAATCATGATCAGCCCACACGCTTAGTCCAGGTTCACAAAACTCCCACCCCACGTTTCTATTCTTTTATTAATCCATTATTATTTTCTTTTCATTTTTCCTTTTCTATTTCTTTTGTTTGTTTTCTATTTTCTATTTTTTATCTTTTCCTATTTCACATTTCCTCTTCTCTGCACGCGGTCTTCTTCGTCATTGAAACTCCCCTTTTGTACGTTCTCTTCTTTGCGCGACGTCTTCTTCCACCGAGATCACGCCATCACCGAAGCTTTCTCAAGGACGGACTCAGTGAAACTTCATTACTCGAACTCACGCTAGAATCTCAACTGGTCTGACGTCAACAATCAACCTCACAGACCCTCACCCGGTCGTCACCGCCGGTTATCACTCCGGCCGTCGCCAAACGTCGCTGGCGACGTCGATGACACCAAACATATATATTTCGAGACAACTACCATTCTAACAGATCGACCACATATATGCACGCCGAGACAAAAAGAAAAGACTGACTGTGGCGGCCTCTAACCGCGGGCTCCCCCGGCGAAGGGTGTGGATTTCCCGACGAGAAGACGTTCATCCATGGCCGACTCGGGCATCGAACGTTATCCCACAAAATCAAAGAGAAACGCAGACTCGGTGATAATGCAACCATATTAGGACAAACAAAGCGCAAAACAAAGATTGTAAGCATCGTTTGTATGAACTCAAATTCGGTGCTTCATTCAGACATTTTATCAAACGGCTGATGGGCGAGATCAACGTTACTGGAAACAAATCAGTTTGGGTTTCGTATGGTTTGCTCAAAATCTCGTCGGTTTGGTCTCACGTTCTCGAACTTAATAAGCGAGGGAGAAACGGAGCGTTTCTGGGGATCACCCGGTTCGGGAGCTTGCTGCGATGAACGGTGACGGGCGAGTTGGCTTCCGCAGAAGGCCGAGACGATTCAGACGAACCACCGGCGAAGGGAGACAATAACTCTCGGTTTCTCTCCTCCCTCTCTCTATCTCAAGTTTCTCTCCAAATAAAAAAACCATCCTTTGAAGCGAGCCCCCCTCTCTCCCTCTTAAGGACAACCGGCAAGCGCGCATGACCTCTGCCACTTCCAGCTTGCCGGCCGGCCTGATCCCGGCCCGCGGATCACGCCGCCGCCTGCCCCCTCGTGGTCCTCTGGCTTGTACCTTGCTTACTTTTTCCCTTTCTCAGAAGCGTGAGCGCGAGCGAAGGGGAAGAAGAAGACCAGAGCGCGGGCCGGGCTGGATAATAAAAGAGATGGGCCGGCTCACTCGGGGAAAAGGAAGAGAAAAAAGACGGTGGGCCGAGTCCATCCGAGAAAAGTGAAGAAAGAAATAGGGGGCCGGGTCTACCCGGCCCGACTCAACCTCTTCTTTCTTCTTTCTCTTTTTTCTTAATTCTTTTTTAACGACTAATCTTTTAATTCTTTTAATTTATTTTTTCATTTTATTATTTTAATATAATTTCTATAAATTCTATTACTATTAATAGAAATGCTTATAAAATCTACATGACACGCATATTAATTGAAATTTATATTGTTTAGGAGTTAAAAATTAATTCCTAATTTTTCATATAATTGATAAATGATTAAACGGGTTGCTAAAATTTAGGTGTCAACAAGTGTTTTTACCTGACCTATCCTTGGATGCTTCTATCATTAAGCGGTTAAGTATGCTTGCCCTTTTGTTTGAATAGCCAAAAGAAATGTGTGAAGTTTAAAAAAATAATGTGCTTTAATTGAGAATGATAATATGTGATTTCATTTCATTGATAAGCTTCAACTTGGAATTGAAAACCAAGCAATCAAAAATATCTGCAAGTATATGACCATGTTCCATGGCTTAGTGCAGGTCCAAGAGCAAACCCTAAGGCTAATGGGTCTATTTTTTTGCCGGCTCCTAGCTAGTAATAACAATATTTTCATCGTAGACATAAAAAAGTTATAGGAATATGCAATTTATATACTCATTTTTGCAACAATTATAATTGGATATCTTATCATGTTAAAATTATTTTGTCAACATATCATCATTCTACATAAAGTTTAGATCTCGAAAACTGACTATCGTCACAAAAAGCATCATACGAAAATAAAGAAACACATGAATTAGTGGAGGATGACGCCATTGTTAAATTTGGAAGAAAATTGATTTCTCTCTGTCATCCCAATTTTTGATCTCATGGCTTAGATGTTACACTCATGTGTCGATAGAAAGAATGAGGACTGATTATATATATGTTCATCGGTTATTTTTTTTGTACATTCGTCAAATAATCATAATCTTAAGATCGATACCCGAGATTTATTCGTTAAATTCTTCTTAATTTTCCGCATTAATGTATTTGCTATTTTCATAATAATCAGGCCACTTAATGTTTAATCTTATCGATGCACGATATAGCCAACCTTTCCAAGATTTTCCTATTAATTTTGTTGTTTTTTTCAATATTCTCCCACTTGGCCCGAGTAAAGCTTAGGGCATTAATTATCATGAATGCACATTGATAATAAATGACTTCTTATGATGTCTATTATAATGTCAAATTTTGTCTCGAGTTTGAACTATGTATAGAACCTGACCCATCGGAATATTTTGATTTGCTCAAAATGTGGTAAGCACTTTATTTGAATCCGTTTTGTTTTCTGAAAATAATCTCCAAGTCAAAGTTTTACCAAGATTTATTGATCGGGGATGGTCTCCTTGTAAATATACAAGAATAGATTTGGTATGTTCATCAAGTTTTGTCTTGAGTTTGGACGTATAACTTGTGCTGTGAGCTTCTCATTCAAATTGAATTATTTATTCATAAATACCATGGATTTGGGCTTAATTTAGATTTGAGCACCTAAATAATTGTAACTCTAGCTCTTTTTATGGAGTAGGTATAGATACTCAAATCAAATCAAGTAAATCTCTTACGTCCCCTTTACTGCTCTTCGTTTATTTCTCTTAGGATTTCACGTAGATTTAATTGCTAAATCATTAATATTGTAACATCGTACTATTTATGGAGAACCTTTCCTTCCACATGTTACAAGACAAAACCCCATCTGGGCCTGATGAAAGGCATATGTTCATGTTTCTTTATAGTCCACAATCATGACTCATAAAGACTTTCCTCCACACGAACCGAGATGCATTTTATCAAATCGTGAACTATTATTCTTTGTTTCTAAACCTCTTGCAGCTATTACTATTTTTTAAAATCTATCGTGGCACCTCTCGAGTACTTGCCATCCGAGCTATGAAAGCCAGTGGCACGTGAGTCACCTCGTCGCCCATGGTTGACGGGTTGTAATCCTCCCCTAGTGGTTGCCAAAAAGAGACGAGGGCGAAAGAAAAGAAACGAGAGAATAAAGAATTGTCGGGTGGAAGAGCGTCGTTTGGGGTTTGGAGAGAGGGAAGGATTTGAGCTTGCGGAAACGGGAACTTGAGGTCGAAGGGCAAGAGGGAGTCGTCGGCGGTGAAGGAGGAGCCGTTGATCGTGGCGTTGCTCGAGGACGTAGAGGTCCTTGGTCTGGGAAATGAGGTCTTCCACCGCCGAGTCATCGGTGTCAGAAAGGTTGGAGAATTCGGCCATGGCTTTCTTCTTCTGGGTTTGTGGAGATTTCTGATTTCCCGCTGGCTCTGTTTTACTCTGTTACCGCGAGCGGTGGGGATAGATTTTTGCTGAACCGTGAGCTTAAAGAGGAACCATCGAATTACAGTAGCACACCAGATAAAACTTCCATCCCCATGCGTAGTTGAAGAACAACGCAGTTTTTTCTTGCCAACGAGGAGCAACGCACCTGAATAACAAAATTCCAAACTCAAAAAGGGTGAGATATCAGTAGAATGAAGGTGGAAACGGTGAATGTAAGTGCACGTGAGATGCGCGTGCGCTGGGCGGTCAATTTTCTCATCGGGGTTAAGCGTTGGGGCCTAATTAATATATATCTGTCAAAATGTAGGGGGTTCATTTGTGACAAAAACTCAAATGCAGGGGGGTCTTTTGCGAAAAGAAAAGCCTTCGCGCTACCTGCTTTGCATCATTTGTAGTCGCGTTTTCTGCATATGAATATGTCGAGTGTAATAAAACTCCACTGCGGGCGGGGTATAAAAGTTCTGCCTTCCTACCATCGACTAAATGTAGGCTCGCATCAAGTTTTGTTTCAGACGAGGAAGGAAAGAGGTTAATCACACGAAGCTCGAAGTCTAATGGGAAACAACAAGGCGATCGGAGGTAAGGAAAGACCGTGAACTGCAACATCACTTCACTTCAGTCCAGCCTCTTTCAATAACTTTGGAGGACCGCGAGCAAATTCATGCTGTTTCAAGTTCCTTTCCTGAAAAAGGAACTTTGGAGGGCCGCTAAATACATAATGATTAATGAGGGATGCATCTAATCAGCCCACATTTTTTTTTCTTTTTTAAAGTTTTGTGTAAACAACGTTGCCTATTCATGTTGAAAATATGATTTGATTATTTATGATTTTTAAGGATTCTTTTTTTCTTTTTTCAAAAGAATACTCGAAAACCAATTCGATTCGGTAATTGGATATTGAATAGAACCGGTGTTCCGGCCTTGGAATCGGGGATCAATCCAGTCCTAGGCTACTTCAAGGTTCGTAGGACAAGAAATTAAACCAGTTTTACGCTAGAATTAATCTTGAATTAGTCGGTCCAAACCGATTCGATTCAGTAGTTGGTTCAAAACCATAAATTTTGAATCAGCATCCTTAAATTAAAGAGGAACATTAAATTATATCAGCAAATGATTTTTTTTTTATCTGAGTTAAGTGTTGGGGACTAATTGATGTATATTTTCCAATGAGGGGTGAATTGAAATTTTCCCTACCCTTATGAAATTTGTTGTTTGCAATGCAAAAATGACTTCCGGAGGATGATGCGAAGGCAAATTAAAGAAAGATGCATTGGGTCTAATTGTTTATATATGTGTCTGACAATGATTGAGAGAAGCATGAGGGATTAAATTGGAGTTAGTATGAGGCGCGTGACGGATGGACTCTTGTCATTATTATATGATGATTATGTCAGTGAGTATTTTGTGTGTGGATGGCTGGTTTTTTTTAATGAGTCCTTTTAGTAAGCAGTTCACTTTCTTCTTATTAAACAGTTCACTTTCTGGTTTTTTTCAATGAGTCCTTTTAGTAAGCAGTTCACTTTCGAGAAAGTGAACTGCTTACTAAATTTAATGAGTCCTTTTAGTAAACAGTTCACTTTCTGAAAGTGAACTGCTTACTAAAAGGACTCATTAAAAAAAACCAGCCATCCACACACCAAAGTACTCACTCCTGAGGACTTTTGTGTTGGGAACATAAAATTCTCCTCTTTTTATTTTTTTGGTAGAAAAATTCTCCTCTTGTCACGCGCCTATATATGAGACAATGACGAACTCGAGTCCAAACTACAATCCAATCCCTCATGTTCTTCCTTCCAACTCCCATGTCATCCCAACTATACGTCAAGATCTACACATCGTCTATATGACATGTTGTTGTAGAAGTAAAGAAGTAAGTATCCACACATTATTCAGAGATCAATGGGAAACCACCACTCAACGCATCACAATGTTCCAAGGTAAGCACTGCAACATCTCCGCAATCCAACCTCCTTCAACAAGTTGGAGGACTCTTGAGTAAACCCATGCCGTTTTGTTCGAATACCATCTACACTCCACTTAGATAAGGTGAACTAGTCCTCTTTTTAATGTTGCATAGTAAAATCTATTCAAATCACCTAAGGTTTTTTGTCTGTTAATCTATGAATGTGATGGTTTCATACTGAAATCAAGAAACTCAGTTCAAATCGCCTACATTTTTTGGCCTGCTAATCTATCAATGTGCTTATTCTCGATCCTTTCGTTTGTGCTTCTATGGAATATGGTTGTCTAACAAGTTGCTTAGTGATGTTGAGGTATGCAGCAGAGCATGTAGCTCAAATCAACGAAGGTCTTGATTCGCTTACACAAGCCTTGCGTCAACTCATTAGGGAGAGCGACAGCTCTATTGGTCCAGCCAACATTTCTAGAGCACCACGCATCTTGCTTATCTGCACCGCGATTAAAATCATCCGGCAAAGATTAATCTTCGGAATGGGAAGGCAAGATGTTGATCCAAGTTTCCAACTTGCCTTTGCGGGGATAGCTGTTGCTCTTGGATGCGTTGAATGTGGTCTCCTGTTGTGCGTTCTGCTCAGTGGCTTGCCTTGGCCGATTTTTGTTGCCTGCGTCCTAATGCTGGTTGTCCCGTTCATATTCATCCTGGGTTAAAAGGATTATTAGCGATTGGGCGCTAGTTTCTGGCTTTCGATGTGGTGATATGCGTTTTCTCTGAATTTCATTTGCCTGTAACCTTCCCCCGGTCCTGATATGGTTTACATATTCTGTACCCTTCCACTGCAAAGCAAATATCAATGGGAGCCGCTATCTGCGACTCTAAGCA
Organism: Eucalyptus victrix; assembly: GCA_016097545.1. Lineage (NCBI taxonomy): Eukaryota > Viridiplantae > Streptophyta > Magnoliopsida > Myrtales > Myrtaceae > Eucalyptus > Eucalyptus victrix. Next base: position 58,435,333 of record CM027842.1, read on the forward strand.
AATATCAACGGTTCTTCTTCTTCTTCTTCTTCCGTTCGAGTTTGAGCAGTGGGGAGTACATTTTCGTTGCATTCATCCTGATTTTGATGATCGCGTTCAAGTTCATCCTGAATCAAAGGATTAATTAGTGAATGATTATAGTTTCTGGCTTCCGATGTGGCTGAGTGTCTGGTGTTTGCTGGGGGTGACATGTATTTTCTTTGAATTTTGGTGATGTTTGCAGGGTCTAGCGTTTGCTGGGGGTGACATGTATTTTCTTTGAATTTTGGTGTGCTGTTTGCAGGGCTCTGGTGTTTGCTGGGAGCGACTTGTATTTTCCTTGAGTTTTGGTGGTCTGCTGTTTGAAGGGGTCTGGTCCTTATGTATTTGATTTGTCTGCTTCTCTGCTTTTCCTCTTATGAATCTGGTCATATGAAAACTGTCTCGACATGAAAGTGAAAAACTGCGCCTCAAAACAAATGTCAAATTCCGGGATTTCTTTCAGTTGCCCATCGCTGCCCATCGCTTGGTTTGTTGCATTCTTTAGATGTTAGTTAGCACCTTCACCTCCGACAGTATCTTTGCATAGTCTGACATAACTCCTTACATCTCTGGAAAAAATAATTACAATCTTCCAGAAAAAAAAAAAAAAAGGCTAATTTCTCTAAAAATCTGGAAGAGCTTGAGCCCACGAATCGGACGGCGGTCCGCACCCTGTACAAGGCCCTTCAATTCCACGACTGCGACTCCATCTACCGCACCCTCGCCCCCGACCTTGAGTGGTGGCGGTGGAGGTTCCGTCCAGATCGGACGACACCTTCCTCTTCGTCCCTATCTCCGTCACCTCCTTCGGCCCCCGCTGCGGTCGCCTGAGTGCTTCGACCCGACCCGATCCGCTCCATCTCGTGGGTCAACGCCCGGATGTTCTCAGCCAATGGGTCGGTCGCCCAGGTTGAGGGAGTACTTCAGCACCTCGCTCGCCGTCACGCGATTCAGCTACAGGTCGATGCCGGTGAGGGACTCAAGGACGCTCGACTTGCTGGAGGACCGGTCGCCGAAGCCGACGATGCTGGGGAGCTGGAATCCTCCTCCGTGACCATGTCGAAGCCCGTCGAGCAGGAGGGCGGCTGGTGGTTGTAGTTGATAGAGAGAGAGAGAGAGAGAGAGAGGGGAGAGAAAAAGTCCAGTGAGGAAAAAGAAATTTTAACGGAATAAATGGATGGACACTTAATCCTTAAGTTAAGGCGGATTTGAAAAAAATATATATAAAACATCATCTAAGGTTGACCAGTACGAAGAGGCACGACCACATTGACATGCTCTCTCCTCTTTTAGTTATAATGCCATCACATGAAATTTAAGCTTTTGGAATGTTGAGTCCTTGCTTAGAGCCATCGAGAGAGAACCATCTTCTTTTGCTTCTGACTCCAGGCTGGCCTCTACTATATTTTGAGGAGTGTTATTGTCTATTGGCATCCATGGTAAAATCAACTCGAAGGTTGGAAAGACAATAGTTTACCCTATTTTGGCAATTTGCGTCCCAAGATTAGATGAGAAATATGTTCAATATAGTTGATCCAACTCCGAAAATAGTGAAGTTGAAAAATCAGCGGATGAGTTATGGTCAAAGGTCCATTAGATAATGCACTATTGGTTATAAGTCACCTTTTGGTCTTTATCTGGTCCCAATTTAAAAAATAAGATCACTTACTAGAAGATCCCATATTTTAAAGAGAGGTGGATCAATTCATGAAGTTCTCATTGAATTAAGATTCACACAAGAAAAAGTACTTATCACTCCTTAGTTATTAGGAGTACCCTGAAAACATCTAAGTCGAATAATATAATATAGCTCGCATTATCCCAAATATTATTTCAAGGTTAAATGTTGACTGGAAAAAAGAAATTTTGACTAGATAGATGGATGGACACTTAGCCCCTAAGTTGAGGCAGATTCTTAAGGTTTTGAGGGCATGGATGAGCAAATGGAGGCGTGGAAATAACGGCCTCCGTATCGGGAATCCGGATTTTCTTTCTGTTGCCGGTCGCTTGGTTTCATGCATTTCATTAGATGTTAGTTATCGACTTCAACCCCTCACAGTATCTTTGCCAAGACTAACATAACTGCTTACATCTCTGGAAAAAAGTACATTCTCAAAATGCAATAGTTGAAAGAAATATCAAACACTGTCTTAAGTTTGACACGCATAGAAAGGCACAACCATAGAAACACCGTTCTTTCTCCTCTTCTAGTTATAATGCCAGGGAAAAAGTACTCAAAAAAAATTCTAAACTTAATATATTTGTATCAATTCGATTGTAATTTTTCGATTGCACCAATTGAGTCCTAAAACATTTAATGATTTTCCATTATGGTACATTTGGTCAATTTTGGTAAAAAATTACTGACATAGACAGCAGCCATTTTATGTGGCATGACTAACACTAAGAGGGATAAATATTACAACTTTTAAATATTTTTCCTGAAATTTTTAAATAATTTTTCTTTTCCTTCTTTTCTTTTCTTTCTATGTTATTTTTCCAAATTTTTACAACTCTAGACCAACGACACTTGCCTAGTTTGGGCAAGGGTGTCACAGCCCTCACCAACCATGGTGAGGGCCTCCGTGCCTTTGCCAAGATCCACGCGAGGGCATCGGACCCAAATCCAGCAAGGCAGCAGCCACCATTTTCTTATTTTATTTTGTGTCTCGATCAAAAGGAGTGAGGTTCCGAGTCACATGGGCAAATTGCAAATGTGTCTCCATCAAAAGGAGCGAGGCCAAGTCAACTGAGGAGACAATGTGCACCAATGCAACATCTCGGCATCGTTTAGAAAGGAGTCAGGTTCCAAGTCAAATCTAATGCAACATCTAAAATGAGCAGACAAGGTGCGCCAATGCAAGATCTCGGCATCATTTATAAAACAGGATGTTTTAGAAGTAAAGAAGAAAGTAATGACGCATTGCTTGAAGATCAATGGAGAACAACAACTCAGTCGATCACGTTGTTCGAAGGTAAGCACCTCAACATCTCTGTAGTTCAGCCTCCTTCTACAAGTTGGGGACTCGAGTAAATTCATGTTGCTTTGTTTGGAAACCATCTGCTCTCCTACTTAGATCATATGATCTTGTCCTTTTTGATATTACATACAAAAACCATGAAACCAATAGAAATCGCTTGTATTTCTCTCTATTGATCTATCAATATACTTCTTCTTGATTCTTATTGTTTGCATTTATGTGAAAGATAGTTATCTAACATGTCACTTTTGGTGACCTTAAGGCATGTAGCACAGTGCGTAGCTCAAATCAACGAAGGTCTTGATTCGCTCGAGCAGACCTTGCATCAGCTCATTAGGGAAAGGCACACCACTATAGGTTCAGCCAACATTCCCAATGCACCGGGCATCTTGCTTATCTGCGCAGTGATTAAAATCATCCGGCAAAAATTAATCTTCCGGAGTGGAAGGCAAGATGTTGACCTAGGTCTCCGACTAGCCTCTGCTGTGGTCGCTGTTGCTCTTGGATGTGTTGAATCTGGTCTCCTGGCGTGTGTTCCGCTTGGCGACTTGCCTGGACCGATTTTTGTTGCCTGCATCCTAATGCTGGTAGTCCCGTTCGTGTTTATCGCGAATTAAAGGATTATTAGCAACTGGGCACTAGTTTCTGGCTTTCTATGTGGTGCTGTGCGTTTGATATGAATTTCATTTGTCTGTAACCTCCCCCGGCAGGTACTGATGCGGACGTCCTGTTGTATTATTAGCACGCCGCTTATCTAGGGGTTTAACATGTTCTGTAACCTCCCACCGCAAAATCGTTTTCTTTTCCTGCTTCTCTGATTTTCATCTCATGTCTCTGTTCATATAAACTGCGTCTCTAAGCAAATATCAACGGAAGCTGCTATTTCCATGCCTCTACTTTGCTTATCCACACCCTCAAAACCTTAAAACGGTAAAACAACCCACGGTTCCCTGGGTCGCCGCCGCCTGTCGGGGGGCGACGGCTATGGGGACTTCGTCTTGCGATAGCTCGAATTCAGGAACTTGGTTTGGGGTTTGGAGAGAGGGAAGGATTTGAGCTTGTGGAAACGAGAACTCGAGGTTGTGGGGCAAGAAGGAGTCGTCGGTGGTGAAGGAGGAGCTGTTAATCGCGGCGAGTCATCGGCGTGAGAAAGGTAGAAGAATTCGGCCGTGGGTTTCTTCTGCTTCTTCATCATCTTCTTCTTCTTCTGGGTTTGTGGTGATTTCTGCTCCCTTACTGGCTCTGTTTTACTCTGTTACCGCTGCGAGCGGTGGGGATAGAGTTGTGCTCAACTGCGAGCTTAAGAGGAACAATCGAATTCAAGTGGCATGCCAGATAAAACTACCATTCCCATGCGTAATTGAAGAATAACGCAATTTTTTCCTTGCCAACGAAGAGCAACGCACCTGAAAAACAAAATTCCAAATTCGAAAAGGGAGAGGTATCAGTAGAATAAAGGTGGAAACGGAGGATGTAAGTGCACGTGAGATGCGCGTGAATCTCTGGCCAGTCGCTTTTCTCTTCGGGTAAAGCATTGGGGGCTTTTGTTAAAAAAAAAAAAAGCATTGGGGGCTAATTAATATATATTTCTCGAGTGTAGGGGGGTGATTTGAGACAATGCAGGGGGTCTTTTGCAAAAGAGGAGCTGTCGAGCTTCCTACGCTGCATCATTTGCCTTGTGATCGTCTACAAAATGTGTTTACCAAATCGTAGGCCCGCATCAAGTTTTGTTTCAGACGAGGAAGGAGGAGGTTAATCCGCTATGTGTGTTCCATTACGTGAATGTTGCTTTATTTGGAACCAATCTGCATGATGAGCTCGTCCTTTCCCATGCTGCATTGTTTATCCATAGTATAAGTACAAATGGAACAATTCTTTTTTTTTTTTTTTTGATTTGGTGAAACGATCAATGAGTTTATTCTTGATCTTTATTGTGTGAAAAATGGATATCAAGCAAGTAGTTTATTGATTTTAATCCTAAAAGTAGAGCAAAGCATGTGGCTCATATCACTACAAACTATAACGAATATCTTAATACACTAAATAAGATCTTGCGTCAACTCATTAGGAACAGATCTACAAGTTGAGCCAACATTACCAGTGAATGTGGCACTATGCTTATCTATGCAGCAATTAAGATAGTTAGGCAAAAATTAGTATTTGAGATGGGAAGACAAAATATGGGCTCGGTTCCAATTTTCTTATGCTTTCATCTTTGTTGCCCTTGGATGCATCTCATGTAGTCTCCACATGTGCGTTCTACTTGCCAACATGCCTTGGGCCATTGCATTCATCCTAATTTTGGTGATCCTATTTGAGTTCATCTTGAATCAAAGGATTAATAAGTCAATAGCAATAGTTTTTGACATTAGGTATGGTTGATGGTCTGGTGTTTGCTGGGGTCCGGCTCTCATGGTCATGTGTGTTTTCTAAAAATTTTGGTTTGCTTGTATAACCTTCGGGTGGTGAGCTGGTCGTCCATGTGTTTGCTAAGTCTAGTCCTCTGTACGACCAAATCTAATTCAAAGTATCTAACTGGAGAGCTCGCAGATTTTAAGTGACTTATTCGACCGTACTACACAAGTAAAGCAAGCAGGATAAATACAAAAGCTCGATTCATAGCTCCGTTTTGATGAGTATCATTGTGCTTTTGAGACTGGTTCACCATAATTAATTGCTAATTTCATTCATGCATTAATTATTAATATCACAAGGTACTCATGCCTAAGTGCATGGCTGAACAGCCACGAGTGCTTGTTATTTATTTCTCTACATAACCCAATAATGACAAACGAATTGTTCCAATTGAATCTCCATTATAGCGTGAAGATTCAATTGGAACCGTACACGTATATGGGGACGTTTCTCAGTCTGACAATCTTTAAAAATATAGAATTAAGGGCTCGATGTCGTATTAGATCTTATGGGGAAAAAAATAATTTCTTAACATCTCTTAAAGACATTAAAAGTTACTTGGCCCTCCCAAAAAATAAAAAAATCAGAGGAAGTTAAATATGAATTATTTTATTTCATCAGAGTAAATAATGATTACATCTTCTTTGGTAAAATCGAAACTATCATCGATTCAACATCTTTAATTTGCTTGCACTATTTTACAGCCCAACACGAATTGATCTTTTGGACCACTTCGTATGCTCGTCTACAGGGGCGTAAATGGACATTCAATAAAGTTCATTTACATAATACTTTAGGTTTAATTTTTGGAATATGTTCACCAGAAGCCTTAAATTTTTTTTTTTAAAGTGCAATTATATCCTAAAACTTACAAAAAATATAATCAAGTTATAAAACTTGTTAAATTGCTTTAATTGAGTTATTCCGTTAACTTCGTCCAAATTTGTCTAACAAAAAATGTTAACGTGGCTTTTTAAAATATTTTCTCTCTCACTTGGTGATGATGTAGCTAAATCATGAAGTCTAAGGCTAAAATGATCATCTTGATCTAAATCTAATTTTTAAATTTAAAAAATAAACTAAATTAAAAATAAAAAAAATTCAAGTGAGTAGGCTTGCAAGCCCTTACTACCACTGCCCCATCATCGCCGAAAAGGATCAGCGAATGTCATCAGGCTTTAGCCAAGGTTGGCAACCCTTGCCTAGATTGGGCAAGGGCCTACAATCAACGAGGTTGGCCAGCCCCTGGCAAAGGCCCAACGACCCCCACCTACCATTCCCCCACTCTCATCGACCCCTCTTGGCGATGGTCGGGCGGCAATGGTGAGGTCTTGCAGCCCTCCCCACTTGGCTTATACTTTTTTTTTATAATAAAAAATAGCTTATTTTTAAAATTTGATTTGTATAAAAATAATAATAAAAGCTACATCATCACCACATCAGTATTTTTCATTAGCCAAATATGACGGATTAAACGAAATAACTCGATTAAACAAATTTTTTACCAATTTTTAGAACTTGACTTCATTTTTTTTTTTCAAATTTTAGGACTTAATTATACTTGTGATAAGTTATAATACTTCTAGTGAACATATCTGTTAATTTTTTATGATGATGAATTTTGAGGTCAATGTGGTAACTTACCTCCAAAACACAAAGAGTAATTGTTTAAAATCTTAAAGCAATGTTACAAATATTCTCACGTGAGGATAAATACCCACGGTAAAAATAAGAAACTATGATGATTCCCTTTAGCAATTGCATTACCTAACATTAATTCTAAACTGAAATATATGTATGAAAATTGGAAAAATAACTCAAAAAGTTCTAAAACTATTGTGCTTGTGCCAATTTAGTTCTAAATCTTATGACAACTTGCTAATTTGATCCTAAACCTTTCAATTGTGTCAATTTAGTTTTAAACATTTTAATAAATTGCTAATTTAGTCTTAAACCTTTTAAAAGATTTGTGAAAATCTGGTCATTCCGACCAATTTTGGCCTTTCTGACATAGCAGTCTAGTTATCAATGGCCATCCCATGTAACATGGTGAGTGTTGATGTGGACAATTTTTCTAATTGTTTAATAATTTTATGAAATTTTTTTCTGCCCTTTCAACCTTGTCAACTTGACCTCACCAAGGGCAAGCAATGTTTGCCTTGGTCAGAGGCCAAAAAGGTGAGCTTTGCCAAAGGTTAGTGAGGTCAACCTCACCCACCATCACCAACGCCTAGCCACCAGCTAGAGGAAGAAGGGAAGGGAAAAAAAAAAAAAGGAAAAAAATTATTAAAAAATTTAAAAAAATTATAAAAAAATCAAAATTGTCAACATCAACACCGACCATATCAAATAAGATAGACAATTAGCCAAAATTTATCAGAATGATTAAATTGGCAACTCATCAAAATGTTTAAGATTAAATTGGTATAATTGAAAGGATTATAATTGAATTGGGACATGTACAATAGATTTAGTTTTTTTTTTTTTTTTGGGTAATTTTCCCTATGAACATTATCCCTGCTTTTGTTGGTGGTCTAGCGAAAGGCCCACCCTCGCCGAGGCCGTTCTCCTTTAAGAAATCTATGAACGATTTGCTTTTGTAATTACATTCCCTAACATTAATTCACTTTTCTTGTGAAAACTTAGCAAAAAAGATCGGTAAGCACCGCACAAAAATTGGTGAATCATTTTCAAATGGATCACAGATCGAACATGAGAATATCCTATAGAGTTCCTCATCCATTTCAAAGTAAGAGAACCAAAGATGGATGTGTCCTAGAGGCTAGAGAAGATAAAATCCGCCATCCTGCTTGAGGAGTAGAATGTTGGCCCACTTTTTTGTGTGTAAAAAATCAAATTCTTAAAAATAACATGTTGTATCATCATGTTGAAAATGCAAATAGATTATTTATGATTTCAATAGATCTCTAAAAAAAAAAAAATGGAAGAAGAGTTGGAAACTAATTCAATTTGAGAACCAAACTAGTTGAATCGGTTCTTGAATAGAACTAGCAGTTTCGGCCTTGAAATTGGGAACTAATATGGTTGGAGGTTACTTCAAGGTTTGTGGAACAAGAAATTGAACCGGTTCTCCCTAAAACTAACCTTGAACCAGTTAGTCCAAGCTATTTCGGTTTGATCCTCGAGTTATGCTATACTAGATGCACACCTCAATTCAAATTTCAACTCTCAGAAATCAACAAGTAATAAAAACTGTAACTTTTGAATGGCATCCTTCTCGAATTGAAGGGAAACATTAAATTACATCAACGAATGAAATTTTTTCATCGGGATTAAGCGTTGGGGCCTAATTGACATACTTTTCCCATTGAGGGGTAAATTGAAAATTTTCTTTTCTTTCTGAAATTTGTCGTTTGCGATGCAGAAATGTCTTCCAGATGATGATGCAAAGGCGAAGGAAAAAGAGAGGCGTTGGGTCTAATTGATTATGTACAAATTACAATGAGAATGACTAGGAGGAGCATGAGGTATTGGAATCCAATCCCTCTAATTGATTATATATAATCACAAGGAGTAGCGTGAGCAATTGGCGTAATTGTCATTATTGTCATGTGTATAGGAGTTCAACCTCACGTCCTGATGATGACAAAGAACCCCACTAGAGGAGAGCCTCCTCCAATGGGGTTGTTTGTGGGGTCTCCTCCAATGGGGTTCTTGCTCTCCTCCGATTAGGTTCTTTATGGGGTCTCCTCCAATGGGGTTCTTGCTCTCCTCCGATGGGGTTCTTTATGGGGTCTCCTCCAATGGGTTTCTTTGTCATTGAGGATTGAACTCCAGAGAATCCCTCATGTCATTTGCGTATAAGACCCGTGGGAGAAGCAAAAGAAGACAGTAGCCATGCATTGCTCGGAGATCAATGGAAAACAACAGCTCAACCGGTCACAATGTTCCGAGGTAAGCACCGCAACATCAGTCCAATCTCCTTCAACAAGTTGGAAGAAAGTAAATTCATGCTGTTTTGTTTGAATACCATTTGCATTCCACTTAGATCAGGTGAACTTGTCATTTTCAATGCTGCATACTAAAACATGTTTATGTCTTATAAATTTTTTCATCTGTTAATCCATGAATATGTTGGTGTTGTACTAAAATCATGAAACCAGTTCAAATAGTCTATATTATTTTAATTGTTGATCTATGAATATGCTTATTCTTGATTGATATTGTTTGCACTCCTATGGAAGAAAGATTGTCTAACAAGTCACTTGGTGATGTTAAGACACACAGCACAACACGTAACTCAAATCAATGAAGGTCTTGATTCTCTTGAGCAAGCCTTGCGTCAGCTCATCAAGGAGAGGCATACCTCTATAGGTCCAGCCAACATTACCATTGCACCAAGCATCTTGCTTATTTGCGCGGCGATTAAAATCATCCAGCAAAGATTCATCTTCGATATAAGAAGACAAGACATTGACCCAAGGTTTTGATTTGTGTTTGCAATGTTTGCCGTCGCTCTTGGATGCATTGAATGTGGTCTTCTTATGTACGTTCTATTTGGTGACTTGTGTTGACTGATTTTCATTGCGTGCGCCCTAATATTAATAATCCTATTTGTGTCCATCGCGAATTAAAGGATCGTTAGCAAACGGGCACTAGTTTCCAGCCTTCGATGTGGTGGCATGTGTTTTGTACGAATTTCATCTGTCTGTAACTTTCCATTGTAGGTCCTGCTATGGACGTCATGCTGTATGTCCTGTAACCTTGAATAAATTTTGTATCTCAAAAATTCCCGCATCGCTTTATCTACATGTTCGGTAACCTTTCACTGCAAAATCGTTTTCTTTTCCTGCTCCTCTATTTTTCTTCTCATGTGTCATATGAAAACTGTGCTTCTAAAGCAAATGTCAAAATCCGGGATTTCTTTCAGTTGCCCATCGCTTGGTTTGTTGCATTCATTAGACGTTAGTTGGCAACTTCACACCTCGCATTATCTTTGTGAAGTCTAACATAACTCCTTACATCTCTGAAAAAAGAAGTACAATCTTCAAAAGAAGAAGAAGAAGAAGGTTAATTTCTCCAACAATCTGGAAGAGCTTGAGCCCACGCATCCGATGGTGGTCCGCACCCTGTACGAGGCCCTTCAATTCTGCGACTGCGAAGCCACCCGCCGGGCCGCCACATCCTCGCTCCCGTCCTTGAGCGGTGGCGGCGGCGGTTCCATCCCCCCCCCCCCCTAGTTCTTGATGCGCCTCCTCTGCCACGTCGGACGACAACTTCCTATTCGTCCCCGAGTCCGTCACCTCCTTCGGTCCCCGCAACGGTCTCCCGAGTGCTTCGGCCCGGCCCGCTCCATCTCGAGGGTCAACGCCTGGAGGTTCTCCGCCAATTGGTTGGTCCCAGGTTGAGGGAGTACTTCAACACCTCGCTCACCTCACCGTTGCGCGATTCAGCGACTCCCTACCGTCGGACCCGTGATGGCCGAGACCGCCTCGCTGCTTTGCCCGCCGCTGTGGGAGAGCAGCGCATATAGCTGGATCGGAAAGTCCATGCCCGGTCTCGTTCTCGCCGGACCGTGATCTAGTTGGTAGCGGCATTACTGGCCTGGGAGATGAGGTCCTCATCGGTGGGGACATCTTTGCCGTTGATCTCGAGAAAAAGCTCCGGGCGATCCGCATAAGGGTTGTCTTGAAGCCACACCATGAGAGGGATTCGTGCGCAAATTCCCTGCCCCCGCGACAGGTCGATTCCGGCGAGGGACTCGAGGACGCTCAACTTGCCGGAGGACCGGTCGCCGACGATGCTCAGCGATGCAGATCCGGCTGTTGTAGGGGGAGAGAGAGAGAGAGAGAGAGCTCCTGACGAAGTGCGAGTTTGGGAGAAAGTGAGGGAAGAGGAAAAGTCAAATGAGAAAAAAGAAATTTTAACGGAGTAAATGGATGGACACTTAGCCCTTAAGTTAAGGCAGATTTTTAAGGTTTTGAGTGCATGAATAAGCAAATGGAGGCGTGGAAATAACGGCCTCCATATCGGGAATCCGGAATTTCTTTCCGTTGCCGGTTGCTTGGTTTCATGCATTCATTAGATGTTAGTTAAGCAACTTCACCCCCTCACAATATCTTCGCCAAGACTAACGTAACTGCTTACTTCTGTGGAAAAAAGTACATTCTCAAATATGATATATTTGAAAGAAATTTCCAGCTTTCGATGGGGTGGGGATGTGTGTTTTATATGAATTTCATTTCTGTCCCCTTCCCTCTGCCGGCCCTGATATGTACGTCCTGTTGTATTATTACCGCGCCGCTTATCTAGTAGGTTTACATGTTCTGTAACCTTCCACTGCAAAATCGTTTTCTTTTCCTGCTTCTCTGGTTTTCATCTCATGCCTCTCTGGTTTTATGAAAACTATTTTGACATGAATGTGAAAAACTGCGACTCTAAGCAAATATCAAAGGGAGCCAGCCACGCTATTTCCACGCCTCCACTTGCCTACCCACGCCCTCAAAACCTCAAAATGGCAAAACAACCCACGGGTCCCCCGGTTCGCCACAGCCTTTTCTTGAAGCGCTCATCATCTTCCTTCATTTTGCCTTCTCCAGCAACTTCTTCTGCTCTCGATTGGAGAAAACCCCCCAAATCCCCCGATACCCTCGTCTTCCTCCATCCATTTGAAGCTCATGCTCACCCCCTTCTTAATAGCCCTAGCCTTGGTGTTGGCTTCTTCGGCGAGCACCAGAAGCATCTGCCTTTCGTGGGGGGGGGGGGGGGGGGGGGGGGCCTATGGCGACTTCGTCTTGCGATTGCTCGAATTCAGCAAAGTGGTCTGGGGTTCGGAGAGAGGGAAGGATTTGAGCTTGCGGAAACGGGAACTCGAGGTCGGGGGCAAGAGGGAGTCGTCGGTGGTGAAGGTGGAGCCGTTGATCACGGCGATTTGCTCGAGGATGGAGAGGTCCTTGGTCTGGGAAATGAGGTCTTCCACCGCCAAACCATCGGCGTCAGAAAGGTAGAAGAATTCGGCCGTGGCTTTCTTCTTGTTCATTGTCTTCTTATTCTTCTGGGTTTGTGGTGATTTCTGATTTCCTACTGGCTCTGTTTTACTCTGTTTCCACGAGCGGTGCAGATAGAATTGTGCTCAACCGCGAGCTTAAGAGGAACCATCAAATTGCAGTAGCACACCAGATAAAACTTCCATTCCCATGCGTAATTGAAGAACAAGGCAGTTTTTTTCTTGCCAATGAAGATTCCAGATTCAAAAAGGTGAGATATCAGTAAAATGAAGGTGGAAACGGAGAATAGAAGTGCACGTGAAATGCGCGTGCATCTCTGGTTTGTCAATTTTCTCGTCGGGGGCTAATTGATACGCATTTGTCAAGTGTAGTGTAGTCATTTGAGGTTTGCAAAAGAGGAGCCGTCGCGCTGCCTACGCTGCATCATTTGTAGGCGCGTTTTCTGCACATGAATATGTCGAGTGCCATAAAACTCAAAGTGCAGGGTAAATTTGTCAGTGCAAGAATATATCTGGGAGTAAATTTGCCAGTGCAATAAAAACTCCGGGCCATAAAACTCGATGAAACTGGAGTGCGTCAGCGCGATGAAACGCCACTGCGGGGGTATTGTGAGGTATAATAAAAAACCCAACCACGGGCTGGGTGTAAAAGTGAACGCGGACCAGACCTTATCTCAACACAGCAGGGATAGCTTTATAGGTGGAGCTAACATTACTGGTGAACGCAGCAATATGCTTGTTTCCACAACGATCAACATAGTCAGGCAAACATTAGTCTTCGAGATGGGAAGGCAAAATATGAGCCTGAGGTTCTAACTTGCATATGCTCTAATCATTATTATTCTTGAGTGCCTCTTGTGTAGTCTCTAAATATGCGTTCTGCTTTGCTAACATGTCTTGGCCCATTTTCGTTGCACTCATCCCAATTTTGGTGATCCCATTGCTGTTCATCTGGAATCAAAGGATTAATTAGCGAGGGCGATAGCTTTCAGCTTTCAATGAGGTAGATGGTCTGGTGTTCGCTGGGGTCTGGTCCTCATGGAGATGTTTAATTTCTCTATGAATGTTGGCTTGCTTGTATAACCTTCCCGTCGTGAGGCTGGTCCTCCGAGTGTTTGCTAGGTCTGCTTCTCTGTACAACCAAATCTGATTTAACTTATTCGACCATACTACACAAATAAAGCAAGCTGGACAAGTACAAGCTCGATTCATTAACAAAGCTCCGAGTGCTTCTAAGACTTGTTTATCATAATTACTTGTTAATTTCACTCATGCATTAATAATTAATATCACAGGATACTCATGCCTAGTGCATGGCGGAATGGTAACGACCACGTGTGCATGTTATTTCTCTACATAACCTGATAATAATTAATTACAAACAAATTAGGCCAATTGATATTTTGGTTCTTAAATCCACACAGAAAGCTGCTTCTTTTTTTAATTACAGTAAAAAGAGCACAGGCATGGGTGTGGAAAAAAGATTAAATGGGTAGAGGATGTTAAATATAACAATAAAAAATAATATGAGAAAAAAATTTAAACAGTTAGGACCTAAGCATATCCTTAAACTGTTTTTGTTCTCGAAGTCAACCTCAACAATAAACGGTCTTAAGAATTATATTTAGTGTTAGTAAGTGTGATATTTAGACGATTATATCTCAAGTTTTTTCAAATCTATGATTCTGTCCATTTTGTTATACTGTGCCATCATCATATGTATGAAAAATAGACGTAATCATTACATGAAGTTCTCTATAGAAGTGTGAGGTTGAAATCCTCGTTGAATTTGTTTTCTACGCAATTGATTAAATTTCTACGTAATGTAGCGAAGGAGAAACGAAGCCACGGCTTTTGCAAGAGGCTGCGAGATTCGTCTACCGGTAAGATCCATTAATATAGGGTGGATATCCAATCGGAACCATACACGTGCCCAAGGATGTCTCTTGATCTGACGGTCTTTAAAAAAAAAAAAAAAAAATAGAATTAAGGGCTCGATATCGTATAAGACCTTAGGAAAAAAAGCATCATTTCTTAACATCTCTTCAAAACATTAAAAATTACTAGGCCCCCTTAATAAATAAATAAATAAAATCATTGAGGAATTTAAATATGGATTCTTTTATTTCGTCATAGCAAATAAAAATTACATCTTTTTTTTTTTTGGACAAGAAAACTAGATATTATTACTAACAGAGAGTCTTATCATATACAGCAAGAGCGTCAATACATAGTAAATCCAAAAGAGCCGAGGGGGGGGGGGTACCAACCCAGTTTCTAGGAAGACAACCCATACGCTGGGCTTTGGCTATCTAGTCGGCTACACTATTGGTATTACGGCTACAGTGGGCGAGTGTTATTCCCGACATAGTCTTCAGCTTTTGCTTAGCCCGGTCCACTAGGGGTTGCACTGTCTAGTTAAAGATAGATGAGGAGAGGACACTCTCTACCAGCAGACGACAATCAGATAAAAGTACTATTTCTTTTTCTAGGGAATTGGGGCTGAGCTTTGAAGATATAAAATCTAGGGTTTCGACTAAAGCTACGGCCTCAGCTTGTTCAGCAGAACTCACCTCAACATTTTTTGCGAACCCATCTCGAATTCTACCAAAGGAATCTCTACAGATACAAGCAACAGCAGCTCGAGAAGAAGTTCTTCGTTGTTGGGATTCGGAGAAGCCAGCATTCGTCTGTACGGGCATGGTGGGTTGCGGCGTGGAGAGTTGTGGCGTTGGAGCAAGCCCACGATCAGCAAATCGTTCGTTCCAGTTGGGGTCAGGGGATGGAATGGGTTCATCCTCTGCATTGCCGCTGCACAGGTAAGTCGAAGCCCCCATCCTTTCTTCCGATCTGCAACAGCTTGCAAAATGGGCGTCTTTGGTTCTCCTACTCTCTTGCTGTTGTACTGGAGACTGAGATCTGTTGGATCTGAGGTTGTGAGCTGGTATTGTGGATTGAAAAAATTACATCTTATTTGGTAAAATCGGAAACTATGATTGATTCAGCGTCTTTAGTTTACTTGCATTATTCTCCCAACTCGAATTAATCTTTTGGCCCACTTCGTATGTGTCACTTTGGTAACATCTATTACTAAAAAAAATATGCTCGTCTATAGGGCCGTAAATGGACATTCAATAAAGTTCACTCACTTTGACCTAAAAAAAATAATAAACAAAGTTCATTCACACAATACTTTAGGTAATCTTTTATAGTGATGAATTTAGAGGTCTTAGTGGTAACTTACTCTTGAAACACAGAGTAACTGTTTTAAAAGTTAATACTACAAAAAACTCCAAACTGATGTATGTATGACCTATGAAGCACGGACACGTTGCCGAGCCTTCTGAGTCGTGTCCGACACGTGTCGACGTGTCCGATACGCTCGGACACGCTCGGACACGTTCGGACACGCGGTCAACGCGTGTCGAGAAATCCGACACGTGGTCAACTTTTCTCGACACACTTCGACACGCGTGTCCGAGAGAGATTGTTGAAGAAGACGATGGTGGGTAGAGAGGTGAGGTCGAGGAAGAGGCCGAGGAAGCGGAGGTGAGACCGCGACGGCGAGAGGAAGAGCATAAACTGAGCGATGGAGGGCTGGCGGCGAGGGCCTCGCCGCGAGGCTACAGCTTGCAGCTGCTGCGAAGGAGGAAGGGCGGAGGCGACAGCAATGTGGCGATCGAAAGAGTTGAGAAGATCGTGAGGAAGAACCTGAGGTGGCGGGGAGAAGGTGGTGGCGTGGGGGAGGGGGGGAGGGAGAGAGAATGGGAAGAACGGGGATGGAGGGGATTGTGATGGGGGCACAGCCTCGCAGGAAGCAGATGGTGGCGTGGGGGAAGGGAGGGGGAGGGGGAGGGGGAGAAGAGAGAGGAGAGAAGGGGAAGAAACCGAGGGGATGGGGGCGATTGATGGGGGCGCAGGGTGATGGGGACGCAGGGAGCAGGTGGTAGCGTAGGGAGAGAGAGAGAGAGAAGGGGAAGAGATTGAGGAGGCTGGGGGTGATTGATGGGGGGCGCAGGGAGCAAGTGGGCGTAGGGGGTAGGTGAGGGGGAGAGAGAGAGTGGGGGCAGATCGCAGAAATCGAAGGAGAGGATTTTGGGGGTGGTGGCGTGGGAAAAGAGGGGGAGAGAGAAACGAGGAGAGAGGATTTGAGAGGATTTGAGGGGGAATAATTTTTGTTAAAATAAAAAATATATTTTTAAATATAAATTTTTTTATGAATAAATAGTATAAATTTATTATAAGTTCTTATTTATTTATTTATGAATTTGAATTAAATTAATTAAAAATAAAAAAATTATTTAATACATAACGTGTCGGAACGTGTCGAAATTCTCTACTTTTTAAGAAATAACGTATCGCGTGTCGTGTCGTGTCGTGTCGCGTGTCGCGTGTCGCGTGTCCGTGCTACATAGTGTATGACAAATTATTCTCCATTAACTTTTTTACAATTAAAAATCTCAAATTAGTATGCTCGTGATAAATTTATCATTTGTTAGTTTCCATTAAATTTTACCGTCAAAATGCTGAGTTAGATAATAATGATAGTTTATGATTATACCAGTTTGGGATTTTACTCTTTATTTATCACAAGTGTACCAATATATAATTTTTCATTATATAAATAGGGTTAAGAATAGCATGAGTATCATGACTTTCGTATGATGTTCACTTGAGGGTCATAACCTTTTTTTTTTTTCTTTTTTTCTTTTTCGTTCACTTAAGTACCACAAATTTGAACAATTGATTACTTGAGTGCCATCGATGATTTGCCTCGCTAGAAAATCCAACGTGGACGCCATTTGTCCTATATGACTTCGTCAGTGCTAATATAGATAATTTTTAATATTTAAAATTATTTATTATTATTTTCTGATTTTTTCTTTTTTGTCCTTTGTCTTTTTGCTGGCAAGGGTCAATGGCAACCCTCGCCCATTGTAGCAACGAAGGCCCTAGGCAAGGGCATTGCAACCTCATCGGCCATGGACGAGGCCATGAAGGCCCTCGCCAACTGTGGGCAAGGGGCGACCGCGAGTGGGGGCTTTTACAAGCAAGGGTGAGGCAGCCCTCACATAGAATGGTCTAGGATTTTGCGGCCAGTGAGGATAACCTAAAAAAATTAAAAATTAAAAAATTAAAGATCCCTGTAAGATGATTTGTTGGAATATACACTCAAATAATTGATTTTACTCCGACGTGGCACTTAAGTAAGTGAAAAGAAAAAAAAAAACTATGGCCCTCAAGTGAACGTTATATGAAAGTTATGGTACTCTTGTTGTTCTTCTCCCACATTAACCATAATTTTAGGTTCTTTGGTGGTAAAGTTTTGGGTAAATCTTCTATAGGTATACCGTTTTGGGTTTTTAGTAGCCAAGAAATTAGTTTTTATTAAATTTGTCACAAGCACACCAGTTTGAGATTTTTCATGGTATTAACTCTATTTAAAATCTTAAAACAATGTTGTAAGTATTCTTACGCAAAGATAAAATACATGCGGTAAAAATAAGAAACTAAAATGATTCCCTTTAGCAATTGCATTACCTAACATTAATTCTAAACTCAAATATATGTATGAAAATTGCGAAAATTACTCAAAAAATTATAAAGCTATTGTGTTTGTGCCAATTTTGTCTTGCTGATTTAATCCTAAATCTTTCAATTATATCAATTTAGTCATAAACATTTTAATAAGTTGACACATCATAAACTTTTTAAGGATTTGCCAATTTAGTCATTCTAGCTAAATTTAGTTGAAAATTGCTGACATGACGATCTAGTTATCATCAACCATCCTACCTAATATAATCAATGTTGACATGGATAATTTTTTAAATTTTAAAATAATTTTATGAAACTTTTAAAAATTTTCCCTTTGTTTATTCCCTTTTGACCTCGTTAGCCAGCCTCATAGGATTTGGTGAGGTCACACCTCGCCGATGGCAGCGCAAGGCAAACCTTGCTTGAGAGTTAGCTGGGTGTGAGCTTTGCCAAGGGTCACCATCGCCAAAGCCTGGCTACTAGCTAGAGGAAGAAGGGAAGAAAAGAAAAGACTAAAAAAAAAAAGACTAAAAAATTTTATAAACAGTTCAAAAAAATATTTTTAAAAAAAATTCAAAATTGTCCACTTCAGAGTTGGTCATGCCAAATAAGATAGTCGGCACTGACTATAACATTACATTAGTGATTTCCAAAAAAAAAAAAAATTGCTAGAATGACTAAATTGGGAACTCATTAAAATGTTTAGAACTAAATTCATATAAATGAAATGTTTATAACTGAATTGACATGAATGCAACAGATTTAGAACTTTCTCGGTACTTTTCCCTATAAACATTATCCCTACCCTACTTGGTGGTCCGACAAGGGTGGGAACCTCACCAAGGCCACCCCTTTAAGAAATATATAAATGACGTTCTTTTGTAATTACATTCCCCAACATTCATTCATTTTTCTTGTGAAAACTCACTAAAAAAGATCGATAAGCACCACAAGAAATAGTGGTGAACCATTTTGTGATGGATCGTGGATTGAACATGAGAACATCCAACGATGTACCTTTGTCCGTTTTAAAGTAGGAGATCCAAAAATGAATGTGTCCCAGAGGCTGGAAAAGATAGAATCCGCCATCTTGCTTTAGTAGTCAAATGATACAATGGCCGTTGACCGGGTGAAGAAAAGGGAAGAAGAAAGAAAATTAAAACAAAAATAATTAAAAATTCAATGTTTAAATGAAATAAAATAAAATAAAAGACCGTAGTCACCTTTGGTCTCTTTGATTTTTTTGTTTTTACATTTTTTGTTTTATTTACTTACATCTTCATATATTGTTAGTTTACTTTTTCAATTTGATATAAAATTTTATCCAGATAACATTTTAAATTGAAGAGCTTAAAGTTGGTTAAATGAATTGTTATTTATTTTCATAGTAAGGGTTAAGTATGGATGTATTTTAGTAATATGGTTTAGGTCAGGTATGGGTTGAGTTAGTGTTGAGTCTTATATCGATCGTTGAAATTGTATTGCATGAAAATGGGTTGGACCAATTGACACCCCTAATCACCATCCTCCTTGAATTGATGAGGAACACTAAATTAGATTAGCGGACAAAGTTTTTCCATTGGGGTTAAGCATTGGGGGCTTATTGATATATATTTCTTAATCGAAATTTTCCTTGTCTTTCTGAAGTTTGTCGTTTACCATGCAAAAATGTCTGCCAGACATGATGCGAAAGCGAAGTAAAGAAAGAGGTCCTCAAGTCAAACGGAAGGGATGCGAAACAACAAAAAGTTGGCATTGCGCTAATGCGCGAAACAAAAAGTTCGCAGGAAGGATGTGTAACAGCAAAAAGTTAGCATTGCGCTGATGGGAAACCACAAAAAATTACCATTGCGCTAATGCGCGAAACAAAAAGTTAGCATTGCGCTGGTGCGAAACCACAAAAAGTTAGCATTGCGCTAATGCGCGAAACAAAAAGTTAGCATTACGCTGGTGCGAAACCACAAAAAGTTAGCATTGTGCTAATGCGCGAAACAAAAAGTTAGCATTGCGCTGATGCGAAACCACAAAAAGTTAGCATTGTGCTGATAAGAAACCACAAAAAGTTAGCATTACGGTAATGCGCGAAACAAAAAGTTCGCAGGAATAGTTCGTATGCTAACCTTTTGTTTCGCATCCTTCCGGCGAGCCGTTGGTTTACGCATTCCTCCCATTTGACTTGAGGACCTCCTCCTTTTCATTTACCAATGCAAGATTTTCGCATAGTCTTGTAGAAGTAAAGAAGATAGTAACCACGAGTTGCTCGGGCATCAATGGGAAACAACTACTCAGCTGATCACGGTGTTTGGAGGTAAGCTCCACAGCATCTGTAGTCCAACCTCCTTGAACATGTTGGAGGACTCTTGAGTAAATTTATGCTGCTTTGTTTGGAAACCATCCGCACTCTGCTCAGATCATGTGAACTTGTCCTCTTCAATGCTAAACACTGAAACCATCAAACCCATACAAATTGCCTATATTCTTTTGTCTGTCAATCAATCAATATGCTTATTCTTGATCCTTATTATTTTTGCTCTCTGAAAGATGATTGTCTAACAAGCAATTTGCTGATTTTTATTCCAAGGAATCTATTAGAGCATGTAGCTCAAATCAACGAAGGTCTTGATTTGCTTGAGCAGGCCTTGCGTCAGCTCATCAGGGAGAGGCACGCCTCTATAGGTCTGGCCAACAATTCCAGAGCACCACGCATCTTGCTTATTTGCACAGCAATTAAAATCATCCAGCAAAGATTAATCTTCGGAATGGGAAGGCAAGATGTTGATCCAAGTTTCCGACTTGCCTCTGCTGTGATTGCTGTTGCTCTTGGATGCGTTGAATGTGGTCTCCTGATGTGCGTTCTGCTTAGCGGCTTGCCTTGGCGGATTTCTGTTGCTTGTGTCCTAATGCTGGTAGTCCCGTTCATGTTCATCGCGAGTTAAAGCGACTGGGCGCTAGTTTCTGGCTTTCGTTGTGGTGATGAGCGTTTATGTGAATTTCATTTGTCTGTAACCTTCCCCCCGCTGGTACTGATATGAACGTCATTGTTGCATTATCACCGCGCCGCTTATCTAGGGTTTACATGTTCTGTAACGTTCCACTGCAAAATCGTTTTCTCTTCCTGCTGCTTTTTCTGTTCATCTCATGTCTCTGGTCTTATGAAAACTATCTTGACATAGCGACTCTAAGCAAATATCAAAGAGAGTCGCGCTATTTCCCCGCCTCCACGTGCTTACCCACGCCCTCAAAACCTGAAAATGGCAAAACAGCCACGGTCCCCCGGTCGCCGCAGCCTTTCTCGAAGCGCTCATCATCCTCCTTCATTTTGCCTTCTTCAGCAACTTCTACGCCGGTCCTTTGGGAATTCTTCAAGCTTTAGCAGATGGGACAAAACTTCTGCCCTCGATACCCTCGTCTTCCTCCATCCTTTTGAAGCTCATGCTCACCCCCCTTCTTAATAGCCCTAGCCTCGGTGTACGCTTCTTGGCGAGCACCAGAAGCAGCCACCTTTCATGGGGGCGACGGCTATGGCGACTTCATCTTGCGATTGCTTGAATTCAGGAGCGTGGTTTGGGGTTTGGAGAAAGTGAAGGATTTGAGTTTGCGGAAATGGGAACTCAAGGTCGAAGGTCAAGCGGGAGTCGTCGGCGGTGAAGGAGGAGCCGTTGATCATGGCGATTTGCTCGAGGACGTAGAGGTCCTTGGTCAAATGAGGTCTTCCACTACCAAGTCATGGGTGTCAGAAAGGTTGGAGAATTCGGCCTTGGCTTTCTTCTTCTTCTTCATCTTCTTGTTCTTCTGGGTTGGTGGTGATAGCTGATTTCCCGCTGGCTCTGTTTTACTCTGTTACCGCGAGCGGTGAGGATAGATGCTCAACCGCGAGCTTAAGAGGAACCATCAAATTGCAGTAGCACATCAGATAAAACTTTCATTCCCATTGACGAAAAACGCAGTTTTTTCTTGCCAACGAAGAGCAACGCAGCTGAAAAACGAAATTCCAAATTCAAAGAAGGTGAGATATCAGTAAAATGAAGGAGGAAACGGAGAATGTAAGTGCACGTGAGATGCGCGTGCGCCTCTGGCCGGTCACTTTTCTCATCGGGGTTAAGCGTTTGGGGCTAATTGATATGTGTCTATCAATTGTAGGGGGTCATTTGAGACAAAACTCAAATGCAGGGGTTCTTTTGCAAAAGAGGAGCCATCGCGCTTCCTACGCTGCATCATTTGTAGTCGCATTTTCTGCATATGAATATGTCGAGTGTAATAAAACTCCAGTGCAAGGTATATTTGTCAGTGCAATAAAATCCAGTGCCATAAAACTCGATGAAACTGGAGTGCGTCAGTGCGACAAAACTCCAATGAGGGCGGGGTATAAAAGTTCTGCCTTCCTCCCATCGAAAAAATGTAGGCTCGCATCAAGTTTTGTTTCGGAAGAGGAAGGAAAGAGGTTAATCACACGAAGCTCGAAGTTTAATGGGAAACAACGAGGTGATCGGAGGTAAGGAACGACCATGAACTGCAACATCACTTCACTTCTGTAGTCCAGCCTCTTTCAATAACTGTGGAGGACCATGAGCAAATTCATGCCGTTTCGAGTTCCTTTCCTGAAGAAGGAACTTTGGAGGGCCGCCAAGTACATAATGATTAATGAGGGATGCATCTAATCAGCCCACTTTTTACTTTTTTGTATAAAAAACTTGTTTCTTCACATTGAAAATATAGTTCGATCCTTTATGATTTCAAAAGATTCTTTTTTCCTTTTAAAAGAAGATTTAAAAACTGATTTGATTCGATAATTGGTTATTGAATGGAATCGATGTTCCGACCTTGGAATTAGACTGGTGACCGACCTGGTCCTAGGCTACTTCAAGGTTCATGGAACAAGAAATTGAACCGGTTTTACACTAGAACTAATCTTGAATCAACCGATTCAATTCAATAATCAGTTCTTGAATAGAACCGGTGTTCTGGCCTTGGAATTAAGGACCGATCCAGTCCTAGGCTACTTCAAGGTTCACAGAATAGGAAATTACATTGGTTCTATGCTAGAACTAACCTTGCATCGGTCGATTCAAGTCAATTCAATTCCATTCCTAGGTTAAAGCACACCCAGTGCACACCATAAATCAAATCTCCATTCTCAAAAATCAACACATAATAAAAACCATAAGTTTTGAATAATCATCATCTTTGAACTAAAGAGGAACATTAAATTACATTAGTGAATGAAATTTTTTTTATCGGAGTTAAGCATTAGGGGCTAATTGATATATATTTGCCATCAATGAGTAAATTGAAACTTTCTCTATCTTTATGAAATTTGTTGTTTACAATGCAAAAATGTCTACCAGAGGATGATACGAAGGCAAATTAAAGAAAGAGGCATTGGGTCCAATTGATTATATATATGGGTGACGATGATAAGGAGGAGCATGAGGGATTAAATTGGAGACTGTATGAGGCACGCAACAGATGGACTCTTGTCGTCGTCATATGGTAATCATGTCACTGAGCACCATTTCCAAAAGTTCTCGGGTGAGGGAGAACTGGGGATTTAGCAATGACAAAGTTGTGAAATCCCTTGCAATCAAAAGTAATCCATTTGGACTTATTCGCAATGATAAAGTTGCGAAATCCCAGGCATATTTGAATTCGGATGTAAAAGGTTTATAGACGGATTTAACAATTTAGTTAATATATCCAAATGAATTTCTTCTTGATTAAAAGCAAAGGGAATTCCTACGACCCCAACAAACAAAGTAAATAGCACTAATATAACCATAGAAAATAATATGGTATTGTCCGATTCATGAGGATAAAAGAAAGTATTTTTAGTGACAAAATGAGTAATAGTAATAAAAGGGTGTATCCTGTTTTTTTTATTACCATCAATTTGATATGTCTTATTTGAAAAAAAAAAAAAAAAGCCCATTCATTATTACTCATTGTCAGGGATTTACTTTTGGGCCATTAAGAAAGTTGTTGCCTGACCATGGGACGCAAGCCAACATTCTGAATGCGGGAGAGAATCGGAAGCCAACTTTTTGAGCGGGAGAGAATCGGAAGCCAACTTTTTGATCAAAAAGTTGGCTTCCGATTCTCTCCCGCATTCAGAATGTTAGCTTGCGTCCCATGTGACGAAGTAACTTTCTTAATGGCCCAAAAGTAAATCCCTAGTACTTTTGATCCACACATTCTCCCCGTCAAATGCCTATATAATGACAACTCCAGTCCAAACTCCAATCCAATCCCTCATGCTCTTCCTTCCAACTCCATTGCTCAGAGATCAATGGGGAACCACCACTCAACCCATCGCAATATTTCAAGGTAAGCACCAAATCGCCTCTATTTTTTTGCCTGCTAATCTATCGTATGCTTATTCCCTATCCTTATGTGGAAGACGGTTGTCTAACAAATTGCTTGGAGATGTTAAGGTATGCGGCACAGCAGGTAGCTCAAATCAACGAAGGTCTTGATTTGCTTGCGCAAGCCTTGGGTCAACTCATCCGAGAGAGGGACAGCTCTATAGTTCCAGCCAACATTTCCAGAGCACCACTCATCTTGCTTATCTGTTCAGCCATTAAAATCATCCGGCAAAGATTAGTCTTCGTAATGGGAAGGCAAGATGTTGATCTAAATTTCCGACTTGCCATTGCCGGGATCGCTGTTGCTCTTGGATGCGTCGAATGTGGTCTCCTGATGTGCGTTCTGCTCAGGGGCTTGCCTTGGCCGATTTCTGTTGTCTTCGTCCTAATGCTAGTAGTCCCGTTCGTGATCATCTGAGTTAAAAGGATTATTAGCGACTGGGCGCTAGTTTCTGGCTTTTGATGTGGTGATGTGCGTTTTGTGTGAATTTCGTTTGTCTGTAACCTTCCCCCGCTGCTACTGATCTGAACTTGTATTATTACTACCGCACCGCTTATCTAAGGGGTTTGCATGTTCTGTGCTCTTCCACTGCAAAATCGTTTTCTTTTCCTGCTGCTCTGTTTTTCATTATGTCTCTACTGTTTCGACATGAATGTGAAAACTGCGACTTAGCAAATATCGAAGGGAGCCGCTATTTCCAGGCCTCCACTTGCTTGCCCACGCCCTCAAAACCTTAAAATGGCAAAAGAACCCACGGCTCCCCGGGTCGCCACCGCCTTTCCTGAAGCGCTCATCCTCCTCCTTCATTTTGCCTCCTTCAGCAACTTCTGCTCTTGATCGTGTAAAACACCCGAATCCCACAATACCCTCGTCTTCCTCCATCTATTTGAAGCTCATGCTCACCCCCTACTTAATAGCAATAGCCTCGGTGTCGGCTTCTTCGGCAAGCACCAGAAGCAGCCGCCTTTCGTGGGGGCGAAGGCTATGGCGTCTTCGTCTTGCGATAGCTCGAATTCAGGAACGTGGTTTGGGGTTTGGAGAGAGGGAAGGATTTGAGCTCGTGGTTAACGGGAACTTGAGGTCGAGGGGCAAGAAGGAGTCGTCGGCGGTGAAGGAGGAGCTGTTGATCGCAGCGATTTTCTCGAGGACGTAGAGGTCCTTGGGTCAGGGAAATGAGGTTTTCCACCGCCGAGTCATCGGCGTGAGAAAGGTAGAAGAATTCGGCCGTGGGTTTCTTCTGCTTCTTCTTCATCTTCTTCTTCTTCTTCTTCTGGGTTTGTGGTGATTTCTGATTTCTCACTGGCTCTGTTTTACCCTGTTACCGCTACGAGCGGTGAGGATAGAATTGTGCTATACCGCGAGCTTCAGAGGAACCATCAAATTACAGTGGCACGCCAGATAAAACTACCATTCCCATGCGTAATTGAAGAATAACGCACTTTTTTTTCTTTCCAACGAAGAGCAACGCACCTGAAAAACAAAATTCCAAATTCGAAAGGGCGGGGTACCAGTATATTAAAGGTGGAAACGGAGAATGTAAGCCCACGTGAGATGCGTGTGCGTCTCTGGCCGGTCACTTTTCCCGGCATTGGGGGCTAATTGATGTATATTTGTCAAGTGTAGGGGGGTGATTTGAGACAAACTCAAATGCAGGGGGTCTTTTGCAAAAGAGGAGCTGTCGCTCTTCCTGCGCCGCATCATTTTGCCTCGTGATCGTCTACAAAATGTGTTTGCCAAATCGTAGGCCCGCATCAAGCTTTGTTTTAGACGAGGAAGGAAGAGGTTATCCACCGGCTGTGTTCCATTACGTGAATACTGTTTTATTCAGAAGCAATCTGCATGATGAACTCGTCCTTTTTCATGTTGTTTTGTTAACCCATAGTACAAATACAAATGGACCAATTTTATTTTTTTTGGGTTTGGTTTGGCTTGGTAAAACAATCTATGAATTTATCCTTGACATATATTGTGTGAAAAACGAATGTCTAATGAATAGTATATTGATTTTAATTTTAGAAGTAGAGCAAAGCATCTACCGTCGCAAGGGAGGGAGATAGGATTAGAGATGCTTATAAAGCGTGAGCCCTCCCGAATCCATGAAATTAATTTTCCTAACTATGTGTTCTAAAAGAGTTGCCACTAGTTATTGTTGAAGGGTCGGTTAGAAATCTTAATCAAGACGTGAGAGTATTGTTTTGATGCATGCGCAATTAGAGATTTCGGAATCAAGGACTTGATTGCCCTTACTATTTAACTAAAACCCTTTCGATACCTAAAGTCGATCATTTGCTGATCAAAGCATTAAGGCGACCCATCGAAAATTCTAAAATTCATCCTAACTATTCTAAAATGAAAATAACAATAAGTATATTAAAATTGCACAAGCAAGTATAATCGAATTGAAATGCACCAGCAAAGATTTGGCATAGTCTCTAAAAAGAAAACAACCCATATTGTAAAGCCTTAAAGGCTTGTTTAAATTCAGGTACAACTTTTAATGAAAGGATTTTTAGATTTTTTTTAATAGTTAAACTAGTTCTAAATTAGAATTAACATGAAAAATCTAACGAAACTAGCCAATATCTATCTTCTAAAGTTTTTTCTAAATTTTTTAGTTTCTCTTTAAGATTTCTGATTTTATAGATTTTTTTTTTTAATTCTGAAAAGACAAAAAGGCCCTCGAGTTGGGTCAAAGGATCCGGCCATCCCAGTGCGGCGCTAAACTGATGGGTTCGAGCTATTTCAACAAAGCAAGCCCAAATTTCTGATTTCCCTTTAAATGATCTAAGCCCAAAACCAAAATCAGCCCACACGCTCAGTCCAGGTTCACAAAACTCCCACCCCACGTTTCTATTCTTTTATTAACCCATTATTTTTTTCTTTTCATTTTTCCTTTTCTATTTCTTTTGTTTTGTTTTCTATTTTCTATTTTTTTATCTTTTCCTTTTTAACATTTCCTCTTCTCTGCAGGTGGTCTTCTTCCTCGCTGAAACTCCCATTTTCGACGTTCTCTTCTCTGCGCGGCCCTCACCCGGTCGTCACCGCCGGTTATCACTCTGGCCGTCGCCAAGCGTCGCTGGCGACCTCGATGACACCAAACATATATATTTCGAGACAACGACCATTCTAACCGATCAACCACATATATGCACGCCGAGACAAAAAGAAAAGACTGACTGTGGCGGCCTCTAACCGCGGGCTCCTCCGGCGAAGGGTGTGGATTTCCCGACGAGTAGACCTTCATCCATGGCCGACTCAGGCATCCAACGTTATGCCACAAAATCAAAGAGAAACGCAGATTCAGTGATAGTGCAACCATATTATGACAAACCAAGCGCAAAACAAAGATTTTAAGCATCGTTTTTATGAACTCAAATTCGGGGCTTCAGTCAGACATTTTATCAAACAGTTGATGTGCGAAATCAACGTTATTGGCAACATCCGTTCGGAAGCTTGCTGCGACGAAGTGACGGCCGAGTTGGCTTCCGCAGAAGGTCGAGACGATTCAGACGAACCACCGGTAAAGGGAGACAAATTCCTCACTGATGGATTTATAAGATGGGCTCAAGGTCCATCCGCTTAAGTTGGGCCCAAAAGGGCCCGGCCCACGGGAATAGAGCCCGTGGAGGGGGAAGGTATAAAAGGGAGGAGAGAGAGAGAGAAACATACCCTTTGGCACAATCAACGTACGCTTCTCTCCCGCGTTTTCTCTCCCCGAAGAACAAGAGGGCATACGGCTTCCAATTTCTTCCCTTCAAGGCTTCATCGACCGGATTCTCTTCCTCCATTAACGACGGTGTTTAATCTGTGGTTAACAAGGTACGCTCGACTCTGTGGTGTGCTTTACGATCGGTGATACGTGTCGTTTTCTTGGGCTTCGTCTTCCGCTTGATTTAGGGATTCGATTCGGTGTCGAATCCGGTTTTCAGGGATCCGTTAGTCCCAACATTGGTATCAGAGCCCTAGTTCACGTTTATCCCGATCAATTCTGATGTTTTTGATTGATTTTTCGCGAAATCACTTCGGCCGTACGGAACCGGGCGAAAATCCCGACACCCGAGCGCTTTTCGGCCTTTTCTCTGAGTTTTCGTTAGTCGAAATCCAGTTCTGAAGGCACTGGGAGAAGCGCGACATCGAGACGAGTCCGGCGATGTGTCGACCGTCGCCGGAAGCCACCACACGCGCCCACACGCGCGGCCGGAAGGCGCTGCGCGTGGGCGCGACGCGCGCGGGAAGCGCCGGGCCGCCAGCCGCGTGTGGCGCACGCGCCGGTCGGCGAACCGGCGTGTGCACGCCGCCGGCGGGCGAACCGGCACGTGCCGGTCCGCGGACCGACGCGTGCTGGCGTCACGTGATGACGTCAGCGTGACGTCATCCAACGGTCAGTAACCGTTCGAATGACGTCACTGATGACGTCACCGATGACGTCGTCACCGACGAAGTTTCGCCGGATGGCACCGGCCGGCGAACCGACCCGACCGGCGACCCGACCCGACTCACGAATGAGGCACGCGCCTCGCACGTTCTGGATGACGTCTGCGTGACGTCATCCCCGCACACGCGAGGCACGTGCGGTCGGTCCGCACGAGCGGTCCGACCGGCCCGACCGGTCCGTCCGGTCCGACCCGCGCGCCCGTTGACCGACCCGTGGACCCGTTGACCGTTGACCACGACCGTTGACCGTTGACCGAGCGTTGACCGTTGACTTTGACCGTTGACCGTTGACCCCAAAAAAAAAGAAAAAGGAATTTGTTTTCTTTTTAAGTCATGCCTATGTGGGTTATAAGTAATCCATTTTTAATTTTGCATTTGTTGCATGAATTTGGGAAAATTATGTATTTTCTCTTATATTAATTATGGATTATAAGTGATCCATTTTTAATTCGCATTTGTTGCGTAAACTATGATGCGTTATGCAAGAATACCTGCAATCCCGAGAACGGACGAGGGAAATGCAAGACTTAAGAGGCTGATGACAGAGTTAGCTGATTATCGGTGGCATGACGGTGATTTAGTATCACATGTGGTCAGGGTCAATCAGATGATACAGGAAATCATCTGGAATGGTTATCTTATGTCGGATTTTCAGAAGGTGCCGGCTTTGATGAACACTCTTCCACCTGAATGGCAAGCAGTGTTGGATCGGCTATGGAAGGTCAACGTGGTCCCGGATTATAGAAGGCTGGTGGAAGCTTTTGTTAGAGAGCACTATAGGATTGAGTTGGCCAAAACTTCAACCCTTAGATTGAGCGCCACATGGCGCCGAGTGAATGCGCCTTAGAGGCGACATGAATGCTCTCCAAAAGTTTTTCCATGATTGGCAAATGTACCTTCAGTTTTCTCAGATATTATGACTGATAGATTAGAAGGGACATTCCCTATTTATTTCTTTGATTGATTATGTAATGATTACTACCTGATTGTTGTTGATGTAGCAACCGATATATTAGTTGTATCATGTAAAAGCATTGTTATTTTATTGAATGTTAAGATTTTTTATCTCGCTTTCGCTATTGCTGGTTCTTTGTGGGTAATTAGTCAGGGTAGTAATAGAAGTTTTTGTAACTTCATAGGATTTATTTGCATAAGATAATTATATTAATAATAATTTTAAGTTAGGATTTTTGGAGGATGATTGGAAACGTAGTGACCTTTTGATTCTGAAGCCTTACTTGAAATTATTTATTAATATGATGGGTCTATGCAAATAGGGATGCATAAATGATAGGCATTAATTATTCGTGCATGTATGTCTGATGTGTTCAGAACGATGGTTCAGCAACTAAAAATGTAATTGCTGATATGAACGGCAATAATTGTGAAATATTGAATATGAAGATTCAATATGTGCTGGAAAAGCATGAAGCACTAGAAGCTCTTGACCACATTATGGAAGACATTGAGGGTGTCGTGCACCACCTTGAGCTAGTAGAGGACCGCTTAACGGTATTTGAGCCGTAAATAGACATTTGCTATGCTGGTTCTAGCTCAGAAAGGGCTTTGTGCTCTAAGCACAAGCGTATTGATTCGTTCAATATGTGGGAAAGCAAAGGATCAAATCCTTATTGCAAGAAATCAAGAGTTAACCAACACAAGAGAGGAAAACGTCCTCAAGTGAAGAAAATGTCAAGGGTGTGATGTTACAATTGTGACAAGAGAGGTCACTATGCTCGCGACTGTCGTGAGCCAAAGAAGCTATACACCTCTTGTACATTTGCGAACTTTACTCATGTGTCAAGTTCTGCATTATAGGCTGAATCCAATCCTTTGTGGAATGTAGATTCATGAGCGACAGACCATGTAGCGAAGGATAGAGAATCCTTCATGGAATTCTGACGAGTATCAACTGGAACTAAGTGGATCTATGTTGGAAACAACTCTAGAGCTTGTAAAGGAATTTGCATCGACTAATAGAACATGAGAGGTGGACGCATCTTTGATGTTCTATATGCTCGAGATTCGTCGAAATTTTTTGTGTCTGTCTTAGTGTTGGTTAAGCTTGGTTTTGGTATGAACTTCCATAATAAATGTGTAGATTTGTGTTTAGATACAAACTACTATGATTGTGGTCACTTTCTGGATGGTTTTATTGTACTAAATGTTGACTGTGATGATGTCAATATGTTATCCCCTTGTTTCACGTCTTCTATCTTATATGATAACGATGTGAATATGATGGCATGCTAGACTTGGTCATATGGGCCAACAACATATGAAAAGACTAGCCAAAAATGGCTTGTTGGGCAATATTGAAAAAGTTGATTTGTCCATATGTGAGCATTGCCTAGTAGGGAAAATGACAAGGAGACCATTTGGAAAAGGTAAAAGAGCTGAATTTCCTCGGCATTTAATCCATTTGGACATCTCATGGTTCAATGAATGTGAGAGGAAGGCAATGGGCTGTTTGTTTCATCACTTTAATAGACAATTCTACTTGATTCGGATATGTCTATTTGATTTCTCATAATTCTGAAGCATAAGTTGTTTTAGAAGGTTTATGAATCTAGCAGAAAATCAATTAGACAAGAAAATAAAGGTATTTAGATCCGATCGAGGTTGAGAATATTTATCTGATAAGTTCAGAAGATTATGTGATGAAAAAGGAATAGAAAGATAGTTGTCTATTCCATATACTCCTCAACAAAATGGTGTTGCGGAGAGAAGAAACAGAACCCTACTGGAATGGTTAGGTCTAAGATGGCGCATGCTAACTTACCTATCACTTTTTGGAGTGATGCGTTGTTGACTGCCGCCAACATACTTAACTGGATGCCTTCCAAATCAGTTATTTCTACTTTATATGAGTTATGGACAGTTAGAACACCGGACTTAAGTTTTTTCTTAAGCCATGGGGTTGTTCTGTCTATACTCATAAGTCCTCTCACAAGTTTTGGGAAATTGGGTCCCAAAGAAAATAAGAGTATTTTCATGAGATACTCGAACACTCAAAAAGGTATGTGTTCATAGGTGAGCAGGAAAGTGGGAGTATAACTGAATTTGAATCACGGGATGTCACATCCTCGGTGGATGAATTTTCTAAGAGGGGCGAAATAAGGGAAAATAACTCCCTATTTGAAACCTTGGATTAAGATAATGATGTCGTAGAGTTTGTTCAAGTGAGAGTAATATGAGATGTAATGAATTGAATTCAACTCATTCTCAATTGCAACCACCTGATGTGATGACATCATCATTACCTAATCCAAGTGGGAGCATGATGGGAAATGATGTGCTAAGTGTACAATCTCCCATACGGTGAAAAAGTCGCCAAAGTATTCCCCGTCGATATTTTGACATTGAAAGGGAAACTTTTATGGTTGCTCCACAAGATGAGGATGAGCCAAGAAATATTAATGAAGGCTCTAAATTGCCATAATAAGGAAAAATGGATTCATGCAATGAAAGAGGAGATGGAGTCAATGAAGTCAAACCAAGTCTGTGAACTGGTTGATCTTCCAAAAGGGACGCAGAGCTATTGGGAACAAGTGGGTTCTCAAAATAAAGCGAAAGGCTGATGGCTCAATAGAAAGGCATAAGGCTCGCCTTGTGGCGAAGGGGTATAATCAACAGGAAGGAATTGATTATGAAGATACGTTTTCTCCTGTAGTGAGATTTACCTCGATTCGCATTATTCTGGCAATAGTAGCTAGTCTGGATCTTGAGTTACATCAAATGGATGTAAAGACTGCTTTCCTCAATGGAGAATTAGAGGAAGGAACATATATGGAACAGCCTGCTGGTTTCATAATGAAAGGCCAAGAAGAAAAGGTATGTTGACTTTGGAGGTTGATATATGGTCTTAAGCAGTCATCAAGACAATGGTATATACGTTTTCATAATGCCATAGTGGCATATGATTTTACAATGATTGATGAGGATCATTGTATATATATCAAAAGATCCAAGGATCAATTTGTGATCATATCATTATATGTTGATGATATACTAATTGTCGGAAGCAATATGGAGTTGGTTAATACTGTCAAGAGATAGTTGTCTTTTAACTTTGAGGTGAAAGACATGGGTGATGTTGCATACATTCTTGGAATTAAGATTTCGAGAGATCGTTCAAAGAGATCGTTGTCTCTTTCGCAAGAAACCTATATATAAATAAGGTTCTTGAACGATTTCGTATGCAAGACTGTAAACCCATAGACACTCCTATTGCAAAAAGGTGAGGGATTGAGCCATAGTCTGTGTCCAAGGACTCCACAAGAGAAGGAACAAATGAAACATGTTCCTTATGCTAGTGCTGTTAGAAGCTTGATGTATGCTATGATGTGTACAACACCCAACATATGCTTTACAGTTGGAATGGTGAGCAGATACCAATCCAATCCAGGTCAAGCACATTGGAAAGCCGTTAAAAGAATACTGAGGTATCTAAAGGGAACTGCTGATTATACGCTGAGTTATTAAAGAAAAGGATCTGCAACTCAAAGGCTATTGTGATATTGATTGAAGAGGAGATTTAGATGAAAGAAAATCTACCTCTGGGTTTGTTTTTTTACCGAATAATGGCACCATATGTTGGAGCAGTAAGAAACAAAAGTGTATAGCCTTGTCCACGATGTAAGTTAAGTTCGTGGTATTATCAGCAGCAGTATAAGAGAGTGTTTGGCTTAAGAGATTTTTGGATCTTTTAGGTGTTAGTAGAAGTGCTGCAGATTTATTATTGGTTAACTGTGGTAGCCAAGCAGCAAAAGTGTACACCAAAGATCCAAAATATCATGGCAAGACCAAACATATAGATACCAAGTATAATCCTGTCAAGGATATAGTTGCACGAAAAGATGTGAACTTAGAGTACATACTACGCATGGAATGGTAGCAGATCCTATGACAAAGCCAAAAACTAGAGATGTGTTTTGTGGCCATGTGAAATCTCTAGGATTGCGTAGAGACTGATGTACTGAATATTTTATATTTTCCCTAAGTGTTCACATTTGATGAATTTGTGTTTTCATCATTAATGTCTATGAATCTTTATTTGATCTTTATGCATCTTAATGCTTAGTGCATTACTTTAAGTTGAGAAGTATGTCGGACAGATATAAGATTAGCCCACTCACACGGGTAATCGCCTTTGTTTACTGTGTGATAAATAGAGATGAGACTGTTTTTAAGCTTATTATCTAGGTGATAATCGAGAGCTCAAGCTTAAAACACGTATGTCGCCTTAACTGAGTGTTGAGATGAGGATATAATACTTACTATGTCCGAAAGTAAAAATACCCCACATGTTTTTACTTTATCTGTCTAAGATGCCAGATGTGAGTTCTGATGAATTTTGTGAATGAGTAGATACGTGAACTCAAGTTAGACATTGGGTATGTCTGAACTATCATCTGTACGGTATTGAAAGGTGTAGACATACGCTCCATGGGAAAGGAGTTAATACCGTAATACGTATTTCATACTACGTATGCATGAGACGACCAATAAGAGTGGCAAAAGTTTGATCTCAACTTTTATGTCGTGTGAGACTCTTGAGGATGAGAGTTCCTCAATTTCTTAGTCCCCTCAGGACTCTTACTTATTCTCAAGATTTCTATTTAGTATTTGCTATCTTAGGATGTTGCCAATGGTCATGAGGTTGATTCGATCTAATGGGGCATTTCTAGAAAAGCAAGCTGGACTGAAATTGAGAGTTTGAAGGAAAGAGGAAGATCGATTTTGGAGAATCACATTATAGTTTTGTATTCACCGGTTAACCAATTATGACTGTCTTTGTGATGATCATAATTGTGAATACAATATATATATATCATTATTTAAAAAGAGATCAAGAGAGATATAAATGTGATCGATCGATCTAGGGTACTGCATACTAAATCTACTCGGAGTGTGATGCCCATTATGAGCTGCTATATATTCCTAACAGATGTATGGCAACGAGCTCTCAAAGTATGCTGGTCGCACGGATTATTCACCGGTATGAATGTTGAAGAGAGGAAAAGAGGATTATGTTCGGCCCACCATGTTAAGTGAGAGTCTATGCTGGATTTTTCTCTGATGGGGCTGAGTAAGGCCTGTCCGCCCATGTTGGTTTTGCACCACCATGTGCGAGTGGGAGATGATGGATTTATAAGATGGGCTCAAGGTCCATCCGCTTAAGTTGGGCCCAAAGGGCCCGGCCCACGGAATAAAGCCCGTGGAGGGGGAAGGTATAAAAGGGAGGAGAGAGAGAGAGAAACATACCCTTTGGCACAATCAACGTACGCTTCTCTCCCGCGCGTTTTCTCTCCCGAAGAACAAGAGGGCATACGGCTTCCAATTTCTTCCCTTCAAGGCTTCATCGACCGGATTCTCTTCCTCCATTAACGACGGTGTTTAATCTGTGGCTAACAAGGTACGCTCGACTCTGTGGTGTGCTTTACGATCGGTGATACGTGTCGTTTTCTTGGGCTTCGTCTTCCGCTTGATTTAGGGATTCGATTCGGTGTCGAATCCGGTTTTCAGGGATCCGTTAGTCCCAACACTCACTCTCGGTTTCTCTCCTCCCTCTCTCTAGTTTCTCTCCCAAAAAAAAAAAACATCCGTTCAAGCGAGCCCCCCTCTCTCCCTCTTAAGGACAACCGGAAAGCGCGCATGACCTCTGCCATTGCCAGCTTGCCGGCAGGCCTGATCCCGATCCGCGGATCACGCCGCCGCCTGCCCCCTCGCTGTCCTCTGGCTAGTGGCTTTTACCTTGCTTATTTTTTTCCTTTTTCAGAAGCGTGAGCGCGCGTGAAGGGGAAGAAGAAGACTAGAGCGCGGGCCGGGCTGGATAATAAAAGAGATGGGCCGGCCCACTTGGGGAAAAGGCAAGAGAAAAAAGACGATGGGCTGAGTCCATCCGAGAATAGTAAAGAAAGAAATAGGGGGCCGGGTCTACCCGGCCCGACTCCACCTCTTCTTTCTTTTTCTTTTTTTTTTTTAATTCTTATTAACGACTAATCTTTTAATTCTTTTAATTTACTTTTTCATCTTATTTTTTTATTATAATTTCTATAATTTCTATTACTATTAATGAAAATGCTTCTAAAATCTACATGACACGCATATTAATTGAAATTTATTTTGTTTAAGAGTTAAAAATGTAATCCCTTTTTTCATATAATTAATAAATGATTAAACGGGTTGCTAAAATTTAGGTGTCAACAAGTGTTTTTACCTAACCTATCCCTTGATGCTTCTATCATTAAGCGGTTAAGTATGCTTGCCCTTAACCACTTGGGGTTCGCCCCAGTGGCCACCCTTCCAACTTAAAAGGGGGAGGTAAGGGGTTCAAATCCTCATTTTCTCAGGGAGATTGGGGGTGGGGACGATTTCATTTCATGAGTGGGTTTCGACTCCCACCCCCTGCAAGGAGGCAGGGCAAAAGTTTGAGTGTGAGTGTTAGAGTAAGATTAGAGTAGGACTGACAAAAAAAAAAGTATGCTTGCCATTTTGTCTGAAAGCCAAAAGAAATGTGTGAAGTTTAAAAAGATGTTCTTTAATTGAGAATCAACTTGGAATTGAAAACCAAGCAATCAAAAATATCTGCAAGTATATGACCATGTTCCATGGCTCAATGCAAGTCCAAGAGCAAACCCTGAGGCTAATGGGTCCAATTTTTTGCTAGCACCTAGCTAGTACTAACAATATATTCATCGTAGACGAAATATATATATATATATATATATATATATATATATATATATATATATATATACATGAATATACAATTTATATACTCATTTTTGCAACATTTATAGTTGGATATCTTATCATGTTAAAATTATTTTGTCAACACATCATCATTCTACATTTTCAGATATCGAAACTGAATATTGTCATGAAAAGCATCATAGGAAAATAAAGAAATACATGAATTAGTGGAGGATGACGTCATTGTTAAATTTGGAAGAAAACCAATTTCTTTCTCTAATCCCAATTTTTAATCTCATGGCTTAGATGTTGCACTCATGTCAATAGGAAGAATTAGGATTGGTTATATATATGTTCGTCGGTTATTTTTTTGTACATTCATCAAATAATCATAATCTTAAGATCAATGCCCGAGATTTGTTCGTTAATTTCTTCTTAATTTTCCGCATTAATGTATCTGCTATTTTCATAATAATTAGGCCACTTAATGTTTAATCTCATTGATGCACGATTTAGCGAACCTTTCCAAGATTTTTCCATTAATTTGGTATTCTTTTCCAATATTCTCCCACTTGGCCCGAGTAAAGCTCAAGGCATTAATTATCATGAATGCACGTTGATAATAAATGACTTCTTATGATGTCCACTATAGTATCAAATTTTGTCTCGAGTTTGAACTATGTATAGAACCCGACCCATTGGAATATTTTGATTTGCTCAAAAAATGGTAAGCACTTTGTTTGAATCCATTTTGTTTTTTGAAAATAATCTCCAAGTCAAAGTTTTACCAAGATTTATAGATTGGGGATGGTCTCTTCGTAAATATACAAGAATAAGATTTGGTCTCTTCTTCATATTTTGTCTCGAGTTTGGACGTGTAATTTGTGCTATGTGCTTTTCATTCAAATTGAATTATTTATTCATAAATACCAGGGCTAAATTTAGATTCGAGCACCTAAATAATTGTAACTCTAACTCTCGTTGATAGTTGATTTATTTATTGTTGGCTCTTTTATGGAGTAAGTACAGACACTCAAATCGAATTATGTAAATCTCTTATGTCCTTTACCGCTCTTTGTTTATTTCTCTTAGGATTTCACGTCGATTTAAATTGTTAAATCATTAATATTGCAACATCGTACTATTTATGGAGAACCTTTCCTTTCCTTCCGCTTGTTACAAGACAAAACCCCATCTGGGGCTGATGAAAGGCATATGACCATATCTCTTTATAATCCACAATCATGACTCATAAAGACTTCCCTCGACACGAAGCGAGATGCATTTTATCAAATCGCGAACTATTATTATTTGTTTCTAAACCTCTTGCAGCTAGTACTATTTTTTTTTTTTTTTTAAATCTATTGTGGCACCTCTCGAGTACTTGCCGTCCGAGCTATGAAAACCAGTGGCACGTGAGTCACCTCGTCGCCCATGTTTGACGGTTTGTAATCCTCCCCTAGTGGTTGCCAAAAAGAGACGAGGGCGAAAGAAAAGAAACGAGAGAATAGAGAATTGTCGGGTGGAAGAAGGCGTGTTTTTAAGAGTTCTGCCAAATGAGTAAAGTTGGTCCATTGGGGACACGTTTTCTCTCTCCTCCTCTTGACTTACTTGCCTCTTTGCCCACTTCCTTGCCCACTTCCCTCAACGTTCTGCTTGCTTATGCTTGATCTGCATGAAGAAAGAGCAATGTCCATGACATAAAGAAAAGATTGGTATGCGCAACTTCAACACTCCGAATTTCGATCAAGCCTTAGAGTTAAGAGATATTGAACGCCTCGATTTTTGTAAGAGGCTGCAAGGTTTATCTGTGGGTAAGGTCCATTAGTATAGCATGGACATTCGATCGGAATTGTATGTGCGAACAAGAATATCTCTTGATCTTATGGTCTTAGAAAAAAACTAGAATTAAGAGCTCTTGTATAAACCCTAGCATTAATTCACTTTCTTTTTTGTGAAAACTCAGAAAAATTCAGGATTCCCGATTCCAATTGAGCATGAGGGAATAAAGTGGATTCAAGACTCCTGATTCCAATTCTAAGGAGCATGAATAATAGTCGCTTCCCTCCACAATGGGGTGGAATTTATAGTATATATAGAAACCCCGATCCAATTCCTCATGCTTTTCCTTTCCTATATATATATGTAAATCTCCGCACCGTCTATGAGACGTGTTGGAGAAGTAAAGGAGACAATAACCCTGCATTGATCGGAGTTAAATGGGGTAAGTCACAAAATCTCCATGGTCCAATCTCCTTCAACAAGTTGGAGGACTCGAGTAAATCCATGCTGTTTTGTTTGAAAACCATCTGCACTCCACTTAGATGAGGTGAACTCATCGTTTTTCAGTGTTGCATACTAAAACCTTTTCAAATTGCCTATTTTTTTTTTTCGTTAACCTATAATTATGCTGATTTCATGTTGAAACCATGAAACCAATTTGAATCATTTATAATTTTTAGTTTGTGTATCTATCAATATATTTCTTCTTGATTCTTATTGTTTGCACTTCTATGAAAGACAATTCTCTAACAAGCTGCTTGGTGATGTTATTTGTTAAGGAATGCAGCACATCAAGTAGCTCAAACCGACAACCGTCTAGATTCACTTGAGCAAGTCTTATGTCAACTCATTAGGGAGAGGCACAACATTATAGGTCTGGCCAACATTTCTAGTGCACGAGGCATCCTGCTTATTTGTGCAGTAATTAAAATAATTAGGCAAAAGATCATTTTCAACATGAGAGGACAAGATATTGACTTAAGGCTTCGATTTGTTTTTGCTATGTTCGCTGTTGCTCTTGGATACCTCGAATGTGGTCTTCTTATGTACATTCTACTTGGTGACTTGCGTTGGCTGATTTTCATCATGTGCGCGCTAGTATTGGTAATTCCATTCGTGCTCATTGCGAATTAAAGGATTATTAAGGGAAGGGCGCTAGTTTCCAGCTTTCAACGTGGGGATGCGGGTTTTATACAAATTTGATTTGTTTGCAACCTTCCATGGAAGTCATACTGTGGATCTCAAAAATCTCACGACGCTTATTTAGGAATTTATATTATCTGTTGTAACCTTTCATTGCAAAATCGTTTTCTTTTCTCGCTCCTCTGATTTTTCTTCTCGTGTCTCTGGTCATATGAAAACTATCTCGACGCGAATGTGAAAAACTGCTACTCCAAAGCAAATATCAAAATCTGAGATTTCTTTCACCCCTCATAACTTCTTACTTCTCTGAAAAAAGGAGTACAATCTTTAAAAAAAGAAAAGAAAAACATTAACAGGGAATTATGGGGACTCACGGTGGTGAAGGTAGACACTACGTCAGAACTTCAGTTCTGGCTATTACCGGGTAGGCAAGTATAGTAGCCTCTCGCGCGTTGGGTGAGTGAGGGTGGGTGAAAAGCTCACAGCTGTGTTTATTATCTCTAGGAATGTCTCTGAATTTTACTTTCAAAAGTTAGGCGAAGTAGTTTTGAGATATATTCATGTCCATAACTTTCGAATATAGAAACCTTCGAATCCATGACAACATCCCCCTCTCCT
Source organism: Eucalyptus victrix (assembly GCA_016097545.1). Classification (NCBI taxonomy): domain Eukaryota; kingdom Viridiplantae; phylum Streptophyta; class Magnoliopsida; order Myrtales; family Myrtaceae; genus Eucalyptus; species Eucalyptus victrix. The sequence goes on from CM027842.1 coordinate 58,475,290, forward strand.
GGTACAATGAACTTACTCAAATAATCTCAACAAGTGGCGGTCTCCATCTCTGTCTCACGAAGCACGAACCATAAAACGTAGTTTCGGAACTGGCCGAGAATGTTTTTTACTTGGTCGAAGCACTACCGGGCTTTTCCTTGTGTAAAGTTAATCTCGCTCTTCTCAATTCCGGCAGATACCGCTGTTTTCGATGGCGTTTGTTCTTGGAATCGTGCCGATTAGGGCCAATTCGGGTTCAGATGCACTGAAAATTACGTCTTTGTATTCCACGGTACGGAGTATATGGTCCCGGCATCTCCACCAAAAACGGCCCCAGAAATTCTTAAATATGCAGAACATGTGGAAGTGGATGTGTGGCCTTCGAAAACGTTCTTCATGACTTCAACGCGCGGATGGAATTAGAAGGGTGCATTGATAAATGAAAATAAATAAAAAGAAGTCAATCTGTTCCGAAATACTTACTCTTTTTTTTTTTCGAGAAGACGACCGGGTGACGTGGCCAGTCAAAACGTCTGAAAGGAATTTCAGTGTGGACTGGACTACCTTTTGATCCTGTCAAATTGCCTTTTTTTTTTCTTTTGGAGTTTTGTAATTTTTTTTTTTTGAACTAAGGAGTTTTGTAATTAGAAAAGTCATTATTATGCCATTTACGAATTTCCGAAAAATAAATGTTCCTGCTTTATAAGTCTGGCCTCGCTCTTTCACCATCCCGAAGACTCTCTCTCTCTCTCTCTCTCGCTCTCTCTCTCTCTCTCTACATACAATCCCTCCTCCTCCTTCACCCGCTGTCCCTCAGCAGACAAAAACATTCCTCGTTTCCGACCAGATCAGATTAAGGCGAGCCCGCCATGTTGGCAACCCTGGTCCCCAAAGACTCGACATCGCCGCGGTTAAGTAATCAAGAAGATCCTAGTGCCGAGGATCCCGGCAAGACCGGCCTCGCCCTCCTGCTCAAGGAAAGCCGGTCCGTGTCTGCGATAGCCGTCCCGATGGTCTTGACCGGCCTCCTGATCTACGCCCGCTCGGCCATCTCGATGCTCTTCCTCGGCCGCCTCGGCGACCTCGCCCTCGCTGGCGGGTCCCTTGCCATCGGCTTCGCCAACATCACGGGCTACTCTGTCTCTCTGGCCTCGCCATGGGTATGGAGCCCATCTGTGGCCAGGCCTTCGGGGCTGGCCGGTACAAGGTTCTTGGCCTCACCATGCAGAGGACTATCCTTTTGCTCCTCCTAACTTCAATCCCATCTCTGTCCTGTGGCTCAACATGAAGCCAATCCTCCTGTATTTTGGGCAACAAGATGACATCTCGTCTCAAGCTCAGCTGTGCATCCTCTGCTCGCTCCCTGACCTTGCCGCGCAGTCGCTTTTGCACCCACTGCGCATATACCTCCGCTCACAGTCCATTACAATGCTGCTCACCTTCTGCGCTGCTCAGGCTATCATCCTCCACGTCCTTATCAATTACCTCCTCGTCAATGTGCTCGGCCTCGGGATCAAAGGCGTTGCGCTCGCTGCCGTATTGACCAATATCAATCTCGTGGCATCGCTGATCCTTTACATACTAATCTCCGGCGTGCATGAGAAGACGTGGGGCGGGTTCTCGTCAGAATGCCTCAAGGGGTTCAAGTCCCTCGTGGAGTCCCTAGCTGCATCTCAGTCTGCCTTGAGTGGTGGTGGTACGAGATCATGATCTTGCTATGCGGGTATCTGTTGAATCCCCGAGCCACCGTTGCCTCCATGGGGGTTTTGATCCCGACAACGGCGCTGTTATACAACTTCCCATCCTCATTGAGCTTCAGCGTGTCGACGAGGGTCGGGAACGAGCTCGGGGCGGGCCAGCCCGACAAGGCAAGGCTGGCGATGAACGTGGGGCTCGCTTTTAGCTTTGTGTTGGGGTTCGCTGCTTTGGTGTTCACTACGATGGTAAGGCACGCGTGGGCGAGGATGTTCACAAAGGATGCTGACATTGTGGCCTTGAGCTCCATGGTCTTGCCCATTATAGGGCTGTGCGAGCTTGGGAACTGCCCGCAGACGACGGGGTGCGGCGTTCGCAGAGGGACTGCGAGGCCGAAGATGGGGCCGCACATCAACTTGGGTTGCTTCTATCTGGTCGGCATGCCAATCGTCGTGTGGCTGAGTTTCTTCGCCGTGTTCGACTTCAAGGGGCTGTGGCTCGGGCTATTGGCGGTGCAGGGCTCGTGCGTCGTGACCATGTTGCTTGTCTTGGTCCGGACCGACTGGGAAGGCGAGGCACGGAGAGCCCAAGAACTCACTAGAGAAAATGCGACACCGTAGATGGCGATCACGATCAGCATGATAGCGCAAGTCAATGTTGGAGGTCTCATGAGGACGGCGAAGAAGATGAGACGTCAAGGCTATTGCCATAAAGAGAAAAAGAATTTAGGGGTAGATTATCGACTAACCACCTTTATTTTTTGGCACAAAATCCGGGCGCGACCATAGAATTAATGGATTTGATGATGTTGCTTACAGATTATGGACCAACTTAATGTGATCGGGAAGATGTGAGAGAGGAACGGTTGGACATTGTTTAATAAGTAACTCAAATTTGCGTAGTGAAATAGAAATTAAATTATTTTCCAATTTCATCTCTACATTAGGGAGACATGTTAGTCTCTTTTGCTGTCTGGCTAGTTGCCTCTTCTTCTGGCTCATCACATGGATGCAATAGTAAAACATGCACTTAGTCACTTTGGGTACAGACAGAATTCTGTTAAGGCAAATGTCCGGTGTTTCACGTCTGTTTTTTAGCTTGCAGTTATCTGAATTTGGGGGACCTTTTAATAATATATAGGATCGAAATATTATTAAATTACGAGGCCAATAATTGCACCGATTTGGTTCAATCGATGTAAGCTTAGTGTTAAAAAGTACTCGGAAGTGTTCATTTGAGGCGGTCATCTCTCATTTGATGCGGGACTTGAGTACATCGCGTTGTTAACAAGCGTCGAATATGGTCTGTCAATTAGTTATTTTAATGCTTAATACACCTCATTTAGTATATTGACATATAGCCCGATTTTAAAGCACCTAATACTACTCAATTACATCTAGTGACGATGTGGCTTTTTCATTCCAAATGCACCGTTAATGACACATTTAGGGATGTAGTCGAGTTGAATCGATATAATGTTAAACTCAAGCTTGATCGTATGCTTGGTCCGCGAAACTTTACTAGAGGTCAATTGATTATTAGAATTTTTACTCGAATAAGAAACTGAGATGCTCGAGCTTCATTCAACTCAACACAATTACAATCAATTTATAATGGTGTCGAGCTTGCTCTTGATCTTAAAATAGTTGGTATAATGTGGGTGCATATTATTATTTTAACGAATTTTGAGTTTACTTTTTTTTAACATTGTTTTAAAAAAATGAGCAATAGAAATTCTATTAGACTCGTGAGCCTGTCGATTTGAGTATTCGCAAGCTTCAGGACGAACTTGAATATAAAATTTAAGTAGTTATGGTATTCGAATTATGGTACACTAATTTGATCTAAAATATAGCTTTTGCCACCATTAATTTGCTTAGAGAATACAATACCAAATCCACAGTAAATATATTCATTTTCAATTTCCCCCACAAATTAATAAATCTTAATAAAATGTTTGAGTCATGAAAATGTTGTTATTATAGATAAACAAAACATACATAATGTACAAACTCAACATATTTTTGAAGTGTAATATTGTATATTAATTACCAAAATAATCACACCCAATTTTACCCCTACTAGAAAAAAAAATTATAGACTTGTCCTCGAGCAAGTTCGAGCTCAACTCAACAAGATAATGAAGTAGCTTGAACTCGACTCGAAATTAGGGCAAGTTGACCTCCCATAATCTTCTACCTAAGTTGCCAGCTACTCACTAATTGCTTGACTCAATTTCACCCCTACATAACTTATAGACTCCGTTAAACGGGTGGATTGGGTCGGGATTGTGTCAAGTTGAAAATGATCATATCCAAATTGACCCGTTTAATCTGTTTTGATTCATTTTTATGTAATACAAATCTAGTGATACATACCCGACTTATATCGTTAGAACACTTCCATATTTAATTTAATCTAGGAAAACTAATACTTAAACCGAGGTGAGTGCACGGAGTAAGCGAGAGCAAGAGAGAGTCATTGATTGAAGCTAAATAAGTCGTGAACCCATTTAACACTCATATTATTTGAACTCTACTATTTTAAACCCATTTATGATTCATTTATTGAATATGACTAATGCATATAACAGCTTAATCCATCAAATATGGGTTGAGAAATGGGTTTGACTTATTTTTATGAGCCTAATAACTACTGAGATTTGCCACCATTCTCACATGGAAAGAGAGATGTGGAGGATTCAAATCCTTAGCCTCTGGAAGGGTTGGGGTGTGGGCGATTTAGTTTCAGAAGCGGATTTTAATTATCACGCCTTGTAGGGAGGCAAAGTAAAAGTCGAAGGATGAGTATTAAAGTAGGAATAAAATAGAAATGACCAAAAAAGAGAGCCTAATAACAGGTATCTATGATCGGTTATAGAAGCTGACTCTCTACACTATTCATAGTGAATGGATGAGGATTTTCCACTACTAGTCGACTTAATAAAATTCAAATAATTGCTACATCTTCCAATTAGGGGGAGCCAAGTTCAAGAGCTTCTTAACTCCATGTACTTCTTTTTTTCATGTAATGTTGGCATGACTACATTTATATCTCGTACGAACTGAAGAGTCGATAAAAAATTTGATCACTCATGAAAATATTTATACATAAGTTGTTATTGATAATGACAAAAATAATTACTGAATAATCATTTCAAATGACATAAATAATAATTATTAAGTAAAATAAACGAAGTGCAAATAACTTGTTTGTCCTTGGGATGATGGGATCGTTAGCGGTAGGTGATCCACGTGTGCAAGAAAGAGGAGCCAATCTTGCCTCCATTCGCGTAATGACGGGTCTAAAGGTTTTCTCTTCCTTAATTATCTTTGCCCCCAGTTTACGTCCGCATGTGTTGGACATAGAAAAATGAGGATGACTTAGCTCAAGTCGCAATTTTCGACCGTCGTCGACATCACATCCGTACAATCCACAGATTTACTGCTCCATATTCAACTCGATGAAGCCACGACAGTTGTCTTCGTTATAGGAAATATATTTATTAAATAATTACCGGTGGACATATTAGACGGCTGTCGGGTAAAAGAAGAAAAAAGAAAAAAGGCATAGATGTTCAACCTTTTCTTTTTTTTTGAACGGAATTCAACCTATTCTTTAAGAAGAGGAGAATCACAAGATGTTCTAACCATCGTATCAAGGTGTAGGTGGTATCATAATGTGGGGAATGTATCGAACCGGGTTCAATGGCTTTTCTTGCGTTCACATGTGCTTGTGTAAAATTTAACGTGTTGGATCCTCACCATCATTGGTCCCGCAAATTGGTATCAAGGTGTAGGTGGTATCATAATGTGGGGAATGTATCGAACTGGGTTCAATGGCTTTTCTTGCGTTCACATGTGCTTGTGTTAAATTTAACGTGTTGGATCCTCCCCATCATTGGTCCCGCAAATTACTCAAAATGTCACTTTTGAGCAAGAGAGACAGCCTGTTGTCGGAAAAAGTTGTCCAACTAATCTTAAACCAATTTATACGATATCAATTCAATCATATTCCATTTTATCAATTTAATCCTGAATCTCAGTGCAAACTTCTAACGTTATCCTTTTGCCTAATTTTCATTAGAAACCATTGACATGTCGGTGTGTCATGTAAGATGGCGATGACTAGACTGTTACATCAGCATTTTCCCGTGAAATTTGATTAGAATGACTACATTGAAATTTCTTAGAGATTTAGGACTAAACTGAAAAAATGGAAAAGTTGAGGACTTGATTAATATTCCTATAATAGGTTTAAGACTGATTGAGTAATTTTCTCAAAATATTATTTCTTTCTTTATTTTATTTTATTTTATTTTATTTAGTGCATATGCTTCCTCTATTTAGTTTTGTCAAGTATAAAAGTCACACGATGGCAAAAATACAAAAATTTGACATGTAATTTAGTCGTGTTATGTAAGACATTTTGACACGTGTTTGATACTCTCCAACACTTTTTAATACTCTCCGACACTCTTCAACATTCTTTGATATTCGGTCAACAGTTGTTGGAAAATTTGATATCTAGTTAACTTTTTCGATATTCTTCGACACTTGAGTTCTAAAATTCGATGTGGATATTCAAAATTCTAACACGCATGTGGTTAATTTTAAGAATTTTCAATAAATGATGGCTTAAATGGTAAATATGTAAAATAATAAAAATAATGAAAATAATAAAAATTTCTTAGGAATTTTTGATTGCTTGTTATTTGTGGATGTAAATATCTTACGATATGCTCCCTCTTCTTACTTTCCTGAGAAACCAAGTTATGTGCACATGAACAATGTCGATCTGGTCTTAGGTTGTTTCAAGGTTTTGTGGAATAAGAAATCGAACCGGTTCTCCCTACTAACCTTGAACTGATTGGTCCAAGCCAATTTGATTCGATTCTTAGGTTAACCCAGACCCAATACACACCCCAATTCAATCTCAAATCTTAGAAAGCAACAACTAATAAGAATAATGACTTTTGAATCACCATCCTCCTTGAACCAAAGAGGAACATTAAACTACATCAGTGAACAAATTTTTTTCATTGGGATTAAGCCTTGAGGGCTTATTGATATACATTTTCATTAGAGGGCAAATTGAAATTTTTTCCGTCTCTATGAAAATTTTCATTTGCCATGCAAAAATATCTACTAGATATGATGTGAAGGCAAGGTAAAGAAAGAGGGAGGTCCTGAAGGTCAAATGGGAGAAATGCTCTTTAGAGACTAGCTCCTTAGAGACAAGCTTGTCATGGGTCGGTCGATTACGATCGATCAAAACACCCTGCAGCCATAGGATTATCGATCCCAAGTCAGCCTTACGCACACACGATGCGAACAGAAGAGTCGGATGGGCAAAGAGAGTGTATATTTACTTGTGAACGAACTAGTTACAATGAGAGAGATGGATCCCTATTTATACAAGTGCGGGTTGTATCTCAACCATTGATCGTCCCTCCAATCCAACGGTGCATTTTGAATCTGTATCATCATTACAAGGCTACACAGCAGGTTACTTGATGGCTATACACAACAGGCCCTTGGGAAGACCATGGGCATGTGTCGAAAGCAAAATTGGGGTCTTAGGGCCGTCTGACACAAGAGCAGCTAAACGGTCACGGGCTGCTCCTGGGCTAGTCGAACATTGCTCATGGGTCGTTCATGGGTCGGGCATGGGCTTTTGTCCGTATCGTTCATGGATCAATCATGGGCTGCCCTTCGATCAGCCCTTGGGCATGACACGGCCTTTCACGGACGGTCTTGGATCGTGCTCCGTCTGTGGGCCGTGTCCCATTTGACTTGAGGAACTCTCTCCTTTTCATTTGCCAATGGAAGATCTTCGCATCGTCTGTAAGACATAGAAGTAAAGAAGGAAGTAGCCATGTGTTGCTCAGAAATCAATGGGAAACAGCTCAGCCGATCACAATGTTCGGAGGTAAGCATCACAACATCTCTGTAGTCTAACCTCCTGCAACAAGTTGGAGGACTCCTAGAGTAAATTCATGCTGTTTTGTTTGGAAACCATCCGCACTCTGCTTAGATCAAGTGAACTCCAACTTGAATATGAAAAACTGTTTCTTCGAGATGGGAAAGCAAGATGCAGACCAAAGTTTCCGACTTGCCTTTGCTGTGATCACTACTGATCTTGGATGTGTTGAATGTGGTCTCTTGATGTGCGCTCTGCCCGGCGACTTGCCTTGGCCAATTTTTGTTGCCAGCATCCTGATGCTTGTAGTCCCGTTTGTGTTCATCGTGAGTTAAAGAATTATCGGCGAAGGACACAAAGTTTCCGGCTTTCGGTGTGGGGGTGATTTGTGTTTTATGTGAATTTCATTTGCCTGTAACCTTTCCCCCCGGTGGTCCTGATATGGACGTCATTTGGTATTATAACCACGCCGCTTATCGAGGGGTTTAACTTGTTCAGTAACCTTCCACTGCAATTTTTTTTGCTTTTTCTGCTTCTCTGTTATTCATCTCGTGTCTCTGGCCTTATGAATACTACAAGAATATGAAAAACTGCGACTCTAAGCAAATATCAAAGGGAGCCGCCGCTATTTCCACGCCTCCTCTTGCTTATCCACGCCCTCAAACTTTAAAATGGCAAACCAACCCATGGTGTCCCCCGGTCTCCACGGCCTTTTCTTGAAGCGCTCATCATCCTCCTTTATTTTGCCTTCTTCATCTACTTCTTCTGCTCTTGATCGGAGAAAATCCTCCAAGTCCCACTATAACCTCGTCTTCCTCCATCCATTTGAAGCTCATGCTCACCCCCTTCTTAATAGCCCTAGCCTGCTGTCAGCTTCTTCGGTGAGCACCAGATGCAGCCGCCTTTCATGGGGGCGATGGCTATGGCGACTTCGTCTTGCGATTGCTCGAATTCAAGACTGTCGTTTGGGATTTTGAGAGAGGGAAGGATTTGAGCTTGCGGAAACGGAACTTGAGGTCGAAGGGCAAGAGGGAGTCATCGGCGGTGAAGGAGGAGCCGTTGATTGTGGCGTCGCTTGAGGACGTAGAGGTCCTTGGTCTGGGAAATGAGGTCTTCCACCGCCGAGTCATCGGTGTCAGAAAGGTTGGAGAATTCGGCCATGGCTTTCTTCTTCTTCTTCTTCTTCTTCTTCTTCTCGGTTTGTGGTGATTTCTGATTTCCCGCTGGCTCTGTTTTACTCTGTTACCGGGAGCGGTGGGGATAGAATTTGCTCAACCGCGAGCTTAAGAGGAACCATCGAATTACAGTAGTACACCAGATAAAACTTCCATTCCCATGCGTAGTTGAAGAACAACGCAGTTTTTTCTTGCCAACGAAGAGCAACGCAGCTGAAAAACAAAATTTCAAATCCAAAGAAGGTGAGATATCAGTAAAATGAAGGAGGAAACGGAGAATGTAAGTGCACGTGAGAAGCACGTGCGCCTCTGGCCGGTCACTTTTCTCATCGTGGTTAAGCGTTGGGGGGTAATTGACACTTGCAGTTCAACAGCGGTCCGTTCATTTCTAGCTTCGCTCGTCCATCCGCCGGCACTCCGTTGTGACCACCGTTGGCTCCTCCAGTCGCCACCACCATATGGCTGATCAGGGTGCTCGACATTTTCTACAAAATTCTTGTCTGGCCATCTTTCGCGTTCATTTTCACCAGCTAAGAAATTGATTCGGCCATAGCCTAAGACATTGGAGACTCTTTCCTTACATTCGCATTTCTTGATTAATTATGTCACGTGATTTATTTATCTTAGATCCTTCAAAATATCGAACCTTGCCCCAATATAATTTCAGCCGAATTCAAAGCTTTTAGAAGCTTGCTCGGGCAATCCAATGGGGGGTAGAGCCAATCGAGAATCAATCGGGTTTTAGTAATGAAGTTCGACTAGCCAACCTCATCATCTCATGTGGATTCCCAAACCCATCTACTTATAATACACAAAACCCTTTGTTATATTCCCTTATTCTGAATAAGGTAGAATGATATGAATGATCCCAAACTTTGATTTGATGTAAAATGCCATCCCTAATTAATGCCGCTCATGAGCCGTAAATAAATGTTTAATGAAGTCACTCCGTTTACGCAAACAAGAAATCAGACATTATTTGATGATATGGATTATTGTTTGCTAAGTTAAATTTATAAAAATGGGAAGTCTACGTATCCATCTTTTTATCCATTTACATTATAAAAGGAAAAAAAAATGGACGTTAACATGTCCATCATTATTTGATGATGTAGATTATTATATGTTGATTTAGGATGGATTTACTTGGATAATCCACGCATAATTTTCCTTTGTTATCCATCATTCAAACTTAACGAACTCTATAAGCTACATCAACAGATTTCGTTAATTTGAATTAACTTAAGGATGGTATCAAATATTTTTATTTAGTCTAAAAATTAGAAAACATTTACTAATACTCTAAGGATAACGTCAAAAATATTAAAAATTCATTAACAACACTGTGCGTTTGACCAAAGTTTAAGAATCATTTTGTGGCATTTTCTCTAGAATGAAGATTGAAAAGGCCGACGCTGGGCATTGATGCACGGATTCTTACTATTATTATTATTATCAATTCACGGATTGTTACTACTATTATTACTATTTTTTCAATTCCCTCTAATTCAGTGATTAAGAAAAAGGGGGACACCAAAGGAATGACATCATCCCACAGTAGCTGTCGGAAGCTCCCATTATAACCGAAGACACTTGATAATTTCATGCACAGTCCGGTCTAGAGTTTCCGCGGGAACGAACCCACTCGACCCTTGTCTACCATTATTGCCACCATTTTCCACAAAAGTTAGCAAAAGGGATCGATAACCTAATATTTTCTCAATTGATATGTATCTGTCAAGTGTAGGGGGTCATTCGAGACAAACTCAAATGCAGGGGATCTTTTGCAAAAGAGGAGCCATCGCGCTTCCTACGGTGCATCATTTGCAGTCGCATTTTCTGCTTATGAAGATGTCGAGTGTAATAAAACTCCAGTGCAAGGTATATTGTCGGTGTAATAAAACCCCGTGCCATAAAACCCGATGAAACTGGAGTACGTCAGCGCGATAAAACTCCACTTGGGGCGGGGTATAGAAGTTCTGCCTTCCTCCCATCGACAAAATGTAGGCTCGCATCAAGTTTTGTTTCGGACGATGAAGGAAAGAGGCTGATCACACGAAGCTCGAAGTTTAATGGGAAACAACGAGGTGATCAGAGGTAAGGAACGACCATGAACTGCAACATCACCTCACTTGTAGTCCAGCCTCTTTCAATAACTGCGGAGGATCGAGAGCTAATTCATGCTGTTTCAAGTTCCTTTCCTGAAGAAGGAACTTTGGAGGGCCGCCAAGTACATAATGATTATTTTTTTTTGTAAAAAATGTTGTTTTTCCACGCTGAAAATACAGTTGATTCTTTATGATTTCAAATGATTCTTTTTTCCTTTTTCAAAAGAAGACTTGAAAGCTAATTTGATTTAGTGATCGATTATTGAATGGAACTGGCATTCTAGCCTTGGAATCAGATCGGCGACCAATCCAGTCCTAGGCTACTTCAAGGTTCGCAAAACAGGAAATTGAATAGGTTTTACATTAGAACTAATCTTAAATTAGACAACTCAAGCTTATTCAATTCGATAATCAGTTGAATAGAATCGACATTCTAGCCTTGGAATGTCCTAGGCTGCTTCAAGGTTAGCAAAACAAGAATTAAACTGGTTCAACGCTAGAACTAACCTTGAATCGGTTGGCTCAAGCCGATTCGATTCGATTCCTAAATTAAACCACACCCAATGCACACCACAAATCAAATCTCAATTCTCAAAAATCAACAAATAATAAAAACCATAACTTTTGAATCATCATCATCTTTGAACTAAAGAGGAACATTAAATTACTTCAGTGAATGAAATTTTTTTTATCGGAGCTAAGCATTGGGGGCTAATTGATATATATTTTCCATTGAGGGGTAAATTGAAACTTTCCACATCTTTATGAAATTTGTTATTTACAATGCAAAAATGTCTACCGAAGGATGATGCGAAGGCAAATTAAAGAAAGAGACATTGATTATAAGTATGGGTGACAATGATAAGGAGGAGCACAAGGGATTAAATTGGAGATGCTATGAGGTGCACGACAGATGGACTCTTGTCATTTTTGTGTGTGGGTCCATTTTCAAAAGTTCTCAGGGGTGAGAGATGACTTTAGGATCTCGGTAAGTTTAGGATATTGAAATATCCTGAACTTACCGAGATCCTAAAGTCATCTCTCACCCCTGAGAACTTTTGACCCACATATTCTCCTCATCATGCGCCTGTATATGAGAGACAATGACAGACTCTAGTCCAAACTCCAATCGAATTCCTCATGCTCTTTCTTCCAACTCCATCCAATCCCAACAAGACATCAAGATCTACGCATCGTCTATATGACATGTTGTTGCAGAAGTAAAGAAGTATCCACGCATTGCTCAAAGATCAATGGGAAACCACTCCTCAACCCATCACAATGTTCCAAGGTAAGCATCACAACACCTCCGTAGTCCAACCTCCTTCAACAAGTTGGAGGACTCTTGAGTAAACTGATGCTGTTTTGTTCGAATACCATCTGCACTCCACTTATATAAGGTGAACTCATCCTTTTCAATACTGCATACTAAAACATGTTCAAATCGCCTAAGGTTTTTTGTCTATTAATACTGAAATCATGAAACGAATTCAAATTGCCTATATTTTTTTGCCTGCTAATCTATCAATATGCTTATTCTCGATCCTTCTGTGGAAGACTGTTGTCCAACAAGTTGCTTGGTGATGTTAAGGTATGCAGCACCACATGTAGCTCAAATCAATGAAGATCTTGATTCACTTGCACAAGCCTTGCGTCAACTCATCCGGGAGAGGGACAACTTTATAGTTCTGGCCAACAATTCCATAGCAACATGCATCGTGCTTATCTGTTCAGCCATTAAAATCATCCGGCAAAGATTAGTCTTTGGAATGGGAAGGCAAGATGTTGATCCAAGTTTCCAACTTGCCATTGCCGGGATCGCTGTTGCTCTTGGATGTGTCGAATGTGGTCTCCTGATGTGCGTTCTGCTCAGTGGCTTGCCTTGGCCGCTTTCTGTTGCCTGTGTCCTGATGTTGGTAGTCCCGTTCGTGTTCATTTGAGTTAAAAAGGATTATTAGCTAGTTTCTGGCTTTCGATGTGGTGATCTGCGTTTTGTGTGAATTTCGTTTGTCTGTAACCTTCCCCCCGCTGGTACTGATCCGAACGTTATTGTTGTATTATTACCACACCGCTTATCTAAGGGTTTACATGTTCTGTGCCCTTCCACTGCAAAATCGTTTTCTTTTCCTGCTGCTCTGCTTTTCATCTTAGGTCTCTGTTCATATGAAAACTGTTTCGACATGAATGTGAAAAACTGCGACTTAGCAAATATCAACGGGAGCCGCTATTTCCAGGCCTCCACTTGCTTGTCCACGCCCTCAAAACCTTAAAATGGCAAAAGAACCCACGGTTCCCCGGGTCGCCACCGCCTTTCTTGAAGCGCTCATCATCCTCCTTCATTTTGCCTCCTTCAGCAACTTCTTCTGCTCTTGATCGTGTAAAACACCCAAATCCCACAATACCCTCGTCTTCCTCCATCCATTAGAAGCTCATGCTCACCCCCTACTTAATAGCCCTAGCCTCAGTGTTGGCTTCTTCGGCGAGCACCAGATGCAGCCGCCCTTCGTGGGGCGACGGCTATGGTGTCTTCGTCTTGCGATAGCTCGAACTCGGGAGCGTGGTCTGGGTTTTGGAGAGAGGGAAGGATTTGAGCTTGCGGAAAAGAGGAACTCGAGGTTGGGGGGCAAGAAGGAGTCGTCGGCGGTGATAGAGGAGCTGTTGATCGCGGCGATTTTCTCGAGGACGTAGAGGTCCTTGGATCAGGGAAATGAGGTCTTCCACCGCCGAGTCATCGGCGTGAGAAAGGTAGAAGAATTCGGCCGTGGGTTTCTTCTGCTTCTTCATCTTCTTCTTCTTCTGCGTCTGTGGTGATTTCTGCTTTCTCACTGGCTCTGTTTTACTCTGTTACCGCTGCGAGCGGTGGGGATAGAATTGTGCTTAACCGCGAGCTTAAGAGGAACCATCAAATTACAGTGGCACGCCAGATAAAACTACCATTCCCATGCGTAATTGAAGAATAACGCAATTCTTTTCTTGCAAACGAAGAGCAACGCACCTGAAAAACAAAATTCCAAGTTCAAAAAGGGCGGGGTACCAGTAGATTAAAGGTGGAAACGGAGAATGTAAGCGCACGTGATATGCGCGTGCATCTCTGGCCGGTCGCTTTTCTCGTCGGGTAAAGCATTGGGGGCTAATGTGGGGGGTGATTTGAGACAAACTCAAATGCAGGGGGTCTTTTGCAAAAGAGGAGCTGTCGCGCTTCCTGCGCCGTATCATTTGCCTCGTGATCGTCTACAAAATGTGTTTGCCAAATCGTAGGCCCGCATCAAGCTTTGTTTTAGACGAGGAAGGAAGAGGTTATCCACCGGCTGTGTTCCATCACGTGAATACTGTTTTAGTCAGAAACAATCTGCATGATGAACTCGTCCTTTCTCATGTTGTATTGTTAACCCATGGTACAAGTACAAATGGACCAATTTTATCTTTTTTCGAGTTTGGTTTGGCTTGGTTAAACGATCATTAAGTTTATTCTTGATATTTATTGTGTGAAAAACGAATGTCTAACGAATAGTATATTGATTTTAATCCTAAAAGTATAGCAGGGTACGTAACTCAAATCGCTACAAATTATAACGAGTATCTCAATATACTGGATGAGACTTTACGTCAACTCATCAAGGCTAGATCTACAAGTTGAGCTAACATTATCAATGAATGCAGTACCATGCTAATCTATACAGCAATCAACATAGTCAGGCAAATATTAGTCTTCAAGATGGGAATACAAGATATGAGCTCGATTCCTACTTTCCGATGCTCTCATCTCTATTGCCCTTGGATGCATTTCGTGCAATCTCCAAATGTGCATTTTGCTTGCTAACATGCCTTGGCCCGTTGCATTTATCTTGATTTTGGTGATCCCGTTTGAGTTCATCCTGAATCAAAGGATTAATTAGCGAATGGCGATAGTTTTCAACATTCGATATGGTTGATGGTGTTCGTTGGGGCCTGTTCCTCATGGTGACGTGTATTTTCTAAGAATTTTGGTTTGCTTCTATAACCTTCCGATGGCAAGGTTGGTCCTCCGTGTGTTTGCTGGGTCTAGTTCTCTGTACAGCCAAATCCAATTTAAAGTATCCAATTAGACAGCTCGCAAATTCTAAGTAACTTATTCGACCGTACTCCAAAAGTAAAGCAAGCTGGACAAGTACAAGTCTGGACAACTACAAGCTTGATCACTAATGTTGTGCTTTTAAGACCAGTTTATCAAAATTACTTGTTAACATCATTCATGCATTAATTATTAAAATCACAAGGTAACTCATGCCTAGCACATGGCCGAACGGCAACGGCCACGTGTGCATGTTATTTTTATCTCTACATAACCCAATAATGACAGACTTATTGGGCCAATTGAGATTTTGGTTCTTAAAACCACACAAAAACCTGCTCTTTTTTTTCAACTGCTGTAAAAAGAGTACACGCGCGGGCGTGGAAATAGACTTTAAAAGTGTAGAGGGTGTTAATTATAAAAATAAAAATAATATGAGAAAAACATTTAAACGATCTTAAGATTTATATTCCATATTAGTAAGTATGATATTTAGAGGATTATATCTCAAGTATTTTCAAATTTATAATTCTGTCCATTTTGTTATACTATACCAGCATCATACATATATATAGGAGGAATGCGCCTTTCAAATATATTAATGATTCCCTTCAGCATTTACATCACCTACCATTGATTCTCCTCTTGTGAAAACTCAGCAAAAAAGATTGTCAATTGCGCAGGAAAAGAGATTTGAACCAGTTTGAAATGGATCCTGGATAGAACAGGAGAACTCCATCCTACAGACTCCCTATCCATTTCAAAGAGAACCACAACCGAATCTGTCCTAGAAGCTGTAAAAGTTGGATTCCACCATCGTGCCTCGATAGTCGATCAACTTGTATCAGAAATCAACGCCAAACCCATAATGGTTAACGAGGGATGCATCTGTACAGCAGACCCGACCATAAACTTCACCACAATGAAGAAAAGAGCCAGCCTGATGGAGAAACACACGATCTCTTGACTAGTAATTGAATAGCAAACGGGTAAAGAAAGTATAAATAAGGGCCTTCATAAAGTCGTAAGATATGGATTAACACTATCCTCTGGGATGAAGGCTCTGAAGCTTCATCATCAATCTAAACGCTCCATCTGCAGGGTTAATGACACCAGTTGATAATAAGTCGGTTTGCCAGTAAAACAGAGGCAAGTACAGCCAGCAGGAGGCAGCCCATACAAAATCACACGACAGGTAAACAAATCATCAATGAACAATTGCTTGTTCTCTCGTTCGGGTTGGTTAGAATTATGAAAAGTCAGATGATGCATTACCTTCCAAAGACCATCATTAAGATAATGCATGTTATCCACCCCAATGCCCTTGTTAACAGCCTGTCTGCATATCAAGCAATTGACTTAGTCTTAAAAAGAGATATAACAGATATGCAAAACAAGAAATGGGTAACTATTATTCATGTTGTTCACCGAGAATTCTATTGAGCAGGTTCCAAATATGATTCTATGAAAGAGATTCTGATTCTTGAATGTGGATATGGGAGGAAACTCACATGTCTTTAGCCGACATTTTTGTAAAGCCTATTGCAAGCGCATGTTGCTTGCCTTCAGCCATAATTGCCTGAAAATAAGAAACAAACAGAAAAATATACCTTTCCACACTATAATGCCACAGCCAAAAACAGAAAACTCAAGTCTAAATTGAACAGTCCTAAAAGAGAACTGCTACCGATTAAGCCAAGCATTAAACATCATTGGATAGACTCAACGTTGGTAGGCGTGCAGCATTGGAAATTGGTAGGTGTGACTCTTACCACAGGAGTCTCTGCGCCAACTTCATCATCCAAAGCACCTCCAGGAGAGGTAAGGCCAGGACACATAATGTTTGCACCAGCAAGGACAAATTTTATTGCACCCCTGTCTACTTGTAATTTCTTCATTATATTTGGATCTGCACCACACTCGGCAACATTAGATGCAACAACTCAAGAATTTCTAACAATCAACATTGTCATAACAGGCAAATTTTCTGATGATAATCCTAATTCAAGTTTAGCATGTCTACCAAATTGAAAGCCCCAACGAGGTTTGCTCCAAGTGACAAAGAGATATTGTCTGAGCATTAAGTTTATATATTCCGACCTAGAAGTTAATCTAAAAGGTATATATATATAACAAGATCACAGGTTAAGTGCAAATCCAATCAGCACACCTCGATTAACAAAATATGACTCGGTTAACAAAAATATGACATGATTACAATTCAAAGCCAAGAATCCAGCCTAAAGAATCAGACGTAATCAGCACTTACTCATGTCAACCTACACTGAAGTCATCCGACTTTCTGTAATTTGTATGCAACTCCAGTTTAAAGATTGATGAATAACTACTAATAAGATGCATTTTCAAATATACACCCTGCAAGCACTCAAACATATAAGTGCGTGCTTGTTTGTGCTTCAGCAAAAACAACGTGTCAAAATTTGTATATTGTGAAAGTTTGAGGTGTTCCGGATTAAGAAAATTCAAGTGTGTCTGTCGCAATATTTGGATTAGGCAAAAAGTAAAAACCCATTAGAACACGTCCTAAATTTACTAAGGCCCATCTAAGAGTAGCATCGACATGGTACTGCAAAAACTAGCGGATAAGTAATGGTAGAGACTACTATCATCTGCAAATCAAGGAGAGCTATGAAAACTTGAGAAGATGGTGAGAGATACTGTACATTGATGCAGAAGTCGGAGGGTTGGCATGTAAGGACCGTCACGGATGTTGAAAAAGAGAGGCACATTGTTCACCAGAACCAAATTCAGATGGTTTTGACTGGAGGGAAGCAAAGAAAGCCCTCTCAGAAGCGAGTCTTGACGCATTATACAATTTTAAAGGAAGCCACAAGAAGAAAGTGTCTATCAACTGAAATCTTACAAAGGAGCTTGACAAAATAAATAGCAATTAGATGAGAACAAACCATTTGGCAACAATGAGTGGAGACTTCTTGGGAAGCAAATCATCCAGCACTGGCTCTAATCCTGGATACTGAATCAACAGCACAAGTGAATCAAATCATATCAAGTGATGTACGAGAAAAGAAAATATAAAATAACTAACAATTATCAGACCTCTTCTGCAATACTTTGCCGTATTTTACGTTGTACAGATGCCTTCACTTGATTTTGTGCAGATACCTCTTCTGAGGAGAACCTGAGAAGTGAACTTGTGACCAGTTGATCTAGAGAGAGAGAGAGAGAGAGAGAGAGAGAGAGAGAGAGAGAGAGTACTCTCTCCCGATTGTAGGCGGGAACATCAGCATCAGGCAGGTAAACAAAGCCCTCTACAGTTAATTAAAAATGCAACATATAGAAACCCGGTCCCCATAAGAATTCACAGATAATCTACTTGAAAGCATCATCTGATTTGCCAGTCTTGATGGAGTTTAAAATGTTGCAAGTACTCAGTCATCATAAAGAGTTCTACCACAGAGCAAGTCATCCCTGACAAATTTGCCCAAGCTTCGATAGGATAAGTCATCCACGATTACAACCTTAGAGCAACAGTAGTACTACAGATTAGGACTATCATGAAGGCGCCATTCTAATCCCTTCATCCAACAGTTACTGTACAGCAAGACAAGCATACAGGACGACCACTTCCCCGACCCAAGTATTTTGTCACTCAAATCAAACGCAACCCAAAAACCTTACAGACCAGCTACCAGGCCATTACCCAGAAAAACAACCCAACAATTGTCTCTGCAGTTAACGCATGTATCACACCATAAGATGAATATTACTGAGAAATCAAAATGATAAAGATTTTCACATAGGGTGGGGTAAATGTTCCTGCCTGACAAACTCAGAAGCCTATATCAACGATCCTCGACATAGTATACTACGCAAAACGACAGGATCAGGCCCGTCCGAATGCAAATCCGGAGAGGGGAAAATAATTTTAAAAGACAAATTTCAGCATCATCCAGCTTCACTGCCCATTGAACGGCCTCCAGTCAGCGTAGCTCACACTCTGGAGCACACAACAATCACAACCCAACCTCATTCGGACGCACAACCGACGACACCCAAGATTTGCTACTGCCAGATACCACGAAACGCAAGTAACCCAAGATTTGTCCCCAACAGATTTCACTTCCCCGAAACATCGATCCACAGAAAATCGCCTAAAGTTCACTTTTTGAACATAAGTGCGACCGAAAAAACGAGTTTTTGTCCACCACGAATCATACCAAAAAACACCAAGATTGCACAGCGTAGCGAACGGGAGCGGATACACGAGCGAGCCGAAGAGCGAGATAGCGAGCGAAATGGGGAAGAGGAATTGAGTACGGAGCTTACTTCTTGAACATAATTGCAGAGGGAGACGACGAATTCGAGGGCGCCTGATCACCTCAATGCGAGCGAAGAAGACGACGGCGAGGAAGAGGTTTAGATCGATGGAGAAGTAAAACCCCCTTTCCTCTTTTACCGTTTCTGGAGGAGGAAAAGTGGGGAGTGCACGCAGCCAGCAGCGCACAATAGCGCCGCGTCGTTGTCAAGCGCCCTTTTTCTGATTACACATAAAAGTAATGATGAATAAAATTTGCTGTATCACAAAAAACTCCGAAGTAATGTATTGGAGAGAAATTTATAAATTTAAGGCAGAACTATGGCTATTAGCATGTTTTCGAGGGAAATCTCATGGCAAAATTAATAGATTTATCAACTTTAGTCCGTTCTTTTTAGATCTAACTTTCCAAAACAATACGAGAAGCTCATTCATATTGAATTTTCAGGTCACACCACGTTAAACGTGAGTACTAAGTCAAACTAATCCTACTCGATCGATTCTAGTCTAGGATAAATTGCACATTTCCAAAGACTAGTAACCGACGTCAATCTAGAATCACTCATATTGAACTTGAATAACTTTTGTATTTGTCTAGCAAGAGTTGTTGCACTTTTAGGACAATATTGGTCATACAATACCGAAAGTCGTAATAGCTTTCCCGAGATAATGGTTTGCTCTACAACTTTTGGCAGTGTCCAATTTGTCTTCAACTTAGTAAATGCTGACACATCAAGTAAACTTTTCTGGGATATGCATTGTTTGATCTCTACCTCCTCTTCTTTCAAGACACAAGCGGTTCTCAACCCTCTACAATAATGTGAAGAGGTCGTAGTTTTTTTTCTCTTTTTTTTTTTTTTTTTGGTTTATGGTGTTTAACACTTAATATTCCCCATCTGCCCTACAGCACAGGCAACACTAACCACAGCAAAACAGCATCGGTGACTCCTGAGTATGCTCAGCCTGCTCATAGCAAACCAGGTCCCTCTGCGTCGTTCCATCAAACACCTTGCGCGCATAACTGATTTGCCCGCGTTCTGCATATGCATCAACCAAAGCCGCCTCAACATACGTAACGGACTAAAGCCCAGTTTTTGCAGTCTCCCCATGAACAACTTCCCAACCGCACGCAAGCAGCTTCGGATCGGAAGCGCACGGTTTGAGAACGAAAGGGGAAGTGTAGTTTAGTAGGCAAGTCGCCACCTCTGCGCATGAGGGCGTAAAGCTCCATCGTATCCGCACGATGCTCATTATTGGCATCCGGTCGCATCATCGTTTTCCATAGGAACAAATTAGGTCTCTCGCACTTAGCAGTGACCCCGTCGAACACGGACCGCGCGCTATCTGGGCGTCCAAATTTGGAGTATTTGATGATCATCCGAGCGCTCAAGTGTAGGTCTTGTGTGATGAGACCGCGAGCCGAATAGCCAGAAAACACTTTTCACAGCAAATAAATTTGATTTTGTGTAATACTTTCCAGAATTTTGAGGAAATGGATATGGATTGTTCTTTCTTTTCTTTTATTTTCATTTTTCTATTAGGCAAATGAAAGGATTGGATCATGTGCCGGCTCACATATCTGTTGAATCGAATTGATCTATTTTTCTACATGTTTTAGCAACTCATGATATAACCCAGATACGTTCAAATTACTCACGATTCCAATGCATTAGTTAAGAGTCGTCATTGTCGCCACTGCTCTATCACCACCACCAGCTAATGCCGCCTCCATATCTCCGCTACACAAGCTCGAACCTGGCAGAAGTATACGTGGTAAATTATACTTTAAAAGAAATTGGACTGAGTAAGTCGCCACAACGAGAAGAAAAAGTAAGGAAATGGACTTGGAGAGGCGAATGAATAGCCGTAAGCTTAAATCCTTGATATTCGTGCATGTTCAATAGGTGAGAGGCATGCGCTAATCTTTAGGAACCGGCAGTTTACCAAAACAGGTAGCTATGGCCAAAAAACAAGTCAGCCCTCTACACCAAACTCCTACAAAAGGAGCGACCCCTTGGTCCGTGGCAGATGCATCATCATCAGAGGACCTCAGAAAGAAAAACTAACGAAAACCAAAGGTGAATCACTAGTTAGAACATACAGAACATCATGGAGGGGAATCTTAACCGTCACATATCATATAAACATCACCATTTAATTTGCTAAAGCCAGTTCAGAGACCAAGTCAATTAACAGGTCTGGTGGCATAACTAGCAGCTAACTTTGCAGTATGTCACTTCCTCCTTAGGTCTCAGCCAGCAGAACTATTACGAAATAGAAGAACCCATCTAAAGTGATTCATTTACAGAGGCAGCAGTGTCACAGAGACATGCCAGTTATGAGGCAAACTTACTATGAAACAGGTCCTAAGAAATCACCCTCCAAGCTAACTAACACCCGAAACTCCCTCTCCACCTCGAGCCACTTTGTTCCAATCACCATGAATCGGACCGTCACATCTTTACTGATCTTGGAAAGCTTGTCGTTCAGGAATACAGGATTCTCCCCAGGCACATACTTGTAGTCCGCCATCTTCTGGTTGGAGAGGTAGACGTTATCAACAGGCCCGCATCTCAACAAGACCCCATGCTTGAAGACCTTGTGCACCACTCCGTCCAGGATTTCTCCCCGGAGAACCTTGAAGGTGATGCCACTGAAGACCACAGGGAAGAGGACATCTCCAGAATGTTGTCTCACTTTCCCTTCACCGATGCTATCCAGTGTCGTCACAGCACAGAAATAACCGAGGTCCTTTGTTGCCTTCTTACACGCAAAGTCGTCCAATAGGCGTACTGTGATGGACCTTTGCAGCATTAGTCCCTTTGCATCCAGGTCTTCTGCTGAAATGATCACATTCCACAGCAACTGCACCTTCAGAAACATTTCCAAATGCTATCTGATGAACATTAACAGATGGATCAGTTTTATCCACAACTCTTTGGAAAGAGCCATTCGATTGCACTAAGTTCAAGCTCGTGACATGACAGTACAAAGTCCAACAATCTAATCATTAAATGAACTGGCAATATGACACTACCACATTCAAAAAGAAACTCTTGGATGCTCTTCAACTTCCAATATGTTAATTCTAGATATTTGAGCAAAATGTAATCACTATAATCCATGCAGAGTCTTTGAGGTATTGGACCTTTGTCAGCAAAGAACCATGCTACATCAATAGAGTGCTAGCCCTCACAAACCATACCTTGGGAGAGCTAAGGTGTAGAATTGAAACTTGAGACAGGAGAAGAGTCAATTTTTAAGTGCAGATAATTATAGTGAGGCATGCTCCAAACTTATCCACGATTGAACTTAACTGACATGTCAAACTGCATGTATATCTTACAGAGTGCAGACAATGGAAAATTAGACAATCAAAAATCTCATTCAATATTGAGTTCAGAACTCACATTTCTCAAAAAGAAAAGTACAAATCAGAAATGATACAACTCAAAAACTATGAGATAGAGCATAGCTATGCACACTAATCAAAAGAGAGAACATGGCAACTAATCCATCTTACAAGTTACTTCAGTAGTGTATATTCCCTCCCTAAACTGTACTCTGTAAATAGAGACGGGCAGAAGGCAAATAAGACTGAAAACAAAAGAAATTGATAGCACAATCTCAAGCCAGTTAAAGACATGCAAACCCAGATCAAGCGACACTAGGCCACTTCCAGGGATTCAAAGGTGGATTTAAAAAGTCACCTGCCGATGCTTTACGGCATTATACCCACTCATTACAGATAACCCTTGCATTCTATCAAATACCGCGGCCACTATGACTGAAGCAATTCAAGTAAACCAAACGGGTCATCCAGAAAACAGAAATAGCACAATCTAGAGCATACTTGCAGTATTTCCTTTCAAGCAAGAAGCTAGCTGTCGAATCAGCGAGTGACTTTCTAGTTTCCCTCCTTTCCCATCCTCAGTAGTGAGTACAGACTATATTAGCAGACCTTAGCCAGTCAGTTTGTGTGTTTACATGCACCGACCCAAACACGGATCGATGTGAGCTCAACCAAACCATCTACTTGAACTACCACATTGCGTCCTTTCATCGAAGAGCTACCGACTAAACCCGCATTACGCAGATTCTACCCACATGATAGCAAGAATAACCCGGATCATTCTCTCACATTCCTAATATCTTCCCTTTGCCCAGTTGCCCTAGGTCACTGTAGTCCATCTCCCGCTTCAAATGAAACGGAAAGTTCTCAAATTTCACCCATACCCACCATTTCTAGCCAGTAATCACTGATAATCAGGAGTAAAAGGATCACATTCCACAACGAATCCCACAGAAACGGGTAAGGACAATACAAGTGTCAATATTTTCATACAAAGGCTAAATTAAGTGCCAAAATTCTTTTTCGCTCACTTTGAGTACCATAAATTCAAAAAATTGATCACTTGAGCGCTACTTCCAATTGGCCCCGCCAGAAAAGCCGAGATGGCTGTCGGAAAATATTATTTTAATATTTTAATATTTATTATTATTTTTTGAAGTTTCATTTTTACTTTTTTTGCTTTTCTTTTTTTAGGGCCAACGAGGGTCTACGGTGACCCTTGCGGCCATGGCCGGCGAGGGCCCTCGAGGCCTCACCCACAATCGATGAGGGCCTGATGGCCGGCATGATCGAGGCCGGCGAGGGCCCTCGAGGCCTCACCCACAATCGATGAGGGCCTGATGGCCGGCATGAGCGAGGCCGGCGAGGGCCCTCGAGGCTTCACCGGCAATCGATGAGGGCGCGATGACCGGCAACCCTTGCCGGCCATGAAACCCTCGCCCTCGGCTGCGAAGGTCTTGGGCAAGGCCGTCGGGGCCTCTCGCCGGTGATTGCGAGGGCCCTCCCCGCCTTGCTCTCACCGCCAAGGCCTTGGGCAACGGCGTCGGGGCCTCACCGGCAGCAGGCAAGGCCGCAAGGACCCTCGCGCACAGCCGCCCAAAGCCAGCGAGGACTCTCGTGGCCTCACCAGCAGCCGGTGAGGCCCCAACGGCCTCGCCCAAGGCGTTTGCGGCCAGGGGCAAGGGTTTCACGGCCGGCGATGATTCATAAAATCCGCGTAGGACGTGTGGCGAAAGTGGTACTGAAATGGAGCGATTTTTACTCTAGTTCGGCAGTCAAGTAAGTCAAAAAAAAAAGTTTTGATATTTAAGTGAACAATTGCACTGTACTTGACCCCACAGAAACCAAAACCAGAGCCTACGGTCATGCAAATCGGCGAGCAAAGCAAAACGGCTCGCCTCGATTCAAAACCCTCGAAAATCTGGAGCGATCTTGAAGAAATTGAGTTGAAGCAAACCTGGAATGCGAGGCAAACGGCGAACGAGAGTCGTCAAACTCCTCGTCTCTTTTTCTTACGACTTGCTAATGGTGTGTTTGGATTTTGGGACCTAGGGCTTCCAAAAAATTGTGTTCTTCTCTCTCTTTTTGTTGCGATTTGCATTGTTATAATCCTCCCGTTGAAATGGGTCTTAAATTTTCGGCGAAAAAAAAAAAATCATTCATGACTCATTTAAAATATAAATAAGTCATAAATAGGTCACTTAAATCTTAAAAAGTTTAAAAAAAAATCTTAAAAAGTTTACTTAAATGAGTTTAAAAATTAAAAACCTAAAATAAATGAGTCTAAATGGGGTTAAGCTTAGAATCCATTTCCAATCTAAGGCTCACACACTATCTTTCCTTATAAAAATATTTTTTTTATAAAAATTTACTTTTTATCTTCCCTTTTTCTTTTTTTTTTTTTTCTCTCTCATTTTTTTTTCCTTTCTTCTTCCATCTTTCTCAACCGGTGGCCGGCGTGACAACAGCTCAAGAGGGACAAACTTGATGGAGGCCGACAAAGCTTGAGGTCACTAGCCTCAAGCGAGCTCAAGGTCACCGACTACTAGCGAGGCTCAAGCCTCACCGATTTTAGGTCTAGTTAAATGAGTTGGGTGTAAGTCGAGAATAAGTCGAGAATTTTGCATTACGGTAAATGAGTCATAAACAAGTTAAATAGATCGTTATGGTCAGACCATTTATGACCTAACCTAAACTCAATCTGATTGACATGTTATGATGTTGAACTTAGTGCAATCGAATGCCTCTTACTAAAAAGTTGTAGATAAAATCGATCTATCTATTAATGTCCATTAAATAGCATCCAGAATTTTTTTGGTGATCATTTTGGCAGAAAATCTAGATACTAAGGGACTAAGTTCATGAATCTCTAAGCAAATACATGCCATTTCCTATCTAGATTATTGGCGGGGTTATCCCTCTTTCTTAATCATTTGTTCTGCTATATTCCATGGATTGTCTATCCTTAGCCTCTATGTCAAAATTAGACTGGAGAGATAGTGGTTTATCGTAGGGTGGATGTCAACTATTCAAGTCTGTATATCTCTAACTCATGAACTTAGCCGATACAAAGTTATAAAATAACACCCAAATTTTCCGATTCTATAGTTCAATCTATTATTTCTCATGGACGTTGTTCTTAAATTGTATAGTTACCTATCTATAAATTATTTTCCATCCTCTATCATTTTGCTTTAAGAAAATTCTAAATAAAATTTTGAAGTGCCTTCATCTTATCAAAAGATGGTCCAAAGTTGATCTTGTTTTAAATAAGAGCAAATCTTCACCAACCAACAAGTATATGCATCTCATGTGCTGATTCTTATGGCAAAATTAATAGATTTCTCAATTTTAGTTCGTTCTCCTTAGATCTAACTTCCCAAAACGACATGAGAAGCTCATTTGGGTTGACTTTTCAAGTCAATCCACGTTAGGCATGAACACTAGACCGAACTGACTCTACTCGGCCGATTTTGGTCCGGTTTTAGGGTTTACAAGGCAGGTTGCAGATTTTCAAAAACTAAGAACCGATGTCAACCTAAAATAGCCCACCCTTAACTTGCATCACTTTTATACTTGTACAGCAATAGTTCTTGCACTTTTAGGATAATACTTACTTGTCCTACAACGCCAAAATTCGTAATTGCTTTCCCGCCTGAACGGTCCGCTCTACAACTTTTGGCACGTCAAATTTGTCTTCAACTTAGTAAATGCTAGCACATCAAGAAACCTTTTGGGAAAATGCCTTGTTTGATCTCTACCTCCTCCGAAGAATTCGATTCTTTCGAGACATAAGCGGCTCTCGACCCTTTACAATAACGTGAAGAGGCCGTGGTTTTTTTTATCTTTCTTTTTTATGGTGTTTAACAGTTAACAGCACAGGCAACACTAAGCGAAAGACCCTCCTCTGGCTGCATCCAGCAAAATAGCATCAGTGACTCCCGAGCATGCTCAGCCTGCTCATAGCAAACCAGGTCCCTCTGCGTCGTTCCATCAAATACCTTGCGCGCATAACTGATTCGCCCGTGTTTTGCATACGCATCAACCTAAGCCGCCTGCGTTTTGCATACACATCAACCTAAGCCACCTCAACAAACAATTCAGACTCAAACCCAGTTTTTATGGTCTCCAATGAGCAACTTCCTGACTGTGCGCAAGCGGCTTTGAATCAAAAGCGCACACTTTGAGAACAAAAGGGAAGGTGTAGTTATTAGGCAAGGCGCCACCTCTGCACAGAAGGGTATAAAGCTCCAACGTATCCGCACAATGTCTATTATTGGGATATGCTCGCATTATTGGGATATCCGCACAATGTCTTAGGAACGAGTTGGGGCTCTCGCACTTAGCAGTGATGCCATTGAACAAGGACCGCACACCATCTGGGCATCCAAATTTGGAGTATTGATGGGGAGAGCTCATCACTGTCGCCACTCCACCGCTACCACCACCACCAGCCGCTGCTGCCTCCATATCTCTGCTCCACAAGCTCAGACCCGACAGAAGTAAGTATGGTAAATTCTACTTCAAAAGAAACAGGATTGAGAAAGTTGAGGTAATGAGGAGAAAAAGTTAGGAAATGGACTTGGAGAATCGAATGAATAGCCGTAAGTATAAATCCTTGATATTCATGCATATATTCCCACTTGAGGTGCAAATCTGGTTCAACAGGTGAGAGACAATTGATGCACTAATCTCTAGGAACCGGCAGTTTGCCAGAACAGGTAATAATGGCCAAAAAACAGGTCAGTTCTCTACACCAAACTCCAATAAAAAGGTCCACCCCTTAGTCCGCAGCAGATGCATCATCATCAAAGGACCTCAGAAAGAAAAACTCATGGAAACCATTGGTGGATCACTAGTTAGAGCATACAGAACATCAAGAAGGGGAATCTTAACCATCACATATCATACAAACATCACTATTCAACTTGCTAAAGCCAGTTTATAAACCGAGTTAATTGACAGATCTGGTGGCATCCAACCGCAATACTTAAAAGATCAACTAGCTAAAGCTAATTGAACAGGTTGCAGTATGCAACTCCCTCCTTGTGTCACAACCAGCAGGACTACTACAAAATAGAAGAACCCCTCTAAAAGTGATTCATTTACAGAGGAAGAAGCGTCATAGAGACATGCTGGTTATGTGACAAACTTACTATGAAACAGGTCCTAAGAAATCACCCTCCAAGCTGACCAACGCCTGAAACTCCCTCTCCACCTCGAGCCACTTCGTTCCAATCACCATGAATCGGACCGTCACATCTTTACCTATCTTGGACAGCTTTTCGTTCAAGAATACAGGATTCTCCCCAGGCACATACTTGTAGTCCACCATCTTCAGGTTGGAAAGGTAGACATTCTCGACAGGCCCGCATCTTAAGAAGACCCCATGTTTGAGGACCTTGTGCACCACTCCATCCAGGATTTCTCCCCGGAAAAGCTTGAAGGTGATGCCGCTGAAGACCACAGGGAAAAGGACGTCTCCAGAATGTTGTCTTACTTTCCCTTCGCCGATGCTATCCAGTGTCGTCACAGCACAGAAATAACCCAGGTCCTTTGTTGCCTTCTTACACGCAAAGTCATCCAAGAGGCGTATTATGATGGACCTTTGCAGCATTAATCCCTTTGCATCCAGGTCTTCTGCTGAAATGATCACATTCCATGGCAACTGCACCTTCAGAAACATTTCCGAATGCTATCTATGAACATTAACAGAAGTATCAGTTTTATCCACAACTCTTTGGGAAGAACCATTCGATTGCACTAAGCTCAAGATCACAACATGACAGTGCAAAGTCCAACAATCTAATCATTAAACAACTGGTAATATGACGCTATCACATTTCAAAAAAAGAAAAAAAATACCCTTAGATGCTCCTCAACTTCCAATATGTTAATTCTAGACATTTGAACAAAATGCAATCAATATAATCCATGGACAGTATTTGAGGTATTGGAGCTTTTGTCAGAAAAATCCAACCATTTTACATCACTGGAGTACTAGGCCCTCATACCTTGGGAGAGCTAAGATGCAGAATTGAAACTTGAGACAGAAGAAAAATAAATTTTTAGGTGCAGATAATTATAGCGAGACATGCTCCAAACTTATCTACAATTGAACTTAACTGACACTTCAAACCGCATGTATATCTTACACAGTGAAGACAACAGAAAATTAGACAGTTGAAAATCGAGTTCAGAACTCACATTTCTCAGAAAGAAAAGAAATAATCAGATTTGATAAAACTCGAAAAATATAAGTCAGAGCATAGCCATGCATACTAATCAAGGGAGAGAACTTAGCAACTAATTCATCTTACAAGTTACTTCAGTAGTGTATTTCCCCTCCCTACACTGCACTCTGTAAATAGACACAGGCTGAAGGCAAATAAGACGGAAAACAAAATAAATTGACAGCAGGATCGAGCCATTTAAAGACATGCAAACCCAAATCAAGCAACAATAGGCCACTTCTTTGATAGCCCTGGGATTCAATTGTGGATTTAAAAAGCCACCTGCCAATGCTTTACGGCATTATACCCACTCATTTCGGATAACCATTGCATTCTCTCTATTACCACGGCCTCTATGACCGAAGCAATTCGAGTAAACCAAATGGGTCATCTACAAAACAGAATTAGCAGACCCTAAAGCAGACTCGCTGCATTTCCTTCCAAGCAAGAAGCTAGCTGTTGAATCAGCACGTGACTTTCTAGTTTCCTTCCTTTCCATCCTCAGTAGTCAGTACAGACTAAATTAGCAGAACTCAGTCCTCCAGTTTGTGTTTCTACATGCAAAGACCCAAACACGAACCAATCTGTGAGCTCAACTGAACCATCTACTTATACTACAACATCGCGTCCTTTTATCGAACAGCTACCGACTAAACCCGCATTCCGCACATCCTACCCACATGATAGCAAGAACAACCCGGTTCATTCTCCCACATTCCTATTATCTTTCCCTTTGCCCACTTGCCGAGGTCACCGTAGTAAATCTCTCTCTTCGAATGGAAACGGGAAGCTCTCATATTTCATCCAATACCCACCATTTCTAGCCGGTAATCACTGATGATCGCACTCCACAAACAGTTCCACGGAAACCAAACCAGAATCTACAGTCACCCAAATCGGCGAGGAAAGCAAAATGGCTCACCTTGATTCAAAACCCTCGAAAATCCGGAGCGATCGTGAAGGAATCGAGTCGGAGCAAACTTGGAGGAGAGCTACCGGACGAGAACTGTCGCTCGGACCAAGTGCGAAGGCATACGGCGAACGAGACTCGTCAAACTCCTCGTCTCTTTTTCTTACAACTAACTGAGGGCGTGCTTGGATTTGGGTGCTAGGGCTGCAAAAAAATTGCGTCATTCTCTCTCTTTTTTGGATTAATGGATCTTAAATCTATATATGACCCATTAAAAACATAAATAAATCATAAATATAAGTGAAAAATCGTAGCAAATTTATCGGGAATCGGACCAGACCACCCAAAAAACTTGTCCAAAAACCGGTCTTGTTTGAATGGATTGGTAACCGGTTCCATTTTGTAGGAACCGGTTGAAATCGATTCAAATCCCAATTCTAAGGAAAGGCCCACTAGTGTTAAACTGGTTTTTGAACCGGGTTTTACTAATGTTAAAAAAAAGAAAGACTTGTTAATCATTTTAGATACATGAACAACTTCATATAGTAATTGTAGAAATAAAACTAATATTAGACTCATGTTTGCTACTAATGTTTATGCAGTGTTTGTATTTTTGCTTTGCTTTGTGATGTTTGTTTATGATAATTAGCTCTGTAGATCTTTAGCATTTTTTCAGTTAAAAATTTCATGTACTTATTGATTACATGTGCTTAATGTTTTAATACAAAATTTAAAAATTACGTTGTCATTTTCTTGCGTATTTTTATTTCAATACAAATTAGGAGGATTACGTTGTTGTTTCCTCACATATTGATATAAAATTCAAAATCGTGTAGAATATCAGACAATTGCAAAACAAGTTTAGACCTTGGAATCAGACCCGAAAAATCAGATAAGTTCCAATGCAAACAAGATAGGGTACAGGATCCAAAAAAAGAAAATCGACCATAACACGGTAGGATATGGATTCAGGTTTGGAACCAATCAATCCTAATAATCCAAATTTTAAAGAGCCCACTTAAATGGATTTAAAAATTGAAAACCTAAAATAAATGAAAACTCATTTTCAACCCAAAGCTCACACACTCTCTTTCCCTCTTTAGGCTTATAATTTTTTTTTTATAAAAATCAAAATTATAATTATTTTCTATTTCCCATTTCCCATTTCTTTTTTTTTTTTTCCTTTTCTTTCCTTTCTTCTTTGTTCCCCTTTCTTCTTCCATCTTCCCCCGCCGGTGGCTGGCACGGCAACTAGCCAAACAGGAGATGAGCTCGCCAAGTTTGAGGTCGCCAACTATTAGCAAGGCTCGAGCCTCACCAATCTTAAGTTTAATTAAATAGATTGGGTATTGACTGAAAATGAGTCGGTAATTTTACATACCGATAAATAGATCATAAACAAGTTAAATGGGTTGATTTGTGTTAGATTATTTATGATCTGATCTAAAATCAACCTAATCCATCCATTTGACAGGTCAACATGTTATGATCTTGAACTTAGTGCAATCAAATGCCTCTTACAAAAAGTTGTGGATAAAATTGAGCCGTCTATTAATGTTCATCAGATAACATTTGGAAATTTTTCAAGTGATTATTTTGACAGAATACCCAAACACCAGGGAATAAGTTCATGAATCTCTAAGTAAATACATGCAATTTCCTATCTAAACTATTGGTGGGGGATTTCCCTGTTTCTTAATCACCCCAAATGCAATTACTGTTGTGTTCCATGGAGAGTTATTGTCCTTGTTAGCCTCTATGTCAAAATCAGGCCAGAGAGACAATGATTTACCTTATGACAAATGTCAACTATTCAAGTTTATATATCTCCAACTCATGAACTCAGTTGATACAAATGAACTTAGTTGATACAAAGTTATGTAATAGCATCCAATTTTTCTGATTCTACAATTCAATCTATTATTTCTCTTTCATGGACGTTATTCTTATATCAAACAACTACCTATCTATAGATTATCTCCATCTTCTATCATTTTGCTTTGGAAAAATTCTAAATAAGAGTTCCGAGCGCCTTCATCTTTTCAAAAGAGGGTCCAAAATCGACCTTGTTTCAAATAAAGGCCTAACTTGCCAACTAGTAAAATCTTCACCAAGCAGCAAGTAAATACATGTCACGTGGTGGTTCTGAGGACATAGATGAGCAAGTAAAATGAAAAGTGAAAGAAATGCTTTTGGACAAAAATGCCCATTATCACGGTTGGAATTAGCACTTAAGACGCATGTGCTCGCTGGTCAACGATGATTTGGCTAGCCAATGGATTAGGCTGTAATTTGAAACTAAATAAGTCACTTCAAGTCCTCATTTAAAATTAAGTATCACAATTCATACTCTTACTTGAAATAAAATATGTGTTAGATCCTATTTTTGAGAAAATGAAGCCACTCTGACCTCTATTTGAATTTTTTCTTTTGCTTTGGTTTAATATCAAGAAAAACTCCAAACTTATACATATTTGATAAAAAAACTCCAAACTTATACATATTTGATAAATTTTCCTCAAATTACCTGAAATTGATACATTTGTGATAAATTTACTCTATATTAATTTCCGTTAAATTGAATTAATACTAAAAAAAAAAAAAAGCTACAAGTACTACACTTGACAAACAAAGGATAAAACTCTAAACTAATCCACCCGTTAACTATCATATATTATCTAACTTAGTAATTTAATAATAAAATTTGACAGAAATTATCAAACAGCAAATTTATTACAAGTGTACTAATTTAGGGTCTTTTTTGCTTTTTATCTCAAACCTATAAGTATGTTACTACATAAAAAAGATATTATTTATACATAAATCAAATTAAATTGCCATATCTATTGTTTAGATGACGACATTGACTATTCTTTGCTTCAAATTCAATATTCTTTAGTATTTTTAAAAATTCTCCTTCTTTCTTTATTCATCAACATTACGCATTGAAGAGAGAAAGAAATGGCGCAAGCAAAAACCAGTGCTTATTTGTGCCAGCGAGTTATAAAAAATAATTTAAATAATTCTAAACAAAAGAACAAATTCTTCTCATGGCACGAGCTGACACAGCAGAAGATATATACAATAACTCTATGAAAACCATATCCTTTATCGTCGTCATGTTAATTCATATCTTTGAGTGTTATTATCCATGTTATACACCGGAAGAACTCCATCTACCAAAAAAATGAAAGGCATCGATGAGTGACCAATTCGTGAACGTAGTATTTTACATATAGTAGAGGTATTTTCCAACTTGAGACCACAAAATTAGTTGATCGACTATGTTTACCAACTGAACAGATTGTCATCCCACATTATTGGAGCACATCCCCATTCAATCTTCTCACGAGGAGAAGGAGAAGGCTCAAGCAGAAGGGATTGATTTTGATTTCACTTTACGCACACATAAAATCTCAGAAACCATATCTCTTCAGAAGGTTTCCAAGAAGAACTATGTGCGATCCCTCACAGAAAACTCTCTACTACTGCAGTAGCACGGGTCAAGGAAAGAGACACAGGCGTATGAAGCATCCTAAAAAACAATGGCACAAAGCAAAGCTTCAACCTCAGAAGGTTCCCTGTCATACAGGTTGTTTATCTATGACTTCAGGATCAAAGGAAACTCATGAAGCAACCAGAAATCACTGTGTCAGGCCGCTTCCGTTTCTTTTTGAGCACTCAAAACGGTGTATCAAAATTCTGCCCTTTTACAGGTGAAAGTTGAAAGTATCCATGAAAATAGATCTGCTTCAATCATTGCCAAGAGAACAAGCAAATAGTCAAAATGCCATTTCTTAAACATGTCGTCCAAATCAGAGTCACCAAGAAGCTCACAGCAACTTCTCATGGATAAAGACCCCACTTCCAAGACTTCGAGAAACATAAAATGTATTGGACGGTTGCCAAGGAGGAACCCAGGACCATCAAATGGGGTTGGAAGAAGAAACATCATGTTGTACATTCACCTCCACAGTTGGCCAACATTCTCAATGATCAATCAAAACTAGCATTCAAGAACTTTAGCAGTTCACTTCTTTTGCTTTCAGCCATCTTGTCCTCCTTTGATTTGTCAAGTTTCAAAAGAATCTATAGCATTAAGGATGAATAAAATCAAACTTGTTAACCAAAAAAATACCCTCAACCATCTGATGAGTAATAGTAATATAAACAATTCATAGCAAAGAATATCCCTACCTTTTTGCCAGAGACAGCACTGCGACGAACACCATCATCGTGGTCCCGCCCCAAAAACTAAAAGTGTACAAAAATCAGGATACAAGAGGCACAACAAGAGCAGGAACATAAGGGGAAACTAGAGATGTTAAATCACGGTACACACCTTAGAAAGCTGCACCGGACCGCTACTTCTTTCATCCTGCTCACTCTATTTATGGCTCATATTGCCAGACACACCATAGTGAAAAATCCAGGCAAGCCAGTCAAGCCGCCAATAACCATGCCAGAGATCCCAGCTCCAATTTCGAAGAGCAATTAAAAAAAGCAATGAGCATCTTACGGACCTTAAAATCTTGAACATTAAGAGATCGCAAAATAACTTGTACTGCTTGATGCATTCCTAAACGTAACCTTGTCTATAAAATGCCAAACCAGTACTAGAATATCCATAAGTAATTTACAAGTAACAAAGCTTTTTACAAACCTAAGATATCCAAACAGCCAAAACTAGTTAACCATTCAAAAGTTCACCAATAATATAAGTCCTAACATCGATACCATGTCATATAATTTATCCCCACAATCATCTGATCTCCATTGTAAATTGAGTAATCCAGTACATGAGCTGTAAATACTTCTTCCTATGAGGATGTTAACATGAATTCAACAGGGAGACATGCAGAAACTCTATCCACAATGCCAGCTGCTTCACTTTTTTGTTTGTCAATTAATCTCACATCTACAAAACTTAATCCAATCTCTCTCAACCAACAACTTAACTGGTTCAGAAAAGCCAATGCCAATGGAGAGAAAGAAACTTGGAAATGCTAGAGCACCAATCTTATTGATAAAATAATCTCCTACTAAATACACAAGCAACTTTTTTTTCTTTTCAAAGATGTGATATATATCAGCCACACAAATAGTTGGAAAATAACTGCCTATAGTCAGGTTACCAAAGCAGAAATGTAAAATCTCCGCTTACCTCCTTCACTTTATGCTTATCACGTTTATGATGACGATTCTTGCTCCTATCCTTTTCCTTGCGCTGCTTGTCAAGAAAAGAAACAGATGGAGAGTGACAAGGCAAAACGAATGAAAAAATAGAAATAAACATAGCTAACAAAATGCACAACCAAACACCGACCTTCTTGGGCTTGTCACTTTTTCTTGGCTTCTTCGAGCGTTGAGATGTGTCATGCCCGCTTTCAGAACTATCACTACACAACACCATCGAAAAGTTCGCCATCAGCCAAGAAGCAATTGGCAGCAGTGTATTATTTAAGCAAGACATGCCACATTTGAATCACGACAAGTGCAGATATACATAGGTAACTATGGTGGAGCAACAGCACATAAAATCCACTCAACAAATTTGAGCTGTTCTCCAATTGCAGGGAGCCAAAGAACACATCACACAACCCCTCATCACACAGCGCAAATGCATAGCTGACCTAAGAGAGCTCAAAACACCAAAGTTCCATTCCTATGTCAAGGAAACATAACTGTGGAACGGTCCGATTGAAAGAACAACTAAACATAGCTCCAGAAACAACAACCATCGAATCAACAAACGACCATAACTCGGAAATTCACGAATGAAAGAAAGAGGAAATTCGCTAATTAACTATCAGGGAGGTCACCAAGAGAGCTAGAATGTAAAAAAAAAAAAAAAAAAAAAAAAAAAAAAAGAGAGAGAGCTTTTCCCTAATTGAAGCACCTGGAGTAATCCAAGGAAGAGCAGGAATCCGAGGAAGAGCGGTTGCGATGCCGGCGACGCCGCTTGCCGTTAGACCGGCTCTTCTTGCGGACTTTGAGGGCGTCCCTCTCCCTCTCGCGGCGGCGGCTGCTGCTGCTCGTGCCGCCGCTAGCGCGGTGGCGGCGACGGCGGCGCGACGGCGAGGAAGCCGAATCGGAGGAGGAGGTGGAGGAGGAGTAGTCGGAGGAGGAGGCGGAAGATGCCGCCATTAGGGTTTTCCTTGTCGATTGGAGAGGGCAGAGAGATTTCGGACAGCCGAAGCGAGGAATGATGCAGACCGAATAACGACGGAAAAATATAAAGAAAAACATTAAAAAAAAGGCGGTGGATAAAAAAAGTTCTAGCCCAACTGAATAAAGGGAGGGAATGAAAATGTTTCCATGTCGGGTAAATTAGAGACAATGAATCGAAATCTATCCTATTGGAGCCGGTTCCTAATTATTGAAGTCGGGAATCGAACCGATCCTCTTATGTTTATGGTCGGATCGGTCGATTTTAGAGCTGATTAGATAATCAAATCTAATGCGTGATATAGTGATTGAAACATTGATGAATTCTTTTGATTTTCAAAAATACAAAACTCGTATCCAACATATCTATCTTTTTCTTGATAAACGGGGGCTAAAACCAGTTTTACATGAGGTAGAAAATCAAACATTGTGCCGATCAAGGTTGGCTTCCTAATTCTCTTACCAGGGAATTGAACTTGTTAGGTTATTCACCATAAAATAATAAAATGAGGTCTTTATATTTGGCAAAATTACTAAATAAGTATGCCGTATAAACTACAAAATGTATGGATTATCATATCTAATAATTCTCACATTAAATCACCAAATTTAATATTTTTTTATTTTTTTATTTTCTCCTTAACAATCCAATATTAAGAAGGGTCAAATCAGCGCCACAATTCATGAGCAAGATGAACTACGAGTTTGAAAACTCAAGTTCAACCTCCATTTTTCATCGATCTAGGTAGAGTTCATTTAAATCGCTGCTGAAGGGCAATTTAAATGAACCCGGCAAGCCTCAATGATGGCAACCTTCAACCTTGACCTCAACGACCGGTGCCACCAACAACCATAAAGAGTGTGAGAAAGAAGATGAACAATGTTTACAAAGGGCAAAAGTGAGATGTACAATTATCATTGAGGGGAAGATTGAAAGAAAAATAAAATTCCTCAAACCCCAATATATCATTACGAAAATGCTGAAAGGCCAAAGTATCTTCTCCACCTAACTTCACTTGCTTTGAGCTTTTAGTTTGGCCAATACTGCATTTTCCCAAAATAGTTCAAAATGTTTTTTTTATTAAATAATAATATCAATGTTCCCGAAATTTTAACTCAATACACAATGCTATCCCTCAATTTATAATTTGTTTAATATGGTCCATCGACTATATGAAAACAATTCAGTACACAAATTATATGAAGATATTCAATGTGGCACAGGAACTCAATTTAATATTTTCATATAGTTTAAAGACTAAACTAAGTATCAAAAGTTAACGGATCACATTGAACAAATTGAAAATTCATAAACCACATTATACATTAGATTAGAGTTTAGAAATCATTTGTATTGAAGGAATTTATAAGCTTAAAACCCTTAAAGAAAGCTAAACAAAACACACCTTTTATTAACTTAGAGGAAGAGTGATGTACGACAATGCAAGATTGATCGACAAAAACTAAAAGAGTGATTATCACTATCCAGGATGAACTACTGCTAATTTGGGATCGATCTGAAGTGACTTAAATTAGACTAATGTTGTCCTGGACTTGGTATCGACAAACGACGACTTGGGACCAAGCTGGCAAGATGAGAAATTGGGGTATGGATGGACTCAATTTTACAATTTCTAGGGTGATATACTGACTTTAAAAAAAAAAAAAATTACCTCTAAGTTTTGGGAAAAACTTCAAGTGAAAATATAATCATTCTCATTATTTTTAAACATTTAGAAACTTACAAGTCGTTCACCTTGAATTTTCTTCTTTCAACTAGCAAAAAACGCAGGAATTGTAAGTGAAGAAAAACAAATGAAGATCAATAAGTAAAGAAGCAAATAATATCCCGAACATTTTATCCGTTTCATAGAAAATAAATTTGATTTGCTCAAAAACTGAAAAGACATAAAATTAATTTTATAAAAAGAGTGAGAGATGGCAGCAACGATATTGTAATTATCTCAACTACTTCTAAAATTACCTTGATCCGGTGTCTGGTAATAAATGTTATTTTACGCTAACAACAAATCTCATGAAAGTTTAAGGTTGTATTCTTCTATCGCAATTGCTTTAATAGAAATGTGAAATGAATTTTCCTACTACTTCGAATTACACACTTGAGCTTGACTAGAAAACTCAATGAGATTAACATTGGTTGACAACACCTTAAATAAAATTGACTTAAATGATTCAATTAAGTCAAAAATCAACTTAATTCAGTAAGTAATCTTGCCAATATTTTGATTAGAATCTTAATTGCTTAATTCGTTCAATAGGGAAATGGTTGATAATTAGAATGTCGCCAATATTTTGATAAGATGTACCGACAATAATCTTTTATTCATTGGGGTAAGAACTTAATAATATCCAGCTATCAATTTTTTATCTTCATTAAATAACATTGTAATTCTATTTTCAACACTTAATCTTCAATTTTAGCAAACAAGTCCAAATCATCCGGAGGTAACAATTATTGATATCCTTATAAATTAATTCCACATGAAAATGGGCACCAATTCGAAGTTGGGGAATAGAACGTAAGCCAAAAAGGCTATCTCCTTATTTTTCATTTAAGATATTCCAGCCATGTTACAAATTTAATTGAAGGAGAAGATAATATAAGTTGAAAAATCAGAATTAACTCACCGGAGGCGCAATTTGCACGGTTAGAGCAGGCAGCTTGAACATGCACAATTACCATCTTGACAATTAATAACTCAGTTTCTTTCTTTTCTTTTTTTCGAATTTTCTAATAACTCGAATCTCCCGAAAATTAATGTGCAGAATCAATGAGCCGATGATGTTTTTGTCTATCATTTTGCTCCATTATCGTATATAGATTTTTTTTTTTTCCTAGTAAGACAGTTATATAAGAGATTTCAGTTGGAGTGCCATTTGAATTATGTACACGACGAAAAAAATTTGTTAAGCCCTCCAAATTCCAACATGAAAGGCCAACATTTTAAGGCAAGAACACTACACTATCCAAGAAAACAAAAACAAGTTCATCTCAACCCTCAAGCATTCAACATTCCGGCGACGTATGGTACTCCGGCCGTGCGAATCCACCTGTCACCCTTCATGAATCGCCCTGCCGTGAAGTCCACAGCATGCTGCGGCGTGATCATCTTGATGCCCTTCCACTTCACGCGCCTGGCGGTGCTCGCGCCGGGTCCTCGGTTCTTATACTCAGCGTAGGAGCAAGTGTTGAGACCGAAGTTGCCGAGCCAAGGCATCCACCCCTCGGGCTGGATTATGTCGTCGATGTACGACTCCATGATTATCGTCCTCGAGTAAGCCTTCCATGGCCTTCCGAGGTACGAGAGTATCTGCCCCTTGAAGGGTGTGTACGAGGGGTCCGCAGTGATGGTGCAATTCTGGAGGATGAGCGCCGACGCCTCGCGCCTCTTCGACCTCCCCTGAGCGGTCACAATGCACCGTTGGTTGTCCAGCGGCTTCCGGATGAGCATCTTGCAGTTCTGGAAGACAGCGGCCGCGTCCCCGAGGACAAAGTCGATCGTGCCGGTGATGGTGCAGTCTCGGTAGAACTGGCGCTTGCTGTGCGCATAGAGCGTGTCCTGATAGCCATCCATGTGGCAGTTGTGGAAAATGGCCATGTCGGATCGAACCATGAGCGCCACGGCCTGGTGCTTTATCGCTCCAGCACTGTTCTCAAAGCCGATGTCCCTCGCTATGAAGTTGTCTCCGAAGACAGCTGCAACATCAAAGGAATTGATCAACATATGTTTCTGGGTACACCGCTAATCGATTTCGAGTATGCAAGAAATCGATTCACTAGGTAAGTGGCTCAGGATGTCATCAGTCGAATATCGATACGCACTTCGTCTGTAAATCAACTAGACTCGAGCCCTCCTTTCTTAATTAAAGAGATCGATCCAGAACTTTTTATACCCAGAAAGAAATAAGACGTGACGAAACTTACAGACTGTGGCAGTTTTGAATGTGGTCGTGCCATCGGCATAGTTCTTGTTGAAGCTGATCCGGGTCTTGGTCGGGCCATCGCCAACCAACATGACATTGGTCATCTTCTCATCGAACACCACCTGCTCCTTATAAACCCCAGCCTTGATGTGGAGCACAAAGGTCTTCTTGCTATTCAATGGAATGTGCTTTAGGGCTTCATTTATGGTCCTGAATCTTCCACTACCATCCTTGGCAACTACAAGATTCGGCTTCAGGTTGGCCACTGTCTTGCTGAGAAGCTTTCGCTTCCTCAACAGGATCGGTGGGTCAAGCACGAAGGGATCATCGCCGCCGAGGCCTTTCTCCTCCGTGAGGAGCTTGCGTTTCTGCAGGTTAGTTGCCCACATTGAGAAGTCGTCGCCGTGTCCAATCACGTTGTCGTTCGATAGAAGCTTGCGGTTAAAGTTTGTGAGGTTCATCTTAGCAAGGGCCGAGGAGATCTCGTCGACCATGGCGAGTACATTGCTGGTCAATTCTTCGGAGCTCTTCAACGCCTCCCTCATCTTGTGGCCCGCGTTGCCCGTGGTGTTCTGGAATCCGTCCAAGCAGGTATCTTGGTAGGTGACCACGGCGCTGAGCCAGACTTTCAAGTCTGCCAACGCATCGTCGAGCTCGCTAAACTCAAGCTCGCCCAATTTGTCGAACGATCTCTCGAGGTCGTTGATTGCAAACCCCATCAACTTCTTGCAATTATTTAGAGCCTGCTGCGCTCTCGGGGTCTTCTCCAGCTCTTTCAGCACCGTTGATTTCTTCGCGGCCTCAGCAATGTGCTTCATCGCGGCTTTGAAGCTGGCTTTTATGAGCTCCTTGGGATCGGTGGTGTTCGCACCAGCCTCTTTGAGGCTCCGCACGCACGCTTCTTTGTAATCGGTCGGTTGGCATATCCCCTTGATGGCTTTGATCGAGGCCGAGACCTCACCGGTCTTCTCGCTGGCTTTCGATGCCTGGCTGGACACGCTCGCCGTGTACACGCCAAAGGTCACAGCAGCGCCGATCACAATCAGGATGAATGAAGAGACCACAATGATCGCGATCCTCCTCCTCCTCTTCGGGTCACTCCCATCAGACATTGTTTAAAGTTTTCTTGAAGAAGTTCTTGGAAGAAAACAAATGAATAGCAGGAGACGGTTTGCTTTTTTTAGGGAGATGAAGATGCATTCTTTATAAGAGAGAAAAGAAGACAGACAGATTTCTGTGAGAAGTAGCTGGCGAAGTTGATGTTTTGGGGGGACAAGGCTGAAGAAAGATAAGAAGAATGTATCAATCCATTCCAACAAGAATTTGGCGGACTCTTGCACTAACGTTGGCTGTCTAAATACCGAACTCTTACTATAAATATATAGATACAGGAGAGCTTGGCCAACGTTCAAAAGGTGGCATCTTTTCTGGCAATATTTGCCAATTCGGTCAGCCCTAATCTCATCACGAGCTAAAATTGCACACGAGAATCATTTTTTACATTTCTTTTAAAAAATCTTGTATGGCTTAAAGGTAAGGTTGATTTGACAATCAACGGAGATTTATTCGTAACTGCCGGACTAGGATTTAAAATTGGAAAAATCTTTAGGCTGGAGAGGTCCTTATCGTGAAAATATCTCCCCATATGATTCAAGGACTCGGGTTTGTATTTGTTTGCCAATTTGGTGCATTTCTTAATGAACAGGCAAGGGAAGGCCCTATTCTAGAAGAACTGAGGGAGGGATATGGAATACTTTGTGAGGTTAGGATAAACAAATGTATTAATGGAAAAGGGTCGCCCGTAAATACAGAGTAATCTGATCTTTTCTTTTTCCCATTGTGGATTACTGTGAAGTTCATATTAAATATGCATGGCATGGTTACAACATCTAATACAGACGCGTTCATAGTTAATCTACTATGTATATACGAAATCTTTCAATTTTGGATGATGTAAACTTTGAAGTG
This sequence comes from Eucalyptus victrix, assembly GCA_016097545.1. Classification (NCBI taxonomy): domain Eukaryota; kingdom Viridiplantae; phylum Streptophyta; class Magnoliopsida; order Myrtales; family Myrtaceae; genus Eucalyptus; species Eucalyptus victrix. Next base: position 58,517,093 of record CM027842.1, read on the forward strand.
AAAGTGGGGAATTCTTTTCGACTAAAGTTAATTTGTTCTTACTTATGGTTTTACTCGACTCAATTAGCAAACTAATTCACATATACCATATATCAAAGTGGGAGTAATAGCCGACAAAATCATAAACCTATTATAAGAATGCTGATCCGGTCTAAAATCTTTTAATTTAAACAATTCAATCATGAACATTATTACAATATGCTATTGTCACGGCCAAGAGATTTCTGTAGCTAAAAGCCTGTGCCTTTTTGAGGAGGACCTCCTGCGATTGCAAGGATTCCCAACAAGAGAGATTCTGGAGCATTCTAAGAGCAGGCGATACGGTAATTGAGCCGAAATTTAGAACTCTCCTGCCATTAGTTTCGGTAGTTGGTAGATTGGGCGGTATGATCTCGTCCACCATATAAATTCTCGATCAATGGTTATAATTCGAGGGACTCTAGTATAAGAAAGAGTGCCCTTCCCCTCATTTATAACCATCCAACCATTTCAGTAATCAAAAGCTCCTTTTTCTTCGGAGTTTTCTCTCTAGAAACTCTCTCTCTCTCTACAGTCTAGGTGAGCAAGTGAGCGATCGATCTAAGCAAGGCTTAGCTTAGGCATCCCGACAATCCCAGTCGATCCAAAAGAGCCTGAGTCGCCGCACGGTCACGATCCCAATCAATCGGCCAGTGACACTAGTCTAGTACTTACGACTAATTTTAGCAAAAATCTGCTGGGGTAAATGATAACCGTTTTACATGGCACGACTGGCATCATGTGGATAATTTTTATAACGTTTTAATAAATTTCTTTTTAGTTATTTTTATTTTATTTATTCCCTTTATTTTGCCCTCACCTGCCACTAGTGAGGCCCCAACTGCCTTGCTAGCCACAATGGAAAAAATAAAATAAAATTTTAGAAATTCAGAAAATTTATTTAAAATTTTCAAAAAGAAAAAATATTTATATTAGCATTGACTGTGTTATGTAGGACAATTCACATTCACGCCAATGGTTTATGATCTAAATTGGTTAGAAGAATTAAATTGACAAATTATCAAAAATTTTAAAACTAAATTGATCAAATTAAAAGGTTTGTGACTAGGATAGGTATAACAGACTTAGGACTTTTTGGGTAATCTTCTCAATCAAAGTGACTACATGAATTGGATCTTGTATACATAATTTTGAAAAGCATAATTAAGGCAACAATTTGTAGAAAGTACTTAACAAATTATTACAACTTGACAATTCTGAATCGGATAATATCCTTGGACTTTAAATGCCTTTCTATATGCCTTTTGACAATGCCTACCTAAAGTGAACATACTTTTAAATGCTTCCACATATCTTCATTGCTATTTGCAGAAGATGTAAGTAGTCGGCACATATATTTATTATATATATGCCCTAATCAAATATATATTGAACGCATGAGTTGGCATGTAATTTACAACTATGGAACCATATCTTTACCATTTTTATCATCACTTGTTTCAAACTATTTGAGTCGATATGTTCGAGATATCTTTGGAAATATAACATGACTTGTCTATATAATAACGTATACATATCTTGTAAGGTTTGGTCATCACATTTTTGATATCTTGTTCGATATTTGTGAAGTGGGTTCGAGTCGGTAACTATGAAAGAAGATTCATTGCCATAAATATAAAGATTGGTTATCAGACTATTATTGATTATCAAACTATTTTATCTGACAAACAGATCAAACTTTGCTATCATAAGCTTGCAAGGTCAAAAAAGAAAATCTTTTCATTTAATGGCGATTATGCCATGCCCTTCAGAAGGCCCCAGCATCTCAGCTGCTTCTGGAGAAGCCCTAAATTATGATCATCTTCATAAGGCCAAGAACAGATTGAACATGAACGAAAAGATGGCCGACCCCGCCACTTACCGTCATCTGGCAAATCAAAAGATACCCTTACAGGACGATGAGAATGGCGTCATTGGCTCAACCAGCCTAGACCTCAAGCTCTTCAACCAAGGCGAGCCATCCAATGATAAGAAGAGCGACGAATCCTCAACGGATAAGAACTGCAAGGTCACGAAATCTAGGGTTTTCGTGTGCAACTTTTGCAAGCGAGAGTTCTCTACCTCGCAGGCTCTGGGTGGGCACCAGAACGCGCACAAGCAAGAGCGGGCCCTCACCAAACAGCGCAAGGGTTTGGAAGAGGACTTGCTTGGGTTTCATCCGCACTTGTCTTATTATTGCTCGAGTGTTCCTCAAATGCTAAGTAGGGCGCTGGAGGTCCGCCATGAGTCAATGATTCAGAAGCCATTTTACCCATCTTCCGTGCTTCCCGGGTTTGGGGGTCTAAGGCAAGCCTGTGGCATGAACCCGAACTCGAGACCACCTTTCGATCGTATGAGGGTCGAGAGTCTTCAATCATATGGCAGCGGCGCCGTTCGTCTTGGTGAGTCTCCCCCTCCTCCTCTTGCTTTTGATGGAAGCACTGGTTTTCTAGTGCGCCAAGCTCAAGTTGATGTGGGTCGTGGTAATAACAAGTCAATGAAAAAGGAAGGTGATCATCCGGATGAAGTACTTCGAACAGATGGTTCTGATCCATCCGGAATTGATTTGACTCTTAAGCTTTGATGATACGACTATGTTCTTACTTTTTTTTCTCATTTATTTGGTTTCTTTTTTAGTATTTTTCTCTTATGTTTTGTTCGTTGAGATATGAGATTATAGGACTATAGGTTTTCGAATGAGCTAGGACGATGTAGAGTGCATGTAGCGTGTTCACATATGCTCGATGAATGTTCATAGCCTATTTGACTCGATCTATGCCTATTCATGTGTCTCCAATATTGTCTCTTCTTCTTTGTCACTCATTATTTCTTAATTGCATCCTCGTGAAATTTGAACTTGGAGTCGTTTCCAGTGACGCAAACAATGGTGTAAACCAAATTATTTGATGACTGGAAGATCCCATGATTAATGAGGATGGTCATCTTATCAATCGGAAGGAGTAATAAACTTCCTTGCTTGCTAGTTTCATTCAGAGCCAACACGTACTTAATTACTTTGAATTTTATCCTTGGAATGCAATGGTACATACGGATGGCTCATGAATAGGACTTTTAATTTTCAATAGTTTCGAAACTGAAGATCACATGTTTAGATGAGGACTATCACATTAATAAACAGAATAATACACCATAAGCGTGTTTAAGTCTCCTAAAATTTGCTGAAATTTCATGCAAATTGCATCTTTGACCAATCAAAAGGGTACCTAATAGGACCGGTTCAACTAAGGAACAAAACGGGCTTACCTGATCAGTTCTGATCGGTTCCAAGCTAGTCCGCCCAGGTACTTATTCAGTTTCGGGTTAAAAAGTTCGGGTCAGCCTTGACCTATTTAGTTCCAGTTGCACACCAAGAATTGTTGATTCTACTTGAGAACCGGCTTATAGGACCAATTGAACAAGTTCAAAACCAACTCAAGACCATTAATATTTAAAACACTTTCTACTTTCTTGTGATGAAGTATTTTGTTTGGTCTTATGTTTATTCTTTGTAGGCAAAATTTTATATACAATTATAAGGTAAAGAAAAAATAATTGTCCAAAAAATCCTAAACCTATTAATGGTAACTAATTCAATCGTAAAATTTTGAATTAATTCAATTTATTCTAAACATTTTAATGATATTTCAATAGAGTACTTCCGATCAATTTTAGCATAAAATCACCGATATGATTGTTGGACAAAAAGAAAAAAATCGCAAAAATCTTCCATGTAATGATTTATGGCCAAAATTGGTTAGAATGAATTTATTGGTAAATTACCAAAAAATTTAGGACCGGTTGGAGAATTATGTCCAAGATAAATATGCTTGATTAAAAAAAAAAAAAAAAGCCAGTTCCGACTAACTCTAGAATTGGCATAAAACTAAGTTGATCGGTTTGGTTTTCGATTCCAAAAACTAAGTATTGACTCTAATTAGGTAGGTTTTCAACTCTTAGTTTGTAGCTTATTTACCTTGGAATCGATCATCCCTAAATCAAATAATTTAAATGGGCAATGGCAAAAGGAAAAATGAAGAATAGTGGTCACATTCTTTTTCTCTAAGCACGTGTGATAGAGTTATATAAGTTTGGGGGCTGAAGTAGCCAACTTAGTTGCAAATTTGCTAACCAACAAGACTTGCATGCGTCTTGCATTCTTATTCTAGCATAAACATTAGGAAGCCAAAAACACCATGCACGATGGAAACAGAGATGACGAGTCAATGATATTAGAAGGATAATTGCCCTCGAAAGAACCATACTTGTCATGATCTAAAATTTCACCCAAAATTTAAACATTGAATAAATAAATAGTTCAACCTCCAACAATGTACATAATTTTGTTGGGTTAATTCCAAAAAAAAAAAATACCAACTTTAGGTTAAGTGACAATTCTGGCCTAAATTTTTTTTCATTTTGAATAAAAAAAAATCACAAACTTTCACTTAAATCCTAAATCTAGCTCCCCTTGACTTAGATTCATTGATTGTCCTTACCAAGAAATCCATGTGCACTTGCTGGCTAACATCATCCATTGTCTTTTTGTTTGAGCCACGGCTTGAAGAATAAAGGTGAACTTGTGTTGTCTCCTATACTTCACTAGCAAAAATAAAATAAAATCTCCAGATTAAATTTCTCTAGCTAGACTTTATCGTTTTGTCGTAATATGAAATTGTAGATCACTGCCCATAAAGAGAAACCATGGATGAGATCCACCAACCTCACAGCTAGAACCTTTTCTCCTAAAATAAGGTTAACTTCAAATAGAAAGTTAATGGTAGGGGTTAGATTTTGGATATGAGTGAAAATTTGTGATTTTTTATGAGACAAAAAAAAAAAAAAATGGGCCAGAATTGTCACTTAACCTAAGCGCCCGTTCGTTTCGCGGAAAATAACTTCCGGGAAAATATTTTTCATATTTTCCGGTGTTCGGATGGACGGAAAATCGCGGTCAAGGAAAGCATTTTCCGTTGACCAGAAAATTTCTTCTTTGCGGCTTGGAAAATGTTTTCCTCTTTTGAAAAGAGGAAAACATTTTCCACGACTCGCCTCTTCTCTCCTTCCTTTCTCGTTCCCTCTCTCTCTCTCTTGCTCTCCCTGTGCGAAGTCGGCTTCGACGACATCCTTCTTCGGGACCAGCCTCCGCCCTCCCTGGCCGCTCCTGCCCGCCTGCTTCGGCCGGGGCGCCGCCGCCACCGCCGCGCTCCGCTTCCCCGGCGGCTCGAAGCTCGCGCCTCCGATCTCCTCCTCCGCAGCAGATCTGCTCCGAGATCTGGCGTCCTGTCCCACCGCGACGCCCTGCCTCCATGCGCCGCCGCCCTATGCCGCCCGTGCCTGGTCGCCAGCCACTGCGACGCTGCTACCGCCCCTGACCTGAGCGCGATTTGCGCCACCCGAGTGACGATCCACAGGAGCCCGCGCCCCGATCCGATTCTCTCGCCGTGCCGCCGCCGCGCCGACCCCCGAACCCCCTTGTTGCTGTGCCGCCGTAGCGCCGCTCCCGGTGCCCTTGCCGGAACCCTAGCCGGAGACGGGAGGAATCGGGAGGAAGAAGGAGACGGAAGGAGGAAGGAAAAAAAAAAAGAAATAATAAATAATAAAAATTTCTATTTTAAAAAATATAAATAATTAAAAAAATCATTTTAAAAAATATATAAATAAATAAAATAAATTTTTGGGTCAATTAAAAATATTAAAATTCAATTTTTGATAATTTTTTTCAGGAAAATGTTTGAGTTAACGAACAAATGGAAAATATTTTCCACTCAAATTTTAAATGTTACAACACCGTAAAAAATGAGTCATTTTCCTAAAAATGACTTCCAAGAAAATGTTTTCCTAAAACACGATATTTTCCGCAAAACGAACTTAAAATAAAATTGGTGCTTTTTTATGAGACAAAAAAAAAAGTTTGGGCAAATTTGTCTCTCGACCTAAAGTTTGTGGTTTTTCATTAGACAGAAAAAAGTTTTGGCCAGATTTGTCTATCAACCTCAAGTTGATTTTTTTTTTTTTATGGAATTATCCCTAATTTTGTTTATGCATAATTGAAACTCCCGTTGTAAAAGATATGCTCCTACTTTTACTACACACTCTAATCCATTCTTCAAAGAAATCATCGGAAGCACTAATCTAAATGCCTTTACGTTCCAACTCAACAAAATTAGACAATATTTTGGATAAACTTAAAACTCAATAAATAAAAAAACTCTAAGTCCAAAGTAAGAGATCATCTTACTACTCGATCGATGAGCATAATAGCTTAATAACATAAACAAATAATGTCACATAACATTTCAAGGAAATGCCAATCACTCATTTGAAAGATTATATTATGTATTCAACTTATTCTTTAACTACTTTCCATATTCAAAGTAGAAAATTTATCACACAAGAAATGCAACATGTATTCTACATGATTCAAGCTAATAATTTAATTCCAGTCAAACATGTTAACCAATTAGTCTTTTATGAGCATATAAAAATCTACATATTCACAAAAAAACGTTACAAGCACTAAACAACCATAGCAAATTTCCATCAACAATTGTTTGCTAATGGAATAAAGATATCAACATACTAAAAACAAGGGCATATGCCATCAAAATCAACAAATTATGCCCATTGTGATCCAACTTACCCTAAACTTCTTTTTAACTCTAAATTTCTTCTTTTGACTCCATAAAATCTAAACATGTCTACCGTGACACAAATACTCAACTTTTTTTCTATCACAAGAAAAACCTTACTTACACATATATGACATGTATACCTTCTATTGAAATTTCATTCAAGGAATATTTGTCACACTAATATAAGTTTGGAGTTTTTTATAAAATAAAATAAAAATTGGAGTATTTGTGTCACAATATGCAAATTTAGAGTTTTAGATACAAAAACCATTTGAAGTATTTATGATATAAAGGGTATAGTTTTGATTTTTTATAATGTTATCCTAAAAACAACAAATATTCATATGCTCTTTCCAAACTTACTACTAAAGTTTATTTAAGATGTAAGTCATACATTATCAACAAATGATTACAATCATATATGCAATGAATAAAGATACAAGCTATAAATAATATTCAATTTATCATTCAAATGCATGCAAATGAATGTACTAGCTTCATGATGTGCGGATACTACAAAATAGCTCATCAATATACATAGATGAGTATCTATTCTATACTCATTACTAGTCAAGATTCATTCAACCAATAAGATATAATCACCACTGACTTTTGGAGGATAGAATGATAAACATCTTATCACTAGTGCCCCCTATATCAAAGAGGCAAAATACACCATTGTACAATCACATGATAATAGCAATTTCACGTCAAGCTACACAAGCCATATCTTATCGTGTATAATTCTCAGGTTTTCTTATCCTCTCAACCTTGTAAATACTCATCTTAATTGCAGAACATCTATTTTTTCCCTATAGTCTTATACACGTATTCATGCAAGGGAATTCACTCTCTCATTAATGGGCTGTGGGCAATAGCCTTCATCACATGGTGTCATTGATATGCAAATTATTATTGCATCGTAATTACCATGTTCAATCATATAGAAATAGCTCAGATAATATCATTCTGTTTTTTTTTTTTTTATATTCTCCGTATAATTGATAGAACCAAATATCCGTTTATTATCATTTGCAAAACCACTAATAAACAATCATCATTTGATATGCAAATCATTAACACATAACAAGGGACACATTTTGCAATAATAACAATTACAAATAATAACACACTAATCTCTTTTGTGTTTTTCGTATAAATAATAATCAAATAATTATGTGCACTTCAACATATAAATTTTAATCCTCTAAACACCATGTTATCATCATTTAGTAGAGAACTAATGCAAATTCATAAATCATTTAGATGAATTTTTCCTAAGAGAATTGACTTTTCTATAATTTAAATAATTCATACATTTTTCATTATTAAGACCATGTTTGATTAAATTCACCTCAATCATTTTTAAACCGATTTCCTATTATTCTAGATTTCAAGAATTACATAATTGCCCCCAATAAAATCCCTCATGCTACAATTTTTACCCCAAACTTCCCATCTTCACTTAATCAAGTCATAATAATTAAATTGAATACTAAAAGTCATTCGTTTGTTATCTAAAACATAGGAATATTTCATTTATACTATAAACATGTCGTAAATATTATAAAATTATCAGGGAAAGTGCATCACAAATGCTAAAACTTGGCATGGGTGAATATTTAAGTGCTAGAACTTCCAAATGACCCCACCCTAGCCAGCAGCCGACGATCTAGGCGAGGGTCGGCGACCCTCGCAAATGGTAGGCTAGGGTTGTTGGCCATTGCTCATGGCCCGGCAACCTTTCGGGCGACAATGGGGTCGCGGCAATGAGGGTTGTGGAGACCCTTACCGAACCTATTGTTTCCCTTTTTTTAAAAATAATTTAGTTTTTGATTTGTTGTTAATTAATATATATTAAAAATTGATTTTAGGGGCTTATAGCGCCACATGCATATTTTTTTTCAAAAAAAAAATTGCCACATGTTTTTTTTTTTTAAATCACCACGTCAATAAAAAAAAGTTACAGAAAAATGCTATGTCAGTCGTTTGACTAGAATTTCTCACCATTGACCTTAGTGTTCCATTTTTCTCCAATTTTAGTACTTACGTGTACCTTTTGAAACTTTCGACACTTAAGGATGAGCACGACAAAATTTTTGTTTCTCTATTGCGTTGTTTTCCTATTCCTTGAAATAGGTTTGGAATAGAAATCTGTTTAGTAATGCAATTTCATTTTTTTTTTAAATTTTTGGAGCATATTTCTATTTTAGAAATAGCTTTTGAGGAAAAATTAAAAGCTAAAATTTTTAGCTTTTTTATTTCTGAAATAAAAGTGAGAAATGAAAACTCTTCTCATCATTTACTCTCATCACTACCCCCTGCCCGCTCGCTGCTAGACGCCCGCCACTAGATGCCTTCCACTACCCCCCTAGAAATAGAAATTTTATTTTGTTATCAAACAAATTATTTTTCCAGAACCAAAAATTTTGAATCATTATCATACGTTTTTCTTTGATCAGAAACTCGCCCAAAAAATAGAAATTGAGAAATCAATTTCTTGTCAAAAATTGATTGTTCCAAAAATGTTATCATGCGTGCCCTAAGTGTCCTCTTATGCCAAGTTTTGGTACTTGCAATGTCTACACCCCTAAAATTATCAAAACTGCCTACTATTAATTGTGCAATTTAGTTCAAACTGACTGGTTCAATATATTATATGGATTAAGCAATTATTTTAAAATTAACTTAACTATCTATTACTGTGAGATTTCTAATGTCGTGAAGTGCCCCCCAACATTTTCAGTTTTGTAGATTAGTCCCCTAACTTGGTGTAATTACAAAGTTGCTTCTAAAACTTCAAAACTAGTTATTTTGAACTGATTTGATTTCCTTTTATTAATCTAACTTGATATAACACTAATTAAAATTTTGGATTATAAAATATCACTATAAAAGGATTATTGTCAATTTCAGAAATCTTCTGGACCTAGACATACAAAAAATTACTAGAATGCCTATTTGGGTCTAGTTTTATCATTTTATCACTTTTTCCCATTCAAGATGAAATAAACCCTATCTATTTCAATTCAGGCAAGAAATCACCATACCTCAACATGCCAATCTTGAAGCCCCACTAAACTTCAAATTGAAATTTAAATTAAATGAGCAAAGAACAACCAAACAAGATCAAGAGTATCAAGTAAATCAATCCAACTTAGTCCATTAGGTTCTTAACTTACCCTGATTGGAACAAATCAAAGCTCTAATTACCTTGAAAGAAAAACAAACAATATGAAAATTTAAACAATCCTCACTCTTTAAAATCAAAATTAGTTTAATAGAAAAAACAAGTCCATGAATTTACCTTGTAAGACACTTGATGGGTGAATGTAAAAACTTAAGGCAACACAAATTGGACATATTTGGACTTGGTTGAAAGTTGAGTTAAAGCTTGTCTTTCTTTATTGAAGATTGGCAGGTAAGAGCGACTAAACTTAAAGAAGTGGAGATGCAGGAGTTTTGGTTCGTTCAATAGGAGGAATGGAATCGTTTTATTATTTTCACCCGATGGTCCAGATAAATTGGCATGCATGATGCCATTTTAGGGGTTAAGTTCAACGGCACAAATTAAGATAATGTGGATTGCTATTTCGGTGACAAGTGATTTGGATAAAAAAAATATGACGATATTAGGCAATTTCGGATGATATCTTACATTGCGGTATATAAACAAGGAAATTGGTATATGTTCTAACATCGCTAAGTCAAAAAAACCCCACTAAAATCATTAGTAAAAGCTCTCGGACATTAGGAAAATCTTAACTCAATAAATCTCAACTTTGAAAATATCCTATGCATCTTTCGGAGTATATTGGTTCCGTTGGGAAAAATTAAGTACGATAGCTTTTTAACCATTGTTCATATAATCAACTAATATTTCAATATTTATTAATTTAAGCATATAAAAGTTAGTAAATGCATATTTTTAATTTATTTCCTTCAATTATGACTCCTCGTAAGGAATCGCGTTTCAAAAAATCATGAACAGGGAAGGTATCTTTCAATCTTTTTGTACTTCACACAATTTTGTAACCTAATTGAAATTTTAAACATTTTGATCAAAAAAATCCAAGTCAATTGATGACTATCTTGATATACCAAATATTGTCAATTAATGTAAAAAAAATTGCATGCCACAATGACATTAATTGAGGCTTATTCAAATTGAGTCAAAGCAGAAAATTTCGAACAAAATTCCCTTTGATATTGCCGTCTTGCTGCCATAATAAGCACGTGCGTTGCACGCCAGTTATCATATTCTATATTTGTGAACTCGGTTTGAGTTCAAAATGATGAAAGGAGAATGCAACAAACCTAAAAATTGAATTAAGGTTCCATTCCAACATGAATCTTAGTGACTCTTGCAATAATATTCGCCGTCTAAACACTCAACTCTTACTATACATAGGAGGGCTTGGCCCATGTTCAAAAGGTGGTTTCTTTTCCGGCAATATTTGCCAATTCGGTCAGCCTTGAAGTCATCACGGGCTAATATTGCACAAGAGGAATCTTTTTTACTTTTTTTTTATATGACTAAAAGATATGATTGATCGGATAATCAGAAGAAATTTATTTGGAAAAGTTGGACCATGATTTATACTTGGGAAAAATCTTAGGCTGGAGAGGTCCTTATCGTGAAAATATCTCGCATATGATTCAAGGACTTGATTTTATCTTATTTGCCAATTTGGTACATTTCTTAATGAACAAGGTCGGGAAAGCCCTATTAAAGAAGGAACTAAGGTAGGGATATGTAATATTTTGTGAGGATAGGATTAACAAATATATTATGGAAGGGGCCGTGCCATAAATATGAAGTAATCTGATTCTATTTACTTTTTTTCCTAATTTTAAAAGAGTTAATGAAGAGATGTGGATTGCTATGAAGTTCATAATAAATAAGCATGGCATGGTTACACAATCCAATTGAAGGGAAATACATGAATGATTTTCTATGTATGTACAAAAGTTAATTTTGCACGATCTAAACTTTAGTGTTAGTGATGAACTCTTTTCAACTAGAGTCAAATAGTTCTTGATTATAGTTTTACTCGACTCGATCAATAAATTAATTTGTATATACCATATATCGAAGTGACCACTCGAACTAAATCTTGGTTCCATAATTTGGAAAAGCATAATTAAGGCAACGATTTGTGGAATGTACCTACCAAATTATTAGAACTAGACAATTTTGAATCAAATAATATCTTTGTACCTTAAATGCCTTTCTATATGCCTTTTCCATACATTGCATGCCTAAAGTGAACATACTTTTTAAGTGTTCCCTTATATTTTCATTGCTATATGTAGAAGATGCAACTGGTCGGCACATATATTTAATGTGTAGATATGCCCTAATCAAACATACATTAAACGCATGAGTTGGTGGGTATTTCACAACCATAGAACCATATTTTTACCATATTTTTACCGTTTTTATAATCAATTGTTTGAGCAAGTCGAAGGGAAGTTCAAGATATATTTGGCAAAATAACATGACCAGTCTACATCTTTGATATCTTGCTTGATATATGTATGAACTGGGTTTGAGTCAGAAACTATGAGAGGAGATTCTTTGCCATAAATGAAAAGGATTGATTGTCCAACTTTTTTTTCCCTAAATAGACTGAACCCTTGCTTTCATAAGCTTGCAAGGTCAAAAGATCTTTTCATTCAATGGCGATTGTGCCATGCCCTTCAGAAGGCCCCAGCATCTCAGCAGCTTCTGGAGAAACCCTAGCTTGTGATAATCATCGTCACAAGGCCAAGAACAGATTGACCATGAATGAAAAGACCGCCGAAGCCGAAGCCGAAGCCAAGCCCAAACCTGCCCCTCACCATCATGTGCCGAATCAGGAGATACCCATCGATGACGACGATGACGGAGGCGTTGGGTCAACCGACCTAGACCTCAAGCTCTTCAACCAAGGCTTGCCATCCAATGCTAGGAAGAGCGGCGAATCATCGACAGATGAGAATTGCAAGGTCCCAAAAGCCAGGGTTTTCGCATGCAATTTTTGCAAGCGAGAGTTCTCTACCTCGCAGGCTTTGGGTGGGCATCAGAACGCGCACAAGCAAGAGCGGGCGCTCGCCAAACAGCGCAAGGGGATGGAAGCTGATCTGCTCGGGGTTCACCCGCACATGTCGTATTATTACTCGGGTGTTCCCCAAATGCCTCTATATGGGAGTATAGGAAGGGCGCTCGGGATCCGCCACGAGTCGATGATTCACAAGCCTTCTTACCCGTCATCCGTGCTTCCAGGGTACCGGTTCGGGGGTCTAAGGCAAGCGTGCGGCGTGAACCCGAATTCGAGACCGCCTTTGGACCGGACGAGGGTCGAGAGTCTTCAAGCATATGGTGGTGCCTCTGGGCTTGGCGAGCCTCCTCCTCCTCCTCCTCCTCCTCCTCCTGCTGCTGCTTCTTTTGATGGAAGCGCTAGCTTTGTAGTGCACCAAGCTCAAGTCGATGTACGTCAGGATAACAACAGACCAATGAAGAAAGAAGGTGATCATCCAGAAGAAGAAGTGCCTCAAAGTGACGGTTCTGATCCATCCGGAATTGACTTGACTCTCAAGCTTTGATGATACGATTATTTCTTCTTTTCTTAGTAAATGTTCTTTGCTCATTCGTTTTGGTTCTTTAATTTTTTTCATATGTTTTCTTGCTTGAGATTTTAAAGTATAGGGATTACAGCTTTTTGAATAAGCTTTGTGGATATGTCATGTGCGCTTGATGAATGTTCATAGCTTTATTTGACTCGATATATGGATATTCAAGTGTCTCCAATGAATCATTGATCATTTGCTAATTGCATCCTGGTGAGGTTTGAACTTGGAGTTTGTTTCCAGGGATGTCTACTGAGCCAAATTAATTAATGACCGGAAGATCGCATGATTACTGAGAATTGTATCTTATCGATGGGAAGGTTTCGTTCACTTCGTCTTCTGATCTCATACTTTACCCAAATCGTACTTTATTAACTAAAGAAATTCTTATTGTCCGAATGCAATGATGCCTACGGATGGCTTATAAATTCAGACTTTAAATCGGTATGTTCCGAAACTGAAGAACACACAATTAGTTCAGGGGAGGATTATCATATTAATAAACAGAATAATACATCGTATACGTATTTATGTCTCCTAAAATTTCCTAAAATTTCCTAAAATTTCACTTAAATTACTTATCTTGAACAATCAAACTGTATAGAATGGGTAATGACAAAAGAAAAAAATGGAGAGCTGTGGTTGGATTTTTTTTCCTTCTTTATATTTGCTGTCCACACATGTAAGTTTGACTTTGGTGAGTTGAATATCTTCACTATTTTATATTCCCCTACGCCAATATTGAGATTGACATGTTTGTGACTGCATATCAAACCTTATTTATTTACTATTTCTTAAGTTCGGACATCATTTCCGGTATTTATGTGATTTTTATGTCATGGTTGTCTTACTTTGGTGATCAAATCCTTGGCCAAATTATCTAGAGGCTCATTTCACTTGGGCCATGATAGACTGAGCTTATGCAATAAAGGGTCTCGATCAATATGCATGAGACAATTGCTAAGAATTGGAGTTTGTGTTAATCACTTAGACCTGTCAAATAGGGTTCCGGTTGAGATTGGATCGGATTGAAAATAGTCCGACCAAAATTAACTCATTTAACTTATATTGACTCATTTTTATGCAATACAATTTTAGCAATTCATACTTGACTCAATCTGAATTCCAATTCTTAGCAATTTTCCCCTTAATTGTTACTAGAATGGGCAACTCTATGAGTCACTCGCCGAGTTGATGAGGGAACTCGGGTCATGGGCTAACACTTCGTATGGCACATGGGTAAGTGCCGTGCTGCCTCTAAGAAACAAGAACACTTGTGTGGATGGTTTTGGGGGTCGGGTTATGGTTGGGGGCATGATGGTGTCGGTGAGGCAACGGATGGTTGTTGATCTTGCCCTGGCGAAGGGAAGCGTTCTTCAAAATGTCCATTCAATTGAAGAAAGCACAAACGTGAAGAGTTTGAGTTGTTGTATACTAAATATACCTGTATCAATGTTGCATCATCAACATTCCGGGGCTCAAAAGTGTATGTTATTGTTTATATGGATGCTTCTATGCTCCTTCGAGTTTTAGTTATATCTCGTTGAAATTAAATGTGTATTTTGTTGTAATCTTGATATACAATCTCATACTGTATAACAATAAATTAATGGATGTGATCTTTTATTTTGTGATCAAATGCTGACCAAGCAATTCAGGAATGGTTTCTATAGAGATTGTCGGAGCAGCCGTCCTTATATAGAGAGTTTTAGTATCGAAATAGTTTGTTACCTATAAATAATTAAGAGAAGAAGATGTTATTGCTGTTGACATGAAGAGGAGTGACTGTTGATCTTGAAAAGTGATGATGATTTAATAGGAAACATATTCTCAAAAGATGTGCTATTTGGTTATCTCTCAATATGATAAAATTACACATTAACTATCATAACAACTTTCACTTTTTTCATAGCATTCTCTTTTCTTCTCTTTGCTCACACAAATATGACAAGCACGTTCAAGTTGAAATTCCAAAAGGAAAATTGAACAATTATTGAACTCGTTTCTTTGTTGTTTTGATATATATCCTGAAAGTATATTTCTTTTAAATCCTGTAGCAATAATAATGGGGCAAATTATACTTTAAGGACAATATCATCATGCATTAAAATTTCAAAAAACTATAAATCACTACTAGTATCTTTATCGGCAATCCAATTTTCTTATCATCTAGCAAATCTACTTCTAAGGTCATTCCACCATAAAAATTTGGAAAAAAGGACCGACTAAGAAAATGATTAGCTGATACGTAGGAAGTCGCTCTTGAAGAAGTTGTTGGTGTTGCTGATATAAGTGCAGATCAAGGAGCTGAAGGTAGAAAGGTACTCATAGTTCATAACATCAGCCGTTGTTTTCTTCACTGGCCCTTTCTTTTGGAGGCTTATGGTGGAATGACCTCAATAGTAGAATCACTAAAAGCTCCAGATGCAACATGGATTGATCAGCGGTTGGATAAGCAACAACAACAAAATAAAAGGTCTCAAAACATTTATGGGTTGCTTAGCCAGCGATTGATCACAAAATAAACGTTATACTATACGAGACTTGGTATGAAGATTATGACAAAATGCACATAATCTCAACGAGATATGACTGAAACTCGAAGGAGCATAGACACATCAGTGTAGAACAACTCCGACTTAACGTTTGCGCATTCTTCAATTGGACGGACATCTTGCAGATGCTTCCCTTCGCCAGGGCAAGATCAACAACCATCCTTTGCCTCCCTGCCACCTTCACGCTGCCATTCATAACTCGTCTACCCATGTGTTCTTATTCTTTAGTGTGGCGCCCACCCACGTCTCTACATTGCCATACACCATGTGAAGTCCTAGCTCACAGCCCGACTCGAGCTCCCTCATTAGTAATGTCAAAATGGATTATAAACCCATATTTTTTTTCCAAATTTATAAAAGTAGATTATATATGGGTTGGCATGGAGCTTAAAATATGGGTCATAATGGATTTTAAAGAGAAAAGCCCAAACAAGATGGGTTTTAGTGGGTCTCTTAGAAATCTACTTTCAACCCAGGTTAAGAAAAGAGGTTTTACTGCCTTAGCTCCTCCCTATATGATCGTATTATGTGAAAATTTCGCTAGCCTCGTACAAGAGTGAAGTGAGCGACTTCTGCATTCGTTCTAAATCATATGTTATGTGATATGTATAGAACATAACGAGCGGCAAGCTTCCATCTTTCTTTCTTTTTTTCATAATCTTTGATTAGCAGAAAAGGATGCTGATGAGACTTAGGGGATTGTTATTTGTTAATATTGTAACTTGTTGAAATAGTTGATCTGAGGCATGACTCCTTAGTTAATGTTTGCTCTTAAGTTATGATAACAAGGCCATGTAGGTTTTAGACTTTTAAAAGCGTGTATAATGAGAATCTAATCATAATCTTAGCATCAGTTCAATTGAAAAGTGACGATCAGCGAATTGCAGTACATCTTTTTCCCCCTTATAACAAGTGATGTCCAGACCCTCCAGAGAGACAAATCACGTAAGTGATCCATCCATACGGTCCAATAAGCCAGATCTACTGTCCGCTTGACATGTATCCCAATCAATTTTGCATCTGAATTTTACAAAACTATAGCACGAGATTGCCTTATTTGATCGTTGATCTGTCGGCCTCTTACAATCAACTCCAAGTTACTCGACTATGTCATGAAAAACACTATACAATGAACCCTTTTAACTCAAATTTACACGATCACACCAGCTGAACACATCACCAAATGATACTTAACATCAAAAAAAAAAAAAAAATGAGCAAAAGATAATTTAATCCAAGCAAGACCATCGCGAGTACCTAACTAATCTCTTCTTTCTTCTGTCTATAATACACCTTCATTATTTCCAAAGTGATGCATATATGGTATGAGACATCATACTGCACAGAATCGAAGTGAAGCATATCACTGAACACTAACCGTGCAAGTTCTGCATATTTCTCTCCACTCCTCGCGCTCGCTCTTGAATGGTTGCTCATGGCATGATCCCTCTCTTGTACAATGCATCACTGCCTTCCGCCCCCAAATTAATAAAGCTCGGTTGCCTCGTTAAGCTATCAGCCCCATCAGATGCCAATACCACTTTGGCATTCCAATGCCAAGGCTGAAGGAATGGCGAAACAGGAGTAGAACAAGCAGGAGAGGGGTGAAGTATTACAGATCCCCAGTTCCGGGCCCCGGGCTTCACTTCCTTCACTCTCCTCCTAATCAGCAATTTCCCCAAGTCTTCCTTTCTCATCTCGGACAAGCTCCGCACAATCGAAATGCAAAGAAGAAGCACAAAAACCGCATCCTCCTCAGGTATGAACTCCACCGCCAATAGCTTCCAGTTTATAAGAGCAGTTGCTCTTCCTGTTGGGTGTTCCTCAGTGAGACGAACCACCGTTACAAAGTCCAGTTCTTCTCCGTCCAAGTCCAGGCCTTCATCTCCTTTATCGTCCAGCTCTGTTTCTTCAGCATCACTCTTGGTGTTGACTTTCTTGACTTTGTATTGCATTCTCCGGCCTATCAACAACTTCACCTGAAATCGGTGCATATTTGCCAGAAAATTCAGACCAATATGTGCCTGAAGATTGTAAATCTCAAAAATGTTTCTGGCCTTACTGATGAATCAGAAGACGTTTGATTTCTCAAAGAAAATGAGAGGCCCGATTTCAATGTTGATGATTCCGATCGCAGCATCAGTTCATCTCCAGAGGAAAACTGCCACGCAGCATCCCACTGCTCTGGAGGCTCTTTTGGCAAAGCTGTACCCACTACTTTTGCTGCACTAGATAATAGCAATTTGTTTCAGGGTCCTTCAACAACGAGGAATACACGAGTAAGAAAAATTGCTCGAGTCCCCATTAGGGCATAGAAGAGAATATCGGCACAAGCTCCCAGCTACCCAGTTCTCGAATTTATACCCATAAAGGATTTTTCACTGTCTACTTATGAGGCTGAAAATTTAGCAGTGACATTGTATCTCAGAAATACAAGTTAACATGGAGGGCTAAGTAGTGTTACTCGCATGTCACGTCACTTGCTTGCAAAGATCAAAGTCATAGCTCATTCACTGTAAAGACCTTTTCTTTATTAATCTTATCTTAGAGTGATCCTAATTTTAACTTTAGCCAAAGCAAAACTCTGTCAAATGGGCCTTAAGTTGACAAGAGATCAGAGTGAACTATGAAATGACATAAACCAGCAAGGTTGAAAAGTACAAGTGTATGGCTAAGACCATTTCCTCAGCATTACGGTATTGACTGCTAAAAGATGACACCAGGACTCATAACACACAGAAAATGGAAAAGTTTTAAGAACATACCAGGAGCTCTGCCGATGGATCCAGCGACATATGACCAAGGACCTTCACGTATCTCGGTAATCCGGTCTTCCCACTTAACATTTGATGGATTTTCGCCACCTCTTCTCCAGAAGCCGCCTCCCACCCTTTTATTCAACAATGTCAAAACTTATGTCATTGGGAGCTAGAAGAAATCGTGCAATCTCAGGTTTCATAATCTACCTGAAGTACTGTTACAATGACATTGCATGAAATTATGAGCAAGGAATAACTAGTTTTGCAGCTGATTGATACTCCCAATACACGGAAAAGTGGCAGAACTTTACCTTATTCGCACGACAAAACATTCCCTTCCTGCATGATCAAGAACAGTCCTTGACAACCATCGACCTTCTTGAGGCCGATAATGGTTCATCCTCAGTATTTCATCAGAGATCATGGCTCCCGAATCATCAGTGACTCTATCCGGCACACATTTTAACAGATAGGGAGCTTGAGCTGGTGGAGTTATAGAAGAAAAAATACCAACCCCTTGCTCAACTTCTCTGCCTAAAGTAAGAGTCGGAGCCCTAAGTAAATCATTCCAAAGAAATGCCTCAGCATTCTTTAACTTACTTCCTTTGAAACAGCGACCACCACGATGGCGAAATTCGAGATTAACACCCCTGGTTCCAAACTCACAATAGAGGTGCCAAACCATTTGCCAGGAATCATACAAAATGCTGGATAGGGGCTTATCACTCTTAAGCTCTTTGTGGCATCGTACAGCGCGGAGACGCACAAAATTATGTGTTATCTTCTCCTGTATCAGCTTCATCTTCGGACCGAGCCTCGCAAACACACAGACCTGTAATATGTGCGGTCAGTGCAATTTCAGCTTTTTAGTCAGGTGTAAGCCTTACTTATTAACCACTTTCTCAGGTAGCATTTGATGCATGAAAGCAAACATCTGCCAACACAATTTGAGTCACATGATTCAGTAAATTGTCCTAATATACAATCCACTTAAGAAACTACTTATAGACCTTGTCACTATCCTGATTGTCAATGCCCATTAGAACCACACTTCAATTGAACAGAGTTAAGTTGGATATAAGACGTTATACACCGTTCTAAACCACCCATAACATCTGTGCCCTATTGCTGTGGATTCATAAAGAGAAAGGATCCGATGGTAAAGGCCATAGACGTATTAAAACTGGTGCTCCCTGGCCCCTCAAGTCAATCCCACAAGCCTCTATATGAAATTAATTCTTTTAACCGCCGCATTCAAATACAAATGAACCCCCTCAAACTGAATCATTCTGAGTTACCAAAGCTCTTGCCGAGCTATGCTTGCATAATTTTCCAAATCATACCTTGGCCGAGGCAGAGGCAGAGAACTCTATTATTTTGCAAACTAACCCCCTCATGTCAAAAAATTTTCATCTCCTAGACTTCGGTACTTGAGTAAATCTACCTCAATGGACCATGACCACTACAACAATGGAGGAAGGGATGCATCGAACAATAGTCTCACCTCAAGCAGAAATCTCGGCATCAAGGATTTGTATCTGGTGTTGACATCAGTGTCGAACACTTCCCAGTATACTGATGGCTTAGACAAGGGTACTCCTCCCTGGTCCAAAGCAATCTGGCCTCCTGCTTTCTCATAAGGTTGATCAAACGTTCCTTCCCACAGCTTCTTGGTTTCTTCCACTTCTTCTTCCTCGACAGTTTCCCACACTCTCGCCACCTTGCTGACATCACACTCCACTTCTTTCATGTCTTCTGCATATACTGTTGGATAGCTCTGAATCATTATTTGCCACAGCAGAAATTCTAGTAAGATAATGTGGCTATTTGTATATTCATTTCCACAAGAAAGAAAAAGGTAATTCACCATCTGTTTCTGTTTGTTTGCAAGATCTTACAACGATTTTCATGATGTATTTAATTAGTCATTTATATATGAAAGAGAAAATAATCCTAAAGAAATCTTATATTAGAAGATGCAAATACGGTCGCAGAAAAATAAGTAGTTTCTTAAACCGAATCTCTCTACCAAACAAAAATGCAAGAAAACACTTTATCTAAACATCAGTGACCCAACAAGAACTTAAAGAAATAAGCAGAACCCATTAATCTCACCTGATGAGTTAGCCACATGATGAGAATATCGCAAGTAGGCACGAAGCAGCTGCACTTATCTGAAACTCTCGACAAGATATACAAAAATCCCTTATATCTTTGTCTCGCTGCTATCAGGTACATAATCTCAGTCATGTAGGGCTTCGAGAACTTCGAATACAAGGTCCTTTGCTTCAACACTTCACTCAAAAGATCTTCATTTCTCACAAGCGGGATGGGGGAATCTGAATTGGCTTCATTCTCAAAAGGCTCAGATGGGTATCTGCGCATCCAGATTTCTCTGCATCTATTTAATGCATATTCTTCATTTTCTTCATTAAAGATGGTTGGCTTACCGATGAGCGTCGAGAATCTTGATTCACAGTATTGCCCGTAGTTCACCTGGAAGCAGTGACTTTTAATAATCAAACTTCGAAACTAGACAGCATCTCGATAGGCCTTAACATTATCTAAATAAACATCCAAAGTTTCGAACGAATGAACTAGTTAACGGAAACTCTAACTGGATAGTCTCCTCGTTTTCACATGAGCGACGTCCACGAACACCAGCACAAGCAGTCGAAATCAGCTTACTTTTCACACAAAGTTACCTACTTACAAACGGTCACGAACTCCATACACTTCAATCCTTCATACTCATTACAGAACAGAGTCATCTAAAGCATATCGCAAAATCAACTGAAACTTACCGGGTTCAGTGTATGACAAAACCAAACCCATTCAATATCTAGAGGAGGAAGAACCACGGGAGGCGCCGACCCCATTGAGATTTCAGCAACCAACGGCATCCACAGCTCATCATACCTGCAAAAAGAAGAGAACCCATGGCTTCAAGATGGGAACTTTGATCACAGGCCACTCGAAAAGTGCTCAAGATGGGAACTTTCTCCACCTACGGATAGCCTCAACAATGGCGGGTCTGTCGTGAAGCCAAAGCGACTCGTTCACGGTCCTCAAGAACCCAATGTTCCGCCGGACCGCCGAAACAAGATCCAAGCTCACTCCCACAGTGTCTCTCTCGGACACTTCGCTGAGGCTTCTCGACACCGACATGATTCCATAGACAGTGCCGAGATCTAATCTGATCTTGGTCAACGATCGTCAAGACATGGAGCAGTTCCAGTGAACAGGTGATGGCTAGGTGGGGCTGTCTGCGGTCGGGCTGCTGGGAAGAGAAAGCGAAAAATGGAATGTCGTGAACGAACAGGGGGACAAGAGACGGGGAAAGAAAAGGGTCTTCGTCACGTGGCAGGCGGATTTCGGCTTTCAGGTGTTGGCGAGTACTTACAAGAAGAGCTTAGACCGTTCGTTACTTTTTCATCCTCGGATTTCAACTCCCCAATCGATTGAATCTCTTGCAATAACATCGACCATTGCGGCTAAAGTAACTTTAATTCAACATCGCATTTGATTATAATGAAGACGGCCTCGATTGATAATTAAAGCTAAACTCAAGACATTTCTACACGAAACGAAACAAAACACATGAATACTTATCGTTTAGCTAATTCAGGAGGGTCAATCATCTTTTTAATTATATGCTTTCTTCTTTGCTTTGGAAAGAATAGAAATTGCGTGAATGCCGGACTTCCCTCGCGCTCTCTCTCTTCACGTGGATTCCTTTCAATGATCCAGAAACCATCTTTTTTGGTGAGTGGTTGTTCAAGGGATTAAAATAAGGTGGGTTATCCATTATGACCTAGCCAAGACAGCGAGGCGCTCATTAAAGTAGGAAGCAAGTTCTTATGGCCAAATGAACACTTCCCAGATGCTGAAGGAAGAGATCTTTGACAGGTGATGAAGCAATATTATAGGTTTTATAAGTTATCCAGATGTTTTCTCTGTCAAATGAAGCGGGTACATGTATGAGGCCGCATGCGCAATCATGCCATGGCGATCTCCACGAATTTCACATTCAACAACTCCCTAAAAAAGAACTCAAGTTCCCAAAAAGTAGGTTTGATTTCGCATCACCTTATCATGTGTGGAACAAGATCACTAATTCCAATACTCCTTAGTAAATAATTCCATTCACTTTTTGCCTAAAACACTTAGGCTACGTTTAGTAGTCGAAATAAAATTCAGAATAGGATATGATAATCATATTCTACGTTTGGTGCTCGCTCAAGGTAGAATGAAGAAGGATATAAGGAAGATATAGACAAAATAAAATTATCCTATAGGAGAGGTGAGATAAAAGTGAATGGGATTTCTAATGTTCATAATAAGAAAGTTATTTTTCTTGAATAACAAACTTATTAAATTAACAAAATTTAAATTATATTTCAATATAAATAATATTTGAATTCTAATTTAAGAAATTAAAAATAAAAAATAAAAAATATTTTTAATTAATCTTATTTTAATTTATATATTCAACTTTAATTCTATCTTATAATAAACATTCAATATATAAATTAAATATTTATATTTATTACATATTTTAGGTATTTTTGTATTTTAGGTATGTTAGTATAGTTTACTATTTGATAAAATTTTATTAAAGAATGATGAAAGGGGAAAAAAGAAATAGTGACAAAAATAATATAAAAAAAGAGGAAAAATAAATTAAAAATAAATTAATGAAGAGTGTTACGAGAGATTTTCATCATCTCCGTTTATGAACATTTAGGTTCATTTATAATGATATCGCCATTTATATCAAAAATATATATAATATGATATGAATATATCCGACTTTAATACTCGATTTACCAAACAAATGGATATGATATAAAAAAAAATCCTAAGATTTCATATCCTATCCCGATTAGAAATCTGGATGACCAAACGTAGCCTTATTATCGCCAAATTGAAAAGAACTTTGTCTCGGGATTCTTGCCAATGCAATCCTTGTTTATAACCCAATGTTGTTACCCCAAGGTGCTTGCTTTTACATATTCAAGAAGGACCAAAGGGCTGTGGGGGTTACTGTCGATGGGGGAAAAAACCAAGAAACGGGTGGCCAGTGAACGAGCCCGGATGCACGAAAGAAATGTGACGGCATCGATGTGGACATCCACCTTGTAATTCCGCTTTCATTGCGCGCCCACCGCGCCATCAACCTACAAAGAGATTTTGGTGAGTCATTGCTTCGATTTGGTACGCAGTTTTTTTGGCTTTAAGCAAGGTCCCCACGGGAAAAGAAGAATGTTCTAATCCACAAACCCGCAAAGCCATCGCCATCGCCATCCGAGTCCGACCCCCACCCTACCATCACATTTTCAATATCTTCGGTTGATGGATTCATCGATCATCGCAACCAATGGACTGAGTCGAAAGAATTGTGTCATAGCACTAGTGGATATATACGCCGAGCATGCTTATATATAATTGATCTACCGACCTTTAAGTGGTTGCTTTTAAGCCGACCTACACGCCTCAATGATTCCGACATTTCATTTGGGATATATTCTACCTTCCGTGTCTATACTTTTGTGTATTCTTTTAATCAAATCCATGTACTTTTAATTTGTGTAATCAAGTCCAACTACTTTCTTGAATTCTCTAGTTTAATATCTCTAACACCAAATTCAACCAAACCTCGCCATTATGACCTTTGAAGTATGACATGGATAACTTTTTTTTTTCACGACGTTGATGTCCAGAATAACTAAATCTTATCCACATTATGCTTTAAACATTTCATAGTGGCTAATTTTTTTTTCCACAACATCCATCTAGGGATCCATTTCAGCTAAATTTTATCCACAACTCAATTTGATCTAATTTGATGTTGAAAAGATTTGAATAGAATATTTATGAAAAGAGAAGGGCTTATGTATAAATATATACCGGTGAACAATAGAATGGCTTACTTAGAAAAATTAAAAGTACAAAAGGAAAATTTCTAGCGTAATTTAAATCCAATTGCTTGTGTTATCCTTCGTCCAATCATGCATATTCAACAATTTTTCGGACTCCCGATCCATCCAATGATCCCCGCACATCCTGTAACTGTGTAGCTCATCTCTATGTCAAGAAACTTTCTAGTCAATCTCAATTCAAGCGAAGCGTGACCTCCTCGTCTCATTTGCATGATTTGACGGTTCATGTGAATCGAGCAATCACTTAATCAATGAGTCGATCATCACATGCTTAGGCTTCCTTCCCTTTGTCTTTGTTGACAAGTGGGCATCAAAGACAAAGGGACCAACCCAGAATTCAACGAAGACACGGGCCCAGTTTTCAGAGTTCAATGCCTCGATAGGTCATCACAAATTAAAAAAAAGTCTTTGCTTAGTCAAAAGAAATATGGGCAATAGCGCTATTGGGTATATGTCCGAGAGTGCTTAAATATAGCTGATCGGTCGATTTCAAGTGGTCGCTATTAAGCTGACCGACACGCCCCAATAATCCTAACGTAGTAATTGGGATAAATTCTACGTTTTATCTATATATTTTCGCATATTTACCTTTTATTTGTCTAATTAAGTCCTTCCACTTTCATTTATTTTCTAACTTAATATCTCTAACATCAAAATTCAACCCTATCTCACTATTATGACCTTCGGAGTATTACACGGATAACTTTTTTTCTGACATTAATGATCACAATAGTTAAATCTTATCCGTATATGGTGGCCAAGTCTTTCCACGACATGCATATAGGCATCCATCCATATTGGCTAAACTTTACCCACAAGGCCTGATTTAAAGTTGAAGAGATTTGATTAGAATATTTATAAAAATAGAAAGATTTTTTTTTGTCTAAATAAGCCTTCCATTGTTCACTATATGGATGGATATTCTTCGTGTAATTTATGTTCATTTACTCGTATTCTCCATCCAATGGTGTATATTCAATGATTTTTCAGACTTTCAATACATCCAATGATCCTTGCACATCCTGTGATTGTGTAGCTCATCTTTGTGTCAAGAAATTTTTTAGTCAATCTCAATTCAAGTGAGTCCAACGTCCTCAGATCTCATTTGCACGATGTTCATGTGAAGTGAGCAATTACATACTTGATCAATGAGTCGATCGTCACATGCAGAGATATGCACAAGTTTCTTCCCTTTGTCTTTGCTGACAAGTGGGCATCAGCATCAAAGACAAAGGGAAAAACCCAGGAATCAACAAAGACATGGGCCCTGTTTTCAAAGTTCAATGCTTCAATGGGCCATCATCACAAAGGAACAGTCTTCGCTCAGTTCCTTTTTCCCTTCTCTCTCTCTCCTCTCTTTCGGCCTTAGGGAGGGGAGAAAATATTCGATGGTTTGTGAGTACCACGTCATCAGCTGACGTGACACTCACGAATTTACTAATACCCAATTAAAAATTAACATGTGGATGTTGACATGAAAATCTGAAAGGTTAATTTTTTTCTCTTCTCCCCTCCATCTTCCACCTCCGCTTCGCCTAGGCTCCCCATCTCCACTGCCCAAGTCGCCACTGCCGCCATCGTCGTCCTTGAACCACCGCCCCACCGTGGCCGCCACGGTCTGCGGCAAAGCTGTTGAGCTCGTCGCCGGCAGCCATGGACGAGCCAAGACTCGAGCTCAAAGTTGTTGAGCGGCAAAGCGTATATGGAGATGTAGAGGAGCGTTGCGGCAAAGAAACAGTCTGGAGATGCGAGAGGAGCGGTCGGCCATGGACGACTTCTCGATCTGCGGCAAAGCTTTTGAGCTCGTTGCGACAACCATGGACGAGCCAAGACTGGAGCTCGAAGCTTTGAGCAGTAAACCAGATTTGGTTTGCTTTGCAAACCAAATCTAGAGATGTAGAGGAGCGGTCGGCCATGGATGGCTTCTCGGTCTGCAAAGCAAAGTTGTTGAGCTCTTCGTCGCGGCCATGGACGAGCCAAGATCTGGAGCAAGCAAACCAAATGCTCGGAGGTGTTGCAGCAAACTAGATCTGGAGATAATCTTCGCGTCCACTCTCTCCGTCGTCTCGTTGGATTTGGAACTGAGGCATGGGCGGAGGAGACGGCCAAACTGGTTTGATGCGGCGACGGCAACTCCAACTCCGCTGGTGACGATGGTGGAAGGAGGGGCGGAGGTTGGGTTCTTTCGTGCAGATGGAAGAGGGGGAAAAAGGAAATCTAGGTGGATTAAGGGGTTTTTAATTTAATTTTTTTAATTACACATGTCAATTTTAATTGGCTAGAGAAAATATTCAGTGGTTCGTGAGTGCCACGTCATCAGATGACGTGGCACTCACGAATTTACTGATACCCAATTAAAAATTGACATGTGTAATTAAAAAAATTAAATTAAAAACCCCTTAATCCACCTAGATTTCCCTTTTCCCCCTCTTCCATCTGCACGAAAGAACCCAACCTCCGCCCCTCCTTCCACCATCGTCACCAGCGGAGTTGGAGTTGCCGTCGCCGCATCAAACCAGTTTGGCTGTCTCCTCCACCCATGCCTTAGTTCCAAATCCAACGAGACGACGGAGAGAGTGGACGCGGAGATTATCTCCAGATCTAGTTTGCTGCAACACCTCCAGATCTGGTTTGCTGCTTCCGCATCTTGGCTCGTCCATGGCCGCGACGAAGAGCTCAACAACTTTGCCGCAGACGAGAAGCCATCCATGGCCGACCGCTCCTCTACATCTCTAGATTTGGTTTGCAAAGAAACCGATCTGGGTTTACGCTCAAAAGCTTCGAGCTCCAGTCTTGGCTCATCCATGGTTGTCGGCAACGAGCTCAAAAGCTTTGCCGTAGATTGAGAAGTCGTCCATGGCCGACCACTCCTCTGCATCTCTAGATCTGTTTTGCTACAACGCTCCTCTACATCTCCATATACTCAACAGCTTTGAGCTCGAGTCTTGGCTCGTCCATGGCTGCCGGCGACGAGCTCAACAGCTTTTGCTGGCACGACCGTGGCGGCCACGGTGGGGCGGTGGTTCGTGGACAACAGTGGGCGACATGGCGGACTTGGGCAAAGGAGATGGGGAGCCTGGGCAAAGCGGAGGTAGAAGATGGAGGGGAGAAGAGAAAAAAATTAACCTTTTAGATTTTCATGTCAACATCTACGTGTCAATTTTTAATTGGGTATCAGTAAATTCGTGAGTGCCACGTCAGCTGATGACGTGGTACTCACAAACTATCGAATATTTTCTCTTAGGGAGGTGACGAAAAACTGAAGTTTTGGCAATGCGCCAAAGTTTAATAAGCGCCAAAGTTTAATAAGTTGAGGCTGATGTTCATGTACTGTTGACCTAATTTCCTAAAAATATCCTCAACTTTAACTCTAATTTTAATTCTGCCCCAACTTCCTTTTATGAAAAAAAAAAAAAAAAAGGCTCAAACACTAGACTCAATCCAAATTTATCCCCAAAAAGACCAGCTTTAAGTCAAGATTCAAATCCAAGTGAACTTTCTTTGTCCGTGAGAAAAATCAACTTTTTCTCTAATCTCAAATGTGCCCCCATTAGCCTTCCACCGTCCAATAATCGCCATTAATCATCCCTAGTTTTTCTGATTCAAGAACTGCTTCAATTTGGGGTCAAGAACGGTTTCAATTTGGGAATAAATTTCCATGGGGCCCTGTTGATATGAATTGTTATTGACATGAAAATGGTACATCCAGTTAGGAGGTGACCATGGCCATGTATTTTAGAATAGATTAAAAGTTGTGTTTATTTTTATTTTACAAAACAATTTTCAGGACAAATTTGGGGTTAAACCTAAAATTTATGATTCTTTTTTTCTGAAGCAAAATTAAGAGTAATGCAGTTTACAAATGTTGCTAAAGCACCCAACAAAGCTGGAGAGATATACAATTTCAAGAAGAAAGAGCGAAGAGAAAACCAGAAAAGGAGGTAAATCAAATATGAAGAGCACCAGCTCAAGATCAATGAGCAAAAAAATCAGGCAGGAATGGTTCCCTCAGAAATCAAATATGAAGAGATCATTCAAATCATGGGATGATCAGCATTAGCATGGTATGTCATAAAAGTCATCACAGGGAACTCACTTCCTTGCAAGAATCCCAAAACACGCTTCCCCAATCGAATTGGGTCGACGCCTACAAGCAAGCAGAAATCAAGAACTCTGAAAAGCAGAACCCTTTTTTTTTCCTCTCTTCACCGAGCCTCAAAGGGATGAATTTCAGCATCGAGAAGAGGCATTCGAACAGACAGAAATCAATCCGATCCACTCCCTTCAGAGCAATCTAGAAACAGCTTTTTTCTCACTCACGTAAGATCAGCTATACATTAGCATGGTTCAGTCGAAATCATCATCGGGAGTAGAACCGTGCAGTCTCCCCAAGAAAACCCATCAACACAGACTCGAAACGACGAAACCCAGAATCAGATCAAGACCCAGAAACTTTTCCGGATCGACGAAGGGAAACCATCCATCGCCGCGATCGGTTTTCGGCGAGAAAGAGCTCAGATAAATGTTGGAAACAAGAATTCAACTCCCTGACCCGTGACGGGTCTCGTAATGAGCTGGGATTGTGAACATTTATCATCACTGCTGAAATCGGCCCAAAACAAAACGACGGCGGCGACGACGATGATTACCCATAAAACGAAAAAGCAAACAACGAAAGATAAAGGAATCAGCAGGAAAAGAGAGAGGATTTCGCCCAGAAGATTGGTGAAAACGAAGAAGAGTCGCGGCGCTTCTTAGCTTGACGCCTTCCGCATCGAAGCGGTGAGGTTGGGGGGATTTTATAAAGAAAGGACGACGGGGAGCTCGAATTAGGGTTTTGCTCTTTTATGGGCTATGGGCCCAATGCTTATCGGGCCTGAATAGATTTTGGGCTAGCATGGTTTGATTGCTTGTTTTGCAAAAAGCTGATTGCTCAAGGGAAAACAATAACAATTTGGATTAATGCAGCAAAAAATTTTAAATCGATACATTTGTCACAAATCCATTAAAAACTAATTTTTAGACCACTAAAATTTCCAAACTAGTAGTTATATAACAAATTTACCCTCCATCAGTTTTTGTTAAATTGAATTAATAACACACAAATTTGGAAATTGATATATGTGTAATAAATAGATGGTAAAACTTTTGTCACATATTATCCAACTTAGCAATTGATAATAAAATTTAGCATAAAAAAATTGAGGGTAAATTTGTCATATGCCTGAGTAGAAAGTTATTATTTCGGCTTTCTTTCCTATCCAAATTTAAAAATTCAATATGAATCGACATATCAACATTGGTATATTACAAAGTGACAAGCACAGGAAATTTTTATTGAAAGCCAAG
The DNA here is from genome assembly GCA_016097545.1 of Eucalyptus victrix. Taxonomy (NCBI): domain Eukaryota; kingdom Viridiplantae; phylum Streptophyta; class Magnoliopsida; order Myrtales; family Myrtaceae; genus Eucalyptus; species Eucalyptus victrix. Next base: position 58,546,960 of record CM027842.1, read on the forward strand.
AAATGAATCTCTATCTGGCTAGCATTACATTCTTACCAAAGAAACAAGCACAAAATCAAAGAATGAACTCAAATCATTTCACTTGTTCAAAAAAAAAAAAAAAAAACTCAAATCATTTCACCATCAATCATGCCATTATAACTGCCTCCTTCTCTTTCCTATTATCATTGTCATGGGCCACACAAGTAACCAAAACAAGGCCCATCTCCATTTACTGGACCAAGCTCTTGGGTCTCACCTCAATGCCTTCAACCACAAGCCCACCTTTTAGTTGATAGCCCTTCACTTCTCTCAAGCTCATCCTTACCTCCCCGTCTCTTTCATCCTCACTTCCCGCCATGAACTCTCCAACCTCCACCTCCATCCACCCACCCCCTCTCTCGCATGGCACTCCGCCGCCGCCTCGATGATCTCCCTCCACCTCCCAATGCTTCCTAACCATTTCCAAGCGGTTCGCGTACATCAGGGACTCAAGGTGGCGCTTCTTCTGATCGGGGTGTTGCAGACGGGCCGTGCCTTGTCGGACCCAGCTCCCCATCTCGATCGACGTCTCGAGGGGCATCAGGTCGAGCCCGAAAGCACGATCAGAAACCTTCTGAGAAAGATGAAGAACTTCAAACAAGATCAAGTGAACAACTCTGAAGATGATTTGTATTTCAGAATGATGATCATATCATTGTATCTTAGTACAATTGAAAGACAGAATATGAATACACTTTTGTTGTTCTATCTTCTAAGATCAATCGTACTTAACTTGCTTCAGTGTTTCGGACTTGAGCTGTTCTTCATCCTCCGAAACTTTCTTCTCTTAGTACCGAAATCCCTTCAGCATTCGTTGATGATCTTGATACCTTGTTCTCTCAATTCTTGCGATTCCTCTCTCTTTTATTTTTATCTTTCTTCCTTACTTCTTATGTAAAGCAAAGCAGAGTATTTATACCAGGATATGTAACAGAACTTGGTTACAAAGGAAAACCGAATATAGTAACTACTTTAACAGAAAAGCCTATTTGACTATGCTTAGGACTTTGGCGATCTGAGTCATTAATCCCTTGAGCATCTTCGTTCATTGATCGTCGATCCAGGCTGGTCTTCTTTATAAGATCTTTGCCACTCGATTTGACTTTATGACTTAGCGATCCAAGTCATTTGCCGGCGATTCGAGTCCTCCGTTTTTGCTTTGTCAGTACGCCGAATCCTTCGTTTTTGTTTCGCATTGAGCATCTTTGTTTCTTTCGCATTGAGCATCTTTGTTCCTTTATACTTAACATCCCCCCGCAAATTGGGAAGGGGAATGAATCCCATTCCTAATTTGGTGCGAAGAGACAGATGAGCTAAGTGAGAAAGGGACTTAGTGAATATGTCAGCTACTTGAAGATGACTGGGAACATGTTGGATAGAAATGGAACCAGATGATACTTTTTCTCGAACAAAGTGGAAGTCAACTTCTATGTGCTTTGTTTGTGCATGTAAGACAGGATTGGCCGTGAGGGAAATAGCTGATTTATTATCATAGAATAATGATGTAGCTTTGGTGAGAGGAATTCCAATGTCGCGTAGAACAAAACCAATCCAAGTTAATTCAGCTGTTGTAGATGCTAAAGCCCGATATTCAGCTTCTGTGGAGGACTTGGAAACAGTAGTTTGTTTCTTGGCTGACCAGGAAATCAAGTTTGAGCCTAAGAAAGTGCAAAATCCTGTAGTAGATCGTCGAGTAATAGGACAACCTGCCCAATCAGCATCTGAAAAACCATAGAGATTTGTTAACCTGTTGGAGTGAAGATAATAGCCAAGATGAACAGTTCCTTTGACATATCGTAACACTCGTTTTAATTGATGAAAGTCCGCCATTGTGGGACGTTGCATCTTCTGACAGAGGAGATTTGTTGCAAATGCTAGATCTAGTCGAGTGATAGTTAAGTATTGAAGACCACCTACCAAGCTTCTGTATTCAATAGGATCCAGCAGAGGAACTTCAGCATTTGTCATAGCAATTGGCCGCAGTGGCAAAGGTGTGGAAATTGGTTTGCAATCTATCATATGTGCCCGTCTGAGTAGGTCGACTGCATATTTTGTTTGACATAAGAACAAGGTCTGTAGAGTATGTTTCACTTCAATGCCTAGGAAGTAATGAATATAGCCGAGATCTTTCATTTGGAAGTGAAGACTAAGATTTTGGATTAATGCAGTTAAGAATTGAGGAGAGCTTCCTGTTAGAATGATATCATCAACATACAGAAGTAATAATACTGTATCTGATTCAGTATGAAGCACAAACAGAGATGGGTCAGGTGTACTACAGACAAAGCCAATTTCAAGAAGAAAGTTGCTGAATTTGTCAAACCAAGCTCTTGGTGCTTGTCGAAGTCCATATAATGACTTGTGAAGAAGACAGACATGGCTTGATTTTTTAGAATCAACGAAGCCGTGTGGCATTCCATGTAAACAGCTTTCATTTAAATCTCCATGAAGAAATGCATTCTTCACATCAAGTTGGTGTATTGTCCATTGTCTTGTGAGAGCTATAGAGAGTACTATGCGTATTGTAGCATGTTTTACAACCGGATTGAATGTTTCAAAGAAAAATCCAAATCCCCGCTTCCCCGATGGAATCCTTTGGCTACCGTGACGAGCCTTGAGTCTTTCTAGACTACCATCTGGTGTGAGTTTAGTCTTAAAGACCCACTTACAGCCTACAACATTCATCTGGTCTGTTCTTGGAACTAATGTCCAGGTATGATTATTATGGAGAGCATTCATCTCTTCTTGCATAGCATTGTACCATCCTGTATCAGCTAATGCAGACTTAATGGATCTTGGTTCCATAGGAACATGATACTCAGCCAAGCAAGCATATTTTGGATTTGGCTTGATAATACCTGATCTGAGTCGGGTCTGCATAGGATGACTACTAACATTTCTCTGAGAAGAAGAGAGATCAAGAGTATGTTGTTCTGTGTCAGAACTAGTATTGCTAGGCAGAGTACTTGAGAAAGATGAAGAATTCTGACCGGATTGAGTTTCTGTGATAGCATCATTTTGCCTTGATGACAGAGGAGTATCTTGGAATTGCATTGATGCTGAAGAAGTCTGTTGATGCATCTGCTTACTTTCATAATTATCCATAGTAGGATGATATTGACTTCTCCCTACTAACTGATGGGAAACACTTTGATTTGTTGTGTCCGAGCTTGAAGATTCGAGCAATTTGACTCCTTCAATCCATTGTCTATACAAAGGAGTATATTGACCATATTCATTGATCACAGTTTTTGTGAAAGGAAATGATGTTTCATCGAAGGTAACATGCCTACTGATATATATACGATTATCAGTAGGTACAAGACATCTATAGCCTTTATGCATATCACTCGTATCCCGAGAAAAATACAAGTAAGTGATCTAGGATCGAACTTGTGTCTTGAATATGATCTTAAGCACGGATAACATGCACAGCCAAATACCCTTAAATGATCATATTGTGGCTGAGTATTATGAATCTTTCTATATGGTGAATCCATGTTTAGCTTCGGTGTTGGAAGTCTGTTTATAATGTAGTTTGCCGTAACAAAAGCATCGATCCAAAACTTCAGTGGGATCTTGGAATGATATAGCATAGCCAATCCCAATTCAACAATATGTCTATGTTTTCTTTCGGAAACTCCATTCTGTTCAGGAGTGTGAGGACAAGATAGCTGTTGTTTTATTCCACAACTTTGCAGATGATCTTGAAACCTTCTACTTACAAACTCTCTCCCCCCCCCCCATCACTTTGGAAGACTTTGATCTTGTGAATGTATTGTTTTTCGACTAATGTCTGGAATCGACTAAAGATATCAAAGAACTCAGATTTCAACTTCATTGGATATAACCAACTGTATCGTGAGAAATTGTCAACAAAAATCACATAGTATCTAAACTTTTGAAATGAGTCTACTGGTGATGGTCCCCAGATGTCACAGTGGATCTTTTCTAATGATGAAGTTGATATAGAATTCGACAAAGGAAATGATAGAGCTGTACTTTTCGCTATTTGACAGCTGCTACAAATTTTTGAAGGAACTGAAGTAACATGAATCAGTTTCTGATGATGTAGATAATCCACTATTTGAGTATTCGCATGAGCCAATCTTTGGTGCCATACTTCTGCATTGATTGTTCTCTGACTTTGAGTGAAAAAGGCTACTGCAGTCCGTGTATTAACTTGATAAAGGCCCTTAGTCTTCCTTCCGAGCTGAATTGTTGCCTTGGTAGTGTTGTCCTTTACACAAACACCAAGTTTATCAAAGATAAAAGTGCAAGGATAGTCATCAGTAAGCTTAGACACAAAAAGAAGATTCTTCTTTATTTCTGGTACTATAAGAACATCATTAAGGGGTAATGTGTTTACTTCTGTTTTTAGGTAAGTGTTACCAATGTGTGTAACAGGTAAACAAGATCCATTTCCAACCATTACTGTATCGAGACCTTGATATTTAGAAGAAGTATGAAGAATACCAGAATTCGCACTAATATGAGCAGTGGCTCCTGTGTCAGGGTACCATTCACTTCCTTTTGGATCTTCGATATGAATTGCTGTCAGAGCTGCTAGAATCTCTTCTACTTGATAGGAATTGTCAAAACGGTACCAACAACGAAGAGCATCATGCCCAAGTCGCTTACATATTTGACATTCTAGTCTAGCAACCTCTATGTCTTTCTCATCCTACAAACTTTTCCTTGAGTTTAACAGAGGAGGATAAGATTTGTTGTTTTGATACCTTTGAGATTGTGTGGCATAAGGTCGAAATCCCTGTGCAGTTGTAGGAAAGACATTCTTTTGTCTTAGATATTGATCTCCTGGCCTTTGAAATGCTGCATCTTCTCTGTAATTCTGATTTCTTTCAGTATAACCAAACGCTCGTCCTCTATTACTAGCAGTTCTGCCTCAACCAAAACTACGACCACCCCTATAACTTCCTCTCTGAGCTAGAAAACCAGTAGGTTGTGAAAGATATTCTTCATCAGTAATTTCTTTAGGATACATTTGAGTCTTTCTTTGGCCGAGATAGGCCAAACTAGGATTGAACTGACTTCTGGAGTAGGTCTTCATTCTGGATTCAAATCTCTCCAGTTGAGCTATAACTTCATCATAGTCAGGTTGAGGCTTCAAACAATATATGGTGGTTCGAAGATGCTCATACTCTGGACCTAGTCCTTCCAGTGTACCAAAGATCTTGGTTATTTCATCTACTGGTTTACCAATAGCATTCAACTGATCACATATATTTTCGTATTCTCTGAGATAAGTAGAGAAGTTTTGATCAAGTTTCTGGCAGGACTGTAGTTTTCCTCTAAGCTCGAACTCCTTTGCTATTGATTTTTGTGTAAATCGTTTTAGAAGAGACTGTCATACCTCAAAGGATGTTTCTAAACCAATGATTAGACTTAGAATATTCTCAGTAACAGCCCCACTAATCCATGATGATATCAACTGATCTGTTCTTGTCCAATCAACGTAATCAGGATTAACAAGTTCTGAGTCACAACCTTCACCATCATTATGCAACATTCGTGAGGGAGCAATAACATCACCATTAACAAAACCGAAGAGGTCTTGACTCTTCAGAAACCTTTGAATTTGAGCTTGCCACAACAGAAAATTGTCTTCGGCGAGCTTGATTGTAACAAAATTAGAGATGTTTACGTGAATTGGAAAAGGATATTTTGGTGTTCTTATTGCCATTGCTTCAAACTTTCAGATCAAACCAAGTTATACAAACAACCTACAGCTTTGATACCATGAGAAAGATGAAGAACTTCAAACAAGATCAAGTGAACAACTCTGAAGATGATTTGTATTTCAGAATGATGATCATATCATTGTATCTTAGTACAATTGAAAGACAGAATATGAATACACTTTTGTTGTTCTATCTTCTAAGATCAATCGTACTTAACTTGCTTCAGTGTTTCGGACTTGAGCTGTTCTTCATCCTCCGAAACTTTCTTCTCTTAGTACCGAAATCCCTTCAGCATTCGTTGATGATCTTGATACCTTGTTCTCTCAATTCTTGCGATTCCTCTCTCTTTTATTTCTATCTTTCTTCCTTACTTCTTATGTAAAGCAAAGCAGAGTATTTATACCAGGATATGTAACAGAACTTGGTTACAAAGGAAAACTGAATATAGTAACTACTTTAACAGAAAAGCCTATTTGACTATGCTTAAGACTTTGGTGATCCGAGTCATTAATCCCTTGAGCATCTTCGTTCATTGATCGTTGATCCAGGCTGGTCTTCTTTATAAGATCTTTGCCACTGATTTGACTTTATGACTTAGCGATCCAAGTCATTTGCTGGCGATCCGAGTCCTCTGTTTTTGCTTTGCTGTATCGCCGAATCCTTCTGTATTTGTTTCTGCATTGAGCATCTTTGTTTCTTTCTGCATTGAGCATCTTTGTTCCTTTATACTTAACAGAAGATGAGGTGCGCCCCGTAGAGAGTGTTTGGGGACAGGGCGTTGGTCTTGATGCTCCCTTCGATTTGTAGCCGATCGATCGTTCTCAGTTCAGCCACCTCTTTGAACCTGCTAAAGAAGAAGATTGGGAAAAGAGCAAGAATTACTCTCTTTTTTCCTGATCAAACCATGTTTGATGAGTTTTCCAAATTGAAAACTCCTCTTGATCAAGGTCAAAAGTCATTGCCATCAACATCAGAATGTGGCTCTGACCTCATTATGCACTAACTTGTATGAAAATTTATATGAAGAGAATATAAAAATGGAAAAAAAAAAAAAAAGGAAGTCAAGATCTTGCCTCGACTCGGGCAGGGTTTTCCAGATCCAATGCGCGGGATCGTCGCTCCAGTTTATGCAAAGCTCTCTTGCTGATAATACGTAAGACACTGCTCCGGACGATCTCTCCAGCTTGAAGCTCTGAGAAAATACATCAATATCACATCACTCATCCGAATGCATGAGCACAAGAACGAAGGTCGAATGTACTTTTCAAGGTATTTTGAGAAATATAATGTCGTCGGAGGAATATGGTTTTCTTTTTATACGCAACCGGCATTGAAATATATATATAGGCATGAAACGTGGAGTGAGCTAGAACTTCGTTATTAGAAAGAAAGAAAAGAAGCAGCTAGTCTTGTGGGAATTTTACCTTTCTGCCACCATCTATGAGGAGAGGGCGGTGGCAGAGCCAGAGAAAGAGCTCTTTCTTCGAAGAGAACTCAACAGGAGCGGCCGAACGGGAGACGATATCACCGTGATCGGACGGCAGGAACCGTGCCCAGACAATGTCGGAGTTGGCTGCCAACAGGAACGTGGAGGACACAAGGGAGAGCCGGCACACTTTGGCTGGAGACACAAAGGAGAGGATCGCAGAAACGCAGCTTTCTGGCAGTGCATCCATGTCGGTCGGCGCAAGCAGCTCCATGGGAAGGATTCAGCCGGAACTGGAAAGAGGGTGAACAGAAAACTTAGCTAGATAGTCCGAGCGTGCTTAAAAGCTGCTATTTTATGGTCTGGTTTGCTGTTATATACACGAGAGTTCATGTCGATCGTGTAAAGAAAGCTGACCAGCCATTCAAGGTTAGCTGCTGCACCAGATGGGAATTCCTTGTTCATCTAACCCACTTTTTCGGAGAGGAAAGAGGCATATCACAGGAAATATTATTATTATTATTATTATTATTATTATTATCATTATTATTATTATTACTACATTGAAATTCTTAAAACTTATCATGAAAAAGCACAATCCGGTCCTAATACTTTCAAAATATGTAATTAAATTCTAAAACTTATTACGAGAGCGCGATTGAGTTTTAAAACTTAAAAAAAAAAATGCAATAGATAGAACAACTTAATTTGACCAATTTAACGTGTCTCACGACTTGTTTATGTTTTTTAAAAAATTTGGAACTCAATTGCACTTTTATAATAAGTTTTAGGGCTTTTAATATATTTATCCCTAATAATAAAATAAAATAAAATAAAAGGACAAAGAAGAGCATTAGGATTTGTTCCGGGAGGTACAAAAAAAGCCAATTTCGTAATAAATTAATGAATTATGAAGGTCAGGAATGTCAGGATTTGCTCTCTTTATGAAGGTCAAAAAGGTTGCGTAAAATCGTAATAATACTTATTTTTGGGAAGACAAGACTATAACTTATCTTCTCATTTTCCAACTTGGCAAAGCTGCCCGGAAACACGCATGCCAAATCACAAAAAGGACATCAGACATCGGAATAAAGAATAATTACATCCAAATAAGACGAGTTTAAGTATGATCTCTTGATTATAAAAGAATATGACGAAGTATGTGTAGATAAGACCGTAAATTTCAATAAATTTTTTAATCTAATTTAATTCACCAAAGAATTGGAAGATGTGGACAAATGAGGTACTATTAGATTCATTAATATATCACGTGAGATTTTCCTATATATATATATATATTAGACTACAAATCACAAAGCACAATTAATTCGATATTTTTTATAGTTATATCCTGTCTTTTGAGTTCATGTGAAGTCATTATTTAAAAATATAAATTCATTTCCACTCTTTGTTTATCTATGGCGTATGTTTACATGATGCTTATTAATTATTTAATATGGAGAACATTTATTTACACACGAAATCAGGCAAGATCAATCATAATTAAAAGCGTTAAATGTTATCTTTTTTTTTTTTAATACAAGCAGCCCAACTATTTGTCTTGACTCATTTCGATGGATGCATAAAAATCACCTTTGTCCACGTACACTGTATATTGAACAAGACTCCACCTTGGGGAAAATGTTTGTGATCTCAAGTTGACTCTAATATGAGAGACTATGATTATAGCACAACACAACACAACATCATGATCACAGTTACAGTGAATAGATGTATAATACGTCACGACCATATCGAGCACTTAACTACTTAGATTCCTTTTATTATACTTATGGTTGAATTATAGCTATGCTGTCATGTGATTATATGGTATTGTGAAAACCAGGTGGAGTAACTTCTTGAAAGCTACTAGTTATCGCATTTGCGAGGTACTTGCTAAACGCTTTATAAAATGGCAATACAGCTTAGTTTGCAAAGGCAAAAAAAACTATATTGAATGACCTCTCGATTGGAATTATATTCGATGGTAAGAGTTTTCTTTTTTTGGAGTTCACGTGAAAAATCAAAATTGGTATAGTTATGGAAACCCTGTGAAAGAAAGTCGTAGACCCGTGCTTGTGGGCGGGGCTCTTGACTGGCTAAAAGTGGATAATACGCGCAAGCCGTCAAAATCATGTAAAGTTGTATGAATGCACCATGATTTCAAAGTGGGGGAGAGACTCGATCAAAGCCAGGGTAGAATTCTTGAGAAAGGATCATTTTATAATAATAATAATAATTATTATTATTCCAATGTAGTTATTGTGACGAAAATTAATCAGAATAACTATATGAGAATTTATCACAAAAATTTAGAAGACTAATTAGAAGCCTAATTTGGATATCCGTATGATAGGTCTAGAATTGATTGGACGGTATCCTTCGAAATATTTCTATGGAATAAAATGTAAGCTTGGGAGTCTTTTGTTACATGTTCCGTTGACTCGGGACGAAGTCGACGTGGATTTAATTAATGTTAAGGCGATGATGCATAGGGAAGAGAGGAAGGAATCAGTTGATGAGAGGCCCATCAAGACTTCAACTACGTTCGGGGACGCAGACAAGACTCTTCAATCCTTCGTTTGCAAAATTCTTAAAAACATCATCGACGAAAGCCGAAGGCACGAGAATTACGTCAGTAAAGAGGAAGAAGCTAAATCAAAGCACGACCCGGAATTTATCCTGTCAAGATTCCCCAGGTCATAAATGATACAAACATATTGGCAGCCGGCTAGCATTGAATTTTTCCTGAGACTATCCTAAAATTATGAGTTGACTTGGAATATTGACCTGTCAACGGGTTGACGCTGACACTTACACTACGACCCGAATTGGAACAGCCCATTAGCACTAATTATATGAAAATACGTGAACGAAAAAAGATAATTTAAGATTTGAAATATATTTAAATAAGGCCGTTGTAGGATAGAGAATACTCAAATTGTAAATACTGGCTCGAGTGAGAAATAAAATAGAGTTATCGATTTTATGCATGTGCCTGTGGATACGATAATTGCAAAATAAACTGTCGAGGATATCAAGGGAAAAAAAAATTAGATTTCATGAAAGTAGGAAGTCCTCTTTGTATTATATAACAGTATATATTAAATTAATTAAAGCATGCATGTTGAAGAGACAGAGAGATTCCTCGAACAAAAATTAGAATGCCCACTTGAAATTCGAAATAAAAATAATATGGTGGGGAATGTAGGGGTAATTATGTAGTAATGTTAGTTCCATAGAGAAAAAATATCGAGGGCTAAAAAAAAACATCAGGTTAGTAAAATTCAAAAGCTTCACTTTTGTCTTCTTATTTTATTTTACTTGAACGCGTGCACGAGGTTATAAATAAACAAAAATAAAAGAATTTCATGCTGCTGTTCAGAGATGTTAAATTTTTTTTTTTTTTTTTGTAAGAAGATGCTAATTTATTGATGCCTTTTGTTTTTATAAATAGAAGAAAAAGTACTCTCGCAAATACGAAATTATTACTAACTTTGAAATTTTGACTAAATCCTTACTTTTTAAATTCGAGACTTTGATAAAAGCGGAGCTTGGGTCAACAAGGATAGCCGTTTGAAATTTAATATTGGGAATGGATGCAAAGTGGATATTGGGGGAGAAAAAAGGGACAAAGATTTGAAGTGGACGATGTGCTTGGCAAAAGGGTGAATGTTTTAGGGCGGACGCAAAATTCAAAAGTTGAATCTTAGGCATATATTCAAGATAAGTGCATTTTTCTTTTAGGATCAAAAGATAAGTGCGAATGAAATATAAAAATTAGCCACAAAGTACAATTGAATTCTAAAATTATCTAAAAAGTGCAATTAAATCGTAAAATTTGTCAAATTTATGCGATTGAAATATAAAAGTTAGTCATTGTTGGAGTAATTAAATATCAAATAATAAATCATGCTGTCATGTAATAGTTTAAGTTTTTAGAACAGTCGACGGTGATCTCACAAAATCTCATATGGTATTAGAGTAGGAGGTCATGAGTTCAAATATTTCTAAGCCCTTATTTGCCTCCCCAATTATATATTTCAATCTAATAGTTTAAACTTTTATAATAATTAGTAGTAGTCCCACACAAAATCTCACAATTACAAAAGTCAAATTTTCAAAAATGAAATCAACTCGTCCATTGACTCAGACGAATTTGGCTAATGAAAATGCCGACTTGACAATTTTTTAATATTTTCGAATGCACGTGGCATTAATGCGGCACCAACTAGGTGCAACATCATAAAAAAGCTGGACAAGTTATAAACAAATGAGATGAACGAACTAGAAGAAAAAGGATAAATGATGGAAGGATTGAGTTATACAATGATAAACAAAGAGTCAAGAATCGAGTTATACAACTTTTTTTTTTGTACTATCGAATTATACAACCTAAGCATTGAGCAGAATAAAAACTAAGCACATACCAAAGAAGTCGCAATAAGTCCCTTGTAAAGTCCTAATAAGGCCTCCTATCTACTTATTGTTCGTAAAGCAGGCCGAAAATCTCTTGATGGATAATATGTGTTTGCAAATTTTTCATTGAAACAAGAAGTAATCAATCTGGGAGCATCATTAATAAATTTCGCATTCTACAAACTAGGGACAAACATACAATCCATAGTGGTATCTATACCTATTTTGTGGTCGTTGGAATGTAATCACGAAAGTTGGGGAAAAAACCCTAACCTGAGCTCGTTGGATGCAGAGGACAAATTGGAGCCTCCAGTGGGGCTCCAGGTGGCGGAGGCAAAGGTGGCATGGTTGGGAGGCCATGGTTAGGAAGGAAGAAAAAGACACCTTTGTAGTAATGGAAGTGAACCGCTCGGAAGGTTCTCACCTCTAGCTTGTTGGACCTAGACGATAAATTGGAGCAATCGATGCCCCTCCGGAAGGTGATGGTGGAGGCGTAGTTCGTCAAACGACAAAGAGTAGTACGGAGAGTGGAGTTGTCAAAAGGGAGGGAGAGAGCAAAGTGAAGTCATGGAGGGAGGGAGGGAGGGAGGAAGAGAGAGAGATCTTTTCTCAGTAACCTAATGGGGAGAAGCAATGGAGAGAGAGGGTAGACAGAATTTAAATTTTTTTTAAAGGTGGGCTCGTTTTTACAAGTGTCGCTTTCTAAATGGTCAATCTTAAATTTTACTTGGCAAATGTGATGTGCCCAATATTTTCTCCGCAAATCATGTGAATCGGTCTCATGTCTAAGCTAGGATGCCATGTGAGATAACAATGAGACCAAAATTAACAAATGATTTAAGGAGTATTTGGTAACCAACCAAACAGTAATTATTTCTATTGTCGCGACCTCTCTTTTTCGGCACCCGTAATCGGGTACGGGCGCCTAAGGAAGCTAATGGCTCGGCTGAAATTGGTTAAGCCCAGACTCTCCCAAGTCCACCAATTCACGACTTTAATAGTCTAAATTTTTAACCAGTAAATTAATTTTAAAACGAAGTCGCCACTAATCGGTTTGGGGTGGGTTGATTAGAAACCCAAGCGAAGTATCGGGAGAAATACTCGCTCCTGCGCAACCAGAGAAATTAGGATCGGGGACTTGATTACACTAGTTAATCACTAATGCCCTTTCGGTACCTAATCTTGTTTAAACCCCGAGGTTTTTTGGATGTTCGAGGGATTTTCCATGCATTTTTGGGGGAAAAACATTTTTTTCAGTCATTTTCTGATTTTTTGGACGCAAAAGGGATTTTTTGGAAAAATACAAGTCTTTTTGGCTTTTTCTGATTTTTTTTGGCTTTTTCATGAATTTTTGACTTTTTTTTGGATTTTTGGCATTTTTTGGAAAATATGAAATATTTTTGATTTTTTTGATTTTTCGGAAAATAAAATATTTTTAAAATATTTTTTAATATTTTTGGAAAATAAATTATTTTTTATTTTTCTCGATTTTTTTGGAAAATAAAACATTTTTTAACATTTTTTTAAATATTTTTTGAAAATAAAACATTTTTTATTTTTTGATTTTTTAAATAAAATATTTATTATTTATTTATTTAAAATATTATTTTTATATTAAAATAATATAAAAACTGACCCGGTCGGATCCGCGGGTTGGGTTCGACACGGGCGGCGATCCGAACGAGGGACGGGCCGCGACGCGGGCCCGACTCGGATTTTTTTAGTCTTTTTCTTTTTTTTTTATTTGTTTACTGAAACGGCGTCGTAGCCGGGCATTCAGGGACACCCGGCCCAGCCCGATAGCCCACTCCGCGACTCGACTCCCGCGAACCCTACCCATATCCGAGACCCGGATCACGACCCGACTCCCGCCGCCCCCGAATCTCGCGAAACCCTACCCTGTTCCGAGACCCGGATCCGACTCGACGACCTGGAAAATCGCAAACCCTAGGGTTTGCGAATCCGCGGCGCCGAGGGGGAAAGGCTGAGGTGCGCAGCGGCGACGGTGGCAACAACGGCTACGGCGGCTACGGCGACGGTGAGGACAGCGGCCGGCCACTCAACTGGATCGGCGACGGGGCTCGTGGCGCGGCGGTAGGAGAAGCGACGAAGACCTTGATTTACTGAGGTCGAAATCCGAAGATGGAGGGGTTTCGAGAGAGGGGGGTGACAATGGCTACGCAACCGAAGGTGGCGGATACCTGGTGGCGGTGAATGGTGGTGGTGACGACGATAGGGCAGCGGCGGCAGCTTCTCGATTCTCGGATCCGGTGTGGTGTCGGCGGATCAGTCACGGCAACCGCTTCGGGGGGGGGGGGGAACAACAGCAGTAAGAACTCCAGATCTATGGCGTAGATCTCGGCCGGTCCTTCCTCGGCCTCGATCTTGTCTCACTCAGGCCAAATCCGAGCCTTCACCGGCCGGATCTGACCTTCTCGGAGTCGCTTGCGGCCGGCCTTCCCCGAAGTCTCTCGGTTGAAGGTGGGCTGAGCTCGCGACTCGAGTTCTCTCCTATGCTCGCCCTTCAACCCTTCCCGATGTCTCTCAGTGAAGGATCTCCGAGCTTGCCACCCCCTCCGACGATGTTTACGGCCACCTATTTATAGGCGAAGGAAATCCGGTCGACGAAGGGCCTCGGCCGCCGGCATCCGGTTCCGCTCGGCTGAACCGGTGTCCCATCGAGCTTTTCCAGCGAAGCTCGCTCAACATTAATGGCGCCTGCAATCTTATCCCCTCCGGCCGACGTCGGCCTACTCCCCTCGGCCGTAGGCCATCCTTCGTGTGCGTCGCCGGCCACCGCGCGTGAACTACAGAGGCGGAGAAAGAAGGAGCAAGGAAGAAGAAGGCAGGAGGAAGAAGAAGGAAGGAAAAAGGGGGGTGGGGCCAAGTCGCGCAAGCCCACGTGGAGAAAAAAAAGGGGGGCTAGTGTTTTTGTTTTTTTCTTTTGGTTTTTTGTTTATTTATTTATTATTTACTATCCAAAAAAGGCAAATAAATGTAAAAAAAAAAAAAAAAACCTAATTAATTAAAAAAAAAAAAAAACTAAATTTAGGTGCCAACAACCGCCCCTCTTTGAAGGTGAGTTCGCAGAGGTTGCATTCAAAGACAAACCTGATACCTAAATTTTGTCCATGCATGCGTTGCATATTTTATTTGGGACTTATTATTTTATGCGGAAAAAAAGTAATATAACTTTACATATACTAAGACAGATAAGAAGATACTTGTAATTACTTACCGGGAGTGAGTGAGATAGGGTGTGAACCCCGAGTTTTGGCAAGTATCAAGGCGTCATCTTACCTGGTGACATGAGGAAGTTGCTTTTCCAGGATTCAAATCATTCTTCGGTTGCCTGTTAGAGCAATAAGTGATTTGTCTAGGACCCGAACCTTTTTTCGGTCGCCTTGACAGGGAATTGCCTTCCTAGGACCCGAACCTTTCTTCGGTCGCCTGTTAGAGCAATAAGTTGGTTTGTCTAGGACCCGAACCTGTCTTCGGTCGCCTGTTAGAGCAATAAGTTGTTTGTCTAGGAGCCGAACCTTTCTTCGATCGCCTTGACGAGAGATGCGCCGACCTTTCTCAGGGCATCATATTTGTTGGGGTATCTGACTTCTGTCAAAGACACTAGTTGGAACCCGACCTTTCTCGGGAGGATGCGCTGACCTTTCTCAGTGCATCGATTTGTGGGGTGTCTGACTTATGTCGAAGACATCAGTTGGAACCCGACCTTTCTCGAGAGGATGCGCTGACCTTTCTCAGGGCATCGATTTGTGGGGCGTCTAACTTCTGTTGAAAACACCAGTTGGAACCCGACCTTTCTCGGGAGGATGCGCCGACCTTTCTCAGGGCATCAATTCTGGAAGATATCTGGACATTCACAAGTATATCAAAGAGTACCTGGATATTCACAAGTACTAACCTGAAGGGTATCTGGGCATTTGCAGGCGTCAAAATGGGTATTTGACTGACCATAGGCATTGAAGGGGTACTTGGATGATCACAAGTATGAATTCTTGGGGGATACTTGGACATTCACAAGCATCGAAGGGGTACTTGATATTTGGAAATATCAATGACGTACCTTGGATATTTGTGAAGGTGTCCCACCTCTTGGCAATTGAGAAATATCGAGTGTGTACCTGGGATATTCATGAAGGTCTCTCATCTCCTAGTAGTTGGAATATCGAGGACGTACCTTGGATAGTCATGAAGGTCTCTCACCTCCTGGTAATGGGAATATCAAGGGCATGCCTCACATTTTTGTGAATGTTTCTCACCTCCTGGTAGTTGGAATATCAAGGACGTGCCCCACATATTCGTGAAGGTCTCTCACCTCCTGGTAATTGGGGAATATTGAGGACGTACCTCGCATATTCATGAAGGTCTCCCACCTCCTGGTAATGGGAATATCGAGGACGTACCTGGGATATTCGTGAAGGTTTCTCACCTCCCAGTATGGGGAATATCGAGGACGTGCCTCGAATATTCATGAAGGTCTCTCACCTCCTGGTAATGGGAATATCAAGGACGCGCCCCACATATTCATGAAGGTTTCTCACCTCCTGGTAACATAACCTTGAATGTAGCACGAGGCTTACCTAGATGGCCGCAGGCACTCAAAAGGGCTGGAACACCTGGGTAGCCACATGTGTACAAAGTACTGGAATACTTAGATGAACACGAGTACTTAATGATATGATTTGGGGCCACTCAGTTGGTCCAAGTGTAAGAAAGCATACCTGGGTAGGCATAGGCACACAAAGCAGTGAAGTGCTTGAACAACTGCTATTATTTCGGGACAACTCGGGCAAGTTGAGTGTCAGGAAAAGGGAGTATCCGAACGGTGACCGGTACTCAAAGATAATAGGGATAGAGATATGCTTACCTGGCAATATCTCTGATCTCTAAGAGTATGTCTGCTATTTGCACAATATGTACACATGATTGTATATGTTGTAAATTCATGAGTTCAAATGAGATTCATGCATGATAATTTTGTCAGCTTTGCATCATCTGATTTCCACTGGGGAAGATTTTGAAAGACAACATTTATTCGGAATATAGATGCTTTGAGCATGCCAGATGAGGGACTTTCAGTCTGAAAGGACTTTTCACTCACTCTCTTGGAGAAGGCTATCCTGATCATTGATGCAGGATTTGTAATGACCACACTATCTCACTGTCATCATGTCAGCAGGGGTCTGAGTATTCTCGCAAACAGTACAACTTTACCAATGTAAGAGGTCTTTGTTGAAACTGTGACGAAGATTTGGTCAATGGCTCATCAAATGGGACCATCAAGGTCAAGGCTTATGAACGAAGTGCCGCACGATCATCTCCGAGTTTGCAAGTCAAGAATTCTGCGAAAAGAGATAGAGTAATCTTGCTCGTACTTCTTCGAGCAATGCTTATTGACACATAAAATCCTACGTTAATTGAAGTGCCCCTAGTCTGAAGAGACTTTTACAATGGGAATGTAACGTAGTCTTGGCTCACATGTAAAAGGATGAGAGTTGGTGATTGTCTTGGCATTTGTCACTAGTCTTTCTTCACGGTCAGATGGCGGTTGTATCAGCAATTTCTCTTGGGAATACAAATGGCTGTATTTTTGTTTGGGGCATCGGCCTTGCTTTTACTAGGCACACTGCTTTTTCATGCCCCTATTTTTTATTCCAATTCTTCAAATATGGGCATTGACCTTGCTTTTACCAGGTACACTGCTTTTTTATGCCCCTGTTTTTTTTCATTCTTGTTGCTTGAGAGCTGATCTTGACAAGTTCAAGCAAACGCCTTTGTTAGACTATTGAGTCTTCATCTTTTGCCGGCACTTCTGATTATGCTGCTCAAATGGCGGTAGCTTCTGCTTTGCCTCCACGTGAGGGTGAATTTACAAACTCAATTGAGTTATACAATAGATACAAGTGCGTAAAGAAAGAATTGCTCTTCATGACTCTAGGGCACTTAAATTAATGCGAGTGTTCATATGCAATAAAGACACCCAAAGATTGATGCAAGTGCGAGCAAGAAAATTTCTATTTCTCTTCTCACCTTGTGATGCTGCTTCGCCTCTGATCTGCCCTAGTGTGGGGGTGGTTCTTAACAGGGATAGGACAGATATTTCATCAGTGTATGGGGCTCAATGTGGTGAGCAATGAAATGCCTCTCATTATTTTGGTTATTGTACCATTCGCGAGAGAACTCTTTACCCTGCAGCCATGGAATTTTCTGCACTCATCTCACAAGTGTATAGATGGGGGACTGTGTGTAGGATATGGCTTGCCTTTCATCATTCTGACGCATCTCATCCAGCATGCTCGATTAATCTTGTATTCTTCATTTAGCTGTCTATTCTAATAATCCTTAATAGAATCAACGATTTAAACAGACAAAATCATCATGCAAAATCCATTTGGAAAAGGCATGCAGCATTTGAAATGTGATGGGGTTTGTACTCTCAGAACAAATGAATGATTTTGGCTCAAAAAGACCTTCTTGGTAGCTTTAAGGGTCAACAGAATAGTATTGTTAAATTTTGAACATCAAAAGGGTTATTCACAAAAGGGTGTCGATGGTTGTCCTTATTGATTAGGGATATGACACATGAAGGATCAGCCGAGGTTGGGGATCTGATTGGGCATCTTTGTTTTTGCCCCTACAGAAGAGAAGATGAAAATGGATCAATCAACGGGGCCAAAATTAAAGGTAAATTGAGGCCTGAAGGATCTCTGTCATTTGCTTTGGCGATACTCGAGACGCCATTTCGCTTATGAGAGCTTATCAGAGTTTGACATGTCTTTCCTTGATTTGGTATCTGCATTTTTTTATGGTCAAGTGATCCTGCAACAGATAAAAGGGATCATGTTAGTCAAAAACTTTTTCAAGAGTCGAATAACTTTGGAAGCGATACAACAGTACCCTTCACTGGATTGGATGGACCTGAAGTGCGAGTGGGACACGAAGTCCTATGTCTTTTGCTTCGTTAGGTCATCTGCTCTCTCGTAATTTGCAGGCGCAAGAGAAGCAAAAATTTTTTTTATTATTTTTTTACCAAGCGGCTAACTGCCACGTCGGGGATTCGAACCCCCGATTTCGGACCATTTTGCTTCTTCCCAGATACCACTCGGCTAGAGGCGCCGACGGTGTCCGCAGGGCGCTGTTTTTTTTCATCTAACCAACTTGGTTCCTAGACGTCACGTCCTTTCATACCAAATTAGGTAAATCAATATGGGTCATTTGATTTGTCCAAATTAATCATTAAGCTTGCTTCTTAAATCCTATGCTTCCTGTCAATAGGAGAAAATATGTCAAAAATGAGTTCAGATACTAGGAGTATTGGAAACGATACCAAATTACTTTTCCCGAGAGTTTATATTTGCTAACTCCTAGGGATATTTGAATGTCAATGACGGCCTTTTGTTTTCGACACAGTTCAATGTCTCTTTTGATTGGCCCTCCTCATTTATGGCCCTGTGTACATGATTGATGATTTGCAACGCCTTCCTTCTGTGGAATTCTGTCTATGACCATTAGCAGCATTGAGTAAAGTCATGTACTTCAAGCTTCTATGGAATCTGATATGGACAATCAAAACCTCTAATTTCTCTGATGGTAATTACTTCTTGCGAGAGCCTGCGTCTGGAACAAAAAGTGAAGCTTCCAGATTCTAAGATTGTTGACTGGGATAGAAGGTTCCTTTTAACCAGACTAGTTCTTGAATGACGCGTCCTTTACATCGAGCTGGGTGAAATTGACAAGGATTACTCTTATGCGTCTGCCTAGGTAATGTTGATTTGCTCAAGTTATGCCATCGAATTTGCTACTTGATTTTCGACACTTCTTTAAATGCTAGTGATTATCATTCATTTTTCTTCATCGAGTCAACCAAACACACATTTTTTATGATGATGGAAATACATCACTCATATATAAAGGTGCATAGGCATTTTCATTCTGATAGAGAAGTGCTTGGCAATGCCAGACAATGAACATCTTTCAAGGGTAGTACTTTTTCACAGCATCGGAATTAACTGGTTTAGAGAATTCTCTCCCATCCATCTCAGTTAGGATCAAGGCTCCTCTGGAGAGTATCTTCTTTATTACATAAGGACCCTTGTAATTTGGGGCGAACTTGCGTCCGGGCTCTGGAAAGATTGGCAGTGTCTTTCTCAAGACTAGCTCGTTTACCTCAATGTGCTTGGGTCGCACCTTTTGATTGAACGATCGAGCTACCCTCTGCTGGTAACACTGACCATGACAGAGGGCTTTCAGTCGTTTTTCGTCGATCATATTCAATTGCTCAAGCCTTTGCTGTGTCCATTCTTCCTTGGACAATCCTACTTGGGATAAAATTCGCAGGGAAGGGATTTCTACTTCTACGGGCAAAACCGCCTCCATGCCATAAATCAGGGAAAAAGGCGTTGCCCCAGTGGAAGTTCGAATCGAAGTTCGATATGCTGTCAGTGCGAAGGGTAGCCTCTCGTGCCAATCGCGGTAATTTTCAGCCGTCTTGGCTAGGATTCTCTTGATGTTCTTGTTGGCGGCCTCTGCAGCCCCATTCATTTGCGGACGATAAGGGGATGAGTTCAAATGCTGGATCTTGAACTTAGAAAATAATTGATCAATCAGCTTGTTGTTCAGATTTGTCCCATTGTCGGTGATGATGGAATCTAGCACGCCATATCGGGCGATTATGTCACGTTTGATAAACTTCATGACATTCCGTGCAGTTACGCTTGCATATGATGTGGCCTCAATCCATTTCGAAAAGTAATCAATTGCAACCAAGATAAACCGATGCCCGTTTGACGCCTTTGGGTTAATTGGGCCAATTACATCGATGCCCCACATTGAAAACGGCCATGGCTCAGATAACTGATGCAGTTCAGTTGGAGGGACATTTATCTTATCCCCATGAATTTGACAACGATGACAACTCTGTACATGCTGAGCACAATCATTCTCTAAGGGGAGCCAGTAATAACCCAGTCTCATTATCTTCTTGGCCAACATACGTCCATTCATGTGAGGGCCACATACTCCCTCATGTATTTCTTGCATTATTCGTTTGGCTTCAGCTGCATCCACACATCTTAGCAGGACTGAGTCATATGATCTTTTGTACAGATTTTCACCGCTGACGAAAAACTTTGAAGCCATTTTCATTAGGTATTTTCGATCAGAGGGAGTGCTTTGTTCAGGGAACTCCTGCTTCTGAACGTATTTCATGATATCGTAATACCAAGGCTTCCCATCAGGTTCTTCAGTAATGGCCATGCAGTAGGCCTGTCTTGCCAGGACTTCAATTTTCAAATGCTCTACTTCTAACCCCTTTGTTACTTGTAACATAGATGATAGTGTTGCTAGTGCATCAGCAAACTGGTTATGAATTCTAGGTAGGTATTCAAACGAGATGTCCTGGAATTCTCCTACCAATTCTTCCAAGTAGTCGTGATAAGGCACTAGTTTGGCATCTCTTGTATCCCACTCGTCCACAGTTTGGAGGATAATTAAGGCAGAGTCACCGAACACTTTTAGTTTTGACACTTCCATTCCAATAGCCGCTTGTAGGCCGAGGATGCATGCTTCATATTCGGCTATATTGTTGGTGCATGGAAACACCAATTTTGCAGCCACAGGATAATGCTGCCCATTTGGGGATATCAAAACCACCCCAGTGCCTGATCTTGACAAATTTACAACTCCGTCGAAGAACATAGTCCATGTGTCCTCTTCTACTGTTGAAATTCGGTCATCTGGGGAATGACCCTCGTGTACTTCTTTAGGACAATCTGCTAAAATATCAGCAATCACCCGACCTTTAACTGATTTTTGTGACATCACCTGGATGTCGAATTCTGAGATCAGGATTTGCCATTTGGCCAATTTTCCCACCAAGGCCGGGCAATTGAGCAAATACTTGATTGGGTCACTCTCAGTTACAAGAAATGTCTGGTAATGCAAGGTACACTGCCGGAGTCTGTGCAACATCCATACCAATGCAGCGCATGTTTTTTTTTTTTTGATTTGGAGTAGTTTTGTTCTGACGTGGTGAACTTTTTACTCAAATAGTAAATGGCTCGTTCCTTCCCATCATGGGGTCCTTTCTGTGCCAACATTGCACCTAGGGATTCACTGTTGATGGTAAGGTAGAGGGTCAAAGGGTGTCCTGGAGTCGGGGGTACTAAAATCGGGGGTTTCATCATGAACGGCTTTAAATTTTCAAACGCCAATCGGCAGTCATCATCCCATTTGATTTGTGCATCTTTCTTGAGAAGATTAAAGAAAGGCTTTGCAGTTTCGGAAAGCTGGGAAATGAATCGCGCAATGTAATTTAATCTTCCCAGGAGACTCCGGACTTCTTTTACAGTTGAGGGAGGAGGTATCTCAAATATCGCTTTGGTTTTTGACGGGTCCACTTCTTTCCCTTTACAGCTCACAATGAATCCAAGTAATTTGCTAGAAGTTGCCCCGAACACACATTTTGCTGGGTTCAAGCGCAACTTGAACTGGCGAAGTCGATTGAATAATTTTTCCAGGGTCTTCACATGGTCCTCTCCATGTTTGGTTTTGGCGATCATGTCATCGACATATACTTCAATTTCTTTATGCATCATGTCATGGAAAAGGGTGACCATGGCACATTGGTAAGTTGCTCCAGCGTTTTTCAGGCTAAAAGGCATGACTTTATAGTGAAAAGTCCCCAATGGAGTAATGAATGCCGTCTTTTCCTTGTCTTCCTCCTTCATTTTTATTTGGTTGTATCCTGAGAACCCATCCATGAAAGAGAAAAGTTTGAATCCAGCAGTACTATCCACAAGAACGTCTATGTGAGGTAGCGAGAAATCATCCTTTGGGCTTGCTTTGTTCAAATCACGGTAGTCGACACAAATCCGGATTCGACCATCTTTCTTCTTTACTGGTACAATGTTTGCTACCCAACTAGGATATTGCGAGACTTCGAGGAAGTCTACTTCCAGGAGCTTCATTACTTCTTCTTCAATCTTTTTTGACAACTCAGGCTTAGCTCTTCTTAGCCGTTGTTTCTTGGGGGCTACATCAGGGTTGGTTGGCAAGCTATGCTCCACGATCATTGGTGTTGGAGAAATCTTTCCAGAATATTTTGAAGCTGACAAAACGTTTCTATCAGTCTATTCTGGATATCTGCAGATCGTCTAGTTTAAAGTCTGAAGACTTTCTGATCACCAGACTCAAGATTCAAGACTTAAGACTCAAGATTATTTTCATTGACAGTCTATCTGATCCAGTGATGAAGGAAATCCAGAGCCGAAGTATATGGTTGAGGATTTAATCCTATTCTCTGGAGAAGATCTTTTTGGCTGGATAAATATAACGGATTCTTTTGTTCGTATCTAGATCAATTGAAGATCCGATGGTCGACGGAGTATTCTTGGAATGTTCTATTCTTGGAAACCAAGATCCTGATTGTATGGGCGAACATGATTGATGGGCTATCGTCAGGTTCCTTTTATAGCTCGAATGATCTCCTTAATTGATTTCGTCCAACGGGTAGATTGGAGGAATTCCTTTGGTAAGTGCCAACGGTATGATGGCATAAAGGAGTATAAAAAGGAAGACGTTCTAGTTGTGAAATAGAGTGTGATCGATAGAGAAATTCCAGAGTCTGAAGTACCTTGATTATTAGTCGACACAGTTTGAGCGAAATTGTATACACAGAGAGTGTTCATACTTGGTGATACCTTGAGCAAGTGTGGTAGATCATCTACACCTAGAAATCAAGGAAGATCAACACTGTAACATCTCTTTGTTCATAGTGGAATCCAGCCAATTGGCTGTCAGTGCAGAAGAGTGGACGTAGGCTTGAATCAAGCCGAACCACTATAAACCGCGTGTTCAATTCTCTCTTTCCTTTACTTAGTCTTACGTTGATTATTATTTATCGCAAATTCATCAACTGTCTAAGTATTGCGCAATCATCAAGAAATTATCAAGAAAAATCTTTTATATACCTATTCACCCCCTCTAGGTACTCGTACTAGCTATATCAATTGGTATCAGAGCTCGTGTTCTTACTTTATTTGAAGTGTTTTACTTCAGAGTAAAAGATCCATGGCTAGTATGCTAGCACCAGGGCTGATGGAAGGGCAAAGCAATACCAGACCACCCTACTTTGATGGAAATAATTACAACATTTGGAAGAACAAGATGAAAGCTTTCCTACAATCAAAGGATCCTTTGGAATGGGACGTCATGGAAAGAGGAATCACTCCTACTGCTGCATCAGTCTGTGAAAGAGGGAAAGAAACTGTTGATACCAGCGGAATGACTCAGGAAGAGATAAACAAGAGACAAGCACTCGATGCAAAAGCAATTTACTCTTTATATTGTGCCTTATCTCCAACTGAATATAACAGAATATCTTCTTGTGTTACAGCAAAAGAAGTATGGGACAGATTACATATTACCTATGAAGGAACAGATCGAGTGAAGGAGACCAGAATCAACATTCTCCTCGGTCAATATGAAGCCTTCAAAATGAAACCAGGAGAATCTATAACTAACATGTTTAGTCGTTTTACAGATATTATCAATAGTCTTGAGAACCAAGGACAAAAAATTTCTGATCCCATGAAGGTGAACAAGCTACTGCGTGGACTCTCCAAGGATTAGAATCATATAAAAACTTCAATAAGAGAGACGCAAAGAATTATGTCTCTATCTGTCGACGAGCTGATTGGAACTCTTCAGTCTTATGAAGTGGAACGAATTAATGAGGATGAAGATCCAAGAGGTAAGAAATCCATTACATTAAAATCAAATGATGATTCTGATGATACAGATTCAGGAGATGATATGGACGACGAGGAGCTTGCTCTCATGATAAGAAGATTCAGAAAATTGAATAGAAAAGGTAAAAGGTTCAACTCAAAGAAACAAAGTTTCCAGAGGCAGCAGACCAAGTCTGTTGATGATGAGGAATCAAACAAAGATTAGTCTGCTTCGAATGTAAGAAAAAGGGACACATCAGACCCAACTGTCCTCTTCTGAAGAAGAAAAGAGGAAAAGCTGAGAAGTTTCGAAAAGCTCTCAAAGCCGAAACCCAGTGATACGAAATGTGAAGAAAGTGATAATGAATATGCCAACATATGTCGATGGCACATTCGGACTCGACTCGGTCTGGATCGGACTCCGAACAGTGAATTTGAGGTAAGTGATTTTAAAATTCCTGTCAAAGTTTCCAAATACATTGATGAACTGTGTTTTAGTCTTAAGACTTCTCTCAAAAGGATTTCCGAACTTAAAAAGGAAAACTCAGCTCTAAAACAAAAGGAAACCATTTTAGAAGAAAGAGTTAAAAGTTTAGACTTGAATGTTTCTACTCTTAAAGAAAAAGAAGATAATCTTTTGAAAGAAAATGTTTTCTTAAAAACGGACTTATCAAATATTTCAAAGAAATTTTCGATAGAATCCGAAAAGCTTGAAAAAGTTCTTTCAGTTCAAAGACCTTACTTCAATAAGTCTGGTCTAGGCATGACAGCAGAAACAATTCCCTTGATTGATTTTCCTAAAGTAAAAGAAAGAATTAAGAAAAGACCTTCGAGAGAGGCTTACAAAAATCATTTCAAGAAAGTTTTTGTAAAGTCTATAGGTCGAAATGCTCTAAGGTGTTCAAAGTGTAACAGTAAGGATCACTTTGAAAAAAAGTGTCCTATGGTTTGGAAGCCTGTTAAGAAAGTATGGCCTAATAATGTTTATCCTACTAACACCAAAGGACCCAAGAAAATTTGGGTACCAAAAAAAGCTTGAGACTCTATTTTAAATGCAGGTCTCCGTCAAGAAAAAGGTAAAGTGGTATCTTGACAGCGGATGTTCAAGGCACATGACAGGAAACTCAAAGTGCTTCATAAAGCTTGTTCAAGTAAACGGTGGAAATGTTTCATTTGGAGGAAACGGCAAAGGAAGCATTGTGGGATTTGGAACTGTGAAAATTGGAAATCTCACAATAAGCAATGTTTCTCTAGTGGAAGGACTAAACTATAACCTTCTCAGCATTAGCCAATTGTGTGATACTGGTTTCAAGATCTCCTTTCAAGAAGGAATTTGTTTTGGAATCAGTAAAGACCTTACTCAGTCTTTCATGGGTCGAAGACATGGAAATATCTATCTTTTAGACATGAAACCAAATGAATCACAATGCCTAATATCAATTCAAGATGAAGCAAGCTTATGGCACAGAAAGCTTGGTCATGTCAACATGAAGCAGTTAGCCAAAATCTCATCAAAGCAGCTTGTTCGAGGTCTACCCAAATTACCATATCAAAAGTCCGATCCATGCACACCATGTATTCTAGGAAAGCGGGTAAGAAATTCATTTAAGCCAATAAATCATGTCTCTACTAATCATGTACTACAGTTGCTGCATATGGATCTCTTCGAACCAACAAGAACCCAGAGCATTGGTGGTAAGAAATATTGTCTAGTAATTGTGGACGATTACTCCCGCTTTACTTGGGTATATTTCCTTGCAAGTAAGTCAGAAACTTTTTCGTATTTTGAAAAATTTGCTAAAAAGGTTCAAAATGAAAAAGGATGTACTATTTCAAGTATAAGAACAGATCATGGAGGTGAGTTTGAAAATCAAGATTTTACAAAATTTTGTGATGAATCTGGTTTTAAGCATATGTTCTCTTCTTCATATACTCCAGAGCAAAATGGAGTTGTGGAAAGAAAGAATAGATCTCTTCAAGAAATGGCTAGAACTCTTTTAATTGAAAGTAAAATTGCTTCACGATTTTGGGCTGAAGTCAATTTTTTCAACAAAGATGCTATATCATCAATAGAGTCTTCTTAAGACCTATTCTAGAGAAAACCCCTTATGAGTTATTCAAAGGTAAGAAACCCATTATTTCATACTTTTATGTGTTCGGTTGCAAATGCTTTATATTGAAAAATGCAAAAAATCGAGTTGGTAAGTTTGAAGAAAGATCAGACGAAGGCATCTTCCTTGGATATTCTACATCAAGCAGAGCCTACAGAGTCTATAACAAGAAGAGCCAGTCTGTGGAGGAGTTAATGAATGTCAAATTCCAAGACTCTACGCAAGATGAATCCAGTCAGACTCAGTATGAAGAGTCTGAACCTTCTCCAGACCTTTCAAAGCTTACAACTCAAGAAGTATCTCAGACTCTGGAAGTCCAGCATCAAAATGTTCATGAAGATTCAAATAAAGAAAGAGATCATCAACCAAACAAATCAACCAGTAACTGGAAACATAAGTCCAGTCATCCCAAAGATCTTATTATCGGCGAAATTAATGAAGGAATTCGAACCAGATCCAAAAGACATGAAGAGTCTAGTGCTGTGGCTCTCATTTCTGAAATTGAACCAAAAAGCACAGAAGAAGCTTTATCTGATGAGAGCTGGATCGAAGCTATGCAAGAAGAGCTCAGACAGTTCAACATCAATGATGTCTGGGAATTAACATCTAAACCAAAAGGTAAAACTGTTATTGGAGCCAAATGGGTGTTCAGAAACAAGATGAATAAAAAAGGAAAAGTCGTACGAAATAAAGCAAGACTCGTGGCCAAAGGATACACGCAAGAAGAAAGAATAGACTATGATGAGACTCACGCTCCTGTAGCAAGTTTAGAAGCTATTCGTCTATTACTTGCGTTTGCTTGTTACAAAAATTTCAGGTTATTCCAAATGGACGTCAAAAGTGCTTTCCTAAATGGATTCATCCAAGAGGAAGTTTATGTGGAACAACCGCCTGGGTTTGAAGACCCAAAGAAGCCAAACTCAGTCTTCAGACTAAAAAAGGCTTTGTATGGCTTAAAGCAAGCACCTCTAGCTTGGTACGACAAACTAAGTAAATTCTTATTACAGAATGGTTTTGTCAAAGGTAAAGTAGATACTACTTTATTTATCAAAAAGGAAAACAAAAGTTTTTTACTTATTCAAATATATGTGGATAATATTATTTTTGGATCCTTTAATGAGAGTCTATGCAAGAAATTTTCTAAGTTTATGCAGGATGAGTTTGAAATGAGTATGATGGGAGAATTAACATTCTTTCTTGGTCTTCAAATAAAGCAATTAAAGGAATGAACTTTCATTTACCAAGAAAAATATGCTAATGATCTTGTCAAAAGATTTGGATTGGAAAATTGCAAGAAAACTGATATACCAATGTCAAGTTCTTTGAAGATAGACAAAGATGAAGAGGGGAAGAAAGTTGATCAAAAGCTGTACATGAGCATCATCGATTCACTTCTTTATCTTACTGCCTCTAGACCTGACATTTTATTGAGTGTTTGCATCTGTGCTAGGTTTCAATCAGATCCTAGAGAATCTTATCTCAGTGCTGCAAAACGTATTATTAAATACGTTGCTTCATCTTCAAGCATCGGTCTTTGGTATCCTAAGAAGGGAGACTTTAATCTTCTGGGATACTCAGACGCAGATCTGGCTGGCTGCAGAGTCGATAGAAAGAGTACTTTAGGAACTTGCCAGTTGCTTGGAAGCAGGACAGTCTCTTGGTTTTCAAGGAAGCAAAGCACGGTGGCTCTCTCAACAACAGAAGCGGAGTATGTAGCTCTTGGAAGCTGCTGTTCATAAATTCTATGGATAAAACAACAGCTACAAGACTTTGGGATTGAAGACTCATGCACAGAAATCAAATGTGACAACACCAGCGCAATCAATCTCACCAAAAATCCAATTCTTCATTCAAGAGCAAAGCATATAGAGATTCGACATCACTTCATTAGAGATCATATTCAAAATGGAGAAATCTCGATTCAATTTGTTGATTCAAAAAGTCAACTAACAGATATATTCACAAAGCCTTTGGAGAAAAATCAATTCGATTTTATCCGTTCCAAACTCAACATTTTGAAGCTCGAAGAAGTTAAAGTCTAGAGACTCTCCAACCTTCAGACTCAGAAAGTTGATGATCATCAGACTCTAAACCTCTCAGACTCAGATATTGATGACTATAGACTGTAAGTTGTTATTTTATCTAAACTCGAAAAAGTATGATCTTTCGTTCAATTATTTTGTAGTTACTGTGAAAAACAAAAACTTGTCTTTTCAAAAGGATTAATTTTGGCAGTTATTGATTTCGAAAAGAGGTATTCGTACTCTTTCCTTGTGCCGATTAAACTTCCCTTTTCAAAACTGAGTTATATATATACGGTTTTCATTTTCAATCTTCAAAACCCTAAAAGCATTCTCCTCCCAATCTGGTTTCTACTTTGTGTTCATCCTCGAGAAAGTTGTCATCTCTTCTTGGGAAAGCAAGTAAAGGAATCTTTCAGCGACTAGGAAGGATGTCGTCTTTAAGGAAGTCTTCAAGAATCGCAAACAAGGGACCACAGAGGATGAAGGAGGGACCTACACATTTCGATCTCACCGAAGAGGAAGATTTATCGAGTTAGCAACAAAGCCCAACTCACTCTCCACCACGTCACTCAACGCCATCTACCCCACATGATGCGGGTCAACAACCAGAGGAAGAGATAATCGAGGACGCAGACCCAGTAAGAGTCCAAAAACCCTCGTTTATTTACAAACTTTACTGTGCGTTGAAAAGTACTGGGACTCCGTTGAAATACGTGGATGATTTTCTCAAAGATAAGCATTATGGGAATGAGTATATCTTTCTGAGAAAAATGGAGGATTTGGGAATTGCTCCCAAAGGTAAAGCAGAGGAAGCACTTGCGAATATTCCCAGTGACCCTCGCATGTCGAGACCGAATCTGACTGATGGGAACGACGATGATAAAATGTTCAGTGATTTTCAACCTAGAATGGATATTGCTGCAAAGGTGAAGGGAAAGAGGATGGAGTTATTCAAATCAAAGGAACAGGAGAATTTGTTTTTCAGACTGTTGAAACGAGGGGTGATAAACCCTAGGAGTGTCGATTTCGATTTCTTGGATGTTGTTAACGTGAACTTACGGGAGAAATTCAAATTGCTTCAACTTGAGCAATTCTACACTAATACCACAGACGGTTATGCACAACTGACTGCGTACTTCTATTCAAATCTCAGCTTTATAGATGCGAATAGAATATCATTCAGTGTTCGAGATCAGGATTATGTGGTAGACATGGACATGTTGGCGGACATCATTGGAGTTGAACGAGGACGTTATCAACCAATCAAAGTTTTAGTTGCTCGTGCCTCATTGGAACTGGTCAAGGATAGAAATGTAGAAGGAAAAATCATCTATTCAAGGATGCGTGCCATCAATATTGTGCTGCACAAAATTGTGATCAATTGCATTAGGCCCAAGTCAACATCAAAGACTGATGTGTCTAATTCAGAGGCAAAATTGATGTACGCAATCAACTCAGGGATGAAGTTCTCTCTTCCTCACACTATTCTCTTTCACATGTACAGAGCAATGTCGAAGGACAAGGGACAATTGCCTTACCCAGGTTTGGTGACCAAGATCTTCAGACACATAAATATTGAACCGCCACACACTCTTTGTGTTCGACTGTGCGATAAGATGGTGGTAGGTTTGAAGATGTTAACGAAGATGCGTCTGCAAGAACTTTCCAAGGCAATGGAGAAATTCAGAGTGAAAACTCCAGTTCCGTCTGCTTCAAAGAGAAAGGGGAAGGAGGCCATTGGTGCCCCATCCAAAAAGAAGAGAACTCTCATCTTGGAGGATGAAGATGAGGAGGAAGATCCTACAATCACTACCTTGATAAGGACCAGACGTTCTGTTCTCCAATTGACGGAACATCAGAAGAAACAGAGAGAAGAAGAGGAGCAAGCCAAGAACAGAGAAGAAGAAGAGCAGCGAGAGAGGGAGAAAGAAGTTGAAGAAGAAGGAGAAGAAGAGCAAGAAAAGTCTGCAGCTGAATCTGGAGAGAAGGGGAATCAAGATACAGAAGAGCATGATCATCACTCTTCCACTTTTGATGTCCTAGAGACAGGGGGAGTTGGCGAGTAAAGGTCCAAACCTCATGCTACCGATAGTGAAGGTCTAAGACAATCTCCAGCAGACCCAAAAGAGTTTCAGGCTTCTCAATTGCCTGAAGAAGGACACGATATGTCAACACCAAATCTGCAAGACTATACAGAAGCGCCATCGTCTGCATTCACTCCATCTGAGAAAGCAAATGCAAGTACACAGACGGACAATTCTGTAGATTTTCGTCGTATTATGGATGTTCTTCTGGAAATGCGTGGCCAAATCTATGCTCTGGACTGTGAGATTCAAGCCATAAAGAATGCTGGACAAGCATCTTCGGTTACCCTGGAGGACAAAATGAAAGACCTCGCTCTACAACTTCAAGCCAATGCCAAAGCAGAAGAGGTAGCTCAACTAAGGGAAGACTTGAAGAGGCTAGAAGGCGTAGTCCAGTCCATGGGAGATTTCCAGATCGTGCGCATTCCCAAGCAGACCTGACTCCTTTCTCACCTTTTTTAATGATGACAAAAAGGGGGAGAAGCAATTTGAACCAACCAACTTTTTTTGACTTTAAATTTATTTTTGTGGTTGAATATGTTTGTTGTTGAGTATGACTTGAGTGAACTTGGGTGTGAACTTGAATTTGACTGAATTGGCTGTGGATTTAGATGCTTGACTATTTGCATTTATATCAAGTGTTGTTATATGGTATTACTCATGAAAGTCTAACCAATTTTCTATGGATGCAAAGTCTGGTTGTTTTGTTAAATCTTTATGAGATAGCCATATTACTTGAGAAATGTTTTTGCAGGTCAAAGTGCTTCAAATCTACAGGAAAGTTTTATCACCATCAAAAAGGGGGAGATTGTTGGAGAAATCTTTCCAGAATATTTTGAAGCTGACAAAACGTTTCTATCAGTCTAGTCTGGATATCTGCAGATCGTCTAGTTTAAAGTCGAAGACTTTCGATCACCGAGACTCAAGATTCAAGACTCAAGACTCAAGACTCAAGACTATTCTCATTGACAGTCTTTCGATCCAAAGGACGAAAGAAATCCAGAGCCGAAATATATGGTTGAGGATTTAATCCTATTCTCTGGAGAAGATCTTTTTGGCTGGATAAATATAACGGATTCTTTTGTTCGTATCTAGATCAATTGAAGATCCGATGGTCGACGGAGTATTCTTGGAATGTTCTATTCTTGGAAACCAAGATCTTGATTGTATGGGCGAACAGGATTAATGGGCTATCATCAGGTTTCTTTTATAGCTCGAATGATCTCCTTAATTGATTCCGTCCAACGGGTAGATTGGAGGAATTCCTTTGGTAAGTGCCAACGGTATGATGGCATAAAGGAGTATAAAAAGGAAGACGTTCTAGTTGTGAAATAGAGTGTGATCGATAGAGAAATTCCAGAGTCTGAAGTACCTTGATTATTAGTCGACACAGTTTGAGCGAAATTGTATACACAGAGAGTGTTCATACTTGGTGATACCTTGAGCGAGTGTGGTAGATCATCTACACCTAGAAATCAAGGAAGATCAACACTGTAACATCGCTTTGTTCATAGTGAAATCCGGCCAATTGGCTGTCAGTGCAGAAGAGTGGACGTAGGCTTGAATCAAGCCGAACCACTATAAATCGCGTGTTCAATTCCTCTTTCCTTTACTTAGTCTTACGTTGATTATTATTTATCGCAAATTCATCAACTGTCTAAGTATTGCGCAATCATCAAGAAATTATCAAGAAAAATCTTTTATATACCTATTCACCCCCCTCTAGGTACTCGTACTAGCTATATCAATTGGGTCAAGGCCTGGCATATCGGCATATGACCATGCGAATACATCTTGATACCTCTTTAGGAGGGCAATTAAGCTTGCAACTTTTTCTTCAGGAAGGCTCGTGCCAATCTTTATCTCCCTTGGATCTTCTGTGCTGCCTAAATTGACAATGACGGTGTCTTCAGTAGTAGGGGGCCTTGTTTCTTCGTGGCGCTTCCAATTCCGTTGAATTTTGTCGGAATCATCAAAATCATCATCTGAGTCATTAGAATTGCTATCATGGCTACTTACAGTTTTGGTCTGGACCGTTCCCATACCCTCGCCTGCCGTTAGATTATTCCTGTGTCATAGAGTAGATAGGCTAAGGGAATAAATAAGGTTAGTAGCATGCATGCTTCTTTCTTTTGAAAATGTGATAAATTGTGCTTGAAGATTTAGGACAAGGAAACATGAGGAGACCCGAGCCTCAGATTTCTTCTTTCATTTGATGGCTGGCTATCATCAACGGGCTGGTTTGGTGTGTCTCCTCATGCCCTCAAAATGTTTTCAACTTTATTCATTAGTAGACGGATTTACAGGGTGATTTCAAAAAATAGTTCCTTGAGTGGAACTGATGTTGAAAACAAAACAAGCCAGACATTAAAAAATATGTACAGGTTCCCACATGGGGGAGTATGCAGAGGAATTAAAAAGGATTCTACTTGAGCGGGTCTGCACCCATTTCCCCTAATGGTCCTTCGTTAATAGCGCCCACGAAAAAGTCTTCATACCAATCGCCAGCCACGTCTTCCTGTGCTCCTGGCGTTGCAGATTTCAGATCATCCATGTCTCCCCATCCATCAGGGACGATGTTGTGATGATGATCATAGAAACTTTGGGGAATTGAATAATTGACATAATAGTCAAATTTACCACTTGGTTGGCCCAAAGTGTCTATGATTGCCTCTCCTTTATGCGCCTCCTTAGCATGCTCAGGGAACATGGTACGAGTGTTGGGTACCACGAGGAGGTGATCATTGCCAAAACACAGCCACGGAGAGCGGAACATGAATACCCCAGCATCCAAAAGATCTTGAACCTTGTCTCTCAGGATGGTGCAGTCATCTAGCGAGTGTCCTAATTCCCTTGAATGGTAATCACATTGCTTGGATGGATCATAATCAAGGAAGTACTCGGGGGTAGGATGGTTTAGTTCCCTACAGATTATTCCTTACTCTAGGAGGATGGGGAAAATAATGGCCATTGATTTAGGAAGAGGCGAATATGGCCGTGTGCTTCTTGGGGATAAGGGTAGCCGCGTCTCTCGCCAAGTCGTGTCAGTAGGGTCTTCTTCATTTACTACCAACTCCTCATTGTGACGAGAGCGGAATGCACGGGTAGCTTGAGCGAAGTTTTCTATCAAATGATGTACAGTCTCGCGTAATTCTTCGACTTGGTGTTGAAGCTGGATGAATGAGAAGTTATCGCTTGTCTCTTCTAACTGCTCTTCCTCAATGGCACCTATGAAAATGTCCCCGAACATGGAGGTCACATCATCTGGCCCTTCTTTCTTAAGTGAGGGCCAAGTTGTGTCTTCCTGGATCATGGGCAATTTCGCGCTTTCGGGGTTAAACCATTTTGAAGTATTCACTTCCTCTTCCTCATGCATCATCCTGGCTGGGCCTGAGAAAGTTTCCTCGAGACGGGGATATACAAGGCCGATTTTTTTCTTCGCTTTTTTATTTGGGGAATATCCTAAACCGATAGTATAGGGTCTCCTCATGGCTTCAATGGGCTGACGGATGCCCTGACCTCTCTTACCAAGCCCTTGTCCTGGAATGAAACCATGTCCAACCATGATTTTTCCTACCATGATTGCAGCGCTTGATACCTCGAGGGGCAAAGTCCCTCGAGCTTCGTGTATAGTAGACACGAGCTCGAACGATTGATAGCTGGCCTCGCTTTTGTCATTAGGTTCAATATAAGGGATGGTCGTCTCGTGGTAGATGCGGTGATCTTCTTCTCCTCGAACTGTGATCAATTTTCCTCCAACCACAAACTTCACACTTTGGTGGAGACTCGAAGGTACTGCTCCTGCGACGTGGATCCATGGGCGCCCTAAGAGGAAATTGAATGCAGTGGGGATATCCATCACCTGGAACAAAATTTTGAATATGGTTGGGCCAATTTGAATGTCGAGCTCGATCTCTCCCACTGTTTCCTTCTTTGTTCCATCGAATGCTCGAACAGAAGTCTTGGGTACCTAATCCATGATCTCTCTATTTTAAGACGACAGAGTGTCGCTAGTGGACATATGTTAAGAGCAGATCCATTGTCAATCAGTACTCGAGCGACGTGAGATGCGTTGCACTTGACTGATATGTAGAGGCCCTTGGTGTGTCCTCTACCCTCCTCAGGAATTTCTTCATCAGAAAATGTCATTTGATCCTTTAGAAGGATGGTACTGACAAATTCCTCGAGTTTGTCATGCTTAATCATTTCAGGAACATGTACTTCACTTAATACTTTCATGAGGTATTTCTGGTGCTTGACATATGTCTGAAGTAATTCCAGCAGAGAGATTTGTGCTGGTGATTTTCGTAACTGTTCCACCACATTATATTCGCTAGCCTTAACTACGGCCAAAAACTCCTTGGCTTCTTCATCAGTGACGGGCTTAGCAGACTGAGTATTTGCTTGAGCATAGGTTCGCCCGGATCTTGTGACTAAACCAACATCAAGGTCATAAGACCATGGTACTGCATTGTTGTATTCATATTTGTAAGGCTGGGGAATCTCGATGACTATGACTGTTTCCACTGTTGATTCTTGAACAATGGCTCCCTTTCTTTCAAAGACGCTCTCAAGTGAGGTGGAATCCTTCTTCTCTTTTTCTGCATTTAGCGCAGCAAATTCTTCATCCCAGTTGATGAGGACTTGCGATATGGTAGAAACTATGCTGGCGTGGCCGGTGTACACAATTATTCCGGCCTCTATCATTCTTAATACCCTTTCCTCCATTATTGCAAAGGGTGCTATTTCATCACTTGGATAATACCCAGTTTCTATTAGCCCTCGATAGATGTCAACAATATGTGCATTGACATTTCTGATTTGACCGGCTTCAGAACTGAATATCATGTTTACTTTGTCAGCATGATCAGGGAGCGGATTGCTTTGGATATTTGGCTTTGCAGTTTGGAATGAGAAGGCCTTAGTATCTAGCAGGTTCTGGATCCGATGCTTAAGGACGAAACACTCATCAGTTGAATGACCTACTTCTCCCATATGATAGTCACATTTTTTGGACGGGTCATAACTGGAGAAGTTTTCAGCGTTGGGTCGTCTTGGCTCAGTAGAAAGGAGGCTTTTGTTTCGAAGGATTGCCAAAACCTGGGAGGGGGATCCAGGAAGCGGAGTGAATTGTCTTCGGTTGTTGTAGCGCTGGGGTAGACGGTTATTAGTCTGTTGTTGGCCTGTGCTCGTCTGAACAATCGGGGGGTGACCGGTGCTTGCAGTGTAGGTGGCATTAACATCAATCAAGGATTCTTTATCTTTTTTCATGTTGAGCCTTCTACTGACAGGTGCAGGCTCAGTGAACCAGCCATCCCTTAGACCTGTCTCAATCTGCTCTCCTACTGGAATGAGTTTATTGAATGATTCAGCGATCGTGGTCACCATCCGATTGCGGTATTCGAAAGAGAGGGTTTTGATGAACATTTTTCTCAATTCAAAGTCAGTTGGCTTAGGACTGATCTGGGCGGCGAGATTCCTCCATCTAATAGCATATTCTTTGAAAGATTCCTGCTTTTTCTTTTCCGTGCGATCAAGATCCTCACGAGAAGGGGTAATGTCCATTATGAATTTGTACTGCTTGAGGAATGCTTCACTTGCTTCACTCCATGTCTCGATGAGATTTATGTTCTTTTTGATGTACCACCTCAAGGCGGGACCTACCAGGCTTGACTGGAACAACTAGATCATTAAAGGTTCATTATTAACGTACTGGGTTATTCGAACCAAGTACATCTGCAAGTGAGCTCTTGGGCAGGTCGTGCCATCGTATTTCTCGAACTCAAGCATTTTGAATTTTTCCGGCATTTTGACCTTAGAGAAGATGGATAGGTCTGTTGGAGTAGGATCTTGAAGGCCCTGCAATTGTTTTAGCCTCTCTTCAAGTTTCTCAAGCCATTTGTCATGTTCAGTCTTAGACAAACTGTTGGACTTTGCTTTCTCGACTACGATTTGGTGTGTATCGTCCTCCAATTCGGGCATGTTATCATCGGTATCTCTTCCTTGATCACCTCGGGTAGACGATTGCGGTAACAATACTTCAATTGAGGCTGGGGCGGGAGCCAATTTGCCTTGGATGGAATCTATTTGTTTTGAGAGTTGTTGAAGCACATTGAAGACTTGCTTCATTTCATTTTCCATAATCTCGACACGGCTTGGTACGCTTTCTTCAGCCATTCTAGCTTTTGGATTTGGCAAATACGACTATGATGTGATTACCTGTCAGCACAGAAATGAAGAAAACGTAAACAAGGGAAACACATGGAAAACTGGCTCATAGCAAGGGTCGAGTCATTCTTATTTATTTACAGGAGATTTATACAATGCCGAAAGGGCTTTTTACACAAGTTAGAACGACCTTAGATATTCACATTAGAAATATTCACGTCAAAAGTCCTGCTGCCCATTTTATATGCGATGGGAAGTTCCAGTCTTGTGGAGATGCTTGCTTCTTCGTACTAGCTTTGATACGCGTCTTTTGCTGGTCTCCAAGCTCTTTTCAAGAGATTCGATTCACCCTTGCAGGGTAAGTTTATCAACTACATCAGGGATTACTGGTTGAAGTTCCTTGGGAATTATATGGTTGAGGATGTAGAATTTTGATGCATGATGAACTTTTTCTTGTCCTTTTAACCTTCTGGGCATGACGATCTTTTCAGTGTGACATCTACTCTATGCGTTCTGAATTATGCAGATCTCCTCCAAGTAGTTGCAGTCTGTACGGGTGAAAAAGATTCAGAACAATCCTGATTTGAGCGGTGGCGGGATTTCTTGGAGGACCCTGTACTGACGAGCCACCCTATATGGATAATATGAGGTAGCTCCGGAGAGGCCCAGCAACGGGATGGGGTTGTAATAATTAAGCACAAAGCGCGCCTCTCCTGCAAAGAACCACTTAGCTCGCCATAGGAATGTCTTAGGGACAGGGTTTCTTAATAAGTTAATCCATCGAGAATATTCCTCATTGGGAGAGTATTTTTCCAAGCTTTGAAACTTTTGCAATGGGTGTTTGAATTCATTGATTTCAAATATTTGCATGAGGTGCCCGAATCCTTTGATATGGGAAAAGAACCACTTTTGTAAAATTTCTGGGGCGGCCCTCATGATTTTTTCTTTTTTTTCTTTAAAACGATTAAGGGATAAAAACGTTTCGGCTAAAACCATGTTCACATATCCTGCTCCAAAAATAACTTGATTTACCACCCATGTGATTGAAGGATTTATAGCATTCTTTCGATGGGGAAAAATAATAAAACCAAAGAATGCTAAGAGGAAGATCTTGGCTTTTTGGGTCATTGATTGTTTTTCAAAGCATTCGGTTAAAGATGATAGCGGAAAAGCATTGTTGTTGGCTTGAACAATTTCTCTTACCAAATGATTTTTTAGAAACCGCGATAGACTAACCACAGGGTTGATGCCGATTGGTGGCGTGGCAAGCTCGCTTCCCAGGGGCATTCCTATGGCGAGATTGTACTCTTCTAAAGTCGGAATCAGTTCAAATCTGCCAAACATGAAGGTGGATGCTTCAGGGCACCAGAAATGTGGTAATGCTTGCATGACCCCAGAGTGGATATTGATTTGGAGCAATGGGAGGAGATGACCGATTCTTGTTTTGACGCACTCTTGGCCAAGTTGATCTAACTGCTTCCACCATCTGAGGAGCTCTCCCTTTGGTGTAGGAATGAACTGGATATCAAATCTTCCCATCGCATATAATAAAGGGAAGTACACAACTTGACCCTATTTTGCCATGAGCCAGAAAAGACTGAGTAAAAAAAAAAATCACTTTGCTTTTAAATAAAATGGCAAGCACAAAGACATATAGATGAGATGTGCGGCTCGATTTCTAACTCAGAAGGCTTAATGAAATTAAAAGGGTATCCGCCCGTCGCAGTCTCGCGTTAGCAACATACCCCCTTAACCTCGGCTAAGAAATTCGGGGAAAAGAAATGCAACCTCTACATCGCAGTCTCGCGTTCGAGGTCGTATCTTTCTTAACACCATCCTAAAAATCTTATGGCGGCCCAGGTCCGGCGGCCGGGTTGTGTGTGCCATGTGTAGTGCCAAAACAGTAAATCATGCATAGCAATTTATAATCACAAGATAATCTATTTTAAGCAAAATTAAAATAAATTTCTAAGCTACTAACCTGCATAAAAAACAAAAACAAGTCAATAAAGAATTTAAACAAGACAAAAATGGCCTAAGTCTCAAATTCCCCAGCGGAGTCACCAAGCTGTCGCGAACTCTCTTTTTTGGCGCTCGTAATCGGGTACGGGCGCCTAAGGAAGCTAATGGCTCGGTTGAAATTGGTTAAGCCCAGACTCTCCCAAGTCCACCAATTCACGACTTTAATAGTCTAAATTTTTCACCTGTAAATTAATTTTAAAACGGAGTCGCCACTAATCGGTTTGGGGTGGGTCGATTAGAAACCCAAGCGAAGTATCGAGAGAAATACTCGCTCCTGCGCAACCAGAGAAATTAGGATCGGGGACTTGATTACACTAGTTAATCACTAATGCCCTTTCGGTATCTAATCTTGTTTAAACCCCGAGGTTTTTTGGATGTTCGAGGGATTTTCCATGCATTTTTGGGGGGAAAAACATTTTTTTCAGTCATTTTCTATTTTTTGGACGCAAAAGGGATTTTTTGGTATTTTTTGGAAAAAGACAAGTCTTTTTGGCTTTTTTTTTGAATTTTTTTGGCTTTTTCATGAATTTTTGACTTTTTTTGGATTTTTGGCATTTTTTGGAAAATATGAAATATTTTTGATTTTTTTGATTTTTCAGAAAATAAAATATTTTTTAAATATTTTTTAATATTTTTGGAAAATAAATTATTTTTTATTTTTCTCGATTTTTTTGGAAAATAAAACATTTTTTAACATTTTTTAAATATTTTTTGAAAATAAAACATTTTTTTATTTTTTGATTTTTTAAAATAAAATATTTATTATTTATTTATTTATTTAAAATATTATTTTTATATTAAAATAATATAAAAACTGACCCAGTCGGATTCGCGGGTTGGGTCCGGCCGGCCGATCCGATCCGAATGAGGACGGGCCCACAACATGGGCCCAACTCGGATTTTTTTATTCTTTTTCTTTTTTTTATTTGTTTACTGAAACGGTGTCGTAGCCGGGCATTCGGGGACACTCGGCCCGGCCCGACAACTCGGCCCGATAGCCCACTCCGCGACCCAACTCCCGCGAACCCTACCCGAATTCGAGACCCGGATCACGACCTGACTCCCGCCGCCCCCGAATCTCGCGAAACCCTACCCGGTTCCGAGACCCGGATCTGACTCGACAACCCGGAAAATCGCAAACCCTAGGGTTTGCGAATCTGCGGCGCCGACAGCGGCTGGCCACTCAACTGGATCTGCGACGGGGCTCGTGGCGCGGCGGTAGGAGAAGCGACGAAGACCTTGATTTACTGAGGTCGAAATCCGAAGATGAAGGGGTTTCGAGAGAGGGGGGGCGACAATGGCTACGCAACCAAAGGTGGCGGATACCTGGTGGCGGTGAATGGTGGTGGTGACGACGATAGGGCAGCGGCGGCAGCTTCTCGATTCTCGGATCCGGTGTGGTGTCGGCGGATCGGTCACGGCAACCGCTTCGGGGGGGAACAACAGCAACAAGAACTCCAGATCTGTGGCGTAGATCTCGGCCGAACCTTCCTCGGCCTCGATCTTGTCTCACTCAGGCCAAATCCGAGCCTCCACCGGCCGGATCTGACCTTCTCGGAGTCGCTTGCGGCCGGCCTTCCCCGAAGTCTCTCGGTTGAAGGTGGGCTGAGCTCGCGACTCGAGTTCTCTCCCGTGCTCGCCCTTCAACCCTTTTCGATGTCTCTCAGTGAAGGATCTCCGAGCTTGCCACCCCCTCCGACGATGTTTACGGCCACCTATTTATAGGCGAAGGAAATCCAGTCGACGAAGAGCCTCGGCCGCTGGCATCCGGTTCCGCTCGGCTGAACCGGTGTCCCATCGAGCTTTTCCAGCGAAGCTCGCTCAACATTAATGGCGCCTGCAATCTTATCCCCTCCGGCCGACGTCGGCCTACTCCCCTCGGCCGTAGGCCATCCTTCACACGCGTCGTCGGCCACCGCGCGTGAACTACAGAGGCGGAGAAAGAAGGAGCGAGGAAGAAGAAGGCAGGAGGAAGAAGAAGGAAGGAAAAAGGGGGGGTGGGGCCAAGTCGCTCGAGCCCATGTGGAGAAAAAAGGGGGCTGGTATTTTTTTTTTCTTTTGGTTTTTTGTTTATTTATTTATTATTTACTATCCGAAAAAGGCAAATAAATGTAAAAAAACCTAATTAATTAAAAGACGAAATTTAGGTGCCAACATCTATTATTTGGTTTCTTAGAATTAAAAATAAATAAATAGAAATCGATTGGTAGAGTTTTTGTTTTACGGGAATAATATTTGGAACATAATCAAGAAGTAGAAAAAAATTAACAACACGTAAAATCAGAAAATTGATATATGTGTAACAAATAGAAGGTAAAATTCTAAATTGGTATATCTATCAATTATCACATATTACCTAACTTAGCAATTTGACAGTAAAATTTAAAAAAAAAAATTAAGGATAAATTTGTCATATGTTTAAGTAGAAAGTTATTATTTTGGCTTTCTTTCCTATCCAAATTTAAAAATTTTATATAAATCAACATATCAACATTGGTATCTTACATACCCATTTGTGGGTAACTGCGTTGGTTGAAAGTCTCTTCCTCATCGTAGAGGTCGAAACTTGCAATTGCTAGCGATTTAAGTGAGGAGCTCTGACGGTGGGTTGTTGGCCTAGTCTATTCCAAGGTATAGGGGCCCGGCCCTCAGGAGTCATTCAGGCATGAGGGGTCCGTGGTGAAATTCTCAGTTACCAAAAAAAAAAATTTAAAAAAAATTGGTATATTACAAAGTGACAAGCACATGAACTTTTTATTGAAAACCAATAAATGAATCTCTATATGGCTAGCATTACATTTTTACCAAAGAAACAAGCACAAAATCAAAGAATGAACTCAAATCATTTCACCATCAATCATGCCATTATAACTGCCTCCTTCTCTTTCCTATTATCATTGTCATGGGCCACACAAGTAACCAAGACAAGGCCCATCTCCATTTACTGGACCAGGCTCTTGGGCCTCACCTCAATGCCTTCAACCACAAGCCCACATTTCAGTTGATAGCCCTTCACTTCTCTCAAGCTCATCCTTACCTCCCCTTCTCCTTCACCCCCACTTCCCGCCAGGAACTCTCCAACCTCCACCTCCACCTCCATCCACCCATCCCCTCTCTCGCTTGGCACTCCGCCGCTGCCTCGATGATCTCCCTCCGCCTCCCAATGCTTCCTAACCATTTCCAAGCGGTTCGCGTACATCAGGCCCTCGAGGTGGCTCTTCTTCTGATCAGGGTGTTGTAGATGGGCCGTGCCTTGTCGGACCCGGCTGCCCATCTCGATCGACGTCTCGAGGGGCATCAGGTCGAGCCCGAAAGCACGATCAGAGACCTTGAAGATGAGGTGCGCCCCGTAGAGAGTGTTTGGGGACAGGGCTTTGGTCTTGATGCTTCCTTCGATTTGAAGCCGATCGATCGTTCTCAGCTCGGCCACCTCTTTGAACCTGCTAGAGAAGAAGATAGGGAAGAGAGCAGGCATTAGATTTTTATTTTTTATTTTTCCTGTGGTCAAACCATGGCAGATGAGTTTTCCAACGTGGGATCTCTTCTTGATCAAGGTCAAAAGCCACTGCCACTGACATCAGAATGCGGAACCCTTTATCCACTAACTTGTACGAAAATTTATATGACGAGAATATAAAAATGGAAAGAAAAAAAAAATCAAAATCTTGCCTCGATTCGGGAAGGGTTTTCCAGATCCAATGCGCGGGATCGTCGCTCTGGTTTATCGAAAGCTCTCTTGCTGATAATACGTAAGATACTATTCCGGACGATCTCTCCAGCTTGAAGCTCTGAGAAAATACATCGAATATCACATCACTCATGCCAATGCATGAGCACCGGAACAAAGATCGAATTTACTTTTCAAGGTATTCTGGGAAATATAATGTCGTCGGAAATAAATGTTTTTTTTTTAATTTATTCGCAACAGGCGTTACTACGATCAGGATACATGCACGTACTTGACTTACATGCCCAGGTCTTGATCGAGAATGATATATATATGAAACGTGTAGGAAGCTAGAACTTCGTTATTGAAAAGAGAGAAAAGAGACGACTCGTCGTGTGGGAATCTCACCTTTCTGCCGCCATCTACGAGGAGAGGGCGTTGGCAGAGCCAAAGAAAGATCTCTTTCTTCGAAGAGAACTCGACTGGAGAGGCTGCCGGGGAGACGATATCAACGTGATCAGACGGCAGGAACCGTGCCCAGACGACGTCGGAGTTGGCCGCCGACAGGAACGTGGAGGACACCAGGGAGAGCCGGCACACTTCAGCCGGAGACACGAAGGAGAGGATAGCGGAAACGCAGCTTTCCGGCAGTGCGTTCATTTCGGTCAGCGCGATCAGCTCCATGGGAAGGATTCAGCCGGAAGCGGAAAGAGGGTGAACACAACACTTAGCCGGAACCAGACCTGCTCTTTTCAGGTCTGGTTTGGCGTTATATACACGAAAGTTCATGTCGATCGCGTAAAGAAAGCCGATCAGCCATTCGAGGTCAACTGCTGCATCAGATGGGGACCTTCCCCGTTCATCTAACCCACGTTTTCCAAGAGGAAAAAGATAGCCCGTAGATATTATTATTATTACGATAAGTACACCGAAAATTTTAAAATTATCAAAAGTGAGATTAAATTCTAAAATTTATCATGAAAGTG
Organism: Eucalyptus victrix; assembly: GCA_016097545.1. Classification (NCBI taxonomy): domain Eukaryota; kingdom Viridiplantae; phylum Streptophyta; class Magnoliopsida; order Myrtales; family Myrtaceae; genus Eucalyptus; species Eucalyptus victrix. Next base: position 58,590,336 of record CM027842.1, read on the forward strand.
CAATTAAATTATAAAACTTTCAAAATATATAGTTAATAAAAGAACTTGATATAATCAATTTACAAATTTTAGGATTTATTTGTATTTTTTAAAAATTTAAAGATATTCAAATGTACTTTTATAATAAAGTTTGGGACTTTTCGGTAAGTTCATCCCTAATAACGGTAAAAGAAGAGCACGTGATAAAGTAGGGTTTGTTCCGGGAGGTACAAGAAAGGCCAATCTCGTTATGATTTAATGGATTATGAGGGTCAAGGATGTCGAGTTTGCTCTTTTTTGGAAGGTCAAAAAAGTTGCATAAAATCTAAATAATATTTTGTTTTTTTTTTTTTTTGGGGGGGGGGGGGACGGGAACTTATCTTCTCATTTTCAAACTTGGCAAAGTTGCACGTGACAAAGTAGGGTTTGTTCCGGGAGGTACAAGAAAGGCCAATCTCGTTATGATTTAATGGATTATGAGAGTTAGGGATGTCGAGTTTGCTCTTTTTTGGAAGGTCAAAAAAGTTGCATAAAATCTAAATAATATATATGTTTTTTTTGGGGGGGGGGGGGGTTGTTGGGGAAGACGGGAACTTATCTTCTCATTTTCAAACTTGGCAAAGCTGCCTGGAAACACGCATGCCAAATCACAAAGAGGACATCAGACATCAGAATGAAGAATAATACATCCAAATAAGACGAGTTTAAACGAATAAAGGCCAAAAAGAGTTTCTGAATAATGAATGAGAAAGATAGTTTGACAAACAAGGCATAGTTAAAATCAATTATGAAACATATTTAGCACGAAATAAAATAATCAGAAGTTGAAATACAAGTTAATAGATTAAAACAAACTTGGAAAGTATGATCTCTTGATTATAAAAGAATATGTCGAAGTATGCATAGATAAGATTGTAAATTTCGATAATTTTTTTAATCTAATTTAATTGACCAAAGAACTAAAAAATGCAGACAAATGAGGTACTATTAGATTCATTACTATATCACGTGAGATTTTCACATATATAAATAGATTAGACTACAAATCATAAAGTACAGTTAAAGCACCGGAAAATCAATTTATCTTTATTGCATTTCCGAAAAGAAAATGGATTATGGGAGTATGTGACTTGAACTATTGATTGAGTCGTGTAGGTAGATATATGCCTTTATCCGCCACATTAGAATTCACAACCAAATGTGTTTTTGTTCCAACCACCCCGTAAAAGCCTTATACGGGGGATAGGTTGGTTTGTTTGAGAAGAATCTTTCTATATTTTCAATAGATAGATCCCATCTTTTGAGTTCATGTGAACTCATCATTTAAAAATACAAATTCATTTACGTGATGCTTATTAATTATTTAATATGGAGAACGTCTACACCATGAAATCAGGCAAGATTCGATCAGAATTTAAAGACGTTAAAAATGTTATCTTCCCTTTTTTTTCTCCCAAGTGGCCCAAAAGTTTGTCTTTGACTAATTTCGATGGATACATATAAATCACCTTTGTCCACGTGTGTTATCTATTGGGCAAGACTCCACTCTCGGAAAGATGTATGTGATCTCAAGTTTACTCTAAGAGACTATAATTTGAATAAATCACATTCACGGCACAACACAACACAACATCATGATCACAGTTGAAACGTATAATACGTCACAACCATATCAAGCGCTTAACTACTTAGATCCCATTTATTATACTTATGGTTGAATTATAGCTATGCTGTCATGTGATTATATGGTATTGTGTAAACCAGGCGGAGATAACTTCTTGAGAGATAGCTGCGTGGTACTTGCTAAACACTTTAAAAAACAGCAATACAACTTAGTTTTCGGAGGTGGAAAACTGTACTGAATAACCTCTCGATTGGAATAATATTCGAAGGTAAGATTAGCATTTTTTTTTTTTTTTGAGTTCACGTGAAAAAACGAAAGCGGTGTACATATTATGGAAACCGTGTAAGAAAAAAGAGTAGACCTGTGGTTGTAGAGAGAGGCTTTCGACCGGCTAAAATTTGGGTCAATGAGGATAGCTGTTTGAAATCTAATGTTGGGAATGGATGTAGGGCGAATCCTGAGGAGAAAATAGTCAAGGCATGCAAAACAGACAGCCTACACACTAGACTGAACCAGCCAATTTGGTCCAATTCTTGAGCTCAAGAGTATCGGTTTAGTTCCTGATTTCTAAAAATGGAACCGATGTCCTGGTATTTTGATTCTTGGTTCTAAGAATGAATCAAACCGACTACATATACTTATTTTTAAAATTCCTTCAGAAAAATAAAAGTGATTGTTTTTTTAAATATTTTTTTATAATAGAAGACATCAAGTAGTGAGAAAAAAAAAAGTGATGAGTTCCATTTGACCTGATCAGAAATTAGATTAGGTCAAAAACTGATCACCCTAAAAAATAGGGATGAAGGTATGAAGGGGACAATGTGCTTGGTAGGTGCATGTATTGCTACTGCAAAAGGATGAATGTTTTAGGGCGGACACCAAATTCAAAAGTTGACTCTTTGGTCTATATTAAAGATAAGTGCATTTCTGTTTTGGTCAAAAGATGAGTGCGACAGGGATGAAGGTATGAAGTGGACCACGTGCTTGGCAGGTGCAAGGATTGCACGAGAAATAAAATTACTGCAAAAGGATGAATATTTTAGGGCGGACACCCAATTCAAAAGTTGACTCTTTGGTTTATATTAAAGATAAGTGCATTTCTGTTTTGGTCAAAAGATGAGTGCGATTGAAATATATAAATTAGTGGCCAAAGCACAACGGAATGCTAAAATTATCAAAAAAGTGCGATTTAATTTTTAAAATTTGTTAAATTAGTGCAATTGACATATAAAAGTTAGTCGCAAAAGTCAAATTTTGAATTGCAAGATTTTTCGAATTGGTGTAATTAAGTCTTCCCTTAGCTTCATCTAATTTAGCTAACGAAAAAGCCGACTTGACATTTTTTAATACTTTTTGAATGCATGTCCCATCGGTAATTGATTAATCTCCTGCAATACGTTCCGGTTGTTGAAAACTGGCTTTGGAAAGTTTAAATACATAGCAAGCATGATCCAAAGACCTATAAACTGTGAAGGATATAAGATATATGAATAGTCACTAAATTTGCTGTAGAGGGGTATCACTAGAACGAGTCATTTAACCCGTAATCAAATGAAACTTGACAATTTCTTGAACTCAGAATCGTACGTGATTTAGTATTATCCGAATTATTCCGTGAGGATGACATTCGGGAAAAATCGGAAGGAAGTGAAATACAAACTTCAAGAAGCAGCTTTCATATACAAGTCATGAGCATTCGATATTCTGGTTATACAACCTAAGCTAAGCTGAATAAAAACTAAGCACATACCAAAAGAGTCGCTCCATGTCCCTTGTGAAGTCCTATTAAGCCCTCTTCTCTGCTTATTATTCGTAAAGCATGCCAGATATCTCTGTAGTAAATAACATTTGTTTGCAAATTTTTCATCGACATCAGAAGTAAGAAGTAAGAGTGCATGATCAATAAATTTCGCATCCTACAAATTAGGAACAAGCATACACGAAAGAGAAAAAAACCCTAACCCAAGCTCATCAGGCGCTAAGGATGAATCGGGGCTGTTAATGGGGCTTCGGGAGGCGGCCGCGGCGGCGGGCATGGTCGAGAAGCCATGGTCAGGATCGGAGCCACCAATGCTCCTCTGGGAGGCAACGATGTAGGTGTTGTTTATTGGACAACAGAGAGCAATGTAGAGAAGGGAGTCTTTGAAGAGAGAGAGAGTAAGGGCGCATTGGATAATATTTCTGTTTAAAAATTGTTCCATGAAACAGAAATAGAAAAAAATGTTTCTATTTTGGGGAACAATTTTTGAACAAAAAAATGCATTTGGTAAACTTGTTCCGGAAATAAAAAATGAACAGAAACACGTTTGGTAAATTTGTATAATTTTTTTTGTTTCTTTTATTTTTTAATATTTTTATTTTATTTTTTCTATTTTCTTATCTATTCTTTGTTTTTTCTTTTTCCTTTTTCCTTTTTTCTTCTTTTGGCCTGTCGCCGGCCTTGGCCATAGCCGGCAACTGGCCGACGAGGGCCGGCACCCTCACCGGATCTGGCCGAGATTGAGCTCGCCCAGCTCGACGCGAGGTCGGCCTCACCTTGGCTGGGCAAGCTCGAGCTCGCCCAGATTCGGCAAGGCCGAGCTCGCCCAGCCAAGGCGAGGCTGAGCTTCGCCAGGGGCTGGCGACACTCAGCCTCGCCGAGGGCCGGCAATGCTACGGCGAGGTCGCCAGCCCTCGACGGCCGGTCGCCGGCCCTTGCCAAGGCCGACGACCTGTCAAAGAAAAAATAAAGAAAAAAGAAGAAGAGAAAAGAGAGAATAAAATGAAAAGTGTTTTTGAATTTTGTTCCAAAAACAAGAAACAACTTTTTTTTGTTTTTGTTTCTATTCCAAATGTGTTTACGAGAACAAAAAAATGATTTTGGAACAAAAACGTAAACAAACACGTTTGTTCTTTTTTTGTTCCCAGGAACAAAGAAACAAAAAAAGTGTTTAGAAACAGAAAAAAAGAACAAAAACAAACGCAGCCTAAAGTGAAGCAACAAAGAGAGAGAGAGAGAGAGGGGAGAGAGAATTTCAAAAATTCTAAAAAGTCCGTATTTACTCGTGTCGCTCTTTGAATGGTTTCTCTTAAATCTTAAATGACAAATCTTGCGCATCCAATATTTCCTCTAGAAATCATGTCAATCGGTCTTATGTTAGAACTCGGATGCCATGTGAGACAACAACAAGACCAAAATTAACGAATGAATTAGAATTCAATCCAAAGAGTCCATGGATCAAATTGCACAAAATCAGTGATCGGGGGACAAATCTAAAAACCGAGCTGCCCGCGGATCATTTTTAGCAATGGTCTCAAGATAAATAAACAAATAAATCAATGCGGAAAATCTGCAATGTAGTCCTGGTTTTTGGCGCCTTATCTCGTCTCCCAAAACCGGAAACCAACGAGCAAAGGCTCTGAACCGGAGGAACCGCCGGAGCGATCTTCGCTCCGTCCGAATCCATGGCGGCGCCGTCAATCGACAAGCTCAAGCCCCCCGTCCTCCAGTCCTCCTACTTCTCCAGCCCGCCGCCGTCGTCTCCGTCGTCGCTCCCGATCGCCACGCTCAGGACCCACGAGTTCTCGCGTCCTTTCAGCTCCGTTCCTCCTTCGAGTCCGACCGGAATTCGCCACCACCGGAACAAGCCCGTCGCGACCGTGTCCCGGAGGTTGCTCCTCCCTTCGGTTTCGGGCATCTGGGAGGCGCTCACCGGAGGCAGTGGAGGCGGCAATGCCCGCGAGGCAGCTCTCGCTATTCGACGTGGGATGCTGCTCTTCAGACAGGTCGTTGCCGCTTTTTTTTTTTTTTTTTTATCATTTTTTTTTCGTTTCTTTTTTTGTTTTTGTTATGTTGGGTTCTTGGGTTTGCCTATAATGTCTCTGTTTCAGCATAAGCTTGTTCTGTTCGACGGTGATCAGCTTAGTGGGCATGGATTTTATAGGTTAAGTGGGACGTTGGCATAGTGGTTAATCTTTCTTCAGTCTCCTGTAGGGGGATGTTGTTGGTTCTTTGGTGGAGTTTGATAAGGCGATGGAGCTGGATCCTCGTCAAAAGGCATGTGAGTCGCTCGAATTTTCGTGAGAACTGCTCTGTAAATTCTTCTTGCTAATGTCGTGATGTTTTTGTGCATAACTGGAGGACTTCTTTCGGTGTGTCTAGATCTTTGGCAAAGAGGGCTGTCGCTTTACTATCTTGATAGGTAATTGAATGGTGCTTTATCTGCTTGCGCATTTTGTTTGGGTACTGCCGACCCCGGTCCACCTATTACCTCTGCCTGTGAATGCTTGTTGAAGTTGTGTTATGCTAATGCGCTTTGAATTCCAGAGCCTTTCAGTGTTCATGTGATCTCTATAAATTTGTGTTCTATGATGCTTGTTGAATTTAGGATGCAAGAACAGTCTGATCTATAGTTCGGTCTATTTTTATAAAGGTTCGAAGAAGGTGCGGAGCAGTTCAGAATCGATGTTGCACAAAATCCAAATGACACTGAGGAGTCAATTTGGTGCTATCTTTGTGAGGCTCAACTTTATGGAGTGGATGAAGCAAGGAAAAGATTTCTCGAGGTAAGTGCTTTTCTTGGTCCAGCAAGGGCAGTAAAATCATGATGTTGAAAAGATATTGCATAAGCTAAGTTAGCTCTTCCAGCGGGCCAGACCAAGAATATTACTCATTGTTGGGGTTTAGCTATTGCCTTGAATTTTGGATGTTTGACCTCATGCTTTCAGATTGGGTGTACACAAAGCATGCTTATGGTACCTCTTGCAATTTTGTAATGGCTTTCTACTTGCATTTAATTTTCTGGAAAAGAAATTTCGACACAACTCATTTACAATAAAAGCTCTGTATATGATTGTAGGTGGGGAGGGATCCACGACCTGTAATGCGGGAGGCATATAACCTGTTTAAAGATGGGGGAGACCCAGAAAAGGTGCTTGACTCAAATATCTTTTTATGGAACTGAAATTACTTTGCATAAGATTTTAGGATGTGTTGATTGCATCTGTTTACTTCTTTGGAAAGCGCGGAAACAGTTGCTCTCCTTCTTTTTCTTTAGCTTCTTTATTAAATTTAGGAATATGCCTTTCCAAGGACCTGCTGCGTGGACACTTTTTGGCCTTTCCCCTGGACATTTTGTTTAACTCAATCTTGGCTTCTATAATTTCTAAAGATTTGGTTTCTGTTTATCAGGGTAATTGGTGTGGAGATTCTCTAAGTCTGGTTGATAGCCTAGTTCCTGTATATCTTAATTCCCTTTCTCATTTCTCAGGGACCTGAACTGATGTTATGAGATAATTAAGATTCTACCTTCTTTTAGGACCTAATATTGTTTAAATTTGGGAGGGTTAAAGATTATTGATTAGTGAGCACTCCAGTTATTCTAGTGCGTGCTTCCGAGCTCATCTGCTTATTGGGATGGTGTATGCACATGTTCATTCCAGATCAGATCTTTGTAGTTTTCTCTACTTTGATCTTCTGGTACCAAATGTCCTGAACAAAAAGTTGGAACTTACTGGTGCCTCTGTCTGAAAATAAATGCAGTCACAGTTGAAGCCGCAGAAATAGAGTTGAAGATGATACTTAAAACTATTAAAATGTACCTGCTTGGTGGGCTGAACCAGATAATTAAAAAAAAAAAAAAAAAAAAAAAAAAACAGGGAAAAAATGCGGAAACTAACTCTTGCGTTTCTCAGTTCAATCGCCAAGCGAGTAGTTAACTCATGGTTCATGCAGGGATACAGTACTAGTCTATCAATACTAAGTGAAAAAACTTATAAAGCTTTATAGGAGAATGAGTGGACATCATAATCTTTTATTGTTTCCTAATAGAATAACATTCTCCAATCTTTTCAACACACGCATGCTCTTATGCGCTTGTTATTTTCTCATGTTACATGAAAATCATATTGCTCCACCTGTTGCAATTTGAAAAATTAACTTCTTCACGACCACTTGCTGCTGATAAGTTCAATACAAAATGGGAGTGTTCATAGATGGAATAGGGGCCAGGGAGTATAATTAAAGCCAGGCGAGAAAAGTTATGTGATCCGTAATGCTTTTTGCAGTCAAACCTGATGCCTTCAGGCAGTAATATTTCTTCTCGAAATTCATCGTAGTTATCTGATTCCATTGTAGCTTGTTGCTGGATTTCTGGACGGACGGGACAGTGAATACTTCTATGCTTCTTTGTATGCTGGTCTTTACTACGAAGCAGAGGTTTGTTCTCAAAATTTATACAATTAGTTGGTCCTCAACCTATAGAGGAAACTCTTGCATGAAACATGCTTTTGCTTTAAGAGGTTTCTCCGATGACCACTGAATTGCTAACCGAGCGCTCCAGCTATTGATCTTCTCCTGCGCAACTGTAATCATGACAATGCTTTGACATTACAGAACAAGCCTGAAGGGGCTAAACGTTGTATCATTGCTGCGTGTCAATCCCCTTATGGTGCAAGGTAAGATCGGAAGATTAGCACATGCGTTTTGATATGTGACAGCTCCAATCGGAATATCAAGCTCATGTGTGGTTTGTTTCAGGTCGGATGATTATATGGCTTCACTGGCCAAGGTACACTGTCTTTGCAGAGATTGGAATTCCACCTGAATATCGCATTGCTGAGGGTCACAGTTAGAACGATTTAGAAGCTTGCATATCTGGTCTTTAAGGCGCTCAGCTTTACTGACTGGCACATGTGAGTATTTAGTAGTACTACCAAGATCAACTTCTTTAATGATTCATCATACCTCTGACGATTCTTCTCCTCATTTTTATTTGAATGGGACATTGCTTATTTGTCATGACTACCGCAAGCTTGGATCTTTGGAGAGTATGAAATGGTTATTTAGCAGACACAGTTATCACTGGAGAAATGATCACGTGCATGTCCAAAGCCTCCTTTCCAAATTGAGCTAGGCATTCTGACGATAACCATTAGAATGATGCCTTATATTGCCCGAATATTCTTAGCATATTATGATGACGTCTATGAAAGAGCCGTCCATGTCACGTACGCACCTCGTCGGCACCCTGCCCATGAAAACCTAAATTGGCTGATTTTCTTTGCTGCCGATAGGATAAGTGGGAATCTTCATAGTCGAGAAAGCTTGTCTAATTTAGCTTTGGAGTACCGATCGATCTTCTTTCAAACATCTAGTTAGAAAAAGTCAAATTATCAAAGTTAGACGACGTATATACATTTAACTTTTATGGAAATAAGTAATGTGATTGGACAAATACCGAATTTCCCCTCCGTTCGGATCGAGTTTGCATCAATATTCCCCTGTCGTGTCAAACTTCCCATCATTCCATAACATCGATCCTACTTGTTTTACAGTGCAAAATCCTCTAAAGGAGTTTCAATTCCAATCCAAGGCGTTCGACAAAAGTCTTGCTAAAGAAAACTGGAATTAATGCGCACATGTTGTTAGTAAGTTTTTTTTAACAGTTTCAGCGGCCGTGCACGACAAATTTGCAGTGCTGGACAGATCAGGAGCCCTGTAAAAATGTCCTTGACCCTGTTATCCTTCTTTAGGATTTTGGGGGAGGGTACAAAAGCATCCTTCAACCAGGGTCTTTGGTAGATTCTTTTTGATTACTTGTCTTGATCAGTGACCCTGCAATGATTGGTTAATACAATAGCAGCCATGCTGTGCTTATTACTGTTTTAATTAAGGAGGGTGGCAATGATTTTGGCTTCTGCAGCATATTCTCTTCAGCTTCCAAGCACAAAGGGCCAGTATATTCTTCAATTGATCCTGAGCCAGCAGATGCTGCTTTGGACTCCCAATTTGGGAGGGGGACTGTGGGTGGATTGAAATGACCCATATAGCCCCCCCTCCTCTGCCAAATTGACTCTGATGGGCCTGCTTGATTTGGACCCTTCCATCGAAACTTAGACAAGCAATATATAGTTCTTGAAATACAGCGGACAATGATCATCAACTTTCGCTTTGCCTTCTTTGCCTTCTTTGCCTGTCTTCTCAAGGCAACGTCGTACATTGCTTGCAAGTAATCCCCCATATATTTCGGGACATCTGGGCTTTTGCCCCCCGAAAAAACCCAGGTGCTTCGGGGGGTCATTAGATGGAAAAAGGAGGGGTAGAAGCGTACTTTCGCTAGGGCCGTAGGTTGGGACAGCGTGGAGATTCCACTATATGCGAATAAAATATAAGGGATCAAAAACTCTCGGCCCCCCCATTCCCGTTACGTCTCGCCTTGTCTCTTCGCCTCAGGAGTCACCGCGCGAGCGTGCAACCGCGTCGCCCTCTCGACACGTGTCCGCATCCCACCTCATCCTACGTACGGTCCCCCCCATCTCTTTGAAAATCCTCAGGTAACAGCCAGAAGCTAGTCGACGCTATAAATTCACACGCTTGGTCTTGTCTTTTACCTTATCCAGGACATAATTTCTCAACCCTCAAGCTTGACAATGTAAATTATTATCAAGTCGATATGATGTTAAGGTTAGGTGACGACAGTATTGAGACAGTGTTTTACAAGGTATTTTGGTCGGCCGCGTCCGAGGTTCACCGAAATCCGAGGTCACCGCAGGTGACGCTATCAAACACACCAACCTCGGCGTCTCTCTGTGTCTCTCTCGCCGACGCGGCGCCGATGACATCACATCACGAAAGGCGTCGCCCATGTCAAAAATAGCGCCATCTCTTTGCAAACTATAAAAACTACCAACCGCTCTCTTCCCCCTCCCTCCCTTCCCTTCCCTTCCTCTCTCCCTTGCACTCCAGAAAACCTCTTTCTATCTCTCTCTCTCTCCCTCTTAGGGGGGCATGCGGAGCTGAGCCCGGCGGCGGAGCCCCCATCGGAATCTGTCTCGATCATGTTGGCGGAGAGGCTCATCGCCGAGGGCGCGCCGGAGGCGGCTGGCACGGGCGCGGGCGCGGGCGCGGGGGCTATCCCTCGGGCTGCGTCGCAGCGGCAATGGCTCGAATCGGACTGGATTTTCGATGAGCTGCCGGCGGCCACCATCGTCTCGGTCTCGCGGCCCGAGACCGGGGAGTTCAGCCCCATGCTCCTATCCTACACGATCGAGTTGCGGTACAAACAGGTAATCCCTCTTTCGTCGATTCCTTGTTGATGTTATGGAGAGTGGATATCCGATGCCAGCTTGGTTTCGTAACCGAATGAGCTTTCGTTTGGAGTCACTTCTCGTTTGCGATTTTTCGGTTTTGAAGAATTCGGAGGAGGAGGAGGAGGAGGAGGAGGAGGAGGTCGTGTTGAGATTTGTCGGGTTTAACTTATCCGAAGACGATGCATTATTATTGGGGAAAGTATGAAAGGATGATGAAATTAAATGCGTGATGTGCTTCAGCTATTTGCGTCCATGATGATGTTATCCTTCGAGATTAAGTTAGGTCTAAAAATGTAAACATTGATGAAGATGCTAATTTTAATTTTGACGTACTTTATTCATCGAAGCGGTATTTTGCAATCTTCACATTCAATTTGTTTGGATGCATGAGTTTCAGCGAATGTAACAGCTTGAAGTGATTCGTGCGTTTGCTCTGCGCAACTTTGCTAACTTGTAGATTTTGGGAATGAGAACTGAGAGCTTGAGGAATGCAGCATTAGAGTGATTGAAAGTTGTGCGCATAGTTGCTAAAATTGGATTTGTCAAGACCACCATCTTCTTTATTATAACAGTTGAATGCAGGCTGTTGACGGAGAAAACCTGAGTTATAGCAGAATCGATGAAGTGCTTATTTCAATTCCAAGCTAATTTTATTAACCGAACCAAAAAGTCAGATTGTGTTGCTTAATTGATAACACGTTAGACATTGATGATGCTTGAGAGAACTATGCTCAGTTTGATTCAAAATTGTCCTTGCAGTTCAAGTGGCTTTTATGGAAGAAAGCTTCACAAGTTCTCTACCTGCATTTTGCTCTGAAGAAGCGTGCCCTCATCGAGGAATTTTATGAGAAGCAGGAACAGGTGCTCTGTTACTTCATTATTCATTTTCAATTTCCCTGATCTCTTGTTCTGTTTTGTTAGATTATGTCCAAGGCTTATTATCGCCCTTTTAATCTGTTGAAGTTCTAATTGAAAGATTCTTTTGCAAGGTTAAAGAATGGCTCCAAAGCTTAGGCATCGTAGAGCACATGGCTGTGGTGCCAGATGATGATGAACCTGATGATGGAGCCGTACCTCTACATACTGAAGAGAGGTCTAAAGCAAGGTGAGCCATTCTGCTCCTTGCATCTTATCACCATTCCCTTACATTGGAAATCTTAGCCCTTACAACAAAGTTTGTTACATAGGCATGTTCCATCAAAAGCTGTTTTGCCTATCATACGCCCATCACTGGGGAGGCAGCAGACAGTTTCAGACAGTGCAAAGGTGGCCATGCAGAATTATTTGAACCACTTTCTGGGGAACTTGGATATCGTAAATTCTCGAGAGGTGAGCACATTACCGCGTCCACAGTTGTATTACTGAATAGCAATATGTAATTGTTCTTTCTATTTACTTTCCTTCTGCAATGCATTCATCACTTGAGTTGGCAGTGTTGAGAGGATTTGGCATTGTTAAGTGTGGACGGCTACAACTCTCTAATTTTCTCATATTGCATCAGGAAGCTCTTCATTTTTTGTTTCCCAAAATATTTTCTTACATGAATCGTTTTTAGCAAAGATATGAGTTTATTCAACATTTACGTTTCTTACAGATAATACCATGTAACCAAAATAAAAGCTGAAAAGTCTGCCCTTCTGCATTGCATTGACTCTTTCTACCACATATTGCTTCATGCTTTTACGATATTTTGCAGGTTTGCAAATTTTTGGAGGTCTCTAAGTTGTCATTTTCGTTGGAGTATGGTCCAAAGTTGAAAGAAGGTTATGTAATGGTGAAGCATTTACCGCAACTATCAAAGGACAATAGAGAAATAAGTTGTTTGCCTTGTCAGTGGTTTGGCTGTTGCAGCAACAGCTGGCAAAAGGTATTTAATTCCCTAAATTTGAAATTTAGGTGGTTCAATTTTGTCTTTGAGATGATCGCTCAGATTGATCTTTAATTGATTTGTGAAGTGTGGTTGAATATTTCTTGAATTATTCAACACTTACCAGACCTTCAAAATGTCTGTGACCTTTGCTTGACTACAACTAAACTATAAGTTTTTGATGTTGTGGTTAAGCATCTTAGCTTACAGAATAGAAACGACTCTGGAGTTGCCTTATGTTCTGATTTGGTGTTGCCTTCTTTTTTGTGATATCTATACATTCTTTTCCCAATAAATTTAAGTTGAATTTTGAATACATTCGCCTTGTAGTAGTGTCATCAATTCCTGATTTACCATCACATCTGCAACATTCCCATGCAATAAGAAAGCAGAAGATTACCAACAAAAATCTGTTGCACAGTTCAACATTCAGATGTGTCATTAATCTAATTTATTTGGTTCTCGATATATATTGCTAATGGACTTGTGTAATTTGAGGCTCTTGTGATTTTTAGGTCTACATTTTTTGCCTCTTCTTGCTGTTGTCCAAGCAGTTAGATTATTTTACTCTCTTTTTGCATACTTTACGTGAAATCATTGTGTCATTCGATTGTCATAGGTGTGGGCTGTTCTAAAACCCGGTTTTTTGGCATTTCTGGAAGATCCACTTGACACGGAACCCTTGGATATACTCGTCTTTGATGTTCTACCAGCCTCTCGAGGAAAGGAAAGTTCTGATACAAAAGGAAGTCCTCGGTTATCCTTGGCTGATCAGACAAAGGAACGAAATCCTCTATATTATGGTTTCAAGGTAAAGTGAGAATTTGCAGCTTTCTTTTATTTGTGGAAATCTGGCCTGGGAAGTACACTACCAGGCCAAGAAATTATTATTCCAGACTTCTTTGTTTCTCACAGTTGTGGACATGCGTGCTCGCGTGTGTGTGAGTGATTGAGAAAGGGGGAGAGAGATTGCATGCTTGGATACGTGCACATGTATATGGCACTATGAAATAAGTTGAGAGCTCAAATCAGTAATTTTGTGTAGGCTATGGCAATATATATTAGTCTGGCGGAAGTTTACTGTCCATTTTTCCAGTTTCAAAGCTCGAAATTTAGTATTCAAACGAGACCATATATACACTACCATTACCAATCCAAGATTCTGTAACTTCTATATGGAAGCAGTTGATAAATAAATGCAGAAAGATGTTAGATATTATCAAATTGTCATTCTGCAAAACCTCAAATAGCGGGATTGATGAAACTAAGAACATGTATCTACCAGATGGATAAATTTACTTCTACTTACTTTACTTTTTTTGGTATTGGAGATTTTTCTGTGGCGTTGAGACATATTATGGGCAGGTCGATTGCATTCGGAGGGTTGTCATTGTATTGTCATTGTCAGTTTTCTACATATCCTAATAATGCTACAAATGATTAATGGGCTTCACATTTACATAAAGCAGTTCCTGTAGACATTTGTTATTTTTTTTTAATTGTTTTCTGGCAATTATATATTATATTTACAAGTGGTTTGGGACATCAAAAGGTTTCCTGTGGAAATCGGTCCATAAACATACGGACAACGAGTCCCGGCAAAGTCAGAGGTTGGATTTCTGCCATTAGTGATGCTGCTCTAAAGCCTCCAGAGGGTTGGTGTCATCCCCATCGTTATGGTTCCTTCGCTCCTCCTAGGGGTCTGAATGAAGATGGGAGTCAGGTTCAGTGGTTTATAGATGGGAAGGCAGCTTTTGAAGCAGTTGCCTCTGCAATAGAAGATGCTAAATTTGAGGTTGTTCATTCATCTACACTCGTAACATATTAGAATTTTGGCCATCTTATGCTCATATGATGAGGTACCTATTTGCAGATATTCATTACTGGGTGGTGGCTTTGCCCTGAATTGTATCTGAGACGTCCTTTTGATACTCATTCTTCCTCCAGGCTTGATGCATTGCTAGAAGCAAAGGCTAAGCAAGGAGTTCAGGTGAAGATGCAGAAAAACCTGTCCCCTGTCATAACTCATTCTCTTGTGGTTTCAGATTTTCTTCACCTTTTAGTGAGATTTTTTTAACGTTACTATATTTCTCCATATAAAGCATTTCTTCTCCAATGGATTCAACTCTATCCCCAAAAGAGTATCTCAAAATTGTAAAAATTTTGATATCATCTTTTCAGATAAATTTTTGGTTTTCCCACTTTGTCCACATTTTGTGTTTGGGAGTCCATAGGATCAGCTTCACCACTGATACAGGGAAAGAGCTAGACTAGAAAGTTTCAATATTTCTAGTGAGGTCTTAACTGTATATTCTATTTTCTCTTCTTTCACGTGAATATTAGGTTTTTAAGCCACGTTTACAATGTTGGTTCCATAAGCTCAAATAATTTCTCATGTACTTTCATTTGGTTTAATAAGTAGGCCATCTGTATCAAATAGCAGAGGTCAGATCTAAGGCCTTGGCCTCTTACCTCTATATGATGCAATCAGATTCTTCTCCTTGCTCGCTGTCCTTCTCTCAGATTACCTGTTACTACTTTCAATACATCACCTAGTAATTCTGCATCTCTTGATCCTGCAGATTTACATCCTTCTTTACAAGGAGGTTTCCATTGCTCTGAAAATCAACAGTATGTATAGTAAAAAGAAGCTCCTTGACATCCATGAGAATGTGAAGGTGCTGCGATATCCTGATCACTTGTCTACTGGAATTTATCTATGGTAAGCAATCGTGGATAAGCACTTCCTGATGTAGATGCAGTTCAAACAGATAATGAATAATCTTGTCCGGTCAGGTCACACCATGAAAAACTTGTCATTGTCGACCACCAAATCTGCTTTCTTGGAGGACTAGATCTATGCTTTGGCCGTTATGACACTGTTGATCATAAAGTGGGCGATTCCCCTCCTTCTCTATGGCCTGGAAAGGATTATTACAATCCAAGGTACTCAGTTTTCTTTTTCCATTTTTATTAGGTGAAATAAATTTCTATATGAAATATGTTCAAATTGCAATAGATGAATCAATCAGAAATTCATGAAAAGGAACCCACATAAATAATTTTATCCTTGTGTCTTCCCATGTGCTTATCTAATGGCAGCACTCTTCTGATGTCTGGCTAGAGAATCTGAACCAAATTCCTGGGAAGACACAATGATGGATGAGCTGGATCGAGAAAAATATCCCCGCATGCCATGGCATGATGTCCATTGTGCTCTTTGGGGACCACCTTGCCGAGATGTTGCAAGGCATTTTGTCCAGCGCTGGAACCACGCCAAGGTCCCTTGATATTTGACTCAACTTTATGGCACTCACTTCATGAAGATATCATGTAATTAAATCATCTATTCATTTTCCAGAGAAGCAAAGCTCCAAATGAGCAAACAATCCCGTTACTCATGCCTCGCCATTTTATGGTCCTCCCTCATTATATGGGAAGAAGCAGTGAGATCGACATCAAAGGTACAAATGCAGAAGAAAACCGCCAAAGCCATAGCAGGCATTACTCCTTTTCCTCACAGTCACTAGTGGATGATATCCCGTTACTTCTACCTCATGAAGCTGATCAGCAAAGCAGTTTTGATCTTGGCCATAAGCCAAATGGCCCCCAAGCACACCACAACCATGATGTTAAGCCATCTGCTGTTTGCGAAAATCTTTTACTTACTTTCCTGAAGTCCAAAGCTGACGAATCTGTTAAGGATACTCAGATGAAAAGTTTTGTTGATGAAGCTGATTGCCTCGATTGTGAAAGAGAAAATCTGCCCAAGGTTGCACAATCTAGCAGGAGACTAGCGGATGAGCAGCTGGAGACTTCAGATGAGGGTGACGATGATGTGGCAACTGGAGACGGACAAGTCGGTCCACGGGTCACTTGTCAATGTCAGGTAGATATTTATCATTGAACTTTTGAAATTTCAGAATTTTGGTTGTTGTCCAAGTTTTAGGCATGATGCTAAGGAAACTCTGCCATCTGTAGGTTGTCAGGAGTGGAAGCCAGTGGTCAGCGGGAACAAGCCAAACAGAAGAGAGTATTCATAAGGCTTATTGTTCTCTTATCGAAAGAGCAGAGCACTTTGTTTACATAGAGGTAATGACCACAAAGTAACTGATTATCTTCTATGATTTGACGACATCTACTGGATGTTCAATGGATATACTTGTGATCTCCTGTTGTTGGGGCTTAATTCCTTTGTTCATCTTTTGAAAGATACATCATTTGAACTGCATATTCTTCTTCAAAATGATATTGGAATCACTTGCAGCTACCACCACTATATTGAATTCTTTTGCCATGTAAAGAACCTGATTATGCTGCTAAGACAGGCATGGAGGGAAGGTGCTTTTCTTGGTCTTTCAACAGATAAATTTGTGGGTTTATTGAAACATGTGATGACAACTCCAAGTCCATTAACCATTGGTTGAATCGTGTATTTTATGTTGTGTGCTCTGAAGCTGCACCTAGCCTGGAGTGGGACATCCTCTTTCACAAGCCAAGTTTCATCTTTCAAAGATTTTGAAGGAGACAACCAACCATAATATAAAAAATAAAATAAAAATAAAAATAAAAAGCTGCTGGTTTATGGCTTTAACTGACAGTAAGGAGCCCAAGCGAAACGGAACTTTAGTTACCTCGGGAGATGAAACGAACAGATAATTAGAACATTTCTACCAAAAGTGGTTGAAACTAACCTTCAGACTGTGCTACAAAATGAATTGTTTAACCTGTGAGGAGGTGGTCTCAACAATAATGTCATTTTTTTTACTTGAACATCAAGATTCTTTCTTTCAACAGATATGTGCGACTTAATTTTGTTCTTTTAATGGTAAAATGGCAACTCTTAGTGATGACTTCTTGCTTGCTTTCAGAATCAATTTTTCATATCAGGTCTTGCAAGGGATGAGACGATACAGAATCGTGTTCTTGATGCATTATACAAGCGCATTTTGCAAGCGCACAAAGAGAAAAGAAGTTTCCGTGTTATAATTGTCCTACCTCTTTTACCTGGCTTTCAGGTACTTATTTTTGGATTAGTTCTCTTATCAAGATGAAGATGAGAGTTACTTGACCTTTCTTCCCTTCATGACACTCAATAACAGGGAGGCATTGATGATAGCGGAGCAGCTACAGTTAGAGCAATTATGCATTGGCAATATCGAACCATTAGCAGAGGAAAGAACTCGATATTGCACAATCTCAAAGAAGCACTTGGTGATAAGACGCAAGACTATATATCCTTCTATGGTCTACGAGCTTATGGTAAACTTTCTGATCGTGGCCCTGTGGCAACAAGTCAGGTATCTATTTGGAGCTTCTTGCTTATATTTATTATGAGCTCCTAGTTCTTATCTCAGTTCTCCCAGTAATTATTCTGTTGGCAGCACCTAATGGCAATTAATTTATTGTCCTTGTACAAACAAGCAGTGGCATGCTAGGTAGATAATAGCTAGTTCAGAGAGGGTGTTGCCTTCCTATAGAAGGTGGTGTTACTCGATATAGCAGTGTGTTCCTTGAGAATGAGTTTTGAGTATCATTATCATCTTGAAGATATTGTTAAGTATACATTCTAAACCATTAGCCAGAACTTTGTGGAATGTCAATTTGTCTGACAGGATGAAGTGGAATTTTTTAAGAATGTTCTTGTGGTATCATTTGTTGCAGGTGTATGTGCACAGTAAAGTCATGATTATAGATGATCGGTTGTCCTTTATTGGATCCTCAAATATCAATGATAGGAGTTTACTAGGATCAAGAGACTCCGAGGTAATGAGCTAGCTCTATTTCACTCTTCACGTTCTCCAATTCGTCGCTCTTAGATTCTTCGGCGTTTCTTTCATCTGATTCTGCACCGAGACTAATGATGCTGCTCTTCTCAGATTGGGCTAATAATTGAAGATAAGGAGTTTGTGGAGTCATCTATGGATGGAGAGCCATGGAAGGGGGGAAAGTTCTCTCATAGTCTAAGGTGTTCGCTCTGGTCGGAACACTTAGGACTTCATCCTGGAGAGGTTTGTGACCCAATTTCACAATTAAGACTATCGCAATTCCTCATACAATATATTGCGATGTTTTTCCTCAGTCGACATTATTTTGTCTGAATCCTTGTATGCCAAGACCATACATCTAATAGTGACTTCTGGCATATACAAATCTTGCAGATCCACCAAATAAAGGATCCCATCGCTGATGCAACATATAGGGACTTGTGGTTGGCAACTGCAAAGGTACGGCAAGTTTGAACAAAACATCTGGTTGATGGTATATGTTCGACTTTGCAATGAATTGATTGTATCATCCTTCATCCTTCCGCAGGCAAACTCCAAAACTTACCAAGATGTGTTTGCTTGCATCCCTAATGATAACATCCGGTCAAGGTATGGTGCAGCTGAGCCTTCTCTTCATTCCTTGCTCGTCAAGTCAAGCTCTCATTTATCTAAAATCAACTGTGCTACAGAGCTTCATTGAGACACAGCATGGCCTCCTGGAAAGACAAGATCAGGCACACCACCATCGATCTAGGAATCGCCCCTGAGAAGCTGGAGAACAGCACCGACGATGGAGATGCCAAAGAGACAGACCCAATGGAGAGACTGAAGTCGGTCCGGGGATATCTTGTGACCTTCCCGCTGGAGTTCATGAGCCAGGAAGATCTGAGGCCGATGTTGATAGAGGGCGAGTTCTACGCATCACCGCAAGTATTTCATTAAGCAACCAAAGTACAGTAGGGACCGTAGGAGAGAGAAAACATTCATATTTATACATATTCAAGAATTAGATTATTTTTAGGAAGGGAGGTCCACGCAATTGTATAGAAATTTACAGAAGCAATTGTTGGAGGGAGGGGAGAAGAAATAATGTAAGCTTACTACTACGCTAACATGGGAGTCGGACAATGCTAACCGAATGCCACATTGGCTACAAGTCAAAGTCATGTACAAATAGCAAATTAATTTATGCATTTTTTTAAACCATTTGTACAGGGGCTGTGTTTGTATGTCTGTAATTATGTACAAAGCTTTGAACGTGAGATTGCCATTGCTTGCGTAAGCATACAATGGATCAGCAATAATGAAATTTTTTTTTTTTGAACAGGAGCAATAATGAAATTGGAAAGCTACTTTCTTGCTCTCCTGTCGAATTCTGTTCTTTGATCTTCATCTCAGCGACGTGGCGCGAGAGAAGAGACCCGGCCCAGTCGCAATGGGCCAGGGGAGGAGGACTGGTGTTGGGCCGAGAGCCGGCAAGTAGGTTCTCATCTCCCTCCTCCTCCTCCTCCTCCTCCTCCTGCGCAATGCCGTTGAATTGATGTGTTGAATCAGTGCTCCTGCGGTTTCTCCCTCCCCCCTGATTCTCGTCGATCTATTCCCCATTTCATTTACCATTACTACCTGGTTTCGCTTTTTTCGAGGGATATCGGCACGAGAAACTCCCAAGAAAGTTAGAACCTCGAAATGGAGCTTGCACGAGCTAGGGTTTTGGATAGTATTTAGCTTTTGATCATTCCGGGTTTGATGAGATTGCAGATGCGTGTAATGTGGCTGTGAAGCCGAGCTCCGGAGTTGCAGCTCTCGTACACTTGTAGGACTAGACTAGATTTACGATCTTGTCATTGACATTCCGCCGTTCGGAACTCGGTTTCAATCCTGTTGGATTGGGCATGGTTCAGCTGGTGATGAACTTCCAATGCTCGTGTGACGGCCGAAAAAATAAAAGAACTTGAACCGTGTTGGGTTTCATGATTGATTGATGCCGCATTGCACAAGTTTCTTTTTTGTTTCTTGGTTTTCAGGATGGCCAGGCCTGTAATGAACTTGGATCAGACATTTTCCTAGGTAATGATGTTGTCTATATTACTTGAGAATGCGGCCGATATTGGGTTAGGCAAATGATCCTATTTTGAGCTGGGATAAAGCAATTGCCCCGACCTTGATGTGAGGTCGGGGCAAAGGCATTTGGATAAGTTGTCCTCTTTTTTTCCTCCCTTTCTTGGTCATCTGTGCACCTTTCGGTTTCTATTGTTGATCAGTTTTTCCTTTCAGAATGTCATGGTTTTCCGGGGACTGATATCTGCTTTTCACTTGAGGTTACAAGAGTATTCCGTGGAGACAACCATAGCGATGATTGTTGATGGAGATGCTAGTCTGAAGATCGACACGCAGCATCTGAGGGACCTTAGTTTTCGTATTGGCTCGATCTAGCAGTTCATTGGTGAACTCCAGATTCAACCTGATAATGAGGTGAGAACAACTTTCATTGTTTAAGATTTGAGTTCTGCCGGAAAATTGAATTGCACACGATGTGTGTATTGTGCTGACCATTTCGGTTAAAAGAGTGTTCTTGCTTTGCAGGCGCTGTTGCGGGCTCGAGTGGGTAGAAATGTCGATGGCCTCAAACTCAACCTCTACTATCAGTCTTTGCAGCTTGTTATGCAGTTTCAGGCTGAACGCACGAGGTGTCAATCAACTTAACAAACCTTTCTACCGAGAAAGGATCCTCAGAAGTTCTTTTAGGAAGGACACGAGGGTAAACAAACCGATGAAACTGTTTCCTTTCCAACCCCTCGGCATCAACAGCAGCAACGGCGGTTGGGATTATGTCTGTCTGGACGGATTGATTCTTTTGTAAGTGAAGGAAGCTGGAAGTAACGCTGAGTTGATGAAACATCATAGCATCTAAACTAAGCATCGCTCGGCAGGGCACAGGAAGAAGCAACTGCTGTAGCTATTTCGCTCGATGGATGAAGCTGAGGAATGATGATCGACGTGGAGTTCAGTGGCGACACGCCGGAGCTATGGGGGAAGAAATCAATGGAATCACCTGGGAAGGAGAAGCTTGAAGAGCAAGGTCGTTGCCGATGTGGGAGAGGCAGGTAATGGAGCGAGCGAAGGTCTTCAAGGCGTTGCCGCTCTGGGTGAACTCCATTTTTCCAGCTCTTTGCTTCCCTCTCTGTAGCGACGCTACGTTTTTTATGTGGTGGTCGCTGAAAAATTGGCGGGATTGGGAGAAGAATAAGGCTCTTGGTCTCAGGCTCAGCGAGTAAATATCATAACCTGTCAATTATCACTTTTTGCCCCCCGAAGATGCAATTATATTACTGATGTTCCCCCAAGTGAATACGTTAGTTTTATAAACAAAAGATTAAAAATTAAGAAATAGTTTGGTAGATAAATAGGAGATATGACTTCTCGTTTGGGTCGCTTTACGCGTTTCAAAAGGGTGACATTGGAAATTTGGATCGAAATGAGTAAATTCATTTCTTTTATTGAAAATAAATATTCGGCATAAGCTGTTTTAACTATAATTTATACTTGGTCGAAGTCAACCGTAAATTATAACTTGTCAAACTCCCCAAATACAAATGTGGCCCAATCAACAAAGCAACAAATATAAATCATTATGATATTTGGTCGATGTTCATGAAAAAAAACATTACGTTCTACTAGAATTTTCTTTCTTCATCGCGAAGGAATATACGGCGTTTTACGAGCGAGTGGCACGCAACATCACCAAAGTCCACACAGGAAGAGCAAACCAAAAAGGCAGCAGACAGCCAGACACACAGCCGCTTAGGGTGCGCATGATGTAAGGTTATTTTCCACCCTCCAAGCTCCCCGTTCCCACTGCTGGGCTGGCAGGCCACTCAACTTCCGACACGTGGCACAACATTCGACGCTACTCTTCCGGTTCCGGTGTCCTGTCCCTGTCAACACTAAACGATTGTTTTTCCCATTTCGAAAAGAAGATTAGGCGAAGGTGTAGGGAGAGAAGCAAAAAATAATTTGAATTCTAGTACTACATCTTTTACAACTTTGAGTCAATCCACAATGCTAAATTCCAGTGCTACATCTTCTAGAATTTTGAGTCAATCCACGATTATCATTACTGATAATAGTCTTCAATCGCCCCATACTCAAGTTGCTTTTTGGATTAGGAAATTAATGATGTAACACATTAATTATCATTTTTTGCTCCCAAAGATACGATTATATCATTGATGTTTACCCAATAAAGTATTTTAGGTATTTCAAATTTATCATTAAATAGCATTGACCCGTAAATCATAACTTATAACTCGAGGGGAAATCACAAAAATGGTTCTTGTACAAGTATATCCATTCAATTTTGATTCCAATACTTTATATTTGTCACGTATTTGGTCAGTGAACTAATCTTCAATCTTGATTTTAGGATCAATGTCGATTTTTTTCATCTAGATGCAAACAAAAGGTGCAAAGTAAGACCCACCAACGCATGACTGTGCTAGTTGAGACCTGGCCTCCTAACCGCCAAGTCAGAGATTCGACTCCCAAATTCTGCCACAACTGCCAGAGCAGTTCCGTGACTTAAGCGAGGGGCCACGACTGGTGGGTTACTGGGCTAGTCTCCCCAAGTATAGTCGGTGTTGTGCTCTCGTAAGATAAGTTAGGCTGGATTTTTAGCATCAAAAAAAAAATCCATTGGGTTGTTAGGTTAGTCTCTCCCAGGTATAGTCAGTGCTATGCTCCCATAAGGTGAGTTAGGCCGGATTCTTGGCATCCAAAAAAAAAAATCTGGTGGGTTGTTAGACTAGTCTCCCCCAGATATAGTTGGTGTTGTACTCCCGTAAGATGAGTTAGGCCAGATTCTCGTCATTAAAAAAAAAAAAAGGTGTGAAGTAAGGGCTAAAGATTTTCGTGTAGCATTAACATGTAATAATAGTGCAAAAACAATGGGCACCCGCGTGTTGTTGCGGAAAAATAACTTATTATGTAGTTTGACACATCAAAAAATAATAAACAGCTTTTTTTTAAGCATGGTTTGATGTTTACAAAAATTATCTATAATAGATAACATTTGCGAATATTATAATTCTTTAATTGCCACTTAATTTACTATTTATTTGTCTGAAGTGATAGTAAAATGTTCTTGTGCTGTATATACCTTTTATAAACTATGTAGGTCTATTCAAATAATTAAATATCCAATTGTTTCAATCAATCTTGCTTGAATTCTATTATTTTTTAGTGACTTCATAAGTTTTTTCCTGTTTCTTATGAAAGAATATACATTTTGAGATTTTGGGATCCCTAGAATTTCATTAAAAAAAATAATAGGAACTCCAAAAGTGAAAGAACAAGCCTTCAGATCTTTCTTTATCTTTTTGAATTTTCCTCCTCTTCAAAGGATTAATCAACAAACATAGACGAAAAGGTACATGTTTTTCTTATTATTGATAAATGAAAAGAACTAAGGAGAAAGGAAGAGAGAGAGAGAGAGAAATAAGGAGGAAAAGCAATAAGGACAAACGGGAAATTTGATACTTTTTACCACTATTTTATTGTACATCAAAGACTAAGTGGAGTATTCAAATTTATGATATCATAGTAGAACGAATTTTTTTTCATAATAGATATATTCTCAAATACTAATTACATGTGCTAAGTGCAATATTCTTATTATATATAGGTATCTATATCATCACTATTCACGTGACTAGAAAAAATATGAACAAAATATAGTATTAGAAACGTTAAAAGATAATTAAAAGAATTATGAAAGAGCCCATAGATTCCAGCCTAGCTCCAACCGCAGCATTTCTGATTGCTGGCCCCACGATTTGATGTTGATAGTCTTGGTCATTCTTTAATATAGTTATAAGACGACAAAGAGCCAATGAAAAAGGGACACATGGCTTGCTCGTGGGGAAACATTGATCACAGCATCACAAGAATAGGCTAAATTGTCCATCATAAAATGATTACTCCACAATAAAGACAAATGTGCGAGCTGAGATAATATTATTAAATGCCTAAAGAAAGTCCAACTTGAATCGCATATGCAAGTTTCTTTGCGTGGATCGTCTTTGATAACTTCTTTAGGTTGTGTAAAGCAGCATATTAATTTGGGACTTACTTAGCAATTTCCGTCTTCATATGGAATAAAATATTTGAAATTGAAAATCGGGAGTCGAGTAAGGACTAAATTTGCAATAAAATAAAGGGCGACCACCAAAATTAAACATCAACAATAATACATTGACCATTTTGTAATTTCTTTTGAATAATAATTTTTTTATTATTTCATGTCAGCACTACTTGTATACCTTGGGTGCTTAGTTAGCATGTTTAGTCAATATTCAATTAGTTACCTGATAATTGGAGATTAATTTATGGACCTAGTTCGTTACAAGATAAGGGAATGCATATATTTAACAGATGAACGATTGCTTAGTAAGCATATATGACTTGCAATCATTATATCAACATTAAAAGATTCTTTTAATCACTTTAGATTTACGCACATCAAGTTCTAATCATCGTTCATAGGGCCAATTACAACCTACGTTAACAAACTCCTGCCTCAATATACCGCCAAAAGCTCTCTGCACTTAGTAATCGGTGGAAGGATTCTCAAATTTGTCAACCGGACAATTTATGAAGCGAAAGGAGTCAATACCTAATACGAGATAACATCTGACGCGAGCCTCACTTATGAGGTAACGAATAGACATCCACGTGGCTTTTCGCTCGATATGATTTTTTGGGGAGTGATTGACGTGGATGTCAGGGGCGACTGCAAACTTTTCACTCCCCTTTCACCATTTTTTCGGCTGTACAGGAAAGTTGCCATCATCAAATGGGATAAGACTGCTAAATTAATCCAGTTCCAAAATACAATCAGGGTTCCACCGCCAGATCAGTTGATATTTTTTGGTAATTATTGTCGGAAAACGTGGACAGATTCTTTTCCCTTATATTAACACTCGCAGTTTCTCCTCTCTTTTTTTTAATCTTCAGAAGAATTGTTGCTGGTGTATCTTTCACCCAAGCCTTAAAAATCATCAACACATAAGCATTCCCATGATAGGGCTATGAAGAATTTCTACATCGGTTGTCTCTCCTACCGTGCTGGTCAAAAGTGTTCCTCTGGAATTGTTGTTTGATTGTGCCGGTGCGAATCATGCCTCCCGCCACTGACGGAGTTAATGAAAGCAACCATCGGAGCCTCATGTGGCACCTAATTCCTTCAGCCGAGTGGCGTTGAAGAGGAAAATGTGCACGAGAGCAAAAGCGGCACTAAAGAAGGACTTGAACTCGTGGACAACAGACTTGAAGCTTGTGGACGATGGAACTTAGGAAAGAACAAACGACGACGGACGATGGACTGAAGCTTGCAATGATCGACGGGGATTAGGCAAGGAGTGGTGAGGACTGAGTGCTGAGCGGTCGAGGATAGGGCGGAGAGGAAGAAGAAAATGTAAAAAATTGAAGTAAGAACCTAATTCTAATTCAAGTTGGGGATTTTTTTTTTTTTTTGACTCTATTGCAAATTTTGTACAAAATTACCACCATCCCAAGTCTCAAGAAAATGTTTACAAGCAAAAATTTGGCCGACTGGCGAGTTTAAGCCTTATTGCTGATTGGCCATTTTAGGTCCTTAAATCTTTTTTATAAGAAAATAAATTCACTTTAAATTCTTAATTGAATTTTTTTTGAATAATTAAATCAAAAGAAAAGTCAAGGACGGGGGTGGGGGGAGAAAGTGGCCCCACTGACTATCCATGCAAAGCAGGTAACACCGACATCCACTGCCAGTGGATATTTGTCTCTTGACTACGTGCGACATGCATGTGAAGTTTATTGCAAGTAATATGAGTTCCACTTAACAAAAAGAAGAAATTAAAAACTTAGCCAAAAAGAAGAAAAAAGAGTTTCTCTTAACAAAAGAAAACAACAAAGTTAATGTACACTCAATTGGTACAGTATTTTTATCTCACCCTGTGCTTGGCAATACTCTTTAAGTGTTTTTACATTGACATAATTCTGAAATTTGGATTTAACCTAGGCGAGTCCTTTTAAGGACTTAGGTTTTTCTTAACAAAAGAAAGCAACAAAGTTGACGTGCAGTCTCTTCCTGCACGTGATAGTGGCTAGTGAAAATGAGGTCTCTTCATGCATCTGACCGAGGCTTCTTGGCATTTTTTCAAAGTTTGAGATTTTTAGGAAAAAACTCAATGCTAAGGCTCTATCTATTTCATGAAAAATGAATGACTCGAAATTTTTTTCTAAAAATGATTGTTTGTGCTGCTTGAAATAATTATTCAATGGAAAATATTTTTAATATTAAAAAATTTGTTAAACATTTTTATGAATAATGAAAAAAAAATTCATTCATTTCTTTTTATAAAAGATACAGACAATTATTTTTAACAAAATATTTTTCTTATCATTCATTTTTCGTGAAATAATGAAGTCTAACTGAAATTTTTTTCTAATATAAATAAGTATTGTCAAGGTACTAAAACTAATGGAGAGGGATTAGTTTTACCTAAACTAATTTACCAAATTAATATCTTGAAACTTTTCTGACATAAATAACAGAAGAGGATGAAAATCCTCTACTTCGAAAGTGCTTTCATTGGCATTTCAACCAATTCTCAACTGTGGATGCACATAAATAAGGCATTTATCGACGGTTGAGATTTTCTGAGATAAAAAAGCCGCATCCAAAAAAAAAAAGGAGTAATGACTGTTAGCAATAAATCATACTTTATGATGGATTCACAGTGACTGAACATGCCTAGTGCTTGTTGTCTGCCCTGAGAGCTTCTGCTATTTGAAACCACCTCTATAGAAACCTGGATATATTAACAAAAAGAGCAAAAGAAAAATAGGCATGGTAATCTGGGTGAACAAAGCATAACTGCGTTGTCGCTTGTGCGGATGCATAACTGCGTTGTCGCTTGTGCGGAGAATCGAAATGTGGAAGTGGCATTGTTGTAGTAAATTACAGTATCGGGATGGCGGGTTTAGGTGAATAAAGCAGAACTGCGTTGTCGCTTGTGCGAAGAATCGAAATGTGGAAGTGGCTTTTTTGTAGTAAATTACAGTATCGGGATGGCGGGTTTGGGTGAATAAAGCAGAACTGCGTTGTCGCTTGTGCGGAGAATCGAAATGTGGTAGTGGCATTTTTGTAGTAAATTACGGTATCGGGATGGCGGGTTTAGGTGAATAAAGCAGAACTGCGTTGTCGCTTGTGCGGAGAATGGAAATAGGAGCTAGTGGCATTTTTTATCGGGATGGTGGGGGTCAGCGTTTGGGTAGCGCGGGCGACGTCATTACTATCAAAGCTCCCCGCGGTGGCATGCAGATGTTCAATCTGTGAAAATTCGGACATAGACCTATCCAGAGATTCACCCACGCCCCCTCCGGTACAAACCCCTCCGGCTCTCAGCTCATATTCCCGAAGCAGTTCGTTCAGAAGACAGCAATCTGCAGACACTCGAAACCAGGAAGAAAGGAGATCTCAGGCGAAGTGGGAAGGTCAATGAGGAACAACCATTTAGCTGGTGGCCAGAGGTAAGCCTCAACGACCTTAAGTATATTAAAAAGCACTGGAGCTCAGCTCTCTCTGGATGCAGAGCTCTTTCTGCAAGTTTAAGGATTCTGAGGGAACTCATGTCAGTATCTTGAGATTCTTTCCTGTTTCTATCTCTGATCATAGGAGGGAACTCATTGTCAGTATCTTGAAAGAGTTATCTCTTATCATAGGAGGGAACTCATGTCAGTATCTTGAAAGAGTTTCTATCTCTGATCATAGGAGGGAACTCATGTCAGTATCTTGAGATTCTTTCCTGTTTCTATCTCTGATCATGTTGCAGTGAAAATACCATTCGTGAATGCTTTTTTTTGTGGTTAAAAAACTGCATTTTAGCCATTGAATGTACTGTTCACTCAAGATCCCGGGGAAATCTCTCATTTTGCCTGAAGAAAATGGCTTGTTTCTTGCAAAATGCCGTGACAAATTGGTGAACTTTTCATGATATCCGTTTGGTAAAATTCTGTCACATTAAAGAAGCAACACGGCTGTATATCGTCTCTGCTTCTTTCTTTTGTCATGAGTTTTTCCTCCTAAGAAAAATCCTCTGTTAGCTTTGCTCTGTTTCTAGGCGGTAAGCGGGGGGCTTACCTGGTAGTTTTGTGCGTCAGGTTGGCTTTATTATGTGAATGTGTTGTAAGGGTAGGTTAGGAAAGTTTGATACGTGTTAAGAGCCATCCCCTGGTTTGTCGAAAGAAGAATTTTCACTAGGTTAATTAGCCGTGGATCAAAAGACGGGTTACAGTACACAGAGTTTAGACTCCTGCAATGTATACTCATTGCTATGATTGGCACTAGAAGCTTGGCATCATACCGCATCAAATTTCCTTTAGAACTTAAATGGTAGTTCTTGAAAGCTTTTGGAAAGACTGCGATCTTATGTGAAGCAGAAATCTCTCAAAACTTGAGCTTTTCCAAGAGACTGTACACTAACAAGTAATTTGCTGATTTTATTTCCAAGAGGTGAAGCAGAGCAGGCAGATCAAATTGCTGCATTGATCGAATTTTTTGAATCCCTAGAGAAGAACCTGATTCCACTCATCGAGTGCACTGATGTTCCGCCCAACTCTACCCGTGCAAAAGTCAAGCGTTTCTACAAACTGCTGACAATCGTCAAGATGGGAGGGCAAGATATAAAACCAAGGTTCCAATTTACCTTCGCTCTCATTGCTGTTGCTCTTGGAGCTGTCAAGTGCGGTTTGTTGATGTATGTCTTGCTTGGTGACATGCCTTGGTCAATTTTCTTTCTCTATGTCGTCCTAATAGCATTTTCATTTATCACGAATTAGAGAATGGTGACAGTTCCCATTCTCTGATGCTATGGTTTGCAAAGTCGGCTTTAATGTGTGTCCTAATGCTGGCTTGGAGATGAACCTTGTGTTGTTCTATTATTACTTCAAATACTCATAAGGAGAATATGTAATCATGATAAATATTGACAGTTTTATGGGACATGGACCTTGTTGTGATTTAGTATCTTAACAGAAAAGTGAGAACGAGTAATCTTGGTTCTATGTAAGCATAGACGTGTATAGATGCATGTCGATGACTAAAAATGTTTTTATATGTAAAAAGGCTGGAGAGTTAGCGATTTTCTAGGAATGAAGTCGCTCTAAGCCCTCAGCAATGATAATCTTTTTTTTTTTTAAAAGCTGAGAAAGGGGTTGTAAGCTCAAGCAAAGCCAACTATTTCCATTTTCTTTGTTCGATTTTATGCGTACTTGAGGTCAAGTGTCAAGTGCGGACCATCAAAAACCCAAAGCAAAATACTAGAAATTCCATTTTCTTGCACCTCATATTGTTTGATCACGAGAAAGTCATAGATGAAAGCATTGGAACACCAAGTTGTAGCCCCAAGATGTGTTCTCTATTCTTTTAGTTATTTTGTTAATATATCCAGGATTTAATTCTCGATGTTCTTAATGACTCAAACTCTTGGAACAGACAATGTAATTGGGGACATATTTGGCGATTGTAAATCTGTCGAAAAATAAGACGGGAGTTTGCTGCCATGCTAACATAGGAGTCGGACGATGCTAACTGAATGCCGCATTAGCTGCAAGTCAAAGTCGAGCACAAATAGCAAATTAAATTGTGCATTTTTTTTTTTATAAATAACATGTACAGGGGTTGTGTTTGTATGTCTGTAATTATGTACACCGCTACTGAACATGAGATTGCCATTGCTTGCGTAAGCATTGAATGGATCAGCAGTAATGAAATTGGAAAGCTACTTTCTTGCTCTTCTGTCAAATTCTGTTCTTTGATCTTCATCACGGTGACGAGACGGGAGAGAAGAGGCCCGGGCCAGTGGTAATGGGCTAGGGAGGACGACTGGTTTTGGGCCGAGAGCTGGCCTAGTTACAGCTGGGCCCGCGAGAGTAAAGTAAAGACCAGAGGAAAGAGAGAAAGCGGTGAGGGCGATTTCGGCTGCGAGAAGATGGCGTCCTCTGGCGCCGCCGTCGGATCCGGAGCTCCGGTCACGCTGAAGGAGCTCCGGCCGCCGTCTCCTCTCTTCGCCGACGGGGCTTCTCTTCGCGTCCTCGGCAAGTAGGCTCTCATGTCCTTCCTCCTCCTCCTCCTTCTGCGCAATGCCGTTGAATTGATCTGTTGAATCAGTGCTCCTGCGCCTTCTCCCTCCCCCCCGATTCTCGTCTATCCGCTCGCCATTTCATTTTCCGTCCCTACCTGGTTTCGCCTTTTCCGAGGGGATATCCGCGCGTGAAACGGAGCTTGTGCGAGCTAGGGTTTTTGATAGTAGTTAGTTTTTGATTACTCTAGGGTCGATGAGATTGCAGATGCGTGTAATGTCGCTGCGAAGCCGAGCTCCGGAGTTGAAGCTCTCGTACACTTGTAGGACTAGACTGGACTTACGACCATGTCATCGACATTCCGCCGTTTGGAACTCGGTTTCGATCCTGTTGGATTGGGCATGGTTCAGCTGGTAATGAACTTCCAATGCTCGTGTGACGGCCGAGAAAATAAAAGAACTTGAACTGTGTTGGGTTTCATGATTGATTGATGCCGCACTGCACGAGTTTCGTTTTCTTTCTTGTTTTTGAGGGTGGCAAGGCCTGTAATGAACTTGGATCAGACATTTTCCTAGGTAATGATGCTGTCTAGATTACTTGAGAATGTGGCCGATTTTGGGTCTGGCAAATGATCCTATTTTGATCTGGGATAAAGCAATCAACCCAACCTTGATGTGAGGCCGGGCAAAGGCGTTTAAAAAGTTGTCCTCTTTCTTTTCCTTCCTTTATCAGCAAGTTCTACCGGGAAATCATCTAAATATTGTCGGCTGGATTGTTTGCCATCGATCATCTGCGTGTCTTTGGCTTTCTGTTGTTGATCTGTTTCTTCTTTCAGAATGTTGCGGTTTTCCCAGGACTGATATCTGCTTTTCACTTGAGGTTACAAGAGTATTCCGTGGAGACTACCATAGCGATGATTGTCGATGGAGATGCTAGTCTGAAGATAGACACACAGCATCTGAGGGATCTTAGTTTTCGTGTCGGCTCAATGTACCAGTTCATCGGCGAACTCCAGATTCAACCTGATAATGAGGTGACAACTTTCATTGTTTAAGATTTGAGTTTTGCCGGCAAATGGGTTAGAGATTGGCAGCGCGACGTGTGCACTGTGCGTGGTGGTATTGACCATGTGGGTTAATAAGTGCTCATGCTTTTCAGGCGGTGTTGCGGGCTCGAGTGGGTAGAAATGTCGATGGCCTCGACCTGAACCTCTACTATCAGTCTTTGCAGCTTGTTAGGCAGTTTCAGGCCGAACGCGCAAGGTATCAATCAACTTAACATACCTTTCTACTGAGAGAGGATCTTCAGAAGTTCTTTTAGGAAAGACATGAGGGCAAACAAACCGATGAAACCGTTTTCTTTTCAACCCCTCGGCATCAACAGCAGTGACGGCGGTCGGGATTATGTCTGCAGGGACGGATTATTTTTTTTTGTAAGTGAAGGGAGCTGGAAGTGACGCTCGGTCGTTGAAACAACAGACGATGATGAACAGTTGAACACTGCTTGTTCTTATTGTGGCAGCATTGGAATCGTGTGAATGGGCTAGAGTTTCCCTGTTTATCCCCGTCCGATCTTTTCTCGGAGTAGCGTGTCAAGAAACAACACGGGCAAGATCGCGCACTTTGGGCTCTTAGAAATTCAGGAGGCCGAGCCGGGTCGCGAGACTCGATGAAATTGTCCGCCTCTCTTGTCGTGTAGAGATGACCCGAAAGCGAAATGGCAAAGACCGAAGTATCCAAACGCGAAACCTGCGTCAGTTGCACTCTTAGGATCTGCATGGTAACTTGCCATTCTTTTGTTTCCTGAAATTAAAAAGAAGATAGAAATCCATTTAATAATATCAATTTATTTTTCTATTCTCGATGATGAAAAAGTAGTTGGTAAATAGATTTAAAATAAAATCGAGAAGTAGAAAAAAGTAATTTATTGTTCTTGAGAACAATTTTTGTAAATAAGTTTTTTTCTTTTTCTTTTCTTTTCTTCTTCCTTGTTGCCTGCCACTCCCTACCGTCCACGGCCTCACGTCACCGCCAGTAGTTGATCATCGACTGCAGCTACTGAGAGGAGAAGCAAGAAAAAGAAGAGAAGGAAAAAAGAAAAAATTACTAAAAAATTAAAAAATTATACATTACAAAAAAAATTTATAGGTCATATCAACCGCATTGCTATTATTTTATAATCCCGAAAATAGAAATTTTATATAATTACCAAATATGTTCTTTTATTCAAAAATTATTTAAGAAATTATAAATAGAAAAAGACTTCTTTAAAAAAAATTATTTCTCGAGCCTGAATGTTATCAAATGCATTCTTATTAATATAGAGTTGAATTACTTTCCCATGGAGTAATTCTTTTCCATAGGGAGATTGTGAATGAATTTTTAGGGTGCACATAATAAACATTATATTCCTCTAATTTTCTATTTTTTTGTTTGTGGAAATAGGCTTGAAACAAAAATTCGCTTAGTAACAAAATTTTTTTTTTACTTGATGAAATAAATTTTTAGTCTAGAAATATGTTTAGAGTAGAAATAAGAAGTAAATTTTTTTTACTTTTCTATTTCTTGAACAAAAGTGGGAAATAAAAAAATCTTTTCATCATTCGCTCTCACTACTAGCTAGCCCACCCGTCATCACTCAATGCTAGTCGCTCGCCGTTTGTTCGTCCACCGCCTTCTATAGCTATTTGTGAGGGAGAAATTTTGTGTTATCAAACGAATTTCTATTTTATGAATAGAAATTTTATATGGTTATCAAATGTGAACTTTTGTTCACAAACATGTCCAATGAATTAAAAATATAAAAATCCATTTTGCCAAAAATTGATTTCCAAAATAGAATGATTATCATCCGTGTTCATAATTTCTAGTTTGTCTTAATATGTCGCAAGATGCAGTATTTGGGACTTGCTTTTTCCAAACCATTTAAAGCTTTTCATAAACCTTTTAAAGCTTACTTTCTTATGAACATTTTAGTACAAAATATTATTAATCTATCGTTAGATGATAAAAGAAGTTCACATAAATATACGTATGTGGTGCTGACAAATGAGGCAGAGCCGGTGGAAAATGCAATACCATGGTGGCAGATTAATGAGAATAAGAAGACGGGGGAGATCAGCTTGAACATACTTTTTAAGTGGTTTCTTCCCCTTCTTTCCCTTGTGAATCAGGGCTCTCTCTTGGGATATTTCATTCGGTTTCTGTCCATATTTCGAGACACAACAGATATTTTTTCTATTCTAACGGAAGATGAGTCTTAAAGAATTGAAATTCCATCTTCTCTCACGCAAAGATTGACCAAATGTTCACTCTATATACTGTAATTATGTACCTACCGACTCACTTTATCTAAATCTGATTTTCTAGACAAGCCAATCCTATGTAGGTGGGGATCGGCCCCACGATTTCGTCATCCTTCTAATCAGGTTTGACTACGACGAGGGCGTTTGAAGGGATCGCTGTCGGCAGACCGCTATCCTCAGTAACTTTCTTCGTGATTACATGAAAGTTCAATTACATTTCAATTGACTTCGCCTCTATTTGGCTGAAATTAGATTGCTTACGAAATATTTTTCACCGAAATTGGTTCATAATTTTTTGTTAAGAGAAGATAAGTTCTGTGGCGATTTCAATCATGGATCCCAATGAATCACAAGGAATAGATACAACTCATGACAACAAAATATAAAATACTTTGTCAAAATTCAATTGATGACAAAGTAAGATGATAATACCAAATTTAAATTGATGATGAAGAGTTCTTAAATACGACTCTAATATGGGAATTGAAAGATATTTAAATTGTAAAAGAGGAAAGATAAAAATAAATTTGCTAAAAAATTGAAATTCTTCAGCTGATTGAAAAGGGTCATCTACATGAATATACTTCACGTATTTATAACCTAACATAATCGATAACCATTTATGCATGGTTATTATTTAAATTTTTAGACTTGCCACAATCTCAGGTTTCATAGCTCCCTATGAAGGGTTATTACTTGAATTTTCAAGCATAACTTCCTTGCCACAATCTTAAACTTCATAACTCCACTTAATCCTCATCTGAAGCAAATTTCAACCATCTTTAATACTTATCTTAAATATTAATCACATGGTAAAATCATAATCAATCAATATATCGACAGCGGTACCTAATTGTCAATATTCATGATTGTCTTTGCAATATAACACTTGGCGATCGATATAGCTTTCTCTCATCAACATTAAAGTTGACTGACAATCAATTACCATCACACGGTATCTGTATTGATAGCAACATTTGATCATCGATGTCTAAAAGTCGATCAACATTTTCCCTCGTGCCCATGGTTCCGTCCACAATCCGCCAAACCCAGCCCCAATCAAACCAACTTTTCACCGTCGTCCTGATCTACAACAGCATGGGCGCGTCGGCCGGTAGGCACTTGCTACTTGCTAGGACGAGATCGAAAGCGTACCGCTCTGACGCCTAACCGTGGAAAAAAGTTGAAAGGCCCAAAAAGCAGATGGCTCGGCTGTCCCGTTCCCGTGCACCGCCCCACATGCGATTGTTGGCCAGCACCAGGTGTCGGGCATCCGCTGGCCTCTCGCTGTCACTTGATTCCGCCGCGACCATCCTGGGCCCCCCATCCCCAGATCCGACGGCGGCGACGCCACCTTTTCGCACCTACCTTCGTCCGACCCGCGACCATCGTGCGGTCGCGGTTGGTCCTAACCTCTTACCTTTTCCTACCTCTTTCTCTCTCTCTCTCTCTCTCACGGTTATTTTTGCTTTTTCCTTTTCTTGTTGGAAAGTGCTAGATTTACATCGTGAATCACGTGCGACGGGACACGCGCACACGATCAGCACACGGAGCGGCCTGCAGCGTCGTCTCGATTCGGAGTCACGCTGCATCTGCATGCGGTGCTGTCGCGTTGAAAAAGGTTGACGCCAAGCTGTCGGATGTTGACCACGCTTTCCGCGGGCGGGTCGGCGCCCTCTCTGTTCGAACTCGGTCTATCTGAATTTTTCAAGTAGTCTGTCAAAATAGATTATAAGCAACTTGATTTTTAATTTATATTTAATATGTTGAGTTATCATATGAATTAGTTCTAATCAATGAATGAATCATAAATGAATCCAGAATGATAAAACTAAAAATAAAATGAATGTTAAATAAATTCACAATAATCACTTATATGATTTTCTTTGCATTTTCTTTCATTTTTTTACTCAATCTCATATTCCCTCATTTCACGTTCTCATTTTAGTCTAAATTAGCTATTCAGGTTAGATTATTCTCAACTCGATCCATCCGGAGCTTTCTTCTCAAAATAGAAAATAGGCATATGCTCTTTTCCATGCTCACCTTTTAGGATAATAGCTTGTTATAAAGATACAGTGATAGGGCCGGCATTAAATGAAAATTGTCGTCATTCTTGTTTTGCAATGCCCGTTCCCTTCCTCAAGGGGGCATGCCTCGAATTCTGCCCTTTTTGAAAAAAAAAAAATAGTTTCTTTCTTGGGCGGATGACATGCGCAAGAGTCTCTTCGAACATTCCACTAGTTTCCGTTAGGTAGAGGGTAACGTTAAACAAAGAAACTACAGATCACCGTCCCTTTTTCCCTAGTTTACAAAGGTCAAGATTACTGTTGTCTCGACAGCTATTGACAAGCCTCGGAGAAACAAAAGCAGAGAAGAAAAATCATGACTGGGCCCCAAAAATATTGGGGCAGGATCTTCGTGTACAGTCGATGCGCGTGTCGGAAGCCGCACCTTAACGTCCGTGCGACGGCCGTCGGCCTGGTGGTACAGGAACTGGCCTGTCGTCCACAAAATCACGGTTCTATTCGGACCATGTGCATACCCTTGGGACAACTCGCGCTGGGTTGCTTTGATTATGACATGCATCATCATATGGAGAGATTTTTGGATTATTCATTTATGTTGTAGTAGGTGCGAGATCCTAAAAATAAAAATAAGAGAATATGAGTCACCCATTTTTTTTGTTCTAGGGGACCATGCTCGATTCTTCCGCTGTTCTGATCATTAATAATCTTCTCTCCCTAGGAAGTTCCGATTCAATGTCTGTGTACTATAGGCCTTCGCAAAGCAGCATAACTTCGGATCTCACTACCCACTCCCACAAAGGAAAAGTAGGTTTCTTGAATTAGTCAATTTCCCGCCTCACTATTTGGTCCATGATTCCACAAATTGCAATTATATAACATGGTAAATGGGAGCACCTTTCTTCCTTCCTTTTATGATGAGCACGTCACTAGTTCAGCCCTTTTTCGTTAGCAGGGTAGATGCGATTTTTTTTTGATAATTACACAAGCAATCCCTGAATTTTGACTCAACATGCAATTTCATCATTGAATTGTTAATTTATTCAATGTGTTCTATAAATTTTAACTCAATATGCAATGTGATCTCTGAACTTTTAATTTATTATGTGTAATTCTTAAACTATTGGTATATGTTCGATACAATTTCTAAATTGTACGAAAATATTCAATATAGTTCTTTTTTTAATTAAAGACTAGGGCTTATTGATTAAATTGAAAATTTTCCTATAATTCATGGATTATTGAATAGGTATAAAAATTCAAGCATTACATTGAATAAATTAAAAGTTCAATGATCAAATTAGATATTAGCTCAAAGTTCATGTACTATTTATATAATTTTTCTTTCTTTTTTTTTCATCAATTCTCTTCTTTCGTCCTCTTTCTATTTTTCTCAAAAAAATTGCTAAGTTTTTTTTCGCAATATCTTGTCTCAAACCTCGAGGTGATGAGACGATAAAGATTCTCGCACACGCACCTACCTAGCTTGCATGGTCAGCGGATATTTTGCACTTTAAAGAATGTATATAGATATCTATCTTATAATAAGGTATGGATGAACAGCTTTTGCCGGTCGATGTCGAATTTAGAAATGCAGACGGGATTGGCGGAATGTCCAGCACGACCTCTTCCCTAATAGGAAAATCGAGAAGCATATAAAATATCAAGTGCTAATCATAATTATCAACAACGAAAGAAAAATACACGCGCCTCCTTTTGTGGAAAAAAATTAATTTATATATTTAAATCCCGCATCGCAATCATAACTCCATAATTATCCCCCTTCCCCAACCCCAAGATTTTATTTAATATTTCGTGTATTATACTATAATCGTATGGTTGCCGTTCGCGTAGTTTGGCACAATGATACATACGAATTATATACTCGCTGATTTGCCCGATAGGCACATCGCGAGCCAATCACGAGAGGCCACGCGAGCTTGAGATTGGGGTTCTATTGAATTTTTATAAAGTTGAAGAGTAGACCTTTAGGCGATATAATATATGGTTCGTAACTAGACGTATTATCCATGTAGTTTGTTGCTATCGTCAATTATTTCTGACCAAGGGAGGATGTATTTTGTAATGTAGGCGTGTACACGTGTATATTTATAAACTCACCGGAATCGACCTAACTTCATGAGGAAGATGACAGAAATTGAAACAAAAAAGGGAGGGGGGTTTAATGCCGTTGAAAATTTCCAGACGGTACCTCCGTGGCATATATATCCCATTCATTTCGAAAAAAATTTGAACCGATATCTTGCGACACGTATATTTTCATCTGACCAAAAAAAAATCCCAAATACATGCTCTCATGAAACATTTATCATAAAATTACATTTCATCTCACTAAAAACTCCAAATCAGTCAAATCTGCCCACTCTTAAAATGCATCTGCATTCTAATAGGATATTGTATAATATGCTAACGGAGAGTGAATTTGGATTAGGGGTAACAGTTTGAGTGTTTTTTTTGTCAGATAATTAATTAAATATGTCAGAGGTGTATAAGTTTAGGATTTTTCACGAGATTAAAATTAGTCTAAAATAGATATGTCATGGGGTGATGATTTTTGATTGTTTACAATATTAACTCAAAAACAGAAAAAAAAAAAAAAACCTCATGCCGCAGGCATTTTGCAAATGCAATGCATTAATCCATAAAAATTCCGAGCATACCAACTTGGTTCCTTGATTAATCGTCTACTGTTCTCATTATTGTGTCTAATAAATATTGGTGGGCGACACATTGGAATTCCAAAATATCTACAAGGTGATACTCTATCTTATTTTATTATTTTCACTAAATATTAATATATTCCGATGGACGGCTCACGGTCGTGATCGTTATGACGTTTAATTCTTCCTTTTCAAACAGATTACTTATGTACAAAAAAACAGATTGTTTATGGAGTTAAAAGGGAAAAGGTCAGCTTTTGATAGATATAATCAACGAGAAACAAATAATTGCTAGAAACAAACCCATTTCATTATTATTAAAAAGAGGACCATCAAAGTAAAGTTTTTTACGACTGTGTCTGTCTCGGGTTAATCAAATTCGGTCCAAATAATACCAACGTTCAACCGTTGACTTTCAATTGGAACAAGACACGTGTCGCGAATTATGGGATGCGTGAAGAGAAGAGAAAATTTATGGGCATGGAGGTCTCTGTTCTCTGTGCACATAAGGAAAACAGGCAACATGCACCTAACTTTGAACAGGCCATCCTCGCTTGCTTTTTCGTTGCGCTGGAACACGTCGATCAAAGCACGCCTGCTTTAAACTAAGAATTTGCCTTAAGAATCCATGTGGTCATGCAAATTAACAAGTCTCATCCAATCACGTATCTATTCACTCCAGTACGTTGAATTAGACATAAAAACTTCCGTAAGCCCAGAGAAATAAGTCCAAAAAAGAAAAAGAAGCTTTTCACGTGATAACGGAGCGCTTTGTAACTATTCATTACCCAGATCATTACGCTTCGAATGCTGTTAACAGAATTTCAAAAATTAGGTAGATATCTAATCATGCGATAAGATATTTTGGGAGTACCTAAAATTCCCTTAATCACTCGGCTTAGGACATGATAATATACAAGACCATGATTGCTCCAAGCCCAATTATTTGGACATATACGAAATTTATACGAAGTCACATCAAGTTCCCATATATATATATATATATATATATATATATATGTATGTATATCTTTTTTTCCCTATCATGGGGCGGTTGATGATGATGGATGCCAGAATCATTACGAAAGCACTGTACAATCGCAGCATCGACTCCCATAATTGTAGAGGGAGACAAAATTCACTTTCCCTTAAATTTCCACAATTTTACAAACGTCAAAAAACACCATCACCATAATAAAAATAAAAAATAAAAAAATATCTCCTATTCTCTCTCTCTCTCTCTCTCTCTCTCTCTCTCTCCTGTTCGAGAGCCACACGAATTTACAGGACCAGTAAACAGCAGATGCTGCGGTCGTTGCATGCGTCGACTTCGTGTACTCTGCTTCTCCTCCCACCACCATAAAAAAGATCGAGCAGCTGCACCGACCGCCGCTGTCCTCAGCACCTTTCGATCATCGATACGCGAAGCGGACGAGAAAGGGACGGTCGGATTCGCCCTCGCTTATGGACTGCGACCTCCTCCTGCCTCCCCGACATTCTCGATCCCTCCGCTTCCTTCCCCTCTCCGGCGGTGCTCCTCCCTTCTCCGGCCGCTTCCTCGCCCTCGCCCTCGCTCGCTCTCCCTCACTGAGCCTCGCCTGAGTCCCCGCCGCCGCTCGGGGTATCTCTCTCTCTCTCTCTCTCTCTCTCTCTCTCTCTCGCTACTTGTCCGTGTGTTTTCATGATTATCGTGTGGCAGTTTGCTCCGTGCGAGGGAACGGCGAAGCGAAACGACGAGATAGTCGCGTCGAGTCATCGCGGTTTTTTGTTTTTTCCTTTATTCCGGCTCGGCATTGTTGGAAGTTCCGACGGAGGGAGAAATTTCGGTTTTTTCCTGAGGGAATTTTTTTTTTCTTTGGCAATCTTGTGGATGATTTCAAGTTATTCTCTCTCGAAAGAATCATGGGATTGTACCGAGCTGCTGGTTACATGGAGCTTCTTCGCGTTCTGGAAAAATCTGGTCGAGCCTTTTTCTGCTTCGAGAGGAGTGAATTTCGATCTTGACTTTCGCGTTTCTGCTGACTTTCCCGTCTTCGTCAGAAGAAGGAGCGGAGCAGAGCAGTAAGCGCTGCTTTGGAAAATGCTCGCGTGACCTTTGTCTTGGCCATGACTAGGAGAAGCAACGCTCTCGTGGGATTCGGTCCTCGAGAAGTCGCTGGCCACCGCAGACCCATCTCCTTCTTTCCACACTGAATTTTGAGCCTGAAAGCAGAGAAAGAACCGTGGCGGCCTTTCCATTGATTTCCGAGAAAAGGGAAACAGTCCCGGAAATGAATGCCTGCCCGTATTTCCTTTTTGCTGCTTTGGCTTTGTTTATTCTTTGAAAAAAGGAATGAGACTAAACCGGATTTGGTGTTATTTCTTGTCTGGGTTCGATGAACTTTTCTCCCAACTTGCGCGTGGTTATGGAATTCCATGTAAGCATGATTGTGCGCTGCAGTGTCCTTTAGATTCCCAGGTCTTTTGGAGCTTTGTGCTTTTACGTGCTCGAGCTCAGCTATCTGAGTCAGATCGTGTTGTTCATCCGGTCACTGGATCGCTCCAAAACCATGTGCTTTCGTCCTCTGTGTGGTTCTTGAGACTAGTGGATGGGACGAGTACGAAAAGAAGAAATAAAAAAGGACATTTTTTTCATCGAGGACTAGGTTTCCCAGAAAAAGAAGTTTCTTTTTTAATTAAGAATTAGTCTTGTTTCAGTTCTATCTTTCCGTTAAAAACCACATGTAGTATGCAATCAAGATAAAAAGACATTCGGATGTTGAATCTCTGGAAGGGCTTAAGTCATCTTTATTGTACAGGTCATGGGGCATTTCTCCACCATATTCAATGGCCTGGCAAGATCATTTTCGTTTAAGAAGGGAAGGAGCACTGGGGATTGTGATGTTAGAGAGGCCGCAGAAACCATGGCAAAAGAGGCAAAAAAGAACGACTTGATACTGTGCTCATCTGGCATTGTAAATGTCGATGGCTCGGAAAACTTCGCTTCGGTTTTCACTAAGAGAGGGGAAAAAGGAGTGAACCAGGATTGCTGCATCGTTTGGGAGGTATATCTTGAAACCTGAATGCATGAGATTCTATTGGGGCCACATTCATTGTTCCCACATTCATTGTTTATTTTATGAAATTCAACTAGCTAGCCGTTGTCATTTGCAGGAGAGGAATTGTTCTAATTTTACAATTGCTTGGAACTTGTGGTCGCATTTCATTCTGAAGATTATGTTTGAACAACCTGTCATTTGGTGTATAGAAGTTCAGAGTCTATCAAATATCCACTTGCTCAGCTTGTTTCTCGTCTCAAGTCATTTGTACATCGCATGCTGCAAAGACTGATAAATCTATGCCAATTTATGTTGGAGTTTCCTTCTTTTTGCTTCATTTTGAGCAGAACTTATATTCTTAAGATCACCTGTATACCATGGATTGTTACTCATGGCTGGTATATTCTAGTTTTTTTCATTGAAGTTAATATATACTGACGATGTAGCTTTTGGTGATAGGAATTTGGGTGCCAAAATGACATGACCTTTTGTGGGATATTTGATGGGCATGGCCCATGGGGACATTATGTGGCAAAAAGGGTCAGACAGACTATGCCACCCTCTTTGTTGTGCAATTGGCAGGAGACTCTTGCTCAAGCTTCCCTTGATCCAGATCTTGACTTGGAATCAGATAAGGAGTGTCATTGTTTTGATATATGGAAAAGTTCCTACTTGAAGACTTGTGCCGCCATTGATAACGAGCTCGGGCAGCATCGAAAGATTGATTCGTGCTACAGTGGGACCACTGCTTTGACTATTGTCAGACAGGTATTAAGCACAAACACCTCAAATTTTCATTGTTTTACGTAGGCTCTGTATGGAGTGCATTCATGAATCTGCTGTCATGGTAATGTGATAGTTCTTTTTGGCTGCGGTTGGCACGTGATATAAGTTTATTGGATCTGGTCTGTTAGGTTGCAAAATAAGAACTGATAATGAGGAGTGCATCTTCCTAACGATAGACTTTCGAGAGGCAATATTAAGATGGCTAGCTTTCTAGGCAATTCAGATGTATAGTGGACTTTGTTCTCAGCAAATGTAACTTCAAATCTGGACCAGACAAGACATTTCAATATATTCATGACATGGAAGCTCAGTTCCATCAATAGATTTCTATATGCACACTCCATACAAAAGAAACAGTTGATGAAATGAACAACCATTTTGCTGTTACTAAGATTAGTGATTGGCCTACCGGGGGAGTTGTTGATTAAGCATTTCTACTTCTTTAGGAACCGTTCCTTCGGTGGAAGCTAATGAAATTGATATTTTGACAGGGGGAATCCATCATCATAGCCAATGTAGGTGACTCACGAGCTGTATTAGCAACTACTTCTGAGGATGGGAGCTTACTTCCCGTTCAGCTCACTGTTGATTTTAAACCCAATATACCTCGTTAGTCCCCGTGCCTATAACTCCTCTCATGGTTTAGCTTCTTTTCTGATCTTCACACTTCTGTTGATCTTGCTGCAGAGGAAGCTGAGCGGATAATACAATGCAATGGGAGGATATTCTGTTTAGAGGATGAGCCAGGAGTGCACCGTTTATGGCTGCCAGATGGTGAATCACCTGGACTTGCAATGTCTAGAGCCTTTGGAGATCACTGTGTGAAAGATTTTGGACTTATATCTGTGCCTGAGGTGACACAGAGAAACATAAGCAGCAGAGACCAGTTTGTTGTGCTGGCGACTGATGGGGTATGTTTTCTGCCATTAGTCGTTGGAGCTTTTAAAGGTGGAACAAAAAAGAAGAAAGTCGAGAGCTTAGGTTCCTCAGAAAATGTGCACTCCAGTTTGCCCTAGACTTACCCATAGCGAGTTTTCAAATCAGAACTGTCAAAACAGTAACAGGCATGTAGTGTTGCTATGTATAATAGAATATATGCTCTGGCAATAGAGGTTTTCTAGTTTCTAGACGGTCACATTACTCCTGAAAAAAAATTAAATTTACGCAAATGTCAAATTTGAACTGTTAGTCACCCAAGTTTCAAGTACTCCACATAGTGACCCAATTTCAAGAGCCATGTGACCGAACTTTTTCATCTGGCATATTATCATGACAAGCAAGAGTAAGAATAATCGTCCTGCAAGAGCGGGGGAGAAAATGTCACCTCTCCTGAAGAGCGTCCTCGTTGATTATCTAGTATCATGCGACCTTCATCAACCCTTTTGTTCGCACGGGCAGTTAGATACTATTTCGCAGTACGAAGTACTATTGAATAGCGATCGCTTCTTATGTTGCTTTTTTTTTTTTTCCCTGTCAGGTGTGGGATGTTATGTCCAATCAAGAAGCAGTGGACATTGTATCCTCAACGCCAGACAGGAGCAAGTCTGCCAAACGCTTGGTCGAGTGCGCTGTCCATGCATGGAAACGCAAGAGGCGTGGAATTGCAATGGACGACATATCAGCCATTTGTCTCTACTTCCACTCTTCCCCTCTATCTCAGCAAGTTCACCCCATCAAGTCTCCGAAGTAACCACGTGAGGAACGGTTCGTCTAACGGGGATCGCCAGCCATGCTAAATTCGATCCAAAAAGTCCAGATCGTGCTGCTTTCGCGCGCCTCCAATGCAACCACGCAAGCCCAGCTGTAAATATAAGCCAAGTGTTATAATATCGGCAGTTGTGCCGACGATTTCCTCTGCATAGATTAGCGCTCAGGCAATCCCTTCGGCTTCTTTAAGGAAACAGTAGCAGTTTTGTAGTTAAATCCATTTCTTTCACGCGCTACCGATGAAGTTTAACTGTACTCCTTTACGGGGCGGGGGTGGAACGTTGCATCTTCATTGGCATGGTCAGGGAAAGGAACTCAAATTCGGGGAGGACTGGCTATTTGTCTTCCAAAAGAACCGATTCATCGATCCAAAAACGATAAGAGGGTCAACACTCGTAGGCTAAAGGAGTGCATTTTGTTTCTGGAATAGAAATATGTTTGATAAAATTATTTTAATTTTTTATTTCTAAAATAGAATATTATTTCAGAAATAAGTTTGGAATACAAATCATTAATAAAAATTTTCTTCTTCTCTGGAATAGAA
The DNA here is from genome assembly GCA_016097545.1 of Eucalyptus victrix. Lineage (NCBI taxonomy): Eukaryota > Viridiplantae > Streptophyta > Magnoliopsida > Myrtales > Myrtaceae > Eucalyptus > Eucalyptus victrix. The sequence goes on from CM027842.1 coordinate 58,634,853, forward strand.
ATGAGAAAAAAAAATTATTCTCATCGTTCATCAACTAGTCTTTCATCCGTTACCATTGATCACTGTCCACCGGTCGCTCGCTGTCGCCGTCGGCCGCTAGTCACTGATCACCCACCAATCGCTAGTTGCTTGTCGGTTGCTGGCCGCCGGTTGTTGGTCGCTGCTGATCACCGGTTGCCGGCCCCGCCGTTGCCCCCGTTTGTCATCGCCGATCGTCAGTCCACCACCGTTCGCTAGTTCGCCACTGTCCGAAAGAAAGAAATTTTTTGTTATTATCAAATGAATTTCTATTTTTAGAGTATAAATTTTGTATTATTATCAAACGTTTATTTTTGCTTAAAACTATTCTAGAAATAAAAATAGAAAAATTTATTTCTCTTCCAGAAATCAATTTCTAGAATAATGATTATCATTCACCCCTAACAATGTCTGAAAACTTCTATTCTAGCTGCGAGACGAAATCGAATGTCTTGACTTTTGATGTTACGTTTGGTGATTCGTTGAGAAGAATCTGCAGTTGATGAGTTAGCGATGTCTGAGTGGAGATGGGCCAGGGAAGCATAATTACATGAACCGGATGGAGCCCATTAGTGGCCACTGGGACCTGCACGAGGTATAGAAGATTTCCCATGATTCTGGTGCACTTAGGAAACACACATAATTCCCGTCAAAAGAATAATCCTGCGCCGCCCGACTTCTGAATTCGGGAGAGCCATGGAGACGGCAAAACCTCGCAAGATAAAAGCCGTCACACGATACATAAGAGTGGCATCAGAAATAATAATTCCCGTCAAAAGAATAATCCTGCGTCGCGCGACTACTGAATTCGGTTGGGCTTTGCATGTAACGTCGTGACCCTCTAATTAATGTTTTATAAAGACTTTCTAACGTGATGCAGACTGCAGAGAACGAGTCAAGAATTCGCATCCGATCTAACGTGCCTTACAAGCGTGAGATGGCGGAATCTGTAGCAGAAATGTCTGACGACATCTCTAAAAAACTTGTCTTCCCCCATGTTATTCCGGGCCATGCTTGTCAACATCGATGGAAAACAGCAAAGCGCCGCTTCTGTCGTTGTGGGTCTCATTAGGACTTCCGAAACTAAGCATGCTTCAACCAGGACACCGCACGACATGAGTGACTTCTTGACCGGTCCTTCATTTTAGGTCATGTACCACCTACCGAGCCAGACCAAAACGCGTAGTCCTATTATGATGGAGTAGATGACGTAAAATTTAATCTCTGCCATCCCCGACCAAGTTCTCTGGCACGCCTGGGAAAATTACCCATCAGCCCTAAACATATTATGCAGATATTAGTTCATTCTAAACATTTCAATTGCACTTATTTGGTCTTGAACGTTTGCACTAAATGTTAATTTAATCATTTTGGTGAATTTTCACTTGAGATCGCTGACATGGCAGTCCAATCATCACCGTTATCTTACATGGCATGTCGTTATGTCAGCGATTTTCCAATGGAAATTGGCCAAAAAATTACATTGAAATTTCTAGCAAAAGTTTAAGATAAAATTGACAAAATAGAAAGTTTATGATTAAGTTAACATCGGTAAAAGATGTTAAAGATTGATCTGGTAATTTTTCCCATGATGTTCTGTTTATAAATAAATTCAAGATGCTTTCACATGCACATCCCTGCTACATGACAGTGAGCTTCAAGTGAGACTCCGTGATTTTTTATAACGCAAAAAATCTTATGCTTGTACACCCATGTCAAAATTATTTCAAACTAATTTTCTTGTCGCAAAAAATTATGAATTGAGACACTCAAATCACATTTATTCCAAACTAATTTTTGCATCATACAAAAACCAAAATCAATACACCCATATCACATTTATCCAAATCATTTTTTGTGTTACAAGAAATCCCAAACTAATATACTCATGCCACATATACTCCAAACTAATTATATATTACAAAAAAATCCAAAATCTTAGATTTTGATATCTAAAAATTTGCTGATTTTGGCTTAAGTTTTGAAAGTATGTAAAAATATCTAACTTTTAATAACACGGAAATTAGCTTGGGATAAATATGGTACAGACGTAGTAATTTGAGATTTTTTGTGACGCGGAATTAGTTTGGAGCAAATGTAAGGCAGGCATATGTATTTAGGAATTTCCATAACACAAAAATATAGACCATTTAAGGCAAGAATAATAACCATTCTATTATAATTTTTTCTATTTCTAAATTATGGATGAGTTTCTAAGCAAAAAATGCGCATTTGATAATTATATAATAATTTTTCTATGATATGAGTCAAAGGATGAAAAGGAATTTGGTAACTAATAGGAAGTTCCTATTTTGAGGCTAAGGAAGGGTCATATGTGTGGGATAGCATATTTGCCACAAAATTTATTTTCATTCTCTTTGGCTTGTATCATAAGCAAATTTTCTAGTACCAGAGTCATGGCATTTTTTTAGCACGTTTTTAGTTTGACAAAATCCTCCGAAATTTCCACACCAACTACTATGAATGCCCTAGTTTCTCTTAGCCCTCCTTTAGAACTTCTCACTTTCAATGTCTCTAAGATTGACTATCTTTATGAGGTTTCCTATCTCAATGAAGATAGTAAAATTTCAAACTCACCTTTTACTTATATCGATATTCTGCATTTGCTAAACCATTCTCTTTTTCACGTATCCATTCTATTAAGTAGCTTATTAAGCATACTCCTAAAGAAGTTAAAATATATGTTTGGTCCTCAAAATTTGACCAGCATCATATCCTAGTCACTTAGTAAGAACACTTTGTCACCTTTCTTACTTTCCAAGATAATGGATATAGCAGGGATATGAACACCTTCACTTTGGTGCTATTAGACTTACTTTATCCTTCCATGGAAGGAAAGAGTTACCCATAATTCGCAAATGGCCCTTCTAGACATCTGTTTTTTGGACTACCAACATGCTTGCGTTGATACTATCCAAACTACCCTCAATGTGGGAACATTATTTATTATGTCGTTCCCTAACTTCAATATGGCTCTCTTGGATCCACTACTTCTCTTAGCCTTTAAGGTTTAGCTACATATTACTAGAGCACCTCAGGCTCTAGATTTTATTGCTGCTAACTTGCATTACCAAATGGTTTATTGGTTTCCGAATCATTTAGTTGACCTCAACTTCCTTGGTTCTAAAGATGCTTTGTTCATTTTCATGGATAACAATCAAACTTCTTGTATCCATGTGCCTAAACAAATTCCTCAAGATTAGCTAGTTAAGTTACTCCCAGATACATGGGTAACTAACTGTGAAAAAATTCACCAGAATTCTAGGCCCATCCAATTTACAGAGTCCTAGTTTACTAAGAAGAAATATGGCACAGTTGTCATCAAATTTAACAAGGAAAAAAAAGAAGCAACATCTTCTGTTTTTCCTACTAGTCTTATGCTAAGTTGCACGAATACGCGACACAACATGACACGTCGACACGTCATTTCTCAAAAATAGAAAATTTCGACATGTTGGGATATGTTGTATATTAAATAAATATTTTTATTTTTAATTAATTTTATTCAAATTTATAAATAAATAAATAAATAAACTAAAATAAATTTACATTAATCATTCAACATTCAGTACTTTTATTTTTTAAAATTACTTTTTAATTTTACTTCCCTCCCCTACCCCCCACCCTCAACAACAAAAAAACTCCTCCCTCGTATCTTTCCCCCCACCCCCAAATCTTTTTGCCCTTTTCTTTTCTTGATAGGCCATCAGCCGATCACTTCCCCCTCCCTCTCGTCACTTCCCCCTTCCTCTAACACGCAAGTCCCTTTTTCTTTTTTATTCTTTTAGGTCCCTTCTTAGAACCCTAGCGCTCCCTCCTTCTTCTCCTCCTCCTCGCCGCACGACCCTCCTTCCTCTCCTCTTCTTCTCCTCCTCCGATTGAAGGGAGTTTTGACGTCCGCAAGGACGCAGATAGAGACCCACACACGACACAAGCACTCAGAGGCTTTCTCTCACTACTTTCTCTCTCTAATTCGGCCGAGCCGCAGGTTCAGGGGTGAGGCAGGAAGAAGGAGCACCACACCACCACCGCCACCGCTGCCACCACAATGACCTCGAAGGAGAAGCACCGCCGCCCGGAAGATGAGTTGAAGAAGTGGAAGCCGGAAGAAGTGGTAGGGATATACTTTCCCCTCGAGGGACTTTTGCTTGAGGACTGGTTCTACTCGCCGTCGTGGGCTCGCTGTTGCTCGCGGCCTCATCTCTGCTCCCTAGCCCTTGCCTCCACCCTCCATCGTCTTTCGGACACTCGTGTCAAAACGTGTCGACAAAAGTTGAACACGCGGTCAACGCATGTTCGAGCGTGTCCAAGCATGTCGACGTGTTTGACACGCTCTGACACATGTTGGACATGACACAGAAGCACTAATAACGTGTCCGTTCAACATAGGTCTTATGATGCAACCCTGTGCAACTCATGTTCCAATCGACAATGGCCACCTAGATCCAAAATCCACAATTGAATGTTTTGACTAGGAAGAACTCCTATTCATTACTACAAAGATCTCAATATGAGACACTATTTTTGGGATCATGATTGTCAGTGTTTCCTTTGTACAAATCCTCTAGATGAAGAAGAAGATGATAGGTTATCCAGAAGAAAGAAACTGTCAAAGGATAAGCTTTACTGAATATATCTTGATGGAGACCCCATTGTCGGACCTTTTGGTGAAAATGGAGGAAGATACCAATTCATGATCTCATATAAACCACCTCGATCATACCCTCCTCCAAAAATCCCTAAACCATGTGAACCTCTTCCACCACCTCAACCACCACCCATAAAGAAACCTTCACCGCAAAAGTCAGTTGTCTCACCCTTCTATAAACCCATCCATAAATGGGTTAAAAAGAACTATTTTCCTCTAGAAGTACCCCAAGCGCCTTTGCCCTCATGTTTCCCAAAAGCAATAGAACCACCTGTCCTTCCATCTGTCTGTATGCTCTAACTCTCAGGCTTTCCACCTTTGGAAAGATCTAACTATAGTGCCCAATTCCCAACATTAGAAGAGTTTACAAATGTTCGCAATTGATTCCATCATATTCCTAAGGTCCCAAATCCTACATATATTGACGATAATAGAAGACAAAAGAAAGTCACGGCTACTGAGGCTGTCCTGAATTGGCATTCAGAAAATGCCTTGGCTCAAAATAATGTTCTCAAGACAATTGACACCAAGCTTTCTACTATCTAAGCTCATCTTGATCATATTGACCAATTAATTAAATGGTTTGGTCACAAATAAATTGCTTAAGACATTCTAGAAGAAATTTCAGCAAATGAAATCTAGAAGATATGTTTCTCATTATCATTTGGAAGACTAGACAGCTAAAATGAAAAAATTGAGGAGACAAATCAAGCTCGTGTAAGATAGAAAATGTGTTCCTCCTCTAAATCCATTTTTCTAGTTTTGGCAAACGATTCCAATAGAGGTAGGCCCCTTTGGGGCTACATCAATTATCTCAATTATTGACGAAGCTCCAAAGCAAAATCAAAGAAATATTGTTATGCTCCGAAACTGTATTAGAGAAATAGAAAGACAAAGAAAAATTAATGAAGAAAAGAGGCCAGCTCCTGAACCTTTTCCGAAGCCTCCCTCTACTCATATGGTCTCAAATCCACTTGAGGCATTCTTGCGAGATCAAAGTAGACAAACGATACCAACTATTGCTGCATTTGACTCTGCCAAGAAAAATACCTTTGAATCGGCCTCAAAATTGGACTTTCTTTCCTCCGAAAATACTTCACCCTCTAAGCCACAAACACCAATATCTTGCGTGCCTCCTATCTATATGACTGATCCCCCCAAAGTAGATATGGAATCAAATTCATCTGAGTCAGAAGTAGTACATCTTTTTGACCCAAACCCTAAACAAAAGACTTCAACCTCAAAATACTATTTCACGCTCAATGATATCTCATATTTCAAATAGCCAGACAGATTACAAGAGTTTTGTGCTTAACTTAACACCAAAGCATTTTTTTTTTTTTGTTGAAAGTTGGTATGAAATATGGATTGAGTTTGTAAGTAGATTTACTGGAATACTAAAAGATTGGTGGAAAACTGTTCCTAACCAAAATCAAATGACATTTTTACTCTAAATAAACTTCCATCAAATGATCCGTGTGATCCAGCACTTCTTTATTGGTAAACCAGAATATCTTCTTGAACTTAGAAGAAAAGAATTTTTTGAAAAAAAATGCTGCTCTTTATGAAAAAAACATCTCAATAAGCATTTCCAAGAAATGCTTAAACTATTCTATACTCTTGGAGCTAATACTAACCTAAAGCAAGTATTTTTGGCTTCCATTCCACAAGAGATTGGCCAAACTTTGGAAAAATCCATACAAAATAAGTAGAAGATGGTTGCTAATATTCCTCTTGGGAAACTCCCGCAAGAGATACATCTTGCTCTTGATGATCTTTGCATCCAAAGGAAGGTTTTCGAGACTTACCTTAAAAGCAACAAAGAACTTGACATGGTTTATCAAAAGCCTAAGTTAAGAATCAAGTATTCAAAGAAAGACTCCTATGATAATCCTTCTTGTAAGGATTGATGCAAAAAACAAATACACTTCAAAAGATTCTCTTTAAAACATATGAAGAAAAAGCGCAAATGATGATTTTTGCGAAAAAGGTGCTCTAGATAGAGTTTCTGGAAAGCGTAGAAAATCCGAGAGGTGTTACATTTGCAACAAGAAAGGCTATTTTGTCAAAAATTATCCAAATGACAAAGGAAGAAATTTTCATTTAATCCAAAAGATAGAGAAGCAAACTGGAGTATCACTCCGAATCATAAAATCGAATTGATCTTTTCCTTGGAAGATGAACCTACCAAACACACTATGTGTGCTATCCAGACACGATCATAGATTAGTTACATTGAAAGCTCGTCCAAAGAACCCAAAGAAGAGGTATTCTTCTTCTCTGAACCTCCCACAATCTAAAATCTTTGTACATCTACTCATTCTATCCTTCCAAATTTCCTAATAAAAATATACCTATCCAAGTATGATAAGCCTATTTCTTTTATTGTCCTCATCAACACTAGAGCCAGTACTTCTATTCTTGACACTAAGGGTAAGTGGTTTCAGGTTCCTTAAAAGAAAGAAGAGTTTTTGATCCTCAAACATCCATAAAAATTTGTTCCAAAGTTTGATCACTTGAAATCAAAGGAAACAACAATCATTGTTAATAGCTTTAAATTTAAAATTGAAATGTCATGAATCGATTATTTACAATTGCAACTACAACATTTTCTTTGCAATTGAAAGTTCACTATATGCAGGATAGCCTGGCATTGCAATTTGAGTAAATGCTCCTTGGACATGACAAGAACTAATATCTTTTGGAACATACATAGCACGATACTCAATTTGACTATATAATCAACCCATATATGAGAACTAAAGCCATCGGATGGAAATATAATGAGAGATGCTAGTAAACTAAAATAAGTATTAGATATCTTACCACATATATTCATTCCATTTTAACTAGTAAGCTCTATTTACCGACGATAATCTCCTCATTAAGACAATTAATATTTAAAAAAAAGAAAAAGAAAAATAAGAGATTAAATAAAATATTCACTTATTAGATATACAAAAGAAATTACAATACATAAAGATATAAATATCGCTTACCCAACTCAATTTTTTTTGTGCATTATCGATACATTTTTCAACATCATTCGGTATACGAACGGCTCTTAACTAATCTTAAGTGCAAATCAAAGTTTCATCTACTTTGAGAGTTAAAGAATTTCGAAAACCATCAAGCACACGACCCGATGTACTGGAAGTTAACTATGAAGCAACAATGTTCACAGGAATAGATAAAATATCCCAAGCCATCAAAGAAATGATCTTATATTTTGAGCCAACAATCTTCCACCACATCAAAAGGTTAAGATCAAAAACTTTTTCATTTTTTTTCTTGAAAATACTCATCAAGCTCGGATTTATTGTCATCGCACTCTTGTTCGTTCAAGTGTAAAAACATTTTCTTCCAAGTTTGGGCGCCATACTTCTTTATACATTCATTATCACCCACATTGGTATTTAAATCATTACTACTTACACTCAAACTGTGGCTACCAAAATTTCAGTCACTTGAAATAAGAGAAGATTGCTTATAAAATTCATACAAACACTCCAATGCGTCCTTTACCTTGTAATGCATCTCTTTGATTTTTTATTCATCATCATAAATGTGTCCATACAAGAAACTCACAAAATTCAACTTGACTCTGGGATCTAATATAACCGCAATCACATTATCATATTCACTTTATCCAAACTTTCATAATATTTATCAAATTTTTCTTTCATATTCGTATCCACAGCTTGAAGCTTAGGATTCAAAGCGCCTGCCACATCTTTTAAATATTTATACAAAAAAGCTATCTCTTCAAAATAATCATTTGAAGTAACATATGAACTCCACGATATCTGATTGGTGGTATCATAAAATACTTTTAGAAATTTCAAAAGAATAATAACATTTTCTCAATTATTATCTTTAGGAATTTCGTGGTTAAGATCACTTGCAAAAGATAAATCATCTTCTTCCATTCTTTCAAAAAATTTTCTAAACTTTGTGGCAATGTTTAGCATGAGATAAGTGGAGTTCCATATAGTGGTAATGTCAAGAATAATCGAATCCTTATAAGTGATCCGTTTACTCTCAATGGAAGATTGAAATACTTTGGCTCTTATGAGAGAACTCCTCATATACCTAATCATATTTCGGATATATGCAATAAATTCACACATTGTAGTCAAGCCATCTCTTATAATCAAATTTAATATATGAGCCATGCACCTCATATGCAAAACACTACCATCTAATATCAATAACTTTTATTTTGAAAGCTTTTTCCTCAAGTAACCAATTCAACATCATTCGAACTAGCATTATTCACGATAATTGTAGACACTTTTTTTTTTTATTCCCCACTCCTAGATGCATTTCTCCACCATTTTCTCAATTTCCCTACTCCTATGACTATGCATTAGGGGTGTGCATGGTTCGGGTAGGCGGTTCCCGAACTAGAACCGGGAACCGCCTGCTAAGAACCGGTTCCGAAAAATTGGAACCAAGATCCACTCGTTTGTTGCATGGATCCACCCGGGAACCGAACCACATCCACCCAGGAACCGCACCGCCGGTCCGGTCCGATTCCCAGTTGGATCCATGAATCCGGTCTCACTAACAACGAGATGAAAATTTCAAGCTAAGGAAAGCCCAACATCAAAAGAGATGACATAATTGATCTCAATTCTCAATCGCATAGCAAGCATAATCAAAGCAAGCCAAAAAGTTTCAGCTCCCTAGTTAAACATCTTCGATAAATGATTTAGCAACAGGTTTTCCATAGCATAAATGAGAATATCAAACTTACATTGCCCGATGGACATTATAACCAGACCAATCCAAAGTCAGGAGGATAATATACAACTAACGACAAGAGATGCAAAAGAATGGCAAAAGTGAATCTTACAAGTGAGGTGATCATCTTTCCTCTCACTCCAGCACTTCAAGTATCATGTTGGCAAGACTAGGACTCTCATAAGAAGAGATCTTTAAGTAGGGAAACAGAAGTGCATCGACAACTTATCTGATGTCATGGAAGCCGGACAAGCTTGTTGACAGCAGAATCTAAAGCATCAACATTCCTCCTCAGAATTTTTCTGAAGCAATGTCAAGGAAAACACAAATGATAGCACAAACCTTTAATTCAACTGGGGAAAAAAAAAAACGAAACTGTGTGGCTTTTACTTTCCAACGAATGGGCATCACTCGTTTGTAAGAAGTAAAATGATGCTTTTCGATAAATTTCTAAGTTCACAGGACAAAAATGTGTTCAAAACAAACACTGCAGCAACAATAAAGACTTTTTCCATCTAGTCAAGGATACAATTGTGTCACTAGACTTTCCATGCCCTTCATTTCTTCATTTAATCTGCAATAACAAGAATCCAAGCCAAAAAACTTACCGACGAACCGAGAGCGAGATTAGGGGAGAGAGTTTTTTGAGAGGGCTAGGGTTTTGTCCATCAATATGCGTGAGGAAAGGGGACGATTGCGAAAACGCGAGATGCAAGTTCAACTAAAGAAGCGTAAAGCAACAGAGGAAGCAGAGGTAGCAAGCAAGCAAGCAAGAAGAGAAACGCTGTGGGAATTAGCGAGCGATCGAGAGGAAGAAGCGAACCTGCAGCAGAGCCTCGAGGTGAGAGCAAAGAACGAGAGAAAACGAGGGGACAGACAGCAGAGGTAGAGGAGCAGCGGCTGTGGTGGGTGGCGACCGGCGCGAGGGGTGAACAGCGGCGGTGGTGGCGACGCTCGGGGAGGAATTGAAGACAAAGAGACTAAGGGCGGACAGCAGAGGCGGAGGCGGAGGCGGAGGAGCAGCGGCTGTGGCGGGTGGCGACTGGCTCGAGGGGGTGGACAGCGGCAGAGGAGGAGTGGCAGCGGCGGCGGCGGCGTCGACGCAAGGGGAGGAATCGAAGACGAAGAGAAGAGATTGAGGAAGAGACAGAGACAGAGAGAGAGAGAGAGAATCGAAGATGATGAAACCGCAAAGGAAGAGACGAGACGCGAACTTAGGGTTTCTTTCTTTTAGTTTTTTTTTTTAAATATTAAAAAGTGCCGGTCCGGTCCGGGTGGGCGGGCGGGTGGATCCGCCCACAGAACCGGGAACCGGACCGGTTCCCTCGAGAATCGCCGGTTCCGGGCGGTTCCGATCCAGTTCCGGGCGGTTCCCGGGTATTTTGCACACCCCTACTATGCATCACCACAAAATTGACATTTTTTTTATTCAATTTTCAATTTTTATCAATAAAATGTACAATGATACACAAATAATTCAGATTTTGAATGAAACTCTATGTATCAATTGTGAGTGTAATCTTAAAATTAATCTTTCCAAAATAACTTTTCAAACAAGTTCTTTCACAAAAATACAACTTTATGCAATGTTTTGTCACTGTAAAACGTGATAAATATTTGAAAAGAGGTTGTAGCTCACTAACAAATTCATGAAATCCAACATGCTTGATTAAGGAAAAAAGTTGTTCATCAATTATGATGAATCGAGCAAGCGTTTGCCCATAACATTCTTGATTAAATTATCATGTTGATAAAACGTTACCAGTACTAAGATCTCTCATGTCTTGTCAGCTATGTCTACATTACATGATGCAAAAAATTTTTGCCTCTTATCTCCATTGCGAGGAAACTTCTTGCACGTGATCAAGCATTTCCTCATTACAATAGTACCATTTGTAACACGGTACTTAAATATAAACCCATAATGAATGCATTTCACTTGATATGTTCTTCCATCCTTATAATTGATTCTCGTCTAATAATTCTAATATTCAGATGTATATTTATTATCACGAGGAGGAAGACGAGAACCAAGTACCTTGTTTATTGCACTTATGGTAAGGGATGGCTTTTCTTCATTTTCATCGCTAGACAATTCCAATTTCGTGATCAAAGTCATCTCCTCACGTCCCTCCACCTCCATTTGATGTGTTATTTTGATACATTAACTTCACACATACACAATAATAATATAATATAAATTAGAAATTTAAAAATAATGATCAACATTTATAAAATAGCAAAATAAACTACTATTCATGTATTTCAATTTGGAATGATGACAAACGAACCAATCTTGTCATTCCTTACAACAAATTCGAAAAATTCAGGTCCCATGCCCAAAATGTTGGAGAATAAGCAGCACTCCCAGGCAAGTGGAGGATCGGAAGCCATAGCTAAACTTCTCTAGGTTTGTAAAAATTGCGGGGTAACTTAGAAGAATTTTGCATGGGAACGAGGTCCAATGCATTAAGAAAATGCCAAAAATGGACCACCATTGGCTTCTCTCTATTAGGGGGATAGAAACATCAAGTGGTATTTCTTCTAATATCACTTAGACGAATCCACCCTTTTGTCACTCTTTATTTTTATTTTATTTTTACTTTTCTTTCCTTTTGTGAGATTAGAAAGTCACATATTTTAAAGATTTCATTGACCGCATAGCCCTCCCTTCTTTCATTTTTTATTCCTTTTTTTAAAACCAACCCATGCTTTAATCATATTGTCTTCTCTTTAAGCACGCCCAGAACACCCGAATCAAAAACCCCTCAAATTCCAGTAGCATAGGCAAAACACCATAGACGGCTAAAACACACTCCTTCACTAGACTCCGTCAGTCAGCGGACCAATACGACCACCACTAACCACCAGGCCCACCAAAACAACAAGTATCGACTTCCAATCAAGAATAAGGACGTAAAAACCATATCTCATTCACGTGTTTTGTCAAACACATGGTAAGCGTTGGCTGAGAGGAGGTTACAAACTTGTAGCAAACAATGAGCAAGCGAGACTTAACTTCGCACACCTAAGAAGTATGAAGTACACATAGCAAGCCTCGACCATAAACAAAAAGAACAAGCGTTCGCCTAACTTGGACATTTTATCATATAGTTAATATAGGCAAATTGAGTAAGAAATAGAGACAACTGAGCCCAAGCATAAGTTCATAGAAATTGACATCTAAGACCTTGCAACAATAGCCTGCACCTAAATAAGGCCAAAAAATCGCATGAACCGGATGAAGACAGTCTGATTTGGCAAGCCTAAAAAAGGGCATAAAGGAGCGTTCATATGGAGGAACCCTACTTGACTCAAGTCGTCATCAAGGGAGCCGTTGAGTGAAGGGGGGCAAGCAGCATTGAGTCATCATCAAGGGTGTTGTTGAATGGATGGGGGCAAGCAGCGTCGAGTCGTCGTTGAGGGCGACGCCAAATGGAGGGGGCAAGCATCATCGTTGAGGGCATCGCCAAGCGGAGGGGGGTGAATGCTGTCAAGTCCTCATTGAGGGCATCGTCGAACAAAGGGAGGCGAGCAGCATTGTCAAGTCATCATTGTGGGCGTCACCGAGCAAAGAGGGGCAAGCGGTGTCACCAAGCAAAGCAAATCAAAGGAGAATCGAGAGTCAGGGTTAGGGGTAAAGTAGAGAGAGAGAGAGAGAGAGAGAGAGAGAGAGAGAGAGAGAGAGAGAGAGAGAGGAGAAACGAATTTAGAATGGAATTAGGATTTCACTTTTTAGGATTAGGAACCTGGAACCCGGTTCCAAAAAAAAGGGAACCGGGAGCTCTCCTTGAAATTAGGAACTACACTCACCCCTACTTGACATAAATATATTGCTAGAAAAACATCGGACGTTATTAACCTGGTATTTTAACTGTGCTTTTGGAGATACATTTGCTACAAGAGTTCGAAGTAAACCCATCACCATACAATTCTTTCTTCAAGATCCTTGGCTCTAGCTTACCAAATAAATATATCATTATTTGTAAAGATATCCTTACACAAGTTCCTAAACTCAGAATTATGCCTAATGGACTAAGGTTTAAAGGGCAGTTTCAAGAATTTGTGGACATCCAAAGATTCTTCACTATTTAAATGAGCATTTTGGATTCAAAATTTGCAGACCCTTATTAGGGCATGTGTAGACTCTCACTCGAACTTTGTCCAAAAATGCTTCGGCCCTTTGTGGAAAAATCTTGATTTCTTTATCAATCTTCCTTTAAAAAAAAATGAGGATGTCAATCCCACCAAAGCAAGTCACTCCAGAATGAATCCAGCACGAACGCTCAAATTTGCTTCATCAAGGGTTAATTGAGCCCTCAAATTCTCAATGGGCTTATAAAACATTTTATGTTAACAAGCAAGTGAAGTAAAACAGAGGAAAGATGAGATTGATTATCAATTATTAGCCTCTCAATCAATTTTTACGAGATAATAAATTTTCTCTACCATATCAGAATTCTTCATTCTCCAACCTCACCCAAGCCAAAGTGTATTCCAAGTTTGACCTTAAAGCTAGACTTTGGCAATTGAGAATTCACCCTAGAGATAGGTACAAAATTGGATTTTGTACAAAAAATCAATATTTCCAATGAACGATGCTCCATTTTGATCTCAAAACAGTTTATTCGTTGTTTCATAAGGCTACGTACAGAATTTTCCAGCATATCCTAGCTACTACTCAAATTTACATTGACAATATCCTTCTTTGTAATCTAGATGAGGATAATTATTATAAATTTTTAGCCCAATTTGCAAACCTAATACGAAAGCATGGCATTATGTTATCCCAAAAGAAGATAATTATTGTCCAGAAAGAAATTAAATTTCTTGGAATGCAATTTAAAGATGGAACTTATTATTCTAGTCCTCATATTGCTGAAGACTTATAAAAATTTCTTGATGAAAATCTTTCTCACAAGCAGGTTCAACAATTCCTTGGGATTGTAAATTATCTCAAGGATTTTGTCACAAAAATCATAGAGTTTGTAAGTCTACTACAACAAATGCTTAAGAAAAATACTCCTCCATGGGGTCTACAACAAACTAAGTTTGTACGCAAGCTTAAGGAAATTTTGCAGCATCTCCCTCATTTACAAATCCCTTCCACGGGGAAAAGGGTCTTGCAAGCATATACAAATGATGAATATTGTGCTATCGTTCTTTTCGAAGAAATTGATGGAAAACGACAAGTTTGTGGACACAAGAATTGAAGATTTACTTAAGCGGAAATGCATTATCATTCTATGTTCAAAGAAATTTTCGCAGTAAAATATGGTATCAAAAAATTTGAATTCTATCTTATAGGACATTATTTCCTTGTGGAGATGAACATGTCCTCATTCTCTCAAATGTTGAAGTTTAAGTAGAAGCAAATTCCACAGTCACAACTTATTAGATGGATAGAATGGCTTTCAAAATATTCCTTTGAAATTAAACATATTGTTGGAAAAAATAATATATTTGCTAATTTTCTGTCTAGACCAAAAAATTTGCGACCACCACATGCATAAACATGTATGTAGTAAGAATTCCAAAGGCGGTTTCAAAGCCCAAGAAATAAAACACAAATGGCCTTCGTATTCATACCCACTAGAAATCCCTAAGTTGATCGAAGCCAATGTTCTTGTTAAGAATCTTGGAACACTTATGTGGCAATATCATTTCCAAATATTTAGTGAATATGGTGGTCTTCTCCTCAGACCACATGGGCTACATCTAGAAATATCCATTTATTCATCATTTCACCTTCTTCCTAGAAGAGGAATTTTCAAAAATGTTCAAGTGGTTTTATTGGTATTTGTTTAATCTTTATACCATTGCCATTAAGTTTTCGATAGTTAAGAAGCCTCTTATCATCAACAGAATTATCTAAGGAGAAATCAAGTATAAATATTTCGGGGAAAAAGCTTTGTCAGTTCAAACCATTAAATGCATGGAAATGTATTTTCCAAGCTCAACTCAGAGCATGCAGGCCTAACCCAGAAATTTATACAATTGTTTTATTCTTTAGGCCCCAGATACCTCTCTGACCGAATGAAAATATGTGTAAAACTCCAATAGACATTGGAGTATCCACATATAAACCTCAACTTGTTTCGAATGAGATTTTCACAACACTTCATTATAGAATCTCAGCTTATCCTCGACAATATCGAGAGTTGTAAAGAAAATTGTGTCAGCGCAATCAAGTCATCCCACCAGAAGCATGGCCAACTTAAGATGATCCCGCTTCTTGCTTCTTAGGATCATTATGATGACTATTGTGTAGTATGTTCGACAATCGATTCTCGCCTAAGAAGATATTACAGAATGGATGTATTGAACACTTCTGAATCACCAACAAATTCACATGATCCGATTTCATCATCACAAGAACCATGAGGAGGACCACTATCACAAGATCCTTTTGATCCTAGTAAATTGCAGGTTACACTCAAACTAGGTCAGAATAAAGAAAGTCCATCCCTTTAGCTTGAGTATCTAACCCAACCTAGCATCCCAACAAATTCCACCAGTGCTTCGACAAGCTATCATCGGTCATCCAAAAGACAAATGCCGTATGAATTAAATATGAAATTTGTTTTAGCAATTGAAGAGATAGAGAAGCTTGTCAAAGCACTCCTTGATATTCCATCCAGCTCATACCAGCCTCTAAATGATATAGGTACTAAACATCTTGAAGCCCTAAAAATCGAAAGAATCATCAAGGAATATTAAAGGCAAAAAGATGGAAAAGACTCGAATTCATACGACAGTATGAGGAGCCTATTCATAGGCATAATAGGTGAAGAAATTGAAGATTTTGCCGAGAACTTATTCAAGACAAAATAAAAGAGACAAAGGATTCACATGAAGAAGCCGAAAAGTTTCACTCAAAATACTAAAGTACTGTAGTGTATTGTTCATGTATAGTGTTCATAATACTTAAGCACTGTAGCAGAAGCGGAAAAAGCATGATAATGAGTGAAAAAGTCAATCTATCGATAGGAAACTTGACAAATGTAAATAATTGGCCTTTGTTAGTCAAACGATTTATATAAAATTATAGTGTGTTGCTTCATGCCTATATGAGATGGCGTATGCAAACTTTAAGAGGTAGAGCGCATCCTCCCTAGAAATAATAATGTGTGGTTTGTTATGAATCCCTAAAAAAACCATTTCCTCTTCCTTTTTGCTTGGTATGACTCTTCAAAATTAGACATGTTCTAATCAATTATGATAGTATACTCTGCACTTACCACAAATGTAGAATTCTGCTACTCTAAAATTTTCTATGATACGAGTAAAAGAATGAAAAGGAATTTGATGACTAACAAGCAATCCCTATTCTAAGGTGAAGGTCGTGTGTGTGGGATAACACTTGTCATAAATTCTGTTTTCGTTCTCCTTGACTTGTATTATAGGCAAATTTTCTGGTATCCCCTCTCAAACGGCGGTGGAAGGCAAGCAGGAGAATGGCTAGTGATCGACAATCGGCGGCCAATATTGACGGGTGAACAATCAGCTAGTAGCAAGAATTTTTATTTCTTACTCTTATTTTAAAAATGAAAAAGTAGAAAATTTTTACTTTCTAATTTATTCCAAATTCATTTTTAGAGTAAAAATTTATTCTAAAAATAAAAATTAAAATTATGTTGTCAAATAGATTTTTATTCTAAATCTATTGTTGAGAATAAAATTAGAAAAACAGAAAAACAGAAACCCTACACCACTTGTTTCAGCAGGCCTCGCAACAAATTTCTGGATAAGGGCGGGCATGCGGAAACGTCGTCAAAGGTTAGGAAAAACAAATGAATAAAAAGGAGCCGGTCCTGTCCGTACGCAAGACGCAAGGGCAGAATGGGCAATTCGCACCCGCGCGGCTGTCTAACTCAGAACCGCAAATCGAAGTTCGCTTTGACCCGGCAAGAAGCGAACTGCTGAGAAGAGGTTGGACGACACGACTTTACTTCACCCCCCCCCCAAAAAAAAGTTGTTGAAAGTTTTTTCCTTCAAATAATAAAAATTAAAAAAAATAGGAGAAAATTCGGTTGCGATGGCGAGAGCCGCACGCGCGTTTGATTGGGCGTCCGCCCGTCTCGTCTCGGCCGCCGCGAGATCTCGCGAGAAAAGCCCATCTCGTCCCTCCTCCTCTTCCTTCTCTCGGGGCGCGATCTTCTCTTCGCTCTTTTTTATCGCGCGGAGCGCCGAGGAACATCCCCTTCTTCCACCATCATCATCTCGCTGTCGACGCGACGGGCAACGTGCGCGCACCGCACGCTACTTTTGTCCCCCCCGGGAGCCCCTTCCCCACGCGCGGCTTCGGACGAGCGTCGGCGCGTCGGCGCGTGGTGGTGGATTCTATAATTTTGATTTTGACGGGTAGAAAGAGAGAGTCGTGTACCGTCGTCGTGATGGATCGATTTGAAAATTGCTGGGAGAGTCTTCGATCCGTGTAGCTCCAAATATTCACCGATATGTACCTTTTTTTATAGCGATTTCTCTTCCTTATAAAGACGCCACTTGGGCAGGTGCGTTAACATCGACCCATTGTAAAAAGTATAGATGCCTTTATTCTAAACTCTTTTTATAACATAAAATATTACAAATTATATTTGTCATGTTACCTTTAGTTCTAACTTTTTGTTATGCTATAAGGAATCTCAACTTATATTGATATGATATATCTTTACCATCAATCAAAATTCAACCGAATTATTTTTTCAGCCGAAACGTTATTTTTATCTTAGTTACGTCACCTGACTTATGTCAAAATGATTTAAATAGATAAAATATTGATGAGAGTAAATATGTTATATAAGTATAAATTTTAATTATGTCATGGAAAAGAATTTAGAATAATATTTACAATGTCGGTAGGTATAATTTGGGATTTTTGTTAAGTTGATGATGACTTGAGAATTATATTAATGATTGTGTGCGACCTTTACTTAACATTTAAATAAAGAGACTTTACCGTTCGTGAATTCGTAATTTTTTTATCCGCGTTACGCATGATCATTGCTGACAAAAAATAGATAATTATTATTGAGGAATATGATATAATATAATAAATGTTGGGGAGCATGTCCTGATGGATCAGTCCAATCAAACTCCCAGAAGCAAAGTACTAACATGCGAGGTTAGAACCGGCCAGGTGTCATCTGAAAGTGGGGCATCATTACTGAGAAAAGATGAGGGTCCTTTTTCCTCTTTTCTCTCTTGCTACTGGTTAGGGGTGGTGGTGGGGCCCAGGTCTGAGGGGGGACACATCATTGTGTCGTATCATTCTCTCCTCCCTGCTTTGGAAGTTGGGAAAAAAACTCATTAAAAGGTAAAAAAAATATTTATATTAGTCACTGCCCAAAAGATGAGGCGCTGAATAATCTGTCCCTCTGTCTCTATCTCAATTTTTTTTTTATAAATAAAATAAAGAGGAGAATACAAAAATGGAACCCAATAAATAAAAAGAAAAAATAAAAGAAAAAAAAGTCTAAATCCCTCGCTTATACTCACTATAATATATTTGCCCTGAAGCACCGCACTGAGTGACGTTGCTGGCTTCGGGCTTTCTCCCCCTCATAAATGTGAGAAGTTCGAATCTCTAGCACGTTGCGAGTAGACTTATCTCATTCACGGAGGTGGTGAATTCCTTCGTGAGCCTCAGGGTTTACTCGCCGGCTGTCAGCTTACAAGTTTCCCTAAGTCATCATATATATATTTGCCCTGAACTTTTTAATATGATATGGAAAAATCCTAAATCATGTAAGACATTTATCTTTTATCATTACACTTATGTGATAAATTTACATTTTATTAATGTTCTGTCGAATGATTTTTCAGTTAAAATAACATCAATTTTCTGTTTCATTTAAGTCGCGTAACATCATGTCCATGTAGACAGATTTTTAACAATGCTCATTAATGAAATATTGATGAAGAGTAAATGCATGATATAAATACAAATTTGTGGCTTTTTGATATTTAAAGTAAATATGTTATAGTTGACAGAATTTATAATTTTTTATGAGTTTTTTTAAAAATAAAAAATAAAATAATGAAATTTAGCAGATCTCGATCCTCAGCCACGTCACTCATGTGACCCCCCCTGGGTATCCGACGGTGGCTTACGTTACGCTTCGCCCCACCCCAAAAGGTCAAAACTCAAAAGGTAGGAACGCTTCCTAAGACGAACGGACGGACGATCACGTGCGCGTATGACGACATCCGCGGATTACTTACTTATGCTTTTAATTGACCTTTTGTGTTAAGAAAAAAATATTTACTCGTTGAAGAAGAGGGTTTGCTTAACAATCAGTTGGGTGATGACGTATTCAACGAAAATTATAAAAATTTGCCAATTGTTTGCGTGCATGACCGAATTCAGAGTCTCAATTTGCTGATTGATATTAGGATAAGTTGATAGATTCGAAGGAATCGAATGTCAATAAATTACTCGAACCAAAACTGATGCCCCAATGTCGATAATTTAATCGACAGGCCGCTCTAATTTAGGCTCGTAATTTTAGGCAAAGAGTTGGTGAATTATGCAAATAAAAGTCTATGAATAGTGCGAATATTGATAAATTGTGATTCTATGAATAAATAAAAAAAGGAAGTGATTATGTAAGATTGTTGTTGAGTTACAAACAAGTTAAGTCATAAGATTTTGCCAAGTCATCCGTCATTTTGGGAAAATTCCAATATAGGCATAAAATGCATTCTTTTTCTCAAATAAAAGCTTAAAATGGATCTTATTTTAAACAATGGCTTGAAATGCCATCATTTTCTCAAATAAAAGTATGACTTTATGGCTGGTTAAGGGCATTTCAGTCGGATGCCTTCTCTTTTTTATTTTTCCCCCTTTTTTTTCCTTTTCTCTATGTAGGAGAGGGCTAAGCGAGGGTCACCCTTGCCTGATCTAACGAGGGCCACCCTTGCCCTAGGGGAGGTCTGCCTCACAGCCATTAACGAGGTAGGCCCTCGCTGGATTGAGGTGATGGTCACCTTGCCAACGGTTGTCAAGGGACAGGCTCGCCCTAGGTAAAGTCACCCTTGTTAGTGGTCAAGGGTTGCCAAGCCCTCGTCAACCCTAGGTGAGGGTGGTTGAGCCCTTATCGACCCTCACTAGTCATCAATGAGGGTTGTCGAACCTTCACTGAAAAGGAAATAAATATTTAAAAAGAAAAGAAAAGACAATAATAAAAAAATAATTTAAAATTAAAATTTTAATTGCATGAAAGTGCCATTTGATCAGTCAAAATATTTAGCTGATTGGCGACCAGTGAGGTTAAGCTCTTATTTGAAATAATTATAGTCACTTTACACCTTTATTTGAAACAATTATAGCCACTATAGACACTTATTTGAGAAAATTAGAGCACATCAAACTTTTATTTGGAATTTTCCTAGTCATTTCTCTAATCGACAATTTCTTTAAATTTGCCAACACTTATCCATATAATTAACGGAAAAAGTGGGTTTTGTTTGACTTTTTATGAATAATCTCATTTACTAGAAGTTTTAAGAGGAAAGTTAGAATATAAATGTAAAAAGAGATGATCAGTAACAATCTTTAACCTATTATGAAAATAACAGTCTATTCTGAATCACAAAAAATCAAATAACAAATAATTATAAATTGTCTTTGGATTCACTTTTAATAATTTACGACTCATAACACTTTGTTATTCCTACAATAACGCTGAACACTAGTAAAGTCTAAATATAAAATCAAACAATTATTATGACCTCCACTCTCCAAAATGTTGCGTGCATTGCCATCTAAGTTATGGACATGCATGTCTATTTTGAAATGACCATTGTCATTTTGGAGAGAAGAAAATCATTGCTTGATTCGGATATATGTTCTTTGAGTCTCTCCAACGGCACCTTCTATCCTCGCCACCCCATAAAGATTTTTGTTTGGTTTCGTGCCTAATGGTGTGTGCATATTATCTATGTATTCTTAAGGAGCTATTAAGCAGAAATTAAGCGAGATCAAGATACGAAACAAAAATAACGTCGAGTGGGCATGGTTATGGCCTACGCTTGGCAACTAATTGAAATTTATTCGTGTGAAAAAATATTTCATAAGGGAAATCTATGCATCTTCGCTTGATAACAAGCTCTTTATACTCTTTATATTTATAGTCTCCCCTCACCTATTAGTTCATGTATATATGTTATACTAATTGACAAACAAACACAAATTTTGTCCTACATAGGATGCATTTGTTTCAATGAAAAAGAATAATTTGGAAAACACTTTCCTAAATCATTTATACCTCTTACAAAATTGAACAAACAAAAAAAAAATTATCATCCACAAAAATATTTAGACACGAGTTGTTGTCAATGGTGAAATATTATTTAATGACTGGTTATTTTTGAAGGACTATAGACGATTATTTTTAAGAAAAATATATTTCAATTTGTTAATTTTTCGCTAAATAAATGGAGCTTAAAAAAACCTAAAAGATTAATTGCAAAATGCATTAAAGATTTTTTTTTGACAAAAGAAAATGGAGCCTAAAAGAAGAAAAATAAAACCCGTTAAAGATTAATTGCATAATGCATTATATATATGTATATATGCCATAACTATCTCTTTACTTTTATTTCTTTAATTAATGAGTAATTATTAACTAATCAACGTACAGTTTTGTCAACTGTAAATGTGGACCGGAAGTTGAGCCTCTGCGACCGTTCTCTATAGTCTGTCTTTTTAACACAAATAGTCTCGGAATCAGACTGCATGGACGAAATACAGCCAAAAGACTTCATTTTTTAGTTTATCTTTTTAAAAAAAAATTATGGTGTGCACTCATGCCAATTGACGACATATTACCCGGTGCAGGAGGATCGACCTTATAACGCTGAAGTCATCAATCAGCATCGCCGCCTGGTCGACCAAAAATATAAACGAAAAATAAAATGGATTTTGCCGTTATTATTATGTTTTTTTTAACGTTGAACGGAGAAATGAATTTTGTTAGTAGAGAATTCGCGCATGACATGATTCCCAGCTGCGGTCAAAAGAAGCAGACGTGTATCGATAGAATTCCTCGCTATAAACGGGAAAAAAAATAAAAATAAAAGAGGAAAGAACGAGCAGTATATATATATATATATATATCTCGCTAAAGAATATTCTAAGAAAAATGATAAATTAAAAGGTAGATGTAGCTATCAAATCGTCCCGTTATTGTCCGTGGCAGATTCCAAATTTAAATTGAATTTTCTTCGCCGGACAGAAATTCAAATCTATTTTTCCTAGTATAGGCCCATATATCACGTCCCCACTATCGTAATTATATTTTTATCATCTTTTCAAAATGCAAGTCCCTCTAAAAAAAAAACGTTAATGCCACAAAAAATCCCGACTATACCCACTACGACACTAATATCTCAATTTTTTTTTTGTGTGGATAAAAACCCTAAACTTATTCGTTATGATAAAATGTCCTGAACTTATACTAGTTTGATGAACATATCATAATTAAAACTGAATAAGTGGTATATGTGTCACAATACACGAGTTCAGGATTTTTTGACATGAAATAAAAGGATTTGTGTTGTAATGCATTCCGATGTTTTTTGTGGTATTTATCTTAAAAAGAATAGGTGAAAATGATCAACCTTCAATATTCTTTTAATAAACAACGATCAAATAATGAATATCCCATGCAGGACGTGATTAGGTTGTATGGTATGCACATGGTGCCGTGCAATTAAATATACAGAAAGCGAAAAAAGAAGAAGAAGAAGCAATAATTGGCCGAAAAAGAAGTATAAATGAAATATTGATTGGTACTACTTCCTCTCTAGAGGGTCCGCCGAATAAGATCATAAAAATTTAGACCAAAAAAAAAAAAAAGATTTTTCAGAGGAAAACAAACTTATGCGAAACCACCCACCTGGGTGGTTGCTGGCGGCGAGCTTCTCCCCCTAACGCAAGGGAAGGAGTTCGGTCGGTGGCACGTGTGTGGTGGTTAGTACGTGTTGTCCCAGGATTTATCTCCGTTATCCCGAGTCTTTCGGACTGTCTGTGTTGATACGGTGCGCGGGTTCCTTAGGTCACTAACAAAAAAAAAAAACAAAACAAAACAAACTCATGCGTATGCGAAATTAAATAAATATCTATATAATCGAGAACCGACTTTTTGACTCCTGGTATAATGTATGATATATAAATAATTTAGTTAAATCAATCAGTCGAGGGTATTATTCTTTGCGTGGGTACGCGCTGCTAATTCTTGTTCTGCCACTAATATGGGGAGTGGCCCTTTGATTTCTGGTCCATTTGTGACGTCAAAAATCCGTCAAAAGCAAGATATGATGCTTCGGTGTTGGGAGGTTACCCACACACATCGTTGTCGAATAGAAGAAAGTATATTGTTCACCAAAAAAGGTGGAAAAAAAAGGTTCGTTTTATGCGAAACTTTTAGTGCATTGACTTTATATTTAGAATCTGTAGTTAGTGCCTTTTGGTCATGCGAAGTGTCAGGAATAATTGGAATATTTCCCTTAATTCTCTACATCTTTCGATATTGCGCACTATATCTCACTTCAATGGTGTAAATCATTGATTAATGTGTATTACCTTGAATAATCATCTAATAAAACTTATAATAAGCTCATGTAAATCATTCAATTCTCTTTTTAGCATTATTCTTATCTAAAGCAAGCTTAGTAACTATGACAAGCAACTTAACATTTCTAGTAAAGGTCACGATACTGAGTATTTTCAAATCGAGATTGATCCGATTTCATATGATTAATAAACACTATATGAGACATTTCAAGCTTCCGTCGTTAAGTTAGTTAATGGCTTATTTGATAACATGCAAAATGGTGTTCGATTCTTAAAATAAAAATCTGTTTAGAAATTTTTTGTTCTTAGGATTAGATTCGGAACAAAATTCAAAATTAAAGAACAAAGTTGTTTCTTTATTTTCATAATCAAACTTTTTTTTTCTTTTTTTCTCTTTTTTTTTCCTCCTTTTGTTCTTCCTTTTCCTAATAGTCGGTCACTGGCCTTAGAGGAGCCTCCACATTTTAAGTCACAAAAAAATTTGAAAGTTGTACTAAATACATTTCTACTTTGGGAATAAAAATTTTATACAATTATCAAATTTATTTGAATCCTCATAAACTCGTTTAAGAATAGAATAAAAATAATAATTTTTGAATAGAAATTATTTCTTAAAACAAAATGATTATCAAATGTACCATAATAAGTTCCAAAACTTGCGGACAAAATTTTTTCAACAGTTAGTCTTTGCTCACAAGTGGTTTAGACGCACATTTGAAGCATATTCAAGACGCAATAGTTTAGTTTTAAAAGTAGTGATTAGATATAATGCAAAAATAGACAGTATGCTAAGAGTCATTCATTAAGTTTTTTAACGAGTCTTGAATGGGAAACTTGTTGAGAAAACCCTCACAAGAGTCAATCTTTGTCAACAAACATCCCATAGACGTCTTAACAAGCATACTTAACACAGAATAATTCGATTTTCAAAACACCGATTATTCTCAACACGGTAATATACACCTCAAAAGCTGCAAAAGTGCTCAAGCACCGAGCTATAAACCAAGGGTATATCGCGATCGTCAATATATACCGGCTTTTGGCGTAATATGCATGGTTGATATTTCGGGTACGTAATTTAATAAAAAAGAATAATCCGGAAAACTCTGGTCGAAAGCTCGCGACGAAACTTCCTTCAAAAGGCACGTCTTATGTTCGCAAAACTCATTTTGACAACGTCCGTTCTTTCCAGCATCTTCTTCCCCAATCGAACGTGACATCTAGCGATCGAGAAAGAGACAAAAACGCATTGGGGGGGCCCCACTCGACCGTCAGAACCTACGGGTCTGGAAAAATACGCGCGTGGTCCGAAATGGACCGACGACCGAAACGACACGATACGAAAAAAAAAAAAAAAGAAAGGAAAACCCTCCACGTCTCTCCATCCATCCATCTCGGATCGCGATAAATCGGCGAGAAAAATGATTTTTTTTTTCGTTTTAAGATTTTCTCCTTTAGGAAAGCGACAGTACGAAATGAATGGAAAGGACTGGACTTGTGCCCCTGGATATTCACTCGATTTGAATTCCCAGCTTCGCATCCGTTTCCAGTTTCCACCCCTCCCTTCCCCACTTTCCAATCACCGCACGAAACGATAGCCGCACGTGCATATCACCTGGGCTTATCTGATAAGTGAACTGACCTATCAGACCAAGATCGATACGCACGTGTGCTTATCACTGATAGGTCAGTGAGGGGGGCCAAAAAAAAAAAGGAAAAAAGAAAGTCCGCCCCCGGGCACTGTACAGCGCATCGAAGATAGCGAGCGAGACCAGGTCCCTCTCTCCGTCTCTCTCTCTCTCTTCTCTCTCTCTCTCTCTCTATCTCTACCTCCTTTATCCTCTATCTCTCTCTCTCTCTTCCTCGCAGCCTTTCAAACCCTAGATGTCCTCGAATTCCGGGCGCTATCGATGCTTGCGGGGTCCGGGACGCGGAGATTCATGAGGTTCCTGAGGCGCTCCGGGGGCCATTCCGAGCTGCTTCGATTCGGGGAGGACGACGACGCCTGAGGATCCGTGCGTCCGTCGGATTTGTTGTTGAGGAGGAAGGAGGAGGGTCTCTCTCCTTTTCTCTTGCTTTCCGTTTCTTGGCGTTTTCTTTGGCGTTTTCTTGGTTTTTTTGGCTTGGAGGAGGGTGGGAGAAATGTCGTCGCTGAGCCGGGAATTGGTGTTCCTCATACTTCAATTCCTGGAGGAGGAGAAGTTCAAGGAGTCCGTGCACAAGTAAGTTCGGTCGCCTCGGTTCTTGGGCTCTTTCTTGTTTTTTAAGATTACGTCAGATGCGCGCGTGGTGCGTCGTGGGTTGGAGAGGTTATGCTGATGCGGGGTCGTTCGTGGGGTGTGCTAGCGGCCGGAGCAGGGTGGGATGGGGGCGTTACGCGTCGGTTAATCGTCGGTTTCTGTTTGTTTTCTTGCGGTTGCGAAAGATGTCGAGGACGAAACGGATGGGTGGTCTGTTGGATTTACGAGGATAAGGGAAATGTTTTGTCGTCAAATCCTGTTTCCGGTTCGGAGGTAGTTTTCTGTGCGAGTCAAGAGAGTTGACTTTGATTGAGTAGTAGCTTTTGCCTTTCGGGCTTATTGTCTTGAACTTATATTAGTCATTTAGGTTGGTGTTTTCGTAATTTTTTTTTGTTCTTTTGCGATGTAAAGTGCGGTTTAATCTTTATTTGGTTTTTTGGACGAAAGTGGGACATGAGATTTGGAAAGGAATTTGAATTTGTCCTGGTTGCTGCCTTTAGATTCAGGGCTGAGGGGGAATTTGAGTAATAAAATTCTTTAGATCGAGCGGTTGTAAAACTTTTTTCGAATCTGGGATTCCAAGTGGAGTTTATGTTGGAAAGATTGAGGCGATACTTTTTTTGGTATTGTGTTTCCTTTCTTATATCCTCTGCCTCATTGTGCAAACCCTCTTTTCTTAATAAATGAACTTGTTTGATGCAGGCTTGAGAAAGAATCAGGGTTTTATTTCAATATGAAGTACTTTGAGGAGAAAGTTCAAGCTGGAGAGTGGGAAGAAGTTGAGAAGTACTTGTCTGGATTTACTAAAGTCGATGACAACAGATACTCGATGAAGATCTTTTTTGAGATTAGGAAGCAGAAGTATCTCGAAGCTCTTGATGGGTAGGTTGTTGCAAAAATTGGTTGGTCATACTCTGCTCCTGTTGAAGAAATGATCTCACCTTGTGTATTTGCCTGATGCTCATCTGGTATCGCAGGCAGGACAAGGCTAAGGCGGTAGAGATATTAGTAAATGATCTGAAAGTATTTTCTACATTCAATGAGGATCTCTACAAAGAGATCACCCAGCTTCTAACACTTAGCAATTTCAGGTAATTGTTCATTTTAATTTCACAGTATATCCCGTTTGATACCAATTTTGAGTTTGAAGGAATTTGAATGAAGTTGAAGTGTTAATTTATACTTCTTGAAAATGCTTTTAGGAACTAGGGCAGTTGAAATTTATTTTTGGTTTCATTATAGGGAAATTTTCAAAACTTAAATTAGAAGGCTGGAACCTCAACTTCTATTATCATTGCTTTATAGTTTAGTGGACCTTTTCTCACTTGAATTACATGTCATATTCAATATCAGTGCAGTGAATCTTCTTATGGCAATTGATCTGTAGTTTGTGCTGATTGAATTCCATTACCAACGTCATGAAATTGCAATCTGAACTTCTAGGACATTCCCTGTTCCCTAATTTTTTTTTTTTTTTTGGTAAAACCCCTGTTCCCTAATTGTTCAGTTCTTTATATTGCAATAACAGGGAAAATGAGCAGTTGTCTAAATATGGTGACACGAAACAAGCTCGGAACATAATGCTGATAGAGCTCAAGAAGCTTATAGAAGCAAATCCTTTGTTTCGTGATAAGCTTGCATTTCCTACTTTGAAGTCTTCAAGACTGCGGACTCTTATTAACCAAAGGTATTTTAGTGAATGCTCTGTGGGTTGTTGCATCATGTTCTTATGATTACATTGTCTTGTCATCATTTTACTTTTACTCTATGGGAGAAAGTCTAGTACTCAAGTTGCCCATCAAAGTAGCCTTTCTTCTGAGAAGGTTCATGGGTTTTTCTTTTGGAAATCTACCTTTCATAGACAACTTTGGTTTTGCGAAGCTCTTAGGACTTGATGCTTCCACCGATGGATGCCCTGTACAATGAGATACTGCACACACAGCTATTGCTTTGTCTACATGCCGTATCTTTTATCAATTTTACCATCATTAACAGAATGTAAACATTTTCCTCCTTTTGACTAAAAGCGGATGATATAAAGTCCCGCCACAATTGCATGGATTTGTGTTATGATTCCTAGTTCGAGAATGTCATAGCTGGTGCCAGTGTTCTCCTTTCTGTCATCTGATACATAGGGTCCTATCTACAGTTTGAACTGGCAGCACCAGCTTTGCAAGAATCCAAGGCCTAACCCAGACATCAAGACTTTGTTTACTGACCATTCATGTACGCCTCCAAATGGTCCTCTAGCACCTGCTGCTGTAAATCTTCCAGTTCCCGCTGTTGGAAAGCCTGCTGCATACCCTGCTCTTGGACCCCATGGGGTATGATAGCGATGTCTTGGACATCCATAATTTTACCTCCCCCTGAAGACTCTGTCAAGAGTGTTAGAATTCTATATCTATAACTTACAAATGTTTTTCTTTCGAATTGTGTTATAGCCTTTTCCGCCCACAGCTGCTGCTGCTAATGCCAATGCTCTACCGGGGAGTGCCCTAGCAGGTTGGATGGCCAATGCCTCTGCTTCTTCATCTGTTCAAGCAGCTGTTGTTACTGCTTCTTCCATGCCTATTCCGCAGCCTCAAGGTTAGAACTTTAATGAAGGTTGGCATGAATGATATGATTTCGCTGTTGAGGTGTAGAGACCTGGCTTACGACTCGTGCTTTTAGAGACCAGAAAAGTTCAATTCCTAATTGAAATTTTAGGTTGGTGGGTTTGTTAATGTCAAGCTTGTACTGAGACCAATTTTTCTCCTTTCGCTGAGAAAGATTCATCTGAACCTTGGGTTGAAATGCACAATCTAAGCTTTTACTTCCCCCTTTCTTTTTATTGTTTGTGTGTGGAGAACATGCTAAAGAACCTTTTATAGATGTTTATCTTTATGGTATCTACATATGTTGACTCCTTCGTAATCATCTCAGCCGTTTCTATCATAAAACGACCCAGAACACCTCCTACTGCCTCAGGTATGGTTGATTATCAGAGTCCAGATCATGAGCAACTAATGAAAAGGCTTAGACCTGCTCAGTCAGTTGAGGAGGTAAACACCAAAATCTTGGTTTTTAATGTGCAACTTGCTCATTGCAGTGCTTCCTGAATTGTGATAGTGAAGTCTAAATTTGGAACTTCTTGACTCATAAGCCTTTTCTGATGTTGATCTTGCATAATTTAGGTTACATATCCGCTATCTCGACCACAGGCTTCTTGGTCTCTGGATGACTTGCCAAAAACAGTAGCTCTCACCATGCATCAAGGATCCGCAGTCACTAGCATGGACTTTCACCCAACTCATCTTACGGTGCTTCTTGGTACAAACGCTCTGTACATTTACCCGCTGTTTTCTGCTGTTTACCTCATAGAACCTAATGAAACTGATTCAACGAACCCCAACCACCTCTCCCCACACCCCAGACACATATTGGAAATCTGCTATATAATGTTAAAAATTCTATCTCACTGTTGTTTTGCAGTGGGTTCTACTAATGGTGAAATTGCACTGTGGGAACTCGTATCAAGGGAAAAACTGGTCTCAAAGCCCTTCAAAGTATGGGAGGGGGGACCATCACGTTCTTTGCCTTTTCAGGTTGTGTATATATCTGGATAGTTCTTTATATCTTCAGCATAATATGGTGAAAATATTGATCTCTAAAGTAATTGTAATATATAGAAGTGAAACTTTCGGTTATATTAATATTTTGCCAAGTTGGTGACGTGTCTGCTCAAGACCTTTTTTCTGATGTTCCAAAGTATGAAGCAAATAGTAGTAGTTGAGTTGAATTCTAATATTGGAGACTTATTTCAGGCCGCTGCTAGCAAGGATTCAGTATCTGTTAGCAAGGCTGCGTGGAGTCCGGATGGAAACTTTGTAGGTAGGTTTGTTTGGGTTGAGCACCAAAAGTGGCATCGGAATTTACAGGGATTTGGTCAAATTACTAATTCTTTGAAATGCAGGCGCTGCATTTAGGCAACAGTTGATTCATTTGTATGCTTCTCATGGAGCAAATGATTTGCACGAGCATGTAGAGGTATGCTGATTTATTCTGTGGCTTGAATAGGCGGGTCCTGCATATGAGGGGCTCATCTCTTACTAATTGCAGATTGATGCCCATGCTGGTGCTGTTAATGATCTGGCCTTTGCTTATCCAAACAAACAATTATGCGTAGTGACCTGTGGAGACGATAAGCTTATAAAGGTAGTTTGATAATTTTCTCATCATTTGCTTTGATTAGATTTGACACTTTGAACATCATTAATTTTCTTAAACTGAGCAGGTATGGGATTTGAGTGGAAGAAAGCTATTCCACTTCGAGGGCCATGAGGCACCTGTTTACTCTGTTTGTCCTCATCACAAGGAAAACATTCAGGTACTTAGCGTTTTCAGGGAAGAAATCCAACATTATCTAGGTGACATGTAGTGGATAAACAATAAATATGTCCTACTCATTATACTAGAGTTATTTTTTTTCCCCTGGAAATGTTAAAAGTTACTTGTGAGTCTGATGAGAGAGAATAATTTTGTACGTTGTTACTTCTTTTTGGGATAGTTTTCCCCCAAGAGCTAAATTGTTGCAAGAGAATGTGGCAACCTGTAAACAGTTAAAACTCTGTTAACCTATTCATGGTTTTACTTCGAGGTTTATTCAGTTTTTGTGAGAATAAGGCTAGACTATTTGCAGTCTATTCAGTACTTGGATAGTTACAGTTAAACAGCAATAATAATTGTTTCTATTTTTTTTTTTTAAATTACATCTCACTTGAAGTGCTCCATATAAACACTTGCCTAAGAAGGAAACTAAAGTTGTCATTTCTTTTCGGTTTGAACAAGGTCAAGTGTAATTGGAGGGGGGGGGGGGGGGGGGGGAAGATATGCTTGAGACATTAGACTTAGTTGTTACGTGATAGAAGTCGGTTCAGTTAACAACTCCTCTTTTCTGAAAAAAGAAGAAGAAGAAGAAGAAGATGAAGCATCTCAATGTGGAAGGATTAATAATCTATATAATACATAGAGTAGCGTATTGAACGCAGAATGAAATTTTTTGATAAAATAAGTACTTTTATAATTTGTTAGTCGAACTTTCCCAGGTCCGTTAGTGGAATGAGGCTTGGTATCAGTTGCTGCTGCTGCTTTTGTTATTAGTGCTACCTTATTGAAGAATATGGTAAATCTAACAGAGTTGGTTCTTGCATCATATATCAATTTTCAGTTCATCTTCTCGACTGCAATCGATGGCAAAATAAAGGCCTGGCTCTATGACAATATGGGTTCTAGAGTTGATTATGATGCTCCTGGCCATTGGTGCACTACAATGCTTTACAGTGCTGATGGGACTAGGTAAGGAGGATGGGATTTCAAACGTTCGTTGCTATTTTCTTTTTGCTCCCTTCTTCTTTGTCAGTGGTCATCGTCACAATGTTTGCTGCAAATGTTCTCTTAAGACATGGCATGGTGACTGATTACTATTTGCTACCAATCTGCTCATCACTTGTTCCCCATTTTGCAATCAGATTATTTTCCTGTGGAACAAGTAAAGAAGGGGAGACCTTCCTTGTGGAATGGAATGAAAGTGAGGGTGCTATAAAGAGAAACTATACAGGATTAAAAAAGAAATCGCAGGGCATTGCACAATTTGATACTACTCGAAACCATTTTTTGGCTGTGGGAGAAGACAGCCAAATAAAGTTTTGGGATATGGAGAATGATAACATTCTTACAAGTACAGATGCTGAAGGTGGACTCCCAGTGAGTGTTAAATGCTCTATGGTTGGTCTTTCATAGCAAATTTTGCTTTTGATACCAACACTCACATGTTTTCCTTGATGGAGCAGGGTCTTCCTCGGTTGAAGTTCAACAAAGAAGGAACTCTTCTCGCTGTAAATACAGCAGATAATGGATTCAAGATACTTGCAAACACAGTTGGTCTTAGATATTTGAAAGTTAATGAAGCCCCATCCTTTGAAGCACTAAGAACTCCAGTTGAGTCTGCAGCCGTCAAGGTTCTGATCGTTTTACTTTGTGATTTTGATATTTGATGTACTTGGTTTAGAGATCGCTTCTAATAATTTCTCACATGATCCTTTCTATTTATGTCATGCAGGTCTCTGGCTCTTCTGCTGTTACAAATGCCAGTGCAGTAAATTGTAAAGTGGAAAGGAGCTCTCCTGTCAGACCTTCTCCAATTCTTGTATGCTGTTTTAATTTAGCCTAATATATTTCTTATCTGTTTCAAAAATATGGCATGACACAGAATCTGCAGGCATACAGCTGTGAGATTATTTTCTTTTTTCTGATGAGCTGCACATAGTAGAGCATTAGAAGAGTGGTGGCAAACTGTCTTTCAGATCATATGGATAGTTTTATGTCAATAGAGACAAGTCAAAACTGTTCAAGATTCTATACCCCTTGAAATCTCTACTTCCATTGTGGTATACTCTGTTCAATGGGTGGAATAAGAAAGGATGAGGTGATTTTGCATATTAGAGCTGTTTTGAGAAATTAACTTATTTTATTCTATTTCTTTGTTCAAGAATGGAGTTGATCCTATGGTTAGAAGCATAGAGAAACCAAGGACAGTTGAGGAATTGGTTGATAAGGCTAAACCTTGGCAGCTAGTGGAGATTTTGGATTCTGCCCACTGCCGTTTAGTGACGATGCCTGACAGCACAGATACTTCCAGCAAGGTATGTTTCATCGAGTGAAAATAGTTCTCTTGCAATGTGTATCGACTTCATGTTTGCGTTATATAATGTCTAGGTTGTGCGACTTCTATATACAAATTCTGGCATTGGACTTTTAGCTTTGGGGGCAAATGGTGTCCAGAAATTATGGAAGTGGGCCAGGAATGAGCAAAATCCGGCTGGGAAGGTAATGCTTGATTCCTTTTGGATTAAAATTTTTGAATTTATTTATTTTTTTAATGAGGATTTACTGAAGTGAACAAGCACAAAAGGCCACTGCCAGTGTTGTTCCCCAGCACTGGCAACCAAGCAGTGGTCTTCTTATGACTAATGATGTCTCAGGTGTCAATATTGAAGAAGCGGTACCTTGCATAGCTCTGTCGAAAAACGACTCCTATGTAATGTCAGCTTGTGGTGGCAAGATCTCATTGTTTAACATGATGACTTTCAAGGTAATTTTTGTTGTTCTTGGCTTTATGACTTCCTCTCCGTTTGCATTTTGAGTCTCTCATACATTCTTTTTTCTGCAGGTGATGACCACATTCATGTCACCCCCACCTGCATCAACTTTTCTCGCGTTCCATCCGCAGGATAACAACATCATTGCTATTGGAATGGAGGATTCTACTATCCATATTTATAATGTTAGAGTAGATGAGGTAGCTGCTGTATGAATCAGCTTTTGTTTTCTGCCGATACCATGTATTTACCACAGGTGACATGATTTATCTGGCTTTCATAGGTGAAGTCAAAGTTGAAGGGTCACCAGAAGAGAATAACTGGTTTAGCCTTTTCCACGAATCTTAACATCTTGGTATCATCAGGTGCTGATGCTCAAGTAAGTGAATCAAAGAAGGTTTTGTTATCCAGCTTGTGAACTTGTCTGTGGTTGCATGGATACTTTCTGAATTTTGTTTCATCTTCTGCTTTATCCAAGTCTCCTTATTGAGCGGAGAAACTGCTTTATTTCCTTATTAGTACTATGAGAAATATTTGCTTGTAGTTGAGACGATAGGCATAAAAGCTATGATCATACTGAAAGTTAAAAGTAGTGGAACTCTCATGTCTCTCGATCTGTTCTTTCTGCTGTACTTCCGAGATGATATAACCTGTCCTTTTTTTATGAATTCACTTTTCATTTTAAAGCTGGGTAGATTTGATGCTAAATTGCCTCTTCAATCCTTCCTCTGCCCACTTTACCCTATTTTCTGATCTTTGATTGTTTCATCTTCTTCGCATGTATGAAATTAGAAATGATTTCTCTCTTTAAATATTAACAGCTGTTCCTGTGGAGTGTTGATTCCTGGGAGAAGAGGATGTCGATTGCAATTCCAATACCTAGTGGAAAGGCACCTACTGGCGACACAAGAGTGCAGTTCCATGCTGATCAACTCCGCTTGCTGGTAGTTCACGAGACCCAGTTGGCAATATATGATGCATCAAAAATGAACCGGATTCGGCAGGTGGGTATATCTGAATTCCCCCGTCCACTTTCTATTTACCAATGTTAAGGAAGTTAAACTGGAACGAAACCTAACATTCTTATGCATTGTTTGTACATCAGTGGATCCCGCAAGATGCACTTTCTGCACCTATATCATATGCAGGATACTCATGCAACAGCCAGCTGATTTATGCTAGCTTTTGTGATGGAAATGTCGGTGTGTTCGATGCTGATACTCTTAGATTAAGGTGCCGCATCGCTCCATCAACATACTTGTCCCAGCCAACCTCGAATGGGTAAGGATGACCCAAACCTCAGACTTTAGTAACATATATTTCTTGAACAAATCATAGAGTTGGCACAGAACGAGTTTGCCTGCGTGCTTTAGTCGCATGTGGTAGTCCACGCTTCTAGAAACTTTTATTAGCAAGGGTTTCGTCAATGGGCTTTCGAGCACTTGCCAAGCATTAGACCTGGGTCTTCTTGAGACATTGGAATTGAGTAAAGTACACTAATTATATACACATTAGTATTACAATGAAATACCAACGTGCGAGGTTTTTTGTTTGTATATAAGTCGAAGCACGTCAAAAATAGCTTCACAAATGCTTTGGCTCATTAACTTTTCCCTCTTAAACTGATTCGAAGCATCCATAATTTTCTCGAGGGAATCTTAAAAAGTCCATAAAACATTCGATAAAGCTCTATAATCAATCGGATTTTTGTCTTCATGATTCGATTTTTTTACAGAAGCCAAGCTGCCTATCCTCTTGTCATTGCAACTCATCCCCATGAGCCAAACCAATTAGCCATCGGCTTAACGGACGGATCTGTCAAAGTCCTGGAGCCAACGGAATCGGATGGGAAGTGGGGAGCGACCCTGCCGGATGGGAAGTGGGGAGTGACCCCGCCGCTAGATAACGGACTGTTGAGCGGTAGAACGGCATCATCGTCCACCACGAGCAACCACACACCGGAGCAGATGCAAAGATGACAGGAACCCCTCGTGGTTCCGATGGATACCCACTTCCGGAGACTGTCCTGTGTTTGTGTGTGTGTAGATTATTAGGGTGTTGCCCCCGGCATTTGCGGGGGGGAGTGTTTACGCATTGACCGACACATTGTTGTCTGTATAGACGCGACACATGCTTTTCTTTCTTTCTTCCTCTTTCTTTCTTAGTATTGGAGATGAAATGTTCTGGGGAACAAATTTTGGATTTTGATTCTGCCTTCTGCGAAAGACTCTCATTGTACAAAAGCTCAGATTGTCTTTGTAAGGCATTGAAGAAATAGGAAAGCAGGAGGGAATGAATCCTTTATGCTTTTACACTAAATTCCTGTTTTCTTGGACGACTAGAATTTCTTCTTTTTCTTCTTTTTTCCTCTTTATTTTTATCGATGCAATTTGCTAACTATGCTCGAAATAATTAGTTTATGAAAACCGCTTCCGTTAATGATAATAATTATAACTAAATATTTGTTGTGAAAAATGAAAATATTATTTGTTCTTTTATGCTCAGGAACCGTAGACAATTTTATCAAGGCTTGTCACTGAGCAAGATGAACATTAACAGGCTGCATTTGAAACTTTCAAGCCCAGCATTGATGAGAGCAGACACAAGTCAGAACCTTCGATCCATGATATCTCGCCCTCCCATCTTGAACAGTTTGAGTAGTCCATAGATACGCATGATTTTTGCACAGGTATTGTTGGCTGGAACACCCATCAACTCGATGACTTGATCCAGGAACCCCACCAAGGAACGAAGACGTCCAACCCATCAACTCGATGACTTGATCCAGGAACCCCACCAAGGAACGAAGACGTCGGCTACGTGGAGCGATTCAATCTGCAAGCTCTACTCCACGACTTGGAAATAAAATTAGCAAAACCAGTTGTAAGTTAGAATTGCAGGAGTCTAACCTCTGCATGTACTGCATGTATGTAACCCATCTAGTGATCCATGGCTAATAAAGCTAATAAAAACTCTTCTTTTTGACAAATTGGAACGCCGGAGTACCAGGAATTACCTCTTTAACGCCTACAAGACTTCCCTAACCTTCTCTTACAACGCTTATTCATAAAACAAGATCACCCACACGCACAAAACTGTTAGTTAAGCCCCCATGCATATCAGGTAGAAACAAAGTAAAGCTACTTGCAGGTCATATCTTTTGTTAAGAGGAAAGCTAATAAGACTTTTGATTACTAATTTGTTCTTAATATGAGCTCCTGTTGACAAAAGAAAGAAGCAGAGTGTATGAACAGTTGTGTCTCTCCATCAATGTGACACAATTTTCCCTCCCAGAAACAGGGGGTATATATAACCAGACAAGGCCCATGCTTGCTGGGTAGAAGCTAAGTCTTGGCTAGAACCTAGAAACCGAGTCTTTGGTGTTCGGGTAGAAGACTCAAGTAGAAACGGAGCCTCAAGCTACCCGAGATCAGGTACAGGCACAGTGGTCTGTCTTGTACCGAGCATGAACGCGAGTTTGGGTCTGAAAATATACCCAAGTCTCATTTTCTAGCTTCTACTCGCCACTTGAGTAGCTTGCTCCCAAGTCTTGCTTTCTCAGTCCTACACCTCCGATAGTTATGACATTTTTGAGGTCACTGAAGCTTTCAACTAGGAGGAAGAACTAAAAAGACTTTCAACTAATACGTTGTTCTTAATATGAGTTTCCATTGACAAAAGAAACAGATTGTATTTACACCTGCGTCTCTTAATCAATGGGAAAGAATTTTCCCTCCCAGAAATAGAGTGAATGTACAACCGGGTAAGGCCATGCTTATTGGGTAGAAGCTCGGTCTCGCGTATTGGGTTAGAAGACTAGAAACCAAGTCTCAAGCCAACCGAGACTTGGATCAAGCTCGGTGGTCAGTCTCGTACCGAGCATGAACTGAGTCTCGGTCCGAGAACATAACTTTTCTAGCTTCTACTTGAGACTCGAGTGGCTTGTGCTCTAGCCCTGGTTCCTAAGTGCTATACATGGAATTGAGCTCGTAAGTGCTATACATGGAATTGAGCTCTTAAGTGCTATAATGCGTCAAAAAGTTAAACCGATCTACATAGGACGCAGGTATTTTCCCAACAAATCGTGGACATGATCAGATATAATAACAAGAAAGGAAATCAAGATCTTGGCATGATTTGAGTTGCAATTCTCCAACTTATTGAAGGATGTTATGCCATGTTTGAGGTTGCTGAAGCTTTACCTCCAACTGCCGAGATCAGCTGAATGATTGTTCTCCATTAACCTTCTGAGTTGCCTACTACAGAGACAGAAGAAGAAGAAATGTGGAAAATATTGATTCACCGGGGATGAATGGCAGAGGAGAGGAGGAGTTTCGGTGCTTTTGTTGACCCCTGCTGGAGGTGGTGATCAAAACACCCTTTTGTCGTTGTACTCGACCCTGATAACATGTTTGTCGTTATTGGCAATGACAAACATGTTATCAGGGTGTTTTGGTCGTCGTTATTGGCGGGTGTTTTGGTATTGCTGAAGGGTGTTTGGATCACCAACTTCAGCAGGGGTTAACAAAAGCACCGAAACTCCTCTCTCTGCCATTCATCCCAGATGAATCAATATTTTCCACATTTTTTCTTCTTCTCAGTCTCTACTAGGCAACTTAGAAGGTTAATGGAGAACAACAATCCAGCTGATCTAGGTGGTTGGAGGTAAGCTTCAGCAACCTCAATCATGGCATAACATCCTTCACTAAGTTGGAGAATTACGACAAGATCTTGATTTGCTTTCCCATTCCTATATCTGATTGTGTCCACTAAATGCTGATTTGTTGGGAAAATACCTGCATCCTACGTAGATCAGTTTAACTCGTTGATGCATTATGATCTTGTATGTTCAGCACTCTCAATTCCACGTGTAGCACTTAGGAACCAGGCTAGAGCACAAGCCCCTCAGTCTCAAGTAGAAGCTAGAAAACGAGACTTGTTACATTCTCAGACCAAAACTGAGGTTCATGCTCGGTACAAGACTGACCAGCGTACAAGTCTTGGTTAGCTTGAGACTCGGTTTCTACTTGAGTCTTCTACCCAAATACCTGAGACTAAGCTTCTACCCAGTAAGCATGGGCCTTACTTGGTTGTATAGACATTGTTTCTGGGAGGGAAAATTCTGTCACATTGATGAAGAGACACGCTCTTGTTTCTTTTCTTTCTTTTGTCAGCAGAAACTCATATTAAGAACAACTTATTAATTGAAAGTCTTATTAGCTGTTCCTCCTAATAAAAGATAAGACCTGCCGTTAATTGTACTCTGTTTCTAACCAGTAAGCAGGGGGCTTACCTGGTAGTTTTGTGTGTTTGGGTGGTTTTGTTTTGTGAATATGTCGTACGAGTAGATTAGGAAAGGTACATAGGTGTTACGGAGGTACCCAGTACTCTGGTGTTCCATTTTGTCAAAGAGTTTTCACTAGCTTAATTAGACGTGGATCAATACCTACATACAGAGGTTAGGCTCCCGCAATGCATACTCATTAGCTATGATTTGCACTAGAACCTGGCATCATACTGCTTCAAGTTTCCTTCCGAACTTAAATTGGTAGTTCTTGAAAGCTTTTGGAAAGACTGCCGTCTTATGTGATTCAAAACTTGAGCTTTTCCAAAAGATTCTATGCTAACAAGTGGTTTTCTGATTTTATTTCCAAAACGTGAAACAGAGCTAGCAGATCTAATTGCTGCATACATGCCACGTTTCAATTCCCGAGAACCTAAATCAACTCGTACAGTGCACGGATATTCCTGCCAACACTAATCGTGCAAAAATCATGCATATCTACAAACTACTCAAAATCGTCAAGATGGGAGGGCGAGATATAGACCAAGGTTCCAACTTGCTCTCATCGCTGCACTTTGCTAGTTTGCTCGGTGACATGCCTTATTCAATTGTCATTCCATCCTCCTGATAGCATTTACATTTATCGCAAAATGGTGACAGTTTCCAGTTCTCTAGATGTTGTGGTTAGCTCTTTGCAAACTTGGCTTTAATTTGTGTCCTAATGCTGGCTTGGACATCAACCTTGTTGTTCTGTTATCACTTCAAATACCTTTTACATCATGGAGAATATGTAATGATGATGAATAGTGACAGTTTCGGTTCTCTAGATGTTGAACCTTGTGGTTGAATCAAGATCTTAACAAAAAAGTGAGACAAAGTAATTTTGGTTCAATATAAGCATAGACATGTGTCACGGGCCAATCGATTGGGATCGTAACCATGGGCTGATCAATTGGGATCGTGATCGTGCAATGACTCAGGCTCTTTTGGATCACCTAAGTCACCTAAGCCAAGCCTTGCTCAATCGCTCACTTTACCAGATCGTAGAGAGAGAAAGTCTTTAGAGAGAGGTTCCAGAAAGAAGTTTTGTATTACTGAAATAGTTCGATAGTTACAAATGAGGGGAGGGCATCCTTCTTATACTAGATACCCTCTGATTACATCCGTTGATTGGCTTTTTATTCGGCAAACGAGATCGCACCACCATATCTACCAACTACCGACACTTATAATAGGAGACTTCTAGAATTTGTCGTAATGACCGTATTGCCCACCCTTGGAACGTTTTGGAAGTCTTCTTGTTGGGTATCTAAGCGAGCACAGGAGGTCCTCCTCGAGAAGGCATGGCCTTTTAGCTCCTGAAACCTCTTGGCCGTGACACATGTATAGATGCATGTCAATGATTAAGAATGTTTTTATATGTAAAAAGGGGTAGGGAGTTGAAGATTTCCTGGAAGACGAGCCTGATTGATTGAGATTTCGGGGAATGAAATCGTTCTAAGCCCTCAGCTATATATATATATATATATATATATATATATATATATATATATATATATATATATATACGATAACCGTCCAAAATTTCTGATTTTGGAATAGAATTGCGTTTAGTACCGTATTCATTAATTCCGTTCCAAATCAATTTCTTTTAATTTTTAAATAATTTTTTTTACTTTTATATATATATATATATATATATATATATTTATATTTATAGTTGAGAAAGGGATTGTAAGCTTAAGTGAAGCCGACTATTTCCATTTTATTCATTCAATTTTATGCGTACTTGAGGTGAAGTGTCAAATGCAAACCATCAAAAGCCCAAAGCAAATCACAAGAAATTCCTTTCTCTTGCATCTTATCTTGTTTGATCATGAGAAACTCATAGATGAAAGCGTTGGAACACTAAGTTGTACCCCAAGATGTGTTCTCTATTCTTTATTTTATTTTAGTTTGTTAATATATCCAAGATTTAATTCTTGATGTTCCTAGTGACTCGAATTCTTACAACGAGACTACATAATTAGGGACATATTTAGTGACTGTAAATCTGTTGAAAGTAAGATCTATTGCTGATAGTCATTGACCCTTTTCATAGACATGAATTCTTTTTCCACAAGATACTCCAATAAGTCATGAAAATCCTAACACATCTCAATTAACGAAAGGAGATACTTTTGTAATATGTGAAGTTCTTCCTTTGTTAGGTATTATCAGGTTCCGCATTAAACAAATTTGTTAAACAATATGAAATAGTTAACTAGATAATTAGAAGGAAACATTATTTATCATCGAGCCACTTTTTGCATTTCAAAAGGCTCAACACTGGACCTCCCAAAATTAAGATTAAAAAAATAATCCAGTTGAAAGTAGTAAAACCATTTCCTTTCTTGAAAATAAGCTTTCAAATTAAGCCCTCTTTACCTTAATTGAACTATTATAATGAAATTATGTAAATAATAATTAAATTGATATACTAATAACATAATATGGAAATAAAAATAAAAATAATTCTTTTTTTTTTGGTTATTTCTAATTGAAAACATGTCTTTTTTCTTGCCATAATTTTAGTAACCAATACACTCGCTTCATTTATACATGATAATAGAATTAATTAAGATAGTAATTTAAAAGATTAAATTTCATAGTTTAATTATAAAGATAAAGCCATAGAAAACCTTAAACTATGCCTACTGTGACACATTTATTTTAAACTTTTTTTTTGTCATACAAAAAATCCCAAACTTAAACCTGTGTGACATATTTACCCTCCATCAAGGTTTTGTCAATGATTTGCATAAGTGTGGCTCTTTATATAAGAAAAAGAAATTAGGGAAGGCCAAATTAATCTGAAAAAAAATTAACTACTAAAATAAAATAACAAGAATTATGAAAAGAATATCAATAAAAAAAGAGATTATTATTGTTATTAGAAATATTTATTAAAGTTACAAATTGCAAAAAAAAAAGTAGAAATATCGTTTCTAGACTAATGGCAATATTGTTGTACTTTACAATTTACATGACACCTCAATCTTTGTGCTCGAATTCAAGTTGGTTTGAAAGAGGCTTTTGTTATAAGAGGAATTCTCACAGTTATTGAATAACTGCATTGACTTAACTATCCTATTTTTTACCATTTCTTGTATGTTATGATTCATTCTTCACACCTTTGGTATTATCGTCATCAATCACTTCAGCTCTTATACTACCATCATCTATCAAAAGGATTTGAATGAAAAGGATAGAGTATTGTATTAATAAAAAAAAATAATATTTTTTCATGGTGATTGGCTAAAATTGATGTCAAGTATATCAATTTGGCTCAATGAAATCACTAAATTGGTCGATGACTCTTTCTTGCTTCAACACTAAGAGCACACTTGTATTTCGATTTGTAAACTAAAAAATATTTCTCGTTTGTATGTTTAATGACTTCAAAATCTTAAAATTATTAAAACCTCTAGTATACTAGAGGTTGTTATTATTTGATTGAACAACATACATTGTGGATTAAAACGTTGCACTTCAATCTCTTATAAATTATTTATTGGTTGATTCTTATCACTTTTGATTTGTTCCTTTAAATAAATAAGAAAAATACCACTTTTTATTGCGCATCTTTTACTGAAACTTGTGGTCAAAATTCTGATCAAGATCCCACCATCAGAGATTCCAGGTAATGGCAACCGTTATGCTAGCACCATCCTATGTGAAAATTGAGTTAACAACATCCCTAAATTTTGAATGAAATCTTATCTCTAAACTTTTAATTG
Organism: Eucalyptus victrix; assembly: GCA_016097545.1. NCBI lineage: Eukaryota > Viridiplantae > Streptophyta > Magnoliopsida > Myrtales > Myrtaceae > Eucalyptus > Eucalyptus victrix. Next base: position 58,677,303 of record CM027842.1, read on the forward strand.
ATACATTATGGTTCTTAGACTTTGGCTCAATGTGTAACGTGGTTCACGAGATTTTAATTTAACACGTCTTAAAGCTTGGGGATGACATTGCAAATCGAATCAAAATTCAAAAACTATATGTGTCGTTTTCCCTTAAAAATTTGAGATGCTTCGTTGAGAAAAAAGAGAGTTAAATACGAAATGACTAGAAAAGCAAAATACCTTTTATGATAATGACTAATACCATAAAAATCTTAAATTATTATATAAGTAATAAATTTATCCAAAAAATTTTAAATTGGTATACTTGTGATAAATTTACTCTATGTTAGTTTCCATTAAATTTATTGCCAAATTGTTGAGTTGGGCAATATGTGACAATTGACAAATGTATCAATTTCAGGTTTTATTGTTTTTTGTCACATGTGTATTAGTTTATAGTTTTTTATGATATTGATCTAATTTAACGAAAACTACCAAAATTATCACAAATATACCAATTCGGGATTTTTTATAATAAAAAAAATTAGTTTTTGGTAAATTATCGATTTTTCATGGTATTAACCCCAATACCTTTTACTAGGGGTGTATAAAAAAAAATAGGGAATTGCTCGAACTCTCCAAACTAGACCACATTGGATCGGAACCGACGGTTCCCATGGGGCCAGTCCGGTTCTCGATCCTAATTTACTGGAACCGGTGAGTATTGGTTCAATTCCAAGTTTTATGTGTGGAATTGCCCACCCACCCGCTCGAACCTGATTGGATTATATATATATATAAGAAAATAAATTCCATCTTAATTATTTAATTATTTTGTAGTTTTTTGACCAAAAATATATGTGTATATACGTATATTTGTAGTTATTGGACAACACTGACTAATTTTCTCTCTTGGGTGCGTAATAGGATTGGCCCCTACTTTTTATTTTTCATTCTAATAATCCATTTACTTGCTATCTCAACTAAAACAAAATAAACAAATGTGAAGAAATGGGAGAACCAATTAGAGATGTCCGTAAGATCCGACAACATGTTTTAAGAGTATAAGTAGGTATTTCTTTAACCATTCTCGTGATTAAATTAGGTTGACATTGGAAAAAAGATGAATTATGCGATTAATATTTTAACTTCTATAGAGGTTAGGAATTTTAATGCGGAGTCTCTCAATATATTTATGGTGTTGGGAAACATTAAGAGAATCGCACCATGACTCTTTTAGGAATTAAGTTTTTAGCTAATGAGTATTGTATATTTGTTTTGCCCTATATTTTTTAATCCACAATCAAAATTAATGGCCCTTATTTAACCTAAATATCAGGCCGAATAAGCTTTGTAAGGATTGGGGATTGGTTTTATGAACTCATTCAGGAACCATATCGAATTCATGGAACTAAAGGGTAGGTTTTGATTTCAATTTTTCGAAATCGGTCCACACGAGCGCTTGGATTATTTTCAGTTCCAAAGTGAGAACCGTCCATCCGAGTCGTACTCACCCTACTTTCTACAATAAAGCTGCAAGCAGCGGTCCGACCGAACCGGATTGGGTCGGTTTCCACCGGGGAGGATCGGTTTATAATATTATATCACACCATTTTGCAATTAACCTTTAGGGTTTCTCTCCCTCTCTCTCTCTCCCTCCCCCCGAGCTTCCCATCTGGCTCGACAATGGCGAACCGTACGGACCCGTTGGCGAAGAGCATACGGGGGACGAACCCCCAGAACCTGATCGAGAAGATCGTGCGGTCCAAGATATACCAGAACACCTACTGGAAGGAGCAGTGCTTCGGCCTCACGGCGGAGACCCTCGTCGACAAGGCCATGGAGCTCGACCACATCGGCGGCACCTTCGGGGGCAACCGCAAGCCCACCCCCTTCCTCTGCCTCGTCCTCAAGATGCTCCAGATCCAGCCCGAGAAGGACATCGTCGTCGAGTTCATCAAGAACGAGGATTACAAGTAACGCCTCCCTCATTCACCCCGATGCTCTTCTCGTTCTTCTTCTTTTTTTTCTTTTTTTTAAGTCGTCTTGTTAAAAGATGGTTTTTTTTTTTTGGCGACGAAATCGATGAATTTGAGAAGAAATTGCCGAATTCGACCGAAGTGGTGTTGCTTTTAGCTGACTTTTTTTTAGCTAAACACGGTGGAGGTAGTTGCCGCCACGGCGGGTGCGTGCTTGATAAATGTTACCTGAATCTGAGCAATTGAACTTTTGCGAGTTCGGGTTTTGCTGGAGCATTTTGTTTTGGGGGAGGATTTAAGCTGGGACCAAGTTGGGGGATGGTGTATCGGAACCTGGATTAGGACTGAACTCTTAGATGTGACTTTGTAGTTTCGGAGGTGATAATGTTGGTATGCTCATTGTTAGGGGCCAGATATGAGGGAATAATGTGGTAGTGGACTAAGACCGACGCCATGAATTCGTTTTGGCATGTGTTGATCTCGTGAGTTTCGTGGGTAGATTGGTGTGCTGATACAGTAGGTAGAAGACTAAATGATAGGGGGTTGTCCTGTGGGTGTTCATTGCAAAACCAAATTGAAATATATTGGAGATGTGAATCCGTGAAAGGGGCGCGAAGTTCATTTCTGGATTTGATGAAGTGGAGTTTCTACAAGGATTCCCTATGCATGTTCTGTTGACAGAAAACGGATGCTGTACTGTGTTTTGTGAGGCGAAACCTAATTATGGCTATGAAATGTTACTGAAGGTTCATAATATGCTTTATTTGCTGACTTATATATTCTCTGTTTTACCTTTACAAAATGTAGATTCTCCTACTCTTTCTCTGTAATTATTCTGATTACTCTCGATGCTTACTCTGTTGTAGGTATGTTCGTGTACTTGGTGCCTTTTACTTGCGTCTCACGGGAATAGATATGGATATTTATCGATATTTGGAGCCTCTGTACAATGACTATCGCAAAGTGAGGCAAAAGTTAACTGGTGGAAGTAAGGAAATTTCCTGTCTTATTGAAAGTTTAGATGCTTGACTTACTTGTTCAGATATTCGGCCTGAACTATTAGCGTATCTTTTCATAGCCCTCTTAGTCTTATCAAAATGTTGTATTCTGTAATGTTAATTGACATGATTTGGTGTTTTACCCTCTTTTTAATCAGACTTTGCCTTGACACACGTGGATGAGATCATTGATGAACTCTTGACGAAGGACTATTCATGTGATATTGCAATGCCGCGCATCAAGAAAAGGTGAATTTTTTACGACTCTTGCTCACATTATTTTAACGTTTAGTCTTCTTTGTCCCTCCCAGTTGCATGTGCAGTTACTAGTTTTTGATACTGGATGTGACGGTAACAAATTTATTATTAGCCACAGCTTTTTGACTTGAGCAGTAGCTTGGCTGTAGCTATCTATTGTCTGTTGGGGCAAAAGCATGATTAAAGCTTTTGCTTTTCGCCCTCTTAGTTTTCTACTGCATTTGAACTCGGTAGTTAATTGGATTTGTTATATTTTGTTTTGTTTAATCTCTGTGGTGTAATTTTTTGAGTATTTAGATTGTTTGGTTGTGACCTTGTGAGAGTGTGCATCTCATGGTCCTACCATATAATGACTGCCATTTTAATGTATGTTGCTAATTGTCCCTTCCCCCCTCCTCTCTCCTTTGTTAGATGGACTCTCGAATCAGCTGGTGCTCTAGATCTCAGAAAAAGTGCTCTGGAAGATGATTTCGAGGAAGAGGAAGAGAAGGAAGAGAACGAACAACTTGATGATGGGCTAGAAGATGGTGCTCCTGAAAAGGTTTGCTCCATCCTTGCTTCTTCAAATTTTCTCCATTCCTTTCTCTCTTTTTTGTTTATTTAATTCAGTTTGCATGAGTAATATCCTCAGAGGTTAATGTTATCATCACTTTTAACAGGACTATTATCGTGGACGAAGCCCAACAAGGGAAAGAGATAGAGATAGAGATAGAGATAGAAGGCGTGATAGTCACCGACACAGGTAACTGTACTGCTGGTTGCCTCTTTCAAATTAATCGCAGTGCTGAATATCTTGCTAATGCAATTCTGGTTCTTAAATGCTTACTCTCTCTGTGTTTTCTGCTTTCAATATAGGTTGTGCGTTTGTTCTTTTATTTTTTAGGTGCCAAAAATGTTTGTGCAAGTCGGAAGATGTTATTTGCGTTCCATATAAAACTTGGGATACACCTATATTGTAATGATGATAAGGGGACTGTGGAAGAAGTTATGAAGTTTAGATGCCTTTGGACAATGATTAAACTTTAGCAGAAAAAAAAATCGGCTCAGGATTGTGATTATGCACATTGGGGTTATAATCCATAGAATATTGACACAGTAGCATGGCTTCAGAATAATTGAAGTTACCAGGCTTCCCATTGCGAATAGCGTCAGTGGTGGTAAAACTTGAGCAGATTGGGAATTTCATTGATATCTTTAATTGCTGGAATTGGAGTGTATGTATGGTTGCAAAGGCCTAAATTTTATATGACTGCAAGGTCGATTTGCATTCTTATTCTACAATTTGACTTATCAATGACTTGGACTTACCATCTCTCAGGAGTGCGACTAGTGATGCATTACCTTGGTTAGGTCATTGTGACAGGCATAATGGAAGCTGTTATGCATTAAACACTTGTACACACGTTCACTTCAGTCCAAGCGTTATGCCAATATTGTCGGTCATGACAGTGTCGCTTAGTGCTGTCCATCGATCAATACCGCTTCCTACAGTAATATTCATGATCCTGCCAGGTTTCTCTGCACTGGCAGTGTGCAGTGAGAAGTATGATGGATCGAACATTTTCATTTTAAGTAATTATGTTCTACCAGGCATCTTTGCATTCTTTGTCCCTCCTTAATGTTCTATGTTTTCAGCAGCTGTGTGATAGTCTTATTTCTTATAGTTATTTAGATCATCTTGGGTGGATGGGATGTTTAAGATAGAGTCCTTAGAACTGGTAGAATACTTAAAGTCAGTTTTTGCTTCTCTTCTGAGGTTAAAAGTATTGGTGAACTGATGATCATTTCCCATCCATCACAGAGATCGAGATTATGACAGGGATTATGACAGAGACTATGATAGAGAACGTGGACGTGGACGGGAAAGAGATAGAGATAGAGATAGAGACAGGGACAGGGATAGGGACAGGGACAGGGACAGAGACAGAGACAGAGATAGGGACAGAGACAGGGACCGGTATCGTGTGAGAGATGAAAGAGACTATGGTCGTGAGAGGGACCATGAACGAGAAGGTAGAGAACGAGACAGGCGAGACAGAGATCGTGGACGGAGAAGGAGCCAGTCAAGAAGTCGAAGTAGGAGCAGGGACCGCAAGGACCGCGATGGTGGGGAACACCGTAAGAGACACGCTCGTGGCAGCACAAGTCCCAAAAGGCGTGGGCATGAAGATGGCCGAGAAGAGCCAAAGAAGAAGAAAGAGAAGAAGGAAAAGAAGGACGATGGGACAGACCATCCTGACCCAGAGATTGCAGAAGCAAACAGGTTGCGAGCTTCTCTGGGATTGAAACCGTTGAAGCTCTAGGTGTGACAGTTGCAAAGACATTGATTGAGTGATTACCGACGTTGGTGCTTAGTCTGATGGAATGTCCATATTGCTAATATGCTGTGTCTTTGACCTTTGCTTACTTTTGACCTTGTGCCTGTTGTTTCTACTTTTTGGCACCATATACTCGAATCTTTAGAACCTTTTTTTTTGTAGGCTTTCAGCTGGCGTCTTGAGATGGATGATGGAATATATTACTGTCTTATTCTCTTTCGTTGCATGATTGCGAGCTGTAGATGTGAGTCACATGGCTTGAGTTTCTCTTTAGATCATTTGAGAACTGGTGTAATCAGTCCGGTGTACTTGTGTCCGCAAACATTTGAGTTTAGGATCTTACAAGACCGCTCTGTTTGTGTCCCTTGTTGAAAACTCGAAATACTGAGATCGATGCCATCAATGCTTTATAACAATTTACAAGCAACTGCTCTAAAAGCAGAATGTGGATATTATGAGGCTTTCCGCTGTTCTAAAAGGCATTCGAATGTGGACATGTTTTCTGGCTATAAATTTGCAATCAACTGAAGATGGCAGGTTGGAAAAAAAGGTTAAATCTGTCTAGTCATGGAAGCAACTCTGGTAACAAAATGCCGTTCTTGTCATACTGGAGAGTTCCTGAAGAGTTGAGTGGCTTGCACCTCCTTCCCATCAGAATTCTCTTCTTGCACAGCTCCACTTCACCACCTTCCTTTTCTTCATTTGTAAGGACGGCTTCGTCGTCGTTGCTGTCATCTTCATTTCGTTCTTCTTCTTTGATGAGTTTGCTCACTTTGTAGCGCACGGTCTTCACCTTCATCTTCTGTAGTGTGTACTGCAATTTCATCAACACCCAGGCTACAGCTCTAGCCCTTATGGCGGATTGAGGAATACCACCGGTACTCCTTTTTCCAGCACCAATGTTAACACCGTTACCATTGCTCTTCCTGACCTTGACACCGAGAAGTTTCACGCTGGGATTCTTCTTGAAGACGGCGGACAGACGGAGGATCGCCCTCTGATGCAGCTTACTCAGCACCATCTGTCCATATGGACGGCCCTTCTCTCCGCATCTCTCGCCATTCTCCCTGCATTCGGAATCCGTGACATCTTTCAAGGAAAGTGACATCGGCAACGCCAACTCCGTTCTGTACTGAATCGAATCTTCCAAGCACCCGGTGCCACCTCTAGCAGAGCCGTAGATCAACTCCCCCAGGTGCAGTCCAGTCCTTTCCAAATCATCATTCTTCTCACCTTCTGCAACAGCTTTGATGCAACTACGAGCATCGACACGCGCGCTTTTGCTTCTACCAGCCCTAGAATAACACGTCAGTCGCAGCATCACTCCGCTGAACACGCCGGATATCACGGAACGGGCTCTCCCCAGCCAGCTCTTCTCGTTCTCGCCTCGATCGGCGCCATTTTCCGGTTCGAGACGAGCAAGTCCACGCATGGCCTTCACTAGTATTTCGAGACAGCAAGAGCTTGGAGAGCAGCAGCAGCAGAAGCTATGGGAATATCGGGTTTCTCTTCCTTTGTGCAAAGGTGGTGGTGGTGTCTTTTGATGTTTGTTGTTGTGTCACTAGGATTTCTCACTTGCGCTCAACTGAGCCAGCAGGAGGTTTCCAAATGTATGACAGTTGAGGGAAAAATGGATCTGGCAGTTATGGAAACGTGGAACTGTTCAAACATTGTTTGAGAAAGGGCACTACCTTGCGCGGTGGGATCGTGCATGCTGCTTTCATCCTCGTCTCTTGCCCACGAATTCCACAATGTTTAGAATGATACAATTGCAAAATTGGGAAAAGAAAAAGGCTAGTGCCAAAAAAAAAAAATTAAGGATCTGTTTATTTGACGAAAAATTAATGATTTGTAAGATATTTTTCTAAATATAATAATTTGTGTCTCTTACAAAAATTAATGAATAATAAATATTTTCACTACTAATGATAATTATTTAAAGATAAATTATTGTCAATAATAACAACATTTATTATTGACTAATTATTTCAAACGATATAAGCAATTACTTTTAAGAAAATGTTTTTTAAATCATGCATGTTTAGCAAAACAATTGTAGCCTAAGTAAATATATACAATTCTCTAAGTTTCGGTGTTCTTGATACTTAGTTTATGAACTTTTATTTAGCTCGGTCAAGTTCTCTAATTTTCTCATGGACGTTTGGCCTTCTAAATTTTATTTGAATCGATTTCTTCGATTGGCCACTCTAACTGAAACATCAAATTAATTAGCAATGTGGCATTGGTTGATATGGTAGAAAACGACGCATGATGTTAATTTCGCGTTGAATGGGCAAAAAACAAATGGGAAAGAAAAAGAAACACGAAGAAATCTCGATTTGATAGTATTTGTTATTGTGGGCAAACAAAGCACTTGATTGCACAAATCAAGAAAGCTAGAAGATTTGGTTGCACGAAAGGTAACTTAAAGGATCAAATTGCAAATTCAAAATGTTAGAGGACTTGATTGCACAAAATTTTAGTTTTAGGATCAAATTGCATAAATGCAAAAATTCAAAGCACTAAATCTCTACTTAAAGCTCCAAAAGAAGATGCATTTCTAAACTTGTGAGGGCACAATGATGCCTTGGATTGACTTATTGAAGTTTTATTTGCTTTTAACCTGTCTCATAGTAAATTTCATAGTTTTATTTTTTAACATACAGGTTGACACATTCCCATGAAATCACTCATCCTATAAGCGCTCCCAGCCATGTTTCGAAAGCTAAGTATTTCCATTATGTCAAAAGACACATCTCTAAGTTAATTTTAGCTTATACATATATATTTCAAAATCAATCTCTCACTAATCAGTACATAGTTTGGTTCATTTCTACCTTCTCGCCATCCTAAAAGCCTGCTAAGAGCGGCTTTTTGTCCAACTCCTCTAGCCATGGTGACTACTTCTTGCCCTTGTCGAATCGGTTTGTTACATGCGCCAGCTGGATTTTTCTGAATAAATTTTAACCAATATAACCATTTTGAGTTTTTTTTTTTTAATAAATATTCTCTCGGGGTCTCTGCTATAGGTTAAATTGCTCGGAGTCGGACATCCTTATTTTTTCACGAACTACCTTGGCAGTCGATTGTAACTACGAAAGCCACTCCGGTCTGGTGCCCCTTGTGGTTGATATATGAAGAAAAAAAAATGATATCGTGAAGGCTTAGCTTAAAAATACGTGAAATTACTTATTTTTAATATAAAGAAAGTTGCTTTGCTCCCCGTATCAAATGATGATCTCACATTTCAAAACTCATATGTTTTATATATTTTTCAATTTGAAAACACCAGTCTGCCCTATGCGTGCCTAAAATTTACGTGAAAATTAATGTCGAGGATAACATAATTTGGGAAATAGAGCGACGGCTTGGTGAATTATGCACGCGTGAGAAATGCAACTTGAAATCTAAGGCAAAAGGCGAGAATGATAATTGTATGCATTTGAAATGTGAGGAGGTGATATAAGGATCGAAATCGAAGATGATATTGGCAATTTTCTTTTGGGTTAATACCCTGAAAAACCTCAAATTGGTACATCCATGACAAATTTACCTCAAACTATTTTTTTGATCACAAAAAACCCTAAACTAGTATACTTTTGATAAATTTACCCCAAACTGGTACACTTGTGACAAATTTACCCTCGGTTAGTTTTTGTTAAATTTTACCGTTAAAATATTAAGTTATGTGACACATGATAGTTGATTGATATACTAATTTGGGATTTTACGCTCAATTTGTCATAATTTACAATTTTTGTGATTTTTTTACAATATTAATCCAATTTAGCGGAGAGTATATTTGTCACAAATTTATCGGTTTTTGGTTTTTTATATTCAAATAAATTAGTTTGGGCTAAATTTGTCATAAATGTACTAGTTTAGGGTTTTTTTTATGGTCAGTCGGGGTAAATTTGTCACAGGTATACCAATTTGGAGTTTTTTATAGTCAAAAAATAGTTTATGGTACATTTATCACAAAAGTGTCTGGCCAGGTTTGGGGTTTTTAAGGATATTAACCATTTTCTTTTTTGGATATAGAACAAAAGATTTTTGAGTTTTTGTGCAACTTTTAATTAAATAAATGGCCTAATTGTCTTATCTCAAAAAAGTTCTTCGAAGTTTCAAAATTCCGAAAATTTCACAATATTATGATAAAACCATGGTATGGTGATACTTACTATTGTATATGTTAATCTCGTGAGAAGTAAATGATTTGGAAAATATTTTTCTAAAAATGATCGCTTGTATTACTTAGAAAAGTGAATGAGCGAAAAAATATTTTCATTGTCCATTAAAAGATTTAGACATAAATTGTTTTTAATAATAAAAATATTTTTCACCAACTAATTATTTCAAGCAAAACAAATAATTATTTTTTAGAACTATTTATTAAATTATTCACGTTTCATGAAATAACCGAAGTTGAAGTAAGAGGTTTTTTTTTTTTCTATAGTTAGCTGTGCGACAACAATTGAAAATAGAGACAACGCAAAACCACTCACTTTTGGCATTTCTCGGCAGACCTGCATGATAAAGAAGCCTTTTCTTTGCTAAAAAACATTAAATACAAATGAAGTTACTGGTAAAATTGTCACCTTTTAATTCTCTATTTTAATTTTTTTTCACTAAATTTTTTCACTGGCTAAGAATTGTAAGACCGTTGAAATAAGCAATTGCATACTACCCAAAACGGCAAAAAAAGAAGAAGCTCAAATTTACTTACAAATCACGCATTGCATGCGTTGGTTCTAATTGGCATGATTTGAAGGTTGAATTTCAAATAAGTAAGATAGGAAAATAGCAAAAATCATTAGGAAAAGTCCTGGAGTAAATAATTATTCTGCCGCTTTAACAAAATAATTTCCAATTTTTACCAAAAACAAAAGAAAAAGAAGCTTCTAAAAAAAAAAAATGAAGAAGAAAGGGTCAAGTGGGAAAAAAAAACTATTCACTATTTACTACGTTGAATTTATAACCGTTCCTTCACTAAATTCCCTTAATTATTACCACAATGGAAAAAGAAAGAACTAACTTTCCTTTTTTAAACTCTTTTTCACAGAACTCAAAAAGGTCAGTAAACGTAATTTCCAGTAACCCCCCAAAACGACTCCCCCCCAGGGGTCACTCCGTGTCGTTTTCTTTTGGGCCCATCATCTAAACCCTAACCTCGCCATCCCATCTCATCTCTCCCTCTCGCTCGGCTCTCTCTCTCTCTCACTGCCGCTCACGCAGCTGCTCGGCCCGCGACTCCTCCCCTCCCCCGGCGCGGCGGCTCTCGGCGGCGGACGGCGACTGCGGCGAATCGGCGGCCTCGACCGACGGTAAGACCAGCGCGCGCCGCTAGCTCGATCCTCTGCACGTTCGCCGCGCCGTTTTTCCGGATTTTTTTTTTTCTTTTTCGCCCCTTTTCTTTTCGACGAAGAGTTTTGATGCGGATTCGCCTCGGGTTCTAGGGGCTCGACGAGTGGTTTCGTCGCGGTAGATTCGGGCGGTGATCCAGATCTTGGGCGAGAGTTTGAGAATCCTCCTCTGTTTTTAGATTCGCGATACGCAGGTTTTGGAAAACTCCGCAATCGTCGATATAGCTGGTAAATCGTTATCCTAGGCTTGATGGAGATGCGTTCGTTTGCGTAAGACATCACCGAGAAACGGCACTTCTTATATACTTTTATGGAGTTTTGCCGGCTTGTAGCACCCGAATAAGTTGTTAAAACGGGCCAATTTTTGCGATTCCTTGCGCATGTCGACTAGCTGTTACCGATTGATTTTATTCCACTATGCTTGCTGTTGCCTTTAGAAGGAATGGAGTGATGTAAATGATTGTGTTCTGCTTCGGAATTTTCTGTTGGGGTCACTCATGCATGTATGGTACGTGCATTGGAGGTTCTAGCGTTGGTGGGCAGTTTTGTTTGTTCGAATGGATATGGGAGCGCGAATCTTGAACTTTTGCTTGTGCTTTACTTAGTTGCGGTGGTTTGCTGGGTGTTGGTCGATGGGCTGATGTAATAGCTTACTGGGATATGGAGTATTAGGTGTTTGATTTAATGAAAAAGGTAGGTCTTTCTTAAATTTCTTATCGCTATCATCTATGTTGTTTTCCTGTTTATTATGCTTTTTTCATTGTTTCCTTGCAAAAAGAAAATAAAATTTTCGAACCAATTGTTTGTAATTTGGGACGATACCCAGCTTAAGGTGCCACCAATTGTGCAACTTCATATGTTATGCTTCTGGCATCAACATTTTATTTTTTCTTGTCTTTTGACAGGCTGAAAGAAGAGCTGGAACATGTCGACTTTCGTGAAACCAGAGAATGCATTGAAACGAGCTGAAGGTAATCTTGAGTTTCCTCTCTGCCAAACACATTTGGTTGGAAAAACATCATGAATCTCCTGCCTAGTATACTTTCTTTTCTTCCTTTGAAGTTCTTTTGAGAGAATAGTTAGTTATTTTGTTAGAGTCCTTTTTCTCAACATGGAGTTTTGCTGACAAAGTTTGTTACTGTGTGGATGCAGAGCTGATAAATGTTGGGCAGAAGCAAGATGCTCTTCAAGCACTTCATGATCTCATTACCTCGAAGAGATCCCGAGCGTGGCAAAAGACCCTTGAGAGGATTATGTTTAAGTACATTGAGCTATGTGTCGATATGCGCAGGGGGAGGTTTGCCAAGGATGGTCTGATTCAGTATCGCATTGTATGTCAACAAGTGAATGTGACCTCTTTGGAGGAGGTGATCAAGCACTTCATGCATCTCTCAACAGAGAAAGCAGAGCAGGCGCGAAGCCAGGCACAAGCCTTGGAAGAAGCTTTGGATGTTGATGATCTTGAGGCAGATAAGAGACCAGAGGATTTAATGTTGAGTTATGTCAGTGGAGAGAAGGGAAAGGATAGGTCTGACAGGGAGCTAGTTACTCCTTGGTTCAAGTTTCTGTGGGAAACATATAGGACGGTGCTTGAAATATTGCGAAACAACTCAAAGTTGGAGGCTCTTTATGCGGTAATTTCTTTGGGACATTTGTCAAAGCATGTTGTTAATTATATGTATTCGTAGGAAGGCAGTTTGAAGTTGTCGATCTATGTAGTCTCTAGCAATATATGGTTGTGATAGTGTTCTATATTTATACTGAAGTTCTTATACTGTAGGCCTCTTCTACCTGTTTTAAAATTTTTAATGCGAATGTCCTCACCGTTGCATTTTATAGGACATTCAGGTAGATGATAAATGGATATTGCCAGCTCATTTCTCTCTAGTCAGATTATGCAAAAAATTTTAGACCACGAGGCAACTTCTTGATGATCCTCATAGATGAATTTGGTTTTTTTTCTTGATTGGTAATGTGAGCTTTTATAGGATCAGGACAATAAAAGAGAACTATTTATGGTAACATAAAGGGAAAATTGTTGCTGAGTTCAAGTATGGTGTATCTGCAATTATCACAACAATCAGCTTTCTAGCAGAAGTCTGCATTTTATAACGTGTATCTTGTGTCATGGACAGATGACTGCCCACCGAGCATTCCAATTTTGCAAGCAGTATAAACGTACAACAGAGTTTCGGAGATTGTGTGAGATAATTCGAAATCATCTTGCAAATCTCAACAAGTACAGAGATCAAAGGGACCGACCTGATCTGTCAGCTCCAGAGAGTCTGCAACTTTACTTAGATACCAGATTTGAGCAATTAAAGATTGCCACTGAACTTGAACTGTGGCAGGTCTCTGTATAGTTATCAACTTTGGTATGGTTTCTTTTCTTTTTAGTTGTGTAATTGTCGTCCTCATAAAGTTTTATTCTTTCCTGCAGGAAGCTTTCCGCTCAGTTGAGGATATTCATGGATTGATGTGCATGGTTAAGAAAACCCCCAAGGCATCCTTGATGGTGGTTTACTATGCAAAATTAACTGAAATCTTCTGGATTTCATCTAGCCATCTCTATCATGCTTATGCGTGGTTGAAGCTTTTTAATCTTCAGAAAAGTTTTAACAAAAACCTAAGTCAGAAGGACTTGCAACTGATTGCATCATCAGTTGTCTTGGCTGCACTTTCTGTTGCCCCATATGAGCGCACTCGTCATGCATCGCATATGGAGTCTGAAAACGAGAAGGAACGCAATTTGAGGATGGCTGATCTTATAGGATTTAACGTTGATCCCAAACTTGAGAGTAGAGAGATGGTAACTATACTTCAGTGCCCCTCATAGTAATTAATATTTAGTTTGGGCTTTATTAATATTCTTCTTTTTTTCACAGCTTTCCCGGTCATCTCTCCTCTCTGAACTGGTAAGATCGGAAGTATCTTTTCATAGTTACTTCTTAATAGTTTGAGGTGGATATGTACTCTTGCTGTTATTTCGTGCCAGAATTCACGACTTTGCATTCGTACTAGCCACGATTTTTATTCTGTATAAATCTAAGCGGTGCAGAAGTTTATTTATCACATTTTTGCATTATTCTATTTATTCTCATTGCTTTTTGGTGCCTATATTTTACAAAACTGCAGGTTGCGAAGGGTGTCCTTAACTTTGCTACTCCTGAAGTGAAAGATCTTTACCATCTTTTGGAGCATGAGTTTCTTCCGCTGGATCTTGCAATGAAGGCGCAGCCCTTGTTAGTTAAAATTTCCAAACTTGGGGGTAAGCTTGCTTCCGCATCTTCTGTGCCAGAAGTGCAGTTGGCCCAGTATGTTTCTGCTCTGGAAAGAATTGCCACCCTGAGGTTGCTTAAGCAGGTACTTTAAAGTGCTCTACATTGTTTATTGACTCTCATTATGGGTACTATAAAGAAATATTTCTATGTCATTCTTGTGGAAAATGTTGATGAATTTAATTTGTTCTTTCTTTCTTATTTCAGATGTCCCAGGTGTATCAAACTATGAAAATTGAGAAGCTATCACAGATGATTCCCTTTTTTGATTTTTTGGTTGTCGAGAAGATTTCAGTGGACGCTGTAAAGCACAGCTTTATTTCTTTGAAAGTTGATCATGCCAAAGGTGTTGTTTTGTTTAGCAATCAGGTTAGTTATTTTCTTGGTGTGATTATTTGCATGGTATGCCAGGATGTAGACTTAGATTCTTACATAATGTCTGTCAGTATACATTTGCTATAGAAGAGTTTGATGTGGTAGAGGTACTTATCTTGGAAAACAAATCATGTTGCTTGGTAGTTCACTTTACTAACCTGAAAAAAGAAAAAGTTTCTGTGTCATCTTATCTTGAAGTTGAGTGTGTTTAAGGGTCTACCGCCCATCTTGATGTAAGAAAGTGGATCATAAGGAACAATTTGGTAAAGGTTGGAGACTTGTCTTGTCATGTGATATTAGTCAATCTTGAAACTTTTGTGGTGAGTTTTTCACTTTCCTTCTTAGTGTCATGGCATATGGGTGGCTGTGTAGATGGAGAAATACTGTCAAGCTTTTGGAAGGTTTATTTTTCCTTCTACTTTTCGAGAGTGGCTTGTGCCACTGATAAACCGATGGGTCATTAACAAGATTAATTTCCATGTGCTATCTGTAGTTGTGTACTGAATTTCGCGGAAGCATGCATAAAATTCTTGTCGCTAATAGTGCATGACATGTTCACCTTTGTGATTTTTGTAATATAAGTCTATGGTGATCTTTGCCTCCCTCTTGATAGCACTGTTGTCAAATGTGTACTTCAGTTCTGTGCATCAGTCTTTGTCTTTAAGTTTACCCGAGCTTTTGGATCATTTGAACCGTAAGTGATGTATAGTTGTAATTTGCTTGTATTATGTTGATGGAATGTCTTAGCCTACATCTCTGTTTGAGACATCTGTCTTGTTGATTGTGGGGTTGCTACCTTATTATTCTTGCATCATTTCTTTTAGGGTCTTGAATCTGATGCCTTGCAAAATCACCTGGCACTGCTTACTGAGAACTTGAATAAAGCAATGGCCATGATATACGCTCCTGTCAAGAAAGGGTCAAAGTTAGGTGAAATGTTGCCAGGTTTAGCAGAGACTATAGACAAGGAACACAAGAGACTTCTTGCTCGGAAATCAATTATTGAGAAACGTAAAGAAGAACATGAGCGACAGTTGCTTGAAATGGTAACCTGCTTACTCTTGACTTGATTCTGTTGCTTCAATGCTTGAATGCTCACATACTCGACTCCATTGCTGTGAGTCATTCTCATTTAATTTTCTTTTTTTTCTCAAAGGAACGTGAGGAGGAGTCAAGGAGGCTAAAGCTGCAGAAGATAACTGAGGAGGCAGAGCAGAAGAGGCTTGCGTCTGAGTTTGAGCAAAGGAAGAATCAAAGGATCCTTAAGGAAATAGAAGAAAGGGAACTTGAAGAAGCACAGGCCTTGCTTCAGGAAGCTGAAAAACGCAGTAAAAAGAAGGGAAAGAAGCCAATTCTAGAAGGAGTATGTTGAAGATGTCTTTCATATCCTATTTTTATAAGTGGGGAGACATCTTCTGATGCTTTTTGTGCAAATTTTTCAGGAAAAGGTGACGAAAGAATCGTTGATGGAGCTTGCTAGGAGTGAGCAACTTAGGGAGAGGCAGGAAATGGAGAAGAAATTGCAAAAGCTAGCAAAGACAATGGATTACTTAGAAAGAGCAAAGAGAGAGGAGGCAGCTCCATTGATTGAAGCTGCATTCCAGCAGCGATTGGTTGAAGAGAAGGTGCTTCATGAACACGAGCAGCAGGTGTGTTTTTGAACTTCTGCAAAAGCTAACTTTACATGTACACAAGATGGTATTATATTATACAGAGAAATGCACATCTGCGAGGCTTCTTCTGATAAAGTAGGTTGGCGTATTATGTGGTATAAAAAATTGACATAATATAGTATTATCCATTCTGAAACCGACTTAAATGGGTTCTGTAGTCTGATTATCGTTTTTCATGGTAATTTTCAGCAAGAAATTGAGCTAAGCAGGCAGCGGCATGATGGGGACCTCAAAGAGAAGAATAGGCTTGCCCGTATGCTAGACAACAAGGTCAGAACCCAGAGTGTTGACATTTAGCAAACCTATTCTTGTGTTGGCTAAGACCCTTTTTTTTTTTTTAAAAATTATTATCTGCAACGTTATTGGATTGATCTTGACACATGCACAATCTCTTTTTCAGGCGATATTCCAAGAAAGAGTCATGAGCCGCCGTCAGGCAGAATATGACCGGCTAAAGGCTCAGAGCGAGGAGCAAGTTAGGCTGGAACTCCAGGCCAGGAAACAGCAGAGAGAAGCAAAGAGGAAGAAACTGTTCTTTTTGACAGAAGAAGAGAAACGGCGTCAAAGGTTACTTGAAGAGGAGGAAGCTCGAAGGCGTGAAGGTACTTTAATCTAAATAATTAATATCTCTGAGTCCCATTAGCCCTTCTCTCTTCCAAAAGCTCCTATGGTGGAGAATTATAGTGCTTTTGTAGTCCTTTGGCAGGCAACATTCATGGCCCTGGTTACAATAGATCTTTGAATTTTCATTTCTCTTGTTATATGTTAGATTTATGGATTTGTTATGATCGCGCTGTGGACATCCTCATGACTGAGGCATTTAAAACTTGCAGAGGCTGAGAGGCGCCGTAAAGAAGAAGCTGAAAGAAAAGCTAAATTGGATGAGATTGTTGAGAAACAGAGGCAAAGAGAGAAGGAACTGGAAGAGAAAGAAAAGCAATGGAAAGAGACTATCTTGGGCCACTCCAGGCCAGTGGAGCCTCCCCCTGCTTCTACTCCTGTTGAGCCTGCTGCTGCCCCTGCCGCTGCCCCTGCTGCTGCCGCTGCCCCTGCCGCTGCTTCAAATCCTGGAAGGTATGTGCCCAAGTTCCTTAGAGAGAGGACTGAAGGCCCAGGAGGCGCACCTCCACCAGAGCCTGACCGCTGGGGCAGTAGAGGCAGACCGGACGACCGCTACTCCCAGCCTGGTGACAGATGGCGCAGTGATGACCGTAGGCCTTCTGCCTTTGGTGGCGGCTCAAGGTCCACCTGGTCATCATCGAGGCCACGCCCTGGAGAACGCTGAAAGTGGTAATAGCTGTTCAATCAAGTTCTCTCGGACCGTCCATCTTTTCAGGAGAGCAGGTTTGAACCCCCATGTGGCTGGCAAGGAAATGGTTTTGCCATAATTTTGAGGAATGATTGTTAAGTTATTGTTTCTCCTGTCTACTATATGAGTAAAAATAATTTTGTCTTCTATTTAGAACGCGGCCCATTGCTCGTACATTCACCTGCTAGGGCATTGGTCCCCAATGAATTTATCCCGTGGATATTGATGTGTTGAGTTTTGTGTTAAAAGACCTTTCGGCCGAATGTTCAAGATCTAGTTTGTTCCCTCACTTGTGCGCCTGCTCTAGTTATCCTGGTTCTCTTTTATGTTGTGCATCTCCGTGTGTGCCGGCTGAGATTTTTCAAAAAAAAAAGGAAAAGAAAATAAAGTCATTGATAAATTGTCTCCTTTTCTTCCTCTATTTTAGTATGTATTTTTCGTTAATTTTTTTCAAAGTCTCAAGAGTCGTGGAACTGTCGAAAATAGTCAACTGCCCGCTACCCAAAACTGAAAAAAAAATGCCCAAATTTACTTACAAAATGTGCGCGCTCCCACGCGTGGCACGTGCTGGTCATAGTTTGCTCGATTAGTTTAAAGGTCTGACTTATCGATTGATTATAGCATTTCCATCCTTTACCTTTTTTTGAATTTTTCCCTCCTTTCTAGTTTTTTCTTTCTCTTTTTGGGCAGCTGGCGGCCACTAGCGATCACAGGCTACACCTGGGCGAGGCGACCCTCTCCTTGGGTGAGATTGCCCTTGGCAAGGCCAGCCCTCCAGATCCCCTCACTAGTGGCTAGTAAGGAATTGCCTCGCCTTGGCGAAGTGACCCTCGATCAGAGGATTGCGGGCCTTGCTGGTAGTTGGTGAGGGCCTGAGCCCTCGTTAGTGCTTGTCTGAAAAGAAAATTGAAAGAAAGATAATTTAAAATTAAAATTATCTTTTGACGAAAATACATTTGATCAGTCGTAATATCTAATGGTGGATAGCTCGTAAGGTTAGACCCTTATTTAAAATTATTATCGTCATTTTAAACTTTTATTTGAGATTGACATGATTATTTTAAATCTTTATTTCATAAAACAAGTGCACTTCACACTTTAATTTAGAATTTTTGCTAATAGTCTCAAAGTGAATTTGCGCTCTCTACTTAAAACGAGAGAAAGAAAGGGAAAGGGTTCAAGTCTGAAAAAAAGGAAAAAAAAAAAAAACCATTTACTACGTTGAATTTATAACCGCTCCTTCACTAAATTCCCTTAATTATTAACATAATGGAAAAGAACAATTAAATTACCTTTTATTAATTGTTTTATAGGTCGAATGTCTTTAGCCAGAAGAGAGGTAAGCGCTGTTTTTTTTCTCGTCTGAAGATTGCAGCCCTCATGAGTCGTCTTGGGTCTGTCCTCGCGAGATTGACATCAACTGCCTGAAAAAAAAAAAAAGAAAAAAACTTTTTTTTATCTAACTCAAAAGGTTAGTAACTTAATTTCCAAAAATCCAAAAAACGACTCTCCTATGAGTCACTTCGTTTCATTCTTTTTTCTTTATCATTTTTTAAATAGAGATGAGCGGTTCTCCAGATTCTATACGGATTTCACTTGAAACTTACCTATTGCAGTAATTTTCTTATTTTTTAGAACTTGAAATAGGTTCCACCTATATTATTATAATAATCACACCTAATCTATTGATCATAACTTATATTTAGACACATGAATAATATAAATATTAACAAAATAAAAGTCTCATGTTATCAAATAGAAAGACAAGTGGGTCCAAATTACACCATAAAATACATATAAAAAAGCATAAATTTATTTCAAGTTTTAAATTTCGAAGAACTTGAAACCTCCCTATCGGAAGAAGTTTTTCAATTTTTGAAGTCTATAACTTACCTTATATACTTCAAAACTTGGCCATCAGTCCAATTTTTCGGTTCCAGACTTTACCTTGAATTCATGATGCTTTACCCTGGTTATTGACCCAAACTTCACCATTCCCATCTCATCTCTCTCTCGACCCTCTCCCTCACTCCCCCTCACGCAGCTGCTCGGCCCACGACTCTCCTTCCCGGCACGGCGGCTTTGGCGGCGGACGGCAACTGTGGTAAATCAACGACCTCGACCGACTGTAACACAAGCGTCCGCTAGGTCGATCCTTTATAAGTTGGCCGCACGTTTTTCCGGAGTGTTTCTTTTTATGTACTCTCTTTTTGATGAATAGTTTTGATGCGGATCACTTGGGTTCTAGGCGTTTGAGGAGAGGTTTCGTCGTGGTAGGTTCGGGTGGTGATCGTTGGATCTTAGGCGAGAGTTGAGAATCCTCTAGTTTTAGATGCGTGAGACACATTGTCAATTGAGCTGGTAAATATCCATCGTATGATTGATGGAGATGCATTCGTTTGCGTAAAAAATGGCCGAGGAACAGCACTTTTTATATGCTTGATGGAGTGTCGCCGGGTCATAGCACCAAAATAAGTTCTTGAAACAAGCCAATTTCGCAATTCCATGCGCATGTCGACTACCGGTTACCGATTGGTTTTACTCCGCTAGGGTTGTTGTTGCTTTAGAAGGAGTGGAATGATATAATGATTGTGTTCTGCTTCAGATTTTCTGTTAGGTCATCCGTGGGTGTATATTATCAGTCGATGTTGCTGAATTTATCGCCGTATTTTGGTACGTGCACTTGCATTGAAGGTTCTAGTGTTGGTGGGCAGTTTTGTTTGTTGAATGGGTACGTGGGAGTGAATCTTGAACCATTGCTTGTGCTTTATTTAGTTGTGGCGGTGTACCGGGTATTGGTTGATGGGCTGATGAAATTGCTTACTAGGGGATATGGAGTCATAGGTGTTTAATTTAATGAAAAGGCAGGTCTTTCTTAAATATATTATCTCTATCTTCTATGTTTTCTTCATGGTTATTATGGTTTCCTTTTTTGTTTCCTTGCAAACAGAAAATAAATTTATTGAACCAATTGCACAGTACCCAGCTTAAGGTGCCAACAATTGTGCAACTTCATATGCCATGCTTGTGGCATCGACATTTTATGTTACCTCAACTCTTGACAGGCTGAAAGAAGAGCTGGAACGTGGCGACTTTTGTGAAACCAGAGGATGCATTGAAACGAGATGAAGGTAATCTTGAGTTTCCTCTTTGCCAAACATATATTCTAGTTTGGTCGGAAGAACTTAATGAGTCTCATGCCTAGTATACTTCTATTTTTTTCCCTTTGAAGCTCATTTGAGAGAATATTTAGTTATCATATTAGTCACAGTCCTTTTTCAGAACATGGATTTTTGCTGACAAAGTTTGTTTTTGTGTGGATACAGAGGAGGAGAAACGGCATCAAAGGTTACTTGAAGATGAGGAAGCTCGAAGGCGTGAAGGCATTTTAATCTAAATAACCAATGTCTCTAATTCCCATTCCCCCCTCTCTTTCAAAATCTCCTATAGTGGAGAATTCCAGTGCTTTTATAGTGCTTTGGCAGGCAACTATCATGGCCTTGGTTACATTGGGTCTTTGAATTTTCATTTCTCTTTGCTACTCGTCAGATTTATGGATTCATTATGATTGCATTGTGGACGTCGTCATGACTGAGCATTTAAAACTTGCAGAGGCCGAGAGGTGCCACAAAGAACAGGCTGAAAGAAAAGCTAAATTGGATGAGATTGGTGAGAAACAGAGGCAAAGGGAGAGGGAACTGGAAGAGAAAGAAAAGCAATGGAAAGAAACTATCTTGGGCCCCTCCAGGCCGGTGGAGCCTCCCCCTGCTTCTAACCCCACTGTGGCGGCGGCTGCTGCCACCCCTGCTGCTGCTGCTGCCGCCGCCGCCACTGCACCTGCTGCTGCCGCCACTCCAAACCCTTTCAGGTATGTGCCCAGGTTCCTCAGAGAGAGGACTGAAGGCTCAGGAGCCGCACCTCCACCGAAACCCAACCGTCGGATGTATGTGCCCAGGTTCCTCACAGAGAGGACTGAAGGCTCAGGAGCCACACCTCCACCAAAACCCGACCGTCGGAGTAGTAGAGGTAGACAGGACGACCGATACTCCCAGCCTAGTGACGGATGGCGCAATGATGAGCATAGGCCCTCCTCCGCCTTTGGCAGCGGCGGTGGCGGCTCAAGGTCCACCCAGTCATCATCCAGGCCATCGCACGATGGAGAACGCTGAGAGTGGTAATCGCTGTTCAATCAAGTTCTCTCGGACCGTTCCATCTTTTTGGGAGTGCAGCTTTGAACCCCCATGTGGCTGGCTAGGAAATGGTTTTGCCATAATTTTGGGGAATGATTGTCAAGTTATTGTTTCTCCTGTTTGCTATATGAGTAAAAATAATTTGGTCTTATAATTAGAACGCGGCCTGTTGCTTGTACAGTCACCCACTGGGGCATTGGTAGCCAATGAATTTACCTTGTAAATATTGATGTGTGAGTTTTGTGTTAAAGGACCTTTTGGCCCAATGTTCAAGATCCCTCGCTTTTGCGTCTGCTTCATCCTAGTTCTCTTTTGAATTGTGCATATCCTGCCCTTAAAGTGAGATACGTAGACCACTTTAGCACAATGAGTTTTGGTCACTTGAGAGATATTGATGTTAGCTCTCAACTCAAATCTTGTCTTAGAGATCCTTTCATGACAACGATCATCCTATCCTTAGATTCTTATAACGAACGCCTTAATGTTTCTGCAATAAGTAAATTATATCGACTCTTATGCATCTCACATTTCATCTTAATGTAGCGAAATCCTATTACCTTTTAAGGATAATGACATGAATGGTTCCCGAACTTTTGCCTAATGTGTAATTTGATTTATAAGCTTTTAATTTGTTCATATTCAGGGATTGAATTGAATATGTGCCAAAAGTCGAGGGACTCCATTGAACAAATTAAAAGTTTAAACATCGCATCGCACATTGAGCTAAGGTTTATGGATCATATTGAACAAATTAAATTGCATATTGGATCAAGAAGGGGTGTCAATTGGTCAGTTCGATTCGGTTATTTTGAAAAACCGAATTGGTTAGTTTGAAAAACCGAATTGAACCGTTGGGAAAAACTTCCGAATCGAACCGAATACGAACTGAACCGAAATTTTGGTTCGGTTCAGTTCGATTTTTCGGTTTTTGTTTTTTAGCTTTCGGTTTTCAACTTTGCATTTGTTTTTTTTTTTTTGTATATATTTTTCATTTCCAAGAAATAAGCTCTTATTGGTTTGTTGGTTCCATTCGGTTCGGTTAATCGATAAAAACCAAATTAATAAAAAAAATTTCGATTTTTAATGAGAACCGAACCAAAAAAATTGAATTTTTCGGTTCGGTTCGGTTTTTGACACCCCTAGGATCAAGGTTCAAGATTATTTGTGTCAATTTCTCTACCTTTTATTGCTAGGAAATAATGAGACCGTGGCACTAGCTCGCGTTTAGTGGATGAGAAATTCATCCTTAGGTGATGTTATATAGAGTAGCTGGATAATGTTATGCATCGAAACAAAGACCGGGCTATGCGACATACCAGGAAAATGAGCTAGCCGGCGGTTGATGACTGTTGCCATTAGGCGTGCCAGCTCAGTTGTGGGAATTACACCCACCCTCACTCATCCCAAGCGCGGGAGACTACTATATCTCCTTACCCGGAGGTAGCCAAGACCAAAGTCTTGACGTCGTGTCTACCTTCACCACTGTAAGGTCCCCTAATTCCTTGTCTATCTTTGTTGGGATATAATAGCGGAAACGATAGGATCTTGCAAATTACGTCAACGAGAAATCGCCAGAGAATTAAACGAGAAAATCAGGACACCAGAAATTTACGTGGTTCGGTCCGAGTATCGGTACCTATGTCCACGGGAAGAGCCAGCAGCAAATAATCCACTAAAATCGGAGAATCAGAGTTTACAATCGCTCAATCGCTCAAGTGTTTCCCGCACCTAGATTTAATCCCAAACCCTAAGTGTATAAATAACAACTCAATTGGGAATAAACTCACGGCACAAATTACCGTGCTACAAAACTCTCTACGTACGGCTTCGCGAGGCTTCAAGATCTTGTGGATCTTCTTCAAGCGGCGTGGACGTCTTCTCACGTACGTAGGAAATCGGCGGACGTTCGCATGAACGTGGGTTCTCTTGTGCGGCTACGTTCTTCCTTGGACGCTCGTATGTGCAGAACCCTCGGCCAAGAAGAAACTCTCTGCTTCTTTATATATGTGGGCCCAAGTCAAAGGCCCACCACCACTTTTGAATTCCTACGCATGGAGTACTTCACGCCGAACGTGTGTAGAGTTTGCCCAAGGTCAAACCTTTGACCTTGGGCCCCACCATTAATCATCCACGTTCAGAGGCTTCACGGCTTCATTCTTCTTTTCCAATTCGGATTCCGCAACAGCAAAGAAGAAAAGTTTCACTCCTTTTATTTTTTATTTTTTATATTTCTTCTTTTTAGCGAAAAACTCGAGACATGATTTAACATCTTTGTCTTCCCGATAGAGAGAGAATATGGAGGATAGCACGGGGTCTCCCACCCAAGGGTAGTTCTCCCGCTTGTTTTCTCCTTAAGCCTTTTAAAAACATGCCTAGGTCCGTAATGGCCCTATTATCTAAACAAGAACCAACAAAGGAAATTACTGGGATATTCTCAAGCCTCAGTTGCAAGTTTGCAACTAGATAAACGAAATACAAAAATGGTTGAGCTGCTGGCGTGGCTGCCGCATACTCGCATCAATTCAAAGTGTTAAGTCATGATTTGCTCCCATTGAAACCATTTGGTATAGTTTAGGGGATTAGTTTTAACATTTACCAAAAAATTTCGAGCACCAGATAGATTAAATTAAAAATTCAAGGACAATGTTCCCTATATGATTAAAATTTCAGAGATAATGTTGAACAAAAGAGAAATCGAGCGATGACATTATATATCGAACTAAAGTTCTTGGACGATCTGTCTAATTATTCCTTTGGAAAGTACCTCTGGGCGGAGATGGGCCAGTTCCGCACACCGATTACCGGGTCAGAACCCACGTTGGACGGGGTCATTTTCTTAAACCCTTCTTGTATCCCCGTCCTCCTCTTCGAGGGCGAGAGAAAGTCTCTGCTCGGGAAGAGCGCGAAATGAACTCCCTCGCCGCGAGATTCGCCAGGCTCCTCAGAGCCTCCGCCGCCTCTCAAGGTTTCGTTTTTCTCCTCCTCCTTTTCGTGTAAATTTAAGCGACGAGACCTCCGTCATCCGTTCCTCTTCCTCGTCTAGTCCGACGTCTTGATACGTGCGAATGCGAGTTCGAGGAACGTTGAACTGAACTATTGTCGTCCCGACTGTTGGATCATAGTACTTCGTGCTTTTGGGTTTTTCTTTTTAGTGACGGGAAGTCGGTCGATGCGGTTGGTTATTTAGATAGAGCCGTGGGTGGTCGAAAAATGGTGGGTTTCTTCTCTGCGGCATTCCGTCGAGCATCTTATGTGCGGGAGAGCTTGCGGTTGTTGTGGTTTCGTTCGTGCGTTTTCCTTGCGATTTATTGATGGCGATAGCTTGCGTGGAGTAGTGAGCCTGACGGGCGTCGATCTTTTCCGTGTTTGCAGAGCTGGGTGTGCGCGGAGCGTCGAGGTGGCGGTACTCGACCGAGGGTTTGGGTAGTGAGAAGGATGAGGAGAAGAAGGACGACGATGTGGCTGATGAGGATGACGGCATTCTAGGCGGCAAGAATGAGTTACAGCCGCATGGCGTGGATCCAAGAAGAGGTTGGGGTTTTCGTGGGGTGCATAAGGTGAGCGTTGGTCTCTTCTGTGAGGAAATAATCGGACAGAACGGTATCTGTTATATGATTGAGCAGGCAGCCATAAATTCTGCATTGGTTTGCATTTGCATATGGAAATTATTCAAGTGTTGGAACCGGAGTTTTGTATTGTTCAATGGTCATTGTTGGTTCTCCAAGGAGCTAAATTTCTCAGTATTGGTTAGATTGATATCATTGAACCTTTGTGGTTTATATTCTACTCTACACCTCACGATGTCAAACCAAAATATGTGGTCAGAGACCGTATTTTGATGTTCCCCCAAAGATGTCCATTAAGATATCTGGTTTACAATGACAGCCGGATATGGGATGTGAGTTAATTTATGTTAGTGAGTGTATATGCAGGCAATTATATGTGGAAAAGTTGGGCAAGCCCCTGTCCAGAAGATTTTGAGGAATGGCTATACTGTAACTATATTTACGGTCGGAACGGGGGGCATGTTTGACCAAAGGACTGGAGGAGAGAAAGACTCACCAAAACCTGTTCAGTGGCATCGGATTGCTGTGCATAATGGATCTCTTGGAGCCTATGCAGTACAACAACTTGCTAAAAAGTATGTCAACATCTGCTGAAATGCACAAACCCACCTCTCTCTTACCTCCATCTCTCTCTCTCTCTCTCTCTCTCTCTCTCTCTCTCTCTCATATTAAAGTACATTTCATGTAGCTCGGCAGTTTACGTTGAGGGCGACATCGAGACTAGGGTATACAATGACAGTATCAATGGCGCAGTTAAGAGTATTCCAGAGATATGTGTCCGGTTTGATGGTATGCCATCTCCTTCAATCTCCTATCTTGTTGGACTGGGTGCTTTCCACCATTGATTAGTAGGCATATTTAGTGAGTACATTGGGATATTTATAGCTGAATTATAATGAGAAGATGATTTGAATGAGCAGCTGTTAATTCCACTGCAGAGTTAGGATCACCTTGAAATTCTCTCTCTCTCTCTCTCTGCATTAATCTTCCACCGTGTGGATGCTTATGAGGGACGACTGCTTTGATTCTATTTGCTGTAATTCGCTCTATAGTTGCAGTTCTGGAAGATCTTAAGTCATCTTCATGGTGCATGTACCCAGCATCGCATAAATGTGCCTAGAATGAATGTTTTGGGTTAGATGAGGACTATGGAAGTCCCTGTTTCTAGTTCGTTATAGCAGCTTTTGCATATCTATTTAGATAGCATCAAACCATGCCTAGGATGCAATTTTTAATGGGAAATTATAACAAGTAGCTCAGAATGGTAAAACCTGTAAGTTGCAATTAATAGTTCATGAGAGATTTTCACTTGTACGAGTAAGTTATCTGTTTGGCATGGCTCTTAATTTCAAGACAAGCTGACACAATAAGATTTCAAAATCATCATATATCAACAACAAATCGGAATCATGGTATTTCTTAATTGAAATGTAAGATTGAACAACTCGACATCAGTTTTAGTTGGAGGCTGATTTGATCTTATATCTCAGTTCATCTCATATCTCCAGTACAACTCATTTCTCAATTTTATCTACAAAAGAAGTTCTGTTTCTTTGTTCTATGTGTTGATCAAATTTTGGCTTTACTTTGGCAATATCTGGATATAAGTTAGTAGATATGGAACCTGAAAAAGATGTTCATGCATAGGTTTTAATGTTGTTGTATTTGAATCTGTTTACGCATTCTTCGGAGTGATGAAAAGTGGACAATAGTATGCTATTGCAGTCAGTATCAAAGCTACATTCTTTATGTTGGCACTACTGCATGATTGTAGGTTGGGAGTTCTGTGGTTGAAATTTCACAGAGGACATTTGGCTTTTCTATTTTGCTGCTTATGTCTTTTTTCCCAACTTCTGTAGGTAAGGTCCGTCTGATAAAAGCAGGAGAAAGTGCCAGCAAAATTTCTTTAGACGATTTTAGTGAGTCCTTTTCTCATATTGGTTTCGACGACTGTTCTAGATATTGTACTCTATTTCCTTTTGTTATTAAATTTGAATCTAGGTGCAAGGATAGGAGAACCTTTTTCCTCCGATTCGGCAGTTATATGTTGCTTTTTGTTTCATTCTTAATATTCCTTCATATTATTGCAAAAGAATGCATAATAATATGTGCTAAATTGCCTGGCAGGGGACTTATTTTGACCCAATTTGCCCTGCTGTCAAAACCTCATTCTCTAAGACACCCAGCAGCCGAATCTTTATAAACCTTGTAAGAAGGATGTTTTGCTGTTAACTGGCCGAAGTAATTCTTCACTGTTTTGATGTTCTAATACAGATCTCTCTCTCTCTCTCTCTCTCTCTCTCTCTCTCTCTCTCTCTCTCTCTCTCTCTCAATATTAGGTGGGATTACATTCAAGTGCACTGGTGATATTACCAATTTATTTCTATGTAATTGTTGAGTATATGTGACATTAGAAGCTCCATCAATTTTTTTAGTTTGTGAAACATTTGCCGCACCATTTCTCTTGTTAATCATGATCGCAGATCATCAGCTTTAGCACCCAATTCAAAACCTGGATAATTTTATTTTTGGAACTATAGAAAGTTGTATAATTATCTTAAAAGGCCATAACTTTGGATTTCTATGCAAAGTCCTGCTGTCACTGAGCTGTATATTTGAGTTTGCTTCTCTTTCTCCATAGGTTAGATTGAGCTTGCTGAACATTGATTTGGTCTGATAAATGGCTAGTAATCTTTTCTTTTTTGACGTTGGCGAGCTGCTTTTAATCTGCTTTGTTCAGAGTTGATCTTTGACAGCACTTCTTTGATGTTTCCTAAAGCTTCGTATTTTATGAGGACTCAGACATAGCACATCACATATGCTTTTGTCAGGTTCACCATAATTCGGCAGATAGCATCTAGCTTCATTATTTTATATGCTTTAGACGTGCACTCAAAAAGATCAACCTGCGAATCGTGGCGACATCTTAGCCTTAATGGCCACCAAAAAGCTTTATTTAAAGCTTCTCACCATTTTTGTTGGACCTTTGTTCTTGCCAGAAATTGTCATAGCGTATTTGTTTATTGATTGGGAACTGCTCTAGGAAATTTGTTTATTGATTGGACACTGCTCTAGGAAATGGGAGCCCTCGAAATGCAAGTGACCGCTTTAAAATTTCTAAACAGGGAAAGTGGGACAGGTGGCCCTCCCATTTTATGATTTAGTGTCCTGATATGTGTCATCTTTGGATATGGATGAACCTGGTCTAATTAGTGAACAGAGACCCCCGGGCATTATTGTAATGAACTTGCTTCGTCTTCTTCCTTGGAGCATTTGTTCAAGTCATCGTTATAAACATCACAACCCCTGTCCTATGATGAACCGAACCGACATTTCCATATGTTCTCAATTTTTCTGAATACATATACATATTGTCTGGACCATCAGGAATACCTTATGCCCCGAGGCGAATAATCTGGATTGAATTGGAGAGAAAAATAGTACGGGCATGAACAGTTACTTGCATTAAGACAAATATCTGCATTTTATATCCTCCCTCTCTGTGTTTTTCTATTTCTTCTTCTTTTTAATCATGCTAATTACAGTTCGATTTTCATTTCTTAATTAGTTCCGACTGATGTCAGTGGTGTCCTCAGACCACATAATGGAAATAATGACAGGACAAGTAGAAGGATTTAGTATTCAGCAGGAGTTTCTATTGGTTGACTGTTGGTACGGATAAACTGTCAACCCACTAATGACATTACAGATTCATGGATTTGAAACTAAATGAATGGTTACCCTGCATTATTCCGAAGAAGTAGCCAAAACACTGACGGGTGTCTAATTCTAGTGATGATTGGACCAGCTAAAAGTGCACTACAGATGAAATTTTAAACAATAGCCCCTTTTGGTCGTGCTCCACAATCCCTTGCGCTCTCTTACCAAAGAGATGCTATATATAGAGTGCCCTAGCTCTGAGCTTTCCATGTTCTAAACACTTGTTTTTTCACTCACTTCAGCTTCTGATTGAGGATGGAGCTTGTGATATTTCTCTTGCTCGTTTCAGTGGCCCAAGTGTCATCTCTTACTCCATGCCCTAAATGTGGGAGCATGGAGGTTCCATACCCACTTAGCACAGATGACAGCTGTGGGGACCCTAGGTACAAGGTGTACTGTAAGAATGGAGGTCTAGAGTTTCTGTCGGCTGGAGGAACTTACTATGAAGTCCTCAGCATTGACCCTAGTGCTGACAAGCTTGTCATAAGTCCGCCCATGATACGGAGTAATACATGTAATTCGTCTGACCTTAGTGTAGGAGGCTTGAGTCTGGATGAGAACTTGCCATTTAACATATCTTCTCACAACACTGTGATTCTGCTGAATTGCTCGGACATCCTCCAGCTTTCGCCATTGAATTGTTCTTCACACAGCTTTTGTAGGGCTTATGAGAACAATGTGGTGGAAGCAAGAGGGTGTAAAAACACTCTTTGCTGTCATTACTTGAAAGATTCGGCCATGACCTCACATAGAATTAGGATTAGGGTTGGAGGGTGCACTGCTTACACTTCCGTGGTGAATATTAAGCCTGACGATCCAGTTGGTTCATGGAATTACGGTATTGAGCTGCAATGGGTCCGTCCAAGTTGAGGTTTTCTGTCCAGGTGCAGACCAAACGCAGTACTGTGTAATTTTTCAAGGGGAGGGGTTTAAAGTCTCTGAAGCTGTTGCTTCTTTGCCATTAATAACACGGTGTCGTATCAACTCCGATGCATAGCAAGTTGTAAATTGAATAATGGTTGCATGTTCTGTCACGTTTGTTATTGGTCTGTGTTCCGTATCTTCTGTAATTGTCCATGCTCGGTCAGGTCCTGAGCATGACCTTATAAATAATAATGTCTCCTTGATCTTCTAGTATAAATCTCATTTTGGCTTTGTTTGCTGTCTGCCATGCATTTTTCATGGTCACTTCTCTCGCCAACAAAAATTGAATCTTCTTATGCGCCCCACACCCCCCCACTCTCTCTCTCTCTCTCGATAAGGGTTACTCAGTAACTTGAGAGTGCAAAAGTACGACTATCTACAATCAAAGCCGACATGCGCGTGCAAAAGATCACTTCTCTCAGCAAAAAACTTGACTCTTCTTATCTCTCTCTCTCTCTCTCTCTCTCTCTCTCTCTCTCTCTCTCTCTCGGTAAGGCTTACTCAGTAACTCGAGTGTGCAGAAGGATGACTCTCTATAATCAAAGCCATTATGCGTGTGCGAAAGAAGGAGAGATCTTTTAGATGGTAAATAAGGCACGGAAATATGCAGTCCCGGTGTCCCTTAGATAGTGTTTAGCTAATGACAGTGATCTTGTTCTCCTACCCAATATAAATAAATGACACCATTAGAACTTCCCAATAATTTTGATGAAGGAGATTTATATAGACAAACATAAAGAATTGACATGACAAGAACATAGTAAGTTCCAATTTTCAATCACTTGTAAAGTTTGAAACTCGTTTTAAAAGCCAACATTAACCTACAAGTGGTATTACAATTTGCATTAGATGGTGTGTCAAAAATTAAGGTTACTACCATAAAAAATCTCAAATTAATTTTCATGATGCATTTATTCCCAAATTAATTTTCATCTCATAAAAAATCATAAACTAGTGCCTCTTATCAAAATTTGCCATCTTTGATTGTTTTGTCTAATGTTCTATATGAATGTGCAGATTCATGTGGCAGACGACTACAAGACAAAGTAGACATGGAGAATGACAAATCAAATGTGGAAAATAATATACATTTTAATGGGATATTGGATAAAATGCAAACAAAGGGTAGATTTGGATTATAAGTGTCCGTCTAAGATTTTTTGTGAGATGGAAATTGTTAAGAAATATGCGTCACAAAATATTCGTTTGGGAATTTTTTATGTTATCATCTTTACAAACAACTATTAACCTGACTCACACTAACAGCGTGATTTGACACTGGAATCATCTGAGCTCCTTCAAACTTTGTACTAGATCAATTTTAACACATAACAAGAGACAAGCTATGTATTGTGTTCAACCATTATGATTTGAGGTTCAATTTTAGGTGACAAAGAAGAATCTATGCCCAAATACTCTTTTAGTTGGATTCTGTGCATTAAAGCGAAATGTGGCTCAAGCAACTTCCTTCTTACCATCTCTTTCTTTCATTCTCTTCGGACTTCTTCCTAGTGGAAAGTCAACAACTATACGCCTGTATATATAAGTCAAAGCATATCGAAATGAATAGATCTATAAAATGATGCAGATTGCATCGATTTTGTTATTTCTAAGTCTCAACATTTAGTAAGGCTGTCAAACTGAGTCAAAAGAGACGTACTTTCTCCATCTTTACGTAAATTTCAGAAAGGAAGTGAAAACAATAGAGAGAAAACAAAGTGTAAGAACCTCTCGGTAAGTACTGGATACAGCCGAAACAAATGGGTGCCGCATTATGAATCAACAGTCAGTCACTATGCTAAAAGAATACCTACCTGCAAATCGGCAAGTTCAAGGGACAACCATATCAAAGAAAAGGTGAAAAATTGGTAAACGTTCTTAGCGCCACTTAAGTAAATATAAAGTTACATAAAAATCCGGATTGATAGAAACCATAAAAGAGAAAGAAAGGGACAGAAAGACAGCAAATTAATGAAAGCGAGATTTTGTATTATAGCCAGAAAACTCAATCAAAAGTCTTACTATTCAAGCTTCACTTCTTTATACACGAACAGGAGGTGTTAGCAAGCAAATTATCAGGACCATACTTAACAAATTCGCTGCGTCTTCTAGTTAGTCAGTCCAACAGCTGAGCACAAACTGAAAATCAAACATGGACACTTGCAATCTCAGAAAACACCTGCTCCTCTATCTCAACTCTCACACGTTGACAATAATCACCACCGAAACAGGAAAACCAGGCGCTGCTCACACTGCCAGGGAAAAAAATCATATGACTATTTACTATACCAGACAATTTGCTATGAGGCCACCAAAGATCCGCCTGGCTTTTTTCCTTCCATGGCATCTTTCTTTTTCCGACAAGTTGTGCAGAGGAATGGCCCTTCACCTGACTCTGATGCGGGGGAGAAAAAGGGTCCAGAATTTGCTGTCAAGTTGTCAGCAGGAGGCTGATCCGCTTGACAGACTGCACATTTAAAAGTCCCGGGGTTTTGGTTTGAAGGAAAACCCTCACCTAGCCTGCAGTAATAATTACAGAACATTTAAAGAAGAATTAAAACTACCCATCCTTGAACTTCCCCCAGCAAGGCATCAATCTAACTTCACCAAACATTTTATTTTTCGGGGCCTATTATGCACGCAGGAAGCCTCTATTTAGCATGAACATCTTGGCAATCTATGACTTTGAACAGAATAATGTAAGTAGTCAAAACAACATCCTTTCACTTCTCCTTCATGCTTATGTAGTGTAAACTGCCAATATGAGCTACATCATCTTTACATGACACGGCCACTAGCACAAATTATTAAAAAGCAGTCCAATATAGTGTTTTGAAATAGCTATTGATGTTTCCTTCTAGATTTTGCCTATAAATTTGCCAGCTAGTGATTCCATAGATGAAAGACTAACCCTGATGACAAGACATTGATAAAGTAACCTTTCCCGTAACATCACATTCATGAGTTGGCATACTTCCCATGTTCATCCTCAAAAACAGCATATTATCTCCAATGGAAAACTTCACCTTTGCAAGGGAAAATAAGTACATCAAATATATGTTAAAAGGATTACCTCTCCGCCAGCATTGCAGAACCCTCTTCAAACAACTCCTCCATAGCCCCGACAGCACAAAGCTTACTGGTAGCTTTATTCGCACTCCAGGACTTCTTCCCTGACAAAAATGTACTGAGAAAACTCTGCTTCATTTTTAGTGTTGGTGGTATTACGGGGATGTCGGATGGGATAATATCAACAACCAGGCAGGTTGTATCATCTTTCAGGCCTCTTGACTGAAGTGCCTCCCGAACAGTAGAACAAGCATGATAACAAACATGGAGAAAAGTCATAAAGATTCCACATTTTAGAGATAACATAGGGAATTACCTTAACCACTAACTTTGCAGCTAGTTTTGCTGGTAAACCTTGACAAGACTTGGCAGCAACATCAGAAGATAAAGCATCCCAGATACCATCAGTAGCAAGTATGAGTCTTCCCCCAGCATTTGAAAGGTGTAACCAGGAACGTGGTTTTTCAACTTCATCACGCTTAAATTTTCAAAATAGACGAGCCAATTCGACCAGATCATCTCACCTTTACTTGCTTAACATGTGATTTTGGCACAATAAATCCGCCTACATCTGTGTCACCTATCGACCTTGAAAGGCATAATCCACCAGGCCAACAACGGAGGGGGCCAACCTGCAAACCATGAAATAGCAGCTAAGGACAGGGATTCTCTTTTTGTTTGGCTTTGATGGATCAAAGCGCAAGCAATCTTGTACCTCATTTCCACCAAACACAGTCAGTCTTCCCACTTCACCTCCACTTGCAGTGACTCGTTCCCTCTCTTCTGCATTCTCTTCAAGCAGATGATCAACAGGCAAGAGGGAAACCACACCTCCCTGTGTCAAATTTGCATCTAGAATCTCCCACCGATGCAACAGTAATTGTCCACCCATCAATCACCACGAATGTTACTGTCATCCCAGAAGTTTCACCTGTCACACAATGAAGGTATTAAGGTAAGAACAAATGGGTAGCCTTTCAAAAAGGACAAGATGGTAGTAACATGCCTCTATGTTGAAATTCTATGTCAGTCTTGACAAAACCTGTGACAGGGGCCTGTGGAAGTGCTTGAAGCCAGTCATCTCGACTAACCCCTTGAGGGTGGCACCTAAAACGTTAGCCAATAGGTTCTCCTTTGCAAAGATAGCAGCCAATATGCCATTATGTCCGTCAAATATCTGTGCCGAGAATACTAAATTGCTGCAGGTGCCATTAAATAGGAAAATGCAAAATGGAGGTATGCTATCCTTGAGAATATAACACAAAGATAAGGAATAAACAAAGAAGAGAGAAAAGGACAATTTCAGTCCTGGAAACTGTTTAACGTGACATGTGCACTTCACTAAGCCATATTAGCAAACCAGAGTTAGTCGCATTACTATTTGACATTTTCAACTTAGAAACTGCTTGCACTGTGCTATAGACAACTTCTGGTTTTTCCTTAAAATAAGCATAAGGGAGCTACTAAAGGAATATGAAAGGGTTAACTGCTACAGATACAAATCCTCTAACGAAAGATATCACGAAAAGTACTGCAATACACACAGTGGCCGAATCTTTATAACCCTTGCAAGAAGGAAGTCTTGCTGTTAACTGGCCGAAGAAATTCTTCACTGTTTTAATGTTCTATTACAGATCTCTCTCTCTCTCTCTCTCAATATTAGGTGGGACTACATTCAAGTGCGCTGGTCATATTACCAATTTATTTCTATGTAATTGTTGAGTATATGTGACATCAGAAGCTCCATCACTTTTTTTTGGTCTGTGAAACATTTGCCACATTGTTTCTCTTGTTAATCATATTTGCAGAGCATCAGCTTTACCACCCGATTCAAAACCTGGATAATTTTAGTTTTGGACTATAGAAAGTTGCGTAGTTTTTTTAAAAAGCCATAACTTTGGATTTCTATGCAAAGCCCCGTTGTCAGTGAGCTGTACATATGAGTTTGCTTCTCTTTCTCCATAAGTTAGATTGAGCTCGTTGAACAATGATATGGTCTGATATATGGCTAGTAATCTTTTCTTTTTTGACGTTGGCGAGCTGCTTTTTATCTGCTTTGTTCGGAGTTGATCTTTGAGAGCACTTCTTCGATGTTTCCTGAAGCTTCATATTTTATGAGGACTCTTAGACATAGCACATCACGTATGCTTTTGTCAGGGTTCATAATTCAACAGATAGCATCTAGCTTCATTATTTTATATGCTTTAGACGTGCACTCAAAAAGATTAACCTAGGAATCGTGGCAACATCTTAGCCTTCATGGCCACCAAAAAGCTTTATTTAAAGCTTCTCACCATTTTTGTTGAACCTTTGTTTTTGCCAGAAATAATCATAGCATGTTTATTTATTGATTGGACACTGCTCTTGGAAATTGGGGCCCTCAAAAGGCAAGTGACCCCATTAAAATTTCTAAACAAGGAAGTGGGACTGGTGGCCCACCTATTTTATGATTTAGTGTCCTGACATGTGTCAACTTTGGGATATTGGCAACCTGGTAAAGAGCACCATTGTAAAAAACTTGCTTCGTCTTCTACCTTGGAGCACTTGTTAATGTCATCGTTAGAAACATCACAACCCCTGTCCTTTGATGAACCGAACCCCAATTTCCGTAACGTTCTCAGTTCTTTCGATGCATACACATATTATCTGGACCATCAGGAATACCTTATGACCTAAGACGAATAATCTGGAAGTTGATGGTTACCGGATGGTGAGTACGTTCCAATTGAAGTTGGGTTGATTGCAACATTCAACTGGAGAGAAAAATAGTATGGATATGAACAGTTTTACTTGCATTAAGATAAATATCTGCATTTTATGTCCTCTCTCTCTCTCTCTCTCTCTCTCTCTCTCTCTCTCTCTCTCTCTCTCTCTCTGTCTCTCTCTCTCTGTTTTCTGTTTTCTACTTCTTTCTCTTTCCAATAATGTTAATTACAGTAAGATTTTTATTTCTTAGTTAGTTCCAATTGACTGATGCCATTGGTGTCCTCAGACCACATAGGGGCAATAATGACAGGACAAGTAGAAGGATTTAGTATTCAGCAGGAGTTTCTATTGGTTGACTGTTGGCACGGATAAACTGTCAACCCACTAATGACATTACAGATTCATGGATTTGCAGCTAAATGACTGATTACCCTGCATTATTCCGAAGAAGTAGCCAAAACACTGACAGGTGTCTAATTCTAGTTATGATTGGACCAGCTAAAACTGCACTACAAATGAAATTTTAAACAATAGCCCGTTTTGATCGTGCTCCACAATCCCTTGCACTCTCTTACAAAAGAGATGCTATATATAGAGTGCCTTAGCTCTGAACTTTCCATGTTCTAAACACTTCTTTTTTCACTCACTTCAGCTTCTGATTGAGGATGGAGCTTGTGATATTTCTTTTGCTCGTTTCAGTGGCCCAAGTGTCATCTCTTACTCCATGCCCTAAATGTGGAAGCATGGAGGTTCCATACCCACTTAGCACAGATGACAGCTGTGGGGACCCTAGGTACAAGGTTTAGTGTAAGAATGGAGGCCTAGAGTTTCTGTCAGCTGAAGGAATTTACTATGAGGTCCTCAGCATTGACCCTAGTGCTGACAAGCTTATCATAAGTCCACCCATGATACAGAATAATACATGTTATTCTTCTGACCTTAGTGTAGGAGGCTTGAGTCTGGATGAGAACTTGCCATTTAATATATCCACTCACAACACTGTGATTCTGCTGAATTGCTCGTGCAACATCCTTCTTTCGCCATTGAATTGTTCTTCAAACAGCTTTTGTAGGCTTATGAGGACAATGCGGTGGAAGCAAGAGGTTGTAGAAACACCCTTTGCTGTCATTACTTGAAAGATTCGGCCATGACCTCACATAGAATTAGGATTAGGGTTGGAGGGTGCACTGCTTACACTTCCGTGGTGAATATTAAGCCTGACGATCCAGTTGGTTCATGGAATTACGGTATTGAGCTGCAATGGGTCCGTCCAAGTTGAGGTTTTCTGTCCAGGTGCAGACCAAACGCAGTACTGTGTAATTTTTCAAGGGTAGGGGTTTAAAGTCTCTGAAGCTGTTGCTTCTTTGCCATTAATAACACGGTGTCATATCAACTCCGATGCATAGCAAGTTGTAAATTGAATAATGGTTGCATGTTCTGTCATGTCTTGTTATTGGTCTGTGTTCCGTATCTTCTGTAACTGTCCATGCTCGGTCAGGTCCTGAGCATGACCTTATAATTATATAAGTGAATAATAATGTCTTCTTGGTCTTCTAGCATAAATCTCATTTTGGCTTTGTTTGCTGTCTGCCATGCATTTTTCATGGCCACTTCTCTCGCCAATAAAAATTGAATCTTCTTATGCACCCCCCCCCCTTCTCTCTCTCTCTCGATAGGCTTACTTTGTAACGTGAGCGTGCAAAAGTACGACTATCTACAATCAAAGCCGATATGCGTGTGCAAAAGATCACTTCTCTCGGCAAAAAACTTGAATCTTCTTATCTCTCTCTCTCTCTCTCTCGCTCTCGGTAAGGCTTACTCAGTAACTCGAGTGTGCAGAAGGACGACTCTATGATCAAAGCCAATATGCGTGTGCGAAAGCAGGAGAGATCTTTTAGATGGTAAATAAGGCACGGAAATATGCAGTCCCGGTGTCCCTTAGATAGTGTTTAGCTAATGACAGTGATCTTGTTCTCCTGCCCAATATAAATAAATGACACCATTAGAACTTTCCAATAATTTTGATGAAGGAGATTTATATAGACAAACATAAAGAATTGGCATGACAAGAACATAGTAAGTTCCAATTTTCAATCACTTGTAAAGTTTGAAACTTGTTTTAAAAGCCAACATTAACCTACAAGTGGTATTACAATTTGCATTAGATGGGGTGTCAAAAATTAAGGTTACTACCATAAAAAATCTCAAACTAGTGCCCTCATGATGCATTTATTCCCAAATTAATTTTCATCTCAGCAGGAGGCTGATCCGCTTGACAGACTGCACATTTAAAAGTCCCGGGCCTTTGGTTTGAAGGAAAATCCTTAACTAGCCTGCAGTAAAAATTACAGAACATTTACAGAAGGGTTAAGACTACCCATCCTTGAACTTCCCCCATCAAGGCACCAATCTAAATTCACCATTCCTTTTATATTTCAGGACCTATTATGCACACAGGAGACCTCTATTTAGCATGAACATCTTGGCAATCTATGACTTTTAACAGAATAATGTAAGCAGTCAAAATGGCATCCTTTCACTTCTCCTTCTTGCTCATGTAGTGTAAACCGTCAATATGAGCAACATTATCTGTACATGACACGGCCACTAGCACAAATTATTAGAAAGCAGTCCAATATAGTGTTTTGAAATAGCTATTGATGTTTCCTTCTAGATTTTGCCTATAAATTTGCCAACTAGTGATTCCATAGATGAAAGACTAACCCTGATGACAAGACATTGATAAAGTAACCTTTCCCGTAACATCACATTCATGAGTTGGCATACTTCCCATGTTCATCCTCAAAAACAGCATATTATCTCCAATGGATCACCTTTGCAAGGGAAAATAAGTACATCAAATATATGTTAAAAGTATCACCTCTCCGCCAGCATTGCAGAACCCTCTTCAAACAACTCCTCCACAGCCCCGACAGCCAAAAGCTTACCGGTAGCTTTATTCGCACTCTGGGACTTCTTCCCTGACAAAAATGCACTGAGAAAACTTTGCTTCTTTTTTGGTATTGGAGGTATTACAGGGATGTCGGATGGGATAATATCAACAACCAGGCAGGTTGTATCATCTTTCAGGCCTCTTGACCGAAGTGCCTCCTGAACTGTTGAACAAGCATGATGACAAACGTGGAGAAAAGTCATAAACATTCCACATTTTAGAGATCACATAGGGAATTACCTTAACCACTAACTTTGCAGCTAGTTTTGCTGGTAAACCTCGACAAGACTTGGCAGCAACATCAGAAGATAAAGCATCCCAGATGCCATCAGTAGCAATTATGAGTCTTCCCCCAGCATTTGAAAGCTGTAACCAGAAACGCGGTTTTTCAACTTCATCATGCTTAAAGTTTCAAAAAGGATGAGCCAATTCGACCAGATCATCTAACCTTTACTAGCTTAACATCCGGTATTGGCACAATAAATTTGCCTACAGCTGTGTCACCTATCAACCTTAAAAGGCATGATCCACCAGGCCAACAATGGAGGGGGCTAACCTGCGAACCATGATATAGCAGGTAAGGACAAGGATTCTCTTTTTGTTTGGGTTTGATGCGCAAGCAATCTTGTACCTCATTTCCACCAAACACATTCAGTCTTCCCACTTCACCTCCACTTGCAGTGACTCGTTCCCTCTCTTCTGCATTCTCTTCAAGCTGATGATCAACAATCAAGAGAGAAACCACACCTCCCTCTCTGTCCAATTTGCATCTAGAATCTCCCACCGATGCAACATTACTTGTCCACCATCAATCACCACGAATGTTACTGTCGTCCCAGAAGTTTCACCTGTCACGCAATGAAGGTACTAAGGTAAGAACAAATGGATAGCCTTTCAATAAAAAGGACAAGATGGTAGTAACATGCCTCCATGTTGAAATTCTATGTCAGTCTTGACAAAACCTGCAACAAGGGCCCTTGGAAGTGCTTGAAGCCAGTCATCTCAATTAAACCCTTGAGGCATAGCACTTAAAATGTTAGTGTCACGGGCCGAGAGTTTCCTTGGCCTCAAAACGACCCGTGCGGCACCTGGCGAGCGGAATTTGCTAGGCCAACCTTCCTTCTGTAACTGTTCCAGCGAACAATACGGTGAGTGCTTCTTCGTGCGAGATTCTAACATGCCCAGTTTCGCTCGAGCGTCTAGTCCATCGATGAGACAGCAGATCTCTTTAGGCTCAACAATTGGTTTCGGCCTACCATGGCCTTGTTAGGAGAGTGGCATTAGCTCTCAATCAGTTTATGCACAGGAGGCCAACCCTGCCTAATCCTTCGATCCTAGAACTCCTAGAACCAACCGTCCTGACACCACTCCCACGGATTAGTTGTGCTCGTTCCTTCTGCCTCCTCACTCTTCACTCGATAACCCAAGCACCACTCACAAGTGTCACGAGTATGGGAGGATTCATGGACCGTGACATTAGCAATAGGTTCTCCTTTGCAAAGATGGCAGCTGATATACCATTATGCCTGTCAAATATCTGCGCCGAGAATTCTAAATTGCTGCAGGTGCCTTTAAATAGGAAAAAGCAAAATGGAGGTATGCTATCCTTGAGAATATAACACAAAGATAAGGAATAAACAAAGAAGAGAGAAAAGGACAATTTCAGTCCCGGAAACTGTTTAACGTGACATGTGCACTTCACTGAGCCATATTAGCAAACCAGAGTTTAGTCACATAACTATTTGACATTTTCAACTTAGGAGCTGCTTGCACTGTGCTATAGACAAATTCTGGTTTTTACTTAAAATAAGCATAAGGGAGCTACTAAAGGAATACGAAATGGTTAATATGAAATGGTTAACTGATAAAGATACAAATCCTCTAACGAAAGATATCACGAAAAGTACCGCAAGACACACAGTGGCCGAATCTTCTTAACCCTTGTAAGAAGGATATCTTGCTGTTAACTGGCCGAAGAAATTCTTCACTGATTTAATGTTCTATTACAGATCTCTCTCTCTCTCTCTCTCTCTCGCTCTCTCTCGCTCAATATTAGGTGGGACTAAATTCAAGTGCGCTGGTCATATTGCCAATTTATTTCTATGTAATTGTTGAGTATATGTGACATCAGAAGCTCCATCAACTTTTTTGGTTTGTGAAAATTTGCCGCATTGTTTCTCTTTTTAATCATGCTTGCAGATCATCAGCTTTACCGCCCGATTCCAAACCTGGATAATTTTAGTTTTGGAACTGAGGAAAGTTGCATAGTTATCTTAAAAAGCCATAACCTTGGATTTCTATGCAAAGCCCCGTTGTCAGTGAGCTGTACATTTGAGTTTGCTTCTCTTTCTCCGTAAGTTAGATTGAGCTGCTTTTTATCTGCTTTGTTCGGAGTTGATCTTTGAGAGGACTTCTACAATGTTACCTACAACTTCATATTTCGTGAGGACTGTGAGACATAGCGCATCAAATATGTTTTTGTCAGGGTCTATGATAACTCGACAGATAGCATCTAATTTAATTATTTTGAATGCTTTAGACGTGCACTCAAAAAGATCAACCTAGGAATCGTGGCAACATCTTAGCCTTAATGGCCACCAAAAAGCTTTATTTAAAGCTTCTCACCATTTTTGTTGAACCTTCGTTTTTGCCTGAAATTATCATAGCATGTTTATTTATTGATTGGACACTGCTCTTGGAAATTGGGGCCCTCAAAAGGCAAGTGACCCCATTAAAATTTCTAAACAAGTGGGACTGGTGGCCCACCTATTTTATGATTTAGTGTCCTGGCATGTGTCATCTTTGGGATACTGGTGAACCTGGTAAAGAGCACCATTGTAAAAAACTTGCTTCGTCTTCTTCCTTGGAGCACTTGTTACTGTCATCGTTAGGAACATCACAACCCGTGTCCTTCAATGAACCGAACCCCAATTTCCGTAATGTTCTCAGTTTTTTCGATGCATATACACATTATCTGGACCATCAGGAATACCTTATGCCCTAAGACAAATAATCTGGAAGTTGATGGTTACTGGATGGTGAGAACGTTCCAATTGAAGTTGGGTTGACCGCAACATTCAACTGGAGAGAAATAGTATGGATATGAACAGTTACTCGCATTAAGATAAATATCTGCATTTTATGTCCTCTCTCTCTCTCTCTCTCTCTCTCTCTCTCTCTCTCTCTTTCTCTCTGTTTTCTATTTCTTTCTCTTTCCAATCATGTTAATTACAGTAAGATTTTTATTTCTTAATTAGTTCCAATTGACTGATGCCATTGGTGTCCTCAGACCAGATAGTGGCAATAATGACAGGACAAGTAGAAGGATTTAGTATTCAGCAGGAGTTTCTATTGGTTGAATGTTGGTACGGATAAACTGTCAACCCACTAATGACATTACAGATTCATGGATTTGAAACTAAATGACTACCCTGCATTATCCCGAATTAGTAGCCAAAACACTGACAGGTCTCTAATTCTAGTGATGATTGGACCAGCTAAAACTGCACTACAGATGAAATTTTAAACAATAGCCCGTTTTGATCGTGCTCCACAATCCCTTGCACTCTCTTACAAAAGAGATTGCTATATATAGAGTGCCTTAGCTCTGAGCTTTCCATGTTCTAAACACTTGTTTTTCACTCACTTCAGCTTCTGATTGAGGATGGAGCTTGTGATATTTCTCTTGCTCGTTTCAGTGGCCCAAGTGTCATCTCTTACTCCATGCCCTAAATGCGGGAGCATGGAGGTTCCATACCCACTTAGCACAGATGACAGCTGTGGGGACCCTAGGTACAAGGTGTACTGTAAGAATGGAGGCCTAGA
The DNA here is from genome assembly GCA_016097545.1 of Eucalyptus victrix. Taxonomy (NCBI): domain Eukaryota; kingdom Viridiplantae; phylum Streptophyta; class Magnoliopsida; order Myrtales; family Myrtaceae; genus Eucalyptus; species Eucalyptus victrix. The sequence goes on from CM027842.1 coordinate 58,719,768, forward strand.
GTTTCTGTCGGCTGGAGGAACTTACTATGAGGTCCTCAGCATTGACCCTAGTGCTGACAAGCTTATCATAAGTCCACCGATTATACAGAATAATACATGTTATTCTTCTGACCTTAGTGTAGGAGGCTTGAGTCTGGATGAGAACTTGCCATTTAACATATCCACTCACAACACTGTGATTCTGCTGAATTGCTCGTGCAACATCCTTCTTTCGCCATTGAATTGTTCTTCAAACAGCTTTTGTAGGGCTTATGAGGACAATGCGGTGGAAGCAAGAGGTTGTAGAAACACCCTTTGCTGTCATTACTTGAAAGATTCGGCCATGACCTCACATAGAATTAGGATTAGGGTTGGAGGGTGCACTGCTTACACATCCGTGGTGAATATTGAGCCTAGCAATCCAGTCGGTTCATGGAATTATGGTATTGAGCTGCAATGGGTCCGCCCAAGTTGAGGTTTTCTGTCAAGGTGCAGACCAAACGCAGTACTGTGTAATTATTTAAAAGGAGGGGTTTAGAGTCCGTGTAGCTGTTGCTTCTTTGCCGCCGTGTCGTATCTCCTCCCATGCATGGTAAACTGTAAATCGAATGATGGTTGCATTCATGGTCATGTCTTGTTATTGGTCTGTGTTCCCAATCTTCTGTACTGTCCATGCTCGGTTAGGTGCTGAGCATGACCTTATAATTGAATAAGTGAGTAATAATGTCTTCTTGGTCTTCTAGCATAAATCTCAATTTGGCTTTGTTTGCTGTTTACCACGCATGCTTCATGGTCACTTCTCTCTCTCTCTCTCTCGAGCGTGTAGAAATACAACTCTCTAATCGACCAAAAAAAAGAAATCCAACTCTCTACGATCAAAGCCAATATGCGTGTGCGAAAGAAGAGATCTTTTAGATGGCAAATAAGGCACAGAAATATGCAGTTACGGTGTCCCTTAGATAGTGTACTGCTAATAAATAAACAACACCACTGGAATTTTCCAATAATTTTGATGGAGATTTAGACAGAGAAACATAAAGAACTGACATGACAATAACATAGTAGGTTCCAACTTTACTAGTCACTTGTAAAGTTTGAAACTCACTTTAAAAACCAACATTGTCCTACAAGCGTTATTATAATTTGCATCGGACGATACTACCATAAAAATCTCAAACAGGTGCCCTCATGATGCATTTATTCTCAAATTAATTTTTCATCTCACAAAAAATCATAAACCAATGCCCCTCATCCAAATTTGCCATCTCTTAGCATTTTGTCAAATGTTCTATATTAATGTGCAAATACATGTGGCAGACGACTACAAGACAAATTAGACATGGAGAATGACAAATCAGATGTGGAGAATAATGTACATTTTAACAGGATATTAGATAAAATGCAAACAAAGGGTAGATTTGGATTACAAATACACGTTCGAGATTTTTTGTGAGATGGAAATAGTCGAGAAATATGTCATAGAATATTGGTTAGGGAATTTTTTTACAATATTATCCTTAAAAACAACCGTTAACCTCCCTCACACTAACAGCATGACATTCAAACTTCGTACTAGATCAATTTTAATACGTAACAAGAGACAAGCTACCATGTATCGTGTTCAACCAATATGGTTAAGGTTAAATTTTAGGTGACAGAAGAATCTTAGGCCCAGATATTCTTTTAGCTGGATTATGTGTATTCGAAAGCAAAATGTGGCTCAAGCAACTTCCTTCTTACCGCCTCTTTCTTTCATTCTCTTCGGATTTTTCTTCCTAGTGGAAAGTCAACTATACGCCTGTATGTATAAGTTAAAGCGTATCAAAACGAATAGATCTATAAGTGATGCAGATCGCATCGATTTTGCTATTTTGAAGTTTCAACATTTAGTAAGGCTGTCAAGCTGAGTCAAAATAGACGTACTTTCGCCATCTTTACATAAATTCCAGAAAGTGAAACAAGAAAGAGAAAAAACAAAGTGTAGGAACATCTCGGTACAGCTAAAACAAATGGGTGCCACATTATGAATAACAGTCAGTCACTATGCTAAAAACATACCTAACGGCAAATCAGCAATTTCAAGCGACAACCATATCAAAGAAAAGGTGAAAAATTGGTAAACGTTCTTAGCACCACTTAAGTAAATATGAAATAACAAAAAAATCCGGATTGCTAGAAACCATAAATGAGAAACAAAGGGGCAGAAAGACAGCAAACTAATGAAAGCGAGATTTTGTATTATAGCCAGAAAAACCCAATCAAAGGTCTTACTATTCAAGCTTCACTTCTTTACACACGAACTTGAGATGTTAGCAAGCAAACTATCACGACCATACTTAACAAATTCGCTGCGTCTTCTTAGTTAGTCAGTCCAACAGCTGAGCACAAACTGGAAATCAAACATGGACACTTGCAATCTCAGAAAACACCTGCTCCTCTATCTCAACTCTCACACGTTGACAATAATCACCACCGAAACAGAAAAACCAGGCGCTGCTCACACTGCCAGGGAAAAAAATCATATGACTATTTACTATACCAGACAATTTGCTATGAGGCCACCAAAGATCTGCTTGGCTTTTTTCCTTCCATGGCATCTTTCTTCTTCCGACAAATTGTGCAGAGGAATGGCCCTTCACCTGACTTTGATGCGGGGGAGAAAAAGGGTCCAGAATTTGCTGTCAAGTTGTCAGCAGGAGGCTGATCCACTTGACAGACTGCACATTTAAAAGTCCCAGGGCTTTGGTTTGAAGGAAAATCCTTACCTAGCCTGCAGTAAAAATTACAGAACATTTACAGAAAATTAAAACTACCCATCCTTGAACTTCCCCCAGCAAGGCAACGATCTAAATTCACCATACCTTTTAAATTTCAGGACCTATTATGCACACAGGAAACCTCTATTTAGCATGAACATCTCAGCAATCTATGACTTTGAACAGAATAGTGTAAGTAGTCAAAACGACATCCTTTCACTTCTCCTTCATGCTTATGTAGTGTAAACCACCAATATGAGAAACATTATCTTTACATGACACGGCCACTAGCACAAATCATTAGAAAGCAGTCCAGTATAGTGTTTTGAAATAGCTATTGATGTTTCCTTACAGATTTTGCCTATTAATTTGCCAATAAGTGATTCAATAGATGAAAAATTAACCCTGATGACAAGACATTGATAAAGTACCTTTCCCATAACAGGTTTGAAAGATTTCATTTAGTTTCAGTGCAAGGGTAGCTTCATGAGTTAACATACTTCCCAGATTCATCCTCAAAACAGCATATTATCTCCAATGGGAAACTTCCCCTTTGCAAGGAAAAATAAGTACATCAAATATATGTTAAAAGGAATACCTCTCTGCCAGCATTGCAGAACCCTCTTCGAACAACTCCTCCACAGCCCCGACAGCAGAAAGCTTACTGGTAGCTTTATTCACACTCTGGGACTTCTTCCCTGACAAAAATGTACTAAGAAAACTTTGCTTCTTTTTTGGTGTCAGAGGTACTACAGGGATGTCGGATGGGATAATATCAACAACCAGGCAGGTTGTATCATCTTTCAGGCCTCTTGACCGAAGTGCCTCCTGAACAGTAGAACAAACACAATAACAAATGTGGAGAAAAGTCATAAAAATTCCACATATTTTAGAGATCGCATAGGGAATTACCTTAACCACTAACTTTGCAGCTAGTTCTGCTGGTAAACCTCGACAAGACTTGGCAGCAACATCAGAAGATAAAGCATCCCAGATACCATCAGAAGCAATTATGAGTCTTCCCCCAGCATTTGAAAGCTGTAACCAGGAATGTGGTTTTTCAACTTCATCATTCTTAAAATTTCAAAAAGAACAAGCCAATTCGACCAGATCATCTCACCTTTACTTGCTTAACATGTGGTATTGGCACAATAAATTCGCCTACATCTGTGTCACCTATCGACCTTGAAAGGCATAATCCACCAGGCCAACAACGGAGGGGGCCAACCTGCGAACCATGAATGATATAACTAGTAAGGACAGGGATTCTCTTTTGTTTGGGTTTGATGGATCAAAGCACGAGCAATCTTGTACCTCATTTCCACCGAACACATTCAGTCTTCCCACTTCACCTCCACTTGCAGTGACTCGTTCCCTCTCTTCTGCATTCTCTTCAAGACGATGATCAACAGTCAAGAGAGAAACGACACCTCCCTGTGTGTCCAATATGCATCTAGAGTCTCCCACCGATGCAACAGTAATTGTCCACCCATCAATAACCACGAATGTTACTGTTGTCCCAGAAGTTTCACCTGTCACGCAATGAGAGTATTAAGGTAAGAAGAAATGGATAGCATTTCAATAAAAAGGACAAGATGGTAGTAACATGCCTCTCTGCTGAAATTCTATGTCAGTCTTGACAAAACCTGCGACAAGGGCCCGTGGAAGTGCTTGAAGCCAGTCATCTCGACTGACCCCTTGAGGGATAGCACTTAAAACATTAGCCAATAGGTTCTCCTTTGCAAAGATGGCAGCCGAAATGCCATTATGTCCATCAAATATCTGCACCGTGAAATAATACTAAATTGCTGCAGGTGCCGTGAAACAAAATAATGCAGAATGGAGATATGCTATCCTTGAGAATATTACACAAAGATAAGGAATAAACAAAGAACAGAGAAAAGGATAATTTCAGTCCTGGAAACTGTTTAACGTGACATGTACACTTCACTAAGCCGTATGAACAAACCAGAGTTTAGTTGCATAACTATTTGAAATTTTCAACTTAGGAGCTTCTTGCACTGTGCTATAGACAAGTTCCTGTTTTCCCTTGAAATAAGCATATAGAAGCTACTAAAGGAATATGAGAGGGTTGGCTGATACAGATACAATTCCTTTAACGAAAGATATCAAGAAGAGTACCGCAAATACAGAAAATGAGGTTGACGGGTCCCCAGCAATCCTCTCACAGTCAGGTTTTGTCAGAAAGTAGTCCTCCCCTTTTTTCGCCAAAGCGGCCTGTCCATACTTCAGGAGAGGCTTCTCAACTTTCCCACCCCGAAGCTCACGACCAATCAGAGTCGCAAGTGGGACAAGAGGAGGTTTCATCCTTGATACTTCAGCCTGACTCATCCTCTACAGTTTGGCATTTCACAGAAACCAATCGTGAGACCTGAACACCCAGAACAATTATTTCAATAAAGAGCACTCTGCACATCAGTCTCTCAACAAGCCGACTAATTATGATTATTGCCACAAATATATCAAGTCGCTTCCGTTTTGCACTGAAGCAAGAGCAAAAGCTAAATGAACAACTAAATAGATGAAATTCCATCTCCCAAAGTCCACACCATAATCTAGTGTAAATAGATCAGAGTACATCCACATATTTGCAGAAGAAAAAACGGACGCAACTAGCAGAGGATTACCATTATACCTAAAGTGAAAAAATGCCATAAAGTTTGCCACTTTAAAGCTGCGATTAGCTTGGTTTTCAAGAGTCCCGACAGTCTAAACACGCTTTCGCGAACAAACACCAGTAAAGGACTAAATCAATACACCATATCGACGAATACGACATTCATCTACAGATATCTTCAGCTCGGCCAGGCATTTGAGCACTTGTGATTCGAAACTGACACGGATCAAGGCAAAACGAATGCACACAGTATACCTAACCGCCTAGAAAGTAGCTCACTTTGAAAAACCCTAACGCCTCAGGAAAAGAACACTCAAACTAGAAACAGACCCAAGGGCCAAAAAAAGAAACAAAAAATTCACAGGCAAGACTCTCAATGCTCTTCAATCTTCACCATGCAAGACATTATGCTCGAGAGACATCGCCTGACGAAATGAATACCAAAAATGTGCTCCAATCGAGAGGCGAACGAAACGGAATTTACTGAACGAAGCAACGCCAACAAATCAAAACCTAACACCTCAATCGGACAATGCGAGACGAAAAAAGTTCGATCCGACCGCACCAACCCGCGCCGATCTCTCTCGAGACCGCCCCCAAACGACTCGACACCAATCTCTCCGGCCGAGCGACGAGTAACGGCGGCGGCGACTGACAAAACTGCAGACTCTCAGCGAGTGACTCGAGAGACGAGAAGAAGAAGAAGAAGAAGAAAACTCCGGTACTCCTCTCCCCGGGCGGGGCCGGGGGCCGGGGGAGGAACTCACATTGCGGAGCCGAAGGCGTTCGTCAGTGGGCCGAACCGCGAGAAACCGCCATGGGGAGGGCCCGGAATGTCGGCGCTCAGAGCGCTCTCCGCCCGCACCGCGCATTCGCTCGTGCCGCCGCAGGGCCCATCGGCGGCGGAATCAGGGGGGAGCAACCGTCGCAGTCGCCGGCGAGCGCCGCCGGAGAAGGAGGAGGAGGAGAATGCCGGCGACGGCGAGGGCGAGGGCGAGGGCGAGGGAGGATTTCGCGGCGGAGGTGATTGGGGAGAGAAAAATCTAGTGAGAGAGAGAGAAAGTGGGGGAGCAGGACGGGGCGATTTCGTGCGGGAGATTTTGATAACGACGGCTCGCGTCGTGATCGTAGTTGTAACCAGCTCAAAGGGGGCGCCTGCGAAATTACTCCGATGCCCTCGGTCGTCGGGGATTTTTGCCCCCGCTTGCCACTACTGTGCTGTGATCGAAAAAGGGGCAAGCAGCGACAATCTCGAACTCCTTTTTGGGAGCGGAAATAATGATGTGATTTGTGACGTGGTCCCCATCTTTAATTTATTTAATCCAATCCTTAAATTTTAACCTAATATTATTTCTAAATTTTTAATTTTATTCATCTGGTCCCTCCAAGCTATCTCCCTAAACTCAAATTAATGAATTGTTTTCATGTAGTTAGGAGATTAATTTGAATATGTAAAAAAAATTTAAAAATCACATAAAATAAATTAAAAATTCAATTATCATATTACATAAATTTAGAAGCCGAATAAATTAAAATTTTATGAATTACATTATATATTAAATCAAAATTTATGGAGTATATATATAGTTTTCCTTTTAAGAGTGTGTTAGATTACAAAAGTTTAAAATTTTAGATAATAATTAATAAGTCATTGAGTATTTATCTATAAAGGAAAAATGTTGGTTAATCAAGTAATAAGAACAGATTAAGCCGATTAGCTCTTGTACATCTGTAAATTTTTATATTATGCTGCGAAATAGAATGAGCCATCAAAATAAAAATAAAAAATAAAATCCAAGAAAGCAGTCGAATTATTGCCCGTGAGAGGTTTCCGTATCCCTGTCCAGAATTGTCATTTTAGGGCAGTTGACTTTTTAATAAGCCTGAATTGTAAGCCACCAAAGGAAAATGGGATTTTCTTTTTATATTTTAATTCCACGTATGTTAGACACGAAATTATTGAGAGGCAAGAGAGTGCGGAGACGGGGGGCTGGCAAAAAATCATTAGGTGGGTTTTAGACTAAACCAAAAACAAGCAAAAAAAAATTGATTAGGTGGGTTAGCATTAGGAATGCTCAGTTGTCAAACCTAGATTGAGTAAAAGGCCACCTAAATATTTTTCAAATTATTTTAATTTTTTTGGTCGAATCATATCATCTTTACTTTAAGGGGCAAATGGCATGGAATAAGTCAACTGGCGCCACTAGAATCATCAATATTTAGGTTTTGATTCTGTTGTTAACTACAAATGGAATTCCAACTTGTCCAAAAATTCCAAAAAAAATAAAACCATACTTGTAATATAAGCCTGAGGATAATTACAAAAGCAAAAAAGCAAAAAAAAGCAAAAATGTATTTTTCTTTCTCCCTTTTTTTTCCGTCTTGAACATGCTTATAATAATTAACGATGCCTCTCGTTGCCGATAGGGGGGGATTTTGAACTAAGCAAAAAAGAGTCGGAAAAAGCCGAGCAGGTGGCGACAAAAACGACACCAACCAACGAGCGTTTTAGCGACGGGAGAATTCGGAGGAGGAAATGATAATGAAGGGGGCCCAAGTAAAAACCCAAAAGCAAATGTCGTCGGTTGAGTCGACATTAAAGGACAATCCGAAATCCTCCATTTCTCAGGTCCTGCCGCCTTCGAGGTCGATGATGCCCTTTCCCGTCGTGATCCTCACATTTCCACGCCAAAATCATGGTCGATAGACTCGATACGTATCGAAATGAAAACGTGTTAATTATATGTTGACTTGATTGGTAATCTAAGAAGAACGGTCCATTCATTAAAACTTTTGTTAGAGATAGAAAATGAAAACGAAATATTGAAAAGATTGTCGTTGCTTATTGGCTACCGAAGGCAACATAGGTTGGGTTGTTACCTAGATTGCTGAAACAACGTTAGGTTGACGAATGATTCATCTAGTGGCATATTAATTAAAATTGAAAGATAATTTGATTATTTCTTGTGGAGAGTTTCAATGATTATGTATATATTGTATAGGCCTAATTCCAAAAAAAGCACAAACTTTAGGTCAAATGACATTTCCAACTTAAACCTTTTTTTTTTAAATCTCATATGGATTCATCAACTTTCACTTCAATTCAAAATCTCGCCCTGTTGACTCGGAATCATTATTTGTCCACCGCAACTATTCCACCTCAACAGTAAATTCACGTAGCTTACTAGCTAGATTTAAAGCACTATTCATCATCATCTTTTTCAATCCATGACTTGAAGTATAACGATGAAACTACTTATAGTCTCATGCATTTTACCGGCAAATCAAAAAAATGTCAGTTTGAATCTCTTCAGCCAGCATATATCAAGAGATGTCATGGACGAGATTCGCCAAGCTCAATACAAGAACCCTTATTTCAAAACCAACCCAAGCCCTCCCCTAAAAGCTTCGAAGTCTGTGTCGAGTGGACATTAATCAATCGATCTAATTTAATTTATCCAGCTCTAGTGATGGACATTAATAAATTAATTTTGTTGGGAGGTACATGGAAGAAAACCCTAATGCTGTGCCCCACCAAAATCCTCCTGACAATCTACAAAAATCTCAAACTTTAGGTAACGGAGGCCTGACTCAAATGAAAAACAATAATTCTTATTGAGACAAAAAAAAAAAAGATTCAGCCCAGAATTGTGGCTCAATGTAAAGTCCGTGCCTTTTTGTTTTGCTTTGGAAATCAGTCCAAATTATACAAATATACACATGCATGTATGTATGATACATCGCCATTATGTACAGTGAAATGTAGTGAGTTTGGTGGGCAAAATGAGCGATCCATCAATGATGAATCCTGGAAAAAGTGGTGCGGCCATTTTCGCATGACCAGAGCGTGTCGCTCTCCCGCCATGAAAAGGACACTCCCATGTACATTTTTCCTCTCCGCCTTTCTCTATGCAAAATCCAAAGGGAAAAAGAAAGGCCACTTTTGGGGATATATGTCTTATCCCCGATGGCACAACCGCCCGACCGTCGGCTGACGTGGCCACGTGCCCGCCGGGCCCCACGCGGGGGATTTCTCCGAGTGGAAAAAGATCACGTGGCATGACGCGTCTCGCCATCGACGCCGCCGTGGACTTTTTTTTTGCTAGAAATCCAAACGCAATGCGCTTTTGTTTCGAAACCCACGCGATGTGGCTCGGATCGAAAGTGATTTAACCTAAATAAACTCATTTCCATATAACATAAGATTAATAAATCGCATTCGAGCCAACGTCACTAAACGCATACCCGACTCGATTCATATTTTTTTAGATTTAAAAAATTCATGTCCAAATTGAGGCAATAACACCGGGTGAGTGAGCACGAGATCAAGTGATAGCGTAAGATTCTCGTAAGCCGCTCGAAGTTCAATCAACTTTTTAATTAGTAATTAGTTTCTTGTGAGCATGATATGCTCTATAAAATTATGGTGCTTGAGTGAATATAATGATTCCCTTTTGAATGCTTAGGACAAGAGACGAAAGAGAAACTCATTGATCGATTCTCCCACTCTGTTTTTTTTTTTCCCTCCTCTGTTTTCATTTCTTTCAAAAGAAGAAAGCCAGCAGACCTGGTGAAAGAGGACAAAAACATATGAACAAATCGGAATCGACGAGGTGACCACATAAACAAATCACCCTCCAGCGCCGAAGCATCGACGCTTTCTATATTAACACATCCTCTCTCTCATTCTCTCTCTCTCTCCCTGTAATACATTTAGTACACAAAGAATCAAAGAAGAAGAAAAGAACCAAAAACTCAGGTACACTTCGCTTCCCTATACCGCCCCCCTCCTGGTAGGTACGTGCACATTTTACTTTGCACAACCATTTCTTCGTCTTCCGTCGACCGCCGTAGGCTGCCGAGCTTTGTGTGGCGGCGGACTGGTTCCGCGGGGCAGTTTCCTCGATGGCGAAGGAGCTAACGTGGGAATCAAACTCCTGTTTGAAAAAGAGAAAGATCATAGTTACTTCCGCTGCGAACTTGTCCCCGAATCTTAAGACGCGAAATATATATGACTGGTAATACTTTCCTCAATCTATAAGAAGGAATGCTGATCCAGTGTCAAGAACATTACCTTGTCTCCGGGCTCTTTGCTGACTTGGGCTGAGGTTTCTTGGCCCTTGACGCCAAGCCATTCTTGGCAACTTTAGAAGCGCTGTATTGCCAGAGCAAATCTGGTTCAGAGCAGTCGCTCGTCGCGGCCTCCAGGTCGTCGGAGTCGTTATCGTTGCATCGATCCCTCTGCACATCGCAATCTTGGTTGTTCCTGATTTTGTTCTGTGGAAGATTGTTTCGAGACAGCAATGACGGATCCGAATGGTGTCTCTGAAAAAACATGCGAGGCAGGTCCCCATTTTCGGCCTCCCAAGTAGCCAGCGGATGTTCCTCCCTGCTCAGGGCATCGTGCTTTTTAACCATCACCTTATCAACCCACTCCCCTGAAACTAATTCTTTCAAATCATCCTTCCCATTTAGTCCGGGACTGGTAACCGGCGGCCAGGGTGGTGAGTTTGCTAGCATATCCTGAAGATCTAAGTTCCGTCTTTTCTGCTTGGATATGGATTTTTCCTGGACCTGCAGACATCAAATCATCCTAAGATGATTCTAAGGAATGAAAGTCATATTATCAAAGAAGATAATAAGTTTATTTTGACAAGAAGAACCCACCAGGAGACTCCACGGCCTATTTTGTCCCTATTTATATATGATACTCTATTACCAGTTCTCTTCGATATCATGTCATTCAGCCTTTCCTAATATAGAAGAGAAAATTCAAATCTTTTCGTTCCAGTTCCAAGGGATGTACTCAAATGGAACCCCAAAAAAGCTATTGCCAGGAAAACACTTTTCAGTAAACTTGAACAAATTCATGAAATTATATGAGGACGCGTATGTTATGGGGCTGTATGCATGCCTATCTACAGTTTCTGATACGTAGCTAAATTACTTCCTAATGTCTTGGCATACCACGGTTGGAGCATATAGAGATAACACTTGTTAATGCTGGTTCCGTAGTCAATAAGGGAAAGTAAAGTTGGATCTACATGCTGACAGAGTTAGGAAACTTTTTGTATGTGTTGATATTCTTGATTCGAATGTCCATACCTCTATGTTTCCAACATCCTCCATTGGTTGTCTATGATTAATTGCCACTTGTCCTGGACCCTCCCAACTAAGTTGCATAGAAAGTGTCGATTGTACTTCAAATCTTTCTGGACTGCAGGACCGGGAACGATGAAGCTGCTCTCTATCTCCCTCCTTCTTTGCAAGAGCAGCTTTAAGGCTAGCTATCTGCATCCAAAGACATTGGATATTAGATTCAATTTTTCTGATAATCAAGCCTAAGATTCTCAGCAAGAGAGAACTTTTGAGATTCATTTTGCAAAATTAAGCAAGGTAGTTATTGATGCAAAGGGCAAAGAAAATATCAACATCCGGTTGCCTACTTAATTTTTAAGGGAGTAGACAAGATCTTTTTTCACTTAACCTATCAAGTAACACCTGAAGTCTGCTTGGAAAAAAAAGAAGAAGAAGAAGAACCTGCTCTTTTAGCTCTTTCACATCTGCACTATCTTTATTAACTCGAGCAGCACCAAGTTCAACAGTAGACACCCTTTCAGCAAATTTAAGTGTACTGATGCTTTCTCCTATAGCATCAGGCTCTGGACTTATGTGCACAAACATGAGTGTCTTGGCTTGCCCTCCTGTTAAACATGAGGTCCAACAACTTAATTAGAATGTTAAAAGACAAAGAACATCTTCATCATCGAAGAAACAGAGTTACTCTTACCAAGTGAATCTTGGAGCAATTGTGTCAGCTTACTGTTCCTGTAAGGAACATGTGAGTTCTTCTGAGCAAGGGAAGAAATCACATCTCCTAATGCAGAAAGAGATTTGTTAATGTGTTGCGCCTCCTTCAGTCTGTCCCCTGTCACCTCAGATTTGTCCACTCTTTCGCTTCCTGCCAGATCAACCAGATGCATGCAACCACGGAGAATGGTTCCAGAAGCTAGCACTTTTCCTATGACGTGAACAGTCAGGCAGCTGTCAAATAATAAGAAAAAAGTTAACCCCCGTGATTTCAGAACACAACCAAAATCTGGAATTATCAAACCGTACATAAGACATAGAGGATGTGATTTGTCTTCACTTGAATACTGTTGAGCAACATAATATTGTAGACTATATTTCCAATGACTTTACACTTTCTTAACAATCGCCTGGAGGAAGTAATAGCGATGTTCAATGAAAATATCATATACCTATGTGAACGGCTGCTGCGGTCATTGAGGGCAGTTGCACCAGTTGCACGATTACAATTACCGAGGTTCATCAAGTTCAGGACATCCGAAGATGATGACACAGGCACAAGGCTTGCATCAGGTACATTTATTCCATTTTGACTGCTGTTACGTATTTCTACTCTTTTGTTCTGACCATCAGTCACAAGGAGATCCCTGACTTGCTCATTATATATCTCGATCATCTGAACAGATACCTCATATAAAATGGTATTCTTTCTCTGCTCAGAGAGGAAGAATAGATCACTTAATGCTCTGAAGTTTACACCCATGCTTTCCTCTGTTAGCTCTTTTGGCCCAGTCTGGAGAGAGAAAAAAATTGATTGGGGGTCTGTTAATCAAAATTGGGTACTTACTGAACCTAAACTGAAACTGTTTTTTTGACGTGAAAAAGTAAAAGACAAATATCTTACCATGGTATATGTTTTTCCAGATCCAGTTTGGCCATAAGCAAATATGCAGACATTGTAACCATCAAGAACAGACCGAATAAGGGGCTGAGTGTCTGAGAATACTTCCTCTGCAAAGAAGCCAAAAACTTGAGTGAGAACATTTGCAGAGAAACCCAGAATACCCTTGATAAAAGTGTGTGCACCAATTAACCTTGGGCTGCTGAAGGACCAAATACTTTGTTGAATGTAAATGACTTCCTGGCCTCCTTTCCATATTTAGATAAGGTATTCACTGTAATATTTCCATCCTCCAGGCGGTCCACAGTGCTTAGACGATTTGCTTGCCCAGGTAAAAATGGTCTCACGCGACAATATACTCTAATGTTTCCTACTCAAACACACAAGGAACCATTAGACTGTAGATAGAAAGTCAGCGCATGAGACGTCCGGTACTTTTACTTCAAGTTGACAATGAAACCTGGGGAACAATACCTTTCAAGTCTTGCACCTGATTATACAACCTTCGATTTTCCTCAAGAACCTTTTGGTATCCAGAAGCAGCTTGAGCTAGACTATGTAGGTATTTACCTATTCATGAAATTATCAGCAAGAAAGATCAGAATATTCGGTAAAAGCGCTGGAAAAAAGTGTGAACTCAGTTAGTTTACCAAGATTGGCAAGCTCCTCCATATGCTTCATTTGTAAAGACTGCATTCCTTCTTTCGCTGTACATACAGTTAGCTTCAGCTCCTGCAAAATAGCAATAAAGTACCATAAAGTAACCTCTTGTAAGCGTTTAAAAATTTTCTTAATTAGATGATTGCACTGCAGATACCTGAATATCTTTCTGTTGCTGTTCAACTTGCTGATGTTTTTTCGAGAGTCGACCTTCTGATGAGGCCAATGCCTCATCATCAATCGACTTTTGACTGTGTTGTTCCTCAGATTGAGTGTGTGTTGCGGTTTGCTCTTCAATCTAATTGATATATCAATCTCAAACATTGTCAGATAAAAATGAACCATTTCAATGTATGCATGCTCATCATGCAACTTCAACAGTTGCAAACCTGTAAATTATAATGTCAAATCGATTAGAATACCTTTGTGTCCTCGGCTCCACTTGTAGAAAGAGAATTACCGCAGCAGGTTATTTCCACATCTCTTGATTCAGTTTTCATCTGATTAGATGAGAAACAAGATAAAGATGATTTACAGAGAAATTCGACTAATAAATACAGAAACAGCGCCACCAGCATCATTGGTCCCTCAAAGACAAGGGAACAATAGCCCGGGATTGCTTAGTGGGGGAAATAGGAGCCTGTGTTTGATTTAGATTTGTTACAGGTGCACGAGCATTTATCGCAGTGTAACTCTGCCAGTTCAGGTAGAACACATTCAAAAAATGGAAAAGAGCTCTATCCGAATCAATTATCTGTGCTTGTAGAAGTAGCACATTGCAGAGAAATTATAGCAACTCACCAGTTCATTTTGACTTGCTAAACGACGTTCAAACTCCTCCATGACTTTACTCAATAAAGATTCCACAACCTGTTAAAAGAAGGAAAATTGAAATTTTGGCTTAATGTGCGCTCTTGCATAGGGGATGATAATAGGAACACTGAAGTGGAGCCTGAGGGAAAAGATCGAAAGGAGGGAAAGAAGATTTGCAAACTAAGCTGTCCTGTCATGGCCGCCGCAACCTAAATTTATTAAAAGTACCATGTCTGCATCAGTTATATCATGTAAGGGCTCTCACCATTGGAATGTCTTCTTGTTTCTTGTCTGAAAGAACTTGTCGTACTAACATGCTCAGAGAACGAGACGATCCCTGCAAAATAGAGCACGGAAAAACATCAATGGCCTATTCTTAGCTTCACAACAAGTGTAACCAAGATTGATGAGAACAGGGAAGCTCACTAACTGCAACATTGAGGTCCTGACAAATATCACCATGTTCACTAAAAAAGCCATCTAGAGACTTGTCGCCAGCGGAGGAGGTCTTCGAGAAGACATTCATGAATGGCTCTGAGTTCTTCCGCATGAATTGTTTACTAGAAGTAACGGGTTTAGCTCCCGCAAGTTTCCATGATCCGATTCCACCTCCTTGTTTCCATTCACTATAAGCTTTTAGCGCCAGGACGCAGTTCACAATCCGAGCCGATTTTCCCCCCTGAACGATTTTTATGCAGCGTGAAAGGAAAAAGTCTCGATTCAGATCGAATCATTCAGAAATCAAGCTAATTTCACCAGGCATCTGCGATCGAATGAAAGAAACCGAATTGCTCGCCACAAAGGCCACCGGAGCTTCAGTTTAAAGATAGGTAAGAACGGGAATCACTCTCCAGTGAAACCTACCTGCTCTAAGTCAGAGGCTTCGAAGGTGGGAAGCCCCAATTCCTCCGCAACCACAAGAAAATTCCTCACATTCTCGAAATACTGATAAGCTGAAAGTGCTGCTCCGTCGGGAATGATAACAGAGTCGGACGGGGCTTCGACTACCTAATAGCCAGAAGGGTACAAGAGGTCATGAAACCCGAAAAGGTTGCGCACGCGACTGCGCCTACGGTAGAAAGAAAAATGCAGCCGCATACTTTTGGTATAGCCCCAGGTTGCACTTTGTTCAGAACGTTGCAAAGAATTATGCCGCTGCGCAATCCGAGCCTGAACTCTTCTTCAGAAGGGTGAGCGGGCAGATCTTTGCCACCAACCACGCCGACAGTCTTC
The DNA here is from genome assembly GCA_016097545.1 of Eucalyptus victrix. Classification (NCBI taxonomy): domain Eukaryota; kingdom Viridiplantae; phylum Streptophyta; class Magnoliopsida; order Myrtales; family Myrtaceae; genus Eucalyptus; species Eucalyptus victrix. The sequence goes on from CM027842.1 coordinate 58,735,558, forward strand.
CTCAACCATCCAGCCGCGTCATACCTTCTCGAGGCTGCGCAGCAATGTCAGGGTGTCAAATTCAAGATTTTGCAAAGTTCCAACTTTCCAAGAAAAATCTCAAACAGACAAATTCGTAATGCTCGACTAAGGGAAACCCATCCTATGCAATAACAAGAAAAGCGCCTGAGCAGGACGAATATCAAGTAATTTATACAACACACGCGGAACCTCGAGAAACATGAGGAAGAAGATCAAGATTTTTCTTTCTTGCTTTGCCCACAAGAGTTCAAGATCGACCGGTCAAGAAAAAAAGCCCGCTAAGATTATCGAAATTCTCAATGCCTGAGCAACCAACGACGCAAACCCGGAAACCATCGAGTCCTAAAGATCGCGAAAACCAGCAACGCGAAACAAGAAAGACGCAAATAGCTAAAAAAGATCCCATACAGGCTTCCTCCGCTTTCCGCGAAGCCAGGTTGCGGTCGCAAAACCGCGTCCGGTGCTGCTGAAGGACGTCCTCCACCACGGACTCCACGGAGAACGTCGCCGCCACCTGCTCCGTCGACATCCCTTTCGCGTCCAAAAAACGAGGAGGCAATGCAGAACGAATGAATTCCTATCTCGGGAATACGAGGACCGAGCTCCGGAGCTTCACGGACGAACCAAACTTACAAAAAGAAAAAGAAAACAGGGGAGGGGGGCGAGGCGTATATAATTGAACAGGGGATTTCGATCGGAGAGTTTCCAAAGTCCTCGGAGGAGGAGGAGGAGGATCGGGGATCTTGGGAAAGGAGGGCGCGACGGAAAAGGTGGGGGGAAGGAGAAAGAGCGGGGAGGAGAGAAAATGCGCGTTGATTCTCTCGGGACTTCGCTCTCTCACTTTTCCCTCTGTTTCTCTCTGCTTTTTCTCGCTTCGCTTTCCCTCTCTTTCAACAGCTTTCTCTCTTTTTCTCTCTCTCTCTCTCTCTTTCTAAATATTGGCTGTCGAAGAGGAAGAAGGCACGCCGCACCAAACCTGGTTCCGAGCCTCTCGGGGGACAGGGAGCTTTGACGGTTTATAAGAGCATTTGGGTAATTTCACCCTCTCTCTCTCTTTTTTCTTTATTTTTTTTTGGCCTTCAAACATTTCCCAGAAATAATATATCTACAAAAGCAATTTCGAAAATCAAAAGTTGCTTGACCGCAGTACGCCGGAGAATATATATATTTGTTTGAATTTCGAATACAATGAGGGGAATGGTTTGAATTCCTAGAAAGCTGCATGGCACGATCCACCGGCTGGATTTTAATGGTGATGGTTCGAGTTACCGATTGCTTGGTGCTAGATCGATGATGTTCTTGCGTCTTGATTACCATGAGAGCGACAATTAGTCTCACGTGAAGATGCAAGGGATGATTTTTGAAAGAGTTTATTAGAGAATTGTGTAACGAAAAAAAGGTTTGGGAATGACAAGAAAATATAATAAATGTTAGAGAGTACAAATATACGTACTAATTATTGTACGATTTGAATCTCGCATTCATGACTCGCAAGCGCCATCAAGTCTAATCAACGTAGAGCCTCTCTGCCGAATTAGAGTACGTTGTTTTTCTATGAAGCAAGTCAGTACATTGCTTCTATGTACCCACCTATGATGAGATGGATGTTGACTACGATTAGTTAAATGATTTGAAAGTTTTGATTCATATCACGCTCCTCCCTAGCATCCCTCATTGCCGTACTTTCATAATGGTATCGAATCCTGAGATTGACTATAATTTCCTAACAATGACTAAACGTTTTAATCTTGTCGTCTTGTATCATACATACTCAATAACATAAACTACTCGCACCGATTTCATTATATCACCGATTAAGTCGTACAGATTTATGAGGTGGACCAAACTTTTTCATACTAAATAACCCAATATTCATAAAAATTGCCTGCACGTTACGTCTAAACCCAATGCCAAGTTAGATGGCGGATTGGGCTTAATTATTTCCTGGTCAGTGCTTATGCCTAACCCTTTGCTTAGAATAGAAGGGTTTTAGCATGTGATAATGATTAGTGAGAAAATCCAAGAATCACCCCCGAGAAGAATAAAGAAAGAGCTCAGAAACCCTCCAACATAGGTCACCGACAATGTTATGTGACCCGCAATTTACCTTAGAAAAAACCCACCTGAAATTGGGCTTCTTTTTCGTTTTTTCTTTTTCTTGGGCAAGGTAGTTCTTCTGTTAGTAGGAAGATTGTCATTTTCTGTCACCAATACTTGCCTACTATATGCTAACCACCCCCTTTCATTTTGGGTAGGATGTAATTGGAGTGAATAGGATTGCAAGCTTTGATGAGAATACTGTCCAGGTGGTTTTCAAGTTTGGTTCATCTTGGATTATATATATATTTATATAGATATATGCAGAAGTTCATGAGTACATGATCTATGCACCATCCTTCATGATGTACCCCACTACAAGAGAACTTTGTTTAAGGAGAAAGCAAGTGCTCATGGGATCTTGGGTGCCAAATAATTTAACTCAGAAAAGTATAAGTTGGGTTCAACTTTAATGAAATTGGACCAGTTCATCAGTCACCCATAAAAGATTCTATGTTATGTAAGTGCACAATGCCTTACTATATAATTTAAAAGGGTATTGAAAACAATCTCAGAAACCCCACGTCGCAACGTATATCATACTAGACTTTATAATGATGTATAGAACCTCGAGTCTCAATTGCATCATTGCAAGCCACATAATTAGACAAGTTCGCACGAAAGCAACTTCCGCACACCCTCGTGGAATTAAACTCATTTTTTTCTTAAAATTTTCAAGATATTGCGATACCGCGCACAACGATATTATGAAATCTTAGCAACTGTCTCCACACTGTCATTTTCCTTATATACTACTCACTCACAATACTATGAAACCTTATCGCCTCATGGAATTTTATGCATATAATCACACGTCGATCTCATATATTTCCTAAATGAATCTAGATATTGCGACACCTCACGTACATCGATATTATGAAACCTCAGCACTTGTCTCCATGTTGTCATTTTCCTTATATGCTACTCACCCACGATCACACATCTCCACCTTCGACTAATCTATACATTCATAATGATATGGGTATACGGGTTAGACATCAGATGGGCAGGATCACTTAATACGACTCGTGTATTTCATTGCTCACCAAGCTCCGTTGAGAAAAAATTCTTTTTTACAAGTACTTGAATTTCTCTGGATTGATTGCCAAGCAGCAATATTCCACATCCCTTCTCTCTAATTAACTCAAGTGCTAAGTTCGGTAAATCCCACGCGTCGTATAAGCAAAATATAGAAAGAGGAGCTCCGTTTTTTATTCAAGCGGCCGTTCCCTCCAACGGATATTTAAATCCACGGTTCGGATACGAACCTAAGGCAGGTTCGGCGACGAGTATGTTGTATATATTATAATTATAATGTTATATATATATATATATATATATATATATATATATATATATATTTATATATATATTTATATTTATATTTATATATTTATTTATTTATATTTATATATATAAATGTTTTCGTTTACTTTCAACGTGCACGTATTATGTGGCGCCAAAAAAAGAAAAAGACCAATTAATAATAGCGGGGCCAACACGGGGGAGCGTCCGGAAGCGGGGCCCACCATTCCCGCCTCGCCGGTGATTGAATGTCCGCCGGCCCAAGCCCAACTTCACGCGGGTGGGCTCCACGGGCCCACCCCGTGAGTCGCCATAACACGTAAAATAGGAAGAAAAGAAGAGGAGCAAAGCCCCCCCCCCCCCCCGGGGGAAAAAAAAGATAGAAAATATGGATTTTTTTTCGCCGACAAATTTTGGAATTCTTTTTCATATTATTATTGAAGAGAACTCTCAGAGGTACTGATTCCTGGATTTTCTCCTCTCTTTTTTATTTTGTAAATTGATTTAGGTGGACAGGTCAATAGTAGACAAAAATCAATCTTTGTTTTCTATTAATACTTGATGGTGACAATATCTATTTCAAATTTGAAATGCCACATCTCTGCTAGGCTTCTCTATTCAAGACCCTGCCAAAGAAGTATGAAATGCATGACCTTCTCGAATATCCACCTGATTCCAAAAAAAAAAAAAATGTGTGCATATATATAATTTATCTAAATTTGAAATAGCACAATTAGAGTACTCTCCTCAATTTTGTTAAAAGAGATAAAAAAGAAAAGGTTATCATATGAGTCTTTTCTAGAGAGCCATGCCTAGGAGTTTTGGAACAAGGCATGTGTGGCACCAACCCAAAACTCAATTTTTCTAGGGTTGCTTTGGTGCAAGATGGGAGCCATTTCCAAACTGAGTAAGTTAATTGTCTAAAGTGGGCAGGACCCCCATTTTCGGATTTGGAGTGCTATTGTCTAAATACCGAGGAGCAACAACTTTATCTTAATTAAGTGATATTTGTCCAAATTCCAATAATTTCCCCCCACCCCACCCTTTTTTTTTTATACATGTGGATAAAGATGGGAGGCTTTACATTAAAGTTAAAGTCTTGTTAGGTGGGGATTAGGACTTGTTTCTATAAAGGAGGGAGGGAGGGAAGGGACTTGAGGCTTGTATTTTCAACAAGTGGCTTGATGGCAAGAAGAGCTCAAGCCAAGTCACATGATCGTATGATTTCTGAATCGGTCCAAAGTCCTATCTATGCTAAATCTTTCATTTACATAATGCATGGAAAAGACCCTAAAGTTCCGGATTGGGGTCTGCTGAGGGAATAAAAAGAAAGAAGAGAGATTGGAGGAGACAAAGTCAATGTGCTGGCCTTGCTGCTTTCAACCCAGTTCCTCTCTCTCTCTCTCTCTCTCTCTCTCTCTCTTTTTCTTTTTTCTGGGGGATGTATCTATAATTGAAAAATAGAGAGAAAGAGGGAAAAGATAGAATCCAGATCTAATTGCTGTTATCAATAGGATGTTGGTGTAGCTTCCGCCCAATGGATATGCAAAGGCCTCGATGTGTTCATGGAGAGAAAGAGCTCAATCATGACCCTTTTGCTAGACCTTGTATGGTGCTTCTTTCAAGCGTCGCAATGTTCAAAAGATTATGATTAAGTACACAGATGAGTGTGGCTTAAGAGGAAGCAAAATCAGGTTTTTTAAAAGAGAGATCAATGTGCACTTTGGTTTAATTGAAAAGCTTCATTTTGGATGCATGAATGTGTCCTTGGATCAATTGGAAAAGCTTCATTTTGGACCACAATGTTTTCTGATGACACCTCCTTTTTTGACATCCACAATCTCCAATGTCTTGTGAAGTACAAAAGCCCCTGTGCCTTTGTGACATCAAGGATGCAATGAGGCTAGGCACATAAGACGATGACAAAGCTAGATCGGCGGTTAAGATGGAGAAAATTTTCGGGGTTAAATTAATAATCTCGATAAAACGATGCAAAACCAATAAAGCACCCCAATCTTAGGGTAGCAAGATCGAAAATCTCTGAGATTCCCTTGTTTGCTTTGATTTGCAAATCAAATCATGGAATTAAGGTCCAATCTACTTTAACTTTGCACACCAAACTCCACGTTGAGAAAAAGGGAAAATTACCAAATTAAGTGATGCGCGAGAGAGGGAGCAAGAACATGATCACCCTTTAGGCCAAAAGTGCTGATTGCACTCATGCTAAAATTAAAATAAGCAGAGGATGGCCCCATGGTAAGGCAAGGGGGGCTAAATCAGTTCTTCTCCATGCAAGGAATAAGTTGGATAGGCACATGACTTGCAATAAGCACTTGAAGTCACTGAAAATTAGACAGCTCAACTGATCTCTTACTGGCCTTTTAGGCAGAAAAAAGAAGATTGATGAGCTGATTCTAGAACTAAAAAAGTGCTCCAAGACTCAGGCAAAAAAAAAAGAAAAAGAGGACAATTATGCATATGGGCTCGTGCACATTGAACCCACATTGGTGCTTTGGATGAATATGAAGATAATGTAGGATAGGAGAGAGCAAGAAAAGAAGGGGCAAAGGAGTTGTTTAAGAAAAGCTTATGGTATTGAATATATGGTTGAAGGGTTTCAACTCCAAAGCCTTTGAGAAACGCACTGTACAGGTAGTACACGTATAGGACAAGGGTCCTCGAGATGAAGAAGTAAGATGAGCAGAGCCAATTCATTTTCTTTCTAGTACTCCTTGTGATCATTTTAGATCAAAAGGAAAGAGGAAAGAAAGGTCAGATGGCCATGGCAATCTCGATCCATCAGTCGAATTCTTAATGATGGGTCTCGATCTTGGGGGTAGTAAGTCGATGATCCTGATTTACTTTTGGAGTTGAGGAGATCCGAATCCTATAGATAAATCTTAATGCCTGGTCCAGTCCAAAGTCCTACATGTGCCATGCACCTTGTAATAAGCAGAAAGAAATCCAGAAATTTTGGAGCCACAACTTTACTGCCTAAATTAATTGGAGTTATATTATATGGGAAGGAGTCTTGAGGTTGCTTCGGTGATGTTTTCCGCGGTTGGGGCTTTGATTTGCTGCACAAGTCTTCCCAACCTCCATCCTATTTGAAAGTGCCCTCCTAACCTATTCCTAAGAAAACTGTTCCGATCTAACCTCTGGGACAATGGTATTAGCCTAAAATGGAATGTGCATTACATTTTCGATTCCAGTTTTTATGTTGGGTGCATGTCATTGATTTTTTCATATTATAAAACAGAGTTAAATGAAAACATTTAATGTTAATGTTTTTCTATTAATGTTCTAATTTATTTTCTATGCTTTGAGTCCAAAATTTAGGCAAAATATAAGCGGATGGAGGAACAGAGGCGTGGCCCCTTTTCCTCTCTCTCTCTCTATCGGAATTATTGTCATCCAGTCATGGGAAAAAAGAGAAGGAACCCCTCAAGCCTAGGTCTCAATCCATAAGGGACCTGTGGCCCGATCCATGTCCTGCAGGTTCACACTGGAAAACTGCTCCTGTGGGTCGGGGCAGTCCGGCCCAACCCGGCCCAACCTGATGAGGGCCCAACAAACACTTGGAGGTTGGCATCGGCAGGCTCCGGGCCTGACCCATGTCCCGTCGGTCCAAACTTAAAACCACTCCCCATGGACGGGCAGTTTGGCCCAGCCCAACGACGGCCCTCCAAACTCTTGGAGGACGGCATTGGCGGGCTTGGGCGATGACCTCCCGGGCACAAAGCCCCGGGGGCGGGGGCGGGGGGTTCAACCCGATGCACCTGTCAATCGTTTACAGCACCACGTAGGTCAACAACGAGTGGCCTCGCGACACTTGCTAAACGAGCAAACGGATCGGGCATATATTTCGAAAATGGGCCTCCGAAATTCTCTGAAATTTCGAGGGCCATGAGGAAGGTGGGAGATTCTTTAGCGGGGAAGAGCCCAAAGACTAGTCGCGTGCCTTGATGGAGGTGGGTGGGTGGGCGGCTTTGGTTGGCCAAACTTGAATTGTCGTCGCCTTCAAAGGCTTTGACAGCTAATTCGCGTGCATCACGAGCTTGTCAACGAAGCAGAGCATCTTCTACGACATAGTGTCCCTCGCCACTATTCTTTTGGCTCCTTGTGCACGACGTAGGAACAACAAAAACTTCGTTGTTCTGTCGCGTAGCTATTGGGTAAGAAATACCACTTATTACAGGGAAGAAGTACTAAAAAAATCATAAATTCATTGTATTAGTACCAATTTAATTCTAATTTTTTCGGTACCAATTTAATGTTAAACATTTTGATTTAATGTCAATTTAGTTATCTAACTAATTTTGATTGGATTTTGTTGACGTGGACGCCGATTAACTTATATGACATGGCTAGCATCCATGCCGTTAACTTTTAATAATTTTTAATTTTTTAAAAATTGATTTATTTGTTATTTATTTTCATTATTCCTTTTCTTTCTCTCTCTTTTTTTCCCCTCTTTCCCTTGATTTTCCCCTTCTCTTCCTTTTTCCTCTGGTCAGTCACCAAGGCCAACGAGGGCGGCCTCACATTGGGTAGGCGAGGCTTGCCCTTATCGGATTTGGCCAGGGTCAAGGCTTGCTGGCCTTGGGTGAGGCTCGAGCCCTCGCCAACCCTACACAAGGACACCCTCGTGGCCTCTGGTGAGCTTGTCGGAGGCTGGGTGAGGCATGACCTCATTAGATCCAGTAAGGCTGGTTGAGCCTTACTAGTGGTCAATAACAAGCTGGAGGAACAAGGAAGGAAATAGGAAAAAAAAATGAGACAAAGAATATAGAAAAAAATATTATTAAAAGTTATTTACATTAGCGTCAACGAATCACGTAAGTTGATCGGCATCCATGTTAGCAAAAATCGATCAAAATTGATTAAAATGACTGAATTGATACATAGTCAAAAAGATTTATCACTAAATTGATACTATTAAAAGTTTTAAGACTAAATTGATGCAAACACTATAGATTTGTGACTTTTTTGACACTTTTCTCCTCGTTGTCATCATCAGATAATGAATAATCATTTGAGGCTTAGTGACCAAATTAGATTCGGCCATCGGGAGGGACTTCCCGGCAACAACTCGAGACGACCTTGATCGAGAAAAAGACCCACAGCCGTATCGAGATAATTCTATGCTTAAAGAAGATGTGGGTGCGAGGTTACACACCGCGCTGTGTCCAATTCGACGGTTCGGCGAAAATGACCGCGAGAAGTCAGCACCACCTTCGCGGCGCTCTGGTCAAAATTTCAAACCGGCGAAAACCGGGCACGTCCATAATATTCATGTGGCGTGTCAAAGGTTCGGACGAGTGGGAAACGATGACACGCTGATGACGGATGAGAAATTGAGAAGCGTCTCTTGAGGACTTGGTCGGGTCAACTTTTCAGCCCCTCGAACACAGCAGCAAACCCTTGGGCCGAAGTCCGCCTTTCCTCAACAACCCACCGAGTCCGAAATACATCTTTTATTTCAAATGGAAAAAAATGACATGATGGGTATCTAAATTTTGGCCTTAATTTGTAATGTCTTCCTTTAATTTATAATTTATTCGATGTACTTCATATACTTTAGTAAAATGTGCTATATCATTCTTAAACTTTTAATTTGTTCAACCTTTGATTAATGAATTTTTTAGTTTAATGTTGTCATTGAATTTGAATTAATGATAGGATAATATTAAATATTTTCATATTGTTTATAGGTTAAATGAAACATTTATCAAAAGTTTAGATGATGTATTTAATAAATTAAAAATTCAAGGAAAACATTATACATTAGGCCAAATTAAGGAGTCATATTGAACGAATTAAAAATTTAAATACGACATTGTACGACGGGGCCAAAGTTCGAGAGCCATTTGTTTCATCATCCCCATTTCAAATCATGCACGGACGAATTTCACAATTTTTTTTAATTTGTAACACCTCGAAACTTTTACATATTTCCGCACAATATTTTTTTTTTGGTAAAGTTTCCACACAATATTTTCATTAGGGATAATACTTTAAAAACCCTAAACCTGGTACACTTGTGACAAATTTACCCTAAACTATTTTTTTGACCATGAAAAATCCTAAACTAGTAAACTTGTGACAAATTTATCTCGACTGATTATAAAAAATCCTAAATTGGTACATTTATGACAAATTTATCCCAAACTAATTTATTCGACTGCAACAAACCCTAAATTGATAAATTTGTGAAAAATATACCTTATGCTAAATTGGATTAATACCACAAAAAAATCATAAAAATTGTAAACTGTGACAAACGGAACGTAAAATCCTAAATTGATATACTTGGTTAACTGTCATGTGTCATTTAACTTAATAATTTGAGAATAAAATTTAACGAAAACTAACATAGGGTAAATTTGTCACAAGTGTACCAGTTTGGGATAAATTTGTCAAAAGTATATCAGTTTGGGATTTTTGATGGTCAAAAAAATAGTTTGGGGTAAATTTATCACGAGTGTACCAGTTTGAAGTTTTTTATAGCATTATCCCTTTTCATTATGTTCTTTTTTCTAAATTTTCGGCAGGCAGTTTCCTTTTGTTAAAGTAAGGATTTTTCTGACCAGAAGAAGAAAAAGTAAGGATTTTACCAGGATTTAATGGAAGTGGACAGAAAATGACAACCGGCGAAAAAAGGTGCGGAGCACCTGGTCAAATCCCATCGTCCCTGTCGCAGCGGTGGGCGGGCGGCGGCGGCGGCACCGCTTTCATTACGCCGACGAGGCAGATCTGACGTGGCGACTTTCTGGCCTGCCACGTGGGACGCTGACAAGCCCCCACCGTCCATCACATCACATCACACCGCTCGCTGGTTGCTGACACGGCATTCGTCCACGTCACTTGCTAGCCTGGTCGTCATTTGCGTTCCCCTTCTTTTCGATTTCGAATCATTCTCTGCGGCAAATTCTCACCCAAAAAGGAAAAGTGGAAAAGATTAAAAAAAAAAAAAAGGAAGTAGAAACCTTCACACCACGCCAGCTTTCTTTTCCTTTCTTTTTTTTTTTTAAAAAGCTCTGATGGCCTTATTTGTCTTTAAATTTATTATAACGGCGAATGCCATAATGTTTAATCAGGTAATTTTTAAATCGGGAAAATATCATTAGTGCTGAGTGATGTGGCGGATTATTAATGATTGTTAAATTATGGCAAATTTATTAAAGGGTTGTCGATGATTTAACATATTATTATATAAATTAATTTTGCAAATTGATTTTACTTAGTTCATCCCTGCTCTTTTTATTTTGTATTTTTATGAGTAATTAATTAATATAATGATATATATTTTTTTTCTTAATGTGGAATATGAATACTGTGAAATTGACGTGCCTTTGACTTCAACCTGCGGTTGCTCTTTGAAGTTTGGACCTGGATTTCCTTCCATAAATGGAAACAAAAAAGAACTTTTGCATTGTTTTTTACCTTCTTTCACGTGGAAGGAAAGAGAGAAAATGTAGCTGACCTGGCAACTGCTGCTGAGGGAATAAATCAAATAAAATCGTCAACAACAATGTAATAAAAAGCATGATTTTTTTTTGTTTCTTAATTAGCACATCTACATCTAGCTTCAATCAATACCAAAGAGAAAATGCGCTTTAAAAAAAATAAATTTACAAAGTTTAATGAAGATCAAGCTATTAAGAGAGACTTTGTACTAATACATTCCCTTTTCACCCTTTTATAGTCCTGTCGTCATCAAGACCATAAAGTCAAATATCTCTCAACATAAAATTACTTTTCATGCAGTCAAGAAAAAAGTCATCCGATTGCTAGAAATTTTATTAATCTCATACACATGCACAATTTTATTGATAGAAATTGCACGTGTGTATTTAAAAAAGTCATGACTTTTTTACGGCATTTTAAAATAAGGAAGATCTAGACCTTGAAAGATCAGATTTTTTTTTTACCCAGCATAGATCATTCTTAATACCAACTCTTTTGTAGAGTCATTTGCAAGACGATTTTTTAAAAAAAAAGAAAAAAAGAAGAAGAGAACAATACAGCCCGTGCATAATATGAGAAGAGAATAAAGGCAAAAATTAAGGGGAAAAAAGCAATGGGGTGGGGCCCAAAATACGTGCTAATATAATCTCAAATCCCAATGATTGAAGCTAAAAAAAAAATCTATGGGTTAAACTGCTACCTGATCTACAAGGGGGGGCACTTCCGTAAATTCGGCGCGACGACGAGGTTGCTCTTGTATATGTCGCGTCCGCATATCAAAACAGTGGCTTTTTTCCCATCTTTCTCCTCTTCTTCTCGGGACATAAGAAAATAAATAAAAGAAGCGAGAAAACGCATCACGACTCGTTCTCCAAAATTCGACGGATGGGGGAAAGAATTCGGGGAAAAAGGAGCGATTTTGTACAAATACAGGAGCTCAATTTCACTTGAGCTCACGAAAAGTTGTTTCCTTTTTCGCCTCCTCCTCCTCCTCCTCTTCTTGCCCTCTCTCTCTCTCTCTCTCTTTCTCTCTCTCTCTGTGTTTCGCAGGTGAGCAATTGGGTTTTTTTTTTTTTTCCCATCTTTCTTCCTTGACTTGTTGTCATCGAGGGCGGCGCTTTGATTCCGTGGGGAATTCGTTTGTGGGTGCGGTGGCGTGGAATCGCATTAGTTGGTTGTGGCTCTTTTGTTGGGGGGAATTTTGAGGGCTTTGCTCATTTCCGGGTCGGTTCTTGCTTGTGGTTGTGTGTTCCGACTGTTGGGTTCCTGCCCTTTCTTTGAGGAGTCGGGCAATTCCCCTCTTTCTTTCTCGGAATTGGGTTTCTGGGTTTGTGTTTTTTCGGCCCTTTGTTCGTGGGAATTTGCGTCGGCGCGGGTTGTTTTCGAATCTTGATTTGATTGATCTGGATTCGGTCTGCGGTTTCTGGGTCTGCGTTAACTTTAATCTATGTTGGAAGCAGATCGAAAGAGATATTGGGTTGGGGTTGGGGGGAGGGGGGTTTGGGGGAAAAATTGGGTGGTTGACTGATTGTGTCTTGAGATACTGTGAAGGAAACATTTTTTGATGTATAATCTGGAGATCCGTTTCGATGCGATTTGATGTTACAGAGGCTAAGGACACGGTGTGAATTGCTTCTGTTGATTTTGGTCGCTGATTTCGATTTATTGAAACTGGGTAGCTAGTCTTTTGTTTTTTTGACCCCCGCATTTGGTGAAACAGATGGTGAGGGGAGGGAAGGTTGGTAGCAAGAGGAACCCGAAGAAGAGGGCGAAGTCTAGAGACCAAGGTTCTGACGATTCGGATGAGGATTATGTAGTTTCTGATGAAGAAACAGATGCATCTGAGGATGGTGTGGGGGAACTAGAGGTGTCTGCGTTAGAGGAGAGTTTTGATGCTCTCGTGGAAGATGAAAATGAGGAGGAGGACGAGGATGAGGACGATGAAGATTATGATGGCAATGGTGCTGATGACAACGATGACGATGATGTGAATGAGGAGGAGGAGCAGGAGGAGTATGAGGATGAGGACGAAGATACGAAAAAGGTTGTCAATTCAAAATCGAAACCAAATTCACGGTCCTCCAGACAGAGGAAAGCTGGGAATAGCGTATCACTGAAAAAAGGTAGTGATTGCTTTGAAGAAGATGATGAGGAGTATGATGTGAATGAAGAGGATGATGAGGAAGATGATGATGAATTTGCACCAGATGAAGATGACTATTTGGATGATGAAGAAGATTCTGTGGCAAAGAAGAGCTACAGGGGTAAAGTGAATACCACAAGAAGGAAGTTGGGTAGAAGAGGTTTGCGGAAAAAGGTTTCTAGAGGTCATAAAAAGAGGAAGAAATCATCAACTTCAAGAAAACGTTCAAGGAAGATGGTAAGGAAGCGTCCTGTGGTACAAAAGAAACCCAAATCTGCTGACGAACACAATGACAGCGACGATGAGGATGATGTTGATTTTGTGGGGAGTCATAATGTTTGGAGAGAAAAAAGGAAGAATTGTTGGGGAAGAAGAAAGAGGAGGTATGTAGCGTCATCGGATTCAGATTTTGTGAGTTTTGGGTCGTCTGGTTGTGACTACACTATTTCTGAGGAAGAGAGAGAACAGGTGAGAGAAGCTAATGAGTACTGCGGGAACTTGTCAAGGAACTCATTACCTTCCAAGAGATTGAAGAAGGGTGGTTGCTTTGCTTTGAGAAGTTCATCTATCAGTAATGGGACAAGAGAGAATCATGATGCAGATCAACAGACAAAGCCTAGCGGGATAAAGGGAAAAGAGAAGGTAGAAGAAGTAAACATTGGAAAGCCAAACTGTGGAATTTGCCTGTCAGCAGAGGACAAAAGAAGGGTTCGAGGGACATTAGACTGCTGTAATCATTATTTCTGTTTCAAATGTGTCATGGAGTGGTCAAAGGTGGAAACTCGTTGCCCTTTATGCAAACAGAGATTTCGGGCCATTAGTAAACCTGCAAGATCAACTGCAGGAGTAGATCTGAGAGATGTGGTGACACAAGTACCAGAGCGGGATCAGGTATCATTTTGCTTGATCCTTCACTGTTGGTTTTTCTGTGACAGGCATGCTCTCGATGTTTTAGGTATACCTATCGTTTTGGTATTTCTGGATATTAAATGGCACGTTGTCTTTACAGGTCTATCAGCCAAGCGAAGAAGAAATTAGGGGTTATCTCGATCCTTATGAGAATGTAATTTGTACGGAGTGTCACCTGGGTGGGGATGATGGTCTTATGCTTTTATGTGACGTCTGTGATTCTCCAGCGCATACATACTGCGTCGGCCTCGGGAGGGAAGTACCTGAAGGCAACTGGTACTGCGATGGTTGCAGACCCACTGCCCTTGGATCTTCAAGTTCTCCAGGTCAAGATGCTTTGCCCAATCAAAGGACAACAAACATGAGTTTGTCTACCAGACTGTCACCCCCTGCAAATGCTATGGAAAGCTTTGACCTCAATGTGGCTCCTTCACCCCATCCATCGTATAATTTAGGATATGGGAATATTCAGTCTCCTAGGTTTCCTGGTGGATTCAGCCAAGCAACGCCGCCACTGTCTGGAGCAGGAGCTCCCACACTATCGGGAAGGAGATGGCTATTTCGTCAGATTCAGCAGATGCGATCTGGAAATAGACCAAGTCCTGTCGCTGTAAGAGCAGACGGAACAACTTCTGCTAGTGTTCGGTTTGGACCACTAAATTATTCCATTGATCAGGGTAGGCAAATGGGATCTCATCATACAGCTCAAGAAACGAGAGAGTCCTATGCTAATCTATTCGAGGAGAATGTACTGGAAAATCAGTCACCGTTGGTTCGAAGTAGGGATAGCTTTGACTTGGGAGCAGGTCACTTGAGAAGGCAAGCAGGCAATGACCCTGACCTTGTTTTTACCCCTCCAGCTCCCAGTACTACTGGCCGGGCACTTCTGGACGAACGTGCAGGGATGAGCTCAAATATAGTACCTGACCAGCATCATCAGTCCAGCAGCCGATCCAGCCTCGGTTCTGATGGGCCTACATCTCCTTACGCAGGAAGAGAAGATAGCCATTTTCGTAGAGCAAAAGAGGAATTGCAATCGATGGTCAAAAGCCATTTGAAAAGCCTTTCGAGAGATATCGGTTTAGGTATGCGAGTTATATGTCCTACTAGATTTTTGGTCCTAATATTATACATATTACGCTCTAGAATCCTGTGGTCGTCCTCTTTATGATGCTTTCTTTCAAGTGCTTATCGCATTTGTTATTTCCTGGTGCCTTGCATGTGGTGAACTCATTGATATCATCGTTGATGCAGGTCAGGGTGATTTCAAGGAAATAGCGAGGTGTTCCACTCATACCGTCTTGGCTGCTTGTGGCCTTGAGCACAGGAGGAGCGAGGCCTACATGATCCCTCCGCCGCCCGGTTGTTCCCACGTAGACAAAATAGCCACTGGACAGACAAGCCTGATGAGAGGAGTTTGCTTGGCATGCTTCGATGTTTTCGTCAGAGACGTAACCCAAAAGATAATGAACACAAAACTGCCACCACGTTGGCTTAGTTTAGGTCTTTAGGAATTGATGAAACATGGGCTGCCACTTTTTACACGTCCATCCTTTTTTCCTTGGGGGGGATTTAGATGAGAAGTAGGGGGATTTTTGTCCATTCTGATACTAGACTGACTGTTCATGGTCCCTAGAGGATCCATTTTTCTGTGATTACATTGATGATATTTATTTTTGGCTCAAGGGGTCCTATTTTTGGAAAGAGGTGGGTCGATCAATCTCTCTATGGTACTCTCCTTTTTCTTCCCAGACCGTTGTCCCCTCTCTTTTCCATATAATTCAATAGGATAGAGGAGTGGCCGACTCACTTTTCAGATAGTAAATTCGACAATCTGAACCTAGTCAGAAGTTTTAGATGTCGCATGGAATGTTCTCGTTCGTACGCACTGTGACTCTGATTGGGTCGAGTTTTGGTCATGGAAACAGAGGTAGATGTCATCAAGCGAAAGTAGCATTGACTGAAAGTTTAAATTCGATAACGCCCGATTGCTGGTTGCCGTGAAAATCCTCCCTCCACTCCATTTCCAACGCTTTAAAAATTCCAAACTACAGTGAAAGTTGGTGGCTCTTACTCGATATTCTTTGCTTTTTCGACAGCGCTTCCATGAGTCTCTGAATAATATAATACATACACGTAAAGAAAATTCCTTCAATATCGTTACTTTGAGAGGTCCAAGCATCACGCTGGAGCTATGCACGTCAAAGCACGTCATTCTCATTTAAACTTAACAATGATAAACAACAAACAAGGACGATACAGCATTTTCCCTCGGGCCTACACCAAAGTCGACAAGCAATGAATTACACTTTAGCTTATAAACCTTATTCCCTCGCTTCCTATTTTAATACATCAGCAGACAACATGTTCACCCCGGGCCAACCATAAAGATCGCAGAGCCAGATTCTGGGTCACATAAGCTCCATATCACCCGCCCCTCCACACCTACTCATAAATTGTCGTCGATTACGGTGGACCATAATAGCTCAGACACAAATTCAGACCTCTTTGCCCTCTCTTCACGATCCTTATCTGACAAAGGCGATGCTTGACTGTGGCTGGCACCAACAAAAGGCACACACGTTAGAAACAAGAACACCGCTGTCACAAGACAAAAGTGATGAAATGTTCGACCAAAATGTGAGACTGTTCACATGCTTATTATCTATGTATGTGCTCGACTTTCCTGATATGGCTGAAGCACACCCCAATTCCCTCACTTTTAAGACATAAAATTACTAGGACACAAAGAACAGTGCTTTCCCTGACAAGCTCCAGCAGGAAGACAGGGCAATATAACTGACAATTAACTCATTGCCAGACTGCAGAAGAGCCTGTTGAATGATTTTTACAGATTCCATCAACCAAAAGAACTCGTACCAGACCATAATTCGCTATCCACCACAGCCGAACTCAAAAGCATCTCACTTCCTTCAAACTAATGCAACATGATGCAGTAACTTTCAAATAATTGTGTAGAAGATCATGCAGTGCAACAATCGATACGACAACACAGCTTAAAAAAAGGCATTCCCTGGAGCAATAACACACCTTTCTGCCACGTTTTCATTCAAACTTTTCTTGGCTGAGCTTGTTTCTATTTGAAGGGATGGCTGAGAACTGGAGAGATTCCCAGCAACAGGCGAAATAAAGGATGACAACAACGGATCTGGAGCCGCATTTGTTGAAGAAAGCATACCAGATGAGCCACCCAGAAGGGATTGGAGAGTCCCTTCTCGTAGTTCTCTCCTCAACAAAGAAAGTGTGGAGTGAGATCCACCTTTACGTGATTTCCTCTTACGCTGCATGTAACTCCCCGTTAAGGGAACATAGTTGTCGAGCATATTTGACGTAACAATTTTCACCAAACACAGATGGATTGAAGAAATGCATGGCTTGAAAATCAACAGAACAAACTAAAAATGGTGAATCAGCAATGATCAATTCGACTTGAGAGCACATATGAATACAGTCATATCATCCTCATAAGTCATAAGCTAGGTAATCCAGAGTCCCAGTTTTAAAGTACTGTGTGGCAACTAGAAAAAGAAACTGCAAAACACTAGACGAAACTTGGTGGACACTAAAGTGAACTTTTTGAACCAAGCGTCATACACAGGAAGTGGAAGTCAGAAAAGAAAGCAAGGTGCCTCATGATTCAGCACCTTCATGAAAAGCAACTAATCAAATAAATAGCAAATTGCAAGTGAAGCAAAGAAGATATACCAAATAGATCGTATGTGATAGCATGTAAGGAAAGAGTGCAAGTAAAGAATGAAAAAGGATATCTTCAAAATATTTCCATGCTGTAAGGTTATGTGTGCAACCATATCGAACCCCACTCTCATTGCACAAACTGGACAAACCTGCAATACAGAGCTCAATCAGTTAGGATTTAGATTTTTGACATGCTTTCTTTCACATATCCTTATAGTTGTGGTTTTAGCACACAAGTACATATTTGCAGTGAACAAGCAAGTGCAAACATAACTTGCACAGAGCCATGCAAAGCATGCCACGTAGCCATTTACAGATATAATCCTTTCATTGCTAAAAGCCCCCTTACTACCAACCAATTAAGTGGTTCTCCAGAAGACCGATGTTTTTTTATATAGACAGACCAACCTAAGAGCCAGTCAGAAGTTAGAACAATGATATCTTAAACTTATAAATCGATCCATCGCTTAACCATAACAACCCAATCGAGCTGGGAGTCATACTGCCTTTCTTCATGGAGAAGGTGGATGTTTCAAATCCCCACTTCCAACATGTTCTTTTCCAAGGTGGCATTCTTGTTGACCAATTAATTTATTTAAGGTACAATAGAGTTGCAATGCCACTAGAATGGGAGATTGTATTTAGCATCCTTCTCACTATTGTCGAATTGAAGCTCACTTGTTGGAGGATAATCACTCATGAATGCTAACAAGCCTTTCAATTCAATGTTAACTACGTTTCTCCAATTCATCATTCTATGGTTGCAGTTTCTGTTCTTCACCATCTTGCAAATAAGAGCCTCTCCCTTTATCTTTTTACTGCAATTTCTTTTAGTGCAAATGATTTATTGAAAGGCCACAGCTATTTCTTGCACCAAGTTCTGTTAAATCAGACAAAGAGTTCAGTTAAGTACACTAGAGACTGACACAATGAGAGATATTAGGGCCTCTTAAGGAAATCCCACTGGAAAAAAAAAATAAAAAATAACAAACTTTCCACAGCTAAGAACTGACTCATCGCCAAGATTAATGAAGAAGTTGGTTCACTTATTTGTGACATATCAAGAAATTGCAAGACCTGCACCAGGGGAGACGTGTATACGGTAACCTCGCAACCAACCTAACATGTTATAAGTAACTTATGTGATGTTGTTATCATCAACATATGAATTCGAGCAATACCCCATTCCTTGCCTCCAGCTGATGCTCATCGTCTATGTGGCAGCACAAGCCCAGGATGTCAAAGAACTCGGAACAGAAAGGGCAAGGGAACTCCTCTCTTATATCATAATCTCCATCAAATTCTTCGAACCCCATAAACATATCTGCATCCACAAAATCCCATTACATTAGTTAAGCAGAGAAGCACACCGCAATCACAAACTTCCGAACACATAAACAACCATCACCCTCGCCTAAAGAACGAGGAAAAAGCCCAAACTTTACCGGGTCCACTCACTCTCTCAACTCGACCGCCGTGAGAGATTCGGCTGTACAAATAAGACAGACCGCTCTTACCGACTTTACTCAAGGAAGACGACGACGCTAGAGGCAAAGATCGAACATTTCGAAGAACAGTCACGGCCGATGCAACTGGGGAAAAAAAAAGTTCAAAAATTTTACATCTTTATCTGCCAATTCGACACCTCCTCCTCCTGCATCTATCCACACCGCAGCCGCTCTATCGATCATCGCGGTCTGAGCGGCCGACTCTAAAAAAGCCGTGCAAAACGCGATCGACCAAAGAGCCACAAACGAAAACCGAAAACAGAAATAAAAATAAAAATCCATTCCTTCCTTCCCGTCTGTCTCCAGGCGAAGAAACAAATCAAACGCATCGCTCCAGAATTCTCCACCAAAAGAGATAAAAAAAAAAAAAAAAAAACAAAACGATCGACCGATTCCACCAGCGGCCGCCATGCACGGGGAAACAAGAAGCGAGAGGGGGAGGCTTACCGGATCTCGACTGGAGAGCGGACTGGTACCGCTTCGAGGCCGAGGACAGGCGCGCGCTCCATGAATCGCCGTCCATCGCAGCTGCTCCTCCTCCTCCTCCTCTCCCCCCGAGCTTCCCGAAAAGTCAAAAAGGGGGCCGACGCAAATTCGCTCCGGACACAACCTCAAACAGGCCCCCGCCGCTCCTCGTCGTCGTCGTCGTCGGCGAAGAAAGAACCGTTCGGCCGGCGAAGGTTCAAGTCGACGAGCGAGCGAGCGATCGGGAAGCCCTAGAAATCGGAGGAGGAATTTGGGGGGTTCGAGCAGGAGAGAGAGAGAAGGGGAGTGAGAGCGATGGGGGAAACGACGGTGTAGGTGAAGGCAGGACTGTCGTTCGTGGCGTGCTCGAGACTTTATTGTCCCCTTAATTTTTCTCCCTCCCTCCCCTTCCAAGATAATAGTGAAAAGATTAAGGGATGAAAAGGAAAAATTGGAATTTGCTGGGCAGTCCCCCCACACTTTTTATTATTTATTTGTTTGTTTTTCACTTCTTTTTTCTTTTCTTTTCGGGATACTTTTGACCGGATCAAATGGGAAAGCAGGAAATTTTTTGTGTTGTTTTGTTTTGGTTTGGTTTGGTGCTATTGAGAGAGGAATCACTGTTGTGGGTCTTTATTTTCGTGTGAGATTTTTCCTTCTCTTCCTCTTTCGGTCCTTTTGTACTGGAGCTGGTTATTGATTTTAGGAAAAATGTCACAAACAGTCTCTAAACTTTTACTTAATGTGCAATTCCATCCTTAGACTTTTAATTTATTCAATTTGATCCATAAATTATCAATAAATGTCCAATATAGTCCCTAACTATTTGAAAATTGACCAATTTCATCCATGAGCTTTTGATTTGCTCAATTTGGTCGCTGAACTATTAACAAATATTCCATCTAGTCCTTTTTTATTTTACATTTAAGAGACTAAAAGCCATGGAAGCCAATTTTGTTAACTTTAACTAATGGAAGAATGAAGTCGGTCAATTTTCAAATAGTCAAGGATTATATTGGACATGTAACGATAATTCAGAAATCAAATTGAACAAATTAAGAGTCTAGAGACGAGATTGCATATTAAGTGATAGTTTAGGAACCAAATTGAGCAAATCAAAAGCTTATGGATAAAATTGAATATTAGATGAAAGTTCATAGACCATTTGTGACATTTTTCCCTTGGTTTTATGCATTATCTACTCCTTCAGCTAACACGGTTTTTTCCCCCTTTTTCCCTCTTGCTTGATTTATTGAGAGTTTGAGGGATGTCTATAGCGAGTCAATTTTTGCAGTCAAAATCGCCCTTAATTTTAGAGATTGTAAACATTTATTCCAGGACGGTTACATAAGATTCCATGATCTTTAATTTTTATTTTCGGTCTTAATTGTCCGTTCATTTTTTTCCTTGGTACGTACAATGCACGTGATTTTTTTCCTTGGTACATCTTTCTTTTCTTTTTAATGAAAGTCTCTCTTAAAATATGATGAATGTACTAACATAGTTAGATAAGATGTTTTATGGAAAAGATACGCAAATAAATAATTTCGTTCATTTTATATTTTCTTCTGTCTTAAAGCAATTAAGAGTAATAGAGACATTTCATAAAGAAATAAAGAAGAAGATGAAAGTACACTTTTGCTTTTTAAAAGTCATGTGCAATATACAGGCTAAAGCAAAAAATAAGGGAAGGGTAAAGGTCGAAACAAAATGAAAGTTTAGAGATATTGTATAAAATTAGCATGCTAATGCTCGGATGGGCTAATCACAAATACTTCAATTTGGCATAAGTTCATAATATTAAGAAATTTTTAAATGTCAAATTAGCCTTTCTCTCTCTAAAGAATGTATGAGCACTTGTGCCACCTCTACCGATGTAAACTATCTATCACCAAACGTATGTGAAAATTGTAGGATGGTAACAATGACATGATTGTTTCCTTTGAGCAGGACACTCCATGCACAAAAATGCGTGTGAGAGAGAGAGAGAGAGAGAGAGAGAGAGAGAGAGAGAGAGAGGTTGTAGCCCCAAAGGCATTTGAAATTTTCATTTCTTTAAATAATGATAGGACACAAATTACAACAATGGTTGCTTCAAGATTGCTAATCTGACTAAATTTCCATGCCCCCAGTATTTGTCATGAGCAGCAGCCGCTCCTTGTTGCTCTAGCATCACCTCCTAAGCATCTGCTTGAAGAGGTGATGAAGCATGGATAAAAGAATCAGCTTGAACTTTTCTTCTTCTTGACACTGTTGAGATCTGTGGCTTTGAAAGATCTCTGTACGAGGTCAGAGGGGAGAATCTTGAGGTCGTGTGTCAATCTCTGAAGAATTGCTGACAATATGTTCACGTCCGACATAGCCCTATGAGCTGAACCGACCAACGGAATTCCGTAATGCTCGCGAAGCGATTGCAACGATATGCTTGAAGAAGGTTTCAATCCTGTCAAAAGAAGGCAAATACATTCAAGTCTTGCTGTACGTACAGTTAATAGAATTCGTCAGTGAAGCAAACCATTTATGTGCACGTGCATAAGTCATTTGCCGCATGCACAGAGAGAGAGAGAGAGAGAGAGAGAGAGAGAGAGACCTTTAGATTTCATCAACTCACGTGCCAGAGGAAGTGTGTCGATGAATAGCCAGTTTGCAGGAATCTCATAGGAGCAGCGATTAAATTCCTTTGACAAAAAAGGCACGTCAAAACGTCGAGCATTATGAGCGAGAAAGAAGACTAATCCCCCAGACTTTTCGCGGCTCCTCACAAATTGAAGTAATATCGGTATCAAGTCCTCCATCCTACATAACCAAATTCCACTTCTGATCTGAGAAAATAATTTCAGCCAAAGAGCTAAAAACCCAGACTTCTAAAATTGAGGAAAGCTGAAGAGCAACAGGACAACCATCAGCTTAGTATTTCATTAAGAAGACAATCCAGCCAACAAAGCACAGAACACAGGTAATGGGAAACCATCTCATGTCACTTCATTATTTTCCAAAAAAAAGCCCAACTATAAAACGATTCCGTTCTGCTCAACTAGCTATGATCTCGCAAGTACTGGGTAATACAGACTGGACATCCAAACTATCAGTTGAAGAGGCATTTAAAACACAAAAGCAAGACAAACTGCTAATAGAAGACTCAACATCAATAAAAAGTTTTCTTCAAAAGAAGAACTAAGCGTTCCATCTTCTTGTTGCAGCCATAAGTCCCCAAGCACGAATAGTCCTTTCCAGCACAAAAGCTTCTACTTTTAGAGGGGTGCGCAAGGGTCACTACTGTCACCCAAGGTGAACAAGTAACATCATCCTTTTAATGACAAGTCTGCTTATAACTAACAGGGTCAAATTTTAGCTAAATCTCAAGCATGGTCCAATGGTTCATCTTAACCCCCCACAGAAGAACCTGTTCTCTTTGGAGCTGATGAAAGTGAAACACAGTTTTCGCAGTTACTACATTCTCATCATTTGGTTTTTCCTTTTCCTAATTCAACACCAAAAGGGGCAACAAATAAAAAAAGCATAGGCACGGGAGCAGCATGTACATCAAATGAAGGTTGCCTGAGGTATCTGTATCGGGTAATGTACACAGAAGAAAAGCTCAAGGAGCAGTGCTCCTAACTTTTTGCCCACAGATGATTACTCAGTCAAAACATGTTAAACATAATAGACAACTTGAAAAGGACAGTAATGCTTATATAAAAACATTGACAAACTTGATCAGAACCATGAACTTTGAGAAATAAAAGATACTGTAATCTGAATATACCACTTGAGACATATTGGACTATCTTTAATGTTGAGGAAGCTTTTTTCATGTGATCATTTTCTTGTCACTTTAATTCATATACTGAAGTTGACAATACAAATTCATACTTGCAAGTGAATAGATATACCTGGGAACCTCAGGCCTGTTCACCATATGGGTTGTAATGCCATGAATATAAGCATTCGGAACAGAACGTCCTGGATTTACAAGCGTCTGGAAAGTGCTATTCTTGCCCCCTGAAAGATCTTGAAACGCAATCTCAATGATTCTTTCACTCTCTCTGCTAAATCCTGTAGTCTCCAGATCAAAGACAATTAGGGTCACGAGGCTGGCTAATTCTTTGTTCTCAGCAATCTTTTGTTGAACATCAGAATACTCAATTTTGCAGAACTCGGTTATTCCTGTTTTCTCTATGTTCAGCGTTGTGCTTGCAGAGATTATAGCATCCGAAACTCCATCCCTAAAATCACTGTGTTTATTGCCTTGGGTCTTTTTTCTTTCCCCTGTTCTTGTAGAAAGTGGTCTCTTTATCCATTTCCTACTGTATCCTCCTTCAAGCCCAGAAGTCTTTGAACTGAACAATGTAAAGTGAGAAGCGTTCTTGTCAGGTCTACCAAGAGTGTGGAAGCTTTGACGCCAGAAACCAGCCAATCTCGGTATTCCGGCTCTTGAAAATTGTAAGATTGAGAAGCACATGGTGAGAGTTCGCATCCGAGATTGAAGGACAAAGGATTTGGAACCAAACAGGAGGAGAATACGATGTCACTCCATTGCTCCAGCTATTACCTAAAATTCAAAGTAAGAATCTCAGAAATATTGAACTTGAAAGACAAGCATGTGACATTCAACCCCGCTGCAAAGCAGCGTGATGAAGAGACATCTGCAAGCACACAAGATATAGCAAATAGAATGCAGGCGACCCACATATTTATCTATTAGCATACCAAATAGGACAAGGTTTTTCTCAATCGTTTTGAGCCAGCCATGTTATTTTTTTTCCCAGTTGCTACAACCCAAGGGACCGAAACAATTGTAAATTCAAATTCATTACAAGCAACGCCTAAAACGAGTTAGAGAGGGCGGAAATGGCTCAGTTCCAGTGGCATATTCCTATTCCCTCACGGTATTTCACTGCCTCTTCACAAACGAAAATTTAAATCCAAAGCAAAATGAATGCTTTAAAATCTGGATGCAAAGTTCAAGCAGCAAAACTAGAACGAAACCAGATAAATTGGATGGGCTGAGAACACTCTAGCCAGAGACATTTCATAATTCAGAGTATCCCCACATTCAAAGATAAGAATCGGTAAAAAGCACCTAGATTCCGTCAGCTAACGTGCAAACGAAGGAGACCCACTTAAATCGGGGCGGACTAAAGCTCAAAGCTGGAAGCTTTAGCGATAGGACAACACATTTCTATCGGATCAAATGTCGGGTCACGCTGGATTCAGGCAAAACCGATGCTCAGCAATTTCAAACTCACATCACTCCAACCAACTCC
Organism: Eucalyptus victrix; assembly: GCA_016097545.1. Classification (NCBI taxonomy): domain Eukaryota; kingdom Viridiplantae; phylum Streptophyta; class Magnoliopsida; order Myrtales; family Myrtaceae; genus Eucalyptus; species Eucalyptus victrix. Next base: position 58,760,460 of record CM027842.1, read on the forward strand.
CGTGCTGCCCATTACCGGTTGCCGATTCAAAGAGTTCTCATTCTCCATCAGCTCTACCAAATGGAATTCAAAAACTGGTGCTAGCGTGCAAACAAAGGAAACCCACTTAAATCGGGGTAGACTAATCAAAGCCAGAAACTTTAGCGACAGGACAACACATTCCTATCGGATCAAATGTCGGGTCACGCCGGATTCAGGCAAAATGGATGGCCAGCAAGTTCAAACTCACATCACTTCAACAAACTCCCGTGCTTTCCATTACCCAGTTGCTGATTCAAAGAGTTGGAACCTCCGTCAGCTCTACCAAACGGAACTCGGAGAGCGGTTGGCTAGCACGAAAGGAACAGAACAAACCCAGAAAAGAGAACGGAACAGAGAGAGAGAGAGAGAGAGAGAGAGAGAGAGAGAGAGAGGGATGCCTGGTTGTGTGATGATTCGATGATGCCAGGAGAAACGGAACCGCGCGTTTGAAGTAGGAAAAGGTTGCGAATTGGATTACTTATACCAGGGGGGAAGGAACCACCTCGGGAAGAGAGGGAAACGTGCACGGGGAAATGGAAATGTGGAGTGAGAAATAATCTCGGAGGAGAGAGAGAGAGAGAGTGGGGAGAATGGAGCGAGTGGGGGGGAAAGGAAGGAAGCAAGCACGAGGCAGAAGCAGGCACCTCCGCTGCTTGCGGATCGAGAGCTCCTGTCTGACCCGATCCATGCCTCTCGGGTCCATCCTCAAAACCCGGGTGACATTGTCAAATGAATTTGCCTTTGCTTCAACTTTCGCCCCCATATACTTTTAACTTACTCAATGTTTAAATTAATTCTTCGATTATATGAAAATATTTAATATTTTTCTTCCATTAATTCAAATTTAGAGGTACATGTACTACATTGAACATGTATCAAAGTTCAAGTACATTGAATAATTTGAAAATTAAATGACGACATTCACGTAGGGCTAAAATTTATGGATCATATTGAACAAATTTAAAGTTTATAATTCACATTATATATTGAACCAAAATTTATGGACTATTTGTGTTGTTTTTCATTTGTTTTCATAGCTTGTTACAATTAAAGCTTCACAACATATAATTTTTTATACGTTAATTCACATATAATTTTATAGATTAGTAAATGAGATAGTGCTTTAAAATAAAAAATAAAAAATTCTTAGTAAAAGAGCATAAAAGAGAGACTTTGGGCAACCAACTAAGAGCCTCACTTATTATAAATATTCCAATTGCATTATAATTATTTCACACCTCTATCTACAAAAATCTAAGATTAGCGAGTCTGTTATCGTGATCCCATAAAAAGTTGATAGGTAGAGAGTCTCTTCACATAAACAATGCCCGACCAAGCTATACGCACACTCAACCAGGGTATATGCACATGATGTAAGTCAAATAAATGTTACCTTCCTAATATAGTTTTCTCCCTTTTTTTTTCCGTGATGCGCAGAAGTTAGAACGAGAAATCAGAGAGTTTGACAACAATTTCTTAAGCTTATCTTCCTTTTTCTTCTTTCCGTTTTCCCTACGGAAGAAACTTGCACGCACCTTCTGCCTTCTAAATCTTGAAACGAGAAAGAAACTCTCGAGAGTTGCCCGATCAATTAAAACTAGTTTCCAACTCAAAAAGTCGAAATTCAAACCAGAGGAGGACATCGTGATGTTCTCTTTCTGTATTAACGTGCAGAGACAACCTACCTGCGTCTTTCAAAACGCAAAACAAGACCAACAACTCCGGCTTTTAGATACAATCCCACCCCAAACTCAAGTCTCTCTCTCAGGTTCTCTGAGACCGAGGATTGTCAACGCAACTCCTGGTTAGCATTGCCTGCACAAAAGCGGAGCCACGTCGTTGTTCCTTGCTTTTTAAGGTAAAAATGCCTCCTGCGCATATGCGTTCGCTGTTTGCTTAAGTAAGGCATCAAAACACTCGAACCTCAAAAGGAGTTAATGCCCCCCAAATTTAAGGTTTGAGTCAAACACAAGGTTGTCGTTCATAACAAAATCATTTCCTGTAAGTTACACACTTCCACGTGCTGTTTCAACTTGAAAGTAGTTAAAATATGGTTTCATCAGGATAATGACTTCAAATTTGCAATCCAAATAAATAATGCCAATCTTTCAACTAAATATGCACACGGCATATAGGGCGCGCATTTGATTAGACTTTTAAGAAAAGTCTTTGAAAAAAAATATAAAGGACTTTAAGTTAAAAGAGATCTTCTAAAATACAAATTGCATTTGATATATTATAATCTAAAAATCCATTGCGAAGTACCTTTGAGTAAAATAAGTTATATTTACAAAGACCTTTATTATTAAAAAAAAAAAAAAAAAAGCTAATCAGTAAAGGGCAATGGTCACCAGCGATCCAAATCTATCACCGACAGTTGTTATCTAAGGTTGCTGGACCTTAGGCAACCCTCAACAAGGGCTGCTTCGAGTCGACATAGGTGAGACCTAGTTGAGACCCTCGCCACACCAATCACAGCGAGACCCTAGCAAGACCCTTACCTGAGGTTATGTGGCCTCGACAAGGGCCGCCTAGGGTCGGGCAACACTCGGTGACCCAGGTGAGACCTAGCCAAGACTCTCGTTAAGGTAACCAATCACAAGCAAGACCCTTGCTTGAGGTCGTGTTGTCTTGACGAGTAGGGGTGAGCGGTTTCAGGTTCCTTACAGGTTCCGCCTGAAACCTGAAACCTACCCTCGGGTACAGGTTCCTCAGTTTTTGGAACTTGGAACCTACCCATCGAAACCAAGAACCTAAAACCTACATTGTCACAGGTTCCGGAGTCGGTTCCAGGTTCCAACAGATTCTTTTTTTTTTTTTTTTGCAATTTCATTTTTAGTTTAAAAAAACGGAAATGAACGTAACAATAATAAACAAACTTGTCATTCATCAAAGAGTATACAAAATGAAGAGAACTATCAACGAGGAAAAGCAATTCTTGACAAGGAATTCAACTAGATAAACGAGAATACTTGCATCGATTGGTTATCTTTCTTGACCCATAAAGAAGAATTATGATCTGACAGAACAAATAATCAATCGATGCATATAAAGTTTTAGCGGACCCACGCTTTTCGGCTGTAAGGATGCCAGGCCAAGTCACAGAGCCACAACCATTCCAATTATTTGACCCTTTCTTCTACATTGCAACATCAAAATTTGAAAACAATCAAGCAGCAACCAGGCCTTTTAACACTTTGTCTAGCATGACATGTACAAATTCACGCCTATTCTCATCTACGTAAATAATTCTCTTCCCCAGAAGTATCATTAGCTCATTTTCGATGACTCATTCCAGCTTCATGATTGCTAATTTGTTGACAAGACAAATTAGACACAGATCTAAAGCTATGTAGCTCTCAGGTCAATTGGTTTGTATTTGCTTGAATCATTTTAATGAAGTATGCCATTTGGAGACAGCAGGCATTGGAGAGCAAGGAAAAACCGAGCCTGACATCATCACATGAATAAGCTGAGTCCCAATAAGGACACATTCCACAATAAAATTTAGTCTCCAAGAAAGTGACTAATGCTGGAAAAAGAAGCCAACGACAAAGAATTTAGCCATACCCATCGAAATCCAACAAGTGCGCACCAGCAACCTGGCAATCCATACCCTTTACTGCTCAAGAGCTACAAGAAAGTATAACGAGCAATGTTAGGGCAATCAGATAGCCAAAAAGTTTGAAGACATCATGCAATTTGATAGTAGGAATGTAAGCTCTGGACCCCTACCAAGAGCAACAAAGCACCCAATGAAAAGCATCCACTCATTGAAAGACTTATGAATTTGAGATCTCATCCGACCTGCATTGTGCAAACAAGCACAGATCTATCAGGAGCTCAATCTGTGAAGAAGTTAGCTCCTTTGATGACAAATAGAGCAATTCAGCATGTAATTGGATATGAGAACAACTTAGTTTCCTTTTCTTTCTCTATCTTTTAATCCTATTGTTTTTTCCTCAAATCTTAGTGGCATGATATGATATTAATGCACGTAGTTTCAGGAGTTTACTAAGGTCTAGAAGTAGATGTACAAACAACTAATGCAAAACTAGAGTTGCAAGTGAAACTGCTAATGATCGTAATCCATTCTATATTGTGAGTTATTCAAAGGTATCAGCTCAAAGATGGATTTGCTAGGAGTAAGGGGCGACAGAATGTGGAATTAGTAAGTTGGGACTAAAATGAATTTTTAGAAAAGTGAGATATTGTACTTATTTCTCTTTATTTGAGGGAGAAGGACAAACTATAAACGTACATAAAAGCATATGATAATACATGCATCTGCATCCAAAAAAAATCTCTATGATTCGCTGGTGTTCCCACAAAGCCCATCTGAAAAAACAAGGAATAAAAGTGGTTGGACAATGATAAGAGAAGTTTGGATCACTCATAGGTCAAACGTATTATGTTAATAGAACTCACATTAGTTACTGCTTGTACATTTTCAAGAATTAATAACTAAAAATAAATATGATAAGAGAATGTGAGTTGACGAGAATAGAATGCAATACATGCATTCTAGTCTTTGACTTTCATACCTTCGACTTCAGGATACAAGAAAAATCATAGAAAGCACCATAAACATCGGCCATAGTTCTTGTGGGATCAAAAACTTTAGCAACAAGACCTGAAATTTATAGGTAGACAAATGGAATCACAGAGCAACCATTATGGGAGTACCAGATCTATTCAGTGTCTGCACTCGCATCAACAACACCAACAGACTTCACAAGAGCACCTTTTCTCATCTGCAAATCACAACAAGCATTGTAACTGTTTGGTACCAATTTGGCAGCAAATTTTACATCTTCGGCTTGGATTTGTCAAGCAAGTTTGATTACTTTTACCAGAACATTCAGTCTATTAAGAGAAGCAATTTATATAATGCAACAACATAAACACGGGCAAGTAAGCTGACTATGCTTTTTACCGGAAGAGGCATCTTTTAATTCTGATCAAGTAAAAAACCCTTCAAGTACTACAGAAACATAAGAGACACGTGAGAACAACGAAAGAAGAAAGCAGAAGGCTTACACATACCTTGGACTCAGCAACATCCTCAAACATTTTAATACCTGAAATCACAAAGAAATCAACATTATAGAGACTTGACGATACTTACAAAATAGCATGTTATTTGACAATACTTAAAAATTAGCGAGTGGCGAGCAGCATTAGGGGTGACTAGGCTAGTGGCGAGCAGCATCGGGGGCGGTTGGGCAAGCGGCGAGCGGTGTTGGGGGGGCTGGGCTAGCGGCAAGCAGGTCGGGGGCAACTAGGCGAGCGGCAAGTGGCATCCACCGGGGGGTCGAGTGGCGTCCAACGGCAGCGTCGAGGGCAAGCGGCGTCCAGCAGCTAAGCGACGAGGCGAGCAGGGGGTGACGGTGTCAAGGGAGCAAGAGGGGGTGAGGGGCGACCAACGGCGAGACGAGACATCTGGAGGCGGTGGTGTCGAGGCGAGCGGCGTCCGACATTGGCGTCGAGGGCGAGCACGTTGGGGATAGGGCAAAAGTAGAGAACGAGTCACGAGAGAAAGAGACCTGAACTGAGCGTAAGCGAAAAATTGATTTAGGGATTTTAGGAATAGGTTCCGGCTCCTATCAGTTCCAGTTCTCATAGGAACCGAAACCGGGAACCGCCGGTTCCCGGAAATAGGGAACCGGGAACCGGAACCGGCCTCTCCAAAACCGAGAACCACACTCACCTCTATTGACGAGGGCCATTTGTGATCAGGCAACCCATCGCCTTGCCGAGGGTCATGCGGCCTAGATACAAACGGAGGTTGCATGACCCATTAGCAATAGTCGCTTGGGTCACCATGACTGTCGCCGACCTCTCTCTAATTTGTCGCCAGCCCCCCGCAACTCGAACGTCTTACCTCAGTGAAGCAACAAGGGCAAAACTGGAAAATAAAAAGTTAGTCAAAGATAATTTGGAAAGAAAATTTCTAACTAACCTACCCAAATTTGCATGCCAAGAAGGCTGAAAGCCCAAGGCATCGCAAGATCAACTTTGGGCTTTCAGCTTTTAGAAAGCTACCTTTCCCCTAATGGGATTTACAAAATCTCCTCCAAACACCCAATATTTTGTAGGCTCTGGGTGTCCAAAGCCCATTCCCAACGCAAGTTCCAAACGCACCGTCAGGTGTCTGGCGCTCCAATTAAAATTGTCCAGAGAAGCAAAAGCCAAAGGAATCATTTATTCACATCTTTTGCATATAACATAAGAGTTGACATTTCAACAAATAGAAGGCAATTGCTGCCACGCTCTGTCTCGACGACAGAAAAATCCGCAAGAACAGGGAGAAAATGGAAAATGGAAGATAACTATAATAGTGACCCTTAACAACTGTAAAGAAATAAAATACTGCTCAAGATTTCAGCGGAGCAATATAACAATATACCATTGTGAAGACAACAAGACTACAATAGCCCGACAGTAATTAATTTAAAACTGCAAGATCCTTGACAGGAGCCCAACTGACAGCGACGACCTCTCGCAACAAAAACTTCGACCAAGAGCGCTCTTTAGCTGCAGCAGCATCAATCCACATATAACCACACTGAATTGCTCTCTTCACAAAGCTTAATCCAGACCCAAGCCATTCCAAGCATGACTCCAAAATCTCATAAAAACTGGACACAACAGGGCGACAATATGAGCGACACCTGACCTCAATGCAGATTCCATTCCATCCCTCCGCAGTTTGACAACTTTATATAATTCAGCAACAGCTTTCCCTGCAGGAGTAAAATCACAAGGACAAACAATATCAAACTTAGTAGGACGAGCTAAATGAACCCAAAAAACAAAAACCCCATGGGTCTGAAACAAAAACACCATTGCTCATACAACCCAACCTTAGCCAAACTTGAAACCACCAGACGGAACAGGAGGCAGCTCATTTCCTCCAAACGGTACACCAGGGTGCGCAGAATCCTCAGGAGGCATCGCCTCATCTTCTTCTTCCAACCAGTATGTTTCAAGAAGCTTAACCGCTTTCTCATATATCTCATTGTTGTCATGACTCTGCAAGTTCTCAATCTTCTCTAAGCCCTCGGCATCGTCAATCATTTGAGCATAAAGATTCACATCACCTGTACCTCCTAGGTTTTTCTCAGCTTCCCCAACCTTCAAAATGTTCTCAAGACCTTCTAAACAGACGGTCACAATTCTTGGATCAGGACAGATGAGAAGATCACACAGAGGCTTTATACACCCTTGACTAACAAGGAACCTGCAGCAACAAAGTTAAATCAAAATCAAAGATATAGCACCACTCAAATACAAAAAGAGACTTCTGACCAAAAAAAGTAAAATATAAAAAGAAACACTTATACAAAGATAACTCATACTTTATCTGTTCATGAGAACCTCCGGATGTAGCATTGGAGATTGCCCATGCAGCTTCCTTTTTGATGTCAAATTCAGCATTTTGAAGTAAATGAACGAGTGGAGCTATTATATTAGCCTCTATGACAGCCTGTAGAGTATCATACAAACAAATGGTCATGCATGATGAAGATGTTGACAAACCACTACGCTCTATATAAAACTTCAGCTTGCATTCAATCAAGGAAAACAACAAAAAAGAAAACAAAGGAAGCATTAAGAAATATTTTACCTGAATCTGCTCCTTGTTTCCAGCAGTGATGTTTGAGATGGTCCAACATGCTTCCTTCTTGATGCTTTTCTTGTAATTTCCAGTCAATAGGTTAAGAAGGCATGGTAGTGCTTGGTGGTTGATGATGCACTATATCAAAGGAAAAAAATTACAACAAACTGAGTGTATTCCCAAACATACTTTCCTATAAGGATGTTGCAACAACATAACCCTCTCAAATACCTGAGTTTGTAAATCATCCCCAGTTACGATATTCCCAACAGTACGAAGGGCAGGAATCAGCACTGACGGAGATGGATGGCTGAAAAAATCGATCTCACATTAACCATCATGTATAAAAGGGAAAAAGGATCCAAACCCAAACAATGAAGAGACAACAATCCAATCAACAAAACAGTGTAGAAAAAAAGAACTCACAGAAGCAGTTCAACAAGCCTGGGACAAACGCCAGCTTCAATTACAGCTTGAATTTTGTCATTTGTTCCATCAGAAAGATAGGATAGTGCCCAACATGCATCAGTCAAGACCTCTTCATCATTTGAATGGATAAGACGTTCAAGAGCTGGAAGTGCGGGCCTAACCTGTCAGTGAACAGATAAATATTGGATGTCAAGGCAAAAACTGTCATTGCCAACATATAATTTTAGGTGAAAAACTGTACATGTACTTTAATCAGCAGAGAGGAGAGGTTGACCATATCCATGTCAATTCATCAAGTCATTTAATTAAGTCTTTCAACAAGAGGCAACAGGCATAAACCAACCAACCTGATCAAAAGGAGGTTGTGGCTTTCCCCTACAAAAGTTTGAGAGAGTCCAGGTAGCATTTCTCAGCATTGACAGTTTAGCATGCTCATTCAACTGTGCCAATAAAGGAAGCAAAGCTCCATTTGCAAGAACCAGATCACGGCATTTAGGAGAATCACCAGCAACATTTCCCAGTGCCCACACGGCCTGTTCCAAAAGAGAAGGTGAGTAGAGTCAATTGATTATTTGATCACACACTTAACAAAACAGTCCAAGTTTCAACTAAGCAAGAACAGAGGTAAAAGAAAGTATAGAATCATCCACACTATACCTGCTCACGAACATCATCACTAGGAGAAGCAAGAAGTTTAACAAATATAGGGACAGCTCCATGATCAACCACAACTTTAGTGTTCTCAGATGTCCCGGAAGCAATATTAGTAAGAGCCCACGCTGCTTCGAACTAGAATTGGTCAAATGATTGAAAAGTTAGCACCAAAGTTGAAAGAATGTTCACAAGAGTTGATTAACAATGGCATCTCTTAATACCTGGAGTTGAGGAAAATCCTCCCTCATTAGAAACTCAACAAACCGTGGAACAACTCCAGATTGTATAACTTCTTCAATTGGAGGGCTGCGTTCTGATGATGTGGAGTAAAATATTATAATTTGCATATAAAAAGCAAACTACACTTTGCATAAAATGTTAGTTCTTATTGTGTAAGCCTCTCAACCACACAATAAAAGCAACTGAAGAACATGCACTATAAAATGTAAGAAAACTCACCAATAGAGAGTAATTTTCTAAATTGAGTAGTGGCGTCCAGTTGCAAGTTATTATCATCACTATATACACCACCAATCATGGAAGGCAAATGTTCCAGCTGATGTTATATATTAACAACAAAAAACTGTCAGGATAACAACTCCATGAACACGAGTATGATTACCATTAAAACATGCAAAAAGCATGAAAACAGTTTCACCATAGCATTTTCTCTTAATTCATTAAAAAACATAAAATTGATGGGAATTAGCAATATCCACCGTGCCAGAACAATTCTTCAAACTACCTAGATAAGTATAATTTTTTTTTTTTAAATATAAAATTCCTACAGGTCGACCTGGTTGCCAGCAATGGCATAATTAGATAGACAGACAGAAGTAACTGTGTGAGTAGTTACCCACATCCAATTCCTTTTACTTTCCCATTCTAACAGAAGCAATCCAAGTTCCAATATAAACAATGCTAAAATGAAGTCTTAAAAAGAACCAAAATAAGGGAGCTCTCCCTCTAGATGCAACCTAGAAGAAAACCAAACACTACATAGACCATATGTTCCTTTTAGCATTAAAAAAAAAAAAGGGTATTTCTTTTGATAGTCAAACTGATAAATGAATTCCAAGCGAAGCTGCTCTTCCAGTCATATCTAGTTCCCTCCCAAAGAAAGAAAATCCAAAAGCTAGCAAAGATCACAGGTATAATTTCTCATATGCAACACATTCTTTTCCACTTTAGCTCTATAAACAACCGATCCTCATAACTGTCTCATGAGCTAACTACTCCAAACTAAATCAGGAGAGAAAAACAAGACCAAGCATATAGCTAAAAAAAGATTACAGGACCCCTCTCTAACGTGGCAAGGCAAAAGGTCATCTCCACATATCCCAGTTTACTAAAGATGATGGATGTCAATAAACCAAACTCAAAACGCAATAAAGTAGCTCACTTTTCAAGCTGTTTGTGTTCCTTACCTCGAATAGCTTAAGCCCCTTATGCAGTTAGTCACATTTTCAATGAGCTCAACACACAACTATGATGGTTCTTCGCTAACGCTTCAATCTATCGAGAATCGTGACCCAACTAGAATACACGAATAACATGCACAAGGTGATTGATGTCTTTATAATTCTGCGAATCTAATATTAAGATAAACCCAATTTCCATCCGAACCAAAAAAAACTCCTTCCAGATGAAGGGCTTCATCACGAACAATCAAGCTCAATTAGAGGTCTCCAATTTACATCCGAACGAGCCAAAAACCAACCTCGACATCAAACAACAACCGAAGCCCTACACAACCAGTCCCTATCCCCGACGCGGTCAGAATCATCACCCGATCAATCTGACAGAACCGCTCAATCAACCAGTCGCGAAATAAAGCAAAAAGAAAAACCGATTGCCAGGCCATACATAACCCTAAGCATCACTTCCAAAGGACGACGACGAGGGATTCCCTCACCTTCTTCTCGACGGCGGAAGAGTGGAGCGACGGCGCGGTCTGCTGCTGGGCCTGGAGGCCCTCCCGCCTCTTCTTCTGCAGGCTCTCCTCGCGCCGGTTCTTGCGAATCTCCACCATGTTGTCCTCCCTCCGCCGCCGCCCCTCCTCCGCGTCGACCGCCACCTTGTAGCGGTTCCGGCGGACCTCCGTCCTCGCGTTCGGCCGGAGCGACATCGTCGGGGCGGGGGGTATCGATCGGGGGCCGAAGCCGAGGTGGTGGAGCAAGGCAAAAACCCTAGAGAGAGAAAGCGAGCGAGAGGGTTTTAGCGAGCGATCAGATAGCGGGGAAGAGCTAGAGAGAGAAAGTGAATGAAGAAAAGAGGCTGCATTTCAGGATCTGCTTTATAGGCGGGGGCTCGTGAGAGAGGACGCCCCGGGGAAACGAGATTGGGCCCGGATCGTGGCGGAACTACGGAAATGCCATTCATTTTGAATTTGAAACTGTGTGGAAAAGGTTTTCTTTTCTTTTTTTTTTATAACTTTTTTCGAAAGGTCATAATATAATACACCATTGATTTTTCGGTCCACTGTTGAACAAATGATGTTCTTTATTCGAACCCTTATATTATGTCCTTCATTAATGACTCCTCGAAATGAATTCAAATTACTGATCTCTAAAAGAAAATTTCGAAATCGCGAAATAAGGCAAGAAAAATCATTTCGGCTAAATTGGTAATAACGTAATAAGGGATTAAGAAATTGCATCTTAACAAGTTAATGCGTACAAAACCAGTTCCTAGCTTAAATATATAGATTTTATGAGATTACTCTAAAAGGATCGAAGAAAAGTAAATTGTTGGATGACACAAATTCTACTGTTCAAATACAATGTAAGAGGACTCTTTTTACTTCCCAGTGAGAATTGAGCTCATACTCATAGTAGATTTTGTTTTCTCAAATAAATGCCTAAAATGACTAATTTAGTTTCAAATAAGCATCCAAACCCACTTACTAGCAAAATCTTCATCCGGTGAATAAAATAGGAGCAAATTGGCAATTCCACTTCGACCCTTCCACGTGCTAGATAAACAAAGGAAGAAGACCAAATCCCTAAAAATAGAAAGCTCCCAAATTGTGGTTAGCTGGCCACTGCACTGGAATTTTCATGTTTAGCTAATTAGAAGCAATAAACGATCAGAATATGCAGCCTCTCCATCTTACAAATTGGATCTCTGTATGCTGTTACCGTGACAAGCAATCCTTAAAGAGGACAGGAACTAATGCACAGATGCACTGTGCCAAGAAACTTAGGGTGCGTTTGGATGGGCATCTAGAAAGCCCTTCCAGCCTCCAAAGCTCCTTCAGCTCAAAAATGGGTGTTTGGCTACCAACCTGAAGGGGCTTTTAAATGAAAGCAAGCCCTGGGGAATACTGAGGGTGCGTTTGGATGGGTATTTAGAAAGCCCATCCGGCCCCCAAAACTCATTCAGCTCAGAAATGGGTGTTTGGCAACCAACCCGAAGGGGCTTTTAAATGAAAGCAAGCCCTTGGGAATACTGAAAGCTCAAGGCTGGTGGATTTAATGAAAATATTACGTTGCCTATTTTACTCTCAAAATTTTCTTGAAAACCCAACGTTGCCCATTTTGAAAACAAGAAAACCCTAGATCTACTTCGCACTCCTCCCTTCCATCGCTTTCCGTCGCTCTCTCCCTCGCGAAACCTCTTCTTGCTCGATTGCTCTGACCCTTCCGTCGCTCTCTCCCTCGCGACAACCTCTTCTTGCTCGACTGCGCTTTTCTTTTGCTCATCCTCTGCAGTTCGTCTCTCCTCTCTCCCCCTCGCTCCCGAAGCCCGGTGTTCCCGGTGAGGAAGGAGGGAGGTCTTGGACTGCGGCCGGCGGAGGAGCTCCTGCGGGTACCGCAAATCGCCGAGTGGGTCCAGCGGTTCTCACGGTTCGTACGGTTTCTCCTTCATTTCTCGTGGTTTTTCTCCCCTCCCCTGTCGTTGAGTGCATTTTTTTGCCCGGCTCCGGTGGTTGGGGACTAGAGATGCCGTGCTTCGGGTTTGCCTTTTTCTGTCTTTTGCCGTCTGTCGTGACGTTCACGGTCGCTGGAATTGCTGATTTGCGCTTAGACGTTAGTTCCAATCTGATGCTTTGTTGCGTGCGTCGGCTTGCGCTGATGATTTTTTTCCGTTTTCGGTTGTTTGTTTTTTACGTCTTTTCGACTTGGATCGCATGCTTGAGCACAGAGCCTAACCGTGGATGACGGTGTGCAATTTCCTATTTTGAGAGTTTGGGCACCTCTGGACTGTTGATGCGCTCTGGACTGTTGATGCGCTGTTACTAATCCCAACTTGCTGCTTATCATGTGTTCGTTGAAATGACCGAACCAAGTTAGCATATATGGATGGCAAGGATGGGGAGAGGGATGCGGTGGGGGGAAGGATTTAAGGAAAAGGTTGTTAACCGTCGAGGGAAAGGAGGGGTTGTCGGGGGCAAGGAACTGTGAAACCGCCAAACCTTTGACATAACAACTTCATGAGTCACAACAAGAAAAAGCGTTTGTTTCAGTTTCTGTTCTTATTGCCCCTACCCCAATTGATTGCATCATCGTCATCATCTTCTTCTCCTTTGCACGAGAGAGATGGGAGTTGGGATCTAGGCCCACTTAAGTAACGGCTAACGTAGGCAAATTACACATCACATGTTCCATGTCTCTTCGGTTGGGTTTTTATGAACTTGAGGAAAATATCAACCATAATTACGTGATTCCTAATGCCGAAGATTGAACATCCTAACATTAGAAACAGAGGACACATATGCGAGTCTCAACCATAATTCTTTTAATAGCTACTACGGATGCTCACTAAAGGTCACAGTTGTTTGTCAACGATTCAAATGTCTTTCTTGGTCGCCCTTATGGTAAAATCAAGTCCGTTCCCCCTCATCATGATAATGTTAACATTAATTAATTTAAGTATGGAAGTATAGGGTAATATGTTCAATTCACAATATTTGGCGTTCTATATTTGTACGTGGATCTTGTGTTTTGAACTCTCTGGCCACTTCATGTTCTTGTTTCTGCAGTTATAATTGAAGTCCCTTGTCAGTTTCCATTAATCTTCCAATTCTACAGGAAAGGAAAACAAAGGCACCTTCAATACTCTCTACTCTTTTTCCCATTTGTTGCAACAGAACGAGAACAGACAAAGACAGAGCACAAAAGTTGAAAGAGAGCGGTGATCGCGAAGTGAGGTGGAGGGATCCGAGTTGATATGTCCATTGAACAAGGAAAGAGATTCAGGGCTTCTGGAGGTATATTCCGGCAAGCAAAGCAGCTTCTGTGACAAGAGAGAGGATGTCGATGACATCCTCAACTTAGCGCTTACTTCCTTCAAACATTCGCCCTTCGGAGTTCTTGAAGTTGGCCATGCAGCTCAGTAAGTTTTGGCTGCACTCCTGACTTAACAGAGTTGTCTGCACGAACCCCTCAGGACTCAATGTTACAGCTCCCATATGTTTATGTGGGCGATATGACCTTTTCTATAAATGAAAGTTCAAATTAAACCATCCAACAATATGATTTCTTCATCATTGATGTCGATTGTTACATTTGACAAGCCAAAATATTTGTGATGTTATTGTCCTAGAACGGTCAATGAGAGAGATAATCTAGATATGCACTTTCTGTTATAAAAGCAAATGTTGATATTATAGCTAACATGAGTCATTTGATCCCGCACAATCTCCTCCCCCGAAACCTCAGAGCAGAAATTACAATTGGCTTGTGAATGAAGAGATGGTGTAGTGAAATTGAGAAATACTATAGCCTTTGCAGGCACAATAATTTTACTCAGATGTTTTCACCACATTTGGTGTCTATTCTTTCTTTTGACCTGTTGGTCCCTTAACACCATTTTTACTTCATCTATAGACGAGTAAAGCTACCGTTCACCGGTGAAAAGCTATCCCGCATTCATCCTCATAAAATGTCCATGCGGATGTGGGGGGCCAACGACTAGTCATCAAGTGATTTGATGAAGAACAAGCTGGATATATTGATGTCGAAACTCATTGCTTTGGCTTGAACCCAAGCGTCATGCTTCGGGCAACAAGCATCGAGGCCGTTGTTAGGTCTTTCTCCCGAAAAGAAAAATTATCCAATCAATCAGTCTTAAAGATTCCAATTTAGTTTTAAGCTTTTCATTTTTGTCAATTTAGTCTTGAACTTTTGTGCAAAATTGGAATGTAGTTTTTTTGATCAATTTTCACTTGAAATTACTAATGTGGTAATATCATGCTGTATAGCAAGGCTGATGATGACTAGACTATCTCGTCATCAATTTCCATGAAAATTTGTTGGATGAACTATACTAGAATGTTACGCAAAGGTTTAAGACTAAAATAGTAAAATTTAAAAATTTAAAACTGATTAAGTAATTTTTCCCACTTGCACATTCACCGTAGAGGAGACCATGATATTTTTCGTACCTCAAAAATAGAGGCACTATATAATTTTCAATAATGATCTTTTTTATGTTCAATAGTAATTAATCAACCATAAAAAAAAAAAAGGAAATGCAAATGAATCGAGAATCCTTCATCACATTATGTATTAAAAAAAAGTGAAATTTTTCTAGAGAAGATAAAGCATTACTAGATACCTCAACCGGACTTGGATTCGCATTTTCCACTGCATTCTTTGCTCTGCGAGGTTATTCATTCTTGCAAGTAACAAATGTTGCTACTGGCAATTATATACGAAGAAATGCCCTGAATGATACACATTTTACTAGATCACAATTTATATACAATGGATCCTAATGATGTAAATGGGGAGGGTAATGCTGCAAATGATGATATAGCATCTGATATGGCACGTTTACGTGATCAAATAGCTATGAATTTATGAAGTAATTAAGGATATTTGTAATTTTTAAGGATAATGAGTTTCTTTCCCCAAAGCATATGTTATCATGGTTTTATTGTAATGAAAGTATTCTTATTGTAATTGAGAAAGAGAGCACGTAAATTTATCCATTTGATATTATTTAGCAAAAAAAAGAATTTTAATTTTAATAAAATTATTTACACAACATCTTTAACATTGTTGTCAAATATAAATTAAAAAAGTCGTAAACATTCTTTTTTTTTTTAATTTTAAACAAATAAAAATTAAAATATTTAGATTATTCACCAAATAGGCTTTTCAAATGTGTTTTCTACCGAACAACATTTCTCTCAAAGTTGCTTTTCAAAGCAGAATTTACCAAACAGTCTTTACATTTCATTCAAAGCCCTTTAGGCCAACCTACTTTGCATTTTCCGAATGAGCTTTCCAAATGCCGAACCAAACGCACCCTTAAAAAGATGTGAACAGATTATGGTAATGGGCTTCTTTTCCGAAGGTGTCTATGGATTTAGACATGTACAGCAACAAGGTTTTTTTTTTTTTACCTGGGGAGATCCAACCACAATTTAGGACTTTTTGGTTTTTAGGGATTTGGACAGTTTTTACCTAGTTCAACTCAGAAATTCTTGGACCAAATTACTCCTGCCTCAGTCGCCGGAACAAGTAGCGACGGGACGAGAGGTCTACACTTGATCCTTTTTTTGTAAAAATGCTTCAATTGTATGTTGTCATAGGGAAGATTCCCTTCACTTATGTGGACAATAAACTCAGGAAAATTGCAAGTAAAAACGAGTTTTTAATCGGAATGGCACGAAATTCATTGTCACGAACTACTGCAACGGAGCCACTCGAGCTTCTTCCAAACCAACTTACTTGAGCCGATCTCAAGACTTCTCTTTAATTTCTTTGCAACGAAGAATACATGAAGAACAATTACGGCGCACGCGGTGTTGCTTGTGACTCAAGGCACTCTCTTGGAGAGAGATTTCCTGCATTCCTTTTAACAGCAGCATTTCGCTGGCCTGCAAATAAGAGACAGTTTCAATTCCAATCAAGACAGCACAAGCATAGACACCAACAATGGGAGGTGGATCAGCAGCAAAATCTAAAACCAATCACTCCTAAAAAATCTATGGAAATCTGAAGCCTGTTAAATCATAAAGCTCTTGAGACACTGATTTTGAACACATTAGACATATATTTCACATGATCTGACTGATCTATTGCACGACTCTTGTGAGTGGCCTTTCCTTTGAACTTCCTATGAATATACAGCTTGATACAGAAGAAACTACTGCAAGGAAAACGGCTGAAATCTAATCAATCTACATACAGACAACAATGCCACATTCTTTTGGCAACCCTGCTCCGTAAGATACTATGAATTTACAACCTAATGCAGGAAGAAATAAACGAACAAACGGATAAAGCACAGGTGAATGACGTGTTTCTGCCCCCAAGATGCTTGCAGGGACAGGGATCGCAGCGGATGCACTAAAAGATCCTCAGAATCTACATCATACACAGAAGGTGCGCCATTCTTCTGGCGGCCACATCGCGCCTGACTGATCCCCACTTGACTGCGGCTCGAATCTTGCACCAACCTGCCTTAGGCTTCGCACTTTTGCGGATATGGACACCGCTGTCCGGGAAAGAAGAAAAGATCCCAACTTCAGCCTCACCCAGTGAATTGATGAATAAGCCATTTCCCGGCGTCCAAACTGAAGAAGAAGACGATGGTAAACAGTGTGATGATTCGACTTGTGAAACATTCATATCAGTGGCTAAATTGCTGTTAAACTCGAGTGTCCTTTGTGAATTATACTGAGAATTGTTCTCCCCACTGTAGAGTCCTGTCCAGGCAGCTCCTGTCGTGAAACTACTTGCGGGAATTTGGTTAAAAGCTTGCCCTGGATAATAATCCTGTGAGATGGAGAGCTGGCTCTGACCAGCATCGCTGTTGTAAGATGTTGAAGCAGACGAAAGGTCGAATCCAGACAGTTGTCCTGCTGGATCTGCATAGATAACAAGGGCTTTTAGAAAAAAAAAAATTGTAAAGGCCTGAAAGAAGTCACTTCAAAAGATAACCCTTTCAGGCTTACAGCATCACAAAATTGTAACAAGTAAACCATCTCGCACCTTTGAAGTCTTCAATGCCTTGGCACAAAGACAGGAAATCAATGTGCGGCTCAATTGAACTTGAATCAATGATTGAATCTGATGTTGGCAAGCTACTCAAGGGCCTTGGCGGAGCAGCAATCAAAGGTAAATTGATTCGTGCCCATCCGTTCAAATTCAAGTAAGCCTGCTGCTTTAAATTACGAACAAAATGCTGCAAGATAGATGAGGGGATCCTGTAAGAGATGTGATCACTCCAATAGCGACAAGAGTTCATCGGTGAAGATCACTAAAAGTAACATATATGCTGTGCTATTGCTAAACTAGATAGAATGCCGTATGCAGCACGGCACTGAAGGTTGTAGCTTTAGACCATATGTATTTGACAGTTGCTGAAATGAATCGAGAGGCGCATCTATGTTTTTCAGATTGTCAAAACACACCTTCTGACGAAAGGTCAAGTTTTCCAGTGGATGGTAATTTTGGCCATCAAAGGTTGCACTGATGACTTTGTAGGTTGAATTGAACAAAAGCCCGGCACTCTGTGAGGCATCAGAATAGATGTACGCCTCGTTATCATCTATGATGCAAGTCATCGCATGCCGATAAATTGCTTCCCATGTCTTGTTCGACAGGTTACCTAGTGTCTGCAGTTTCAGCAACAGATAATTTAGGTGTCATTAAACTAAAGCTGCTCCATAAAAAGAATGATAGCCTGCAAGAAAGTTAAAACTCCTCACCTTTCTTAGGGAATCTGGCTCCATTTCAAGTTTACGCAAGAAATCCTTGACGGTGTGAATTCCGACGGAAGCCAACCGAGATTGGAAGATGCCGTCTTTTGATATTTTCTCAAGGCGCCATACTTTATCTTTCAGGTTTGGGGGGTAATGTTTCTTGTACACTGCAAAAAGGTCATGCCTAAATCCCATGAGATCATTGGCTAGAGATAACCACGGCCATAACACAAGAAGATAGAGCAGTGATGAATAAACTTTTCAAGCTGTTTAAACTTACGCTCTCCACGGTGATCTTTCACTACGAACTTTCCACTTCTGCCTTCCCTTATTCGTACACCAGCCAAAAATTTCTGCTCGATTTGAGCTCCCAACCGGAAGTTCCGGCTTCTTATCCAGCTCGAATTGTCCGTGAACATTATGTTAGTAAGATAACCGACTCCTCCTTGCAGAGTTATGCTCCGTTCTCCAACCACCAGCGGTCTTCGACCTTCTCTTTCACGCACAATTTTGGCCCTGAACTCAGTCTGGCTCCAATCTTCTCGGTCATCGGAGCCAAAGTCACCATCGAGGACTAGAACCTCAATTCTAGCCGAAGACAAGGGACCATTTCGAACAATAGAGTTGGTTCTGGTGTCAAATAGTTCGATTTTGATAGGGGAACCGTCTTCACCTTGGATCTTACAGCTCGTAAAAACTTCAGCCTTCAACTGACTGACAAAACGCAACTGCAAACCTCCTTCTCCTACAGAACTTCTGGCTGGGTCAAATGAGGGCCTGAAACAAAACACAGGAAATATGTTACTTGATGCCTTGTGAGGAATCCGAACAATAGGGATCAGATAAACAACCGAAACGGATGGTACAAGCAGGCATGCATTCATACATCGAGATCAGAAACGATCAACAGCACCGGCTCATGCAACAAGCAGATCAAAAGCAGCCAATGAACAAGAAAATCCATGGCGACATGAGAAACATAAGTTTGTGGAGACAAACAAGAGTTGCATAGGTCAGGAACCAACCTCTGAAGTGGGTCTTGCAGGCGCGAGAATACACGTTCAACCTCCTCTCTAACCTGATTGACAGAGAAGGGGAAATTGCGCTCGCATGAGAAAGGCACTAATCTAGATTAGACGAAATTAGTTCCCATTTAGAACATGATAACGACTTGATTTGACTGATGATTAAATCACCCTGTGAAGGTACCTGACATGAAGGGTACTCAAAACTGTATCCTCATACACCTATCCAAATACACTGAATTTCAGAGAGATGAAACTTGAAACCGGACATTTTTTACAGCCGCGTACTTCAGCAAGTATATATTGTGAAAGTTATCATTTTTCTTTTATCGTTTAAGGCAAAATTTCTAGCTGCAAAACTAGACATTATAAGCAAGGAATGGATCATGAGACTATAACTAAGCGCAGTTCACACTCCGGATCCGAAAAACCGACCACCAAAACTGCAGAATGCTTTCCAGTGGAACAACCTAGACGGTCCAACATGGATGTTAAGCAAGAGTTGCCATACTTATTTGTCAAATACACAAACCAATCAAACGGTGAAATACCAGTTTTTGCAAATTACAAGCAGAAACTAAAGATTGCAGTTCATCTTCATCAACCTACCACTCTGCGCACGAAAGGCTCGATGGCATGTGGGATATCATTCTCCGAGAACCGTCCAATTATATTACTCAGAATCCTGCGGTAAAATTCAATCGAATCCAAGTCAGAGGCCTTTCAGTTTCAGGGCATCGGTCACAGCCCCATTTGGAAAAAAATAAAAAAACTGGGGTATCAACCTTCTTTTTGAAGCTCCAAAACCCTCTTCACCCTCTACCGGGAAAGGCCTCTTGAGCGCCATTACAGTAACGAGATCAACTTCTTGCCAGGACAGAACTGAGAGAGCTATGACGAGTCTCGGAGCAAAGCAGCAAATCAAGTGTCAAGGGCGCGTATTTAAATGATTCTTGATCTTATCGTCCATACCAGTTCCACGTCAACACGCGCATGGAAGGTACAGAGAAGTTTCCGTTGAAAAATTGAACAGAGCGCCCGCATGAAAACTACGCGCTAATTATGAAGTCAAGCACGAGACTTTGCGGGTGCTCCCAAAGCAGAGCCGAACCAAAAGCCACTTGCAATATTAAAGAAATGTCAGAGCAAGAGATGCTTCCAAGTTCAATTCCTAGGACTTTCAGTTAAACTCAAAACCCCGACGAATGAGTCGCTAGAAAAATAAGCGAAATCTATAACTTGGTACTTTTTTTTTTTAAGATTTCGGACAAATGCATGAATGGTAACGAACCCAAACCGCGTAACGACGGGAGAGATGGGTTTTGTAAACTATTCTCTGCACTTCAAAGAGACAAAGACAGAGACAGGGACGGGGACAGACGACACGTTGGCACTGCGGCGGACGCGTACGCGAGTTGCTAAACGCGGGAAGGTCGATGGAAGTTGCAGCGAGGGAGTAGTTTCCAATGGAACCGCGTTCCCTCGTGGGGGATTTTGCGTGAAGGGTCGAGAGACAATTTGGAGGAGATTGCATTTCGGGGTGCATTTGGGACGAATTCGTCGCGAAGTCGTCGCCCCTCGGCGTTTAAAAAAACTGTTCTTGAACGTGTGGTTTTTCTCGATGCTTTGGCTCTGCTCCTTGCTGCTGGTCGGGAAAATCAAGAGTACAAAAGATAATATTCAAGATGCCACTTGTGCTCGAGAAAACGACGACCGGTTGTTGTGCAAGTTCGAGCACATAAGATTTGTCATACGAGCGATCGATCTCGAGAAGGGAGGAAGTATACATACGCACGACACAGAGGAGACGAAGACCTTGACTTTGAATGGGGCTTTTGTCATTGTTTTATTCCCGCTGCTGACGGCCCGACGGCCGGACGGCCCGACTTTTTCGATCAATCATTCATTTTTTTGAACATTTTTCGAAATGTTTGATATTGGTTGGTAAGGTAAAGATCCGAATCCTTGAAAAGATATGTCGGGTTTGAAATATTTGTTTAGATAAGTATGCATCCGAGCATTTTGATTTTTTTATGTTTCTTACAAGTGATAGGAAGTGTCTAGTGATTTATACTAAAAGGTTTTTATATTCATGATAGGTGATAAGAAGTGTCTCGGTAGTGATTTATGCCGAAACGATTCTATCTTAAACGTGACTAGCTTTGGTTATCGAAAGGAGACGAGCTTGGTTGAATTATCAAGATCGCTTGTGAATAGGGGATTAATTCAAGTAACTCACAAGTAAAAGGGTCGATGGTAAATGAGAAAGCATTGGCAAATATGTAAGATTCTCGACATTACACCTCTAGCATCACATGACGGCTCAAATACTTGGGCGATGGTTTCAGCGTCGAATAGTGGTTGATTGTTTCAATGACTTTGGAAGCTACGACTTCTTGTAAATTATAATTATCCATGTACCAAAAGCATGCCTATCATCTTGGCGGACATGTGGCCACAGCAGTAGTAGATACTATTAGGAATAACTGCTTGTAAATAGTTACTATTAGTGGGCTATGAATACCCCCGTTTTGTTGTAAAGAGATAGACTCATTTTCTTGGAATTAGTCAAATGACATTTAGGCTCCGTTAGTTTAACGAAAATTGGGACATTTCTAAAAAATATTTTTCAAAAGTCATATTTCAAGAAAATGACAATATTTTTTGGTATTCAATTGAAAAATATGCTCTATCTTTTGATAATGAGATTAGATTTTTCAAGGAAAATAATGATTGGTTGGTGGGCGAGTTCGAGCACATAAGATTTGTCATCTCGAGCGATCTTGAGAAGGGAAGAAGTGTACATACACACGACACAGAGGAAACGAAGCTCTTGACTTCGACTGCACTTTTGTCACTATTTTATTCCCACTGCTAAGATACGACCATGACAGCCTGCCCAACTTTTTCAATCTAAGGTTGTTAATGATTCATGCGTTTTTTAAATATTTTTTTGAAATATTCAATACTGAATTGTACGATAAGATCCGAATCTTGAAAAGATATCACGGGTTTGAAATATTTGTTCCGATCGATATGAATTCCAGTGTTTTGATTTTTCTATCTTTCTGACAAGTAATAGTAAGTGTCTAGATAGCGATTTGTATCAAAAAGTGACTAGTTTTTGATTATTGAAATGAGATGAGCTTGGTTAGACTATTCAACATTGCTTGTGAATAGGGGATTGATTTGAAGAACATTAATCGACAACCCGGGAGTAAAGCAGTTGATGGTAAATGAGAAAATATCAAAATGCACAGGACCTATAAAAATGTGTCGGACTCTTAACTTCAAGTGACTGCTTCTAGCATTAGGTGACTGTTCAAATACTCGAGCGATGGTTCGAGGAATTGGACTGTCGAATAGTGGTTTGATTGTCCTGATGACTTACGGAGCTGCGACTTTATCCATGTACCAATAGTAATTATTATTAGTGGGCTATGAATACTCTCATTGGATGTTGTAAAGAGACATGCATGCTTTTTCGAGACATCAATCAAATGACGTTTAATTATTTCTATATTCTTGCAAATCTACTTCCGAGTACTTATAAATTCTGGCATTCGTTCTCTATTTCGTTTTTTTTTTTTGAACAGGAGGAACCAGATCGATCGATAGTGCGCAGAACTCCCCCGCGGTGATGCTAAATAGGAAAACCACCACCCCGACGTCACGCTTAATTCACCACACAACGCTTCAGCTTCCCTGCTTCGCAGGAGCTTCAAACCTTGGCTTCCACCGGGGAGGGTTAAGGATTTACCATCCACGCCATCGGCCGCTGGTTTCGTTCTCTATTTCGTTTTTCTTGTCTTTGTCCAAAAATCTTCCGTCCAAGATCTACGCGGAACCCCTCCATTCATAAAAAAACCAAAATCATCTCTCTTTTTTTTTGGCAAGAGATTTTCACTTTTCAAGTGAAATAAATGTATACCGCGTGCATCGCTTGAATCAATTTGTCGAAAATGATTTGCGAATCATCGTACGCGGTCGCAATGATGCAGCATGGGCTTTTTCTCTTGTCGTTGTCGAGTATAAATGTGACAAATTGCGCTTTTTTGGTCGGCGGACGGGCGACGATTGTTCAACCGACCGTGTTTGATTTGGTCAAATCTTGAATCGACGTGTCTGAGTATAAACCACGGACAAAGACACAAAACTAGTTTTTTGTTTTGGTCGCAAAAGTCACAAAGTCACAAAACTTGATCCGCCAGAGTTGAGGACCCGTGAAAAGCCAAAACTGTCCTCCTGCTTTCCCCAAGCATTCACGATTTAAAAAATGCTTTTACAAAAATAATTATTCACATCCCGTAAATCTCACCCAAAATATTAAGACGCAAATTATTATCGATAAAGAATTCTTTTTATCAACTAAATTTTTTACCCAACATAAACAATCACTTAAAAAAAGGTAAAAGCTATAAAAATCCAAATTTTGCTAACTATGACATGTTCACCATAAAACATTAAAAACCTCAAACTACATTTACATCAAATTTGTACAGCGTAAGTTTTTTTTTATGACACTAAAAATTCCAAACTTGTCAAAAAATTTGGTGTTAGAGAAAACATTTTGGGTTTTGGGTGTCACAGGCAAAAAGTTTGAGAAGAATGTGCAATACAAATAGAAGTTTGTGATTTTTGGTGTCGTGAAAAAAAGTTTTAAGATAAAATTGTTATAGTTAGCAAAGTTTGAATTTGTTTGTAATTTTTTTTCTTTTTCTGTGAAATAAATGCACAAAAATTGGGGAACAAAATGATTGGGGAAAGGAAGCGATTTGTTTCGGTGCACTTTCACGCGTCGTCGACGACCTTCCCGAAGCCTGTGCATTTCCCTCGTTTCCTGGAAATTCTTGCTTCGTGGATTAACCGCGGCATGACGTCTTTCGCCGTCGATGACAAAATTTCCTTGGCTATTCGAATCGAGAAAAGCTCGACCACATCGTACGTGTCCGCTGGAAATTCGAGAAAGACAAAAGCCGTTGACTTCCTTCTATAAACGAAATGCAGGTCGTCGTAAATGGCAAATTCCCCACCCACTCGCGTCCATGGATCTCGGTTCGTTCGATTCGCGCCATGGGACCGATCGGTGCACGAGATAGCTATAAGAATGAGGATAGGACGATCCCGCTAAGGTTTCAAAACGTTATATCTCAATGTTATGTAGAAATTTATCGATTTGAATTGGGTGTTTTAGATATACTTATTGAACATAAGTTGTGTGCTTAATGCTTTAATTCTAAACCTTTCGATTGTATTAATTTAGAATATGTTTCATAACATGCAAAATAGTACCTGATTTTATTCTTTTGTTATCGGGAATAAAAAATAAACAAAAATTTATTTGATAATTTTTGTTCTTAAAAATAGATTTGGAATAGAGTTAAGAGTAGAAAAAAGTGCTTCTTTGTTTGAGGAAATAACTCTAGAATTAAAAATTTTCTTTTTTTTTTTTCCTTTTCTTTTTCTTCTTCCTTCTCCTTTAGCTAATCACAAAAGAATTCTAGGATCGTATGAAATGAATTTCTATTTCGGAAATATAAATTTTGAACAATTACTAAATGCTTTCAAATATTCAAAAACTCATCTAAGAAACAAAATTAGAAAAAACGATTTTTGAGTATAAATTTTTTACGGGAACATAATGGTTATTAAACGCATTCTTATTTTTAAACTTTTTGACAATTTGTAAATTTAGTTCTCCAATCGATTTTTTACTAGGAATTGCTAATTTGATGATTTAGTTAGCATTGACCATCCTACGTGACTTGACTGACGCTGATATGGATAATTTTTTTAAAAATAAAATTCTCATTCTTTTTTGTTCTTTTTCCCTTTTTTTTTCCTAACCTTGGGCCAATAAGGACAAGGGTGTTGTGACCCTCACCAGCCAATAGGTGAGGGCTTATGGCCATGATGCCCTTATGAAGACCAAGTGACCTTGTCGGTCTTGAGTTAGGAAAAAAAATAGAAAAGGAAAAGAAGAAAATAAGAACAAAAATTAAAGATTAAAGGTTTTGTCCATGTCAATGGAAGATGTGTCACTTAGGACTCTTGTCGCTGATTAGACTGTCACGTCGGCGCTTAGATCAAAATTGATCGGAAAAACTAAGGAGTCGTTTGGTAGTTATTTTGTTTCGAAAAACAATTTCTACTTAACAATTATTTTTTTTATTCTATTCTCTGGATGAGTTTCTAAGTATTTGAAGAGGTTTAGTAAATGTTTAAAAATTCCATTATTGAGATAGAAATGCGTTTAGTTATACCTCAAATTATTTTGTAATTTAATTTGTTTATTTTTAAAATAATTTTATTATATTTCTCCCTTTTTCTTCTTCACCTTTTTCCTTAGTTGGTCGCTAGCCCTTGGTGAGGTAAGTCTTGCCGGTGCCTAGACAAGCTTAACCTCACCAGATTTGGGCAAGGCCGAGCTCACTTAGACAAGGCGAGGTCAAGCCTCGCCTAGTCATTAGGGAGGCTTGGCCTCATCGAGGTGATGCTCTGAGAAGGTCATCGCCCAAAGGAAGAAGGAGAAGAAGAAAAGGAGAAAAGAAAAGGAGAAAAAAAGAAAATGGACTTAATTTTGGAGTTGCTCTAAAAACAAAAAAAAAAACGATTTTTTTCTACTTCTTAATTTTATTTCAAACAAAAAAGTTATCAAACGGATTTCTATTCTCTTTTTGTTCCGGAGAAACAAAAGAATAAGATTATGTATTGTTTGGACAGTTACCAACCAGGTCTTAAATTGACAAATTGTCGAGAAGTTTATAACTTAATTGGTACAATTGAAATGTTTAAAATTAAATTAGCACAATTGAATGATTTATGACTAAGTTGGTAAATTGTCAAAAGGTACATGACTAAATTGACCAAGTATCAAAATGCTTGGAATTGAATTGATACTGTATAATAAGTTTAGGTTCTTAGTAAATTTTGCCAATGTATGTTGTATATACTTTATGCATGCCTTTCCCGATTCTTGAAAAATCTTCATGAGCAAAGATTCCAGGTCAAAGACAAGTTTTGCCCTGGAAATCCCATACACATATGAAAGAGATAAAGATATGTAGGCTCCATTTATTTTGCAAGAGATAAATAATTTTAAAAATATTTTTCAAAAAATTATCACTTGTATCAATTACAAAAATTGAACAGACAAATAATATTTTCATCATCCAAGAAAATACAAGATATAAATTATTGTTGATAATAAAAACATTTCTTGTTGACTAATCATTTCAACTGAAAATGATCACTTTTAAATTACTTATTTTTTACAAAATAAACAGAGCCGTAATATCAAAATGGCCTTCGAGCCAGACCGACCAAAACCAATGGCCTCGGTGCCAGTGCCACGAGCGATTATGACTAACGTCGGCAGATTTGCCATGCTGAGTCTCGACCACTCTGGTTGCCGTTGGAAGTAATATATGGGTCGAGGAATTCCCATCTTTTCCAGCCGATACTGTAATGCATGACATGGATCGAGAAAATCTTCGCCTTTCCCGTGAAAAAAATGCTAAGATTATTGAAAATCCAATTCGCTAAGGCATGATTACGACTACGTGAATGCATTTGCAATGGTCGATCGATGCCTAATTTCAGCAAAGTAAGAATCTTCTGTCATCCTAGAACGGAAAAGTTCAATGTAAACCCTAACTGAATACCAAACTCTATATTTGTCACATCTTCTTACACATGCCCAACGAGCTAAACAAACTAGAACTTCCCTTTCTTCTTTGGCTTTCCCCATCTCTCACCCCCACTCCGTGGCCATTGTCTCCCACGGAGAGGGGAGCGGCGAGATGGAGGATCCTTGCGCTGGCCGGAACGTAGAGATCGTGGAAGCCGAGAGCAGCTCCCGGCCGCGCCCTCGGGAAGCGGACGAGCCATACGCCGCCTCGGGCGGGCACGAGAGGCGCCTATGGTTGAAGGAGGCGGAGGCGAAGAGGAAGAAGAGGGTGGCCCGTTACAATCACTACAGCGTAGAGGGCAAGCTCAAGGCTTCTCTCAAATTCGGCCTCCGTTGGCTCAAGAGAAGGTGTTCTCGGTTCGTGGGTCTTCGGTGATTATCCCATTTCGTGGGGAGCATGAGATAAATTGACAATGTAACGAGATTGCGAGGTGAGATGCATGGACGGAAGAAGTTCGTATTGAAGTGACGAGGAAGTTTGGTTCGTGATGCCACTCGAACACCAACCCCCCCAGCCAAAAAAAAAAAAAGGAATAAAAATTTATATGTCGAAATTTTAAGATAGATCAAAAAAATTGATCATTACGTTGATACAGTGTAATTTATAATTAGAAGTTACTTTTTTCTCTCTCTCTTTTTTTCAAATATTTTCTGGGCCCTCTCTGTACCTCTCCCTTGTATGACTGATCACTTCCTTCCATGGGAAAAAAGGGAAAGGTCAGGATCGGCGGGTGCAGAGTTTAATGTACTTTTCATATATTGTTCATATAAATTCTTAAATCTCTGATGTTTCTTCTTCTTCTTCGGAGAGTTTGATGTACTTTTCATATATTGTTCAAATAAGTTCTTAAATTCCGGTGTTTCTTCTTGTTCTTCTTCTTCACTCCCTTCCTTCCCTCTTATCTTTTTGTTTCTTTAGCTTCTATGTCGTCGTCTTGCGTTGTTGAGCAATAGTCATGTGACAAGAAGTGAAATGATGGTATAATAAATATGGATCTTAAGTTGGTAGCTGTCTATTTAGCATTAATTAGCTCGGAGAAAAATATCGAGTTTTTCGCTTCGTATGCCGAATGTTTCCTTACGATATGAAGCACGCGTTTCCAATCGAGCTGCTGATTGGATCGTCAAGTCTCACAACACAAATTCTCTTCCGAGCAATTGGGTATCCCATCCCCCGCACGAACTTTATCTTATATTATGTTTGGACTTTCGTTCTAGTTGTAATCCGCCATCCCAATATTAATCAATGAAGTGTTTTTTCGACCAAAAAAAAATGTATTTTTCAATGAAATAATAAAGTTTGGATGGGCCAAAACGAAAACTTTCTACACATTGGGCTTTGAGATGTAGCGTACAGAGTTGAGAGAAGGGCCCCAGCGAAGAGCCTCCTCTCTCTGTAATATGCCCTTGTCCATAGGATCGACTTAAGCGTCGAAATGTAAAATGTGAGACTTGGTATGTTTCATTAAAAAAAAATGATTGATCTAAAAAATATCTTCATAAAAATAATCATTTGCATTAGTTGAATAATGAGTTAATAAAAGTAATTTTATTATCATATATAATCATTTTCGTAGATGATGATAGTTATTTTTTGGTACATTCATTTTTGTAAATAATACAAATATTCATTTTGAGGAAAATATTTTGCAAAACAAGCAAAGCCTAATTGGGACTCGAGAATCAATGAGGTATTAATTAGATGGTAGAGTTTTGGTTAGTGTACATGATAGATTCATATTTATCATAATGTTTCTTATATAATATTCGACCACGCTTGAGTCCTAAAGCCACACAAGTATTTTAAGTTAACCATGCAAAGATAAAAGGAGTTTGGCAAGTTGCTGTAAATCACGAGATGGTAGTTGTAGAGCACCCTAAGATGCAAACAATCTTATTCAGTTTTATATGAGTTGTTCTCTCTTAGTGTGATATGCAGTCAAGCCGACTAGAGGTGTAAATGGTTTGGTTCGATTCGATTTTCGATTTTTACTTTTGTGTTTGTATTTTTCTCTACATACATCCGGTTCTATAATTTAGAAAAAAAATGAATTTTGTAATTATTTTTTATTTTCTTTTGGCCTATGAAGAAGAAAAAAAGAAAAAGAAAATAAAAAGAATAAAAAAATGACTTAAAAAAAATAAAAAAGGAAAATTTTTAGATTTTATCAATTTAGTTTGGTTAACCGAACCAATAAAAACTGAACCGGTTAAAAAGTTTCAATTTTTAATGAGAACCAAACCGGAAAATTGAATTTTTCGGTGTGGTTCAATTTTTGACACCTCTAGAGCTAACAAAGGCCTGGTTGCATGAGCTCGGCCAGATACGCCCGCACTTTCCATCCCCGCTTGCCACTGTCTTTCGCTTCTCTGGTTCACGATTTTAGTTTTAATGCTCTATTTTCTTTTCTAATTTCAAAGTACTTGGTAGAAGATTACAATGGAAAGACCCTCGTAACCGGAGAGAATTATGTACAAGCTTCGTGGCCAGCCAATTTTCCCCACAGGCGATCATCACGAAATGCCGTTTGTGAAGCATAAAGGAACATTGAGATGAACTCACATAAAAGATCTGTTTCGAGAAAATGGCTCCAATTTCAAAATTTCTTTTTATGTATCTTTTCCAAAAAAAGAGTTGAAGTTCTGGATTTTATGCATATCGAGTAATTAATTACTCTGCTGCTCTACTTTATCTATTCCGATTTGTTACTTTTACTTGTTTTTAAGTAAATTGAGACTTGCCTTTAAATGGCTTATGAGGAAGAATCCTACTGAGATATCCAATTCAGGAAGAAGCCTTTTAAGTACATGCTTAGTTCCTACTGCTCTACTTTATCTATTCCGATTTGTTACTTTTTACTTGTTTTTAAGTAAATTGAGTGGATTTCCTTGGGCATAAAATCTCCGTTAATCTCCCGACCGCCTGAAAAAATTTTGTAGACAAGAAAAGAAGAAAAACCCCCAAACTACCCAATTGGCTTTGCTCTCTCAGCTGTAAATTAGGGTTTCGTCATCGTCCCGTCCTTTCCAGTCTTCTGTAGCCAAAATCCGCATCCTCCGGCAGCTTCCTCGGCGCTCCCGGGGAATCGGACGCCCGATTCGCGACGGTTCCTCTTGAATTGCAGGCCGAGCCGAGCCGTTGGCAGCCATGGTCAATACCAGCAACAACGTAAGTTCGCGATCGATTGAAATCTTGGGTTTTGTTGTTCTGGCAGATGATCAAGGGACTGTGTCTGTTGAAATTCGGGCGGTTTTGAGATGTGGGTTTTTGATTCCGGGATCGTTTGGCTGTTCCCGCAGGCTGTCGGGGTCGACAACACTTTCCGGCGGAAGTTCGATCGCGAGGAGTACTTGGAACGAGCCCGGGAACGCGAAAAGGAGGTTACTTTCTTGCGACGCATACTTGTTTTTGTCCGTTTAAGGATTTTTGTTTTGATTCTGAGCTGTTCGAGCTTTGTGGCATTGGTATTTTCAGGAGGCGGACCCGCGGCATAAATCAAAATGTGAGCTTTATTTTGTCTTTCGTTTGATTAGTTATTTCGTGGGTGTTGTTTGATTTCCAACTGAAAGTTAAATACAGTACAGTGGTGGCTGGTGCTTCTGTTTGTGAAAGGAGTGTAGATGTTGGAGGAGTGATGTGGATATTTATGTGCAGCGAAAGGTCCTCCTGTGCAAAGGAAGCCGTTGAAGCATCGGGATTATGAAGTGGACCTTGAATCTCGCCTAGGAAAGACTCAGGCAGGTTAACTGTTGGCATTATGTTTTCTTTTATTTGCCTGGATCATGATTCTGTGTGTGGCGGGCATGTAACAACTTCCAAGCTTTATGGTATTGTTGTTTATATTACGTAGATGGAACTTGCAATCAACTTTCGCCATCGCTTTTGTGAGAGTGGCTTGATTCCGGCCAGGTTGATCTATCCCATGAACTAGCTGGTAGCTCGTGGTGTACCCAATTGGCTGTTTCCCATGTATTTGAGTGGGATGAATATTGAGAAGCATGTCTGTTGTGCTAATAACAACTTGTTTGTTCGCTGGTATGAAATGGATTGTGTCCGCTGCTAGGGTGTTCCTTCTAAAACTAAATGTCTGTTCATCTATTCTTCTCTTCCAAACAACTGCCATCATAATAAGAGAGAGGAAAATGCTTGAGCACTAACTCACTGGTATTACTTAGAGGAGTGACTTGAATACTCTTGCGTAATCAATGATGCTAGCAATTAGCATGGAAGGGCCTACAGTATACAAGCAAGATTATTGTCTCTGTTCTGATTCACCGTGAGTTCTTTTATTTCTAGTTTCTTTGTTTATGGAGTCAATTACTGTGTTATCATTTTAAGCATGTGCAGTTGCTAAAATTGCAGCAATGAACTTTGGTTGGTGATTCCTGACCACCCCCCCCACCAAAAAAAAAGAAAAAAAAAAAACCTTGGTGGGTGTTGGGTGATGTTTCTTGGTCAAGTATAAATGTGCAAAGGAAGTTTATTTATATACATATTGCGAGATTGTAAAAATCTTGGTGTTCGTGTATGTGGTAATTATCACATCTCTTGTCAGTACTTATTTGACATTCCCTTTACTCATTTGTGCTTTGCAGGTGGTCACTCCAATAGCACCTCTAAGCCAGCAGGTAATCTCTCATTTTCTCAGCATTGGCTGTTAAGGGTTGTGTCTGTTGAATATTGACTTGATACGTATGTTTTTTCACCTTTCATATCCAGTGCCAGATCAGAATAGAAGTTTTTCTCGCTGGAATTTCTATAGAGTTATTCATTTGTGGGTCTGGATCTTTTGTGTGCTCCATTGGCTATCAAGTTCTATCACCACCAATGGGACTGATATTTGCCCCCTCTCCTACTATGCTTTGCTTTTGCTTAGTAAATCACCACTTCATTCTTTTAGCACAGTGCTTTGACATCTGAGCAAATTGAATTGACCTTTTGTGTTGCCATGCGAGTGTACTCTTTTCTCAAGTACTCTTGTGCAGGGTTTAGGAGAAATTCCCTGCGGAATGTTGTTTAGGTCATGTAGATAGTTTTTGCTGAAAGATCATTTTAGTTGCTGAATAAGTTCATGGTTATGATTTAATACTTTAACATAAGTATTTTGCGATCACATTTTCTTTGTTTTACAGGCTGGGTACTACTGTTCAGTATGTGAGTGTGTGGTGAAGGACTCAGCAAATTACTTGGATCATATAAATGGAAAGAAACGTACGTGTTCACCAATAGCTTTCATTCGGTCAATTTTCTACCAGTTTCTCATCTTGGTTTTCATCTTCTCCTGATGGCTTGTTTCATTTTCTCATTCAGATCAAAGGGCCTTGGGTATGTCTATGCGGGTAGAACGAGCATCTCTTGAACAGGTGATTCTTTCTCTTTCATTTTGCAGTGTAATTAAACTCTATACTACTTACTCTGGGGCAGATGACTTGTTTTCTCATGGAATGATTTATGCTTTGCTGAAAGTCATGGTTGAGATTAGGAATGGAAGGCTGATCTCTGAAGATCTTTTTGTGGCCTGCAGGTCCAAGGGCGTTTTGAACAACTTAAGAAGAGGAAGCCTCCTGGTACCTTTACAGAGCAAGGTAACCCTTCCAAGGATGCAAACGCTTAAGGAGTAGAGTTCATCGATGCTTATTTAATCAGATGGCTAATGGAATGTCTGTCCTCTCTACTTTACAGATCTTGACGAGCGAATATTAAAACAACAGGAGGAAGAGGAGGAACGAAAGCGCCAAAAAAGAGAAAAGAAGAAAGAGAAGAAGGTTTGTATTTTTACTGGTTTTTGGTGTGTATCACAATATGAGTAGGAACATGCAGCTGTTCTGTGGTGCTGGTCCCACGATGCTTGCTATGGTTTTGTCTGTCATTCACTCTTATGTTCTGTATATCAGAAGGAGAAGGCGCTAGAAGAGGAACCCGAAATGGATCCTGAGGTTGCAGCTATGATGGGATTTGGGGGTTTTGGCTCATCCAAAAAGTGAGCAGTTATCACCATACCTTCCTGTCATTGGTGATATCCCCATGTTTATCTGATTTTCAAGGTGTAACATCATCTTGATCCACAGTGATCCTTCACGAAGGTGTTATTATTTGTGTATTTGGCATGTATCAGTGAGTAGCGCAAGATGATTTTCAGGGTCATCTCAAATTTGCAGCTGATTTATGTGGTGTCTTTTCATCTTTATTTAGGTGACGTGGAAGCTAACTTAATTTAGATTGCTATTCTATCATCAAGTTGTATCTGTAGGAATTTGAATGTTGCAAAGCAACTTTCTGACTTAAACTCCAACTGGAACTTGAAGGGGAAAGCCTCATGACTTCCAATTAGATTGATCATTATAATAAAAATGAGAATTTGGATTGATTCGACATCCACTCGAAGTATGTTCTTGCTTGACAAGACGGGGGACTTTTGCCTCTCTATATGATGATCTAGTTTGTTCTAGCTACAAATAATTTTGTACGATCATCTGCAAATGAGAAATTTGTTGGGCGTTTTGGGCCAATTAACTTATGTTTCAACCTAAAACACGAAAGCAAAAAATAGGGTCAATATGATTAGGACATGGTGTGGAGGTAAGATCAAATCGATCCGAAAGCTCCGGCTCGGGCTTTATCTTCTGAAGTGATGCCAAATTGACTTTGCTCTGTTGAGCCGGTTGCTCAATTCAATAGAACCGGGTAATGGCAACATTTTTCTATCGAGTTATGTTCTGATCTTACGGAGAGAGTGTCGGTTTCTTGACTCAATTTGATTTCCAAAGCCAGAAGCAAAAATTAGAGTTATAATTTATGAGTTTGTGGGCAAACCACCAAAGGAATTTTCACTCCAGGATAGGAAACCAAATTGTACCGAGCTGAATGATACGTTCCCCCTGGTTTTCTGTTTGAA
This sequence comes from Eucalyptus victrix, assembly GCA_016097545.1. NCBI lineage: Eukaryota > Viridiplantae > Streptophyta > Magnoliopsida > Myrtales > Myrtaceae > Eucalyptus > Eucalyptus victrix. The sequence continues at coordinate 58,794,457 of CM027842.1, forward strand.
TGGAATGATGAACGCCACTAAAAGTCCCAGATTTATGTTCTAAAGAAGAGTTCAAGTGTCATGAAAATGCTCGAGATGAGAGTGGAAAGGCATTGATAGGAACTGGCCGACATATGTATTAATGTCAACTGCAACTTTGAACATATCCAATGGCTGACCGAGATTGACGTGACAACGTTTCCAGATCCGAAAACTGGTACGAGACAACGCTATCCAAAACTGCCCACCGTCTTCAAAACCACTGCACTGTGAGTAGCCCCATCGCCCCCACCAAACCAATGAACTGCCAACAGATTCTCTCCCTCCCTCCCTCTCTCTCTCCCCCCGGCAGATTCCTGCTGAACGACACGAAAAGCAGAGGAGGAAGTCCACTGACACTATAAAATTCACTACAGCCTCCACTTTGCAAACCATCCCAGTTCGCAAAGAAGCTGATTTCACTCGAGCGTTCGATCTACCCAAGTTTCTTGAAGTTTTGTTCTTCGGAGTGATAGTGATGGCAGAAGCGGAAGCTGCAGAGCGAAGAGTACTGGTGGCCGTCGACGAGAGCGAGGAGAGCATGCATGCCTTGTCTTGGTGCCTCAAGAATATCGTCTCCGACAAATTCAGAGACACCCTTTTGCTCCTCTATGTGAAACCTCCTCGAGCTATGTCCACAGCTCTCGATGGCACAGGTACAAGATGTTATACAGAAGGTAGCTTTTTCTGTTCCGTTTTTAGTTCATAGTCTTATGACCTCTGGTTTCAAGAATCCCGGAAGTGAAAGATTGATTTTTTATTTTCTTTTTCTCGGTCGTGTTCTTTGTTTCTGTTTCAGCCTACTTGTTTTCATCCGAAGTGATGCTTGCCATCGAGAGGTACGGCAATGAAGTGGCCGATTGTGTGATGCAGAAAGCCAAGAAATTGTGCAGTGAGCTTGCTGATGTGAGTTCATATTCTTGCTCTCAGTGCTTAAAGTTTGTATCCCTTGAAGAAAATACTTGGGCACCTGTTGGATTTGAGAACTTAGCTCAGCAAATGAGACCAGATGAAAAATTAAAAAGGATGTTAGGAATGCACTTACGATCATTCATTGAGATGAGTATAAAAATGGACTTTTTACAAGTGTAGTGATTAAAGTGAATTCAATAGATGAGCTGCTGCGTAAACAGATGATGACAGTTTTGCTGTTGAGTTTTGAAACATGATGATAATGTTGGGCATGGGGGTTCGGACAGGTTAAGGTGGAGACAAGAATAGAGAATGGTGATGCAAGGGATGTGATCTGCCAGATGGCAGACAAATTGGGGGCTGATCTGTTGGTGATGGGAAGCCATGGCTATGGCCTGATTAAGAGGTAATCATGATTAATCAGTGTTCTATAATTATCATGTTTATGCATGAAAAGTTAAACGATTTACATTTTCTTTTCCTAAATCTTGGTTGGAGATTGAATTGACTTTGTTTTGGGGGTGGGAATGGCAGGACTTTTCTGGGGAGTGTGAGCAATCACTGTGCACAGAATGCGAAGTGTCCTGTGATGATTGTGAAGAAGCCCAAGTCCACTTCCAACAGCCAGTAACTAAACCCAAGCGGCTCTTTGCTCTGTTTAGGCTTTTTTTCTTTGTAGAACTTCTCTGTCTCTCTTGAGTAGTGTCACCTACTGCTGTTGCCTCATTTGGTCAAGTGTCCTGTAAATGCTGTTTTCTCATTCACGTTTCCTGTGAGATTGAGCCGAGGGTACATCTCAGTATTTCCCCTTTCGAAATACTCACATGCATCGCGGGTTGCATTTAACATGATGTACTATAATCAATCGCGACATGGTCATTTGGATATAGTTTTTGATCCTAGAATTTGCCCAGAGAAACATTGACAATCTCATTGGCCTCTTGAAAGAACAATGATAGTCAAGACGAAGTCATTTTCTAGAATGCTGTCATTTTGCTCCCCGGGTATTTAGCTTGAGAAGAAACGGATTCTTCCTTCCGATTGCACCTCAAGAAGAAATGATTCGACTACCATGTACTTAGCTGAAAACAAGTTAATCATTGTGGAGAGTTGTCAAATGGAACAGTAGTGAGAATCGCGTGGATGGCAACTTAGTCTTGAACTGAGGAGATGATCAGTGGCAATTCAATCCGTGCGCTGATCAGATCTTGAAGCCGTGGAATGTGTTGGTGTCTGGCACGAAACTTAACATGCGGGAATGTTTGTCCTGTTGTCCTGCATCTCGTTCTTGATTTTGTCTCTAATAAAGATAAGGTTGGTGTCGACACGCCGTATGTTACTTGAGATTCTTGGTCTGCTAGATATCCAGAGCCCGCGGAAATGCTTGTGAAGACTCGTCTAGTACTCTTGTCTTCAAAATTGAGATGTGCGTTTCAATTACTGCAATCTAAGACGTGACGGCTATAGCCTCGTATCATATTTATGCAATGGGTCTATCATACATTTGTTTTGACAATGCTCTTTTGGTTTCTCAAAGGTAAGAAGCACTACTTGCTTCGGATGAACTTGAAGCCAGAAGAGCCAGACTGTGTTTTTCCCAAGAATGGATCTTAGAAGTGGCAAAAAGAAAAATGTATGGGCCTTAGAAGCAGAGCTCATGTGCTCACTCACTCACTCTGCCTCTCATGTTTTATGCCTCTAGAGAGAGAGAGAGAGAGAGAGAGAGAATTATCTCCTAAATCCACACATAATGTTCATGGAGGTGGGAGGATTGACAATCACTCTAAATCTGATGGAATTGTCCCCTTGGGAGTAGCAATTCCTAGCGATACAAGCATGCGTGCGACTTGACGTGAACACGATGAACACAGCACGGATTGCAACTCCTTTTCGCCCCTCATTCTGTTTCTTCCATTCCCAAGTTGAACTCATGACGGGGTGGATCAATGCGTCCTGTAGCCGGTCACAAGACCGCATGCTCGGAAAAACTGCCCTTATATGTTGGTCCATGGACGACGACTTGCTCACGTTCACGACAGCAGTTTCTCCAATTTTTTTATTTTATTTTTAATTATAAAGAAAATCCATATATTGATTTTGCAAGTTCAAAAGGGCTCTGGATGCTGTCTCTCTTCATAAGTGAAGTCACAGCTTAAGTTGACATACTAAAGAGGCCAAGGCCGAAGATTTAATCGAGTGTTTTGTCCCCCCTTTTTATTTTATTTTAATAAGTTTGCTCTAAATATGTGGGCTTAACATTGGAGTTTAATTCGATATATTAAATATCCCAGCTTTTCTTAAAAAAAAGATGCAACAACACTTAAAATCACCTCAGCTTCTATCTTTTTTTTCTCTTTAGAAAAAATTTTAAACAAGGGTTCATGAAGGACAATTTTTTCTTTTATTTTTTTCTTTCCTTTTTCTATTTTTTCATCAAAAGACAAAATTTAAAAAAAATTAATTTTTTTATTTATAAAAAGAACACAAATGAGAGGGGGGCGTGCCTTTGGCTGCCACCCCATTGCTGGTGGGGTAGCGGCAATGGCTAGAACCCTTGCTTAAAACGAGAAAGGATAGTGACCCTCTCCCAAATTTGGGTGAGGGTCGCCCGCCCTTGCTTAGACTTAGCAACCTTTTCCTAGGGCTCTCAAACTTGGTTGCCTAGTCTAGGGTGCTAGGCGAGGGGCTGAGTCGGCTGACGACCCTTGTCTATATTTGGGAGATCGCCCTCTCTCATTTCTAGTAAGGGCTCGTTGGCTTGTGCCTCTGGGTGACGAGGGTTACCGACAACCTTGCCTCCCCATTGGCCATGGGTGATAACCAACCTTTTATTGTATTTTTGTTTTTTTATATATATAATTATAAATTTTAATCTAATTCCATTTTACTTTTAATTTTAATTTTTCTTTGAGCAAAAATTTCTTTGATTGGCCTGAATTGGCTGATGAGGTTAGGTTATTATTTGAAATAGTCATATTCACTTCATATCATTTTTTGAGATTGATATGATTACTTCATGTTTTTATTTAAAATAAAATCCATTTCTACCCTTATTTGGAATTATCCATTTTCTTTACGTATCTTTTGCATTGCGATATGCATTTTCGGGTTTTATTTTGCGGAGAAATTCGGCCCCGAAATTTCTGGATTAAAAAAAAAAAACAAATGAAAAGAGGCCTTCAGAATTTATATTATTATGCTTATGACTTCATAAATCAAAATCCGAGGACCAAAAGCATAAAACCCAGCAGCAGATCACTCCAGCATTTTCCCCCAAATCGCGTCTCCCCCGCTCTCTCTCCGACAACCGCGCGCCACCGCCGGAGCAAGCCCGCCGCCGCAGCGCCGCCACCTCCGGTGAACCCCCCTCCCTCTCTCTCTCTCTGTCTCTCTCTCGCTCGCGTACTTTGCTGGCTTTTCGCCGTCGGCTGCAGTTGCCATCCCTCCAGAAACTTCTCTTCGTCGTGCATTCGGGCCGTTTTCCATTTCGCTGCCGAGAGATCGTTCGGACCTCGATTCTGCTTTCGCTTAAGCCGGTTCACCTTCGGTGTCGCTGATAGTTCGACTAGGAATCCGGTTTCGCGGTTCTCGTAGGTTCTGGTCCGATACGCCATTGTATAGTCTGTGTTGATGTCTTGAAGTTTCGCTCTGCTGACTGGCTGCGAGCTGAGCGATTGAATTCGGTATTCGATTGTTGCTGCGCCCTGTCGATTTTTCGAAGTTCATGCTTTCGAATCGCTGATTCGTAGCGAGGCGTATGCGTAGAGCTATGGGTTGTTAGCCTGCCGTTTTATTTGATTATTGACCTAGGCGAGAATTTGGTTGGTCTCGTTTAATTTTTTTGTGATACGAGCAGGGAAAGGAAGAGTTGACTATTATGAAAAGAAACGGGGAAGCTGTGGACGACGAAGAGTTTGTTCCCGATGCGAAGAAGCAGAGGGTGCTCGAGCAATCGTCTCCTTCTTCGTCCTCATTAGTCGAGAACCCACTTCATCAATTGACGGCTTACGATGATGTTGATGATGAGGAAGACATTGCGAGGAGAGGGATGAGAAACGGTGACCAAGAGGGAGTGGATGGACGTGCAGCAGGGGAACAGAATGGAGGTGTGGTTGATGAAAGAGGGAGAGAAGAGGACGATAGTGAGAGTGATGACGAAGAAGACGAGGGGTATAATAAAGGGAGGAGAGGCCGCCTTGTTGAGATCCGGAGGGACTGCCCTTATCTTGATACAGTTAATCGCCAGGTACTCTAAGCTGACCTTTTATGAACTCAATTTATGATGATATTTGTGGGGTTGGCTTGTATTTTTCTGTGCCTATGCTAGGTTGTATAGTTTGTAGTAAATGTGCATGGTGATGGGAATATTCAAGTCGCAATAGAGCAACTAGAATTGCTAGGCGCATGGAGCTTATTTGTGGCTGTAAGTCATTCTACTTCATGTTGCTGGTGCTTATGTAGTCTAGTGTTTGTCCATTTTGTGTTTTAGCACACTACACGTTTCTACTCTCTATTGCTATTGCACATTCTTGGGTCAGGAAGTGGAGTTTCTTGATGCTTAAATCTATGTGGAGAGTGGCAGTGCAATTGTTTCTTAATATAGGTTTTAGTGAACCACCAGTAGATTGGTTTCCATTCTCAAGAATCAGTCTATTGCCATTTCAGTCTTAAGGATCATTTCGTATAAGTGTATATTCTTGGTTTTTGCAACAGAGCATGTGAGAAAAGCTGGATAGTACTAAAGAAAATAGATCAAAGTTGTTTGCTAAATTTCGTGCATATGAGGGTTGTTATGATGTGGTTCATAATGCTGTGTTTATTTGTAAGGTTAATTGTAAAAGGATGTTGTGTTTATATATCACAGTCCTATAAACAAGGGTCATAAAGATTAGTTAAGGTTAAACGAAGCAACCGACATTAGTATTGGTGTATGAGTTATGTATCATTGAGAATATGTCATTTTGTCAATGATACACATGTGAACTGTTGTTACAAGTAATTGGTGTTTTTACCCTATCATACTTTTTTACATGCTGCTTTATCCATTCCAGGTTTTGGAGTTCGATTTTGAGAAGTTCTGCTCTGTATCTCTATCAAATTTGAATGTATACGCTTGCTTAGTCTGCGGCAAATATTATCAAGGAAGAGGAAGGAAGTCTCATGCGTATACACACAGCGTTGAAGCAGGGCATCACGTCTTCATCAATCTTCAAAGTGAAAAGGTTTACTGCCTGCCTGATGGATATGAGATCAATGATCCCTCCTTGGATGACATTCGGCATGTGCTGAACCCAAGGTTGCTTCTTATATTTCAACATCTTTATGCTGTTAATATCCATAATCGAGCTTTCTTTTATGCTTGATTTTTCAATGTACTGCCTGTCTCTGTGCATCCTGGTTTAATTGACTATCTTTGTCTGTACGATGTGATCTGTCCTTCATGTGATAGCAGCTAGGCCGTAATGTCAACTTGTAGCAATCCTTGCAACTTCTTTTTCAGGTTTTACTTGGCCATTCATTCATTCCGTGAGGTGCTTGTTCTTGATTTAGTTTATACCTAATGTTAGGTTTACGAGGGAGCAAGTTGTACAGATTGACAAGAACAAACAATGGTCAAGGGCTCTTGATGGTTCTGATTACCTTCCTGGGATGGTAAGTGCAATATTTTGATCATGCGACAATATTCCGCTGCTACTTTATATTCAAAGTTAGGGTTTTCATTTTCTTCTGTGTTGGCTATAAATTCTCGATTATTGTTCAGGTGGGACTGAATAACATCAAGGAGACTGATTTTGTCAATGTCACTATTCAATCGTTAATGAGAGTTACTCCTTTGAGGAATTTTTTCCTTATTCCTGAAAATTATCAGCATAGCAAATCTCCACTTGTTCATAGGTTTGGAGAACTCACCAGGAAAATTTGGCATGCACGAAACTTTAAAGGACAGGTTTGTTACTTGGAGAAATCTACTTCTTTCTAAATCCCCTATGTACAAAAAGAGATTCTTACCATCGACTTTCTACATTTATAGGTAAGTCCACATGAGTTTCTGCAGGCAGTTATGAAAGCCAGCAAAAAACGTTTCCGGATAGGTGCGCAGTCTGACCCAGTTGAGTTCATGTCATGGCTTCTTAATACTTTGCATGCGGATCTCAAAACTTCAAAGAAAAAGAGCAGCATTATTCACGAGTGCTTTCAGGTATACTACCGGTTTCTAGCTCTTTCATTTCATATGTTGCTGCAGCTGCTTTTCATGCACAAAGTACTCATCTAATATTTTATTTGTTTTGTAGGGGGAGTTGGAGGTTATAAAAGAGATTCCTGGCAAAATTATGGCTGATAAGAAAGAAAGTGGTGATGACCAGGATGGCAATGCAAATCTCAAGGATAGTGGGACTGAACTTAATAATGTAATGTCTGAGACATCTAGAATGCCCTTCTTAATGCTTGGACTTGATTTGCCGCCGCCGCCACTTTTCCAAGACGTAATGGAGAAAAACATTATACCCCAGGTTCGTTGTTCTTCATGTTAGCTTGATGAATATTTGGCAATAGCTGTAGTTATTCTCCTTTATACTTTTATTAATTGTTGAATCCTGTTAAATGTCTACTGTAAGATTTCACTGAGGGATAAAGACGTAAATATTTTTGTTCATATTGAAACTATGAGTATTTGCTCCCACCAGTGGCAACATCATCAATGAGCACATAAAAAGATATCTTTCTTATTGAATCTATGAGAATTTGTCAGCTGAGGTGGTAACAATTCTTATTGTTTAAGAGAAAGATTAGCATGATAAAAAAAATGCCCCTGTTTACTTTCTGGGTGGGATTGGATTTATGTTGACAGGATTGAGTATCCGTCTGGAGTAATTTTTACTCTTAACTTTCACTTCTTATAAATTTTGTGAAACCTACACTTGGACTTTTATTTGCCTGAAACACCTGAAACCTTTCAAATAAAAACTCGATTTATTATTATAAAAAGTACTCACTATCCAAATGAAAGACGATCGATTATCTATCCAAGAAGACAGAGAGTCCCACATACGAGAAAAGGTCACAAATAGAGTTGAACCAAGTAACATTGCAAAGGCATAATGATAGTAGGGTCGGGATATCCCCGCCCTCCGAACCGGACGTGAGGGTCTCCCCTCATTCAGCTCTCTATGTTGGAAGCAGAGCATCGGATTTAAAATTCGAATATTCAAAGATACCCCTTCGTCATTTCCTTGGTATTGAAGTTGGGCTAGGTCATTTTGGGGCAAGCGGATCATAGGATTTTTAGTTTCATATTTTGGAGGGAAAGTGCAGGCAAACAGGCCCTGAATCTTTATCATTTGAGTTGTGGACAAGTATGTGGTTTTTCATCAACTTGATATCGAGGGAACTTATGCAACATGGTTTATGCGCTATAAACATGATAGATCCTTTGACAATAAGTTTTTTCTCCTTTTCTGATGGTATATGTATAATTTGGGGAGTCTTCTGTATTGACAGTATTGATGTGGACGAGAAATTTGCTTTACTGATAAAAAGTATCTGTGTGGACATATTAAACAAAATACTCTTTTCAGAAGAGGCTTAGATTGATCTATGGCATTGCATGCCTAAGCACGTCAGATGCCTCCTGCTCGGTCAGTCCTTTGCAACAGTTTGGTACCATTTATTGAAAGAATCGAGTCAAATAATACACGTTTAAGATAGTTCGGGATTGTGATCGTATCATGAATTTTCATCATGGGCTTGTATCATGTGATGGGGAATCTTCAAGTTGAATATCAGATGAGAGAGGTCCTCAAAGATTTCTGTGGCACTTCTGCACCGTTGGGAGTCCCAAGTGCTTATTGATCTAACTTAAGGTTTTATTTTCTTTCAGGTACCCCTTTTCAACATATTGAAGAAATTTGATGGAGAAACAGTAACAGAGGTTGTCCGTCCCCACCTTGCAAGGATGAGATACCGTGTTAAGAGATTGCCTCGGTATCTCATTCTCCATATGCGGAGATTTACGAAAAACAATTTTTTTGTGGAGAAGAACCCAACTCTCGGTAAGCTTTTGGAACCTGATGATTTTAGTTGGAAAAAAATTGGGGAACTTTGATGATGATCAGATCAGCCATTTCATAATGCTGCGATTTGATTTAGAAGAAAATATGAAGTGGCGAATGTGAAATGTTGATCAAATTAGTACTTTTAAGTATCCGATTACTTATGATTGCTTTTGCAGTTAATTTTCCTGTCAAGAACTTGGAATTGAAGGACTACATTCCATTACCCACACCAGGAGATAAGGAGAGGTTGCGATCAAAGTATGATTTGATTGCCAACGTTGTTCACGATGGCAAACCTGGTGAAGGTTCTTACAGGGTTTTTGTTCAGCGGAAGTCTGAAGAACTTTGGTAAATCTCTCTCTATCTCTCTCTCTCTCTCTCTCTCTCTCTCTCTCTCTGTGATTTTTGGGGAAATAAGAGTGCAGTTGTCGTGTCGATTGACCAGTCCTACTTTATGCTTTAGGTATGAGATGCAGGATCTGCACGTTTCAGAAACTCTTCCTCAGATGGTTGCACTCTCGGAGGCATACATGCAGATATATGAGCAGCATCAGTAGGACAATTTTGGTGGCAAATTTTTTCAGTGCCTTCTGCTTTGCAACTTTGAGATCCCAATGGTGCTGGACTTCAGATCTTCTAAAAAGAAGTTCGATCTGTATGTGAGACTACCTGTCAGATCTGTCTCCTCGGAGCAGCTGGGGTTTTTGATGAACCTTAAATTTAGGTTATCTTGCTGTGCTGAGATGATTGACTGCGTAAACCTGTATTCTGTTGGCTGTATATGATCATTAGCGAAACCTTAACCTTAGGTTACTTTGAGTAATTAAAGAGGGTGGCTGCGGCATATCTCTAATATCTACAGTAATTATACTGTTCTCAGGTTCGTCTGCCTTTCCGCATTTTTTGGTTGGCTGTCTTGTGCAATTGAAAGGCAAACATATTGATATCTGATGTTTTTCCCTTTTGTTTCTGTTCTTTTTCACTAGCATGTACTTCCTGGTGACTGATTTCAGATAGACTATTGAGGCAAACTTGCATATCTTCTTACTGGTCCGTCAGATTCTTCTAGGCTATGCGCTTGTCTACCTGTTAAGCGTATCGATGAAATGACACGAGCACTCAAGCGAGGAAACGGTCGAAGGATTGATGTGACGTTAATGTCGCCATGGACGAGAAAACCTTCAAACCGCATTCTCTAAAATAAATTGTTAGGGCGGTCTAGTGTCTACAAAACGAGTAAGGGGCGGTTCAAAATGCGCGATCGACCCTAGCGCCACCTAGAATTCCTAGAATTGATATGTTGGTCACGTTTCATGCAAAACATTTGAAACTTGAGAATCCTGGACTTCGTACTCTTCATTTATGCTAACCATGTTTACACACTAAACTAGCAGAGAAACTCGTTGATCGTTCGTAGTCGGGTAGAGTAAACGGATGCAAGACGCACGCTCTAAAAACTGGAAGGGACAACGGAAATTGAGGGGATGAATGATTACTTCGATTTGATCCGTTACAACACTAGGCTATGCAATGGTTGTCGGATTGAATAAAAGATAAAAATCTTTGTACGAAATTTACCCAAAATTCATAATTGTCTAATAAAAAATCCCAAACTGCTACCTATTTAATTCATGTTTTACAAAATTTCTCAAACTGATTCTTCTAACATAACTCTGCCCTTTGTTAAAATGCATACATGTTGACACGTGTCAAAATACACACATATCGATGCTCGTGAATTTTTTATATTGAATATGTCATCTCCACCATCCTCTAGTCGTTTGCCATGTGTATTGACACGTATGCATCTTAACATGATATTGAACGGAATGACCCTACTTATATATGTGATATTGTCCTTGCTAGCTTCGCAAGGGCCCCACTTATGTTCAATTCGCACCTGGCGCCGCGGCAAAGGAGTTCCTCGTTTCTTCAAGCAGGAAAAGGGGGCTGGTCTTGTATTGACTTAGGTTCACTAGACCATCCGAATCCCAACGAGAAATTTTTCCTAGCGAGGCAATAAACGTGATGTCTTGAACATGTTCCTGGTTCTAGGTTGAAACTCGTGCATGATCCACTTTGGTTGAGCTTGAGCGAAGATTTAAGATTGATTTAATACCAATACAATAGTTTAGGAGTTTTTTGATACTTTTCTCGTTACTTTGCGAACTAGGGTTTCTAGATTGGAAGACTTAAATAAAGAATTGCATCTGGCTGTTGATACTAGTTGAAGGTTCTTGCCTTACAGCGTGACAATGCAACATATAGAACATAAAAAATTATGCTAATCGGGTCATTCATGTCTTGTTTATCTGAGTGTTGCAATTGCGTAATTCACCTAAATTCATTTCAACTCCTTTCATTGTAGGTAGCTCACTTGGCCATCGATTATGATGCCTTGTCTATGATGAGCTTATGCCTTTTTCCTTTTTTTTTGGATAGGATGATGCAAGTGACAATTGGTGGATAAAATGAGCATGACAATGCGGATAGTAATTTAATTTTATCGACAAGGACTTATAAAGATATCGAATTGAGACGATATTACTTTCAATTTTCATGATAATATATGTTACTTTCCTATTCCCATGCCCATGCGAAACATAATTCATTTAATAGTGGAAAAGAAAACTAACATTAGTGCAAACCGTGAATTTACGTACCCTCTCATTGATAATTATATAAAAGTACATAAATTTTGGCATATTAGTGTTGTGATATCGTGAAATATTGAAATTAGATTATGGAGGATGAAAATGAAGGTTTTTCTATTACAAGGTAATGGTTATAACTTCTAATTGACGCAAAGGGTAATAGAGGAATGTAGTTTGGGTATTGATACGGCTCATACACAAGAGACACTTCTATCATGCCCCTGTGGTAGACTCATCAATTGGTGGGTCGGATAAAAAATGATCTTACTCAAAATAGATCAATTTAACTTGTTTTGACCCATTTCCATATAACGTATATCTAGTAAATTATGCCTAACCTGATTCATATTCAACCCATACCTGATTCGATTTTTAATACTAAAATACTTACATATTTAACTCAATGTGTGAAAATTCATACCTAAATTAAGGCGAAAGTGTGGCGTGAGCGAGCATGGGCAAGGGAAAATGAAGAGAGAGTCGTTGAGATGGGTTGTAAATTCATTTAACACTTATATTGTGTTTAAACTCATCTATGGCCTATTTATTGAAAATAAAATCATATGAGTTAAGAAATAGAAATAGACCTATGACCCATTTGATGGGTTTACCTATCTGTATGCAGAGTCAACACTAAATACAAAAACGATTTAGCTTTCATGCTATGGCTAGTTGTCGTAATCTAACCGTTTCTGACCCCTTTTTCCACACTGGGGTGCAAACGAGAATGGATAGACGCCTCGATAAGGGAGTACAGACCTTGACCGTTTTCATGAACACAACAAAAATTGAGTTTGTTCAGGAGGTGTTGAAAGGAAGAGTGCCGGTTGTCGAATCATCAGACAAGGTCTCAAACTGCTTTCAAGGAACATGGTCGCGTCGTGACTCGTGATGCATACACAACATATCCATGCCTAATGCTTACGGACAAGATTCTCCGATCTAATTATGTTTCATCAACTAAGCGGTCAAGACCTTAAAAGCCGTGCTGACTATTCAAACTGTTACAATCGCGATGATTAAGGGACGTCGTCAAGTGGACATGTCAAGCAGAGAGCTTTGGTGGTGAGGGGAAATAGCAAAAGGAGGGGCACATGAAATGTTTCATTCTCTTTCCCAATCCTCGGAATCAGATTTGACATTACATGTTTCATTCTCTTTCCCAATCCCCAGAATCAGATTTGACATTGATGCAAATCAGCCATGCACTTCGCAGGAGATGTTCTCTCTCTCTTTCTCTCCCCAAGGATAATTCCTACTAAAAAACGAAACGGTAAAAACAAGCAAAAAATCAAGAATTTTGAAGCACCTCGTTACTCCACTTTCGGCGTCGCCTACAGCTCATCCTGCAAACGAGAAAAGACGAGAGAGAGAAAACTTATCAGTAGATGAAGAGGGAAAAAACAAACCAACAGCAACACCTTGCAGTCGGCACTGTCATCTTGGTTTCGAGGATTCCTACCTTTACATCTTCAGTCTTGATCTCGTCCTTGGAGTCGGCGTCATCATCTGTTTTGGTTTCGATTTCTGCATCGGAATCATCTGCTTCGGCATCATCGGCATCATCATCTTCATCCTCAGCCTAGAACAGATTTTTTACCCCCATGAGAAAACACACGGACACATAAAATGAGATCTACTATATTTTTACAGGCTTATGGACTTACATCGGAATCAACAGGGTCGGCCTTAGATTCCTGATAAAGCATTGAACCACGAGTCAGTGTTATTGAATTGGAAAAAGATGCTGAAAAACGGTGGTGCATCGAGCCTTCAGCAGGCCAATGTGGGCATCCACTTACTAAAACTAAACAGTATAAAGTTAATATATATATGGACGAAATTAATAACTTAACAAATCAACAAGTGGACATCGAGGTTATCGAAGTTCTAACCAACTATAGTGAGCCAGATGCGCATTAATATTGATAGGAAGTCTGTCCCAGACAATGATAAAGACTTGTGAAAACGAGATATTACCTCTTCCTCTCTCTTCTTCTCTGCCTCATCAAATGCTGCCTTTTCGGCCTGAATAGTCATAGAAATTGGACAATCTCAGACACGAATACTGGCAATATAATCACTTGCTTGAGTAGAAAAAAGAAGCATATACTCCATACATCCTTGTTCTTGCCCCATGTTTCTTCGGCAAGCTTCTTTGCATATTCGACATCATCAGTAACCAAGACGTTGTCAAACAAGGTTCCAGATTTAACCTGAAGCACACCAACACTGCTCATAAACGTTCATGCCCTGCGAAAACCGGAATATTAAAGAAGAAAAACACGTTACCTGCCACAGTTCTACACCAACATACTTCAAGTTGGGGTAGACATATAGGTCTGGGTCATCTTTAAAATCTGTTTGAATATATATGAATATGAGAAGTTATAACAAAGATCACAAGAACAAAACCAATAAAAAACATTACTGAACAAACAAACCTGGGTTGTCAATCTTCGGTGCCTTCCACTTCCCCTTGTAGTTGGGATTTTTAATTTGCTACAGGAATAGAGAGATTCTTAAGAACTGCGTGATCCAATGATCTCATTAAACATGATCAAGAACATTCTAATACCTTTGGCTTCCACGGTCCCTTGTACTCAGGGTTAGGGATAGTTGGGGCTGTCCATTCACCATCCTCATCTTCATCCCAATCCTCAGGCTGCAAACCATCATTGTTCAAACTATATTAAGCAGCTGAACCTCCAACGGTGCAGAGCTATAAATTGAAATCATAAAATGGAGAATAGTTACATAAACAACTTGAAAATGATCATATTCACCTTCTTGGCATCGGGATCTGGTATCTCTTTTGGTATATCATCATATCCCTGCAGGCACATGTCGGCTGTCAGTTCATCCAATACTCATCCGACATCTACTTCATAAATAAACGAACTCCAGAGACATAATGATGCCTTTACCTCTGGCTTCTTATCTTCTGGATCGGGGATATATTCATTGTCATCCCAGTCTTCTGGCTGCCACCCAAGCAAGGGAATCAGCATGATATACCATCACATACAGAGGATAGATGAATACCGCAATAACTTACTTTTTTGGCCTCGGGATCCTTGATCTGCTTAGGTGGGAGAAGATCCCAGTCAGTGTACAAGCTACCGCTTCGCTTCTCAGCATTATCAATGAGAATACTGTAGGTGGCATCGGGGCGGAGGATGAAAGTATAAACATGAGTAAGCTGATCAGTCTCGCAGGGAACTTCCTTCTTGATCAAATGGTTGGTATTATTGTAGTTGAGTATAGCATGAACTTTCTTGGTGCTGTAGCCACAGATATCAGGTCCAAACATAATACTGCAGCAATCCCAACATTCGTCAAATGAGCAAGTGTTTACAAATAGAACAACTGAGCAGAAAGGTAATATCTTGTAGTCGGAGGAACTATAGTAACCTGTATGGGGTGTCACCACCGAATTTTTTCTGATCAATTTCACCGCTGAGTAGCTTCATGTAGCCACCACCACAGTCAAGCTTCTGCTCATGCTTGACGGAGAATTGGAAGACAAGGGTCTTGTCTTTGTTGCTGAACTCAGGGAATTGCGCTGATGTAGCATAGAACCTGTAGTCTTCACTTGTCTGGATACCTGCCAAAGGAGATCGATGATAACTCTGAAGCTAGCCAGCACGAACATCAGATCATCTAGATTCTCGAATGCTAAAAGAATAACATTCAAACTGACCTAACTATTTCACAACACATATATTCACTCGTGATAGAAAAGCCTACCTTTGTCATTGGGGTCTCCATTCCATTTTCCAGATGTGTAGTTCCACTCGCCAGCCAAGTTTTCATCTTTTTTCCAATCAGACTTGACCCATCGGCTCTCCCATCCATCTAATTCAATTAGAGACATGGCAGCATAGAGTTCCAAAATGAGAAACCGCTAGGCAACAAGAAAGCACAACACAATTTATGCAAACTGACCACAAATTTTTCGCAAACAGAACTCAATGCCCCTAATGACTTTTTTCTAGTCTAGGACACAATCTTATTAATTAGTCATTCCCAGCAAGAGACCGATCATGATATCAAACTTAACATCTCGCCACACAGCGAAGGCAATATGCTCGTACAGCCCTACTCTCAACAATGCTCGCGTCGGACAGGCAGCAGAGCCAGTGCTCCTCCACTGAGTTCCACTCGGACCAAACATTGCTGCATTCACAAACTCCACGTACAAGTCTCGACAATCTATAGCACCCGAAGTATCCGCCACACGAACACGCAAACAAAAAATGACTGCCCACTCAGCAATCTCACGCCTCCCCTGTCGCGGCTAAAACAAGGCCAGCCAAGGAGGCGGCCCCCGATTTCGCAGTTTAAAAAAAAGCGCGATCAAATTGCCGACCGCAAATTCCCGCCGGACACCGATCTAAACCAAAAAGCGGCGTCGAGCCAACATATCCACGCGCGAACAGATCAATCTCGGAAACGACTCCGCGAAACTACGATCGGCATCGATCGCGCGCTCGCGACAACTCTAACGGAAAAAACAGCCGAACGAAAACCGGAAGCGACGAAGGAGGACGAACGAACGGAACGGAAATGCGCGATCAAGCTCCGGAAAATGTACCGTCGAATCGCTCCTCGAAGAACACCTCGGCGGTGGAGACCGCCGCGACGGAGAGGAGCGCGAGCAGCAGCAGCAGGAGGCCGCCGGGGTTAGCCGGCCGCCCGATCGCCATCGCTGTCTAGAGAGAGAAAGCGAGAGAGAGGGAGTGAGTGAGAGAGAGGCTCTTAGTGAGAGAAAGAGCGTCGCAGCGAGCGGACGAAGCTGGGAGGAAAGCGAGGTCCGGGGCGGGGCCTTATATAGCGGTCGTCGCCCTCGGTGCTCGCGTGGCGCGTTGACCTCCACCGTGGACGCTGCGCGATGACGTGGGCCGGTGGCGGGGCGACACGTCGCCGCTCCTCGTCACGGGCGTGACGTGGCGGAGAGAGATTGGCTCAGGCGAGGTGTACGGATTTCTGAGTTTCACGAGAACTGCGTGGGGCCCGCTATGGAGCGGGGGGGAGCTGCCGGCCGTTCGGTGGATTTTCCTGGGAGCGGATTCCCGCACGCTTACAAAGGTTGGCACGTAATCGGAGCGCCATCTTTCCGTCCGTCGATTTTTGTCCAAATGAATGGATTCGAGCCGTCGGATAAGGATGCGTCCGCGCAAAGCAGGCAACCTTTTTGGCCGTTTTGAAAAGAGAAGAAGATAATCTTAATAAATCTTTTCTTTGGACAATTTAGGTAGCAAAATGGAACGTCATTATTTGCTTCTGCGTATGATATCTTTACCGATTTGGAAAGACGGGATAATTGCCCGAAGTTTCCAGGTCAATCAATCGAGAGCTCGAGGGCTTTATATGATCTATCGACGATTTAAGATTTTCTTTTTTATAGGCCATCATAATAAGATCTCGAGTGACGACCTAGGCATTGCCACCCATTAAACGGGTGGGTTGGGATATAAATTATTTGACTCAAATCGACTTATTTAACCAGTTTATGGTCTATTTATTGTAGTGCAAATTTTTTGACCCCATACCCGATCTATACTTGACCAATATTCAACTCATTTAACTAAAGTTAAGAAAACGTATTTCTTATATATATATATATATATATATATATATATATATATATTAAAATTGTATTACTATGAAACACAAATTTAATGGACAATTTTTATAATTTTTAAAATTATTTTTTATATTTTAAAAATGTAATTTTCTTTTTATTTTGTTCTTCTTCTTCTTTGGTTGATTGCCCGTCACGACGACAACCGGCGATCGGCCATAGGTGAGCCTCGAGCTCACTTGGCTCGCCAACATTGGCAAGCTCAAGGCTCACTAGATCGGCGAGGCCTTTGCCTCGCCAGATCCGGCAAGCTCAAGGCTACTCGACGTCGGCAAGCTCGAGGCTTGTCTGGCCAGTTATCGACCATCGCTGTGCTGGCAACCGAAAGGAGGAAGAAGAAAGAAAAAAAAAAAAGGAAAGAAAAAAAAAGAAAAGAAAATTAAAATAAAAAATAATTATAATTTCAAATTTTATAATAAAATATTTTTGTAAAGTTAAAGAGGGAAGAGAGAGATTGTGAGGTTTTGGTTGAAAATGGGTTCTAAATTCAACTCATCTAAGACCCACATATCTTAAGTCTTTAATTGTTAAGTCCATTTACCTAGTTTTTTTCAAAAAATAAATGACTCCTAAATGGGTCATATATGAGTCGAAGACCCATTTTGTCACGTCTAGCCATTGGAAATGTTCAAATGACACGTGGCAAATAAGTGAATATTCCATATCGGGAGCCACATCAAATTCCCAATACTTGAATTCCATCCGTCGTGAGCTCAAGACCTAAACGAAACTCCATGGAGGCCTTCGGTCTTCAACTTGCCAAAGTAAAAACCTTTAATTCCTCAATTGATCACGGACCAAGATTGATTTTTATCGCGTAGATGCATTTGAGGGAGCTGAAAATACATACACGTGCTCGATTTCTCAAATAAAGTCTTACTAGGGTCAATTCTTCACAAAGTTTCAAAAGCGGCTCATCACTTAAATATAAAAACGGATCACACATATAATTCTTAACCCATTTATGATGAGTTGAGTGATTACATGAATTAATTATATTTGGTAAATGAGTTGTAAATGAATTTAAACGTAAGATAGGGCATTAATGTCAAATGGATCATAAATAGTTTCGCAACTTATATTCAATTAATTTATACGACTCTTTTTTCGTTCCCTCACCTTTACTCGATATTGCGCTTACTCACTGTTTATCCTTTCCTCAATTTGGGTATGAGTATTCCTAAATCATATAAGTATTTTAACAATATATGTCAGATTGAGTTTGGATCAATTATGACGTTACTAAATATGGTTCGAAATGTGATTAAATGAGACAATTTGAGTCGGGTAATTTTTGACCTGACTCACCCGTTTAACGGTTCTAAATTCCACGTCTTAGTTACTTGAGCTTTTATAAGGATTGAGGGGCTTAGCACAAAACTTAAGTGTGATTTAACTTGGAAAAATCAAGCTAAGGATTGCACGAAACCGGGTGGCTAAGCTAGGACTTGTATATATAGAAAGGGTACCGCAACAGTGCAACCGAAAGGGGGAACTGCCATGGATCCAACAGAGGAGTCCTAATAATTACAGCAGATGCTCTGTTAGAAAGGGGCGACGAACGACGCTGTTGGCCTGGCCCGGTCCGACCGGCCGGCGGAGTTCAGAACAGCTTAAACAGCAAGCCCCCGTGTGTGGCGAAGAACGGGGCGAATACCAACGACTCGACCGCCATGAGCTTGATGAGGATGTTGAGCGAAGGGCCGGACGTGTCCTTGAGGGGGTCCCCGATCGTGTCGCCGATGACGGCGGCCTTGTGGGCATCCGAGCCCTTGGGCCCCAGCGTCCTGGCATGCTCGGAAGCACCAGCCTGCGTGAGCACGGATCAATTTAGACTCGACCTGACTCGACATGACATGAAGAAATCAAACGGCAAACGAGCGGACTCACCTCTATGTACTTCTTGGCATTGTCCCACGCCCCACCTGTGTTAGAGGCTGAAATGGCAACCTGAACCAGAAACCAAAACCAGATTCATCAATTCAGCAAAAATGTCAGGACTTGATTATAATTGACATGATGGATTTGGGGAAGGTAAGGTGATAGGTAGATACCTGCACGCCAGAGACGAGCGAGCCGGCGAGAACTCCAGCGAGAGTTTCCACTCCGAACAAGGTGCCGGCCACTAGCGGGGTGAGCATGACCAAGGCACCGGGCGGTATCATCTCCCTCAGCGAGGCATCGGTCGAGATCTTGACGCAGTTCGCATAGTCGGGCTTGGCCGTCCCCTCCATGAGGCCCGGGATGGTGTTGAACTGCCGCCTGACTTCTTCGACCATCTTCAGCGCCGCGCTCCCGACGCTCTTCATTGTCATGGCAGAAAACCAGTAAGGGAGCATGGCACCGACGATCAAGCCTATGAACACCTTCGGGGTCAACACATCAACGGCCGTGATGCCTGCCCTGCTCACGAAGGCACCGAACAAGGCGAGAGAGACGAGTGCCGCCGATCCAATAGCAAAACCCTAAAGAGAAAAGGCAGACAGTGTAATGAGGTTCTTCATGTCACAGCTGATCATGCAGAATTTAGATAGTCATTACCTTGCCAATGGCAGCAGTGGTGTTTCCGGCAGCATCCAAAGCATCGGTCCTCTCGCGTATTTTGTGGCTCATTCCGGCCATCTCGGCAATCCCACCAGCATTGTCGCTGATAGGTCCATACGCATCGATAGCGAGACCTGTCGCTATAGTACTCAGCATCCCCAATGCAGCCATAGCGATTCCATACATGGCGGCCAAGCTGAAGCTCACGTAAATAGCAATTGCTATGGCAAATATGGGGATGATGACGGATTTGTAGCCCAGAGCCAATCCGAAAATCACGTTGGTCGCGGCACCAGTCCTGCACGAATCCGCCACATCCTGCACCGGACTGATACAATCGCTAGTCAGCAAATCAGCGAAGCAATGCCCCGTACTTTACATGTGTCCTTGGCGACCGCCGAACTCAACATGATCTGATATGTACTACATGATAAAGAGTCACAAATCATGAAGTAAAAATCACCTGTAAGCATTGCTCGTGTAGTACTCCGTGGTATAGCCGATAACGAGTCCAGCCCACAAGCCGGTCACAACGCAGAAGAACAGGTGCCTGTGAGCATATTAATCACGTCGATGAAAATGATCTAGGAGACATAGAAACGAAGATGAATCCAAAATGATGGCAACAGAGCGGGAAGCATACCAGTTCTTTACGACTTTGTCGCTCCCGAAATTGTACAAAGTGAATTCCGATGGCAGAGCAAAGAAGCTGACCGTGGCGATGCCGGCAGTCATCAGGACTGTCGAGATAAGAAGCTGGCGCTTCAATGACGGTTCGATTTCACTCACGTGCTTGATCTCAGAAAGATCTGTCGCGAATAGTGTTGTTATCAAGCAGACGACAATTCCCATTGAGCTAATGATGAGTGGATAGGACATGGCTGAGAAGTCGTGGCTTATGCCGAAGGATGAGATCGACGCGACAAAGAGTGCAGCGCACGATGATTCGGCATAAGACCCGAAGAGGTCAGAGCCCATTCCCGCAATGTCCCCGACATTGTCGCCGACGTTGTCTGCAATTACCTGCAAAACAAGCAGTGCATTGAGCATGTTTTTTCACAGATCACACGCAACCAAAGTTTCGATTTCGCAATTTTGTTTCTAGACCGATGTCATAGGAAGGGAAGAAAAGTTACAGCAGGGTTCCGTGGATCATCTTCAGGGATATTTTTCTCAACTTTCCCGACAAGGTCTGCGCCGACATCAGCTGCTTTGGTATATATACCTCCGCCGACTCTTCCAAAGAGTGCCATCGAAGAACCGCCGAGTCCATAACCGGTAATAGATTCATACAGTCCCTCCCAGTCATCTCCGTAGTAAATCTTGAACAGATTGATGGACACATATAGAACAAGAAGGCCATTGGCAGCAAGAAGGAAGCCCATCACAGCGCCGGATCGAAAGGCCACAATAAACGCCTTCCCGACACCCTTCCTGGCCTCTAGAGTTGTCCTAGCATTGGCATATGTTGCAATCTTCATCCCTAGAAAGCCTGAGAGCACAGAAGTAAGAGCACCGAGCAAGAATGCCACTGTGCTGAAGATGGCATTGGCCAGAGCTGGTTTGCAGAGATTTTCTGGGTTGTAACTGCAAGGTTCGCTTTCGGTGCTAAAGCCCTTAACTGAACCGAGGAAGAGGAAGATGATGGCGCCGAATGCACCCATGAAGATGCCGAGGTACTTGTACTCGGTAAATAGGAAAGATGTTGCACCTGGAACAAAAATGGTCAAGCATCTATGCAGTTAAAGATCAATTTCCCAAGTTCAAGCAATGCTGCAGAAAAAGAATCTAATGGGATATCCATTTTGCTTCTCTTCTGCCAAGTTTCACACTTTAGGTAGAGTACTAAGAATTATAACATACGGTAAAATTCTGGAGAAATGGTTCTTCGGTGACAGATGGAGATAGGATAATCCTAAACAAAGCATAAGCAGTTATTTTCTGGGTGTTCGATCAGATGATCCTAAGTCGTTTGCAAATCTAGATTACCACCAGTTGTTTCCAGAAAGTCACCCCAATTATTAAACTCCGCCCAACAGTAAGTAGTTGAATTTAGATATGAATTACACAAATCATATTTTCTATGTAAATTTGGACATCACCAGGCTGTCCGACTAGTGACGATGTTTCCTGCCCAGTTGAGCATTTCCTTGGCTAAAGATTGGCTTTTGTTTTGTTCCGCACATCCGTTTGGCCCTATTCTATTTTCCCCTGTTTGTATACCTATGGAGAATATGGTGATGATGATGATGATGATGCTGGCTAAATTTATATGGTGCCTGCCTAGAGTGAGTTTGGTCTGATGCATATGATTTTTAGCAGCAAAAGATGACATAACCAGAGAGCGGCTAAAAAAATCATGACAGCAGCAAGATCTCTAAAGGCAAACACAATATATACGAGAACTTCTGACGTAGTCAATCACCGTAATGATCTCATGGAATGTGAACTTTGTGAGAACCTCTTAAATAAAACAACACAAAGAATAAGACAATTCCTTGATACAGAAAAGAAAAAAATATCCCACGATCCGCTACCTATATTTACATCAGCAAACGGAATTCACTATCTCCAGAGTCTCACAGACAATTCACAGACAAAACAGAGCCCTGAGAAGTTTTCTTAAAAGATCGAAACGGGGACCTTACCGACGGCGATGGCATTCTGAATCTCAGAGCACTTGATGACAACACCAAGCTGATCCACACCCTCCTCCTGATCTTCATTCTCCATCAGGTTTTCATGGTAGCCATTGACGTCCTCAGTGACCTTGACCCTGGACACCAGGAACCACTGGAGCAGAGCAAATCCAATGCCCACCAAAGCACACCCAGGTATCAGAACCAGGGTCACGGTTTCACCCCACACGCCCATTCTCGAGAAACCTAGGAACCACTGCACTTCAGCCCCCAAAAAGACACAGTCACTGGTCTCGAGTGGTACGACGGATTCTGAGCCTCCAGAGA
This sequence comes from Eucalyptus victrix, assembly GCA_016097545.1. Classification (NCBI taxonomy): domain Eukaryota; kingdom Viridiplantae; phylum Streptophyta; class Magnoliopsida; order Myrtales; family Myrtaceae; genus Eucalyptus; species Eucalyptus victrix. The sequence continues at coordinate 58,817,252 of CM027842.1, forward strand.
AGCGCGAAGTCGCATTATCCGTAGGAAGATTTATCTCGAGTGGTCATGCAAGATGGTGCCAAAAAAGATCTTGGAGAGCCGGTAGTTTTGATCGACGGATGGCAAGAAATGAAGGGTCCGCCGCATTTGCGAAGTTGGAGGATTTTCTCGTATTCCGGGCCTTCTGTCTTCTGGGGGCTTCTTGCTGCATTAAACTTCGGGGGCCGTGCTATACCAGTAGGTTTGAATGGCAGCTTTCAGGATCCTCGATCCATATCCGAGATTTTCTAGGGTACCAGAATTCAACGTGTCAGGATTTGGATAAAGTCGGCCAACTCAGCATGGCATGATGATTGCGTAGAGAGAGACAAGAGAGCATTAAACCTCAGCAAAATGCGTTCACGGGTCAAGAGATTTTCACTTGTCCATATTACAAGACAGTCAATCACCTACTACCTTTCCCAGATCAGCCCTCCACTTCAGTATTTTAGCCCTTGATTTATCTCCTTTTTTTATCTGCTAAAGACAAAGAAACCATCGTGCCAGGATCAGATTAGGTGTGAAGATAACCTTTGCTTTGCGCAATGGTCAAGAAGCTGGAAATTTGCGGCCGCAATTATGAGGAGAGAAAGCCATGGTTTCGCATCCGTGTCGATCTGCCATGCTTCTCCAAGTCGGCATCAGATGATGGTAATGGAGAGGAATCACTGTCAGAGTCCCACTTAGGATCGAGGAGATGCCCTTTCTCGTGATGTGCATTGAGTCAGCATTCTGAAAGTAGCCATGCCATGCACTGAATCTCCCCCGGAATGGAACCGTCCTGGAAAGGAGAGATCTTGTCATTGGAGGAACAGGGCTTTGGGGAGCAAATTTTGGCCAAAGAGAAAGATGCCTTGTCCATGCATTTCATTGATGGGAATGGTCAAAATGGTTGGTGAAACCCTTGAGATTTTTATTAGGCATATTTATTAAAGAAATACTAAACTTTAAAGTATTGATTTTTTTTTTTATGTCCCTAGAGAAGTTTCCATAATGAGATTATTTAATGAGTGTTCCGTGGCTATTGACAAAGTTCCTATAAACTTAGAAGAATTGGAGATTTCTAATGTCTTAGTAGGTTATGCCTTGGGTGACTTTTCTATTAGAAACTAAGTCATTGCAATAATCGTTTTTTCAATTATTGCCAGTAACTTTAATGTGAGGAAAAGTTAATTACCTAAAAAGTAATAATAGTTCTTTTTTCTTCATTTGTTTAGTAAGTAATCGTGAGAAAAAGTAACCTCAGCTTTTGAATAATTAATAACTTCCCTGTACAGAAACTCTGTATCAATCCATCATTTTATTAAGCTTTTTTCGTCGTGGTTACTCTACCGAGGATATATGATTATATGTTTCTATTAATAACTAATAAATATTAATTTGATTAGTCACTTTCAAATAAGAAAAGTAATTTTTTACTAAGTAAGCGATTAGAGTTTCTCCACTTCGATTGCGACTCCCACTTAGGATAGTAAGTTCTGCCGTATACGCAATTAGGAATATATTTTTCATTTGTAAAATTTACATGTGATTAGTTTTCTGTTACAATTGAATGTTGTTTTTCATGCACTTATAGTGAGTAATTTCTGTGCTGTTAATGACATGTAATTTTTTACTCATGCAAATCGAATGCGCTAGGTCGTTTTTTACAATTAATAAGATAGCATTAAGCAATCTCACAAATATGTTGTATTTCAAATTAGAATTTGAATCTTCCTAATCTCATGATTACACAAATTTATTAGGAGAAAATTTGAAACATGAAATGTCTCACTTTTCTTTGTACAACCTAACATTTTTCAAAATTTTTTTGACATGCATGCTTTTTCTGATATTCATTTGATGAACAATAAGAAAACATAGTAGTGTGTAATTTCGCACAAAATCAATAAAATGTGTGGTCATATTGAATTTTTTTTTTTTTTTGCATGTAGAGGTCAGTGATTTCCAATCCTGTCCGATTCCACTCAAGAACTAAGGACCAGATTGAACCACCCTGAGATCAAAGATCTCCGGTCTGGTTCGATTTCTATCTAATGGGGGGTCACTTATTGTTCATATCTGAACATATTTGGTGGAACTTGTATTCACATCAAGTTTCTTCCTACTAACAGTGGCTGGATATGTACCTTTCCCTCTTTCAAATCAGTGTGAAAGTTTTGTAATTTTGTAGTGATTGCTCCTATGAAGAACAGCTCCCAGATGAGTTTGTTTGTCTTGTCACTGTAGACGATGTAACTTTTGGGAAGTTTCGAGGGAGGAGGACTGAAGTTCACTTTACTTAATTTTTTGAAAAAAACTAAAAGAATTAAAATATATGTAATTAGTCAAATCTGATTCGATTCCCTCTAAAAATTAGAAATTGGATCATCTGAACACCAATTTTATTTTTAATAATTGGAAATTGGACCCAATTGGCGTTCAGTCTAGTCTAGACGATTTCTGGTTCAGTTAATCTATTACCAAAAAAGTTCTAAACCTAATCCCAAACCTTTTAACCGTACCAATTGAGCCATAAATTTTTTCATATCGATACAAGCTTAGTCTACTTGGGTAGAAAATAGCTTACATGAGCGCCAACATTCTTATATGACACTATCGACATTGTTATAGACAAAATTTATAATTTTTTAATATTTCATATCTATTTTTTCCATTTTTTTTCTTTTCTTTTTATCCCTTGGCCAGCGAGGCCGTCGATTGCCCATCATTGGCCAAAGGTTGGTCCAAGCGAGGGTGTTGACCCTCGCTCGAATCCATGCCACAATGGCCTTGAAGGCCCTTGCCAATGGCTATCGGGGACGATGCCTTATTTGTGGCTAGTGAGGGCGCGGGGACTTTTGCTCAGACGAGTCTCTAGTAGAGGTGTGCATGGTCCGGGCGGGCGGTTCCCGACCTAAAACCGAGAACTGTCCGCTAAGGATTGGTTCTGAAAAATTGAAACCGGGATTCACCCATTTGTTGCATAGATCCACCTGGGAACCCGATCGCCGGTCCGGTTCGGTTCCTAGGTGGATCCATGGAACCGATCTTGACGCGAAACAATTTTGGTTTTCAACATAAAATGATTACGTGACATCAAAGCAAGCCAAAAAAAAAAAAATCAAATTTAAGTACGTGGAACAAAAATTCATTTGTTGCAACTATAAATGCAACCAATGAAGGAATGGATGTACGTAAGTTGATATAGAGGCGGAGAGAGTACTAAGTGTTCAGGAAAAATGGGTCTCTCTTAAAGCTATGAACTGGACATATCCCTCATCAGGTTCGGCAAAATATCACAAGTCGCACAGACAAATCAAAGGAGGTGAAATGAGGCACCATCCAAATACAAGAAAATAAAGGATGTGCAACTAAACAAGAATTTATTGAATACATCACCTTCATCATTATATTAATAAATAAACTAAACAATCAAAAAGCATAAGAATTCCCCAATATTTAGCTTTGCATTCATCTTGCAGTAGAAACAATTGCCACAAAACAATTGCTTTATATTCAGTTTTAGTAATTTTTTTTAATATTAAAAGGAAACCGGTCCAATTCGAGTGGGTGGGCAGGCGGATCCGCCCATGGAACCGGGAATCGGACCAGTTCCCTCAAGAACCGCTGGTTTCGGGCGGTTCTAGTTTGGTTCTGGGTGGTTTGGGCAGTTCCCGAGTATTTTGCATACCCCTAGTCTCTAGCTGGTGAGGTCACCACCCAGAGCACGAAGAGAAAAGAAAAAAGAAGAGAAGAAAAAGGAAAATATGATAAAATAATTTGGAAAAAATATTGAAAGTGATTAAATTTGTCCACATTAATGTAGATAGTGCAATGTCGGATTGCCAGTGTTTATGTCAACAATTTTCTAAACTCATTTGAATATTGAGAAATTCATAAAAGTGATCTTATCAATATAAAAAAAAAATTAGTTCAATTGAAAAGTTTGTAATTTGATTGATATAAATATAACAATTTTATAACTTTTTTATACCTTTTCTATTTGCAGGCGGGTTTTTCGAGATCCGATTTTACCGATTTTACCCCCTCAATCTGGAGCTATTTCCAGTTCGGTCCCTATCCAAAAACCCTACAATCTCAAAACCCCCAAATACACGAACAGAGTTCAGCTGAATTCCATCTTCTCCTTTTGATGCAAAAAACATGCCTGCAATTTTCCTGAGAAGATCGCGCATCGGATCTTCTTCGCATCCTCCGAATCCCGCATCGCGAGCCTTCTCCCTCCGCTCCCTGTTCAGTCTCGCCGCCCCGTCGGAATCCCGATTCGAAGCTCCGAAACCCTCTCGCTTTCGCGGCTCCGATTGCTCCGGCGGCGGCTCCGCCGCCGGTTCCAGTGCGCCGGTCGGGGCGAGCTGCGTGCGCCGTTTGGAGGAGGCGCTGGGGAGAAGCGGCTGTGCGACGCGTTTCGGGGGCTTGCGGTCGTTCGCTGCTCGAGCCGCCGCCGCCGTCGAGCCCGCGACCTCCGACGGCCTGACGGTGGAGGGGATCCTTTCCAGCCAGTGGACGATCCTCGACGAGAGCGAGGGCGATTGGAAGAGCCATGCCGCCGCGATCGCGCAGTCCATAAGCTTGATCAAGCGGCGCTTGCAGGTGGAACAATTTTCCTTGTGATTTTAATTTATCATTGAAATGAAAATCAGGGGTCGGAGTAGATAGCTCAGAGAGGTTCATTTTAGCTGGGGAAAGTTGCATTTACATTCGTGTCGCAGTCCGTGAAGTTTGGGGAATCGCAGTTCCTATAATTTAGTGCCTAAAGTTTACATTTTGAATATCCATGGTGCAGAAGCCGGGCTTTGAGAACGGAGGTCACTTGTCAAAGTGCGTTTTTTATGCTTTTAGTTATAGAAATGTTGGTAATTCCGGCGCATCATGAGTAATATGAATGAGCAGTAATGCTACTTCTGTTGTAGGCAAAACTCTAACAAGGGACTCTTGATGCGAATTTGATGTAGTTGGAGGAGCAAAATATAGCAAAAAGAACAACAAACTGGGTTAAAATTAGTTGAATTGAAGCTGGAATATAGAAAATCTATTCTGGGGTTTATAGAAACTAACTACATTTATTGAATCCAGAAAAACTGATGACAAAGAAAACACTGAAAATACTTGAACTAGAATTCTCCTCCTGCATTGACTTGTCTTTGGTCTAAATTGTAGCTTTCTCATGTGTTCTTTAAGTTGAGCTATGGAATATCTACCATATAAAAATTCCGTACTTTGATTTTGACTTCTGATGATGATTCCGTGTTCTTTTGACAGTGGAAGAGCTTGTTAGTGAGGTTGGAGCTGTTGTCTACACAATTGAATAAGCCGGACCTTTGGGATGATCCTCAACATGCTGGAAAAATAAGCCGTGAGCATGGTAGACTCGTGGCTAAGATGAGGGAGGTGATGGAATTTGAACAGGAGTTGCTTGAGCATATTGACATGATAAAGCTTGCTCGGGAAGAGAGTGATGCTGACTTGGAATTGGTGGGCCCCTGGTTTTCCTCACTAGGCATGTATTTGTCCCTGTTTCATGTTGTCTCCGGTGCTGTGCTACTCTTCCAGTCTATATTTAGTTGGACGAGTTAATACTTTGCATTTCGGGACTACTAGTGTGTTTATTTTTAACTCTGGGATTAAGAGATCGGGGTGTGAACAGTTTTGGGAGAAACTGAGAAACAATTTCACCCGACCGCCGGTGCATCAGTTATAACTAGGATTATTTGTCCATCAGACCAAGTTTTTACAATTGCTATATCCCCGATGTCTTCTTGTGCTGGTATGATACACTTTACATAAAGTGTGACTGTTGTGCTCCATAGTTTAGATTGGATACTGCTTTTTAGGTTCCCTATCTCATTATGTCCATATCATGTCTTGTTGCTCCTGAATTTCCTCCATTTTACCTGTGTGAGTTCTCATTCATTTTCTTTTTTTCCTTTGAAGTCGAATTATCATTTCCACTGCTGAATTATCGAATTACAAATTGTTAGTGCTATTGCTTCCTCGCTGCATTTACAAGTTTATTGGAATCATGCCTCCTTTCTGTTCGTGCAGGAATCATTGCAAGCTTTGCTAAGGATGAGAAGATTTTCAAAAGAGAAAGAGCTTGAAGCTTTGTTAGCTGGAGAGCATGATTCTTGCTCCTGTTTCGTAGAGGTCTGTATCATGCATTCTTAACTCCTAGTTGTCAAGTCACGAGCACTCATGTACGCAGCGCATTTTTACATTTTGGGTTTGCATCTTATAGGATGCATAAGTGACTTTGAGCTTCTCCACACCTAGCATTATTATTCCTTGTGCCTGGACAGTCTAAGAATTCAGTGTTTCGCTCATCTATGTACATAGGTGCAAGCTGGGGCCGGGGGCACTGAGAGCATGGATTGGGCTGCGATGGTCATGAATATGTACAAAATGTGGGCTCAACGCCGAGGATATGGAGTAACAGTGGTGGATGAAATGCCTGGTGAGATTGCTGGAATCAAGGTTCACCTCCTTACCATCTTTTTCTCACGTTACTAAATTCCTTGTGTTTTTCCCCTTGAAGAAGCCTACTCAATTATAACGTTCCAATTTTGACCCCAAAAAAAAGAAAAAAAAGAAAAGAAAAGAATAATGTTCCGAATTGCAAGTGTATTTAGCTATATGCAGTGTAGCTCTTGCTTCTTTTGACTTTTTCCTTAACTACTCTGTTTCTGAATTAGCTGAGTTTGCAATTAGTCCTGACCTAGACTTTGTGATTTTCAGCGAGCAACAATTAAAGTGGATGGTGAATATGCATTTGGATATGCCAAAGCTGAAGTAGGTGTGCACAGGTTGGTACGAATCTCGCCATTTGACAGTAACAAACGGCGACATACTTCATTTGCTGCTGTTGCTGTAATTCCGATCTTTGGTGAGGATTTTTCCCATGTGCAAATAAATGAATCCGATCTCCGAATTGAGAGATTTCGATCTGGAGGAGCTGGCGGGCAGTCTGTTAACACAACTGACAGTGCTGTGAGAATTGTTCACATTCCCACTGGAGTAACTGCAACTTGCCAAAATGAGAGGTAGATGGAATCAACCTATTTTAAGTTTTTGCACTGTTGTCGACTTATTGCTGCACCATAATGAAATTTGGAAATTTGGATTTACATAAAGGGTGCCCATTCATTCCTTTTTTGAGGTGCAGAGTTCTTTTGTCACCTTTTTTCTCTGCCATTACAGATCACAACATCAAAACAAGGCTTCAGCCATGGCAGTGCTCCAGTCTCGGTTAGACCAGCTTGAGATGGCTCGACAGGCTCAGATGAATGCACAACATACACAATCTCTTACAGAAATAAGTTGGGGCAACCAAATTCGTTCCTATGTCCTTCACGTATGCCGTAGCATCTGCTCATCTTCTCTTAAAAACCATTTTATTTCGTCTATGTAGAAAGCTCTTCCTGACTGTCATTTTCTCCCGTGCAGCCTTACCGGATGGTCAAGGATCTCCGGACTAACTATGAGGTTTCTGACCCTGATTCCGTCCTAGAGGGAGATCTGGATGGGTTCATCTTGAGCTACTTGTCAGATTTGATGGACAAAGATGAAGCCAGCCCATAGATCTATCCAATTTGTTCCGCACGAACTTCGGTCCTAAAGCAGAAATGACTACATCCTGCATCCCTAGCGGGGACAGATTTATGATTGGCACAAGGGAGTGCGCAAATGGGCCTCAGCTGCATCGTTAAGTCGTGGTACATACTGAAAGAGTCTAGCCTCTTATACACTTATCTTCGGACAACTAAATTATTTGTCAATAGTCAAAATAGTCGAAGCAGTTCTCGACTCGAAAGAGCAGATTAGCATTTATTTTTCCCCAGTAATGCCAGCAAATGGGTGAAGAAATGTATCAGAATCGGACTCTACATATGATCTCACCACACAGCTGGGTTGATGAAGTGATGAAGATACATTAGGCGCCTTTTCTTAGAGCCGGAGGATTCTTTCCTTCTTCTTCCTCCTCCTCTTTTCCATTTTTCCGTTGCAGAATCTCTCTTTTTAAGTAAGTGGAAATCCGTGAATGACTGTAATTTAGAATTCATTAATAAAATTTGCTTGTTATGAATGTGCAAACTTATCAAGTCTTCTGTTTTTTTTTTTTTTTTTTTTCTACATCTTATAAAGTTAGAGTTTGCTATAGATACATTCTCAAAACATCAAAATTTCCTCATCCTTTTTGTGCACAATTTGCATCTTTAAATTATAAAAATTGAACTCATACCCTTTTTTTCATCAACTTAATTTAATTTCAAAAATAAGATTTCCCTAGTTAAGAAAAAAAAATTCTTCTGTTGCATCCAAGTAATTGCAATTTAGTGCCAGTATATACGTCATTGCATTGCGAGAACGGTATTCCTAATTTTAAGAAGAACTTCAAATTTTCAATTTTTTTCTAAGTTAATTAAGAGTTTCTTTTACAATTTGTCCATATATAGATAATTATATATAAAATCAAAATATTGTTTATACACTGCATACTCATTCATGTTAGTTTTTCTTTTGGGTCAGCATTCGTTTATGTTAGTTTACATTGTGAAAAAGGTATATGCTTTGTTCTGCCTGTGTGAAAGAGAGGGGGCAAAAAGAAAAGGTATAGAATCTTATGTTGAGCAAGATATCTCATTAACTTTCACGAATTGCACTTTATCCTTATATTTACTATTAATGTCGAAACATTGTCGGTAAATGGTCATATCATTATTTCAAAAAATTTGCGCAATTTTTAAAATTTACTCAAATCTCACTACTCTTTTCTTTTTAAAATTATATATATATATATATATATTGTCGATCCTATTTTATTTTTATTTTAATTCTCACTCTAATACTTTTGCACTATCTTGAGACTTACATTTAAAATTAAATCGTCTCTACTCTAATTCATTTAAAAAGTGGGGATTTAAACCCCTTATCTCTCCTTTTTTTATTTGAGAAGGGTGGACGTAATTAAGAAATTACTTCAAATCCAACAAAAATCTTCATCAGGGAGGAGGAGGTAGTTTTTTGTACCACATTTCCTCTTTCTCGCACCTATCTAACTAATATGGATTTGGAGATCTTCCTTATCTCTAACACAATTACACTCCCCCACCCCCTCTCTTTATCCCCAAATTTTCAAATTAAATTTCACATCCTCTTGTATATCAATTTGGATAATTTGTACCGTTATGATAATTAACATTCATCTAAAAAAAACTTCTTCATTAGTTTTTTTTTTTTTTTTCCATTAATTGGTAAATCTTATCAATTTTCTCTTCTTATTTTCCCCCCTTTTTGGGCATGTGCATCATTCTTTTTAAATAGAAATAGCATAGACAAGCGGTTCTATTTTCTGTATAGTTTCACCTAAAATCTACTACTAGAATAGATTTTCCATTTTCTGGAATCGTAATTTATTCTATCATAAGTTCTAGGGTCAGTTTCAAATTTTAATCAAGTTCTATCTATATCATTTATTGAATGATTTAATGAGATTTTAAGTTCTACTCTGGATCTATGCTAAGAAATGGAGGGGGACAAATAGCCATGAGATTTCGAGGACGATTTGGACCAAACGGAAAGAACCTCCCTTGCTTCGCAACATCGGACGCCTCGGACCGACGACAAAAGCGGCGACTTTCGCAGAGAGCGAGAGCGAGCAAAAGCTCTCGAGCGCGTCGATGGCGTCTTCTTCTTCCACCTCTCCGGCGTCGGTGATCACCCCGGAAGACGTCCTCGAGTCGCTCATGAACGACGGCACCATCGACTCCCTCCGCCTCAAGATCATCAACCAGCTCAAGGCCAACGTGAGAATTCCTGCTGCCCTTTTGATGGTTCGAGTTGCGGGGTCGTGGGTCGGCGCGGGGCTTGCTGATCCTGGACGCTTCTTGCCTATTTCGTGGCTCTGTCCATTGGGTAGCGGCTGTTGCGTCGTGGGTTGTGTTTTTTTTTGGGTCGAATTGGTCCCGTTTTTGTGGCCTCTGGTGTGAATTCTTGGGGGTGGATGATCTTTACGTAATCGTCGGCTCTTGGCATAAGGAAAGGAGGGTTCTTTGTTCCTATTTCGATGTCGCGCGATTGTTGACATTGTGCTTTGGCTTCCCTTTGCATTTCGTTTGTTATGCTGCTTAAAGTCTCTTCCTTTTCTCTCTTATCCGGATGGTCGGCTTCGCAGGAGGAGCTGAAGAGCACCACAATTAAAATGGCGGAGCAGAGCAAAGTTCTTAATACCCCCGGAGCTGAAAAGCAGACGAAGAGAGAGCTCTTTGACGCCCTGCGCCAGGAGCTAGAGTAAGAACAAGAACATACCATTCTTTAGTTCGAGTTTATATCGTAACGGAGCTGGTAGCGTACGTTAGCAGTTTGTTCATGCTCTGAATTTGTCAACCACCTCCCTGTAGCTAGAGTGGTTGGCGCACTTTTTTGATGAGCTCGATCAAGAACAGTTTCGGGATGCAATCTAGTGCTTACCGTGTGGCTTTCAGCCATCTTGATGTCATCCATGTATTCCTCCTGCTGAAAGAGTTGACCATCAAAGGAGAGATGTTGCAGTAGCAATTATGGTGCTAAATTGTAAAAATACCCCTGGTGCTACGAGAGAGTTTTCTCCCTTTAAAATGCGGGAGCAAGGGAATGGCCAGTTGTTGTCCTCCCTTACCAAGAGTTGAGAAGTCTAGATTTTGATCCCTACCTTCCCCCAATATGCCTATTTAAGATGGTGGGGAAGGAGATAAAAGAAATGAAAATTACTCCCTAGATAATGTCGGTGCAGTTTCTACTCTTGCTACCTCATGCCAAAATGCTGTAGATTCTGCTGCCATGAAGTAGATTATCAAAACCGAAGGGCAGAGTGCCTTCCAAGACAGCCTTTTAGATGGCTGTGTAGCTTGGTTGGCATTGAGAAATCAACGCTTCAGGATCTCAAATTCCAAACTGTAGTTATCTTCATAGTGCAGTTGCCATGTACTAGAATTTAGTTGACTTTGGCTTTTTTGGGTCAATATGGAAGTTTATGGTAGGCAAGATTGTGAAAGTCTGACCTCATAGTTGATTGCGAGTAAAATTTTAAATATAATGTTGACAAATAATAAATGGCGGTATAGGATTCAGAAGGTGGTGGTTCAGTGAAAACATGCTGGGTTGCATCTTAGTAGCAAAATAACATATGTGTTAAAATAAGATTCAAATCTTGAATTTTAACTCCCCGTTTTCTGAGCATGGAATTGATCGATGGGAATTGTGACTCGTAAGCCTTGGAAACAAATTGGAAAGACCTTAACAGGGAAGCACAGCTCACTTTATCTTCAATATCAATATCACAATTCTAAGTATGTGGGTAATAAATGTCGACTGCAGTTAGAGTTATATATCTAATTTCATCCTATCATAAGTGGAGGATACAGCCATAAGACAGACAAAAAGCAATTCTTTCATTCCTCAAGCATCCTCTCTCTCTCTCTCTCTCTCTCTCTCTCTCTTTCTCACTCTCTGTGGGAAGTGTGGGTTGACTGGCTGTGGGGGTTGGTGAATAGGCAGACTTGTCTTCCTTGCATCTTTCGTGGTTATTGTTGTAAGTTAGTGTTACCTTTAATTTTCTTGAACCCCAGCTGAGAAAAGATGGATGAGAATAATGGCCATGTTTCCCTGAGAAGATGTTAGTGGGGGTTGAGGGATTAAGAAATTAATTTGAAAGAGATGAGTTCATTATTTGATCTAACAAAGATATCGATAGATTGAATTAGTCTCCTCTAGTGGCTGCTCTGCCTTGGCAAATCATGACTGAAGTGTGAGTACAATAATGATTGAAACACAACTCTCGCTGAATCTGATTCATACATGTGAGTTAGTTTGATATTTTAACAAACGTGTGACAAGCTGTTTGCAGCTGAATTTCGTTTCATCTAGGAAGTCTTTTCTGAGGGAAAGATCCTGTGTAAAGTCATGCCAATTATATGGAATGCTAGTAGTTTAATGTCAGATAATCCTGATCCATAGATTACCATGTTCATCCCTATTTATGCACTCTTTGCAGCTATACAGAAACATTTTGAGTTTATGTTCACCACCTTTTGATTTCCAAAGGTATGGCATTCTGCTAGAGATCCATGTCGATGCACACAACTGTTGTCACACCTGTTAGGCTGACTGGCAGAACTATCACTTCTGGATGAAGCTAATTGTTGGCATGCGTTGTTGCTGGTCATTGGATGTTTATTTATTTGCTTGTGTTCATTTTTGCGCAGGGCCCCAGTGCTTGAGAAGGCCTCCAAATCAGTTTGGGAGTTAATTCTTGATGGTGATGGGCTGGGGAAAGAAATAAGTGAGACAGTTGAAAGAGTTTTCTGTCGATTAAGTGGAAGAGAAGCCCCGCTATTTGTTGAAGCAGAACCAGATAGAGCAAAAGATGAGTCCAGAGGCAAAGAGAAGCATGCTAATGCTGACAATGGAACAGAGGAATTTCACTCTGCTTCAAAGAAGAGAAGTTTTGGCGATATGCACTGAGAGTGGATGGATGTGTAAAGGAATCAAGCAATTGTTGCAGCCTACATTCTTAAGTGCTTTCAGGACATGATCCACTCAGCTGAACTAATATGAAATGTGTGAGAGAGTCCTCTACGAGACCTTTAAGCAGAACTTTTCAATCAGTCCTTTCAGGATTTGAAGCAGCATCTAAATTGTCAAGCAGCATCTTTGGGAAGATGTCACTGTCAGTTTTGTGACAGGACTTGCAGTTTTGAACATAACTGTAGTTTCTATGCTCTAGTTGGTCCAATGTATTTCATGTTAAGGGTTATGACATAGCGATGAAGAGTCTGTATTTCATTTTTAGTTTGGATCTCCAGCCTTAGTACGAGTAGTTGTTTTGCTAGATACTTGGTATAAGGCTATTGACTTGTAGTTTTGAACAAATTTTTGTTTGCATTGACTTCTGTAAAGGTTGAAGTGATCCGTTTTCTTTTTATGGTAAATGTCAGAGGTTTCCAGCATTTTCTTAAATGCTTTTCAATGTTAAGCTTACAGTGCATCCCATTTGTGTAGGCATCCTAAGTTCGAGGATTGAATTGATGACAAATTAAGTTTGTGGACCATATTACAGACAGCTAGGTGGAGAATTTTATTTTTCCCTGTTTTGTTGCTGAGACATTCAAAACTTGGAAAAGAAAGATGAACACATTACTTTTTGGCTGCAATCATCGTCCAGAAACAAAAATGTGTAGCGATGAAAAGGAAAACATAAAGGAAAGAGATGCCACCATCATCTTCAACTCATCCTAATCCTAATATGCAAAACCTGGGCTGCCCCACTGATATATTCCTCACCTCAACCCAAGTTTTCATTCATCGACTCTTGAATCGAGGTCTGACACAGAACATCAGTCTCAAGGTGATCAATTGTGTGGTTTTCGCTCATAACCTTTGATGGCGCATCAAAGAAGTGATAAGTTTGTCCCTGGGACACGGGGACCAACTTAAATTGCTCGTTACTGTTAGCATGCATCATGTTCCTGTCTCACCCATTGCATCAACATTGCTTGCAGAACCTCCTGCACTCGATGAACCTATCAATGATGTAAAAGTCTCATTCTGCTCTGAGGGACCAATGAATTTCCCACTACTGTTGACATATCCATCATGCTCCTGTCGGACACCCGTTGCATAAATCATTGCAAGCAGAACCTACTGCACTCGATGAACCAATCAGTGATGTGAAAGTGCTGTCAATTGCAGGCAGAAGCCTAAGGTGACACCAACTGATTGGATTGGGATCCAAGACTAACTGCTGCTGAGTATTCCTCATGATTGCAGGAGTTTGCTAGGTGGGGACCGCTGCTTCTCCAACATAGGCTGAGTTTAAATGTTCTCTAAGACAGAGGCCTGAATTGGCTGCAGCTGCAGGGGGTGGAGGCGGAAGGGCTTCAAACTGACAAAGGTTGTTGCATTCTCGAGTCATTTGTGAATTCTCGAATCCAGAGTGTTGCAGCATGCAGAGTGTTGTTTCGGCGCTGCTCAGAAAGCTGCTCTGGCTCAACTCAAGCAACTGGCGGTTGCTGCTCAGAAGCTTGATGTAGTTTCTGTCGAGGGCTGCTGAAGGAAATTCAAGATGGTGCCTCCTAAGAAGAGACTGAGAATAAGCATTACCACCTATTAATGGATCGAATTATCAGTTTACTATATGACTAAACCTGTGGAGGCATTTATCTACACTAAAGTTCATCATCGTACAGGGACAGGAAATACTGGAGTGTGTGGCCAACGTATCGAACAAGATAATAGAGTAGCGGCACCTAAGAGCTTGCCCACCAGCGAAATCATCTGCCAACAACCAAAGCGAGTGATGCCGGGGCGGTGGATCAGTCTCCTTGTAGAAGGTGGGAGGCTGGTCTAACTGCACGATGGTTACAGTGAATGGCTTGCTTTAGTATTATGGTAAAAAATGTCGAATTTGAAGTCAGAGAAATTTCTAGGGTCAAAGGAAATCAATTGGAACCTCTATTTTCAGCATTCCCGGCTTGTTTTTCGATAGTGGCTCTTATAGCAAAAATGTCCGACCGTTGTATCTCAAACTTCTTCTTCAGACCATTTGCGTGCACTTCCCAGACTAATTTCCTTGTTGCGAAGTGGAACTTTCCTACCAAATCTGCTTCATTTGCAGAAGCAAACTGCACATACGTATACTTTTGATTGCTAAACGAAGGGAAAGAAGGGAAAACAAAAGTTCTGCTCTTCTTCGTCAATTGTAAATTATGTAGAACTAATATTGAATCTTAATTACCTGCCACGAACCGATTTTGACTAATGTAGCAGGAACTTGTGCAGCTTTTATCTCTCTGTCACGAAGATCCACTTGAGGGTTATTTACTTGTGCTGGAGGACGAAAGGGCTTTGATTTTTGGGACGGAGCAGTCTGTACTTGGTTCTTCAAAGAGTCGTCCTTATCGAACCTTAGCCCAAGCAGAGCCAAGTTCTTGAGTGTCTCAGCGAGTTCCTTAGCCTGCAAAAAGATTACAGTAGATCATGAACATCCAAAATGTCTCAGATATCTTTTCGTGCATGGAAAAAAAGTTTCAAACTAGTCTAGGCAGTTCAAGAATCTGTTAACCCAAGAAGAGGCCAAGATGGCACGTTGGCATTATTGTTACCATCACGATACATTTCATCTTTTTAGCTTTTTGATTATTCTTATTCTTGTTATCATCATAAGAATCCGAAGAATCCGAAGAAGAAGAAGAAGAAGAAGAAGACAATGACGGGAAGAGAGAAGGCTGCGTGGCTTTTACAATGACGGGAAGGAGAAGTTTGCGTGGCTTTTAACTTCTCTCCGTCATGAAGATTCGCTTGCTGGTTATCAACTTGTGCAGGAGGACTAAAGGGCTCTGATATCTGGGACAGAGCAGTCCTCACTTGGCTCATAAAAGAGCCGTCCTTCTCGAGCCTTGGCATGAGCGGAGGCAGAGTCTCCGCATGTTCTTTAGCCTGCAAAAGAGATAACAGTAGATCATATTCAACAAGCGCCAGGCAACGTGCATGGCGGAAAAGTTTCTTGTCCACGCAGTTCAAGGATTCGTCAACCCAAGAAGAGACCCCAGATGGCACATCGGCATTAGCATTACCATCATGATACATTCCATCATTTTTTCCTTAAGATGGATGGTTGTTGATATCATCATAAGAATCTGAAGAAGAAGAAGAAGAAACTGGTCGCCAGATTCTGGTGGAGGTTGGGATGGCGACGCCATGGCAATGCGTCAGTGTTGGCTGGAACTGTTTGATGGAATTGGGAACCAAATGATGATGAGGGGAAGAGAGAGGGTTGCTATGATGATGAAACGGAAACTCCCCTGAAGCAGAGAGAATTGCGACTGCACTGCACTCTACTCTGCTTCTATATTTATGGATGCAAACGAGCGCCAACACCAGAAATTTACAACATCTGAAGAAGAAAGTATAGCAACATTGGAGGAAAAAAAAGGGAAAGGAGAGCCCAAATGAATATGTCAAAATTACTCATTAGCTAATTCTAAAAAAGATATTCATTCCTAATTTTTCAGTACTAGTGCCAAAAATAAAAAAATCCATACGTAGACTCAATTCCATGACAAAGAGTTGGTTTTGAGTCATTTTTTTCCGACTATAGTTGAGAAGATATATCAAGTTGATATATACCTCTCTTTGCAGAGTGTGTCCCATACCAAGTTTGATAGATTAAAATCAAGAGTTTCTGCTTTTTTTTTTTTTTTTTAAATTTTTTATTGGTATATTTCGATATACTTTTTTTTGTTCTTTCAGTTTCTTTACATATAGGTTTGATTAATTCGATAGTTAGAAGTGGTTATAATCTCCGAGCCGTGCAAAAGAGTAATCCTCCCAAACAATTACGTTGCACATGTCAATAATTCTCTACTATTTGATGCTCTACAACTAAAAGAAAAGCGTTTTTTGCCCAGCTTCTTGCCTGGTTGAAGAAAAGCATTGGCTTATGTAAAGGTTGAGGCGATTCATGTTTTTTTCCCCTAAGGTGAATGTCAGAGATTTCTAGCTTCTTTTGTAAACTAAGGGCGCGTTTGTTTGTGTTTCTGTTTAAAAATTGTTCCAGGGAACAGAAATAGAAAAAAATGTTTCTGTTCCGGGGAACAATTTTTGAACAAAAAAAGGCGTTTGGTAAACTTATTCCGGAAATAAAAAATAAACAGAAACATGTTTGGTAAATTTGGATAATTTTTTTATTTCTTTTATTTTTTTTATTTTTTTCTTATTTTTTCTTATTTTTTCTTTTTTTTTTTCTTTTTTATTTTTTTCTTTTGGCCGGTCGCCGGCCTCGGCCATGGCCGGCGACCGGCCGGCGAGGCCGAGCTCGCCCAGCGGGGGGCGAGGCGCGGCCTCGCCGGGCCACCGCCAGGCGAGGCCGAGGCTCGCCGGCCGCTGGGCGAGGTCGGCCTCGCCGGATCTGGGCGAGGCCGACCTCGCGCCGGCCTGGGCGAGCCCGATCTCGCCCAGATCCGGCGAGGCCGACCTCGCCCGGCCGGCCGGCGAGCCTCGGCCTCGCCGGATCCGGGCGAGCTCGAGCTCGCCCGGCCATGGCGAGCCGACCCTCGCCCGGCTACGGCGAGCCTCGCGCGTGGGCCGGGCGAGGCCGCCGGCCTCGTCGGCCGGTCGCCGGCCATGGCCGAGGCCGGCGACCGGCCAAAAGAAAAAAGAACAAAAAATTAAGAGAAAAAAGAAAAAAAAAAAAAGTGTTTCTCATTTCTGTTTCGAAAAAAAAACAAGAAATTTGTGTTTTGTTTGTTTTTTTTTTTTTGTTCACGGGAACAAAAGAACAAAAAAGGAACAGAAACGCACCCAAACGCGTTTACTTTTTTTTGTTCCCAGGAACAAAAAAACAGAAAAACTGTTTAAAAACAAAAAAAAGAAGTGCAAACAAACGGGCCCTAAAGTGCCAATTTCAGGTATTGACCAAAAAAATTTCCTTAAATGCTTTTCGATCCTAAGTTTACAGTGGTTGGCATCCTAAGTTGGAGGATTTATTGCAAGGTGGAGATAAGAATGTACTCATCCCAATCCTGTTTTCAGCAACAAAACTCGGAAAAGAAACGAAGAACACCCTACTTTGCCTACACTAAAGAACAGAAAAGAAAAGAGAGGCCACCAGCATCTTCAACTCATCCTAACCTCAACTTTGCAAACCTGGGACTGCCCTACTGATGAATTCCTTGGCTCAACCCAAGTTTTCATTCCTTGAAAATCTTGAATCAGAGTTTCACACAGAACATCATTGCCAAGGTGAGCCGTCGTGTGGTTTTTGCTCGCAAGCTTGATGGCGCATCAAAGTGTTCTTTATATGGTGCATGTCAGAGGCTTCCAGCATTTTCTCTACATGAAAGTACCGACTCTACTGATAAAAAAATTTCCTAAATGCTTTTCGATGTTAAGCTTGCAGTGCACTCACAATAGGAGGCATCCTAAGTTCGAGGATTGAATGGCTGACAAATTAAGTTTTGTGGACCATATTACAGACTGCAAGGTGAAGGTAAAAATGCATTCATCCCAACTCTGAATTCCTTTGCTTTGTTGCTGATTTATTAAACTCGGAAAGGAAACGATTAACACTCTACTTTCTGGCTGCGATTGTCGTCCAGGAACAAAAATGTGTAACAATTGAAAGGAAAGCACAGAAAAGAAAAGAGAAGCCAATAACATCTTGTCCCTACTGATGTATTCCTCAGGTCAACCCACCCAGCTTTCATTCCTTGAATCTTCTCGAATCAGTGTTTGACACGGAACATTAATTCCAAGGATTGCTCGGAAAGCCACCCAGGCTCAACTCAAGCAATCGGCGGTCACTGCTCAGAAGCCTGACGTAGGCCCTGCCGAGGGCTGCTGGAGGAAATTCAAGATAGTGCCTCCTGAGAAGAGAGAAAGAATAAGCATTACTTGCTATTATTAATGGATCAAATAATCTGTTTCTACTATTTGACCTGTGAAAATCATTTATCTATACTATAGTTCATCATCATATAGTGAGAGGAAGTATTATGAGTATGTGACCTATGAGTTGAACAAGATTATAAGGTACCGGCATGTGAGAGCTTGGCCACCAGTGAAATCAGTTGCCGCCGAGATCCAATTTATGTGATGCCATGGCTGCGGATTAGTCTCCATGTAGAAGCTGGGCGGCCAGTATAACTGCACGATGGTGACAGATTGGGTCGCATTAGCATTATGGTGAAAAATGGTTGATTTCCAGTCAAATTAAATTCCAGGGTCAAAAGACATCATCTGCAACCTCTATTTCGAGGATTCCCGGCTTGTTTTCTTCGATAGTGGCTCTAATAGAGGAAATGTCCGACCATGTTATCTCCATCTTATACTGAATACCGTTCATGAGAACTTCCCAGGCTAATTTCTCCGTTTTAAAGTAGAACTTTACTACCAAATCCCCTTCACGTTCTGAAGCAAACTGCACATACGCATACCTTGATTACTTAACGAGAGGAAAGAAAGGAAGAAGGAAAAAATCTGCTCTTCTTCATCAATTGTAAATTGCATAGAACTGACATTGAACCTCAATTACCTGCCAAGAACCGATTCTGATTAACGTAGCAGGAACACGTGCGACTTTCAACAGTTCCATGTCGCGAGGATTCCTTGCCAGGTTATTGCGTAGTATCGGAAGACGAAGGCGCTCTGGTTTCTGGAACAGAGCAGTCCAGACTCGGTTCATGAAAATAACGTCCTTATTGAGCCTTAACATGAGCGGAGGCGGAGCCTCCGCGTGTTCTTTACCCTGCAAAAGAGATAAACGGTAGATCACATTCAAAAAGTGCCAGGCATCGCGCATGGCAAAAGAGTTTCTTGTCCACGCAGTTCAAGAATCCGTCAACCCAAGAAGAGACCCCAGATGGCATACTGGCATCAGCATTACCATCGTGATACATTCCATCTTTTCTGCCTATGATGGTTCTTGATATCATCATCATCATAAGAAGAAGATGAAGATGAAGAAGAAGAAGAAGAAGAAGAAGAACCTGGTCGCCAGATTCTGGTGGAGGTTGGGGTGCTGACGCCATGGCAATGCTTCAGTTGGCTGAAACTGTTGGATGGAATTGGGAGCCAAACGATGATGATGAGAAGAGAGAGGGTTGTTATGATGATGAAACGGAAACTGCCCAGAAGCAGAGAGAAGAGTGACTGCACTACACTCAACTCTTCTTCTATTTATAGATGCAAACGAGCCCCAACACCAGAAATTCATCACATCTGAAGAAGAAAAACTATAGCAACGGTGGGAAAAAAAGAAAAGAAAAGAAAAGCGAGTCCAAATTACTAACTTGAAATTATGCACGAGCTATTCTAAAATAGATATACATACCTATAATTTTCCAGTACTAATGCCAAAAAAATTAATATATATATATATATAGACTTATATGCATTAGACTTCACTCTCACATAGACTCGATTCCATGACTAGAAGTTGGATTTGAGACATTTTATTCAACTATTGTCGAGAAGATATATCGAGATGATGTATATCTCTCTCTGCAAAGCGCATCCCATATCCAGTTCGATAGATTAAAATCAAGAGTGCCCGCTTTCTTGTTTTTTTTGTTAGTATATTTCGATGTACTTTTTTATGTTCTTTTAGTTGCTTTATTTTGCGTCGATCAATCTATTTCTTTAGGTATGATTAATTTGATCAGCAAAAAGTGTTTATTATCTCTTTGAGCCGTGCAAAAGAGTAATCCTCCTAAACAATTACTTTGCACATATCAGTAATTCTCTACTATTTGATGTTCTACAGCCAAAAGATATGAAAAGGGGGAAAAAAGGAAAAAAAAACAGAGAATCCCCGGCAGTTGACTGGACTAGAGTCCTACAAAATGAATTAACTTGGTAAATCTTTTTTTGAAATTGATTCCCTCGATGGAAATAACTTAGTAAAGAAAAAAATTAAAACGGAATCAACCTGGAAAAAAAAATAAAAAAAACTTGCTTCACTGAATTCATAAAAGGCGGCTTGTATGGTTATAATGACCAGCAAATCGGAATCAACGTTTTTATCCCAGCTTCTTGTGGGGTTAGAGAAAAGCATCGGCTTATGTAAAGGCTGAGGTGATCCATTTTTTATTTTTATTTTTATGGTGAACGTCAGAGATTTCTAGCTTTTTTTTTTTTTTAATAATAAATTGAAGTGCCAATTTCAAGTATTGACCGAACAACCTTCCTTTAATGTTTACAGTGGCAGGAATCCTAGGTTTGAGAATTCATTGCTGACAAATCAAGTCTGTGGACAATATTGCAGACTGCAAGGTGGAGATAAGAATGTACTCAACCCAATTTTGTATTTAGCAATAAAACCTGGAAAAGAAACGAAGAACACCCTACTTTGCCTAAAATAAAGAACAGAGAAGAGAACAGAAGCCACCGACACCTTCAACTCATCCTAATCTCAACTTTGCAAAACTGAGACGTCCTATTGATGAATTCCTTGGCTCAACCCAAGTTTTCATTCCTTGAAAATCTTGAACCAGAGTTTGAACACAGAACATCATTTCCAAGGTGAGCCGTCCTGCGGTTTTCGCTCATAAGCTTGATGGTGCATCAAAGGAGCGAGATGCTCATAAATTTGTTGGTCAGACACAGAGGGACCGAAGTTGAATTGCTCGTTAGAGCTAGCATATGCGTTATGTTCCTGTCCGACACCCGTTGCATCGCCATGGCTTGCAGAACCTACAGCATACGAAGCTATTGGTGATGGGAAAGTGACGTTCTGCTCCAGGGGACCGAAGATGAGTTGCCTGTTAGTGTTAGCACATCCATCCATTGCATTGCCAGTGTTCGCAGAACCTACTGCACTCGGCGAACCTATCAATGATGGGAAAGTGCCACTCTGCTCCGAGGGACACATGATGAATTGCCCGCTGCTGTTCGCATATCCATCATGTTCCTGTCTGACACCCATTGCAACGCCATAGCTTGCAGAACTTACTGCACTCGGCATACTCGTTGGTGATGTGAAAGTGTTGTTCTCCTCCAAGGGACAGAAGATGAATTGACCATCGCTGTTCACATATCCATCATGTTCCTGTCTGGCACCCATTGCATTGGCATTGCTTGCAGAACCTATTGCACTTGGCAAACCTAAGCGCGATGGGAACATGCCGTGAACTGCAGGCAGAAGCCTCGGGTCATGCGAGCTGATTGGATCGAAGAATAACTGCCGTTGAGGATTCCTCATGATTGCAGGAGTTTGCAGGGTGTGGACCCCTGCTTCTCCAGCATAGGGTGAGTACAAATCTTCACCAAGATAGAGGGCTGGACCAGCCCCGGCCATGGCTGTGGCTGCAAGGTGTAGAGGTGGAAGGTCTTCGAGCTGAGAGTTGTTAGATACCTGATCCCATGGATTCATTTGTGAATTCTCCAATCTGTGGTTTTCGAGAAGTTGAGAATCCAATACTGTGTTACACCAACAAATTGAGAGTGAAGAAAGTGAGCCTGTGATTGTTTTGAGACAATTTTCAAGCTTTGATATATACGTCTTTGGTGAAAAAGGAAGAATATATGACCATGTAAAGGCGACAGATAAAGTGATCATATTCCACCTGTATCTCTATAGAAGTAAAAAAGATGTAAACTCTCAAGGTGACTAAAACTTTCTCGCGACAAGGATGCTGCGTACCTGACATTGGCGGAGTAGAATTGTTCCATTGACGGGCTTGCTCCATCACTGCTTCACATGATCGTCTCCGCTGGGGGGTCAATGCCGGCGGATATGCATTCCGAAGGTGGACCTGATGCGCAATTGGCATTTCCATTGCTGATCTTGGAGGATATTCATCGCAATTAAAGTGTTGCGACGTGTAGAATGCGTTTTTTACACTGCTTGGAAAGCCGCTCTGGCTCAACTTAAGCAACCGGCGGTCAGTATTCAGCAGCTTGACGTAGCCCTTGTCGAGGGCTGCTGAAGGAAATTCAAGATAGTGCCTCCTGAGAAGAGACTAAGCGTAAGCATTACTTCATATCAGATGGGTCCACTTACCAGTTTGTATTATATGACTAAACCTGTGAAATCATTTATGCACACTATAGCTCACCGTCCTAGAGGGACAGGAAATACTGGAATATGTGGCTAATGTATCTGACAAAATAATAAAGTACCGGCACATGAGAGCTTGGCCGCCAGTGAAATCATCTGCTGAGATCCAATTCGAGTGTTGCCGGGGCTGCAGATCAGACTCCTTGTAGAAGGTGGGCGGCTGGTGTAACTGCACGATGGTAACAGTGATTGGATCATTAGTATTATGGTCGAAAAAGCCGGACTTTAAAGTCAAAAAATTCCTGGGTTCGAAAGAGATAATTCAGAACCTCTATTTCGAGGATCCCTGGCTTGTTTTCTTCGATACTGGCTCGTATAGCGGAAATGTCCGACCACTGTATCTCCATCTTGTTCTTCAGACCGTTCTCGAGCACTTCCCAGACTAATTTCCTTGTTGCGAAGTAGAACTTTACTACCAAATCCGCTTCATGTACAGAAGCAAACTGCACGCATATGTACCGTTGGTTAATTAACCAAAAGAAAGAAAGAAAAGAAAATTTCTGCTCTTCCTCACCAATTGTAACTCATCAAGAAGTTGCCAGCAGAATAAAAAATAAATGAAGCGGTTCAAGTGTTTTAAACAGTTGGTAGAGATCTCACAAAATTTTACGTTAAATTTTTCGAACGTTAGAATATTTAAATATTAAACTGTGTCATTGCTTAACAGTTAAGAACTGTTGGGATGTGTGCGACTTTTTAACTTCTGATTACAGAAGTAACACCGAATCGTAGTTACCTGCCACGAACCAATTCTGATTAATGTAGCAGGAACGTGTTCGGCTTTTATCTTCTCTTTGAGTTGGACTTGTTTGGGGTCCTCGTCTCTTGCAGGAGGACGAATGTTCTTTGATTTCTGGGACCTTCCTTTTCTTGCTTGGTACCGGAAAGAGTCAGTCTTATTGAGCCGTAGCCCGAGCAGAGGCAAGTTCTTGAGGGTCTCAGCGATTCCCTTAGCCTGCAAAAAGACAACAGTTGACCATGAACATCCGAAAAGAGTCGGAGATCTTTTCATGCACGGCGAAAAAAGATCCAAACTTGTCCACACGGTTCAACAATCTGTCGACCCAAGAAGAGACCCAGATCGCGCGTTGACATTATCATCACTGTTACGCATTACATCTTTTTACTTTTTGATGATCTTTGACGTCATAAGCATTAAAAGAAGAAGAAGTAGAAGGAGAAGCAGGAGGAGAAGAAGAAGGAGAACCCGGTCGCTAGATTCTGATGGAGGCTTTGGTGGTGACGCCATGACCATGCTTCGGTTGAATGGAACTGCGAAATGGGATCGAGAGAGGGTTGGTATGATGATGATGAAAGAAAGGGAAACCGGTAGCAGAGACGAGTGAGGGCAGCTCTCGCAACTCCGCTTCTATTTATAGAGATGCAGAGAAATGCCAACGCCAGATTCTCAAAATCTAAACAAGAAAAAGCACAACACCATTGAGAGAGAGAGAGAGAGAGAGAGATCCCACATGAAAACGTCACAATCATGCATGGGCTAATCCAAATAATCCATTCTTGGATCCGAATCTTCTTTGTTTGACTGCTGTTAAGAAAAAACATACGGAGTCGAAGCACATCTCTCTCTACGGAGCGTCTCACAACCAGCTTATAGATAAAACCAATCACAAATTACAACGTTCGGCTTTATTATTATTATTATTATTATTATTATTATTATTATTATTATTATTATTATTATTATTATTATTATTATTTTCGGTATATTCTAATATGCTGTTAATTATTCTTTGCTTTATTTCGTGTGGATCAATCTGTGTTATGCTCAATTTTATCCACTGGAAGTAGTTATAAGCAACATTTATCTGAGGAGTCCCGGACCAATAGGAACTTTGCAGATATGATGATTCTCTAATATTTGATTTTCTAGCATAAGTAAAAGGAGATACGTATGAGGATCTTGACTGAACTTGAGAGTCCTAAAAGATCTGACTTCTGTCTGTTTGTTGGGGATAATCAGGCAAAATCTATTTGAATTTGATTCGCTCGTCCAGCCTAGACGGAATTAACTTAGCGAAGAAGAAAAAACTAAATCCAAAAAAAAAAAAAAATTGGCAATTCATTTGCCTTCAAATTTCCAGATATATTGCAATTCTCTTTTCGCCCCAAAAAAATTATGTCGATGGCTAGTAATTATCAAGCTCATGTTTGACTGTGGTTGAGAGAAGAACAGGAGGCATCTAGCGTGACTTTTATTTCATGTTCTCGCTTTCAATTCAATATTCTTTGTTGTATTAAAGTCGACTAGTTAAAATTAGAGTGAGAACCAGACGCTGATCCTCTTATATTAGCTTCTTCAGATTGTAATTTGGGCATTTGAGTGGAAATATGCATACATAAGTTTTCTTGGTTACTTATATTTTTAATGCAGAAATGCCGCTGTGAAACAAATTTTACGTTGTGTTGTAGTTATTTTCCGTAATCCCAAAACTGATTAATCTCTAGTATCATAAATTTTTATTCGTACAATTAGTAGAAAACGTTCTTGAACGTTAAATGCGAAAATTCATATCTGAAACTGAAAAAGGAATGGATAATCAAAATTCACAAAGTGCAATGAAAGGCCTATGCAAACTAGCCAAATTTCCCTAACACAGAGGCTCGGGGTAGCTCCTCGTCTAAAGCACGAGAGTGTGGTCATGTCACTTAAAGCCATAATAAAGGGTAATTATCATCAAATTTAAACCTGTAGCTCATTAGATTCAACGATTGCACTTATTAGATTCAACCATTCAATCATACCGTCTATGGAGCAACAACAATTCTTCTTAGAGCAAGTTCTATCTCGAACCTTGTAGAATTGCCATTTCTCCACGATGAAAAAGGCCTATGATAAAGAGCAAAGCAGTAAAAGTGGGACTTTTTCTAAAGTGGATGATGATTGAATCGTAAATCAACTAAGGAATTTTGATCCCTAAAAGGTCAAACAAGTGTTCAACAGTGGCCGCCGTTCCAATAGGCAATATAGCTGGCACTTGTATGGACTCAATTTGGCATTGGCTCAAGTCTCCATATGATTGGGTTCACGTGTTCTTTCCAACTAGAAGTATATCCTTGACAACATTTATACAAGTCTTCTTCTACAGTACTTCAACTTCAGTTCAAATCCACGATTGGGATGGAAGAGAAACTAAAAGTTATGTTTTAAGTAGACATCCGTCCCAAAGTTAACCGCCTAATATGGTCATAATCGGTCTTTTATTAACAAGACCGGCATGAATGAAATTCAATCAATAGGAATCGGGCTCAATAAAATTTGAGCATTTGGGTGAAACCCTGCAAACTAGTATTACGTCAACCACTCAATCGATATTTGAGATAGATGGATCATGATATGTTCCAAACTTAGTTTAGATTTGTAATCATGTATGTAAACAGTGTTATACATTTGAGCAACTTCTCTTGTCATATAACAAGGAGTTTCTTGCATGGGATCAAGTTCCTCGCCCGAGTCATCTTAAAAGAGATGACCACGTTTGGTGGAGGGAGTCATGACGCAACATTTTCATAGTCTTTAAAGTGATGGGAGGATTTTAGCCAATATCTTCTTTAATAATTATGAAAACTTGGGCACGTGCAACTCATTTTATTTAAAAATTGCAGTGCCCGTGCGAGGAGATAAAGAAAAGAAAGTTGATAAAGACAAAATGTGAGGTCATGCAATGGCAAGATGGCAACTCAGGGAAATCTCACCTTTGTGGAAACTGATGATCCACCAGTTTAAGTGAAAGAGATCCAGAGCAACTTCTAGGTGGATGGATAAACATCGATTAAAGTCATCATTAATATGACTGATTATGTATTAACTAATATGATATTCTCGTCTAGTCTAGTAAAATTAGTGGAAGGAGTCTATTCGTGGGATGCTCTATCCGGTGAGATTGGAACTCATTGGATGTGTGACTTAGATACATATCTATATGTAGGCTATTCAATCAATCAATGTTTCTACTTTTTATTTTTCGTACTTGTGGCTAATCGGGAAAAATTTCAAGACCCGCAATCGGTTCCTTTGCAATGTCGTCACCTCGTCTCCACATACCAGGTAATATTGGGGAGGCAAAAGGAGTGCGAGATGGAAGATTACTTCGGCTTCTATTGTTTTTTTGGGCCTCATATGTGTCTAGTGCCCGAGTAAAAGGAAAATCTCATTTTTCATGAAGAAACTTTTACATATATTGGATGTACAGCATCTCCGGCCACCCAAAATTTGATTGGTTTTGAGTGGATAGAAATGTTGTGCTCTCGATGCACTTGAAAATCTCTCAATTTCAATTTCCAGCGGTTATTTAAATTTAATTAGTGCTTTCCACTGTTTCTTCCCTTGGGATAGAGTTTAGAAGTGGATTCACATGAAGCAATTTAACAGTACACGGGTCAGCATCTTCAATACACTTTATTATCCAACTTCTAGATTACTTTGGCTAGTGATGACTAACTACCCTCACCTTTACCAAAAAAAAACTACCCTCACGCTTCCCCCAACGACCTAGAAAATTCAGATTAGGGATAGAATCTCTTTTTACCATCAAATCATCGCGCAATTAAGTGAAAGTGTCTAAAATTGTGAGTTTAATGAATTCTGCTATATTATATGCAATAAAACCCTAAAGAAGTACTCACGAATTGAGTGAGAGTCTGTTCTCTATGTCATATATCATGTGGATTTTAGGAATTATAAGGTTACTTTTTTTACCCCATTCATATGAAGAAATCACCGAGGTTTCAATACAAAACTACAACGATTGCATAGATAATTGATCAACAGAACCGTCATTAGCTCGCTTAATTAACAATCTTTTTCGTAACCAAAGAAAATTAGTGTAGATATTTGAAAATTTGGAGCCATAAGTTGATGATATAAATAAGGAATATGTGCTTTGGAAATCTTAGAACTTTAAATAAAGTGCCATTGAATCATAGAGCTTATAAAAAGTGTACTCAAGTTATAAAACTTGTCAAATTGGTATAATTAAATTCTTCCATTAACTCTGTTTATTTAGATTAATGGAAAACATTCACGTGGCTTTTTTAAATATTTTCTCTCTCCTTCATGACAATGACTTAGCCAAAACATGAAACACGAGATTAAAATATCATCATTTTGGGTTAAATTGTAATTTTTATGATCAAAATCTTAATTAAATAGAAAAAAAAACATTTGAAAAAACTCAAAAAATTAGCTTGGGGTGAGGTTCACAACCCTCTATTTAGATCTAGACGAGGCCCTCGCCCAATTGTGGTGGCCCTTGGTGAGGGTCACCATCAGAATACCCCATATGGCCCTTTTCAACAATGGAGGGGATGGTGGCAAGGACCTGCCGTCTTTGATTTTGGCTTCCCCCTTTTTTTGTTATTTTTAAATAATTTTTATTTTTATTTTATTTAATTAATATTTGGGGTAAAAATTAGAATTTAGTCTATGTCATCGCCACGTTGGGAGAGAAAATATTACAAAAAAAGCTGTGTGGACATTTTTTGTTAAGCTAAATGGACAGAGTTAGTAGGAAGACTCAATTGTATCAATTTGACAAGTTTTAATACTTTATTGTATTTTTGTAAGTTTTAAGATTAAATTACGCTTTAATAACGAGTTTTAGGATTTTGGGTGCACATATATATTTAAATAAATGTGAAAAGGATCGCTTCTTCAAATGAACATGTCAGGATGTCAATTTATTTTCTATCAACCCTACATTTTTTAAGTCCTGGGGTTGATGGACGACCATTTCGTGGGGCTGCTCAAAAGCTTCAAGTGGATAAGAGAGAAAGATGGGCACACCAAAGGTAATGATTGGGAAAAATTAGATAGAAGATTGCACATGACTCTCTTTCCACGCAGAAACTTTCTACAAAGTTGCTGTCAATCTCGAGAAGGGGGACCATCTCCCTTTTGACTCGAGCAGATGACCCAATCATTTTCTAGGAAAGCACAAGTTTGGATTTGATGGGGCATCGATTGTGATTTTGCGGTCGTCACATGCCACTCCCAACATAGAGAAATATAGAACATAATAAAATTCGTGACATCCATAGTGGAAGAATGAGATGGACTGAAGTGTGCACTTGCTTGGGGATTGGTGGAAGATATTCGTGACCTGCCGCCCCTTTATTTGCTTTCTTATTGTACGTTTCCAAATTTCATCATAGGCCAAAAATCCAATCGCACGTGAAGAGAAAGAGTTAAAACATTTAAATATTAAACCACATATTTATATATCAATTTAAATTTTCACATCAATTAAATTTTATCGTTAGCACAAAAAATCATGAAATGATCAAAACCTTTGAAAGTCGACATTATTCTGAAACCCTATTCAGTTAGCATGCGAGAGTGATTAATTATGCTTCAGAGCTCATAAGTCATATGAAACCCTATTCAGTTAGCACGCGAGAGTGATTAATTATGCTTCGGAGTTCGTAAGTCATCAAATGTACACATTAATACCAAAAGAAGATTACCTACTTTTAAGAGCTGAGATATTGAGTATCATTGCCCTGCAAACTCCATATCATGCTCTTATTAAAGAAATGCATAGATCAAGATACATGCACGAGATCTTTGGTGGGATCCATTTCCTCCGACGATGAGAAGCCATGCGTGGAACTTGGGAATCAAAGTTGCACGTTTCGGTATCCATCTTTACCTCCCCTTTGGATTTTATATGTGGAAGCATCGTCAAGTCCACGTTTGTGTGCTCGCGAGTGGAATGCTTTTGCTCCTAGTCGAACTTGGGGGTCTCGATTTCGATGTTGCGGTTCGTTATTTTGCTCCTCTGTACGCACTCTAATCATGAGAGGAGTCATTATTCATTGAAATGTCCACGACCCACTTTCTGAACATACATGTTCAGGTCGGCCAGGTCTCTTCTAGGATTGTTCCTATGGTGGCTTTTTACTTTAACCCTATAGAGGCGGCTACATGAAAAGTAACTAAATAGGTTTGCAAAATATACATGTTTAGGTCGGCCAAGTCTCTTCTAGGACCATTCCTATAGTG
Source organism: Eucalyptus victrix (assembly GCA_016097545.1). Classification (NCBI taxonomy): domain Eukaryota; kingdom Viridiplantae; phylum Streptophyta; class Magnoliopsida; order Myrtales; family Myrtaceae; genus Eucalyptus; species Eucalyptus victrix. The sequence goes on from CM027842.1 coordinate 58,846,882, forward strand.
GCTTTTTAGTTTACCCCTATAGAGGCGGCTACATGAAAAGTAACTAAATATGATTGCAAAATCTTGGTAACTGACGCTATGGGATTAGTTCGGTGGCTAGAGGACAAGTTTATGTATGTTGATTAAGCATGCCACACGAGTTTCACTCTTGGACCACTTGCCTTTTCACTTCGAGGTTTTTTTTTTATGAGGTTAATGATGCGAGTTGTGAGTCTTAAATTTCCCAAGGATGGAAAAGTTCACCTTTGCAGAAAATGAATTTCTTGTAATTATAAAATTACTTTTGATTTAGGATGTGAAAAAATACTTAAAAAGTTTTACCTCGAATCTTATCCAAACTTCGAAATAGTTGGGATGTAAAACTTCTAGAAGATATTATTCTCTATCTCTGATAAAGAGAATAATATAGGAGAAATTATGGAGTATAAACTGTGTCCATACCAATATGTTAAAATAAAATATGGGTTCGTGGGCGGGTCGTGGAGTCCTACGTAGGAGTGAAAGGTACCTTTGCTCTTAACCGACACTTTAGCTCCAAAAGAGATCGCCGGTTAAGAGAAATTCATGGCAATAATTTGAGAAGAAAAGGAATCAATTTGGTCCTTGCTCCAAGGCATGCGAGCGTCAGTTAAAGTTTGGATGAGCAGGAGCTGGAGGTTGACTCATCACTCTCATCACTCTGTTGGGCAGATAAAAAGGGAGTTCACACCAACACTGACATGACATCACTTCACTTTTCTTTTCCTCAATGAGTGTCAGCTGCTAAAATTTCCTTCTTTCACACTTGCTTTGGGTCATTGGGGCATATTTGATCATCAAGTCATCGAGATCTTCGCCCCTTCGGTTGAAAGCCTTTGACGAGTGAGTGTTATCAGACAAAAGGAGACAGTCACGAACCTGAGTTATTTTACGGTTTTACCTATCATCGGCTCAACTTCCGCTCTGGGCGAATCACTGATTTTTATGAACTTCCCATTTTGAAGGTTGGGGGAGTTGCTACTATGTTGTCAGTGTGGTGATGTTTAGGAGGAGAAAATAGTAAGAATGAGATATAAATAGGACCATATTTTCACTCTCATCATGGCTAAAGCATTCGTCGTCGCAATGCTTTGATAATATTAACTTTTGTGGGTCATATCTCTTTGGCATTTTTTTGTTTGGTTGTGGTGTACCATTTGTTTTCTTTTCGTCTTTTCTCACGGGTCCCATTTTTCTCCTTGAGTTACTCCTCTCCCTAGCCTCTTAAATGCAGCCATGGTTCACACCTTGGCAGTACCCATCAAAAACAGAGAGAGAGAGAGAGAGAGAAGGAGAGAGGGAACAGTCTTTTGTGATTTGTCTTTTCACTTGTCCTCTAGGTCATGTTTGTTGGGTAACGTGAGGATTCTCTCATTTCAAAAGTTAAGTTAAAAGATGAAGTTTTCTTTCGTACTCATTAATCAATCACCAGCTATTTTTACAATCAATACGGGACAATTTCAATAATCTTTTCCTCACACCTTGTGCTTGTGTCAAAAGCACAATAACTTGTAACTTTCCCCTATAACTATTAAGCCCAGATTTGTTGGCAATCCAAGATTTGATACAAGTATTGGGTAGTTTTGGATTTCTTTTACTCTAAAAACTAGCTCAAAAGATGATGTTTTTTCTCATATTTATAAATCGATCATTAACCCTTACAACCCTAACAGTGTCGTGTTCATTTTTGAACCATTAACGGAAGTTTGATACCCATAAATACAATAAACCTAAAGGCTACCACATTGAACTTCTTAATGCCTATTAGAACACAGGGATCCAAACAATTGACAAGCAACAAGGCCACCTCATCTCATAAGGGCTCAGACTTGAGGGTCGAGTTCACAATCACCTCTTTAGCCCTTTCAATCACAGGCAATGGTGGCTTGGCAATCGAGATTGGCGGGGAAGTAGGAGAGACTGTGGGGGCAAGGAGGGGAAAATCCTCACCGGTCTTGAGGATGGAATAATCATTCTTGAAGGTGGCATTTTCGGTGTGCGTAAACGAGGAGGAATTGCGCCATGGATCTGGAGGCTGGTAAATGGTGGCAAATCAATGATGATGGTGACAATTAGGACCAAGAAGATGAAAACGGAGAAACAAACATTGTTGAGCAACTTCTGGATCTGAATCTGTAATGGGGTTGTTCTTGTCTTTGTGATCCATCAATCGAAGAGTTTGATGCGAAAGGGGACAATCAGAGAAATGATGGGTTTTTTTGCTTTACAATTGAGCTTTTGAGTTGAAGAAATGGAGATCGATGAGGACTAGTTGTGTGAGGAGGAAAGTGGTGTTTTAGAAAGAGAGAGAATAAGGAGAAATAAATGAAAAGAAGGAAAGTGGGACAATGAAAAAAGAGAGAAGAAAAGCAACTGAAAATTGTTTAAAAAAGGTGAGACTCGCAAAGGTTATTATTGTTAAATTATTATGATAGGGAGTATTTGAGCCATAATGGGAGTGAAAAAAGCATGACCCTATAAATAATGTTGTCTATTTAAAATATTTAAATAATATTTCGCGCATTCATCTAATAGTATGAACTTTTAGAGCAATTGGCATGATCCCACAAAATTTAACATGATATCATAGCCAAGCGTTATCCCTATTGTGTGTATGTCCACCCTGTTAATTAAATTTCACGTGACACTCTTAATCTGACTTACACATGAGAAGGTGTGTTGAAAATATCACATCGCTTAACAACTAATATTATGGGAGTGTTTAGTTCAGCTTTCCCAAGGGGCATTGAGCTCCCAAAGTCCTTTGGGAAAAATTTTAAAGTGTTTGGTTCAGCATTTGAAGGCTCTTTGACAACATGCTTACCTTTGAAATGCTGAAAACCCAACGTAGGTGAGGACCTGCTTTGAGCATTTCAACATTTTCGGCATGGTGGTGAGAGGATTAATGAATTTTTGTTGATTACTCATTTTACTCTCAAAATTTTATTAAAAGTCCAATTTTATCCAATACGAAACAAAACCCTAACTCTTTCAAGGCTTTTCTCACGCGACGCTCCCTTTCTCGTCTCTCTCTCCCTGCAACTCGTCGAGTATATTATTTTATCGATATACTCGACGACAGTGGTTGTTCTCGATTTTGGATCATTGTAAACTCTTGTTACCTCGACGAAGCTCTCTTCCTCTTCTTCGGCTTGCTTTGCTTTCTCTTCACTCCACTTCGCTCGCTGCTCCCTCCGGCCAAGTACTCTCTTATCCTTCCACTTCCCTTCTACAGGCACTTCTCTCTCTCTCTCTCTCTCTCTCTCTTTTGTTCTGTCGAGGGTATTGCTCAGTTTCGTTGATGATTGTCTCTAGAATTCGTTCTCGAACGAGGCAAGATTTGGGGTTCCAGAGCTCTGATGATGGGTTTTGAGTCTTGTGTTTGATCATGGTTTGAATTTATCTTCATAGGTTCGCTCCTTTGCCCTCCTCTCCTTTTTTTTCCCTTTTTGGGTCATAATCTTGTTGGGTTTTGGTTCGGCGTCCCTGCAATTTGCAAGATATTCAAGAAAGACTATAGATGGTTGAGGTCAATGTGAGATGAGGGCACCTTGTAATCGTTGTGAAAAGAAAATGGTTGCAGTTGTTCTCTTTTTTTTTTTTTTTTTTTTTTTTGCTTTCTTGTATGAGGATTTGAGATGAAGGGGAGTCTCGAATAGGTCGATTTGTGCCAAATTACTGCAAATAGTAGCTCCTCTAAGGTTCTTGTTAATGGCTGAGTGTTTCTTGGAGATGATTGGTCAGGAATTCAATTAACTACCTAATAATCTTATTTATCGTGGCTAACTTTGGATTAGAACTTAGTAGGAAGATGGATGGGGTAATCGTTCCTATAGACTGGTTTCTGAATGTCTGTGCGAAGCTATCTGAAGTGATCTGTGAAACATGCCAAGGGTTGGCAATTGAGACTTTATGTGTAGTTTATTATATTAACTTTGTGAGGGAACAACCTGTAAGTCATTCTAGAAATATGTGCTACTAGGAACTGGAGAAAATATTAACAGTGCGTAGAAGTGAAAATTGATAAACCATGAGCTATATAGCCTCTTGGCATTGCAGGGACTGCACTTTGCACATTCTTAGATTAAGAATGAGAACCTTTCAAGTTTCCGCCTTTCTTTTTTCATGCATGACCAGCACTTATGACTTGAAATTGATTGTCCTACTGTTGTAATATTTGACATCACTTTTCTTCCATCCTGTTCACTTGCTACATTAATTGTACTTATCGTTCATTGTGATTTGGTCACTCCAGTGTCCTACACGCCCAACTTTTATGTTTTCTTTTTTTGCTCTTCTACACTCTATTATTGAAGCAGCTACAAGCATGAGAGTGATTATAGGTTTGTCTTAACTTTTTCGAGGTTCTTCATTGTGGCTGTCGATGCCTTATATATATAAACTATTGTCTGGAAGATAAAGTAGAATAAACTTTTGCATACTGTATAGGGGTCTTCATATTTGTCTTTGTGATAATATATCAAATGACCAAGCACGATGGACAAACAAATGGGTTACTTAAATGGTGAATCTATGTTGTGCGATTCTGGTTATTAAGAAATACTTATCATTGCCAAGGTGGCATGAGTTTACCTTTTTAATAATGAGCCATGTTCATCATGTAATCAACTCATGCGGAGTTTAAGCCTATCTTTGCCCAATGATGGGTATGTTTAGTTTGCACATTCACTGTTGTTCTAGGTTTTGGAGTACCTAGTATAATCAAGGATTTTTTATGCAAGTATAATGTTTTTGCGTGTTCTTATTTTTTCTCAATGTTAGTTTTATTTTCTTTAAGTGAATATCTTCTAGTTTTTTAATAAGAGAGGGCTTGAGTGGTTGATCTTGTTTGTTTGTGTCTCTTAAATTTGTTCATGTCACTTTATTAGTAAATGAGTTCATCAAAGGAAAAGTCATTTTGGAGCTCGGAAGATGTAGAAATCTTTTGTAATTTGTGTATCGAACAAATTGAAAAAAGGCAATCGTTTTGCAAACAACAAAAGAGATGGATGAATCGTCATAATTAGTAAATTTGAGGAGCTAACAAGTAAAATGTATGATAAACAAAAAATGAAGAGTAAGTGGGATAACCTCAAGGAAGAATGGAAAAGATAGAGGTCATTGCTTTACAAGGAAATTAGATTAGGATGGGATTCAAGAAAGAAAACCATTGATGCGAGTGACGAATGGTGGGAGCGTAAAATTCAGTTTTTCCTCACTTCTTTTTTTATTTTCATGTTAAACTCACCTTTAATGGTATAACTTATGCAAATGCTTCATTATAACAGGCTAATCCAAAGTTTAAGGCTTTTAGGATGAAATGCATATATCATGATCTTGAAGTAAAGCTAGATATAATGTTCAGAGATACAGTTGCTATTGAAGGAATCATATGGAATCATGGACAAGGTTTATGTGTTGATAATGATGTGGAGACCACACTACCTAGTATCAATGATGTTGTAGGGTCTATTGATGAAAACTTGGAAGATCATGTGGATAAACCAATTGAACTCAAATTCGTAAGAGAGCCACACAAACTTCAAAAATGCAAGCTTGAGGAAAGAAAGATAAGAAATTGAGCACAAGAGAGGAGCTCGGAACACAAATTAACATGCTGCTTACAATTGTTGAAAGTAAGAGCACTACCAGTGCTGCATCCAGTGCAACTACTATAGTCGGTCCTTATGAGAACCTCATAGAGATATTGGATTCCATACCTGAGATTGTGGAAGATGAAGACTTGTACTTTTTTTCAATTTCTCATTTAAATGAAAAGATAGACAATAGGCCAGTTTTCATGAGCTTAAAGGATGATACAAAGAAAGTGAAGTATCTTAAATATGAGATGAGAAAAGAATCAAATTTTTATAGATAGGAGAATGTTAGCATCTTATTATTTTCATATTTAAAGCTTAGTCATTCCATTTTGTTTCCATCTATGGATCTTTATTTGCAGCCTTTGTGAACCTAATTTCAATTAATGTTTGATGTTAGAATTGTTTTCATTTGGTGTTCTCTTAATGTGATAGTTTACATATACGCGATAGTTAATATAATGTTTCTCTTTATATTTTATTACTTAAAGCAGTTATGGATGATTTATGCGATGGTTAATACATTGATTCTTTTTATATTTTGTTACTTAAAGCAGTTATGAATTATTCACATACAAGGGGAAATCATGAGCAAGAGGAAAATGAATTATGGGATCTTATCTCAGTCACTCAAACTGCAATTCTTTATCAAGCGACCAACCTTTACAAACAACCTTACATGACCTCAACATATATAGGTTATATATGATTAAAAGAGTTGATTGGCGAAGATGCTAATCCGATAAGGTGTTACAATATGTTTAGAATGCATAATATTGTATTTAACAATTTAACGCATGATTTAGTAACACGTTATGGCCTTCAAGGATCTAGGAATACTAATGTTAGAGAAATTGTTGGTATGTTTCTTCATATTCTAGGACATGGTATAGGTAATAGATCAGCACAAGAGCGTTTTCAACGCTCTGGGAAAACCATAAGTATGCACTTCAACTTAGTTTTAGATAAAGTATGTAATATAGGAAAAGATTTGATCCAACCAACTGATCCACAATATGGAAAAGTTCCAGAGAAGATCAAGAAAAATCGACGATTTTATCCATATTTTAAGGATTGCATTGGAGCTATTGATGGCACACATATTCCAGCGGTTGTACCTAAGTATAATCAAATTCATTTTATTGGTCGAAAAGGAACAACAATTCAAAACGTGTTAGCCATATGGAATTTTAATATGGAATTTATCTATGTTTGGGCCGGTTGGGAGGGACAAGCTTATGATACTTGTATCTTTTATGAAGCTATTGGAAGACGAGATGCAAATTTTCCCCATCCTCCTCCAGGTATGTTAATCAATGGTTTAGATACATCCATATATCTAATTGGCATATGTTAATTAAATTTACAATATGTGTGTGTGTGTGTGTGTGTGTGTGTGTGTGTGTGTGTGTGTAAATATTACTTAGTAGATGCTGGATATCCAAATCCTACTGGTTATTTGGGGCCATATAAAGAAGTTAGATATCATTTGCCAGAGTTTCAAGAAGGTCCTTCACCTATGGGATATTGATAAGTGTTCAACTGTACCCATTCCTCGCTACGCTCGACAATTGAGCGAGCCTTTGGTGTATTAAAACAAAAGTGGAGGATTTTAACTCATATGCTAAGTTATCCATATAAAAAGCAAGTGCAAATTGTGATAGTGGCAATGACTTTGCACAATTATATACGGAGAAATAACGTGACTGATACGGATTTTGAACAAGCAGAATTGGATCTCGATTATGGATATTCAGTTGACCATGATGATGCAAATGAAGGGGTGGGTGCTTCAAATTCGTATGCATATCCAGACATGGCACATTTACGTGATGAAATAGCCATAAGTTTATAAAGTTGTTGATGTTTGTAATACTAAGTATAATGTATTTCTTTTTTTCGGACATATATGACCATGTTTACTATCATGAAATGACTATTTCTGGTCAAATTTGTATGAGAGGAACTTGGTTTTATTTTTCTTAATTAGGACCTCCCTTTTTATATGCGGTGCTTACTCAAAAAAAAATTAGCATCTACAATCAGTTGTTTCACCATCCACCGAATAAGTTCACTTTTTTTTATATCATTTTTATCTTTTAACAATCAATAGCTCAACTTTTTATCAATACACTAGAATAATCATTAATTAACGAAGATGATTAATATTAAAATAATTAAAAAAATATATTCAAAGTTGAAAACAAACTTAAAAGAACCCTAGGCTAAAAGTTAAGCTTTGCATTTAATCTATAATCAAATTCTTTTAATATAATTTTTAAATAAAGTTACTAATATGTATCTTTTACATTACTTTCAACATGAAAATGTAAAATGTTATATACTCATTGTTTCTTTTTGCAATTTTAAAAATACTAAAACTAAAAACCTTAATTTGGTCACACCAAAGGGCTTTTCAAATACAAGTTTACCAAATAGTTTTGCATTTTCCTAAAGCATTTTCAGTTTTAGTTTACCAGACAGTCTAGCATTTCGGAAAACCCCTTTACCTTAAAGGTATTTGCATTATCCCAAGAGTATTTCCACAAAGCTGAACCAAACGGGCCCTATATGTTCTTTATATACATGTGTTCTTTTTTCATCTATTAATTTAAACTTTTAGGTTGAACTCTCAATATAGTCCTTGGCCGGTGTCAACATCGAGATTGCTTCCCAATGAGATTATGCATCAAAATGGATGACATATTGTTGTATGTAACACCCTTTCCTATCCAGCAAGACGCTTGAGCAAGTGAGAAGACCCTACATTTTTTTTCTTATGAGGTTGGCATTTGGGCATCTCAGAGCACATTATCAACCTAATCGAGTCACCACATTCCCAGCGTGTCCCTCCATGACCTAGTTATTGCAGGGTGAGAGAACCATATAGATAGTTCTAATACGATACTCGTAGTTGGGGCTCGAACCTATGATTGTAATTCATGAATGCGGATCAACATTGATTCTTAATTAGCCTCAGTAAGTTCTCTGAAGAATCTTAAGGCTATGTTCGGTGGTCTGGACATTTTTGCTAGATAGGATAATATTGGATAGAATAATAATAGGATAGGATTTTAAATATCAAATTCAATGTTTGCTGACATCCGGATATTGCTTGGATTCACAAAAATATTATTACTATTATGATTGTTTAATTTACAGGATTAAAACTAAAAATAAACCACGGAAGTCATAAAAACTATTCATTTTTTTACAATCTTTATCCATGTCAAACACCACTCTTCTCCATGACTTCGAGGACACCCACAAGACACCCTCTCCTTCTGAGACATCCCTTTTGTCGCCGTTGACCAACCCGTTCGTTCTCTCTTTTATTTTATTTTCTTCCGAATTTTCTCGTGGAGGAAGAAAGGAATTGAGGCTCGAGATGAATTCGTCTTAAGATATATTCGTGGTGCTTGTGCTCTAGTCCTTTGGTGACCATTGTAGTGAGAGAAATAAAAACTAGAGAAAGAGATGATGGTGGCGTTAGGCAAAAAAAGAGAGGAAGATTGATCATTGAGCGCAAAGGTGGGGAAAGAACACTTGATTTAGCAATTTTCTAAATTCCAATCTCTTATTTGGTCTATCCCATCCCGTAGATGAGATTTTTTTTTTTTTTTTATCATTCCAAACATCAAATAGAATAAAAGTTACTTTATCTAGAGTTTTATCCCAACTACCAAATGTAGTCAAAAGTAGTTATTACTCTCATGATGGGCCAGACAACATAACTCAAAATACCGCATGATTTATCAATTTTCCAAATTTCGCATATTCATATCTTATTTGGATCTATCACATCCCTTAGGTGAGATTTTTTTTATCTAGACTATACTCAAGTTACATCTGGTCATGTATGGGATTTCACGTCACTCCAAACACCGGATGGGATGAAAGTCATATCGCCTAAGATTTCATCCGATCCACCCAACGCAGCCTAGAAAGGGCAATACAATCCTTGTTTGAGTGGGCAATTTACCTCCTCGATGGGCCAGCAGACAACATAAGCTCAGCCCAGGATCGATCCGTTCTTCAACTGTCTGAATTAATGAATTTCGACTTTGGTCCCCAGCCTTTCGTAGGCTTTAAACGCAAACGGCGAGTCGGCGGGTCGGCGCGTTTTTCCTAATCGCGCGACTCCCCTTCGTACTCCGGTCAATTCCACTCGACGCCCCCACGTGTGCGGCTCTGGATTCTCCCCTCCCTGTCCGAAAAAAAGATCGAATTTTTCCCCCTCTTGATGCGGTCGATTTCCTTAGGGCTTTCATCGGATTGGGGCAAAATCTGAATTAGGGTTTCTTAAACCGGCGCATTCTTGCTGCAGGGGGAGCGATGGATATCCAGAGGAAGCGGGTCCAGCTTCTGGTCTTCGTCGTCGGCATCATCGCTCTCAGTATGACGGGTAATGTACAGTTCCATCGATCCGCTCCTGCATTCGCTCCGTAATGTCGTTTCTTCTTCTTCTTCTTCTTCTTCTTCTTCTTCTTCTTCTTCTTTCCCCGTTGACTGCAAATTTCGAGAGTTTTGGATCTTGGCGCGGCGAGTTGAGACGATTGTGCAGCTTGGTTTCCGTGATATGCGAGTTCGAGTGTTGGGCTGCAATTCTTTTGCGGAATACGGAATTGGGGTGAACAGTGTTCCTGCTAGTCGAATCTATTGGTGCTTGTGCTTGTGGGTTTGGTTTGGAATCTTGTTTTCCTGATTGTGGGGAATGTGATGTTGAGGTAAATCGATGAGTGGGTAGCTCGTGAAGTATTCTACTTGATGTAAATTTCATAGTTTTACGTGATCGGTGCATCCTGTGTTTGTTAGGTGATGAAGCGTTGAGTTTAAGCAATCTATTGATCATTCAGTTGTTTTCATGTCGCCTGCATAATCCGGCTGGAGTGTCGATAGTAGATAGTTTCTGGCTGAAGTAAATGTAAATTATGCCCATCAATGCACTTTCCTAGAGCATAAAAAAGGTATCCAATTTGTAACAGCCTAGATGGTGCATCTATGGAAACATCTGATTTTCAAACTGCTTGTTTCCTGTTATTTCTTAAGCAGACTTAGTAGATTCAACTATATACATTTTCTTGATCGACCTCAGTCACATGACGTGACATCTAGAATTCAAGGGAGATGTCAAAGAGATAAATGCCAGACTTTGCTTATCATCATCCATCGAGCTGGAGAATTATGTGACTACATTGGTTTCCTTTGTGGTTTTTTGAGGTCTCTGTGTTTAAGCTCTATGATGGCCTGTGGATTTTCTTATGGCATTTATAAAAACTGATGTGTCGACCAACTTTTGGTCTTTTGCAGCCGAAAAATGCCGACAGCTCATGGGGGAGGAGGGATCATCTCAGAGTGGCAAGTTTACATTCTTGAATTGCTTCGACATGGGCTCTGGAACCCTAGCATGTACGGTGAAGGAGGGCGTGAAGCTCTATTTCTACAACATACAGGCAGCCCATGTCGAAAGGGCTAGGGTCCTCGCAATTGAGACTGCGATTGCCGATGCGATGGCACAAGGGTTAACATCCAAGGATGCAGTCAAGCAGGCACAGAAAGAAGGGGCCAAAGCAGCAAAATTGGCGAGTCGGCAGGCCAAACGCATAATAGGACCCATCATATCTTCAGGGTGGGATTTTTTTGAAGCTATATACTATGGTGGTACAATGACAGAGGGTTTTCTCAGGGGATCCGGGACTCTGTTTGGTGCTTATGCTGGAGGCTTCCTTGGTGAGCAGAGACTTGGGAAGTTCGGATATCTAGTGGGAAGCCATCTGGGAAGTTGGGTTGGAGGTAGGATTGGGCTTATGGTGTACGATGTCGTCAATGGAGTGCATTTTCTGCTTCAGTTTGTTCAGCCTCAAGAAGAGGAAGCGGGGGTTAATGAATCCCCTGTTTTCAAACATTTTGAAGGTTCTGAAGAGTCTTATGAGACTCCTTTTGGTAAGAGCTCTGACGCTTCTGAAGATTATGTTGCTCACGAGTCAACTACTTACTCTGAGGCTTATTCCGAGGCTTCTGAAAATGATGATGCTCACGATTCAACAACTTACTCCGAATCATATGAAGAGTTATAAGCTTTAGAGTGCAGGCTTAGGGCTGCAAAATTGGTGAGATTATTGTTATGCGATTAGAGTCGATAAAATATGATTAAACTGCTTTTTTTGGTTGATCAATATTGTTGTATATATTACTGTTATATGTGCATTATAGAGCAGATTGTGATCTTAACTCATAATATGAAGTTGAGCTTTATGAATGTCATTGATGGTGCACATGTCTGCAGAAAATCAGTGATTTGAAAAACATTTCTCAAAATGGATTATTTATATCGCCTGGAAAGTCTAGAAGAAAAAAGTTTTCATTGTCACCAACAATCTATATCTAGACATTTTTGCTGATGTTGCTTTTCCGCAGAACAACCATTCTGAAACTCTGATCATACCTCAGAGCAGCGGTCTATGCGCCAGTGAAACGTGTACTTATGCAGGTGGCGGCTTAAGGGTGGGTTTTAATCGAGGATCGGAAAGGGCCGACTTGGTTATGTACTATCTTTTTGAATTTTTCTTAAGAATATGCTTTGGTGATTCCGGAGTTCTAAGCATCATATAAGAGTTCATATATTGTAATGGTCAAAGTGAAACTCTGTCATTTGAGTGTATGTATATTAGGAATGAGCATGGATTAAGTGGGCAATTCTCACCCTAGAACCAAGAACTGCCCACTAAGGATCAGTTCTGAGAAATTGAAACCGAGAAAATCCGTCCGATTCTCAAGTGGGTCTATGGAACCGGTCCCATTAAGCTTCATGCATCCGCACTTATAATGCTACAAAGAATTATACAATGGAATCACTTCATCAAAGACACTCCTAATTAGAGTCAATGAATCAGTATGTTAGGAAGTGTGTAAGTAAGATAGTATACTCACCAAATTTTGTTATAAATAGGCAAAAGTAGACGGTTATCCAACATAAAAACTAGTACTACCCTAGGGATTTAGAATTTTCATTTTTTTAAAATTAAAAATTAAATATGTATTTCATATGTATTATTGGTCTAGTCACTTGTAATCAGGAAGTGGATCGATAATCACAAGTCTCAGTAAATTAGAACTAAGAACCGAACTAATTCCATTAGGAACCACCAGTTTTTGGGCAGTCCAAGTAGTTCTCGGTTTTTTTGGCATACCCTTAACACATATCTTTCAAATCGATGAAAGAAAGAGAAAATATTCTGTGCAGCTCTGATGTCACTTCACTTTCACGATAATTCATTAAGTGAGCAACATGTACCCTTGCTGGGCTCACCTATCCCCACTCTCTTCGCGGTTTCTCTCTCCCTCCTCGGCTCACTCACTAACAGAAGATGCTTTGCCCTCCCTCACGCAGCCTCTCTCCCTCCCGACTCACAATCTAGCTCTGTACTAAATTTCTGCGCTTAACCTCAACCTCTTTGTATATCTCATCATCCCCTCAAAAATTATACACCCACAATCGAGAAAAGAAAACGTTAAAATGGGTCCTCTTTCTCTTTTCTCGTCTCTCATTAATTTCCTTATTGGTGCTGCTTTGTAGGGTCATCATCGTCCGTCTCCTCCTCCTGCTACTCTCCTTGGTCCTCCTCCGTCAGCCTCATGCCCAAACCACAGATCTTGTCTTTGTTTCACGTGGGTTGGTTTGAGTAAAAATAGTTTCGTGTTTTATATAGATTTTTGTGACAATTGAGCGAGCAAAAGTTGTGTCTGGATTTCTAAGCAGCTTCGACAGTGCCCGCACGGAAAGTGGAGTCCTGAGCTTTGGTTGGAGTGGTCGATTTCCCCTGGTCCTTCTTCTTCCTCAGAGCTTTCATGGAGGAAGAGAGGTTCCAATTCTTCTCCTTGGCCTCGTCCATCTCTATGCGCTCTTGCTTGCTGTTCACTGCAAAATGGCGTGTCCCCCCCTGCAAAATTTAAGAAAGAATTCAGCCTAAAACAAGACGACGGAAGCCAGCAGGGAGGGAGAGAGAGGGAATAGGTGGGCCGAACAAGGACATGTGTCGCTCAGTCAATAGACTATTGCAAAAGTGAGTTGGTATCAAAGTTGCACCCAATATTTTCTCATAAAAGAAAAGGCTCTTACTATTTGAACGATTTTTTTTTTTTTTTCGGTAACATGGAGTTGGTTCGACTACTAGAATGAATATTCATGAAAAATTTAATAGACTATCTATTTTGAGTTCATGAGCATATTTCAATGCACAATCACACATAAAGCAACTACACTTACCAATTCAAGACAAAGCATTATAATGCCAAATTATATATATAGAAAATACCGATACTCTTCGAAAGCCTTCGTGTTGTACTGGACACTCTAACATGTATTTGACATTCTCCGATACTTGGTCAATAGGGGTGCGTTTGGTAACGATTCTATTTCTAGAAACAAATTTTGATCAGAAATGATTATTTTTTATTCTATTCCCGGAAACTGATTCGAGTAAAAAAACGCGTTTAGTAATTTTACAAAATTTCTGATTCTGGAATAAAATTGTGTTTGGTATCGTATTTATTGATTATGTTCCAAATCAATTTCTTTTAATTTTCAAATAATTTTTTCATTTTTTTCCTTTTCTTTTTTTTTCTTTTTTCTCCTATTCTTCTTCTTCTTCAGGCCGATCGCCGAACCGGCAACCAACCAGACGAGGGCCAGTGACCTCACCAGAGCGTCGCCGGCCCTCGGCAAGGCTGGCCTCGTTGTTCGAGCCTCGTCGGTGGCTAGGCCGGCCTCGTCAGGGCTAGGCAAGCCCCGCCTGGCCACCGGCAGGGTTGGGATAGCCTCACCAAGGCTAGGCGGGCCTCACCCAGCCCCGGCGAGGCTGGCCTGGCCACCGACGAGGCTTGGCCTCTTCAGACCTTGCGAGCTTGCCGGACCTCACCTTAGCTTGGCAAGCCTTTGACAAGCTCGCCAAACCGGTTGTCGACAACCGGCGGTGGCAGACTGCGGCTACTAGCAGCGGTGGGAGGCGATCGCGGGATGGCGGTCGATGAAGAAGAAGAAAAGAGAAAGAAAATAGTTTTTATTCTTAATTCTGATTCTGGAACAAGAATCACATTTTTTTTTTTTTATTCTTGATTCTACTTCTAATCTGTTCCCAGAAACAAAAATTTTATCAAACACGATTCTGGACCCAAACTGATTCTGGGAACAAAAAATTAGAATTTGGCCTTGTTTGGATGGTTACCAAACAGGGCCTAGGTATCGAAAACTCTCTCAACACTCTTCAATACAAGAGTTCGAATTCTAACATGCACAGGTTGATTTTAAAATTTTCAATAAATAAATAGTCAAAATGTAAATATGTACAAATAATAATAATAATAAATTGGGAAAGAAGAAAAACCTAGTCTTTTTTTTATTTTCTGATTTTCATTTTCCGTGACACACAATTCACCCCCCGCAAGTTTGTTTTTTTCTCTTCTCTTCTCATGCACTATGACATGCAAGCCTAGAATGTAGATAACTTGTTTTTTTCCTTTAAGTTTTATGGATTATTAGAATAGAGTTGAATTTGTCAAAATGAAACAATAAATGATATTAACAAATGGTGGATTAATATTTTTAGTGTAAACTTATTCTAAGCTCTTTTTTATTACTTGTTTATTTATGAATTTGAATCAAATTAATTTAATTTTAAAAATGATAATTTCTCGCGCGCGCGCGCTCGTATATAGATATACACACACATTTAATATTAACATGTTTCAACAAATCGGAATTCTTTATTTTTTTAGAAAGGACGTGTCAGCGTGTCATATCACGTCGTGTGTCGCATATCAGTATTGTTATTACTCAATATGTATAGGATGATGTTGAGAAGACAAATAGCTTATGTAAAGGAAAATTCACCCTTAGGTCTCCTTACGACATCTACCCATAGCCGTTGAGGATTTATATCCATCAGGATTGGAGCGCCGTCTGGGAAGATTAGGATTGTTAATCTATGATTTGTGCCTACACCAACTCTGGGTTAGAATTAAGTATGGCATATTGAAACTCTTTTTCGAGACTTCAATTTCTTTGAAAACGATGAGGCGATTATACTGGCGTGCGTGATAATTTAACCATATTTTTGGTCATAGATCACAAGGCATGCGAACGTATTGGTGACTGAATGGTGGTTACATTTCCTTTTCAGTGGAAAGAGCAAGCCAAAGATCCATGGTCGTCGCACTCAATTAAATGGAGACCATTCGCTAGCTTACCCAAGAGAGTCCCAATCCACATAACTCATCTCAGTCGCAATCACAATCACAATCACCTAACTTAAAAAAAAGTGGATTGGAAATCATATGAGAAAGGCATGGAAAATGCGATTGAAGAGGCAATAGGAGCGCCATGCGCATGAGATGTCATTGATTATATCTTTCCATAAAGGGAAAACGAGCTTTAGAAGGCATGAAAATGTCAACGCGGTTAGTCCTTCAATTGGTGACGCTGCACTGCACGAGAAGTCGCCGTTCTCATCGAGCAAGCAGAGACCAGATGCCCAAGCGTGCTCATCGATGCAGCAAGGCGTCGCCATTACGGATGACGATGCTGGCTAATGATGTTTCACGAGGGCAAGCATGCATGTTGATGCAAGACTAGGGACAAAATAGCTTTCGATCTCATTCATTAATTCTAGTAAGAAAAGAAGCCCCCAATAGAATTCGAGCGTTCCCACTAGACAATAGAGCAACCACAGGAGAAATAGGTTTCCCATCGCTATGTTAGAGAGGAGATAAAAAATTTTATCGATCATCTGCTTCATTCTTTGTAAGTTTTTTTTTTTTCTGGCAGACAAGTTTTCCTCGTATGTATGTGGGCAGAATTATACTTTTCATTTAATAGAGATAAAAGGATTTTCTTAGCACAATCATACGCCATCATGGCATCCTTATCCCACGAGTTATTTTATTCAATCTTTCAGTTGTACTTACCATAACTGTAGGAGTAGATTTAAGAAATAAGAAATATAGTTGTGGATAGTGTATAGATGTGTGAAATCGGTTCACATTGAAATCTTTCATTTTGTGTCATTTCTCATGTATCAAAGCAAATATTGATCCTAGTGTAATTTCTTCTTCATGGCCGATCAAGAAACTTCGTCTATCTCTCCCAAGATCGATATAACTTCTCCATATCTTATTCACTCAAGTGACCATCCGAATGACTCTCTAGTCTCTCTTCCTTTGAATGGAGACAATTATCCAATGAGGCATCGTTCCATGCTCATGGCCCTTGAGGCAAAAAATAAACAGTGCTTTGTTGATGGGTCCTTGCCACGTCTTGTTTCAACCTCTTTAGAGTGAACGTCGTCGGCGGCTAGAATTATTGGTGGGGTTGTTATGATCATTACGGAGCATGGCACAATGCCATGTTGGATAATTGTCTCCATCTAAAAGGGAGAGATTAGAGGGGCATTCAACTGGTCACTTAAGTGAGGAAAATATGGAGAAGTTACATCAACCTTGGGAGAGATAGTGGAAGCGTTTTGATCAGCCATGAAGAAGAAAGGACACCTAGATCGATATTTGCTTTGAAATCATGAGAAATGACATAAAATGGAAGATCCCAGTGTAAATCAATTTTCTTGTATTCTAAACATACATATTTATATAGTATTCAGAACTATATTTCCTAAATCTACTCCTGCAATTATAGTAAGTATAATCAAAAGAACGAATAAAACAACTCATGAGATAAGGCTTCATAGTAATGTCAAGATTTTATGGGTTAATCGGTTTTATTTTCTTCTCTTTTCTTCATTAAAGAGAGAGCTCACCATAGGTGATTAGATGGTGAAACTTGGACTTACAAGGTGCCTTACCAATTTCATGGATGAAGGAATGTGCCAGCAAAAACAAGGATTGAGAAGACAACCCAAGCATTAAATTGTTTGCACATAGTACTACGATGATCCAATGGGTGTGAAGTCTTCCCTTTTCTCTCCATCGTGAATATCTTAGGTATATGAGAACCTCTGAATGCTATCATGCACGGCAAACTATCTTCACACATGATGCTTAGAAGCAACATATTTTCAGCAATGCCCTTTCGGTAAAAGAAGTTGGACTTGCAATAACAGATTGCCATTCTTGTCATTATTCTGCAAAAATCATTGGGTGGTACTAAATTAGTCTTCTCGCGCTCAAAATCATTTGGACAATCTATTACCGTGTAAATAACTGGATACGACAAAAGGGGTAGTTTTAAATAGGCAGTCAGTGTGAACTGAGGGATGCTGTTTATCACTAAATAATTAATGAATGGCTAGCTTTCTTGCTAGCTCTTACGACAAGCTTGATCGTTTGTTGCTTAGTGACAAGAAATGAGACGAAAGAAAGGAGTGTGAAAAGTGGGAGGCGGAGGATCTCCCCACAATTTTTTTATTGGAACTTGAATTCTTGGAGTGAGATTTTTGAAGTATGAGAGGGCTAGAATTTGGAGGGTTTTCTTCAACCTCGTGTGCTCCTAATTTGACCTATGCGAACCAACGCCGATGATCGAACCACGTATCTTATTAGTTGGAAATCGACGTCGAAAGGGCAATTAACGTCCTTGCCAGAATTTTTGAGGTTGTTCATTCTCTTGGCAATTTTGACAAACGTGTTGTATTTATGTGTGTTAATGGATCAACTAAAGTGAGGAAAAAAATGTGATACGTAATTTCCGTTCATGTAACTCATTAATTCAAGTTCATGTATCTCTTGAATTCGTGTATCTATCTAATTTATAATTCATGTATCTTCTGAATTTTTATCTCTATTTAATTCATGATTTATGTACTGCTTCTATACATGAATTATAAAACTCTATAAATGGAGCTCAAAATATTCATTCCAAGAAGAAGCGAAACACTCATATCTCCCATCTTCAAGTTTTCTCTAAGTATGTCGGTTTCAAGAAGTATTTGACAAAGTCATGTTGGTATAGTGCTGATACCAACAAGTTCAAAGTGTTGTATCTTGGAATGCAAAGTTCGTGAAGCTACTTAGCATCATTGGCAAGAACTAATGTTCTTAAGGAAATTCTTAAAGAGATTCAGCTAACCATATCTTATCTCTAATTACTATTTCTTATTGTTATCACTTTTTTGAATTTATTATTTTCTGATTAGAACAAACAGTCTTTCGTATTCATCCCCTAATATGTTTCTTCTTCTTCTTCTTCTTCTTCTTTCTTTATATATTTTCCAACAAAACGAACTTGAGGAAGGCTTTAGTTTCTATGTCACGAGGAGAACTTGCACCGAAATCCACCCAATGACAATAACATAATCAATAATGACCGATCAAAGTCAATCAAGATTGCGCCCCCCCCCCCCCCCCCCCCCAAAAAGTCAATCAAGATGACGCGGCAGAGAAATTGATCGTGGTAGAGAAAAAGAAGAAGAAGAAGAAGAAGAAGAAGAAGCAAAGTTCTCTATTTTTATCCTTTGCAGAATTACATATTTTAAAATCACGACTTCTTAATACTGCAACGGAAAGTGAACTTTTAAGTAGGGGTTGTGGATAACATGGAAGTGTGTGAAGTTGTTGGGATAAATTGTCTTTAAAAGTCTCAGACTTACTGTAGGATGAACGATTCTATCTTAAACAATTAAATTATATTAATTTAATCCTAAACTTTTTTAAAGATTTGCTAATTTAGCTATAAATCTTTCCATGATTTGCCAATGTAGTAATTCTAGAAATTTTTGGTCGAAAATCGTTGATATGGATAATTTTTATAATTTTTGTAGTTTTTTTATTTGTTATTACTTATTAATTTTTTTTTTTTTTTTTTCATTTAAAAAAAAAAATCCATATGGACTGCGGTGGCTAACCATAAGCAATGGTTGCCTTTGCCTAAGTAACCGTCGCCCTTGCAAGATCTAGGCGAGAGCCACACCCTTGCTAGCCACCCCTCACCTAGGCTCGTCAGCTGCCAATGAGTACCCTCACATGTGGTTGGCCACATGGAAAAAAGGTAAAGGAAAAAAAAAAGCAAAGACATTATAAAAATTGTAAAAGTATCCACATTAATTTTTAAAAAATGATTACATGAGAGTCTTTAATAAGCTGTAAAAATAACAGTCAATTTTGGATTACAAATAATTATAAATTGTTAGGAGATCCACTTTTGAAAAAATTCGTGGCTCATTATAGTAGCCCAAGTACTATTATAGCTTTTTGGTCGAAATTTGCTAAAATAACTAAATTGGTAATTACTTAAAAGATTTAAGATCAAGTTGACAAATCGTAATATGTTTAGGATTAGACATAATTGAAAGATTGAGGAATAAATTAGCCGTTGTACAATAAATTCAAGATTTTTTTGATAATTTCCTCAAAGTAGTTGGAGGTTGAGTGGAAAAAGATTAAATTGCTGAAGTTCCATTTCTAAAAGAAAAAAATTGATTAAGTAAATAATGTGATAGGCTCTTAGAGAGTGTTAAAGAACCTGCTTTCTCGATACCCACTTGTGGTCCGAGACATTATTTGGAATACCAAATATCAACTATCTAGAATCAAAATGTATGTAGCCTTATTATTGACGAAATTCCGTATAGAATGATAAGTTCTCATGATAAAAGCGCAGTGAGGTGGAATGTAAAAGTGGCGGGTAGCTTTTTTTTTAAATAGATAGTGAGTGTTTTAGGGTTATTTCTAACCACAAGAGTTTGTCACCAATATATATGTCAATTACGGTTGTTAAGCACTTGTCATTAATGGAAATGTTCGATACTAATCTTTTCTGAGTTCGGGAGCGTGATTGCCATTAGTTCATGTCTGAATTGAATCAAGTAGATCAACTTTAAAGAGCAGCGTGAACTGATAAAACATTTCCAAATTCCCGTCAGGGTAAATTGTCATAGAGCTTCTAGGGGCAGGATGGCCGTTCCTATCACACGTTATCATGGACGGAATAGCGATAGTCCTTAGCATCCCGGGCGATGGGCGCCACCAGGGCGTCGCCTGTAATCTTTTTAATAAAAAGGTGACGAAGGGCTAAGGTTCCTAATATTGGAAAAGCACGTGTTAAAGGAAAACTACGTAACACTTTTTGTTGTAAACAGAGACAATAATGCTAAGAAAGCAGTAACAAATTAATAAAAAAAAGTCCAAGCCAATGTAGATATAATATTTACGAGCAAACATGACAGATTACAAACCAAATATAAACTTGTAAGATGCTGTAAATTTGTAAAGGAATTAAATAGGAGGATGGCGATTAATTACTGCTAATGATGCTAAGCAAATTTATAAATTAAGCATCCCAAGATACAGCACCATAAACCCATTTGAATTAGCACTATGCAAACAGGGGTTTGTCATACATTTCATGAAACCGGCATACTTAGAGAAAATTGAAGTAAAGAGATGAGACGTTTTGTTTTATCCTTCTTGTTTTTGTTTTTGGAATGAAGAAGAGTTCAAAGATACATGAACTAAAATTAAACATGAATTCAAGAAATACATGAACTAAAAAGATACAGGAATCAGGATATACATGAACTGAAAATACATATCTCATTTTGTTCACTTTCACTCATCCATTTAATCCACTTAATCCACCATAATTACAACACCATCACTAAATCGAATAGGGATTGTATTTGAAGCCTTCAGGGGAGGAAAGTACATCGCCCGTCAGCTCCACCGGCCAGGGTGGATTGATCTCTCATTCTGAGTACACAACAATATAGGGTTCCGGAACTTGAAGAAACGTATCCGGAATGGACAGACCAAGAAATTAGAAATTGGCTTCTTCAACTACTCCGGAATTGTTTATAACCTATAAAAAAAATTACAGGATGAACGCATCTTCATCACTAAAATACGCGAAAACAGTGCCAACCCTCCGCAGCAACTGGACCCCGGAGACGCCCATAAATAATGCCCCCTCATTGGAGGAGCCGCAAAGCGTTCCCATCGAGCTCTGAAATTCTTCGTTTTCAATTCCATTTCAAGCGAAACCTGCTCCTCCTGATTCGTAGGTTGCTTCTCGGGACAGTCGTGTTTTTTGTCTCCAAGTAAGTCGATTGTGTCGACATGGTTTGCCACGGAGACCCGTTGATCGGAAGACTCTACGAGCTGCACGAGAAGATCTCCAGCCTCGACAGCCTCCAGCCATGCAAAGATGTCGACAGCCTCTTCACGCAGCTCGTCCTCACGTGCATACCCCCCACCCACCACCACATCGATGTCACCACGTTATGCAAGAAGGCTCAACAAATGAGGTCAGACCTCATAAGGCTGGGTGGCGAAGCAGAGGGCCTCATGGAGAGTCATTTCGCGACGATCCTGGGGTCTTTCGATCGCCCAATTGAGAAACTTGAAATCTTCCCTTACTATGGGAATTATCTCAAATTGGCCCAACTCGAGTTCACCCTCTTGACCCAACACTGTACTCATGTCCCCAACAAGGTTGCCTTCGTGGGTTCTGGCCCCCTCCCTCTCTCCTCGATAGTCCTGGCCTTGAATCACTTGACAACCACCTCGTTCCACAACTACGACATGGACCCCTTGGCTAATTCCAAAGCGACTCGGTTGATCTCGTCCGACCCGGATTTGTCCAAGAGGGTGTTGTTCCACACTTGCGATGTTCTCAAAGTCACTGAAGAGTTGAAGGAGTACGATGTCGTATTTCTCGCCGCGCTTGTGGGCATGGACAGGGAGGAGAAGGCCAGGGCCATCGAGCACTTGGGGAGGTACATGAAAAGTGGGGCTATTTTGATGGTGAGGAGCGCGCATGGCGCTAGGGTTTTTCTGTATCCGGTGGTGGATGTTCAAAGTGATCTTGGAGGGTTCGAGGTTCTTTCGGTGTTTCACCCCAAGGATGAGGTTGTCAATTCAGTTATTGTAGCACGCAAGTGTTGATCATGAATCACGACACATGCCTGCACGAGTCGCACGAAGAGTCATTGGAACCGACCACTGAGAGGAGCAAAATTTGAGGAATCCCTATGTGGATTACACATCTCCTCCTAATTCTTCACAGACAAGTTGAGTTTCAATCTTTTTTCATGATATGCTATTACGTTGTAATAATCATGCATCACTATGCATGTATGTTTATTTCAATGAAACACGAAGTGGTATTCTGGTTTGAATTTATGGCACTTCCACTCTTTGTCAACGACTTTTTTGTTATGAGCATCGGCAACTCTGTTTTGACCCCATCTGCAATGTGGGAATGAATTTCGCTCCTGTTTAAAAGGCGGCACTCCAGGAAATATTTCCTGTGGATAGAAGGGCTCTTAAGAAATGTCTTTTGACCTAACAACCCTGCATATGATTAAGGAATTTGGCCATGGAGAAGAGCATCGCTCAGTAACTTCTCTCTGCAAAACCCTTTCACTAGCTTATTCAAGTCCTCAGCGAATGTTCAGGCAGGTCTTACTTTTTTTCCATTCTAGCATCATGATATGATCATGGATTACGATTTCCATGCGCAACTCAATTAAATGGCATCAGGCACCTTGTTTTAGCTCGATCAAATCTAGACGAGGATCTCGCTTGTCTATGAAGATAGCGATATCGTTATGCAATTGAAGTCTCTACGAGAGTCACTTCTTTTCTCACATCGCGTAGGTCAACTTTTGCAAGAAGGGATGAAATGCTAGCATGGAAACTTCTTAATTTTGTGAACAAAGTAGATGGTGTTTCTATGGATGAATCAAATGGTTACATTTCTCAAGCTGAGAACATGCCATAGTGTTGTTCTTCGCTCTTGAGACTCTGTGATTTCGTGGGTTATCAGGTCCATATTTTGTTGGACCGCATGACGTTCTTCAGTGCAATGCAAAAAAAACACAAAGCCCATTTCTGAGTATGATATATTTTAGGGTATATGTTTTGGTGGTAATGAATTCAGTATATTAGGTAAAAAAAAAATCGTTACCCTTGACCTAGATGACATGTGGAATTCGGTACACGAAGTGTTTATTGACCTAGATTCATAGACTAATAGAACAAACATTGGGAGACGCGTAGATCATTTTCTCAACGATATGAAAAGATTTCCCAAATTAACTTTTCTATCACAATAGAACTCACATTAGAATATACAAAATTGATGAGAAAATTGTCCAAAAAAGTCCTCAATCTATTATATTTTTGCTAATTCAATCACATATTCAATTTTGATAATTTAGTTTTTAACCTTTTTACATTTTACCAAACGAGTTCGTCTAACCAATTTTGACTAGAAATCTTTGACGTAGATGCCGACTATGTCACATAATATTACCAGCACTAATGTGAATAATTTTTAATAATTTTTTAATATTTTTCAAATTTATTTATTTTCTTTTTATTTTCTTTCATTTTCTTTTCTTCTTTATTTTTTTTTCTGCTTCTTTCTCGCTAGACATCGGTGATGATTGGCAAAGTCATCACCGCCCCTAGTGAGGCCAACCTCACCCAGATATGGCGGGGTTGGCTAGGCAAGGCTCGCCCTTGCACTGGTGAGGTTGAGCCTCCCCTCCTAACCAAGAAAAATATTTTTGTTCTTTTTCATTTTTCCTCCATTCTTTCTCCTCTAGCCAATTGCTACACATCAATGATGATCGATACAGTCATCACTGCACCTAACGAGGCCAACCTTACCCAGACATGGAGAGGTTGGCTAGCCAAGTTGACACCATCTCCTTCGAATGCGGCCTCGTCCTTGCAACCCAGTGAACCCACCCCATTGATGAGTCGTTCGAGTGGCGAACCTTCACCAAAGAGTCCAACATCAACAACCCTGTCCGAATCGGCATGGGCCGATAGGGGTGAGCTTTGCCAAAGCCTGGCAATCGGCTAGGGGAAGAGGAAAAGGGAAAAAAAAAAAAAAAAAGAATGGAAAAAAAAAAAAAGAAAAGAAAGAAGAAATTTTAAATTTTAAAAATATTAAAATATTACTAAGAATATGTCCGCTGTCTCGGCGGACGGCTAACATCTACGTCAACAATTTTCAATTAAAATTGGCTAAATGGATTCAAATTGGAAAATCATGAATATGTTTAAAATTCAATTGGCCAAATTGAAAGATTTAAATTTTTTTTTGGGAAAATCGATACTATTCTTCTTTTCCCATTAATCCTTCTTTCTATCAAGATTCATCCTCTTTCCCAAAAATGCCCTCAAGGACAATATGAACCGGCTGAGTCACAAGTCAACTACTGTGCCAACACAACTTCAATCCAACAACGGGTAAGAGTCAAGAACGGCGATACAAAATCCAGTCGGGATCACAGACAGATCCAACCTTTAGGATCCAGCCACAGCACAAGAATAACGTCCACCAACAGATGACAACCAGAACTATTGGATAGACTCGTCCATTAGACAGCATAACAATATGTAAACGAAATCAATCGCCCGACAGCAACTCAGGATGTCCTTGTTAGCGTCGATCTCAATTGTTCTCTAAGCTGCTAATTGACTCGATCTAATATAACAAGCCAGGAGAGTTGTTTTTCTTAAGAAAAAGCACAATAAATTCATGTTTAAAGACAATAGAGAGAACTCCTCATCTATTCCTTCTACTGAGATAAACAGATACTGCCTCAATATTTTTGCTTGGAACTTGAACACCAGAGCTACAATATGCAGGCAGTTTTAACTATAAGGAGTCACACAGTCGAAGAGATATACATGAAGAAACGACTTACACAGGCAAAGAATGAGTGGCACTGAGAGGAAGAACATAACATGGACCCAATCCAGAATCTGTCGATCAATTTTAAACATCATTCTTGACCTCCACCCCCAGTGTCGAAATACGTAGGCACTCCAATACCACTGTTGACACCCTCCATCAAGGCGAATCTCATGTCTTCAGATGGCTTCCAATGCCGCTTCCTCTGGTTTATAAACCAATTGTTAATTTGCTTTTGGTCTAGCCCAGTGACTTCAGATAGTTTCAATTTTTCCTCTTCCTGCAATACATCACTCATTAGCCACATCGCACTTAAAGGAAAAAAAGAACCTGTATGCACTAGCTTTTTCTGAAGATCAACCTCAAACCATGATAGTCTTCAAAAGTTTAGAAAATATAGAATATCGCATGCAGTGTGGCAGGAAAAACTGTGCATAGTTTTTTTATTTTTTTTTTTTTTGGGTCAGAAAACTGTGCATAGTTTGAACAAAACTTTTTCCTCCTGCACGCAAATTGCCAGCATTTCAAGCAAAGGAGATCCAGTTATTTTAACGCCAAAATAAACTTGAGGCCAAGACTAGACTTCTGTAAAAAATTTAGGAAACAGAAACGCATCATCATAGATTATTTAATAGTCAGACTGAAAACATCAACTTTCAATTTTAGACGAACAAAATCTGAGTCTTCATCAGTACAAAAACCAACCATCAAAAAGCAGACGCCATACGTATTTCCTTGCAATTCACGCCAAAACTAGCTAGCGTTAATTAGGAAGCGAATAATAACCATTCTATTCTAGAAATCAATTTCTAGCTAGAAATTGACTTTTCAACTTCTATTCTCCGAACAAGTTTCTAAGCAAAAATACACATTTGATAACATGACAAAATTTCTGTTCCTAGAATAGAAATTCGTTTGATAATGACAAAAAATTTCTCCCTCCCAAGTGGTGGTGGGAGGCAGCCGGCAGGCGGGGAGGCTAGTGGCAGGCAACCGGCAGTGGCAGTAGGTGTCAATCGGCAACGGGCGATGACAAAAGTAAACGATGAGAAGAGTTTTCATTTCACTTATGTTCCAAAAATAGAAAAGCTAAAAATTTTAAGTCCTAATTTCTATTTCAAATCTATTTTTGGAATAGAAATCCATTCCAGAAATAGAAAAATAAAATTGCATTATCAAACAGATTTCCGTTCCAAACCTGTTCGAGAAACAGAAAAATAGAGAAAGAGAGAAACAAGATGGTTATCATGCACACCCTTAGCTTCTCTTGCAATTAGGACACTAAAAACAGATATTCTTACTGTTGGATAAGGCCATCGATAGTGGGAGTTCCACCAGTTGAGCAGTGTCATCCTCGCATCCTTTGGTAACTTCCCGTTTTTCCTTTTCTTCAAGAACTCCTTCCTCAAACTGCTGAGATAGCCGCTGTACTTGCGCAGGAGAACCTCCTTCAGGTTTTTGTCACAAGGAGGCATTCCAAACAAATATTCTTGACCTTCTGGAGCTTCCACTTCCCCACAGCTGAGCTCCTCTTCTGAACTCCCACCCACTTCATCTGAAACAGGTTGAAAAGGCAATGTGTCTAGTCTATTTTATCAATGGCATATTAAGTTAATAGGTTTGACTTATATATGCAATCAACCGACACATTCCTAGAGGGATGGCATCCCATCATTTACCAACATTGTGTCACGTCTCTAGAGGGATGGAATGCTTTAGCCAAACATATGGTAATGTGAAATGACAACAAATAGAGCCAGGATAATCTGTCCAAAGGAAGCTCGACGAAAGAAGAACCGCACTCGAATAATTTTATTTTTATCCGAATGTGGAAAAAAGCCACAACTTTTTTATCTCATAGCACAAACAGTACCTAAACTGCATCAACAGTTTATTTTAACACATTCAAATCCTAAGCTTTTAAAGAGCATCCTTGCATTCGTTCATAGGCGGCCTTTTTTTTCCTGAAAACTACAATTACATGTTGTCAAGTGCTTCTTCCAAGTAATATTGATTATAGCTTCAAACATTTCACAATAAATTAGCATGCCAGGGACTCCTAAGTTTCTGGTAAACAACCATCAATACCTTAATCTCTAGCTTTGCAAATACCTAACACACCATGAACTTCCTCTTATTAAAAGCTATCCTTAGGCATCAAGAATTGGAAAGATGTTTTCTCCTTCCAATTGCAAATAACATAACCTGAACTCCGCCTCACCAAAGTAGTCCACTTCATGCATGACACAAGATAAATTGTCAGAGATCAAATCACCTAACGAAAGGATCGCCTTAAAATCTGAGAGCACATTTTCTAAAAATAGAAACCTAGATGATGTTCTCCCTTGAATTTAAATATGACTCCTACCGGTGCCCAGTGTCACCGGCCAACACTAACACAAAGTCAGTGCACTTCTCACTAAACAAATTCTCATTACTTGCGAAATCTTGGAATCTCTATTAGGACTTTGCACAGGCTTCCAATTCACCATAAAGCCACCTTTATAGACTTCCTAAACCAATTCCAGCTTGCTTTGCACTGGCAAAATGCTGTTGCCAGCTTTAACTGCCATTAATGGCTAGCTCCTATTTCACCATATAATCTCAGTACACAACTCCAGGTGATCATTTCTACGCCGTGGTTTTTCGTCCTTAATAGCCGTCCTTCTCGAAGTCCATTATGCTCCACCTACTTACTCTCATGCATTAAGTTTATGCACAAAATTGACTAATCTGACGAGTTCTTCAATAAATGGGAGCCCCTCCCAACCATAGAAGTACTTGCATCTCTATTTAAATTAACACTGAAGATTGAGACAAGGCAGGCAATTTATCAATAAACGGAATGTCTGGATTACCATAAGACTACACTATGGGGGAGAAACTGCTAGATTTATGATTTAATTGCAACACTAAAGCACATTCAGCTATGAAAAATCTTAATAGCTGAAACTCAACAGTCCGTTGGTCAAAGTATACCACACCAACTAAGCCTTGGGTCAGCTAAATGAATACCTTCACACCATTGCGCTCTATTACTTATCAAGTCTTTGTATGCTCAACTGTAAAAGTACGTGCTTGAAAAACATTTTATTTGAAGCCGCAGCACTTTAAAAAAGACTAGTCCGATTCACCTTCCGTCATTTCCAGTGATTTGTGAAGTTGAAGGATGAGTGAAGAACTTGGGCG
Source organism: Eucalyptus victrix (assembly GCA_016097545.1). Classification (NCBI taxonomy): domain Eukaryota; kingdom Viridiplantae; phylum Streptophyta; class Magnoliopsida; order Myrtales; family Myrtaceae; genus Eucalyptus; species Eucalyptus victrix. The sequence goes on from CM027842.1 coordinate 58,875,340, forward strand.
TTTGAAAAGACAGAATGCATAACCAATTTATTCGAGTGTTATCTTGGCACAGAAATCAATACAAGGAACATCCAGTTTCAAGTTAGAATATCTATCGACTCTGGATTAAAAATTAGCTAGAATTTTTACATGGTAAACTACTATACCTACTAAGTCTGGCTAAAATAGTCAGTAGCAAAATGACACATGTAACAAGGGTGGGGCCAAAAGAAAGATCCATATAATTAAAAATAATAATAATAATGGTAACGCCAATTATATAATAAGGGTTTCTAGTGCATCTGTTGACTTAACCAAGGGAAAGAAAAAATGTTAATTTCTCGAAACACCAAGCACGGATAAAGATTGCACCCAATTACAAGGCTCTTTACATACCATACATGTCATTTCATGCACAGAACCAACATGACCCATCAAAGCAGACAGCACCCAGTTTTTAAGTGCAGGTAAAAGATCCCTGAATAAAAGCACCGCACCCAAAAAAGAGGGGAAAAAATGGACATTACCTGAGATGCAATGCCCTGAACGAAAAGCTGTTGATGCATCTATACAGAGGTTGCTAAGTTGTGACTCGATGTTGCTCAGGAAGATAGTGGCCTCATCAAAGGGCTTGGACAACTCCTCCTTGTATGTGTTAAGGACCTTACAGTAGGATTCCTTCAACATTAAAAAACACCCATCAAGATTGTCTCACCTTAGTCGGTGGGCAAAAGGGGTAACAATTCGCGATCCATCTAGTGAGAAAAAATTCTTAATTTTGGGCAAAAATACCATGAACTCATCAAGTTCCGGATCAGCTCCAAATTCGGCGCAAGCACCAGTCCGGCGTTTTTGGTCTCGGCCAATCTCCTCGAGAAGTGTGGCTATTTCAGGAGGTGCTCCAACCTGCAACCAAACCCAATAGAAGAAAAGGCAAAGAATTCAAATCACACAATCTACACATGATTTGACAGATGATAACTGCAACGTGAGCTTACAGCACCAAGCGTCCCGGTTCCAAAGGCACGATCATTAGTATTTAAATTCCAGCGAAAACACAAGTTTTGACAAATGAAAACATTCCAAAAGCTGGGCCAAGCGATGGTCACCATGATCAAAGATCAACCAAGGCGAAAAGGGTTTGCTTTGTGTACGTACCTTTTGGCATTCTAAATAGGCAGACACAAGTTGAGGATACAAAGGGTGAGTGGCAATCTGGGTTTTGATCAGATCAGACATCTCGGACCCTTCACCGGATTCCATGAATCTACCCGACCCGGACCGGACCAAGTCGTTCAAGGACCCTTGGAAATCATTATCGTCATCGGCATCGGCAGTGCTAGCAGCACCAGTGATGCTCTCTACCCTAACCATATCATCCGAACCCTGAACCAAAGTGTCAAGCCTGTAGAACTCTTCCATTCTTGTTCACTGTTCACCGCCCACTCATAAACGTTCCAAGTTCTCCAACTGAAAAGGCAAAGGCGAGGCCCACCCCTTAAGGCTCTCAACTTCTCCCAAATGCGAACTCTCTAGGAATACGAAGGATCTGAAGGTTGCATTAAAAACCCTGTTCCGAAGCACACGAAAAGCTCAGATTTGCATGTTCTTTTCCCGAAGATGGCAAGAAAGCCAACTGCAAACTGAAGATGATCCGGAAGGAGCTCTAAACGATCAAGAACCAGATGACCCGTGTGAAAGCAGAAAGGGAAGGCACGGTAGTGGATGCCGCCATCGCAAACAACCCCCTCTAGCTTAGCTCGAGAAACACCTGAGGGAGGAGCAGGAGGTCTGATTTTTTTAAATCGTTAACATAAAGACCCGAGGAAAGCCAAGTGCTCGAAAAGGACCAGACACAGCTTTCTTTCCCAAGAAGAGTAGAACAAGTGGAAAAACCGGAAAAAGAAAGGCAATGACTAGGAAGGAGAGAGAGAGAGAGAGGGGGGGAGAGAGCACTTTATCACATCGCACGGTCTTTGCACGCGCTGCCGCAGTGATACGTAAGTGTAGTTGCAGTTAGATTTTTTCTCAGAGTTATATAGTTAAGAAAGATTTCGACGCATTGTGGTCTGGTGAGATGGATTTCTTGCGTAGCCCGGGTTTGTAGAGGTCGTGTCTCTGTCTCTGTCTCTCTCTACACGAAGGGGAGGAAACGTGACGTGACATTCGGGACCCACGTTTCACGATGCCATTGGGGGACATCTGCGGGAGGTGGGTCCCAAAAAACATTGCCAGAAGTGGTATCCAATACACGTACTGTACCTCCATCCTCTGTTCATCCTCTCTCTCTCTCTCTCTCTCTCTCTCTCTCTTCACGGGGAAGTCTTTTTTTGTTAATTTAAGGATAACCTTAATATATATGTTAACTCATTTGCCAAAATTATTACATCTAATATAGTGTCTGCAGCTCCATTTTATCTCAAGAAGAATAAATAATTTTTGAAAAATTTTAAATAATCGCTCATTTCATTTTTAAAAGATTAATCAATAAGAAATATTTTCATTATCCATAATAATATTTTCGTAGACTTCATTTATTTTCATAAATAATAAAAGTTATTATTTTTAGAAAAATATTTTCTAAATCATTTTTTAAAATCGTATTGGCATAGCGATCAAAATCATGGTAATTTGTTTATTCGTAAGAAATATGAATTTGGAGTGCTGAGAACCGTAGGAAGACCTTACGTGACATTTGAAATTTTTCATGTTCGATGATAATATTAATGATACAAAATCAAGTATTTGCTAGCTTGGAGTTTTAGATGGCACATATGGAATTTCAAGTGAGTTGTTATTTTTGTGAGGTATGGAAGATGCGAATGATGATTTTCCGCAATCATAATTGCTCGAAGTACAATGCAGTAAGATTAAATTGTATGTTGATTGTATAGAGCAACAATGATTAACTTACCGTCTCAGTATTTGTTAGCGAGGACTAGTACGCTCTGAATTATGTGTTGGATGGTTTTCAAGTTTTAAAATTTACTAAAATGAGATTTTCCTAATATTTGTTATTTTTCACTAATAATTTTGGTGGGTTGAAAGTATTTTTCTAGTTTATTAGCATTTCAGAACGAAAAGTGATTCCCTAATTAGGTTCTGATAGCTTATAAAATATCTACTTTGCAATCATATATAAAAATCGACTGTCACTCTTTGATTTATACATCTTTCTCATTCTCCACCAAGTATTTTAACCTAATGTCATCATTACGTTTAACATTCGTAATTTAATCTTATCTCTTGGCAACTCTTCAGTACCCTTCAAATGCATTCCCCCTGGTCATGTAGTTCTATTCCCAAATTTCAAGTCTTCAACTTTTCTCTTTTAGTTTCACTCTCCAATTTTTCATGAAGGCAATGGTTCAACTCATGTATCGTTGGACCTTCTAATTTAATCTTTTTAAGAGGTACAAGGTGATTTTGTGGTTTTATTTTCTTTTATTAAACTAGTTTTGTTAAAAGATTGAGAATGGCTAATATCTATTCTTGATTATTTTACTAGAAAGTAACTACAACTTTGAGTTGTTCAAATATTTTTCCATGATAAGTACAACTCTAAAAGTTAAAGTTAGATTGATCTACTTAATACTTTTGACTTGATTATTTAATAGTTATTAATTTTGGTTTGACTTTGATATCCAACGTCTGAAAGTTTTGTTGATAGTATGTTGAATCATTGTATTCTTGTGACTTCAATAGATAAGTCTTTATATATCAAGGTTGTGATTAATTGATTTTCATAAGACTCAATGATATGTTAGGTGAAACTGTGAAAATGGTGAAATTAAACCCTAAAGGTATATATTTGTAATCCGACTAAGTTACCAATTTACTAGTTAAATGTTGTCAATTATTCACGGGATCAACTCTTTGAGTTGTTGATGTTCATGTGGTCAATTGTCTAAGTTGTTGACATTCACGTTGTCGATTATTTGGACTATTGATGTTCTTGTTATCGAATATATGAGTTGTCAGTCATAGACCATGTTGATTTCCATACGTATTAACTTATCTCTAAGTATATTATCATTGCTCGCATGAGAAATGAAAGGAGGTAGGCATGTCATTATCATTATCTGCATATGTGATCTTATAAAAGGCAAGGTAATTAAATTTCAATAATGATTTGCATGAAAAAAATGTTGTATACTGAATGTCAATTCTTGAATATGAATATTGATTTCGTTATTGATGAAAGGGAGATCATTTGATTATAATGTTATCATGTGCACTAATACCATATAATTATTTATGGAAAGCATTATGTTATATATTTCTATTACCCATATAATAGTGATGACGATATCCCATGTGTCGAGATTGTTAGGATTTATCATACAATCACAAAGAAAATAGAGAGCAAAAGCAAGAAAGATAATTTAAGACGCAAGGTTCTCCCCCAATTCATCCTTGAAATAGGGCTACATCTAGCCGAGGATTTTACTATAATTAATACGTCACACATCTCTATTACATCTCTCTATTACAAAAGAAAAAGAATTAGTAATTATTCATGAGTCAAAACCCAAACTACAAAAAAAAAAAAGAGCTCCAACTATAAAAGTCATTTAGCATCACTGAGCTTTGCCCTACACAGTTGATAGGGGGTATGAACTCTACCCCCACAGAGATGCCATATAAGTTGGGATGTCTTGGATGGAGATGTAGATGCCCCATGTATCAGGATGCTTGGTAAGTTAGGATGCTCTAGGAGTGTTTGGGATTAGATGAAGTAATAAATATTGCAGATATATGTGCATATATAAACGTATAGTCACACATGTCTATTAATGCTAAATGGTGGTAGTGTTGCTTCACAATATATTATGACGTCCTTCTGCAATGAAGTAGATAACCTTATGCAACAGTGTTCAACATTTTCATTAACATATTATGATACGAAGAATAGTGCATGTATTCATTCAATTGCTTCTTATAGCCATTTTGTACTCGTCTTAATTTATCAATGTATACCAAGTTGAGTGGTCAAATAATCTTCTACTTTAAATTTAGAGATTTCATTTACTAGACTTCGGCTTATCTCTTATTTTTCAAATTAATAAGGTTTGAAGTTCCTTTGTATTTTGATTGCAAATATCAAGACTTGTTAGTACCTAAATCAATGGTGTTTTACACTAGGTGTAGTTTGTAGTATGAATTAATGTAGGGATACTAGAGGGGATAGTTGCCTAATAATTTAATATTAATGAGGAGTTGGTTAAACCACTTAGGGGCTTCGATGGTCCTGTAATTTCGACAATAATGGCATACCAATGGATGAGGTCGTCAATCTGTAATTTAGTAGCATGACTTTGTATAAACGATTTTTTTTTTTTTTTTGTGTAGTAGTGTGGGGCAGTATCGATCAAGACCCGATTAGCTTTCCAGAGTTTATGTTGTATCCTGCTTCCTCTTGTACTTGTATTTATACTTGGAAGAGGGGAGACATTAGAAATATGCATTTGTACATTATTCCAAACTTGGCAAATTATGTTTCTCGTGCAATGTGACCCTTCTGTTTCTGCATGTCTAATAATAATAATTATGGTTTTAATAAAGGGTCTCGCACGTGACTCTATGGCAAAGGAGTATCGATTTCAACAATACTCAGCCATTTACACTAATCATGCTGTCCATCCCGACATCTTCATTGGCCTAAACACATTGTCAGCCAGGGTGCAATCATTGCTATCTTAAATTTCTGGTGATTATTTTCTTTTTCTTCAAAAATTTAAAAGGTGTTCGCCTTTTGTGCATTATTGCCATCCAGGGCATTTTGTTAATTTTATAGGGACAGGTAGCGAAGCATGTAATCATAACCCTAATAGTAGTGGAGATGCAATCTTTCAATCTGATATGCAGTTACCGTACCAACCAGTCTCGAAACAAAGAAAAAGCTCGAATACCCAAACATGCCAAAGTTTACTATTTAACCCAGGGTAAATTTTTTCCCAAACATGCAAAAGTTTACTATTTATCCTAGGGTTAATATCAAGTATACACAGAGTGTAAGTTTTTTTTGCACTAGTCCGTCGCCATTATAGTTTAAACCAACCTAACTATTCAACTTGACATCGATAAAGATGACTTGTAAAAATCACTAACAAAAAATTATATATAAACGTCGGACTTAACAAGAGTACTTGGACATTATCTAGAATGTGCACGGTCATCGAATGAATTTTTTTTTTTTTTTTGCATCAATGTGTGTGGCTTTCAATGTAGAATTTGCTAGAAACGTAAGGCGTCCTACCTATATCTATTTTATTAGACCAAAAACGTCATTTACGTGAGATTTCTAATGACAGCCCAAATCATGAACTAAATTAGTTTCTTTTATATTTTATATTATATACTATTTGCGATAACAAATTGATCTCCTCTTCGATCAAGGAACTTTTGACCATTAGTTCTTTTACCCTTGAAAATCTGAATGTTGTGTATAGAATGTTTGTACATTTAATGACAATACCATATATGCCGATTTTGCTGGAATACCATCTATTTTTCTGAAAAAGAGTTCCATGTTTCTGAACACGCACTAGCCTCTATCTATTCCTTGCACCAATAGATTATCGAATTTAGGGACAATTTGCCCCCAAATACTTTTTGCATATTCCCTCTCGCTTGCTAAGTAAACTAGTCTCCTAAGTTTGTGATTTTTTGTAGAGCTAAACTCACACACACACATATATATATAGTGATTGCGTCTATTGTTAAATTTCATCTCCAATAAGTAAATATTTATATGCGTATCTATGCTAAATTCTCGATTTGTCTCGCTTTTTGGATTTTCCACTATTTCTCTCACATCGAATTATAAAAATCTAAATAAAACCGCTACTCTTTCTTCTAATATATTCCATACTACCCATCAACACACATTCAATTAAATAACTCAAATTTTTTACCCAAAAAGTATTTCCTAAACTTCATATATATCCCCTCAACGATGATGGACTCGCGTAACGTGTGCTACAATGCTAGTACAGGATAGAGGCGAATCCAAACGCTTCGTTCTTATTGGTGTACTTAAACATTAAATCAACCCATTTAAACCTTTTTAAAAAGGTGATGGCAGCCCATCTTTTTATTAAATTAGTAAGTTTGCATAGTAGGACGGGCCCTCCATTCTTGAGTTTGTCCTTAATTAAGAAATTTCACAAAACTGTGATTGTTTAGCAATGTCCTTGTCTGGAAATCACGTAATCATCCCCATGAGATTACTTCTCTAGAATATGCTTAGTTCTACATCACTCCATTTCCCTTGGAGAGCATCTCATCTACCCTTTGAGGTAAATCCAAAAGAGAGATCACCAACGGAATTTTCAGATTTTTATTTTGTTTACAAATGAATGCCATGTGTCTTTTCATTAAAAAAATCTGTTCATTTGAATGGATTTTATTATATCCAACTGGATTTGGGGTACTCATTATGGTTAAGATAGTCCGCATAAATAATATGATACGCACTACGTTTTTAATTAAAAAAAATTGCACAACTTTTCTTTTTTGGAATTTTGGTTTAACATTGTGGTTGTCTCTGTCAAGAGAATATACCCTCCTATTAAAGAGGGAGAGTAAAAGGCAGTCATCAATGCGTAGAAGACTGCTTTAGACGCCATATTACCAATAATCTTATTGACATGATTGTTATCTCCAAAAGTTGTAAAATCTCAGGGAAACAAATCTTTGACCTGTATCAAAATGGCTTTCCTTTTTGGCGACCAGGTGTTGCTGTTTTCTTCTTTAACTCTCCTTTTTTTTTCTATTATTAAAATAGTTTATTTCAGTGCTATCCTTGTTTTTTTCATTTTATATCATATTCTATCAAATCTTATAAAAATAAAGAATTTAGTTTGTAGCACTTTAATCAAAGATGATTTTCCTTTTTATCTTTGTTCACGTCGTTGTGCATCGAAAGTTATCGTTCTAAGCCCTTTGGATCTTGCTTTATTACCCACTGAGCGTGAATCTCGCATAAATGCTGGAGAGAAATCGAGCAGTTGCATGAAGAAGTGAGAAAGAGAATTTTAAAGCGGACTTGAAAAGTATCATGGTCGAGCAAAATAGCACAGAAAACACATGAAGTTTTTAAAAAGGTTATCTTGTGTGGATTCATTTGAGGAGAGAATGATTTCTGCCGGGTCCTCATGCTAACTAAATCTGCTAACTAAATCTCCTCGGCGAATGGGGCGGTTTTTGAGTTTCGGAGACTATGGCTTTTCCGCTACTTTCGATGTTGTTAATCTATCACCATATCACGAACATCAGGAGCCCGACGAAGATGGCCTCGAGGGACGAATCCTCTTCAACCGAGGGAGAACGACACCGAGGATGTTTCAATTCCTTATTTGAAGACTTCAAGATATAGGGATAGTGTATATTTTTTGGTTCTGCTAGTTTATTTTGAATACTCTCAGCCTCGGGTTGCTTATCTAGACAAGGAATTTGATACTGTCGTATTCTTGGAGGTTTCTCAAAAGGGTACTAGATTCTTGGCTATAAAAATTCCCATTATGGCATACGGTTAGATTATTGAATAAAAGTTTCATTCTGGGGAATCTCCTTCTTTTCCCTCTGTCTCTTTAGTTGATTCTTAGGGTTCCCGAGCAATCAAGAAGAATTCGGTATCCTTTACCCAAAAAAAAAATTTCTTCACCCAAAAAAAAAAAAAAAGAAGAATTCGGTATCCTCGGATTGGCCTTCCAAAGAGGTAACTCGGTTAAGGGAAATCTAGATTATCTGCTCTCTTCTTTCCCATCATTTATAGTGGATGAATCAACCTTGTCGGGATTGGAAGACCCCTTTATTTAATTGTTGGTCCAAGATATGCAGAGTCATCTGGTATCGGAGCTATTATTTTATTTGGCATTCCATTCGGCATTGGTATTGCATTGGTGTTGCTTGAGGCTCTCCATTTGGCATGTGGACACTCAAAAGCCACACATTCTATCTTGCGCACCAAGATTTACGACCCTTAGGCCAGCCAAGTGCATTGAAGCTTCCTCATCAACTGAAGTTCTAAATACCAGAAACGAGGAATCGCCGTTAGGAAAGGAAAGGAAAGGAAAAAAGAAAAGAAAATCCCATCTCCAATGGATATAATACTGAAAAGAATTGTTGGTCGACGATAACGAACAATGATACTTTTAATGACCATGCAACTCATTTCGCACGAGTCGGACCGTCCAAAGGAGTTCTCCATTGGCTGTACAAGATGATGACGGTTTGACGGAGGATCTAATATGTGAATTAAATCACAAGGCTTAGCCCATTTGATGTGGGGCATTTGATTTCGCAAGCTCCCCCACATCAAGAGCCAGTACCTTGTTATTCTTGGCTTTTTATCTCCTAGCCGTAGTATTATCGTTCGATAAGTAATCCAATCCATTCCCGTACCTTGGCCATTTTGGAAGCTTGCCAAGAACCACACCTCATCCGAGTTCTTCGGTCTTGGTGATCACTTTTCACGGCATCCCCCATTTGATGTGGGGCATTTGATTTTGCAAGCTCCCCCACGTCAAGGGGCGGTACCTTTGTCATTATTCTCTCTTATCTCCTAGCCTCTTCTTTTTCGATAAGTAAACCCGTCCATTCCCGCTCCTTGGCCGTTCTGGAAGCTTGTCAAGAACCACGCCGCGTCCGAGTTCTTCGGTCTCAATGATCATTTTGGGCTCAGTCTATCCTTGGAACCACGCATTCTTCCAGAGAGACCGACCGGGTTGAATCTTCAAATGCTCTGGCGACCCTATGAAGGTGGATCTCATCCGCGAATAACTTCACCACGTCTCGCCTATCCAAAAACAAGATTCGGAACGTGGAGAAACTAGATTGGTTGCAGGTTTTGTTTCCACTAAAGTGTGAAAAAAGGTTAAGTCTTACCGAACAGAGCAGGTTGGGATGTGAAATAGTCCATGTCTTTATGCGGTACTAGAAACGAAATAGAGGTCATTGGCAGTGAGACCCACCGCACGTTGGCATCAGACGTGTGACCCAGAAACTGCGAGTGGCCGTTCGTTTGTGTGGCCCCGTCATTGATGACCCATGCGAGAAAAATGGGAGAGGAACTGCTCGGGCGTGGGGCACGTTCGAGTTTGACTTCGTACCATCCTTTGACCGACTTGACCACACTCCAATAATGTCGTATTCCTTCCATCCCCCTGGCCACTACATGACGATTGAACGAAGATTGAAAATGGATGATTATTCGACCAAACCCGCGAGAGCCTGATAGAAAAGGTTGCACCGAAAATCAATTGATACCTAGCTGAACCAGTCGATCAGAACTGATTTCGTGCAAGTCCTACTAATAGTGCCGTGCATCTACTGAGTGGAGCTTAGGGTTATTGATTGAAGGGTGAATGATGTAGAGAGGGCGATAAAACTGGTTCATAGGAATAGTATTAGGACCGTTGGTGTTAAAAGTTCTCGACTAGAATGGTTATATCTCCACAGAGCTTTAAAGACGAGGTTAACCTCTCATCTACAAACTAGTCCGGAGTTGATGCCACCCTTTTGATAAGGTCATAGCAAGGTGAAATCAATTGTTGTGCCTAAAATGTTTGACTGTCTCGCTTAATGGACTAGACGCTCAAACTATGTTAGGGTGGTACAATTTGATACAAGGATGCTATTCGTCGTATCGTTCTTAGGAACAACTACAGAAGAAAGGTTGGCACTGTATTCTTAGCTTACCAAGCGCTACATGAGCTATTTTGTAATCAAAGAAATGTTGGTCCATGATAAATGGTATCAGAACAAGATCCTTTGAATAGGTGGATGATTCAAGAAAAGCATGTGGTCTTCCCCATCTTATGAGAATGGGGAGCGACCTCTGGGTCCAAGGGGTCTTGGACAACTTGCGGCTTGTTTAGCTTCTAGGATGGGAAGGGGAGCACAAGAAGGAACCGAATTGCTCACTAAACAAGAATAACGTACTTGAATCAATTTGCAAATCTCAATAAAAGATTTGTTATCACGTTTCCAACAAGGGGAGAACCCTTCATTAATCTATTGAGGCTAGGAGGAGCTTAGTATGTGAAAAAAGGTGCTGCTAAAGGAAGCATGGTTGGCTAGGAACGCCACACTTATCAGGGAGTATAAGTGATTGGAGATTTGCGAATAGCTTTTGATTGGGGAAAACCACTAGTAAAGTGGAGCAGCCTGTTCTATTGGGTTAGCGTTGCCATTCATGTAAGTCTTAAGAGAGTGGTGTTGATGGTTAGGAGTAGAGAAGCGAGTGAACAACTCATGACAAGAATATTATGAAAATGAGGGAGGGAGAATATCACGGTTCGTGTTCTCTCATACTCATGTACCCTTATAAATGGAACCTAGGGTTATTGGATGAAAAGTGAGCGATGCAAAAAAGATGATATGTCTTATAGGCTATTTCACAGCCAAGGAACCGCCAAGAGCTAAAATCACTCTCATGATGAGATCGTGGCAAAGCTGAAATCAGTTATTTTGCCCAAAGCATTTTGTTATCTCGCTTGAGTCATTATAGGCTATTTCACAGCCAAGGAACCGCCGGCCCACGACACTAGCATAAGAAATGCTTCTCAATATTTGTTTCCCTGGTAGATTGGATAAAACCAAATCTTCTTCATGGTCCCCCTACATGTTCTGAAGAACTAATCCAAACTCCTGATGAAAAACTTTGGGTCATCTCACTTTCGCGTATCTTGTCTCTCGAGTCGGGGAGTGTCGCAAGATGAGCCAGCAGCGTACCTCTTTAGCAGTAATCTCGATGGATTGAACACCACCACCAAGATGATTTGTCATGGTCATGATACGAATCGTCAAGGAGAAACTCGAATCACGGCTTAAAGAAAAATCAGAACCAAAGCTCAGGCCACCATACAAGACCGGGTACTCGCATATGGATTGAGCACCACCACCAAGATGATTTGTCATGGTCATGATACGGATCGTCAACGAGAAACTCGCATCATGACTTTAAGAAGAATCAGAACCAAAGCTCGGGCAACTATACGAGACCGGGTACTCGCATATGCACATAAGGTTCACATCAACTAAGTAATGAAAGCAATATAATCATACCGATTAATTACACTGCAACCTCGGACTAAGTATAGGTACATAGTACCTACAGATGAGGGAGCACACCTACAAGACTAAGATCTGTTGAAACAGGTTTTTTTTTTTTGGTCGAATGTTGAAACAGAGGTTGACTACTACTTTCCTGATTACAAAATAAGAGGTTAGGCCACTATTCCTGATAAATGGCTCCAGTCTACAGGAAAACATCACACAAACAAATTAGTTTAATTCCAACTCAGCATCCAGCTGCTCTGAGGAAGTTGTCAAAAGGGCTTGCCGGAGGCAGTTTCATCGTCAAGCATCGATCCGGCAGCATTATGTCTCCTTGAAGAGGGGCGTCAGTGCCAGTAATCTTGTGCATACACGAAAAAAAGGTTACATGATGTGCAACAAAGACGAATATAAAGCTACAATCAGCAGCTTTGAGTTGTAACTACACATTAATGAGAAGATAACCATCGCAAAATGAACAGATAATAGAATGTAATGCCCACCTTCTTAATTGCTGCACGGCCATCTGTTGCTGGGAAAAAGTGATCTGCCGCTGATCTGGCACAGCTGTTTTCATGGGCCAACCAATTGGAAAGCTTCTTCCTCGGACCTGTGCCAAGCGCTTCACATTGACTAGCCATGGTATTATATGGGAGGGGCGATGTCGACACAGTCGTTCCAGCCACTTGACCAGCCACCTCAAGTGCCTAAGAATACATTCAGCAAATTATCCACAAGTATCACAATCAAAATTCACTAATTTCAGAGTCGTTATCAAGATTGAAAAGGGAGGCAATATGCATATATATGCCAATATATATGTTCGGAAGTGACTGGGGGGCAATAGATCACCGTTTCTAGGAGCTTCCCAATACCGATGACATCAGAAAAAGATGGAGTTGGCGGCATCCTGCTCATAGCAACAGATGCTTCACTCATTGCGTCATCCTCAACAGACGAATTAGTTGAAAACTCCTGCAACATAAAATGTTGGGACAGCTTCAGCAAGCGAATAGTCTCATATCAAATTCACATTTTCAGTTACGCCATCACATTCTCAATGCATGCACTGCATTAATTAAACTGCACGTATAAAGCTAATCTACAACAATAAACTCAGAATACAATCGAAGTTCAACAGCAAGAACATAACTGTGTGATGAAGTGCATACCTCATCAAATGATAGTGACTTTTTGGAGTGGACAACAATTTGATTACTGTCCAAATCAAGTATTAATTGAGGACCAAAAACAAATGTATCTTCTGGTTTATATTCCTCTGATAGCTGCTTCGCCAAATCTTCTCCATCGACCTTATTGGACAAAATTCATAACAATGAGAGAGAGAGAGAGAGAGAGAGAGAGAGAGAGAGAGAGAGAGAGCATACGAGCTCCAAAACATCAAATAGCGAAGCATACCTCAGTAATATTAGAGAGACTTTGGATCAAGATATTCAGGAGGACCTTGTCAGATTCACACATTTGGCTTCTCAAGTGGAGGAGCAAAGATGAGGCATTTTGATTATCCAAAGCAGATCCATACTCTCTAACATCAGCCTGAGGCCTAACGAATAATTGCAAGTCCTCGCTAATGCCCAAATATGGATCCATCTGAATTTCAGAGAAGATAAATATAAGCAAACATTATTTCACCACAAGACGCTATTAGCAACTTAAAGGAAAAGGAATGCACTCCTGCATGTGAACATAACTGTTGAGATATAGAACTCACGTTTGATGGATCAACCGATTTGAGCAAATCAATAAGATCATGGATCTGATATATCTTGGCAGCAAACATCAACATACTAGTCGCTAGGGTAAAAATAGATCTGCGGCATGCTGGGAACAACATTCCTACAAGAGATATTCAATAGCATTCAAGGACCCTTCCACAAAATTTACAAAGGCAGTCCACAGAAACTCACACAGACGTACCATTATTAGCATCCAGGGATATAATCCGTAGTGACAGGGGAAGATGGAAGAAGCGAATTACAAGGTTTTTACTAAGGTTCTGCAAAAGTTTGAACCAAGGAGCAGTAAGAAAACAGCACAGAGAAGATTTGAGTCGACTTGTGTGGGATAGGTACTTATTTCAGGCCATGAAGATGATGACATCAACTTTTCTCATTCACCAGTTATCAAACAAGTTAATGTAGAAAGAGCAAGCAACACCGAGCCTTCTCAGAGATATTAGTGCTTATGTACCATCAAAGACTACAATTTAGCTAGAAGTCTCACCGTCAAACGTGAAGAAAGAAGGGTCAGGAAGAAGGAGTGAGCTATAGCTTCAAAGTTTGAAGGCAAATTATCTGGAAGGTTAGCTTGTATCCAAAGTGCTGATAGCAACTGGCCAATCTGATCTTCACTAAACTTTAGTATATAGGGCTCCTGTAATGCATAGAAACTTACATCGATAATTGAATATTTTCAAGTATACAGACTGCGTGTTATTGACCAGATTTTCCACTCAAGAACTTATTTACCACATCAGATAAGCCTGCAGTTCCAGCTGCTTTTTCCATGATAGAAATCTTGCAAAAGTTGGGGGAATTCTTGCGAGCAAACCCCTGCTTTCCCTCTTCAATACTAATCTCCATCCCCTTGAAATCATCTTGAAGAGCATGCCCCTGCTTCTCTGGTGCAGCACCATTCTTTTCTCTCCTAAGCTTTTCAAGACGAGCAGTAATTGAAGCAAGCGCAGATGCAGTACTAGACTCCCATCTTCTTGAATCATAAGGACAGTTAGCTCGTACAGAAGACACTTCGTGTCTGGGGCGGCTAGAATTTGGAACCAGAAGGATAGATAATATTTGGTGTCCTCTCACTCGCACTTCAACATCTGGATGTAACATTACATGCAGAAGTTGAACAAGAAGTGCCTCAGGGAACACCTAGATGCCAGTGGATAGAAATCCTTAGCCATTGTAAATGTCAACAACAAACATGGAAAGGCCCCGAAAAGAAAAAAGATAGCATTCATATAAGGAACATAATCAAAATGTCAAAATTTCTGTGGATATCCATGTGAATGTATCTTAAAATGATATATCAATTTCCTTCCTGCCAAATTCTGAAAGAGAAGAAACAAAGGAAGAAAGCAAATAATTCCCTCTGAGAACATTTTATCATACAGATGGAATGTCCAGAATTCAAAATGCAACAAGTCTATCTGGAGATTCCAAAGGAACTTGGAATTTGTCTAACAGTTTTGCATTCTCTCACCTGTCGATGGGGTGAAGAGACTGATACTAATGCTATCATATGAGCCAGTATCATTGACGATCCCATAGTTGCCCTAGCAACAGCTCCAGCAGTGGGCATCTTCTCAAGGGTTATAGCCATCAGGTCAAATAGTGGTTGTGCATCACAAACCTAACATATATATGTCAGTTAACACAGAGAGAACCAAACAAAGAAAGCAGCAACCACAGTGGCGAAGGCAGATTATTTTACCCCCTTGGCAATCTCTACTAAGCAATCTTCAATGGCATTCTGAAGTGAATAATTCAAATTCAACTCTTCTTCTCCCACTGCTTCGACCGTCGCTTGAAGGCTTTTCCTCAAATGCCTGCACAGATCACTTACAGATCCAATTTCAGTCACCGCAGAACTGATTCTGATTTGCCTAGCCAAACCAGTAGCAACTCGGATAACACAGGATTTGAGCTGGAGATCATGAAGAATATTTTTGTGGTCCAGGTGACGAATAACTGATGCCAAGATTAACTGCTGATTCCCTGGAGAGTTCAGAGAGAAGAAAATTGAACCAAGAATGCAATGGCAATAGAATTAAAACATACACAGACAGGAATGCTGCCAGTACTCAGACCACTTGTCACATCAGTGCTTACAAATATGTAAGCACAGAAGAGACCACAGGTAAAATCCAAAAGATGATAGCTACCTGAACTCTCCAATTTGTAACTCATATCAGACAAAACGATTGAGGACAACCCATCTCGAGGAACCCAGTGATGGCCAGAATCAAAGTACGCAAGCATTGGGTCCATCACCCTTCGCATAGTCATAATACTCTCTTTGGCCAGATCAGCGATTCTCTGGATACAGATTTGAGCCCATACCTTCGGTGTCTCAAGCTCCTCTCTGTCTCACAGAAAGCCAAAAAAAAAAAAAAAAACAGGTAATAATTAGTTCATTAAGTTTATATCATTAACACGATTACAACTTCCATGCTCGGAAAACATAACAGGTTATTGAACACAGATTTACTTTGTTAGAAGTGAAGGATCTTTAATCACAGGCCGCGGCCTCAAGATGATGCAGTTAGGACTACTCTCTGCTGCAGTTCTGCCTTCAGATCTTACAACTTCATCAACCCAATTGTGAAGTGATCCACTTCTTTCATCTTCTTCTTCGTTACACATATCAGGCTCATAGTTATCTAAAGTGACTTGGACAATCTGCAATTAGAACACAATGCATACGGTCAACAGCCATTAATACCATCTCAAATAGTAAACCAATGCAATGGTTAAATGGAAACATGACATCAAATTAAAGATATTTCTGCAATAAATCACTCACACAACTGAGGAGCATCTGTGTCTCAAAAATTATAGATTCTTATGTTCTAGAATACAAAAAGTGATGACACACCTCATCAAATCCATCAAACATGCTTGAAAATTCAACCATGAACCAAACCTGTCAGAAGAAAAGTAATCAGCAAAGTCCACTCCAACAGATAAAAAGCCAAACAAACAAGTTCAGATTCAGAATACCTGTGAAAAGAGAGATGGTCTAGAAATGCAAGAAATACAGCAATTAAATATAGGAAAAGAAAATCACCATGGCAGAAAGACATTGCAAGCTTGAAGCCCTCAGAGCACACCATTGGTGGCCTTCCCCACTCTTTTGTGCCAGTAAACATACTTTATGTACAAACTTCTCGATGTTATGAGCATAAGTTGAATCCGACTGCATTGAAGAACACAACATGGAGGAAACAGGACAATAAGAAAAGAATAAAATTCTCCCTTACAGCCAGGATAATTTCCATCAAACAAAGTGGTAATCAAAATAAGAAAACAAGAAGGAAATAGCATACTTCACATCTTATGAGGAGTTTGTACAAGAAAAACAAGCATCATTATCATCCACGAACCATCCCACAAAATGTCAGAAAGCAATCAGCTACCACAATACTAGCGAGCATCATCGACAATATATCATTCTATCTTTTCACAGCATCTAATTGAAGTTAATATATTAGAAACAAATCTAAAAACTCTAGTGACACAATACCCTCAGGACTTTGGTTCTTCCTAGTCAAGAGAAAAGTGGGTCAACAAGTACACAAACTTAGAATGCCTAAAATAGAAGATAGAATGAGCTCCAAATTCAATATGTGTAAAATTAGCAGATTATTTGAACATAGAAACCACAAAAAGAGAATCTTGCTTAACACAAACGTGTAAATGCCTTCCCTACTGTCATACTTTCAAAGCGCCCAACAAATTAAACACCTCATACTTAATCTTATCCCATTCATCTAGCAAGATGGGAAGAACTTTGGTTACTAAAGGATCAGGACTAGACCATAGTTTACCTGGCTGTAGATGAATTTGGTCAAGGTTTGGCAACCAAGTATCTGCAGAGAATCTTGCTTGCCATTATCCAAAAGCTCGCTAACAACAGTCAACAAACTAACAGCAAAATATACCCTGCCAAGTGCAAATTATTAAAGTTGATGCATCGCTTATTAAAATGAGCACGTCCAGCACTTTATGGTTGAAACATGAGATGCCAAGTCTATCAGAACGATTGCAATGTCCCTTCTACTCCAGGTTCAACACAATCTTTCTCATATTTAAAAAAAAAAAAAAGAGAGAGAGCAAATTGCATTTAGCACACTAGAATGCCATCTGTGCAATGAAAGCCACAAAATGATCTGAATTGATGATTTATGAATTGGTGAGGGAAAGAATGGACAGTCACTTACATCTGCTCCTTGCACATGGACAGTAATTTGTTATAGGCCTCGACGGCAATATTTATGAACTTGATGTGCTCGCTTCGAAGCTCTTTGTAGCACCTTTCTTCGAGATACTTGACAATCTACAGTTGATAAACATTTCCAGGGAGATTCAGAATTTAGAAAGCCATATCCCATATAAGAGCAGAAGTGACCAACGACGCATAAGAAGTTCAACAAGAGCACCACCTTTGGAATTCGAAAAGGATTTTTTGCAGCATATTCACATAATTTGCCAATTTTCCTATCATTGGGTGAACCATCCTGTGATACAAATTAGTAAAGTTACCGATTGAAACAATTAATCTGCCCACATATAAAGGTCGGGGCACAATGCCATGAAACTTCGTAGGGGTTAGGACGCTCACAGGGGATTTAGGGAAAATGTCAGCAAGAAGTTTCTTGTATCTCTTGACGGGTTGACGTGATCTTGACCTCATAGCAGGGCAGCACACACACATGCTTCCACATGCTGGGAAGATCTTCCTGGAAATGAAACCCATCTCCTGAAAAAGTTTCAGACATTTTATTTGCGTCCAGGGACCAAACAAAGCTCAGGGATCAAAGAGTGCTCGCAAAAAGACAACATCCTAACCAGAAATAGATAGAAAGAAACACCCAAAAGCCAACGTACGCTACAGTTGGAGCAAAGAACAAACATACAAGCAAAAGTAAATATCGTAAATTGAATCTCTAAAAACCGGAGCTTGAAGGAAACGACAGTGGAAGGATCACCAATAAAGACCGCAAATCTTACTATAAATAGCAGCATTCATTCGTAGACACCGGAGGAGCAACAAAGACCTCTTTTTTCAGAAACATTGGGGTAAAAAACCGAAGTACCTACTCATATCAAAGATCTGCAGATTCCGCACAACGAAAGTCGAAACACACCGTGTAGAGCCCAAAATACAGTAGGCACGATCGCAGCAAACTATCGCAAGGTTCAAAAACAACTCGGGAACGCTTCAAGTAAGCACATTTCGACGACGACACGAGCAGCAAAAGAACATAACACCAACCAACCACGTCAAAAAATGTTCACGGACAAAGCAGCAAAAGAGAGAGTCACGCAAGCAATGTCTCGAACACCCAGAAGCCCAAAGCTCAACAGAAACACGCAAGAAAGAGAGAGAAGAGAGATGGAGAGCAAAAGGCAACGATCAAACGAACAAATGGGCACATAACGCCCAGCGAGAATAACAGAAACGGAGACACCATCGAGAAAAAGGACGCACCTTTACCCCTGCAGAGACAGATCCGGGAAGGAGCTGGACCTCCCGCAGGGTCCTGAGAAGCAAGAAGGGCCGATTCCGCGAAGTGGGTGTAACGAGAAAGTGGAAGAAAGAAAGAAAGAGGGCGTAGGTGACGAGCACAGTGGCACAGAGAGAGAGAGAGAGAAGGCGGGTGAGTTTGAGACAAAATTAAAAGGGCGACATTAACATGGGAGGAGAGTCTAGTAGAGAGTGCCTAGGGAGGCACGTGATGTCTGTCAGTTTTTCAGCAGAGAGAGAGGGAGAGCTTTGCCTTTGCCTTTGCTAATGTCCCGTCAGAACTTTGGAAGACTAAAGCCCCAGCCTTTCTGGGTCAAAAACACGAATTAATAAAGAAAAGAGAACATAGGCCCTTTTGGTGCCTAAATGTCGATGGAATCTGAAAAATCACGACAAGATTTGCATAATCAAGGTCACGTTCCGACTGAGGAATGACACCTCAAATGATGATGATACGGAGCCCCACCGCAACCCATGTTCTTTCTCTCCCTTCGCCCGCTTTCAAATTGACAGCAGGCCTTTGAACCAAATCAGCGCGCCATTTGTTCTTTGGCACTATCCTGCAGCAGTGAATTCAACCCTGCCAAAACGTTCTTTAATTTGAAAAAAAGAAAGGGTCGTCTGACAAGCAAGAGCTCAATTAATGCCCAAAAGCAGGGGACTTTTCGAAAGGATTGAAGAAAGAAAGCGCGACCGCGAGATGCTTTGCTGCGGTATGAGGAAAGGACTGTTCATACCAGAAAAAGCCTTCTTGACGTTTGAATGATGAAAAGAAGGGAGGAGGGGCTTTCGTCTCTCGTATCAGTCGGTTTTCTTGTTTCAGAAATGATGGGCTGTAGATGAGCAGCTCAACTTGAGTAGGATCCAAGTAATGTAATTTAAATAAAAGGGGGGAACTTTTCAAGTCCTTTTCCAAAGTGTGCCTTTTAAGTTTCTAACTAGCAATTTGCAGGTGAGATTTGTCATAATCCGATCCGATGAATTCGTCGTTTCATTGATTGCACCGGCCTGTTCATCACTACACCATCCTCCGGAAGGAAAACCTGCCTTCTTGGTTTGGTACCCACCAAATTTAATTCATTGTCTTGCCAACTTCAGTCGATGATTTCAATGCCTAACCCAACGTCATAATCGCCCTTTTGGAAATGTCCCCACCGAAGGTCCTTCGGCTCACGTCGGAATCAGATTACTTCAAACGCGGAAGCTTCGTTGTTTCCAGGTATCGAGGCCATCCTTAAAACGGAAAGTCTTGCATTCATTTGGGTACGATTCCAAAGATGAACGGAACGAGACTAATGCTTGAAAGAGAATGCCATTGCTGCTAGCAATTCTGGGTTGGGAATGGCTAGAAAGTTTCATGTCTTGCCAACGCTACTATTATTGAGTTGTTTTGATCAAGGCCAACATTGCACAGGGCCCAATGGTCTAGTGGCATCCCCCCTTACACATTGCAAGAAGCAACTTTCCTCGCTGCGTGACATAACTTGGAACCTTTTTTTTATCAAAGAAAAATTTCATTTATGTATAGGGATATACAATAGAGATACAGAGTGCAGATGCAAATCAAGGTAAATCTCGGACAAATCCAAAATAAAATGAGCTCTAAATAAAAAGATGAATCATCAAAACAAAATTAAGACCACATGCTTAAAAAGTAGATCTATGACTTATTCAAACCAAAATTGATGGCCAATCACGGAATCCGTTTTTAATAATGGGCACGCGTCAAGATTTCTATATGTTGCTATGGCTTTACTTTTCAACAGTACGCTCCTAACTCCTAGGTTCAGTGTCCCAAACATCGTCACCATTCAAAGTAACAAGGTTGAATGTGTATGGATCTGACATCTTGAGAGTTTGTACAACTAAATGACTAACACAGCATGTCAGCGTATTCGGCCAAGTAAATGACTATCAAACGTGTCACCATATTGAGTTAACTAAACGACCATCGAAATGTCGCAATATCGAGTTTCAATACAACATGATATGAACATATGTTAACCGGCATATCCAATACAAAACATAAAACCATGTTTATGCACGATGATTTATATGAACACTTTTGAGACAATATGAGTAATTTCACTTCGCTTCAATCTAAAGCGCATCATTAAGAATGCATTTCATTCCGTTGAATTTCTTATATCTGAAATTAGCTTTGTATTTTAACACTCGTTCTCTTTGACACAATGTTGTTTCTATAGACTTTGGAAGATAAAAAAAAATTCCTAAATACGAGTACTAAACACATTAAAATTATCTAATTATGTCACGTTGATATATTGACCCCTCAGCTCAAACGCGTTGATTCGTGTCTAAATAAGATTAAACGTGCGGTACCCGTTTGCCGCACGAAATCACAGACGCTTGGTGCAAACCTATTTAATTACGCATCGGATTATATTAACGGATCGTGCGAGGAATTTTCATTCCTAATTTATCCCTCTCGGGCCCCGATGGCAGATTCAGAAGAATTATCAAATAGTCAGGGCAGATTCAGAAGAATTATCAAATAGTCAAATGCGTCCGCATGTGTGAAGAATAAATTACCCGCCGGCATACTGGCATTTCCAGAACAGGAGCTCAATACCACCTGCACCTGCACCCAATGCATGTTGGCCCAGTTTCAAATTGTAACGTCAGACGAGGCGATTTGCGATTTCCTAGGCGAGCTCCTCCTGAGAAATCGCCTCATCCGACGGCCCATGCGAACCGGGGTTCGCTTGCACCTCAAGCACACAAGATGACGTTCCCCCGAAAATAGTCACGATCGTTTCCTTTTTATAATCCCGGCCTGCTAGTGGGAGACAATCGAGACGCGATAAAGAAATTGACATGAACAGCGATGGATAGGGGGAGCCTTTCTTCTATATTCAATGCCTAATCCCTTTTTCGATTGCAACTTTAATTAAGAAACACCGGTAACTAAAGTTTTCGTAATCCCACGACCCACGAGCTTGGCACCTGACTTCGATAGGGACCTCGCAGAAAGGGGGAGAAAGTCTAATCGTCGACCAGGATTTTCAATGGCCATTAATGTCGGAAGCTCGGAGATGGTTCTTGAGCCCTTTGGACCACCCCCCCACTTCGAATATGACCATTCCATAAGACTTGGGTCATGTAGAGCCGCCCGCTATAATCATTGATATGATGCATCGAGATCCGAAAGGGTCTTTCGAGAAACTCTCCAGCTAGAGGTGGACCTGTGACAGAGTGAGCGAGCCCATCATCCTCGTGGATTTATGATGGGCACCTCGACCCCAAATTAAGGTTCTCGCTAGAAAAAAAATGATGGAAATGGCTGCTCCTTCGATTAGGGGTGAGCATAGAGGACTGCCCAAACCGGAAGTCATTTGGACTAGACCGTATTGGCCGGTTCTCGGCAGTTCCAAGAGATGCCAAATTAGTCTAGTTCCCGATTTTAGGGTGGGAATTGGACTGGACCGATTATATCTCTTCCGATCCCAAAAGCTTTATGGCAAATGCTATCAAGCTATGCACACCAAAGTCCCGAGAACAATGAGGAAGGGGAAAGATGATCACTGGGCCTGGAGAAACAGAGCAGTGCCGGCCTTGCACGGCATAGGGTAAATTTTACCTGGTAATGTCTATGCCTAACGCAGAGCCTTTTCCATCCAGTAAAAGCCATGGCTATCGATCTTTTCCCACATCCTCCACACTGTGAACCGGCGATACTTCTGGAGAGGTAGGAGATTGCCCTCCCTCTCCATATGCATGCGCATCTTGCGAGCAGCTTTGGCTTGATAGGAATTCACAAGGTGCTTTTTGCGAATGTTTTCGCACTGCAATAGCAGAACAAGAATTCCTCTGATTCCATCGTATTGCTCGGGAACAGGATCAAATTGGGTCCCAAGATTAAGCAGTCCAATTCCTAGTTCTAGAAATTGGGAACCGAGTCTCGGTTCTTGGATGGGCCCAAATCGGATTGGGAATCGATCGCCTTATTTTTTACTTTTTACGATCGAAGCAAATGACAGAGTAGACGTCCGTGGCATTATTGAGACATGGGATGCTAGGTTGGGCCATGCACGCGAATTCGACCCATGGGTCGAGCTTGCCCGGCCCACTAAAGGAAGCCCATTGGGCCCGAACAATCCCCTACCTTCTAGGCTTTTGTCCCAGTCTTGCCAACTCATTCATTTGCCCCGACCCTACCCAATGTCCTATAATGGCTGTCTGAACAGAGAGAGACAGAGAGAGAGAGAGAGAGAGAGAGAGAGAGAGAGAGACTCTCTCTCAAGCCAATTGCATGCCAAAACAGCACGAACAAGTTCAGTATTGATATTGATGCATCGCTATTCAAGCATCAGACCAGATTAAACATTTATGGTGCGAAAGCGAAAGCAAGGACGATGCTCCGAGGCTCTTTTTTTTTTCGTTCTCATCACAGGTACAATAATGAAACATTTGGGAGCTCGTACATGGATAAGAGATCCTTTCTCTCGTGTTCCCTCCTCCCATCTCTTCTGTCGGCTTCCTCCCTCCCGGATCTCGACTTGAAATGATCGTCCCTAATAAATTAGCAAAGAGGTCAAACTCAATTTTAGTATCCCAACTCATATTCAATCATATCCGCCATTGTTCGACTTGTTCGATCGAATCCCTCCCATCTATTGGCGACATCATCTCACCGAACGTGCCTCAAATTGAACTGCTAACCGAAAGTCCAGAACTCCAACGCTATATCCCTTGTGAAGTCTGATGGGGTCGTATGAAATCGGGAACAGGGGAAATCTGAATTCTACTGTTGATAATAATATCTCGGTTTGTAATGAATTTGGGAACAGGGGCATCTGATCGAGCGAAGTGAGGTGACTGACCGAGTGGTCGAGTCGGAAAGGGGTACGTGGACGACACGGACAGACGGACAGAGACAGACCGACAGAGAGGGAGAGAGAGAGAGAGAGAGAGAGAGAGAGAGACAGCGACCCGTTTTGACAAGTGTGACGGGTGACAATGGAAAGACCCCTCTCTCTCCCCATTTCACCTCACTTCAATCTCAATGACAAGTGAGACTGTGACGCCTGCGCAGAGAGAGAGAGAGAGAGAGATGGGGCTATTACTCGGAGACAGGACAGCATCCCGCGAAATGCACGGGAGCTATTTCTCTGATCCCCTCCCCCACCACCCATCCCCCACCGCCCGTACTCTGCCCCCACCCATCTAATCATCTCCCAACCGAACCCCCCCTTTCTCTCGCGCGCTCTGTTTCTCCATTTTTCGTTCCGTTTTGGCTTTTGTTTTCACGGGAGAACAGGGAAAAGAAAAGAAAAAGGAAAAGAACGCGAGATGATGCGAGCATTCGCGTATGATGACATCCCTTCTCATGGTTTCTAAAGATCAATCAATCTGAGAAGCGTCCGCCCATTGTGATGATAATGGAAGGATAATGGTCGTCTTGTTATTCACATGGGTTTCTTGATATACGGTCATGGTTGACGGCAGGAGGCCTAGCAATGATGTCAGTCGATCACCCTCCACGTCCCCTGTCCAGTTCTTGGGTGGCCATCTACAGTTTGACAAACATAAGTGGAAGTTTTTAATGCATCACCAGATTCTCTCTCTCTCTCTCTCTCTCTCTCTTCCTTGATCTTATTTGGAATTTTGACAAAAAAAGAGATTGCATTCAAGAACTACATAGGCACAAACAGAGGGAAAGACTTGGAGATTACACTTTGGCATACGGTACTTAATGAGCAGCAGACGTAGAGCGTGCTCCATTTTCCTCTCTACATACGTATTATGGAGTGTTGGTTTTTATTGCTAAAAGCTTTAACTAATGACCGCTAGCCGGTCCTCCCAACGTCAGAACCACGCCTTGAAGATCGCTCCCCTGCCTCGGTTCCTTGTTCAAAAGAGGAGAGGCTCTAACGACCTGAAGCGGCCTCGTCCCTTGCGCTTGCTGAGCATGTCTTGTGGGTTCGGAGCGGCCCGAGTTTTGCAGAGGGTGGGCGAGGGGAATTTGAGTAGGGCGTGGAGGGTTTTGAGCAAGAACCGCACCTCTGGACATGATGCTCGGTGCCTGAGTCATAAAGATACATAGACTAGTGAAAACTATGATGCTGAGTCAACAAATATACAATGTGATGTTAGATTTACGACGCTTACTGGTGCAAATAAGACTCCTCTGAATGTCTTTCCATTAACACTCGCGGTTACTAAGAAGCCTGAATCAAACGCTCCATCAACTTTTCCACGAACATCAGCTCCAATCTGCCCAAAAGAATTGAAAATGACGGCATTAGAGCAAAACTTGTAAGACGACTGTATCTAAAGAAAGGGCAATAGGTTCCAGTTCTAAATTATTGCAAGAGACAAGTAGAAGCGACTACTTACCATATTTTGAACAGGCGCCAAACCGCTTGTCTGTTCTGGTCGGTAATGCAATCCTTGTCGATAATTGTGAGTAACGTGAATTGATGGTTCGTGTCTAGTGACGACTTGTGGCCCACCTAGAATGAGATCTGGTGGACTTCCTTGACTGTCGATTATGAGTGTCTTCGGGCAGCTAAGAACATTGCCATCAGGTTGGCCATCGCTATGAATCTGATTGAAGTTCTTAAGAAAATGATATTCTTGAGATCCTCTGACTGTATCGGTGGCTTTCAAAACTTGAGTTTGCTCTTGATCAGACTGCGATGGGGAAGAATGCTGAGACAGCGAGAGGGAATGCTCTTCTTGCTCTGATTCTACCTCCAAGACCCTTGAATTGGCAGTTCTTTCCCGCTTTAGGCGAAAAGCATCTAATAAATAAAATCTTTTCAAAAAATATTCATAAATTAACAAAAGTTGATGAGGTTTACGATAGAGCACCAACCTGGACTGAAACAAACAGATTCCTTGAATTCTGCTCCAGCTGCCAAAGTTCCTCTGCTGAAAATTTCTTTGCCATCGTAAAAGGCGTCGTGCTGCACCACAAGAAATGCGACCAAGTATGAATGGCGGAGAAAGCAAAGACAATCTGATGTATTAATAGTCAGCACTTTCTCATTAACTCACCATGCTACCGGTTCCTCTTGGCCGTCTTCTGTTCTTTTTGTTCCATTGCTCCGACAAGATGCTACACAAAGGGTTGTTCTGATGGGATTTAGGATGTTCTTCTTCAAGCTGCAAGATCAATAGCTCATTGAGCGGACGCTCATCCTCTCCACATCTGCAAATTGGGATCACTGAATAAGAATATCTGCTTTTACACAGAACAGAGAAGAAAAGGCGAAGATAAACAGAAGGATGTGAAGAACATTGAGGGAGGTTCTTACCCGCCGTAGATGGCAATGTCAGTTCCTAGAGCAACAGCAGTATGTGAGAATCTGCCCCGAGGTTGTTGGCCATGTGCACCAAGCCGCGTCCACAGATGATTGACCATGTCAAACACCCAGATGTCATTATAATAATGCTTGTCTCCGACCCCTCCAAGGACATAGATCTGCACCTCATTTCACAAGGAGCTTTCAGTTCTAATTCGCAATTGGTTGTGTCGATGCTGATACATCGGACTCAACAATGAGAGTTGGAGTACTAAGAGCACTTAATGCATTCAGCTAGGATCGCTAATAGTTATGCTTGCTAGCTTGAGATGGTTGCACAAGTTACCTTGGTTCCAATGCTCACAGCACCGTGACCAGCTCTGACCCCGGGTGAAAATCCTTGAACAGTCAACTGTAAAGCAAATGAAACGAGCCTAAGCAACATTCTTATCGACCCAAAACTCCATGACAAGCACGGGGTTTTATTTTCCCCTTTCATACCTTTGACCAGGTCATTGTGTCCGTATCAAGTACATCAACATCGCCAAGATACCGATTGCCACAATCACCACCATACACCACTAATTTGTTTTCCATGGCAACAGCGCTGTGACTGTCCCTAGGGACAGGAATCTCGCCTTTTACCTCAGGAGACATCCACCTCATCGTCTCTAGGTCCAGAATATGCGAGTCGTTCAAGTAGTTCGCTTCGCCTTGGCCACTACCCCCAAAAATGACCATCTTATCGTTCCCGATAAGTGTGGCAGAGTGACTTTCGCGAGGACATGGTGGTTTCCCTCTGAAGTTCGGCTGAGTCCACTCTTTGGACCTGAGATCCAGTACATGAAGGTCATTAACCTTTCTAGAGCCGTTGGTGCCCCCAAACACAACCATCCTGTGCCCCACAAGAACAGCACTGTGACTGTCCCTCGGGCCAGGTCCTTGGCCGGTGGTCGCAAGAGTTCTCCAAACCATACTGTCAAGATTAAGAACAAGCACGTCGCCAAAATGCAAACCACCGCAGCATCCCTGAAAATGGATTGCAAAAAATTTTACTCATCTTCTCATATTGAATTTTTTTCCCAAAAAGCACCTGAAAGTTGAAATTGTCGAACTACGACTTCCGATGCATTCCAATTTTAAACTGTTCACCGACTTTTAAAGTGTAGATAACGAAATAGGGATTAACGGGAAGCAAAAGAAAGTTCTACAAATAATCGTTCCGACCTTTGCGCATATTCACCGTGTTTTCGCTAATCCTTGACTCTTTCTTTTCTTCTATCCTAAATCTATTGCACTTTAAATCATGTAAACAGTTACACAAACTCAGTTTATGAGAATAAAAGAAGCTTCAGTTCGAGATGGACACTCCTGCAGAAAGCAACTCAGATCAAAGTCATGACGGTCACACCAGGAAAAAGATGTGATCTGGAAGATGGATTATAAGGGCCTCCCTTTTAAGTGCGCATAGCCTATTTTGCAGGAAGGCATATATAAGCCCAGTTTAATTATGCAGGTTAAGAGAATATGAGGGAGAAGAAGATAGCAGAGAAAGCCATGTACATGCAAACGCAGAGATTTCTGGAACAAAAAAAAATCCAGACTGAACAATATTACTAAATTAAGAAAGGAGGGATAATAATTGTCATCCTGCCTTGTAATTTCCCTCCTAAATGGAGAAAAAAACGGTGCAGAACAGAAGGAAAAGCCAGAAATCTTTCATCATGAAACAGAAATTCAAAGTGGCAGAGATCTAAAAACAGCAGAGAAAGTAACCTTGTCGTTTGTCAAAGATAACACATAGCCCATAAAACCAAAAAGCAAATTTCTTGCTCATTTACAAAGATAAAAAAAAAAAAAGGAAAAAAAAGGATTACATGTTACAGCTAAATATAATTCTCAGAGGCAACGCTGCATGTTCAGACCACTCAGAAAGAACAGATTCATGAGATAGCTGATCTTGTATGTTAGATATTCAGAAGCACAAAAATTAAGACCACCTGAAATTCAAGAGACTCTCGTAGATACATACCCCAAAAATGTAAAGATGCCCTTGAGAAAAACAAGCAGTGTGTCCCCATCTCTCAGGAGGATTGAATCCCACGACCTTTGGATAGAGCCACATTGCCTTCTTCTTTGCACTCTCACCTCCTCCACACCACATTCTCTCTCTCTCTCTCTCTCACTCTGTCCCTGAGCTGAGCAGAGCTGACCTTTTTAGCTTCCACTCAACTCAAGCACAGAGCGTTCACATGGAAGTAGAAGCAGAGGGGGGAGAGAGAGAGTAGAGAGAGAAAAAAGCAAGAGTGTCAAAAGGAGGACATGAACCAGCCAAGTGACATATCAACTATCAATGTCAATAGACATGAAAAGATGGGCGCTTTCAAGTCCAAATCACTGTGTCAACCAACATCAACAGAAATTCTGTGGTGAAAAGAACATATTTTCCCTACTACCCATCTTCATGAAACAAAGGACTAGCACACTAAAGTAAAAGTTATAGGCAAATGTAGCTAGCTGGATAGGCTCAAGCCGTTCTACCGCCTAATTTTTAATAAAGAAGACATTATTTGACAGGGGACTGCGGTACTCACTCCTGATTTTCTTTGCTCCCCCACTTTCTATATTTCCACAAGAATACTAGTTTTATTTGCTTCCGTGCCTTCAAATTCTTGTCCAACCGATAATGATGGGAGGGGTGGGGGCATTGGGTTGTGGGAAATGATGGGTGAAGACTAGCAGATGTTATGCTTCTGGTGTAGTGGCTCTCTCGACCATATAGATTGATCCACAAAAGGAGGTGTTTTCTTCAATAAACAAACACTCAGTACTCAACATTATGTTAGCGGTGAAATGAATTTTGGCGTGGGTTCTTTGCTAATGTGACGTTGGGATTGATGTGAGTTGAGTGAGTGAGAGAGAGAGAGAGAGAGCTGTGCTCTTACTTTCTCTCTCTCACTATATATATTATTATATATTCACATCCCCGTTTTCAAGGTGGGTTTTGATGTGGATCTAGAAATGTCCCTTTCTCAAGGGTGTTTGGGGAAGTGTGAGGGAGTTTCTTGTGCAATGGGAAATTCTTTTTTAGCTTTTGGGAACTGGAGATGAGCGTTGGCGTTTGTGTCTGTCGCCAAGTTTTTCAAACAACACTGTAGTCATGGTGATATCACTCGGCTTCCCCTCGTGATATTACTGATGGGCACACTCTATTCCTAATGACACAGACTTTTCTTTCTTTCATTATTTTATTAATGAAAACGCGACGAAAACAGTCATGCCTATCGACTCATTCGATCGTTATCGTGATGATTCTCCACCTTGTCATAAAATATTCAATCTTTATAACTAGTTCGCACTAACAAGCAATTCAAAGATTCAAGATTGGGAACTCCATCATCGGTATCCTGAGCAGTTCACTAGGCCGACCACCTCAATCGTTGTGATGTGAGAGAGAGAGAGAGATAGAGGAGTGGAGTGCACGCGACAAACACGGGAGAGTTCGAGGAAATTCAAGTTCAGGTAATGGCGGTAGACTGTACTGTTCTTTCCTAGACTCCCGAGACCCCCGAAAAGAAGAAAAGGTGAAAGGGAGAAATGGTCATTGTAACTTGAAACTCTTTGGAAAAACAAAACGCAAAAATGGAGAGCACGTCGAATGATGGGCAAGACATCCATCTTTTCAAGCACTCCCCCTTGATGTGCTCCATTGGTTAAAGTAAAAAAATATTATTTATCTATTACCCTAAATTTAATAATATTTTCTCTCTCTTCTTTTTTTTTTTTTATATATATTTCTTCTGGATTTAGGAGATTGGACTATGATAAAGTACAAGTGGTGCCTGTATTATGTGATGGCCTTTTATTTTAGCCTTTAGATTTTTACCACTTCTAAGTTATGGTTTTCATTTTTAGATTGCACATTGTAAGTCTTTCGACTGTGAGACAAAAGTAATTGGGAAGGTAAATGAGACCTGAAAAGTAATTGAGAAGGCAAAAAGGACATAAAAAAAATTCGAACTCATAATCTCCAACTCTGATTTCATGAAAGATTTGTGAGATCAACGTTAATTTTTTTAAAAGATTAAGTTATTTAATGGATGCAAGGTTTATTATTTAAATATTCTAACATAATACAATATTTTGTCATGTTTTAAATTCGATAAGAAAGAAAGAGATAAGAAAGAAAGAGTTTGTTCCTATTGCGTCTTTAATCATTCTCATCATGCTGTAATTCCTTTCTTCGTAGAGAATGATTGGAGTGTCCTTGTCCCTTTGAATGCAATTAGCTATTGTAAAGTACAATTGCACGCGAAAACGCAAAAGTTGATAAGTTAAATTAAGTTTCCTATATCGTTTAATAATGTTTGTTGAAAGACCAAACGGCTATTGAATTATTGATAGTCTTCCCAATCAGTAAACGATCTCAAAATTATTGGTGGAAAAATATGTTTTTAAATGATTGTCTTACATAAAAAAATGAGCGATTTACAAAATATCTTCGTCGAATAACATATATAATATATATTGTATAAAATATCATTCAATCCCTTCTTGATAAACTAATTGAAGACATCCGAGCATCGAAAGGTCTCTTCTCGGTCTTAGAGAAGGAGAGTGAAAGCGTGGCAGGTACGGGCCGTCGTTCGGCACGTGTGGAATTCGATGCCGCAGTGAGTACTTCCACTTCACCTGTCCCTACTGATTAAAGTAAAATTGCATTTCTAGCCATCAATTCTTCACGAATTACTAAAACAAACGGTTGCCCGATTAAAAAAAAAGAAAAAAGAAAAAAGAAAACATAAAAAAGAAAATCCTATAAAATTAGTGTTATCTAGAAACTTGAAGCATAGCTTGGATGCCTATCCTTTTTAATGGGCAATGGCCCGCACCTCTGCCCTCAATTCTTAGCCAAACTTTTCTTTCTGACTGAGTAGGAATATGAGAAGTGACATTAAGGCACTGTTTGATAATCATCCAAACAGTGACTGATTCTGTTTTTTGTTCCAAGAATCAGTTTGGGAACAGAATCGCGTTAAGTAAAATTTTTGTTATCAGAAACAGTTTTGGACAAGAATTGAAAATAAAAAAAAATGTGATTCTCAGTCTGGGAATCAAAAAAAGAATCAAAACAGTGAAAGTCTTCTTCTTCCCTTCCGCCATCCCACGATTGCCGTCCACCACTGCCCGTCGCCGTCCGCCGTTGCCTGCAGCTGTCTGCCGCCAGATGCCGTTTGCCGGTCCGGTGAGGTCACCGAAGGCTCGCTAGGCCAGGGCGAGGTCCGGCAAGCTCGCCAGAGGCAAGCCTAGCCATCGGCGAGGCTTGCCCAGCCCTACCGGCCTGGTCATCGGCGAGGCTCAGCCGACGAGGGCTAGCCTCGTCGAGGGCTGGCAACACTCCGATGAGGTCGCTGGCCCTCGTTTGGCCGATTGCCGGTTCGGCGATCGGGCACAAGAAAAAGAAGAAGAATATGAGAAAAAGGAAAAAAAAAGAAAAGAAAAAAGGAAAAAAGAAAAAAAGAAAAAAGGGAAAAAGCAAAAAAATTATTTAAAAATTAAAAGAAATTGATTTGGAACAATCAATGAGCACAGTATCAAATACAATTCTATTCCAGAATTAAAAATTTTGGATAGTTACCAAA
Organism: Eucalyptus victrix; assembly: GCA_016097545.1. Lineage (NCBI taxonomy): Eukaryota > Viridiplantae > Streptophyta > Magnoliopsida > Myrtales > Myrtaceae > Eucalyptus > Eucalyptus victrix. Next base: position 58,907,570 of record CM027842.1, read on the forward strand.
CGCGTTCTTTTACTCAGAATCAGTTCTCGGGAACAGAATAAAAATAATCATTTCTGGTTAGAATCTGTTCTCGAGAGCAGAATCGTTACCAAACACGCCCTAAGGAGTTCCCCCTGGGGGGTTCTTCCCCCTACCTTTTCTCTCTTGAGCCTTTTAAGGATTTGCTTTGTTCAAAAGTAAAATTGCATTTTTAGCCATCAATTTTTCACAAATTAAAAATATGGGGAAAAGTGTAAAAAAAGTCCTAAACCTTTTCACGTTGTGCCAATTTAGTTATTTCCCACCAATTTTGGCCGGATTTTACTGACTAGACACCGGCCGACTGATGTGGCTTGATCGGCGCTGACATAAACAACTTTTAACAATATTTTAATATTTTAGATTTTTTTTTAAATTTCCTTCTCTTCCTTCTTCCTCTAGTCAGTCGCCGGGCAACCGGCCACCTCACTAGTGGCCGCGAGGACGGCCTCATGCTGGGTGGGCGAGGCTTGCCCTCGTTGGATTTGACAAGGGTCGAACCTTGCCCATGGCTATCGAGGGTGGCCTCGCGATCACTGGCGAGGTGGCCGGTGAGGTTGACCTCGACCTTGCTGGCAGTCGCCTTTGGCTGGTCGTCGAGGTCCGGCGACCGGCTGGAGGAAGACGGAGGAGAAGGAAAAAAAGAAAAGAAAAAATAAAAAAATAAAAAAATTCAAAAATATTAAAATATTATTAAAAATTATCTACGTCAACATCGATCAAGTCACGTCGCCGCGGTGTCCAAAAGCAAAATCCGAACAAAATTGGCCGAAAAGAATTGAATTGGCACAACGTAAAAATATTTATGACTAAATTGGCACAAATGCAAAAGGTTTAAGATTTTTTTAACACTTTTCCCTAAAAAAATGAATGGTTGCTCCAAAAAAAAAAAAGAAAACAAAGAAAAAGAAAACATAAACAAGTAAATCCTATAAAATTAGTTTTATCCAAAAACCTAGCGCCTAGCCTTGATGTCAATCCTTTTTAATGTGCAATGGCCCATACCTCTACCCCCTCATTCCTAGCCTTACTTTTTCTTCTTGGCGGAGTAGGAATGCAAGTTGTGATATTAAGGAATCCCACCCTCAGGGTTCTTTCCCCAGCTTCTTCTCCTTTGAGCTTTTTAAGGATTTGCACAGGTCCACAGTAAAATTGAATGTTTAGCCACCAATTCTTCACGAATTACTAAGACAAATGGTTGCCTGAAAAAAAAAAAAAGAAGAAGAAGAAGAAGAAAAAGAAAACATAAACAAGAAAATCCTATAAAATTAGTTTTATCCGAAAACCCAGTGCTCGACTTGGATGCCTATCCTTTCTAATGTGTAATGGCCCATGCCTCTACCCTTAATTCCGAGCCAGACCTTTTCTTTTGGTTGAGTAGGAATATGGAAGGTGACATTGGAGAGTCCCATATCTCCAGGGTTCTTCCCCCTGCTTTTTCTTCCTCAAGCCTTTTAAGGTTCCGCCCAAGTCCAAAGTATAATTGCATATTTAGCCATCAATTTTTCACAAATTAAAAATATCGAACAGTTGCCTAAAAAAAGAAAAGAAGAAGAAAACATAAACAAGAAAATCCAATAAAACTAGTTTTATTAGACAGTTCGTCAAGCCCAGGCTGCATTCAACTGCGGGCCGAACCTAGAATACTAGAAATTCGACGGATCCTAATGCCATTGCTCTTCGGCGGTGCCTGTTCTGCCCGGAGCCTAAAAGGGTTGCTTCTGCAGCCAGCCGTCTTGATTCACGAATGAGTTGGCATCGGCTAGCGATCGCAGCTCCTCGTTCGACAGCGTCTTCTCCCACTTGACTCGCCCGGACACGTCTGCCCCAGGTCCCGTGCATTCCGTCTCCACGAAGGTTATCTTCGACCTGCTCATCAAATTCGAAAGAAAAACAAAGGCAATCTATTGGTGTTTTGAATCGACCCATCATAAGCCGTCGCGTCGGTGCTTATCGACAAGAACTTCCTTACTCTTGACCGGGGTAATGCCAGGAGCTCCACCCCTGCGGCATCACGACATTCGAGAGGCTCGTCTTGTAGAACACGACCCTCGAGTACGGCATGTACGCCCTCCCGAGGTAGACGGGCCCCGTCCCCACCACTATACACCGATTGAAGACGTACCCGCTGGAGCCCCTCGCGCTGTCGCGGCCCTGAGCCGTGATGTAGCCCGCTCTGCCTAGGATGCCTGTGGTCGCGTTTATCAAGCAGCCCTGCGTGTAATCTTGCTTTCATGGGTCTGAAAATAATGTGACTGTGACCATAGTTTTGCAGAGAAATGATGGGTTTCGCATATGTTATGCTCGTGTTTGACCTGATAGACGGATTGGCCGTTGCCCCATATGAAATCAATAGCGCCCTGGATGTAACAGGACTTGAAATAGTGACGCCCTTGGAGGTCAGACAGCGTGTCTTGGACGCTGATGAATCTGCATCGATAGAACGAGACTTTGTCCGACGTTACTTGGAGTGCTGGGGCCTGCTTGATCGAATTTTTATCTCCCGGTCGTATGTTTTCATTGTAGGTATTCTGCCAAGAATTCCCGCAATGTCTTTAAGTATTTTCACGAATTCTAAAAGAACGGAGCAATTCTTAAGCAGAATCAATCGAAGTTGTGCTCAACCGTAGTGTGAAGTGCCCAAGGTCAACAGATGTACTGAAGTCCATACGAAAGGACGTCGTTTTTCCAAAACGACGCCAAGGCTGGCCACATTAGCCATGGAATGCGTACTCTTGACAATTTCTCAAGAAATATTAGGGAAATATATGAGATTGGCTATTTTCACCAAAAGCAATTCTTACCTTGAACATTATATTTTTGGCTTTGAAATTTTCCGCATAAACCGTGAAGGTTGCGCTTTTAACAACTTCAATGGCGTCTCCCCACTCGATGATGGTTTTACTTGCCGAGTTCCCTTCGAGGACGATGCATGGCTTGTCTGAAGGAACAATAACCTTTTCTCTGTAGAAAAAATATAGCATTACATTTTGTTCAAGAGCCAGTTCGGTCACATGAAATGTCACGTCTTTTCAACCTACTTATAAATGCCGGACTTGACTAGGATATGAGTCCATACGCTGTTCATCGTCGGGATGGAGTCAATGGCTTGTTGCACCTTGGTGAATTGTCCATGGCCAAACTGATCGACAACAATGGTCCTCGGCTTGTGATTGCTACAGCCTTCATTGAAGCCAGCCCTCGACAGGCTCAGCAAAGACAATAAGAGAGTGCTTAACATTGAATACTGCATCTTGAGTTAGAGAAATTATTTCAAAGGCCAAAGAAACTCGAGGCAAATCAAAGCTGTGCCTGTGTAGCTTTATATTGAAAAATTGGGAAAGGAAAGATTTATTAACCTCAAAACTTATCCTATCCTGTGAATCATAATACACTCCCGCTTTATCATATGTGGTTGAGAATGAATTCCATACTCAGTAAGAGAAGACAAATTCGTTAAAATAGGAGCCAGTTGTATCAACAGAGAGGATTGTTATTTTCGGCAGTGGCAGGAGAACAATCTTCCCTAATTAGTAGACGAGTTATCAGACTTCTTGTTTCAGACAGCGTAATTTGATTATTATCTAGCCAAAGAATGAAAGCTACTGCTCAAAACGGCAATCATCAAAAGGAAAGTGGACCGGAGACAGTTCAAGAATGGAATGGGTTGTTTCTCGTTCGGGATTATGGATATATTCCTTCCATGGGAAGAAGAATCTCGAATTTACGCTTGCCATCGAAAACTTTCCCAAACACCGTGCGGTTGGTGGGACTGAAATGACATGACAGCTGGTTGCTGTTACATTCCATATAGGAACGTCTTGAAAATTCAAAATTATCTCGGTGATCAAACAAGTAAGGACATCGTGCCTTAACCTCTTTTTCGAGCTCGCGAGTGGCCTCTCCTACATTGTGCTTTTGTCGTTAAATTTTCACGTGAGGGATAATTGGGCGGCACAGCACTTGATCCTTTCTGTCAATGATACAAGCAAGTTCCATCTCATATGTTAAGTTCTTTAACCGCAAAAGTGGATGATTCAATATATCTTCTGGATTTGGCACATCTTTCCGCAATAAAGATACATGAGACACAGTACGTGCTTTGAACAAATCTGATGGTAGAGCAAGATTGTAAATGACGTCACCAATTTTTTCTATCTTCTCTAAGATCAAGCATGGTCCCGTGTATTTTGAACTTAACTTATCGGGTGTGCCAAATCAGATAAATTTTTTAACATGTAATTTGCTACACTAAAATTCAATTTGCACTCTTAAGGAGAGTGTAACTTTTCTAATGATAATGTTGCGTTGAGATCTTTTGGGACCAGCCTACTTTTTCTTCTGTTTACTCAGTGAACTTTGGACCAGTCAGTTTATTTTTCACTAACATCATCCCAAGAAATAGGAGTTTTGTATATTTGAGCTACAAAGCTTGAAAAGGAGTTCCCACCGGTGGGCAGCTATGTTGGCAGAGACGTGCGAATAGATCTATCGCTAGGTCGAAAGTTCAAATCTTCTGTGTTGTTATACACATCTTAAATGGAGGGTCATGGTGGTGGGTTCCTATGCTAGCCTGTGCTAGCCTCCCTCCAGGTATAGTCGCAATGGTCTTTGTTGAGTTGGTCGGGCTAGCGGCGGTTGTGAGCACCCGTAAGATGTGCCAGGCCGAATCTTGGATATTAAAAAAAAAAAAAAAAGCTTGAAAAGGAGTCGCCTTAACGTTGGAACCAGCTATAAGAAAGTGCCGCCAAATGTAAGAGTTCATCCCAAGAGCCGCCAAAGCCAATAACGTAGGATCTCAACTACTCCTCCGAGGTTCAGGTCGTTCTCTCTATTGACCATTTGTGTGCAGGCGAAAAGCTGCACTACAGTTGAGTTTAGTATCCGGCATTTTTCGTAACTCCTCAAAAAAATTAGAAACAAACGTAGTCAGGCCCCATTTACGACTTACCATTAAGATAATCATACACCAGTCAAATTCAATGGTTAGCTTCTTCTTCTCTTTTTCTGAAAAAGAAAGGAAGATGTCTATACTCACAGTTATTGGGCAAGTAGAAGTCTGATCCATGGAATTATGCAACCTCAGCAGGATTACCTTCACACAAAGGAGGAACAACTTTTGGTATCATATAATATGGCAAAGTCTATGAATTCCCAATACATATACACCTTTGTACTCTTTCATGTGGATTGATTTGTTACTTGGAAACGCCCGAATAAGCTGATCAGGTCACACAGAAATAAAATGAGAGATACATGGTTTTTGCAGAAATAAAACACAACTGTTGAGTACTGCCTATACACCCTTCCGAGGTAGACGGGTCCTGTCCCCACCATGGAACACCGATTGAAGACGAATCCGTTAGTGTCCGTGTCGCTATTGCAGTCCTGAGTGGTGATGTAGCTTGCCAATCCACCTAAAATATCCGGGTTTGCATTTGTCTTGCAGTCCTGCATATAATCATGCTATCTTGAGCCCGGAAAGAGTATATGGCCGCGACTATAGTTTTTTTTTAGAGAAATGATGCATTTTTCGCATATGATTTTTCATGTTTGACTTGATAGATGGATAGGGCGCTGCCCTAGATAAAATTCATGGCATCCTTGATGTAACAAGATTCAAGATAGTGATGCCTTGGAACTCCATCAGTGTGTCTTGCACGCTGATGAATGCGCATTGATAGAATTATACTTTGTTCGATGTTATTTGAACTGCTGGGGTCGGCTTGATCGAACCTAAATCTTCGCATCGTGTTATTTCATTGTAGGTATTCTGCCAAGTATTTTGATAGAATCTAAGTATTTCATGAATCATAAAAAATGAAGCAATTTTTGAGCACAATCAATCAGGTTTGTGCTCAATTAATCATAGTGTGAAGTGCACGAGGTCCACCGATGTCCTGAAGTTCATACAAAATGTGGTCGTTTTTCCTAATATTACACGAGGGTTGACCGCATTAGCCATAGAATGTGTATGCATGACAATTTCTCAGAAGAATAGGAAAATTTATGAGATTAGCTATTTTTCAACCAAAAAGAAAGAAAAAAACACCAATGAAGGGCAATTCTTACCTTGAATCCTACATTTCTCATTTTGAAAATTTACGCATAAAGTTAGAAGGTAACACTTTTGTCAACTATACTACCATCCCACATCCTTTTCTCTATAGAAAACATACAAAATTACATTTTGTTCAAGAGCCAGCTCAGTCACGTGAAGTATCACATTTTTTTCAACCTATTTGTTGATGTCGGGCTTGGCCGGGATCCGAGTCCACTCGCTGTTCTTCGCCGTGATGGAGTCGATGGCTCATTGCACCAAGGTCAATCGACCATGGCCTCACTGATCAACGACCATGGCCGCTGAATCTTTGATTTTGTTTTCTATATACTTGGGCTAAAGCTAACCCTTGACAGGCTCAGCAAAGCCAATGAGAAAGAACTCGCTTCGCCCAGCCTCCCTAAGCCCAACTGTCATTAGCACCAATAATAGCCTTATTGTCTGCTTTAACATTACAAGATGGGTGACCTACTTAGCTGTGAATACTGCATTTTGGGTTGAGGAAATTATTTCAAAGACCACAGAAAAGGAGGCGGAGGACATATTATTACTCTAGGCATTGTTGTTGTGCAGAACGGAATTGACTACCGCTTGAACTGAAGTGAAGTTTCCGCTGCTGGAATTGTGGACCGTGATTGTGCTGTATGCCATGAACGACTTTGGCCTAAAATTCAATGGGTGATTTCGCGCCTCCACCGCATCGAAATATACCAGTAGAGCAATCAACAAACGTGATAGAGGAGATGACACATTTTATATCGATTATAGCGAATGATATTGAGCCCAAAAACCACAAAGAAGTTGGAAATGCGTAAAGATGGTGAAGAACTTGTGTACTCAGAAGGGTCCAAGGAATCACATCTTTTATAGGTGCATTGGAAAGTGTAATCAGAGAGACCAAAGAGAAGAAAGAGGGAGAGTTATGGAGTTTTAGGACCAATTTGGATCCAAAAATGTTTACATCTTATTGTGCTCTCCTATAGCAATGTTAGAACTTTGAACAAAACTGATGGCGATGTAAGGAAACATTTGTATCCTTTCCCTTCAGGTGATGTACTTCGAATCATAACCCGATTTAGATAGTTGTAGCATCAAAATTAAGACAGCGTCGTCTGATAGTCGAGTTCGTCTTAGGAGCGGAAATAGGTTGTCGGTAAAAATTACAAGAGGAGCAGAAAATTTCCTAAAGTTCAACTTCTCTTGACCCTCCCACACTAATCCAACGCTCCATGTCCATCCAGCCTCTCAACAATTTAACCTTGCACGAAAAAAATTCCATACACCCGGTTCATACAGATCAATATCATAATTCATCTACTATAAAAAAATACTTTAGGAAGTGAAAATTGAAAATCTTGGAAGGTCGAATTCCTTAATTTGTAAGGGCATGGAGGATTGAATCCGTAATGCTCTTCTAATACACGTATCATCTACCCATAGTGTTGAACATACATGCTAACGTTTGAGAATTTTCTTAGCTAGATAATTTGCCTAAGAAAATGGTTTTGTAGGCTAATATTAATAAAAAAGTTGGATACTACATTATAGTAATTTTCATATCTATGTCTCCTACCAATACAATCCACAAGAAGAAATTCATCTTCTTACTCTCCACTTAAAATCTGCGAGAAAAATTAAATGATTTTCATCATAATTAATTCTTTTAGAGGAAAAATTGCAAAGTAATAGATATTATCTGGCTCATCTTACTTTGTTATATAATTTGGCTCATCCTACTTTATCCAAACATAAAGCCATTGAAGCTCCCAAGCATCCCATCTCTTCGCTGATGATCCAAGCATGCAAGCAGAAAGCAACCAAAATGCATCTTCCGGAGTTAACGAAAGCAGCTGCAAACCCGACGGCCGAACATCTCCGCATGTTGTCGCTGCTGCTAAATCTGTCAAGGATGATCTCTTGAGCGACTCGGACAAATTCTACTCGAAACTCACCCAGTTCTTCAAGTGCACTGGACTGAGCCTCATGTAAATTTGAGTCTCATTCTCTGTTCTTCTTCTTATGAAAGCCCATTTCCCCAGAAATGTGCGGCGAAGAAATAGTTCTTCTCTTTATATGCGTTTCATGAAAGTTTTGGTTTTGGGGCATATCGAAAGAAGAGAAAGGAGTTGTTCTTTGCTGAGAAAATGCGAGAAAAGAGGCTAGGGAACAACACTAGCCGGTGAGGGACAAAATGAAATTAAAAAGAAAAAAAAAATTAAAAATTAGATTTTCTTTTAAAAGGAAAAACTCCAAATAAGAGTGCGAACGGTAACCATTCTAACGAGAATTTGATTTTTGAAACAAAAATAGATTTTTCTATTTCTGTATTCTTGGATGAGTTTTTTAGTAAAAATACACGTTTGATAACGATACAAAATTTCTCCCTTCCAAATAGCAATGGATGGCGGGCAGCGGACGGGGAACGAGGGCAGTGGCAGATGGCGAGGGGTGGTGGCAATGATCGGACGACAGGCGACAACGGTGGGCAGGCAATCAGTTAATATCGAGGATGAGCGATGAGAAAAGTTTTTATTTTTCATTTCTATTCCATAAATAGAGAAGTAGAAAATTTTACTTCTCATTTTTGTTGCAAACCTATTTCTCGGTTAAAAATTTATTCCAAAATTAAAAAAAATGAAATTACATTGCTAAACGGAATTCTATTCTAAAAATCAGCCTGGAATAGACAAATAGTTTTGGAACAGAAAGAAATGATTGTCATGCGCGTCCTAAGAGTTTGTGGCCATGACAGTTTCAAATAAGATCTGACTTCATTGACTCATTAAATATTTTGACCAATCAAGTGCCTTTTTGTCAAAGAGACTATTTTAACCTAAATTTTGGGTAAATTGGATTAAAAATTAAGAAAGCTAACAAAATTTTAAAAAGAAAAAAAAATATAGGCAAAAGGGTTAGCCCTACCCTACTTCTTTAAGTTTATCTTTTTTATGTAAAAAATTTGGGTTTTAATCTAACTTAATTAATATTTTGAGTAAAAACTAGGATTTCAATTAGAACAACATCGTTTTAGTGATGTAGTAAACCTTATTGTATGATAGGTTAAAAAAAAAACCTCAATATTTTTTGTTGATTAAATTTGACGGAGTTTCGACAAAAAAATAATTGGACGGAGTTAGTGGAAGGACTCAATTTGATGAGATCCTACCAGACCTCACGAATTGTTGGCAAGGGTCACCTTGCCTAGGTTCTCACTGGCTGAGAGTGAGGTGACCCTCACCCATTTTTGGCAAGGGTTGGCCTTGCTTGCCTATGGCTAGTAAGTGCCAGCTTGCCTAAGTGAGGTTGATCCTCGCTCGGCCTTCTTTAGGCATAGCTAGTGGTTGGCTATCACCTTAGACCGACCATTGATGAAAAAGAAAAAAATATAGAAAAAAGAAAAAAAAGAGTAAAGGACAGAAATGCCCTTGACTTAGGTCAAGCCATTCTTTGAAATTGACCTGGCTATTTCAGGCTCATATTTGAAAAAGAATGTCAACTTTAGATTCTTATTTGAGATAATGAGAATCTTGTAGGTCTTTATTTGGGGTTTTCCCCTTTTAAATTGCAAAAATTATCTAGGTTAGTATCGGTCATTTTACATATGATAGCCTGTGTCCACGTCAGTGATTTTTCATTAAAATTGATTAGAAAGACTCATTTGGTAAATCGTAAAATGGTCAAGTGTAATTTGTAACTTTTTTGATGCTTTTATCAACATCTCAGTATTGAAGTCTCTCGGTCTTGGGGAAGGAGAACGCAAGCGCGGTAGCTGGCAGGTTCGCGCGGTTTGCTACGTGTGGAATTCGATGGCCGTGGCGGTTGTTTTCACAACACCACCTCCACTAATTAGTAATTACATTTTAGCCACCATTTTTTTTTTCACGAATTAAAAACGAATGACGCCTGAAAGTAACATAAACAAGATACCCAATAGATCATTTTCATTGCAAAGACCACGTTTCAAAGGAATGACAAGTGCCGTGACTCTACCCAACGGGCTAAGCTTCGAGCTTTAGTCTTCTCATGAAAAGATCAGGTGGATAACTAATGTCTTGCTCAACCAATGCAATGGCGGCCTAACCTTGAATATGGAAAATTCGGTGGATCCTAAGGTCTTGCTCTTCCGTGCCTGTCCCGCACGAGACTAGAAGGGTTGCTTATACAGCCACCCACTTTGACTTACGAACTTGCCGACATTGGTCAATATATACAACTCCTCAGCTGACAGAGTCTTTTCCCACTGGACTCGCTTGGACTTGTCCGCCCCCGGTCCGGTGCATTCACTCTCTGCGTAGGTTGTTGCCCGCCTGCTCATCAATATTGAAGAAAATAAGGCAATCGATTGGCATTTGAATCAATTGGTGTGGTAATCATTGCTCTTAAATAGGATAGCATTATCGTTTATTGATTAAATTTCCTTACTCTCGCCCAACGTATGTCCAGGGGTCCCATCCCTTTGGCACAACCACGCTTGAGAGATGTGTCCTGTGAAACACGACTCTTGAGTATTGCCTATACGCCCTCCCGAGGTAGACGGGCCCCGTCCCCACCACGGAACACTGCTTGAAGATGTACCCGGTAGTTTCCGTCGCGCTATCGCGGCCCTGAGCCGTGATATAACCTGTGATTCCACCTAGGATAGCCGTCGATGCATTTATCGTGCATTTCTGCATATAACCTTGCTTTCATCAGTCCGAAAATGATTCGTGGGTGCAACGATAATTTTGTAGAGAAATGATGGATTTCGCATGTGTTATGTTCGTATTTGACCTGATAGATGGATTGTCCATTGCCCCAGATGAAATCAACCGCACCCTCAATGTAACAGGACTCGAAATAGTGACGCCCTTGGAAGTCCGTTAGCGTGTCTTGCACGCCGATGAATGCGCACTGATAGAACGAGACTTTGTCCGACGTTATTTGGAATGCTGGGGCTGGCATAATCGAATTTCGACCTCCGTGTCGTGTCTTTAAGTTGTAGGTATTCTGCCAAGAATTCCGAAGAAAGTATTTTCACGAATTCTTAAAAAACGGAGCAAACATCAAGCAGAATCGTTAAAAGTTATGCTCAACCAATCATAGTGCGAAGTGCGGAAGGTCAATAGCTGTACTGAAATCCATACAAAACGAGTTCATTTTCCCGAATATAACACCAGGGGTGACCACATTATCCATAGAATGTGCATCAAATTCTCCGAAAGAACAGGGAAATATATGAGATTAGCTAAATAAACTTTTACCTCGAATCTAATATTCTTGGCTTTAAAATTTTCTGCATAAAGCGTGAAGGTAGCACTTTTATCAACCTCACCCCCGTCGCCCCACTCAATCACGGTGTCACTTGCCGATCTCCCTTGAAGGACTATGCACGGCTTGTTTACAGGTATCACAACCTTTTCTCTGCAGAAAACAGCATGCGGCATTGCATTTTGTTCAAGGGTCAGCTTGGTCACATGAAATGTCACATTTTTTCAACTTACTTGTAAATGCCAGGCTTGACCAGAATACGAGTCCAGACGTTGTTCTTCGCCGGGATAGAGTCGATGGCTTGTTGCACTGTGGTGAATTGTCCGTGGCCCGACTGATCAACAACAATGGTCCCTGGATCTTGATTGCTACAGGCTTGATTAAAGCTAATCCTTGACAGGCTCAACGGAGTCAATAAGAGAGTAATTAACAGTAAATACTGCATTTTGAGTTAAAGAAATTATTTCAAAGACCAGAGTAACTTGAGGTAAATCGAAGCTGTGCCTGTGGAGCTTTATATTGAAACTTAGGGAAGCAACTATGCGTTGACCACAAAAGTTATGCTATTCTAGGAATCCTAATACAATCATGATTTATTTATTTTTATCAGTAATAAAGCAAATGCTTAAGGATTAGCTCCCATATATGGTTAAGAATGAATTCCAAACTCAGTAAGAGAACAATTGATAGATAAGTTTACAAAAGAGTCAGTTGTATCAACAAAGGGAAATTACAAAAAATATTATAAACCTATTGCAATTTTTCCAATTCAGTCCTAAACATTTTGTAATTGTATTAATTCAGTTCATTCGGCAAATTTTGGTCAGGTGACGCTGATGTGGACGCAGCCATCTAACTGATGATGATGTGGACAATATATTATTTTATTATTTCCTTTTTCTTTTTTATCTTTAGTTCCTCCTTCTTTCTCCGGTCAACGACCAGCCAAAGGCAGGGTTGGTGAGGTCCTTAGGGAAGGCTAGTCGTGGCTAGGCGACCTTGCCTAGGTTGGCCGTTGGGCTAGAGAGGTTCGCCCTCATCGAACATGGGCGAGGCCTGAACTCGCCAGAGGCCATGACCTTGCATGGCCTTTGGCCTGGGCGAGCCTTGTCAGCCATGGGCAAGTCGCAGCCTCACCATGGCTAGGTGAGGCTAAGCCTCCCCAAATTTGGCGAGCCCTTGCTCGGCCATGGCAAGGTTGGCCTCATTATCATCGGGCGAGGATTGCCCTCGCTACTGGCTAGTGGGGGTGAACCTTGCCATTGGCTAGTGAGGTTGACCTCGCTGGCACTCACCTCTAGTCATCGTTGGCTGTAGGAAGGAATAAGGAGGAAGAAGAAGAAAAAAAGAGAGAGAAAGAAATAGAAAGGAAAAAAATTAATAAAAATTTGAAATAAAGTAATATATTATTGAAATATTATTCACATCATTCTTGGCTGGAGGATTAACATCTATGTTAGTGTCGATAGGGCAAAATTGACCAAATGAACTGAATTTGTTAAGGTTCATGACTAAATTTGCCTCAAAAAAAGGTTTAACACTGAATTTTAAAAATTGCGATATGTTTATGACTCCTTTGATAATTTTTCTGTATCAACGGAGATAGTGATTGTTTTTGGGTATGTAATTTGATTATCGTCTAACCAAAAAGTGAAATCTACTGCTCAAAAGCGGCAATCATCACAAGGAAAGTGGACTTTTCCTGTAGATCGTTCGAGAATATGGAATGGGTTGTTCCTCTCGTTCGAGATATGGACCTTCTCACTCCATAGGAAGAAGAAGAAATCTCGAACTTACGCTTGCCATCGAAACTTTCCCAAACGTCGTGCCGTTGCCATTGTTTGGTGGGACTGAAATGAAATGACCGCTCGTTACTGTTACATTGTATATAGGAATGTCCCAAAAATTTGAACTTATATGAGTGATTAAACAATGGGTATCTGCGCCTCACCTCAAATGGCATCTCTCTCAATGTGCTTTTGTGGTTAGAGTTTCACATAAAGAATAACTGGGCGACATAGCAGTCGATACTTTTTTATCAACGATATGAACAAGTTCAATCTCATAAGTCCTTCTTTAACCTCAAAAGTGGAGATCTAGTACATGTTCAAGATTTGACATACATTTTTCGCAATTAAAATACACGAAACACATTATGTGCTCTAAGGGTGAGCATGGTCCGGGTTGGTCCGGGCCACCCCCTAACCCTAGGACCAACCCGTACAGTGTCGGTCCTAAATTTTTAGGACCGAGGACCGACCCTATTAAGCCTGGGACCAAGGACTGGACCGACCCAATGGGTTCGGTCCGGTTCCAGGGTCAACCCGGGATCGATCGATAATTTTTTTCGTCTTATTTTTTATATTCCCTAAAAAAGCAAACCTACAAATTCAAATTACACATCCATCGATAATTTAGTATTGTGCAACTAAACTATAAATACTAATACATATTTAGCAAATTTAAGATGACACAATAATAGAAATTTCATACTTGCTAACCACTCATCGAGATATGGGATACAATGGAAAGTTCTTGTAATCATCTATCTTTAATATTCATAACACCATATGCAAAAACATTTTCCTGCATTTAATCATGTAAAGTCCACTCAACCAAAAAATGAGCTTCACACCACTTGATTAGCAAATCACCATAGCAACTGCAGTACTACTCTACTCTTCAAAAACTTCTACCATTTGACACAAATTGAAAAGCAAAGTGCAGCTGAAATTCATTATTAAAATACAATTAAACCATAAAAAGTTCAAAATACTTAATATAAACCATGAATATATAACTTAACATCTTGTTAATTCACTTGAACTTCTAAACACCTAAAAACAAAACAAACGACACATAATTAATACTCAACAAAAGTTTTAAATTGAAATTACTATTAGTGCCATTGATAAAACATCTCAATATAATATAATATAATATAAATTTTACTTAGGTTTGAATATATAAAAGAATTATAAATAATATAACATAATATACATGGTTGGTTCAGGGTTGGACCGACCCAAAACTTTTAAGACCGAGGACCAACCCGCACAGTGCTGGTCTTAGAATTTCAGGACCAAGGACCAACCCAATCTCCTTAGGAACCGGACCAGGACCGGCAGGATTGGACCGGTCCAGGGTCGGTCCAGGGCCGACCCTAGACTGCTGCTCACCCCTAATGTGCTCCAAACAAAGGGAGACGTGAACCCTTGAAGTGCCATAACTTGACAAAAAGGGATACTTAAGTGCCATAACTTACGAAATGTACACTTAAGTGCCAAAATCGGAGCAAAATGGATCACTTGAGTGCCAATCTGGCCAAAATTTGGCCAAATTGCATACGTGGCACTTTTTTTGGCGAAGCGAGCCCAAAATGACACCGTTTTGCACGCTGGCGTGGCCAAATAATGCAAAAAGGGCATCGTTTTGGGTTGATGTGATAAAAAAATAGTATAAAAATTAATTAAATTTAATTTTAAATTATTATTTTTAATAGTTTAATTAAATTAAATTAAATTAAATTAAATTAATTTTTATATTAATTTTTTACCACATTAGCTCAAAACGACACAATTTTTGCATTATTTGGCCACGTCAGCGTGCAAAGCGGCATTGTTTTGCACTCGCTTCGCTGGAAAAATGCCACGTCAGCGTTTTGGCCGGAGTGGCACTAATTCATTTTTCTTCAAATGTGGCACTTAAGTGTACCTTTCGTAAGTTATGGCACTTAATCCCTTTGTGCCAAATTATGACACTTGAGGTATACTTTTGCCGGAAGATACCTATACTCATAATTATTGGAGAAGTAGAAGTCCAATTCGTGGAATTATAGATATCATGGACTTCGTTGGGTTCAGGTCACACCTGCTTATTCTCTATTGTTTGCAAAATTGAAATGGTCATTTTGCTCCCATAGACCTACTCCACTAATGTTATGGAATAAGAAAATGAATCAATAAATTTTGGCAATGACAAGTACAATCCTTCTTAACCCATAGTTATTACATGAAATGAATTGCAGTTTCCGAATCGGCAATGAAAGCATGAAATTGATAGATAGGTAGATTCAGTTGCCTAAATAGGCTAAACAGATCATAACCAAATGAAATGAGAGATGCATGGTTGCCGCAGAAACTAAAAGGGTTGCTTCTGCAGCCAACCATCTTGATTTATGAACGTGTTGGTATCGGTCAACTTATCCAACTCCTCACTTGACAGAGTCTTTTCCCACTTGATTCGCTTGGACCTGTCTGCCCCAGCGCCGGTGCATTTGTTTTCTACGAAGGTTATTGACCCCCTGTTCATTGAATTCGAAGAAAATAAGGCAATCTATTGACATTTGAATCAATTCATACAGTCATCATTGCTCTTAAATAGAATCATATCAACGTTTATTGATAAACTTCCTTACTCTTCACCAGCATATCTCCAAGAATTCCATCCCTTTGGCACCACAACGCTTGAGAGATCTGTCTTGTAAAACACAACTCTTGAGTATTCCTTATACGCCCTTCCGAGGTAGACAGTCCCCGTCCCCTCCACGGAACACTCCTTGAAGACGTACCCGGTATTGTCTGTCGCGCTATCACGGCCCTGAGCCGTGATATAGCCCGGCAGTCCATCCAGAATATCCGTGGTTGCGTTTATCTTGCATCCCTACATATTCTCTTGCTTTCCTAAGTTCTAAAATAATTTATGGCTGCAATCATAGTTTATAGAGATATAACAGATTTTACTTATATTATTTTTGAGTCTGACCTGATAGACGGATTGGCCGTTGCCCCAAATAAAATCAATGGCACCCTCAACGTAACAGGAATCGAAGTAGTGACGCCCTCGGAAGTCTGTCAGTGTGTCTTGCACGCCTATGAAACTGCATTGGTAGAACGAGACTTTGTCTGATGTTATTTGGAACGCCGAGGCTGGCTTGATTGAACTCCGATCTCCACGTTGTGTGTTTTCATTATAGGTGTTCTGCCAAGAATTCCATCTGCGTCAAATATTTCTCGATACTAGAAATAAACGGAGTAAATGATATGAATAATCAATCAAATTTGTACTCAAATCAATTGTAATGCGAAGAAGACCAAAAAAAGAAAAAGAAAATTTGTAACACGAAGTACATCAGGTCTAACGATGTACTGCAGAATAGGGAAATGGAAGAGATTAGCTATTTTTCAAGATTAAAGAAATAAAAAAGAAAATACTAATGAGGGGCAATTCTTACCTTGAATCCTATATTCTTGGCTTTAAAATTTTCCGCAGAAAGAGTGAAGGTAGCACTTTTATCAACCTCACCCCCATCGCCCCACTCAATCACAGTGTCACTTGCTGAGTTCCCTTCGAGGACTATACATGGCTTGTTTGCGGGTATTACAACCTTTTCTCTGCAAAAAAACATTCAACACTACATTTCTTTTCCGAGAGCTAGCTTAGCCACATGAAATATCTGATCTTATTTAACCTACTTATAAATGCCGGGCTTGACCAAGATGTGAGTCCAGATGCTGTTCTTTGCTGGCACAGAGTCGATAGCTTCTTGCACCGTGGTGAACCGTCCCTGGCCTGACTGATCGACGATGATGGTCTCTGAATCCTGAGTCTGATCGCTACAATCCTGGCTAAAGCTAACCTTTGACAGGCTCAGCAAAGCCAATAAGAGAGTACTTAGGAATGAATACTGCATTTTTGAATTAAAGAAATGATTAAAAGATCAAAGAAACTTGAAGCGAATTGAAGCTGCGCATGTATAGTTTTATAGTTAGAAATTTAGGGAAGCAATATGCGTTACTCACAAAATCCATAATTGGCATAAATCGCAAGATATTAAGCAAATGCTTAATGACTGCCTTCCCAGATTGGGTTAAGAATGAATTCCATAGTCGGTAAGAAATCAACCGGCGATTTTGTTTACAGAAGAGCCAGTTGTATCAAATGAGGGAGTTGTTATTTTCGAAAGTGGCAAGAAATCATTCTTTTCAAGCCAAATTTAGACAACTAGAGAATATTGTGTGTCAAAGGTCGCGGTTTCCGACTGCCTTGTCATCGGCCGTGGCAAGAGAACAATCTTTTCTAACCAAATTTAGAAACCTAGAGGATATTGTCCGTCAAAGATACTAATTGTGTGATGGATAAATTTTAAAGAACACGTGATTCTTGTACTAAATTCCACTCTATGCATTTTATGATTTGCATAATTTTTTTGATGATATTGTTTTATTTTGAGACTACCTCAAATCGACGTGACTTTCTCTTCGGATTGCCAAATAAACTCATCTATTTTAACTAATATCATCCCAATAAATAGAAATTTTGCATTTTCGGCCATATAGAAAACCTTCAAAAGGAGTCATCTTAATGTTGGAATATAGCTATTGTTACCGCTAAATGCAAGTGTGTGTCCTAAGAGCTACCAAAGTCAACAATGGAAGATCTCAACATTTTCTTCAAAGTTTGAGACGTTATCTCGGACTCTCCATCTGTCCCTCGAAGAAAACCAGTATCATAGTTTAGTTTAGTACCAACTCTTTTTGTAAACTCCTCTTCCAAAAAGCAAATCATATAATAAGAAAAATAAAACGGAGACCGAAAGGCTTCTCCAACCAGCCGTCTTGATTTATGCATGTGTTGACATCGGTCAACCTATGTAAATCCTCCCTTGATAGTCTATTTTCCCACTTGACTCGCCCGGACATATCACCTCCTGGTCTACTGCATTCATTTCTGCGTAGGTTATTGTCCTCGTGTTCATCATTTTGAAGAAAATAAAGCAAATTAATGGCCGCTTAATATATTAATTTAATCATCATTGCTTTTAATAGATTCACGTAAGCATTTTTTGATAATCTTTCTTACTCTTGACTAGCATATCTCTTGGAGTTCCATCCCTCTGGCACCTCATGTTTGAGAGATCTATATTGCAAAACACAACTCTTGAGTACGGCCAGTATGCCCTTGCGAGGTAGACAGCCCCGAACCCACCACGAAACCCTAATTTAAAATGTACCCATTGGTGTTCGTCGCATTGTCGCGGCCCTAGCCATGATGTAGCTTGTCCATCCACCTAGGATATCCCTGGTTGCGTTTATCTTGCAGCCTTGCATATAATCATGCTTTCCTAAGTCTTGAAATAATTCATGGCTGTGACTATAGTTTATGGAAAATTAACGGGAATTGCTTGTATCATGTTTGTGTTTGACCTAATAGTTGGATTGGCCATTGTCCCAGATGAAATCCGCCATACCCTCGAGGTAACAAGACTTGAAGTAGTAATGCCATGGAAGTCTATCACCCTCAATGTAACAAGACTCGAAGCAGTAGCGCCCTTGGATGCTGATGAATGCGCATTAGTAGAACGAGACTTTGTCCGACGGTCTTTGGGCTGCTAGCGCCTGCTTGACTGAATTCCAATCTTCAAGCGCAATCATTTTGTTGTAAGTGTTCTGCCAGCAACTCTTGGGGAGTCGGGTTATTTCGCGGAACTCAAAAGGACGGAGCAATTGTGTTTATAGAATCGATTGAATTTGTACTCAACCGATCATAATGTGAAGTCCACGAGGTTGATAGATGCCCGGTAGTCCATACAAAATGAAAGACAGACTTGTCGTTTTCTATTAAATAAAAACACTAGTGAAGGCCAAGTTTTCCCTCGAATCCTATATCTGTAGCTTTCAAATTTCCCCCAAAAAGTGTGAAGGTAGCGCTTTTATCAACTGTACCAGTGTCCCCCCCCCCCCCCAAAAAAATCATGATGTCACTTGTCGAGTTTTCTTGAAGGACGATGCATGACTTGTTTGCAGGTATCACCACTTTTTCTCTGCAGAAAACATTCAACAGCACAATTTTTCAAGAGCTAGCTTAGTGGAATGGAATACCACATTTTTTCAACAGCGCTCTTAGAATATTCGACTAATGTAACACATATGGTCTGATGATAGCCAGTGAAAAGAAACATAAGAGGAAATGGGATAGTAAGTACTTGGTTTATCCATAGCAGCACAGACATAGTCTTTAGTTCAAGTGAGTGGATGAAATATACGACTAGAATGCCTTGGTGCATTAGGTTGAGGCATAGGAGATGGTTGACTAACATCTGAAGGAACATCTTGCGTGGAAGCTTCATCCACTAGCATGACAGGCTCCTCAATTAAGGTGGTCATTTCAGACAACTCGTTTGGACCATTAGATGTCGGAGCTACCACCGGAGATAACATAGGATGTGCCGAAGGTGCAGTGGATGTATATGGAAGATCATAAGATAAATCCTCATCATGCAATGATTGATAAGGAGCTATTGTCCGTTCAGAATTGTCCATTGAGGATTCTTTATCATGGAAAACAACATCCCCGCTTATACAGAATTCACTTGTTGATGGTTCATAAACACGTTGCCCCTTTTTGAGATTTGAATATCCCATGAAGATGCATTGACGTGCACGAGGACCCATTTTGTCTCAAGATCCCACTGTGGTAGCATAACATAAGCAATCGAAAACTCTTAGAGGATGCATTTATGGTTTCTTCCCAAAAAGTTAACTCAAATGGAGTTCGCTTGTCAAGAACATGAGTTGACATGCGATTGATTAGGTACGTTACAGTGATCACACAATCTCCCTAGAAAGTATTAGAATAGAGGCTTGGAAGTTAAGAGCACGTGCAATTTCTAAAAGATGGCAATGTTTTTCCTCTACAATCCCATTTTGCTAAGGGCTATAGGTACAAGAACTTTCGTGAATGATTTCTTGAGAAGAAAATAGTGAATGGCATTCACTATTAAGGAACTCTTTTCCATTATCAGTTCTTATCTGTTGAATATATTTTCCAAATTGATTTTTGCATAGAGAAAGGAAAAGTCTTAACTAATGGAAGACTTGACTTTTTGATTACATGAGAAAATCCATGTGACACGGGAAAAATCATCTACAATCATGAGAAAAGTACAAGAGCCATCATGATTTAGGTTGTGTTTAGCAGTCGAAAAGAAATTCGAGATAAGATATGATTTATCCTATCCTATGTTTGGTGCTTGCTCATGACAGGATAAAGTTAGGTATAAGAGGAATATAGACAGGATAAAATTATCCCATGGGGGAGGTGGGATAAATATGGATAGGATTTCTAATGTCCATAATAAGAAAGTTATTTTTCTCGAATAACAAACTTATTAAATTAATAAAATTGAAATTATATTTCAATATAAATAATATTTAAATTCTAATTTAAGAAATTAAAAATACAAAAATACAATTTTTTTAATTAATCCTATTTTAATTTATATATTCAACTTTAATTCTATCTTACAATAAACATTCAATCTATAAATTAAATATTTATATTTGTTATATATTTTAGGTATGTTAGTACAATTCACTATTATTAAATTTTATTAAAGAATGATGAAATGGGAAAAAATAATGAAGAAAATAATATAAAAAGAGGAAAAATAAAAATAAAAATAAATTAAAGAATAGTGTTACGAGAGATTTTTACCATTTCTATTTATGAACATTTAGGTTTATTACCACCGCCCTTAGCGGCATAGCTAGCTCAGGCTTTTTTCCTATCACGAAGGAGAGAAGTTTGAATCCTAGAGGTGTTGTTAGGTATTCTTACTAGGAGTACTGTGGTTTGCTCGTTGACTGTCGGCTTACGGGGTTTCCTGGGTTACCAAAAAAAAAAACATTTAGGTTCATTTATAATGATATGCCGTTTATATAAAAAAAAATGCACATAATATAATGT
The DNA here is from genome assembly GCA_016097545.1 of Eucalyptus victrix. Classification (NCBI taxonomy): domain Eukaryota; kingdom Viridiplantae; phylum Streptophyta; class Magnoliopsida; order Myrtales; family Myrtaceae; genus Eucalyptus; species Eucalyptus victrix. The sequence continues at coordinate 58,928,643 of CM027842.1, forward strand.
GAACATATCCGATTTTAATATTGGAATTCACCAAACAATGGACATGATATAAAAAAATTCTAGGATTTTATATCCTATCCTATTCAGTCCTATCCCGATTAGAAATCCGGACGATCAAACGTAGCCTTAGAATATGATATGGTCCTCATACATTAGCATGAATTAGTGAAAAAATGTTGTTAGGAAAGCATGATTATATGTAGGGCTGCATAATAAACGCAACTACGGATATCCTAGGTGGATGGAAAAGCTACATCATGGCTAGGGCTGCAGAAGCAGTTTCTACAGCTTGTTACATCATCAATAGAGTGTTCTTAAGGCATATTCTAGAGAAAACTCCATATGAAGTGTATAAAGGAAAAAAGCTAAATGTTTTTTACTTAGACAAAGTCTTCATCTCAGTTCTTGTCCAAATCTCAGGATGACTGGAATGAAAAACAACTAGAGGGTATTCCCTCCTCTTAGAGAAAACAAAAGTACATGGGGAATTAGGGGTGCAAAGCATGCAAGTACTAGCACGTAAAAGTAAATAACGCAGCCGTGAAGCTCACTGCCCTTATAAATCAAACGAAAAAAGGGAAGAGGGAGAAAACCTTGAGCACTTCGACTTTTCTTGCTTCTTCATCATCTTCATCACTCTACCCGCCATCACTAGCCACCACCGCTCATCTGACACCCACAAGCCACTCTTTCATATTTCTGGCAATTACTCGCAGTCCATCTCTCACCCTCCCACACTAAAAACATGCGCATAATAGAGCAAGGACTCCCCTCCTCTCATCCTGTCCATAAATGCATAGCTTTCCTTAGCAAACGACGCAATTTCCTTGGTGTGACCCACTGTATGTCCTCCCTAATCAAAACAAAGCAAAACAAAGCAGGATGAGCTCGAGGCCATTCAAGGCAAATTTGACGATTCTGAGAGGTTTTGCTGTGTATGGGTGTCATCATCGATAGGGGCGCAAGGGTGAAGCACTGCCATGAAGTGGGTCACCAACAAAATACACAAAAAAAAAAAAAATGCAAAACAAGGGTCTCTCAGGTCCTTGCCAAGGGCGATTTTAGGGAAAACAAGGGCTTCTATGGCTGTCGCTGAGGCATGGAACGAGCAATTAGAGCGTTAGGAATGGGTGAACAAAGGTTTTAAGGGGACAAGCCAGCTCTTGCAAAACGAAAACATGGCCTCTCGACCAAGCTCGCCAGGGTTAACGCTAGCGATTACCGGTGGTCGAGCAGGGGAGCAACATTGGTGACATTATTTTGCAACGTCTGTTGATGAGCGTGCGCTGATGGTGGTGATGATTGTGATTTAGAGAGGGGACTCGGCCAACCATGTCTTGAAATGCGGCCTGGAATTTTTCCCCCTCCGTTTTTCCTTCTCAATCCTGACCATGCTCTACAAAGTATAACAAAGAAAAGGGGCTCGGCGGCAAGAATCTCATATAGATTGAGGATCAAGAGTAGCCACAAGACCACCGGCTGTGGTGGCTTCACTAGGTAGGCTTTAGTGAACCTTTGCGAGAGAGGTGAGGAGTTCGAAATCTTTGCGAAGCAAAGGCTTTGGCAGAGTTACTTGGTGACTTAAGTGTGCTGCTAGGGGTGGTGGGTCCTCCCGCTTATGTAGCACCTGGGGGATTACGCTTCGGCTATCGGCGCGGTCCTCCAGCACCAAAAAAGAAAAAGAAAAAGAGTAGCCACAAAAATCGAATCTTGAGCCACAGGAGGCCGACGAAGAAAAAGGGGCTTCCTGGTGGTGAGATGATAGTCGACCTCACGGTTGTTCCACATGTTGAGGTTGAGCATAACGTCATAGAAGGACTCAAGAAGGCACGCCAGCATGCAACGAGGATAGTTGGGAGGAAGAAGAGAAAGAGGGTTGCATCGTTAAGGGCCTATTTGTTAACGAGCTAAGTAATTTATTCTATTTTTTTGTTCTCAAAAGCAAATTTAAAACTGAAATCCGTTTGGTAAATTTTTTATTTTCAAGAATGAAAATCCATTTTTTTGGTTTATGATATTAGATTTAAAATAGAATCAATAAACAAAAAAAATTACTTCTTTATTCTCTAGAATAATTTCATAATCAAGCTGAATTTTTCTTCTTTTCTCTTCTCTTCTCTTTCATTTTCTTCTCATTTTTTTTACTTTTGTTTGGTTGCCGGCCTCGGTCATAGCACGTGATTGGCTAGACAAGGGCTAGCAATCTCATTGGAGTGTTGTTAGCCCCTAGTGACGCTCGTCAGCCTTGAGTGAGGCCAACCTAGCGGTGGCTCAGCGAGGCTTAGCCTCGCCCAACTCATGGTGGCTCGGCCATGGCTGACGATCGGAGGAAGGAGAAGATGAAAGGGAAAAAGAAAAAAAAAAAGGAGAAAAATTTAATAAAATTATTAAAAGACTAAAAGAAATGATGTAGATTATAAATTTTAAGGGTTTTATCAAATGTATTTTTATTCTGAAAATTGCAATTTTGGGCAATTATCAAATGCCTTTAAAAAATTATTTGTGAGAACAGAATAAAAAATGAATTATATCTAAGTGGAAATTGTTCGTAATGATTACCAAACGCACACTAATTGTAATTTTCATAAAGGAAAGTGGGTTTTTTTTTTTTTTTCTTTAGGGATAGATGCACTAAAAGCCTTAATACTTATTACTAAAGTGTAAATGGGTTTTAAAATTTTCAAAAAATGTAATAAAATCTTAAAATTTGTTAGAAGTACGATTGAGTTCTAAAATTTTCAAAAAATATAATGAATGAAATGATTTAATAAGATTAATTTGACAAGTTTTATGACTTAATTATAATTTTTAAAAATTTTAGGACTAGATTGTATATTTATGATAAGTTTTAGAACTTTTATTGAGTTATCCATTTTTTTTAATCCGCATGAGCACTAACATTAATTAAAAGACTTACGTAATATTTTTTTTAGTTGGAATTTTCCGGCAAGGCACTTAAATGATTTTTTTTCTATAATCTGACACCTAAATGAATGAACGTAAATTTTTTACACTAAAATGGGTACCTGAATTTTTGTCCCTTTTTACCGTCCCTATGCGGATTATTTTGGCTCATCTTACTTTATTATATAATTTGGCTCATCCTACTTTATTCAAGAATAAATCCATTGAAGCTCCAAAACCTCCCGTCGCTTCCCTTCGCTGATGGTCCAAGCATGCAAGCAGAAAGCAACCAGAATGCGTCCGCCGGAGTTGACGAAACCAGCTCCAAACCCAACGGCCGAACATCTCCGCATGCCGCCGCCGCCGCCGCCGCCGCCGCCGCTAAATCTGTCGAGGATGATCTGCTGAGCGACTCGGACAAGTTCTACGCGAAGCTCACCCAGTTCTTCGAGTCGACCGGACTGAGCCTCATGTGAGTTCGACTCTCGTTCTCTCTTCTTCTTCTTCTTGTGAAGCCCACCGAAGAAAAGGTTCATTTTCTTTATATGGGTTCCACGAAAGTTTTGGTTTTGAGGCACATTGAAAGAAGAGACAGGAGCTGTGCTCTGGGTAGCGTTGGTTGTCTCTTTTGCCGAGAAAATGTGTGTGAAAATCGGCGTAGAGAATCTCCGTATCGACTTTCGCAGTGACCCGAATCGTCTAAGGATGAAAAGGTCTAACCTTTTTCCATCCCCCATTTCTCGTTTCTTGAAAATGGGGGTAAAGTTCCTCCTTTTGCTTTTTCCCTTTCGAAATTTGTAAAGAAGTTGCAGTACGACTTAATGCATGGCATTGTGAACTCAATTCTAACACTTTGAAGCGGCAGCTTAAATGCCCGGGAAACAACCTTGGACTTGTTTCAGCTGCACAAGGAAGTTGCCAGACGAGGTGGATTTCGCCAGGTGATTTTTTTTTTTTTTTTCTATTTTGTCTGATTTATGGGCATTTTCTTTTTTGCTATCTTTATATGATCAGCCTCATGATTTTCGATATCATCGGAACATTAACTCTCAAGAAGCTTTCGAGTGATAGTTCCCATTAGTATCATTGATTTGACGTATCTGCTGTGTTTAAAATCAGTTAATCTTGTGAAAGAAATAAAGTTGCTGTTGTCTGTGCAATATGCTTAAAATTTGTACTAAAAGGCGGCCATATTCAAGTAACGTGCTTTATCTTTAGTTTGTCACGAGCTAGTGCATCTCGTCCAAACAATCTGATGAAACACAATGAAGACCAAAGTACATTGGGCTTATTTTCGAGTTTTGTCTGTGAAGGCAGGCATGCATAGTTACAGTCGTTAAGCTGCTGCATGTACTGTTGAAGTCTTGATAACCCCCGATTTCTAGCTATAAAGGTCGATCTTGTATGCAAACTTGAAATTGCTTTTTAACATGTAAACTTTGCACGACTCACTCTTCATTGTGCTTCGCAGATTAACAGAAGGGGCAAGTGGGACGAGATTGTCTCTGCCCTTCAATTGGAAAGCATGGCTCCCACGATAGCTACTCAAGTTCAAAGGCTTTATGCACATCTTCTTTACAACTTCGAGCAGTCCATTGCTAGGACTAAGGGTGCTTCCAAACCGCCAGCAGTCTCAGACTCATTCTCAGGTATCTGCTATATTTCTTGGATGTACCTGGCTCACAGGGCATTATGTATAAATGGATGTAATTGACTGAGAGGGCATTCGAAATATAAGAAGCTACGGCTGAAAAACTTCCCTTTGTCTATATAGAAAGATTGATTTGAGTTCATGTGATGCATAGGGTTGTGTAATGACTTTGTAGGCCTTAATTCTTCAAACAGCAAGAGCCCTGCCCTCAAGCGGAACAATAAGAACAGTTCTCCTGTGCTGATTGATTTAGAGGATCATCCTGAGGAGAAGAAGCTGTGCACAGAGGCTATCAAATTGCCAATAGGTGGACCAATCTTTTAATTGCACAATATTCTCTCTTGCATACTCTTGGTTGTCAATTAATTGCATTAAAAATAGGCATCCTAATACAACCTATTGTTTTTTTATGCATTATATAATGGAAGATTGATTCATCTATGTATTAGGCCATCTAGTTTAACAATATGAAAGCCACCATTTCCTTGGTTTAGGCATTAGAGGATATTTGTATGCTTGATCTACAATGGCAATCCACTTTTGTGACTCCTTCAACTTACTTTTTTGGAAGAAGCAACTGTTTAGCAGTCATGTAAATGATATTTGAGGTTTGTTATAGTAATTTAACTAATCACTTTCAGCATGTTTTTTCTTCACTCAAGATTCAATCATGTTCGTTTGTTGTTATATTGGGTTTAAGTTTGTGGAGCTATGGTATTATCGGACATGGCTGATTCTGATATGCTTTGCCATGTAACTGTTTGAATAAGTTTCTTGTTGGTTGACTTTATCTTTCAATGGTAATTTCAAGATCTGACTGAACTCCTAGGGGAATTTGCAGAATTTTGAACTTACATCAACTATGATCATGGTAAAACTCGAATCAAAATGGAGAACATGCATGTTCTGCTCTCTGATGAATTTCAACACATTTTCGAAGTAAAATTGTCAGAAGTTCTGATCTGCATGCTTGTGCATGTCTCAATACAAAAGAAGAAAAACCGGTTCAGGAGATGGCAGCGAAGCTTAAGGAGAGCATGAAAAACCCAAAATCTCCACTTGCGGCACGGAGTGCATATCAGCTCTTCCTCAGCAAGGAATGCGCTCGGCTAAGAACCCTCCGAGGAGAGAATCAGGAGGGCCAAAATATTCTGAGGGTAGCAATTGACGCATGGAGACAACTTACTGAGAAAGAGAAGGAGGTACAAACTTGCGATCTTGTTATCTTATTAGCTTGCGTATGTCTGTGGCATGACACCACTTCTGATATTTCTGTCCACTGTTAAGTTTTTTCTTTTTTTAAGACTCCAAGAGGGTATGATTCTGCAATTTTCATTTAGAGGTCGTGTTCATTCTCAAACACTAGGTGATCTTTGTTTGGATAATGCATTTGCAGCCATTTACTGAGGAAAGTATAAAGGATAGGGGAAGGTACGAGCAAGAGATGGCTGCTTTCGCTGAGCAAGGGAAAAAGCCCGATAAGATTACCAAGAAAAAGAAAGCCATTTTCCAGAAAACGCAATATAAGAACGGCATTCACAAGAAGCACCTCGATAATGTCTACAAAGTCGTCAATCTAAGTCCCTTAGAAGATCCCCTAGTTCTACGTGCAGATCAATCTGTGGTTGAAATAGCCATGGAGATGACAAAGAATGCACCGACAGACCAGCTGCTTCACTTCAACTGGGACGAGTTTTGCGGTTCACTTGATATAGCCAAGTAGTTGAACTAAGAAGCAGCAATCTTTTGGTGGAGTTTGACCTCAGAATGGGTAGTTCGGCTTCGAGGTCGGCACTTTCTTTTTGCCGAGGTCTCACGTATTGCCAACTCGGAGTGTGTTTAGTTGATGATGGAGATGCAACTCTCGTGTCCACTTCCTAAGTTGCTCTGTTTCTGTCTTGTTCATATGATGCATAGGACCATGTCAAATAGCTCTGTAAAGGTTTGGACATATAGAGCCATCGGAAGGCTTAAAAATGCATGGAACAATGTAATCTTTGCTTGCATCAATCGGATAGTCCCTAATTAACATGGCATCTGCTTTTAAAGTGATTGATAAAACGTAAAAACTTGAATAGAATCACCAAATTCGCCCACATATACTGTTGCTGATAGTAATTATCCTTATTTTATAAGAAATTCAAATCTGTGATTGTGACCTCTCGTCCCAAAACTCAATTTGCCAATACAATAAAGACCGTACTTTCCCCATCATTACAGAAATAAATTTTGCACTGGACGTTTCCCCTAGTCCCTCCCATGGTCCCCATGTCCTAACTTCGGTCTCTTATTATTAATTCATCCGTTGAAATGAAACACTATCTCCCCCTTCAAGCATCCGAATTCACATCCTAATCTGGTTTGTCAGTCAATATGGTGTTGGAGAGACAATTTGATTTCAGGAGGGAAAATTTGTAGTGGGAAAGAAAAGATAGGCACAAAACCCAAACCCTCCAAAATGTCAAAACTTTTGAATCCTGTGGCCGAAATTTTCAAAATCTCGGATGCCTGTCCGAAGGACAAATTTTGAAATACAAGCAATGGCATTTCCTGATTTTTCTTGTCTTATGCAGGAGGCACAACTGTTCTGGCATAGCTGTCGTTTTGAGAAGCCAAACGAAAAAAAAAAAAAAAGCAAAAAAAAGGAGTAGATCCCCTCCATTTGCGCAGCTAACGCTACCCCATCAATCAATTCTCCGATAATCAAATATCTCCACTATAAAAATGCCAACTTTCAGCCTTGGACATGAGAAAATATTGGGTACGCCTTATGTATCAACGTGGCAAACAAGAAGGCACTCGCAGCGCGACACGTGTCCTCGTGGGACCCACGTCCTGGAGAAGGAAAAAAGGCGCTAATTTGAAAAAATTTCGGTCCTGGTTGTCTTTCTTTCACGCCTCTCTCTCTCTCTCTCTCTACCCTCGCTCTCTCTCCCCGACGAACTCCCTCTCTCGCTCTGCCCTCCCTTTTTTCCGACCGGCGAACCGGCAAACCAGCGCGAGCAACTGACGAACCAGGAGGATGCTGGCGAGACGACCGCGAGCAACCGACCGGCGTGCGACCTCCCTCTCTCTCTCTGCCCTCCCTCTTTCCGACCGGTGAACCACCGCGCCGCCCTTCCGGCTCTGGATCTGGCCCCTACTCGTCCGTCCCCTGCTCTCTCTCCCCTCGCGTCTCTGTCTGCCCTCCCTCTCTTCGCGGCGAACCAGCCCGTGACCGGCGAACCAGCGCCCCCTCCGGCTCCAGATCCGGTACCGGCTTGTCCTGTACGCTGGAACGTTCGCGCCCGACCGCCTCACACCCACCGGCCTCTTAAAACGCCCACCGCCCGACCACTTCTCTGTCTTGTGGTTCTGGTGAGGTAATTCAGATCATAGGCTTAGTAAATAATGCAATTTGCTGAGCAGTGACAGTGAGCACCAGTTCAGCACCAGAAAGGACACGGGGCTGTAGAAAACCCTTTTGAGATTGACCATTTTGGCGATTTCTAATTAGATCTGTAACCCCTGTCAACTTTGGCATGTTGGCCTCGCCTCCCATCAAGGTACACGTTCTCGACAGCTTTCACCACCGAGGCGCCAAGCCGTCGGCCCCTGCCCTCATGATAAGCACACGATATCGTTGGTGATGGTGGATTCTCTGCGTCCATCTTTTGCTTTGTGCGTTCGTAGCCTGTTCTTTTCCGGCTTTTTGCATCTGAACGAACTGTACTAAACTAATCACATATCTGGAAGCTGCTGAGTCCGTGCTGGGTCTCATAGATAACTCAAATTTCGATATGATCATTGCACTGCCATTTATGACCACTCCCTCTAATTTTTTGGTCGCGAAAGTCTGCATAACATTTCCTTTCCCAAAATATATGTTGTTTCTTGTGATGTGCTTACCAGTTCCTGTTTTGAACACGTTGAATTGATCAGTCTATCAGCCCGGGGGAGCTGCACCATTGTCGTCAGCAGACAAGCCAATAAGTCAGAGGTGGAGGATCTTGATGCCGGATGGGTCTCACGCCATTTATCCCAAACCCAGAGCTTTGAACCACTTTGAGATACAGGATATGGTCGAGCATTATTGCCAGGCTCCCATAAATGCCATTCGAGCGGGTTAGTTCATGGATCGCTTTGCCTTCATTAGTTCCAGCAGACGAGTTTCCCTTAATGAGTTTTCTGCCTTCGAAAGCTTAGTATTTGCATTGCTCTTCAATAAATAAATAGCAACTCGAATCAAACTTAGTTTATACTTCTGGAACCCCATGTTCAGGTAAACTTAAACTAGCATAGTTGGGAAAGAAAACGTTCAATCTATTGGCAGGGTGGGACCTCATAGAGAAACCTTTGAAGAGACATGATGGATATTATGCAATTGCTTCGTTGACAAATGATTTTGCTTTTTTGTCCTGTTTACTTGTGAAAAAGCATCATCCAAAGGGGGACATATTGAGTGACGAAGTCTCGCTTCATTTTTCTTCGCAGAAGTTGGTTTGGTCACTGCAGGAGGCTGCCTAGTAACTTTCTGCACTTTTGACTCGCAATTTATCAGTCGAAAAGAGATGGAATAGCACGTCTTATGAGTCATTTGAATGCTTTTACTTGTGCTTTAAGTGGTTGCATTGCACATGATTTTTCACTGTAGAGGCTTGAAAGGTTTTAAATCTTGGGAATCTCTCTCTCTCTCCGACCAAGAGACAAACTTCTTTTCAGCATATCCTTTCTATTAGTAGCTTGTATCAGTGAGTCATTGCAATGAAATATCTTGCTTACAAATCCTGACATTTTCTCCTTATTTTGTGAGAGATGATCATAGATTGATTCTGTTAGCTTATGCATAAATTAAATAACCAGCTACACATTGATCATAGTTCTATCCTCACATGGATTAGTCTTTCTGGTGCATATATGCATAATTTCGCATCTCTAAGGGGACGAAATTTTGAGACATGTACTGATAAGTAGCTTTAACACTGATTTCTTCCAGACCATGGGTTTCATTTTCATTGAACCTTCTCCTGCTGCAATCTGTTAAAATTTAAATGTCTTCCTGATGTTTCACTCTACATGAATAGGATAGGGAGTCTAGGAAATGGCATCACTTTGCAGAGTCTTCCTGATGTTGATTTTGGCATCTGTCCTCAGCCAAATTCTCACTGCAACAGCCCGCCTTTGGTGTTCACTATGGAATGCAAGGAGACAACCTGCCTAGTCTGGCTGAGGTGATACAGCTCTACAAGAATCACAATAGTGGGACAATGTGGCTCTACGATCCCAACCTCGAAGCGCTCCGAGCTCTAGTGAACTCCAGCATCAGCGTGATCCTAGGCACCAAAAATGAAGACCTACACAACTTGGCATCAAGTGTGGAAGCTGCAAGTCATGGATCGACGCTCATGTTGAGTGCTACTAAGGTGTAAACATCAATTACATAGTTGTAGGCAACTGAGGTCATCCCTGGAGAATTGGCTCAGCGCGTGTTGCTTGCAACGCAGAATCTACAAAGCGCCCTCAGCAGCTCCAGTTTCTCATCTGTGGTGATGACCACGGTGGTCTCGGGGACTATCTGACAACCATGCCCCTTTGTTGATCAATGTGTACCCTTACTTTGGCTATGCTGCAGACCCCACCAACATAAGATTGGACCATGTGCAGTTCACTGCGCTGGGGCCAGTGGTCCACGATGGGGACCTAAGCTATTGGAATTTGCTTGATGCGATGGTGGATGCTTATTACGCGGCAATGGAGAGAGGATTTCCCTATTGTGGGCATGGAGATCTCCGAGTCCAGGTGGCCTTCTTCTGGAAATCGGAATTTCACTACTCCATAGCTCGCACTGACTTACAACCAAAATTTCATGAAGAAAATCAAAGCAGGGACAGGGACGCCAAAGAGACCAGATTGCCGCTTGGTAACGTATTCGTGATGTTCAACGGGGATCTGAAATCCACTGGCGTGGAACAAAATTTCGGTCTCTTCTATCCAGATGGAACTCCAGTTTACCCCATTTTTTTGTAGCTCCAATCGACAGGACTCAGCTCCGGCACTTTCTTTTGCCATATGCTGTGTAGACTTTCTGAGATAAGATCTTATCACGTGTAACTTGGAAGCTACAGTGAGTATCAATAAACGATGTAATAACCGGTAAACTGGATCACCTGTTATCTACATCTGCAATTCTAGAATCTCATGTTTGCAGCGGTGATGCAATGAATATGGGAATTCTGATTCTGGATAATCAAGGTCAAGTCATCAACACATAGCGAAAAATCCATTTCCTCCCCTTGTACGTCTCCCTTATTCATGTTATATTTGTTGGGGCAAAAGCACTAGATAAAGCTCTTGCGAAAGAACCGCTTGGCTTAATCTTCCGGTTAGCAAATTCAATCCCACCAACTAAAAGCAAAACACAGCATCTTCTTATACAACAATAATAATCTGAACAAAAAACCTAGTCATGGACTCATAGGCGTGACGGTAATTTCTGCTTCCCGCTATCGAGGAAAGGGTAGTCCGTGTACCCAACAACAGGATCTTGGGTATAGAAAGTCTTCCTAACATACTTGTTCAGAGGTGCATTAATCTTGAATCTTAGGACCAAATCTGGGTTGGCGATGAAAAGACGACCGTACAATACCAGGTCTGCGTTGCCATCGGCTATGGCTTTCATACCGAGCTCTCTCGTGAACCCTCCACTGCAAATAAAAGTGCCCTGATAAGCCCGTCTCGAAGTCCTCATCAACTGGATGTATCAATTTGTGTTTTGGTGGTCAAAAACTTATTTTGAGATAAATTTATCACATTTTCCGTGGCGTCAACTCTTTCTCTTGTGATATAGTATACATCTCCATCATATTCACCTCACACAACACCACATGCCATAAGACAAAATGCGCGAAAGAGCTGGTCGTGCAGGCAGCCGAACCGTAGTTGTGATTCAATGGCTGTACGCAGGAGGAATAGACGGGGACTCAGATTGTCGCAAACACGCACCAACTTGTGCACCTGCTTTCGTTGAGCAGTAACTAATGTTTGTCCGGCCTAAAAGAGCCATCACATTACAAGTGGTTACAAATGATATTACAAATGAAATGATACACATGATAAATTTTGCCAGAAAGAAAGAACTTATCGCGAACAAAATGTGTGCCGATTCTTGCTATGATTGATTGGTCGACCACACCCCCCGAAGACAAAAATGTACAGGCTCCCAGATTCTTCTAGCGTTCCTGTTTCTTGATTTGTCTGATTTACACTCCGGATGACGATGTCCGGTTTATTCCGTGCACCCAATTTTGGAGCGGTGGGTTTAGCTCCTCAGATTCTACTGGACAATAAAGGCTTGGCAGTGGTGGTAGGCGGAGGAGCGGCTATGGCAGCCCATGGATCGTCATCCGTTGTTACGGCAAGTTTTACAGTCAGGTTTTGAGGCGCTCTTTGGAACCGGTGCCGCTATGGATCCCCACAAATCATCATCGTAATCTTTGGTGACTTTCACTGCACTCTTTGGCCTCAAACTCATCACTGAGAATCAAAATTAAAATACTTAAGCCTGCCGGATGTATCAGCAGCAAATAGCATTAATCAAAATCAAAATGCAAGAGTCATTAATTGCAGTAAAATCTCATTTCTAACAACAATCCTTCGACGTTAAAGGACCAAAAGATGATTACCACCACGACCTCTTAACTTGAATACACTGTAACTGGTCCTCACACACACACACACACACACACACACATTCATGTGATTCAGAACCAATTATCCAGAACAGCAACTCATTCTATAATATACTAGTTATTATTGAAGATCACATACTCACTGGACATTACAGATACCGGAAACAAATATAATGATTTGAAATGAATTTTTCAAACAGAAGATAGTATTTTGGACTAAAAAACTGTCTAATGGTTCAGTCGTCAAGTGACAAATCATCGGTAGGTCTTTATAGTCAACGCACTCTCACAGCAAACTATGAGCATTCATCACGATCGGCATCAAGCAAAATATATTCATATTACCTGGCGGCTTGGAGTGTGAAACAGGTTGCGACACTGGTCTTTTCTGAGCTGCTTGGATGTTAGCAAGAACAGGAGATGGCTTTGGCTCTTCAAAAGGCTCAATATCATCCCAACCATCCTTGTCACTTTCATGCTCTTCATGAATTCTGTTCTCCACTTCTCCCCAACCATCGGTTGATGTCGGTAACACAGGTACGGGCTGATCAGACAAGTCTGTGCTAGAACTAGCATGAACCATTGTGGTGCTTGGAGTCTCCACCCCTGAAACTATCCAAGAAACCAATCAACATAACATGCATATTATATTAAATAAAGTCATGGTGATGTACATATCAATTATTTTATCCTAGGTTTATATTGACAGTCCATAATGTAGGAAGAAACATCTTGCGGAGTATAGGCATGCACAGTGACTCTAAAGAGAATTTATGATCCATCTGGGCTTAGTCTTGCTATTGATTTTTCAAAAACCCCTTCCCTTTAGAGAAAACACTGCAGCAGCTGCATATAGTAAGACTGCAAGAAAGTCAATCCTAGCACAAACCATTCATGCACAACAGTGTTGGTAATAAAATTTACCATTACCAAAACCAGCTCAAGCTTTATGCAAACAAATTATAACTAGACTGGTATCAATATCCACTAAAGGCTTCTGGGGAACACATTCAGAGAATATCAATGAATGAACAGCAGCCATACCAAAGCTGGAAGTGGAAGCTGAAGAAGTAAGAGTAGTGCTAGAGTTCGCAGTTGCAACAGGTGCTTGTTCTGAAGGTTTTCCTTTGAGAGTCAAGGAGCTCATTCCCCATCTGCATAATATTGCAAACTTAGGTCAATAAAAATTCATGAAAAAACACCATATAAAAGAGGATAAAATCCTGACTCAAGATACTCCCCTACAATTGCAAGAGAAACAACCACCATGGTAACCTGTGGCCGCCAAGTTCTGGCACAGACAGAGTACTTCTCTAATCATAAAACTTCAAGATTGTATTTGATCTACAGTGCTCTCAGATTCCCTATCTCAACAGCCCTAAATCCCGAGAAAAATTACAAGGAGAATGCATCCTTTGACTACCACCATTTTCAGTGCTTTGAAAGGTGTTACTGAGAAAACACAGAATTGCTTTATGTGTTTTCAAGCTTAAGGGCACAGCCAATCACCAGCAGTGTTGTTGAAATCCTATGATTTCAAATCGATTTCATCCACAAAACATTTCATTCTGCAACTAGAAGCGGAGATGCAGCTGAATTGCAAATGAATCTTATGATCCGTATACCATTCATTATGATTAGGTACAATTCACTACAATTCAGTCAAGACTTCTACATTTGTGATTGTTGGCCCTGAAAGTTATGACACCAAGATTTAAACACGAATCATAGCATGGATGTTTTCAAATCACAATTTTACTGATAGAGGGGTTATTTCCTTGAATATCTTACATAGGTTGTCTGGGTTCATCTGGCATGATCAGGTGATATTTCTTCAAAATGATCTGTTCAATATTTTTCTATATTCTCACAAATAATAGCTAGGCTTCAATAAGACATCCTTCTACTTATTTATTGTATAAGATTCTACTGAATCTTACCATTCATGATTCAATCAGATTCACAATTCAAAAAATGCGGTTTAAATTTCCTATTTGAATCCCAATTAACAACATTGATCACTAGTTCTTCCAGGAGGCACCTCATCTGCATATGACGAACTTGCAGATAAGCAGTGACAATAATTGTCATTTTGTGCAGTTGTGAATTTCATTGTTGAAGATGTGTGGGCTTTGAAAATGCCAAATCCAACCTTGACTGGTTGCAGGGAAAAATTAATTTCGGACTGTTGAAACGATAATAAACTGCTTGTTTCCATTTACATCTACAGACATCTGTTTCCTAGATTGCTGCTGGGATTATTTTCGCTTTTTCTGCATGGTATGATGTGCAAGGCATAAATACTAATATGCATCACAAAGAATGAACTTTTTCCATCAAAGTGACAGAGAGAGCCTCCAAGCCGTTTCATTTTACTTTCCAACCACAATAATTTGCCAGGTAAGCACAATGCACTGCTAAAGAAGAATGAACTCACCCAAGTAAACCTGCATTTCCAATGTCCGAAGAAGTTCCAGTGCTCATGCCAGTGGTATCCCCAGAACTTGTCTGCTGAAAAAGAATAAGGAACAGAAGATTTTATTACTAACTGATGAAAAAACTAAACATTATCAATGAATCAGAGTATCTTAAATAAGTGAAATCATAGCTCAGAAAAAGACAAGCACTGGTAAAGATCTAAAGTGATATAATTAGCACTTCCAAGTATTATACATAAAGAGAAAAATGAAAACTAAAGGGGGATAAAAGAATAGGCTACCTCATTCGAACAAAGTCATCAAGAGTGCATTCATACCACCATATCAGACCAGCAGGACTATCTGATGGATGCGCGCTTTTTGTGTCGGCGCGCGCGCGTGAGAGAGAGATATCCAGCGTACAGGACAAGCCGGTGCCGGATCTGGAGCCGGAGGGGGGCGCTGGTTCGCCGGTCACGGGCTGGTTCGCCGCGAAGAGAGGGAGGGCAGACAGAGACGCGAGGGGAGAGAGAGCAGGGGACGGACGAGTAGGGGCCAGATCCAGAGCCGGAAGGGCGGCGCGGTGGTTCGCCGGTCGGAAAGAGGGAGGGCAGAGAGAGAGGGAGGTCGCACGCCGGTCGGTTGCTCGCGGTCGTCTCGCCGGCATCCTCCTGGTTCGTCGGTTGCTCGCGCTGGTTTGCCGGTTCGCCGGTCGGAAAAAGGGAGGGCAGAGCGAGAGAGGGAGTTCGTCGGGGAGAGAGAGCGAGGGTAGAGAGAGAGAGAGAGAGAGGCGTGAAAGAAAGACAACCAGGACCGAAATTTTTTCAAATTAGCGCCTTTTTTCCTTCTCCAGGACGTGGGTCCCACGAGGACACGTGTCGCGCTGCGAGTGCCTTCTTGTTTGCCACGTTGATACATAAGGCGTACCCAATATTTTCTCCTTGGACATGCTAGAACAACCCCTTTAGAGAGAGAGAGAGAGAGAGAGAGTACAATAAAGAGAGTGAGCCCCCCCCAAAAGGAGGGTATACAAAGATGCGCTTCGCATTTTAAAGGAGAAGGAATCAAGCTTCTCACACTTCTCTAGAGAGAGAGAAAGGGAGGAAGGGAGGAAGGGGAGATGTCGGGGAGGTGGTCGGTGACGTCGCTGCGGTGGCTGGACTTCTCGTTCCCTCTCCGATCATCCATCTTCCGGTGGCCCCAGCTCGTGTCCTCCTACTTCACGGCGGCCCGGCGTGTCGGCGGCGGCGGCGGCGGCGGCGTGGGGTGGGGGTTCCTCCGGTGGCCGGAGCTGGGGCTGGGCTTCTCGATCCTGGACGACGTCGTGTGGAGCCTCGTGACGGCGTTCGAGTCCGTGGCCCTCGTCTCCATGCTCTGCTTCTTCTTCCTCTTCTGCGGATGCACCATCTGACCCACCGGCGGGCGACGAGCCCGCCTGGGGCGGCGGCGGCGGCGGCGGCGGGCGGAGATGACGATGTGGTCGGGTCCGGGGGACATCTGAGGTTTGGTCGGGGATCGGCAGATGAGCCGGAGCACGTGGGTCACGTGCGGTCTTTTCCTTCTTTTTGGAATTAATTTTTTACTTTTTCTCCCCTTTTCTCCATTTTCTCTGTTAAAAGTTTTGGTTGCTTTGTTTCTGCTTTTCGATATTTTCCTTTGCACTTGCTTTTTTTTTTTTTTTTTTTTTTTTAATTCGCGTTCATCTTCTTGTAATATTCTTGGGTTCTCGTGAGAAAATCTAAATCTTGCCTTTGAGTATAATTTTCTTTTCTTTGTTTTATTGCTAATTGGTGAGCAGAAAAAAAAATTGAACTTGGGATCTTTAGAAGGAAGAAAACGAGGGACAATTATTATTATTATTATGAAATGAATATAATTTGGAGTAATTAGCGACGAATAGGGCCGTTGACCAATCTTTCCTCAACGGCTTAAGATCATTAATTAGTACGGAAAAGATTACATGAAAATCGTGATTAGCATCTCATCATAGCTTTGAACAGCGCATTGGCTAGAAAAACGTAAGGGTGCTCTCTTCCTGATGGTGACATGTCACATGCATGACGATTCCAAATCTGGAATTCGAAAGAGAGCTTTAATGGAGGGACCATTGCAAGATATAGAAAATTGTCCAATTTGGGCACCAATAAGAGTATTGTGACGATATTCTCATTTAATATGGTTCGCATTGACCCTCCGTTGATCGATCGATAGCGAAGGCATTTAGAAATCGGGCGGATAATTTTTCGGAAATTGTCTCGTGATTTTTTCTCGTATTATTACTGTTATTATCAATGTTTTTCTTATGTTGTGAAATGAGTTGTATTCTGTGTAATTGTCCGTTAAATGGCGACATTTTTTGCCATCATCCCTAGTTGCAATTTGATCACCTTTTAGGTAGATTCTCACTGACCTTTTTAGAGGTAGAGTGCGATTTTGAATTCCCACCCAACCAACCCATGAAAAAGGAGATGTCATTAGTTAGGGCTTTTTTCCGTGTTTCGCCTGCTAATTCTTGTCATTTTCAGCTTGTAAGAGCCAAGGAACTTAGAATATTGAATTAATGGAGAAAAATATCAGTTCATCTCAAAAGGGAATAGAAGAGCAATCCGTGTTTGCATTAGTAAAGTGCATAGACGTGTAATCACCTCTAAAAATCCGCTTTTTTTTTTTTTAATATAATTCCCTTGCAAATCATATTAGTATAAATCCTCTGTAACCCAACTTTGTGGTAATACGTACTTAGAGTTTCAATTTATAAAATCGACTCTCGAAATCTCTATGAAGATTTGGCCGATGTCTTCGGGGCTGAGAAAGTCGTCCTTGAGGAAAACTCAAACACCAAATCAAATTAACCACCCATATATTTGAACAAACAAAAAACCATATATATATATATATATATTTTTTTTTTTTGGTCGATAATAGTGCTTCATACTTTCATTAAAAACACCGAACTTTACAAGATAAGTTAAGAGTCATAACATAAGATTGACAAAAGGGGGACAGGTGGGTCGCGCTGCCAATTGGAAGGAAGAGATTTATGGCGTAGTGCCTTTGCAACCCAATCTACGGCATGATTTGCCTCTCTCGGACAAAAGGAAACAGTTGCTGATGGCAATTGGGCCAAGATGGCTTTGCATTCCAGTAACCTGGTCTTGGACGGCCCAAGAATCATTTTCGCGGCCCAGAATTGAGTTTACAAGCGTGCGGCTGTCACTTTCGCAGAGAACTCTTCTGTTCAGTTCGTGTACTTTCCCCCCCGTGAAGAGTTGTTCTCTCTTTCAGCATCTTCAAGCCGTGAAACAAGGCTAGGGTTTCCGCCTGCAAGGGTGAAGACGCATAGATCTCTTTGGCGAACCCATCTATCAAGGTACCGTTGGAATCATGAAGAATTCCAGCAATCAAGCTGGTCGAGTCGTTGTCTGTATTAAGTCATACTCGCTCAATCATATATGAGTTTGAATGCCCTGAAATATTTCCTAGATAATTTGATTACAATGCTTATGAATAAATATTTGGAGAAAATTGACGAAGCAATAGATTCCATCTCGTTCAATTTTAATCACACATCACAATGGAAATTAATTTTATTGATCATTATATCGATATTAGTTTGAATTAATAAATTGCACACATGGGTGTTGAAATGTTGTCCATGGTACATTAAAATTAAAGCAAGTCAGATGATAAAGCTACTTTATCTTCTCGATTTAATGCAGATGTCCACCGAGTTTTTCTCTCGTTCTTGGGGACAATTGGATTTACGTGTTCGAATACGGATGAGCATGTGGAAATTATAGAGATAATAGCATAAACGGTCTTTGAATTTTTATTTATTGCGCAATGTTGTCTTGAACCTTTAATATATGGAATGTGATGACCCAATACACAATATAGTCCATAAAGTTTTAATTTGTTCAACGCTCGTAAGTTATGGGTAAATATTCAATATAGTCTTTAAACTATATGAAATATTTAAAAATTTAGATATCATACTCAAAAATTAAAAGTTTAGAGACGTATTTGATACTAAATTAAAGTTGATGGAGCATTTTGTTATATTTATATCTTAACTATTCCAAAGAGCTTCGGCCCAAGATGAACCCGTTTCACTTCAAAAAGATCCCTCCTTTGGGCTTCGGACAACGATCGAACATCGACCCAGAAACCCAGATGCAAGGACGGAGCACTGAGGAGGGCGTTCCATCGCAGGGTGGCCGAATTCTCCCTGGCGACCGAGGATGGCGATGGCTTTGAGGAGGGCTGCTATCTCATTGGGCGGCAGTGGTTCGCCGATTGCGCCATCCGCTTCGTTCGTTCCCGTGCTCTCGAGATTCTTCTCCGGCCCGCCTCCGTACGCCGGTAGGTCCCATTTCTTGGCGGGTTCGATTCTTGTTTTTTCGTTCTTTTCCGTGAAGTTTTTCGCAAGAGAGGCTTTTTCCTTTCGGGGGCTGGGGAATTCCGGGCGAATTTATCGGAATGAGCTAGAAATATGTGTTTTTGTAGATGGGTTTTCAGTTATATCTGTTAAGAGCTCAGTTACTTATGATGGGTTTGCTCGAGAGCTTAACCAGTGAAAAGGGCAATGTCTTTTTGATGATGACGGTGGTGGTGGTGGTGATGGGCAGTTGCGCTGTGCTGTTTGATTGTTTTCGTGCCGGTTTGGGAGTGGTTTGATTCTGATGCACTTAGTTTTTCTAGTCTTCGGGACGGGAGAGCTTATAGCTTTGATGTGGTGTGGTTACGTTTGTAGCTATGGGTTTGAGGAAGGTCTTCGCTTTATACTGGACTAGATGACAAGCGATAGCTTTGAAAGATTCTCGTTGTCATGTTGTCGAAGCAAAAGTTCCGGGAAGCGCCAGTTTAACATTGAAGGACATGTCTTCTCTGCATTGTTTGTGTAGTGAAGGTGGGAATACCGGAGTTCTTGCTAGGGATTGGCGGAGGGGTCGAAGCCCATGTCGCGAAGCTTGAGTCGGAGATTGGTGACTTGAACAAGTTACTCGTTTCCCGCACGCTCAAGCTCAAGAAGCTCGGCATTCCTTGCAAACACGTAAGCTAAACCCTTGGATACATCAAAGTGCAGACAGGGAACTCCTCAGTTTTCTTCCCTCGCCATAGGTTTGGGTCATTTTGCTAGTGGATGATGATCTTGCTGGCATGCTTTTGATATTTTGCAAGTTCATTGGATAATGAAAGTGTTGAATGTGGAATCATGGGTTTGCTCATTCATTCTGGTGTATTCCTTACAGTTCTGCATCTGGATAATGTTGGCAATGCAATTGTCTTTTGTTGCGCTCTTCTGTGATGTTTCTTTATTTGGTATCCATGTTATTACTCTTACTGTAGTTGAATCAATGTTGAGAAGTGCCAGCCCCATATGTGGGATCTAAACGTGCGACTAGTCTTCAAGCAAACAACGATATGATTTACACTCTTTCTGAAGAGCGTACTAAGTTGTTCGAGTTTATGCAGAGGAAGTTGATATTGAAGTACGCCCACAAATATAGGGTCGGACTGTGGAGACCTCGAGCTGAGCCTGTCAAATCTTGAGGACAGCGTTCCTGGTGAAAGTATCAAACATGTGGCGCACCTGCAGAATTCCTTCTGTGCTTGAACTTGGTAGTAACGTGAAAATGCCGTAGACGGGTTTTACTGGTTCAGAAAAATTTCATCCTCTTGTACTACCTTTTGCTGAGAAAAGACCATTTCTAACTCTCTTTGCGCACACTCATTGTTAATTTACAAAAAGTACAGATATGGCTCCTGCAAGCATCCACATTTCCAACTTCTTTTGTGCTATGGACTGTGGAATCTCTAAGTGAACGCATCTTGCTGGAAAATTGTCTCCTTTCTGTGTTTTCTGTTGTGTCAAGGTCGCGTGGAGATGCATTCAAAAAGTTCCCAGTTAATTATTGTTGCATTAATAAGATGATGACCCAACAAAACATCTCTCTAAACACTGCACAAACTCTCCATAGGCCTACATTTGCTTAAGCATAAAGCAATCTTGCTCACGGTTCCATAGCTAAGTTTCTTAGAGAAGTGAAACGCCAAGCTCGTATGAAGCATATGCATCAATACAAGCATATTCCACTTGGTTCACATTGAGCACCCTCGCCTCCCACTTACTCATGCTAACATGCTTGGGCTTGTCCATGACAAGACCCACCACCTCAAGCGCTAGATCCTTCAAGCCCGGCTTACGAAACCTCCCTGGCCAACGCAGCTTCACCAGTTCCCGAACATCTGCATGCTTTGCGCACTCCAGGCCGTACTCAACTCTGAGCTTGTCCACGTCGCCATCGACCTCCACCCCAATGAAAGTGAAGTCAGGGCTTTCACCGGGGTCCTTCGGCAGTTCAGGAGCGTAGTCGATGTAGAATAGTTGAACGATTGGGCATCTCTTGTCAATGCAGAGCTGCAGGGTGGGCGGTCTTGCTACTCATCCACCGGATCACATCAGGCCTCCACTCTATGTCCAACCCAACAATGGTCAGGTTTCTCGGATCCATTGCTCAACTGCAGCCGCTTTGTCGGTCACGGTCGTTTCGATGGTTCTACTGTCACAGGTGACATTGTACTTGGAGGTCGCAGGATCGAAAGCAGTATTGAGTATGGGGTCTCATACGAGCGGTTCGCATCGTTCTCTTCATCTCAAGACTCTTCCTTGCAGATGCAGTGGGTTGGACGTGGAATGCAATTTATAATGAAATTTTGGATTGTGGAAGAAACCCAAGAAGGACCTTTGGTTTTTCGATTCATTCGCATTGATTGGGGGTGTGAAGCGTGATCAGTGATTGTCAATCGGTCTCTTCGGTTTTGCAGCTGTGTCTTGCTTCATGTCGTCGTGGGAGTATGTATGTTTGACTCCTGTGCTTATCATTAATTCCTAGGAAATTGCATTTAATTGCATTTTCAGTGTTCTCATCATCAGCCCTACTTATCTTCCCACCAACTTGCTTCAAGGGGAGAAGGTCGACGGCAGGATCAATGTCTTACAAGGATGAGAGTTGAATGGATCCTCTGGGGGTTCTTCCCCACCTAATATATTCTGAAATCAGATGATTTTTCATCTCATTCTTACCTTTTATGAGAAGCGGAATATCTAGAAAGACATTTCGATAATCTGTCTGATTTCTTCCAAAGCGTGCCCCGTTCATGTCGCTCGCAACACCAACTGGCTAATTAGACTCAAGCCCCTCTTAGGGCAGATTTCTCCTTTAGCTCCTTAGCCAATGGGGTATTAGTAGCTACACGTTGTGATGGTATATCGGATTAGGTTCGCACATCTTGCTATTAGGTGGTACATCCGGACCAGCCTTCCATGAATCGAAATCAATTTATCTTGCTTAGCTCGATCAAACAGGCATCATGCATCCACATGAGGCCTAGAGAATTATCCTTGACCGATCGCCTTCCTTGTGATCCAAGCCCCGCAATACTTGCTCCAAGCGGAAATCTGAAGCTTCCAATTAATAGCCGCTCAACTACTCGATCAATCCCTCGACATCGAAACGTAAGGAGGGGTATCTAACCATATCTATCGATAGATAAACCCTTTGTAACGCCAGGATTTCACGAGCCTATCTTGTCATTTCCAAAGATACACTTAAGTAAGCATCGCTGGTATGGTCAATGTGAATCTCTCGACCAGAAAAAAATGGTGCCCCACCACGTGAAGGCTGGGGGAGGTCAAAGAAAAGTTCAAATTGAACAAGACAGACGGGCAAGGAGGAACGAAAACGTGTGCATATGAAAGAGGCCACGAACGACGTTTGGTGCGTCACACCACAACGGTCGCCGCTCGCTGCCAAGAATGTCGTCCCCCACATCATTTCGTGTCAACCCACGTTTATTGTTCTTTTGTCCCAACATTTCTCCCCGACCTATGTGGGTCATCGCTCTGCCATAATGGGAAATGCATATCCCCTTTTTCTCTTATTAGGTTGGCCGTAATTATTCCATCCATGTAGGTTTGATGCCCCGTCCCGATTCAACACAAGGAGCTGACATGGCCAAATTGATTCCGTTAGTCCTCTAAATACCTCTCCAGATCTGGCCACTGGTCCGATTCAACTCGAGGAACCAGCATAGCCAAATTGGTTTTGTGAGTTCTCTCAATGCCTCTCGGGATCTAGTTCCATCGGCCTGTAATTACCCTTCAAGGATACTCTTCAACGTTTCACCCTATCAACGATCGAACCCCGTCTGCTTTAATTCACTTGGATCATGTACACTCCTACTTTGCGTGACTGTGACTATCGAGCTTAACATATGCAGCATATTGGAAAGCGTGTTTGTTTTAGAGAAAGAGCCAAAAGGGGGAAAATGATGTTCAGATCATTCCGCGTCTTCGACATCAAGAATCATTATCGCAAAGGCACGTCTAAGAATTCAAGGCTAACAAGGATATCATCATCAGTTAGTTCCGCCCGCATTCAATGGAGATATATTCTTCGCCATCCCCCATGTCGGCCGGCACACTAAATTATGACAAAATCATTCAATTTTTTCACGTGTAAGACACGTCCCACGTACAGAAATGGGAACATCAGAGGGGCAGGGCGTGTGAAAATTGAATTTCGATATGCATTGTTGGAAATCCTAGGTAAGATAAAACAAAATATGTGGAGAAAGAGATTTTTTATTTTATTTTATTTTCCGACCCCATTATTCTCAAGTTCATGTGGTGATGGGGACAAGTCACCTGAGTAAAGGCAAAGGTAGGACAAGATCTTCCGACAATATTGCAACCCTAAATCGAAAATGAGACAACTTTTGCCCTTTGCAAGTGTGGTAGCTGTCCATGATAAATAAGGGTCATTTGCATTTGTACCACTTGGTTTCAAGTAAATATAATGGTATCATATTTTAAGGAAAAAAGATAAAAAGAATTGTCCTATCCTTGAAAATTAGCTGCTTTCAAGTAAACTATGTATCATATTAGAGAGAGAGAGAGAGAGAGAGAGAGAGAGAGAGAGGGCTTTGAGTGATTATATATTCAACCATCCTAAGCCTAAAATGCATGAACTTTACCTTTACTTGTGTGGTGCCATGTGAACATCAAGTTAATGCATCTACCCAAAAAGTCCTCTTCTAACCGCGTTGTGTTTAGGGGTGATGAAGTCACTTTATAACCACGTGGAACATCGTTGTCCATTGCTACGTTTGCCGGTGCGAGGCACCTTGGGAACACAGCAATCGATTTGCGGAGTGATGTGTGACAAATCCTAAATAGTGGTCTAAACGAACAGACCCTATTCAGACGCTCGACAAATATTTAGTTACTTTATCGTTTTCCAAATCGATCGCAGCATTAATCATGCCGCCCAACTAGTTAATTGTAAATTGAGATACACGCGGTCGGTTAAAGTAAAAGAAGAGAGTAAAAAAAGGAAAGATACATGCTTTATTTAACTGGAAAAATCATATAATGGGCTGTTTAGGCATTAAAATATCATGAATTGATGACTTTTAAAAGTTTGAAACGCCCCCTCTTCCTCCCCCGTCACATGCAAGTCACTTTGGGGGGAGGAAGGGGTGGTGGGGTAGAGGAGCACATGGAAGTGTAGGGCCATGGAGGCACATGTTATGGCCACTGTGCTTGTTTGTGTCATCCCTCATGCAAAACAACAAAAGGGCGAAACACCCCCCCAAAAGAAAAATCAAGAAACAAAGTAGAAAAAAGAGATAAAGGAAGGGGGGCCAAATTGCTTGCCACATGACATGCCCGCCTCTCCACTTTTCCAGCACTCCCCTCCAAAATCAGATTTTGTCAACTCAAAATCGCCCTTGTAATCTTTTGGGTCTTTGTTTTCGCCTCTCTCTCTCTCTCTCTCTCTCTCTCTCTGATGTTTACACATTAGTCCTCTTATGCCGTGCTCGGATTGGTTCGAGTTGGGGCATGACAACAGTTGTCTCAAACTCTCGAACCCATGTTTGAAAGAGATTCTTGGGAAGAATCCTCTAGTCCGAGGGCAACAGGGCAACAGCATTTTATGACTACCGTGTGAAAAACTCTCCGGATAAGTTCCAACTACACGACTTTGTCAACGAGTATTTCTAGGACACTTGTTAAATGTGTGCGCAATAAAGAAAAAGTTTCTGATTTTGGATGCATTGACCACCCATAACGCGAAAAAGCCGATGCTTCGCGCCGAGTGGGATTGGAAACCGCCCCAGTTTCCATTGGATCCAATCATGGGATTTGACCTCACAAATTCACACCCGAGTCACAACCCTGTCACGCGAAATTTTTCCTGACCAAACAGATGAATCACATCTCACCCAGCCGAGGACATGCCTAGAACGACAGACCAGAATCAGACCAGATCACCCCGGTCAATAAACGCCCACTTCTCTTTGTCGGTCATCAGCACTAATCATCACATGTAAACCCCCTTTCAACAGAGTTTAAAGGTGATCCAGGCACTGACTCTACTGATGCCAGCAAAAAAAATTCTACATTTGAATCCACAATCACTTTCCAGGGTCGCACTCATTGCCCCCCCTCAAATCCAAAAGCTCTTTGAGAAGAGAAAACACTGATCATGTGGGCTATTCTAGGCAAAACGCTGTTCAAACATGTGAAACCATCTAAAGAGTGCACTTTGCCCTTCTTTCCTAGTTTAGTTTTCTTAAAATTGTGGGGGCCAAAGGTGTCGCCTTGACGGGTTTAATCTCGCTTTTCTTTTTTTCACTGACCGTTTAACGCTCCACTATGATCCCGGTCAAGACATTTTTGTACTTAATTACGACATCGCATCGCGATAGTGTCCGCGCGCGCGCGATCCGGGTGACCCCCCTGGATCCAAATCATGAAGCTTTTTCCTAAGCCAAAGGCCAATGGGGAGGCCAGTCTTGTCTTAGAACAAAGAAGGGGGGGAATCAAGATTAGGTGGCATGCTTATCCCCCAATTAATCAAGCTCCCTCCCACCACATTATCCACTAATTAAAAATGACTAAGGAAAAAGATGAGAGCGAGAGAGAGATAAGGAAAAAGAAAAGGCCATGTACATAGTAATAGAATAGAATAACATGAATTTTTTTTTTTTTAAATTCTCTCATAAGAAACAAAAGTTGGAAAAAAGAAGGGAAAAAACATTACAACTAATGACAACCTTTCCGACGGCGGCGGCGGCCGTCGCTTTCGGCTCAGCCCGAGCCGGACCCGATCTGGCCGCCGCTCGTCGTCGTCGTCGGCGGCGGCGGCAGCTGCTGCTGCGCGCCGGAGAGGAGCTGGGTGAGGACGGTCATGGCGCGGACCTGCATCTCGAGGGCCGCAATGTAGTCGCTCGTCTCCTCCAGAATGCTCGACATCGAGATCCCCCGGCAGCCGGGGACCAGCCGGCCCAGCACCTTCACCCTCCGCTCCACGGCCGGCAGCCTCCTCTTCTTCCCACCGCCCTCCAGCGCCTGCTGCGGCGGCGGCTTCTTCTTCAGCCGGCCGCGCCCGGTCGGGGCCCTCGCCTTCTTGTGGTGCTTGCCGAGCCGTCTCATCCTCAGCCGGCTCGCCAGGATCGCCCGGCTCCACCGGCTCCTCCCCTTGGCCGCCGTCGCCAGGACCCGGTCCGCGATCCCCCGGACCTCGCCGGCGCCGGACGAAGGAGGAGACGACGCCGACGCCGACGCCGACGCAGCATCCTGCGCCTCCGCGGAGGAGCTGCGGCGAGATCGCGACAGGGCCTCCACGAGCCTGGTGGAGTAGAGCCGCTGCTGCGCGAGGGACCTCCACGTGGTTTCGCCAACCCCCGCGCCGGCCGTCTTCCGACCCCGGCTCGTCTCCTCCGCGTCGTCGGCCTCTATTTTCCTCCGCTTCTTACGGTGCGAATCTTCGGCGGCGGCGGCAGCGGCAGCGGCGGCGGCGGCAGCGGGGCCCGAAGACGACGACATGGACGTCTTCCTCCGGATTAAACGAAGACCCACGAGGGATTCGAAGCCTGCGGCAAAAAGGAAACAAGCTGGGGTGATGGGAGATCTAACCGGGGATTCCCCAACGTCCGACCGGTCGATCAAGCCGAGAGGCGGGTGCCGGCGGCGGAGGAAGGGGGGAGACCCAGGAACGAGAAGCGCATGACGAGGGAGAAACGGAGCATAAATAGGAGGAGGAGAGTGTGTACCTGAGGGAGGCGAGAACGAAGAAGAGGA
Source organism: Eucalyptus victrix (assembly GCA_016097545.1). NCBI lineage: Eukaryota > Viridiplantae > Streptophyta > Magnoliopsida > Myrtales > Myrtaceae > Eucalyptus > Eucalyptus victrix. Next base: position 58,955,433 of record CM027842.1, read on the forward strand.
AGAGGAAGAAGAAGAAGAAGAAGAAGAAGAAGAAGATGACTATGAGGAAGATGAAGAAGGTGGTGGGTTCGTTCTGTGCTGCTTAGAGAGAGAAAGAGGAAGAGAGAGAGAGAGAGAGGGAAAACAATCACGAGAAACTACGCGTCCACAGAGGGATCACATCTTAGTTTGGGGGCTTTTCTTCGCTTCTTATTTATTCGGTTTTTTTTCGATTTTCTCGGTTTTACTTTCTCTTTTTTTTTTTATCTTTCTCTCTTTCTTTATTTTTTTTTTCGATTTCTTTTTAGTTCAGTTTATTTTTTTTTTTTGGGTTTTTAGTTTTTGTGGGGGGGCCCTGTTCGTGCTTGCGTGTGTGCATGCGGGAAATTGTACCGCGGGGTGGATCTATCGATTTGGATTTCGTTTGGAACTACTCGGACTATTTACTTAATTTTTTTATATTTTTCTTTTTTTTATGTACGGGGATATTTGAGAGAATATCAAAGTTTTTTTTAGGCAGCTCGATTTTCCTATTCAAAGGGCAAAATGAAATCTCCAAATCTATTTGGCAAGTTTTCCCGTGAGGTGAGGTGTACTTGTTTTGGTAATTTAAGACGTGTATAATAAAAATTATATTTCTTTATTTATCTCGTTTCTCTATTCTTCTAACAAGTTTAGAATAAAAATCTATTTAGTAACGATTTGATTTTTTATTTTATTTTTGGAACAGATTTATATTCTAAAATATATTTGATGAAAAAATCGGAAAATTTGAAACTTTTTACTTCTCAATTTTTGAAATAAAAATGAGAAATTAATTTCTGGGTCAAAAATCAATTTATATTCCGTAAATTTTGTCATGCGCACCTCTAATGACCACTCTGGATTTTCCAAGAACATCAACTCTTAAATAGTTGATTTTTGACGGGATATCTATTTATATTATTGAGTCGAAACATCATTTGGTATTGCTCTTCACAATTGCTAATATGGTCCTTAGCATTTCGTCACAATGATGACAAATTAGGGGCAATAATGTCATTAGCTAAGCGTTTAACCTGTACTCTTTACGAGCATTTTCTTTTTCCGATGATTTCCATCTTCAATTATATGCGACGGTTTTCATCTCATCCGTGGCACAAGATAAATAGAGCAAATGGGGTCCGGGACCTTGACCCTCTAGGACCGGGTACCCAATTCTAAAGGATTATACTAGAGACTTTTTCATAAATGTGTTCCGTCATTTTCCTATAACAAACATAAGAAGACGACTTCATTGTACATGCAAAGTACACCCAAAAATAGGAAGAGAAATCATTTTCTTTCCAAAATAAGTTCCTTTGAAATTTTTTTATGAAGATTCATTTTTGAAACAAATGGAGTCTTAATAAAAAGAAAAAAGAAGAGAGAGAGAGAGAGAGAGAGAGAGAGAGAGAGAGAGAGAGAGAGAGAGAGAGAGAGTTTGCTCATTATTGTCCTTGATCATCATATCTATATTTCCTCTCTCTCTTTTTGAGTTATATATATATCGACATCAGTTCATATATCAACTTCGGTTTTGACTACTACCAGGTAGGCAAGTATTGGACTTGAGCAAGTCTTTAAAAAGCTCATGGAGGAAACATATGGGAAAACCGCCTAGGTGAGAGATCCCGCGCTGTCGTCTTATTTCATCTTTGTCAGGAAAATAAAGATAGATAGAGAATTGTGGGGTTTTACGGTGGGGAAGGTAGACACAACTTCATAATTTCGATTTTGACTACTACTAGGTAGGCAAGTATAGTAGCTTTCTGCGCCTAAAGTGAGTGAGAATGGGTTAAATGCCCATAACTAGGTTGACACGCCTTACAGCACTTTTTTTTTTTTATGAGTTATATTTATAAGTCATTTGAAACTCATACGTAATTTACGTAAACCAATTCAATGTCAAGTTAACAGAAATTATGGTCATATCGGCGAATGGTGTTAGAATTTCAGAGAGATTACCTTGAGTGGTCATTCGAAAGTTGGAACAACCCATGTAAATTTCCCCCCAACAAAACATATAATGAATTATCAATGTAGAGATACAGACAAAGATATGCTCATAAAACAATATAAGTACATAAGAACATTGTAGGGCCTTTCTTAACTATATCTACTCATTGTGGATACTGCCTGGTAACTTTGGCTATAAAGAGATGTAAAGATCCTTTTATTTTCTGCCATGTGCCAGAAAAAGTTAGGAGAATTATGGGGTCAACCCCCTTTGTAAACTTTTGAAAGTCTCTTATTGAGTTATAAGATTATCAATCGGACATAATTGGTTTAACCCTCTTTTGCCTTCGATTAAATATGTTCTCAATGTGAAAGTTCAAAATGAAGAGTCAAAAAGAAGAAGAATAAAATAACTTATCTTGGGAAGGCACAGTTTGTTCACCCAACTCCATCAATGTTCTTGTAGAATTATGTGTGGATGTGGTCAACCAAATCATCGCAAAGACAAGCAAGATTTTAGTAAAAGAAAGGTTGATGGCCAAATCTACACTCGTAAATCATAACTTCCACTATCTTTCTGGGACATTCCGATCATTCACAATGTGTTATGCTGGACCAATAATCACTTGATCGAGTCATAGGATGCTAGAACCGACGAACTTTAGGAGAATGATTTTATTGCCATCCATTTCCAAGAGGCTTATCTAAGGATCAAAAACTTTATTTTATTCTATCTTTTCTAGCCGAGTAAAAAGGCGAGAAAAATATGGCGCTTAGTAATAGCAACCCCCTCCAACATCGTACCATATTTACCCGATGGAACTGTTACTTTGTCATGTTAGTTTACTCACGGTACTTCACTCGTGAGACCTTATGAACTCTGGGTTCTCTTGTTACTTTACTCGCGAGACCTTATGAAGTCCGGGTTCTCTTGTTGGCTCATTAAAAATGTACCTCACCCTGGCACCTGGCAGATGAATAACATGTTTTTGTACTTAACACAACCTTGGACCCACCTTTGGTGAAATGTTTGATTTCTAATAGTGAAAATTCATTGCGCACCACCGTCTAAGTTGTACTTACTGTGTAAGGTTGAGAATGGTAGCTACACAGGTTATTTGACTTGGTCAATCAATCATGACTAAATCGAAAGAATTAGAACTTAAACAAGAAACCAGATCATTTGACACCCATGAAGGCACCTACCTATGTGTTCACAATCATGGGGCAGCATGTGTTCACCTCTCTTATCGTGTCTTGCAAGGTGGGGCGGAAAATTTTTATATGTCATCTCTCTCTGCCCCTAAATTTTTGTCCTTTCTTTTTGGGAAAAAAATGGACTTTGATGATGTGGAAAAGGTTTATTGGATGGAAAAAGTGGTGGTGGCTTGCACTAATTGGGGCTGGGTGGTGTGTGGGGTTGCTTGATGCTTTGTATTTATGTGGGCAATGATTAGGGCAAAGAAACAAATAGAAAAACAGAGACCATAAAGAGAGGAGGAAGGAGATGAATGCATGTGGGTTGCTTTCATGACACTTTCTATCAAACATTTTTGCCTCTATTTTGGCTTTTTATAAAGCATGTGTTTTGGACTCATGCGGCCCTCTTTTGCTTTTAATTTATTATTCTTGATTTTTCATTTTTTGCTGTGTGTGGACAGGTTTTATCCCCATTGCTCCTGCATAGAGTGCAGGCTTCCACCTTCTGCCTTTTTCCTCTCCATTATTATCACTCCAATCTCTCTCTCTCTCTCTCTCTCTCTCTCTCTCTCTCTCTCTCAAATTAGTTTCCTTTTATAATGAGAATGTATTATCCACATAAGTGATTAAAAACCAAAAGAAGAACCTGAAAAATCATGAACACTTTTGGTTATCTCCTTGAAAAATCACTTGTATCAATCAACATGGACAGTACAATCATTAGATAGTTTTCTCTGATGTTTATTTGAGCCTAGGATGATTCTTCCATCAGTTGATTACTCATGTGGAGTCCACAATTCACTTTGAACCTAGGATGAAATATTTCATCGGTAGATTACTCATGTGGAGTCCACAATTTACTAACATCATATTTAAAAAAGAAAGAAATGAACAATTTCTTCTAAGGGAGAGTTGAAATGAGGTGAAAATTCTTAGAATAATTTCTGTATGTTTCAATCTCCAATAGTAGAGCTTTTAGTGATTATGTTAAGCCTTTAGGTTGAGGGTGCACCAAAGCGGAGCCACAAAAGAAGGACAATAATTACCCAAATAGTATATTCTTGGAGGGTGTATATTATATAAATGAGTAAATTAAGATTGCTAGGGACAAGTATATGAGGTTGAAAAGTATAAGATGAGCACATGCACCAGACAAGGACAGGCCAGAAAGCTTGTCCCCTTGCTTGAGACAGGGCTTAAATGTCATTTTTGTTTAGTCAGTCCCAATTTTTTTTAAAGGTTGATAATCAACTAATGCAATGTTAGTCGTGTATAGATGTGCAAAATCATATATACACTCAAGGAAAGGATCATGTACAATGACCTAATCTTCTAGAAACACCAGCACATTGGGGGTAATTTTTATGGAACCTTTGGTCTCCTCGTTTTAAGCTTTAAACTGTAAAGAGATAAATTCCCAAACATGCACTTAGAATTAGTAGATTTCAGTGAATGAAACAACTATTTTATTTTTTTTCCAGAATTAGTTCCTTTTTTTTTTTTCGATTGATTGTGGTAATATCCTGAAGATGGGATTTATTGAGGTTTTGAGACAATCATCACATGATCTTTGTGCGATATTTAAGCTGGGACGGAGTCGATAGGGCTCTTGAGATTCGGATACATGAACAGCTAATGGCATGGGTTGGATTCTTTCCATGATAGCAGAATAATATGTCGTGCGTGGAATTAACAAGACACTAACGCGATCTGCAAATGATTAACTTTTGTATGCTAGTTGATCTTTGAGTCCTCTCTCTCTCTCTCTCTCTCTCTCTCTCTCAGAGTCATCCTTATCCATTCCTCTAGGTTACTTCTCATTCATGGGAAAAAGGACTGTCAGGTTTCATTCGGCGATGTCTTTAATTGAAGCAATTAGACAAAATGGGGTGTCTCGGTCCCTCTCACATGGGTTCCTCAATTAGTTTAATACTAAAGTCCGTTTGTCATTATCGCGCCAAGTCTGGAAACGGGTCTCTTTGATTATTGGTGCTTATGCTTATATTATGGGGGGTGGGGTTTGACTTGGAGCAAGGCACTTGTTTTGTCTGCAATGAAGAAAAATGCTCCTGTGCACCAATGAGGTGCTGCCGTCGCCGGACTATATGATTGAATTTTGTCTCACTTCAACCTGAACTTGAAATTACTCCCTTTTTTTGACACGAATGATTGTTTTTTGCTTTGTTTTCTTGCTTGCTGTGACCGCTCAACCGGGCTTTTGATTAAACACCAACTTGGCAGATACAGATAAAGCGCCGCCTGAGTGCGATTTGGTCTCGGTGCGAAATGTGGCGACCAAGTCTCTCTCTCTCTCTAATCAGATGAATGCAGAAGCTACCTATTTTTAAAGTGATATGATCAGGATCAGTGAACCAAAACACGCCCACGATCAAAGAAAAACAGATGCTGGGAATTGGATGAACATGGGATTTGGTGGAGCGAACACGTTTTACGCTGTCAAAGGCTAATATAATACTCCTCACCCAACAGAGCCACCTTAAAGCGTCAGTTGATTAAACTATGCATCAGTGCCGCCTTGTTTGAAATGAAGGCTTTGTCCAAGCATCGAAATTATTAAGAAAATACATCACCCGTGGTTGGCGCTGGGGGAACTTATCTGTAGCTCTAGAACAAGAATGGATTAACATTAGTTTAAGAGGTTCCTGATAATTGAATCCAAAGGTCATCATATACCCAATTGAAAGACAACGCCGCACGAGTGTATGCCTCCTGAAGGAATTGATCCTTTGCTTGTCTTGAAAACAAGGATAAGGATAATGATGATAAGAAACTTGTGACGATAATGATAACATCATTCTAAACAACAAACCACCATACTGACCAGGTTTGCTCCCTAATCTATACATTAAAACTCTAGTACAGCGTAAGCAGTTATTGGGCAACAACAACCCTGACATTGGTTGGAGGTAGATTTGTGCAAAGCAGAGTTTCAAGTCAGATATTGGGAAGTTACATCACAATGAGGGATTAAGATCATCCTCTCGATCAATGGGATTTATTGATCTATAACAGCGTGATCTTACAGGATATAATCGTATTTACTAATTAACTTTGATCTTGAGTCTGTAAAGAAAATTTTGCAGCAATATGAAATCAAATGAGCAAGAGATCGGACGATCTAGAGTCACTTGACTACTTCCATCCTTCCAATCAGAAAACGTACAGCTGCATGCTTGTTCTACCTGTCCAATCAGTTTGAGTTTGTCGTGGTGAGAAATTCCCACTTCCCTTCCAGTTTTATCCTGCCTGATATAGACTCTTAGGTGGTGGCAGGAAGCTGTAAGCTGTTTGACGGAGATCTAGGCCTAACAACATAGGTTAGCGTTTTTTCTACCACGCTAGAGTCCATTTCCTCTAGGAAAGGTATCTCAAAAACCAGAGACTGGTATAAGCAGACCTCATCCTCCTTGCAATAGTAGACCTGCAGCAAAAAGCCGGATTAGTCACATTTTCTTTAGACAGAGAGTACTTAAGACAGTGATTAAAGATCCCATTTTCACCAACAAACAACAATGCCTCTTCCTTGAATGAGGTTTGGATTCAGACTGTTTAATTATATGGGTTTCCATTCTAAATTTCGCTGAAAAACAAAATGCAAAATTTTCCAGAAGCTAATGTGAATAAAAGTGCTAGCAAATTGGAATGACTAGGAGAACAATCTCCTCATGGAATGAAGAGCTCGAAAGAAGGAAAACAGGTGGAACTTATTCTTGCAATCACAGTAAACTAATAAGTATAATATTGCATGAAGTATGAATCAAGAGAATGTATTTCAGAATTAAATATTTCAAACATCAACTCTGACCTCTACCAGTAAGTGTTCTGATTAACATTGTTCCAAATGCTTTAGTAAACTACTCGAGTCTGCAGCAACATAATTCTACCAGCAAAGAGCTAATTATTTTATCCTGAAATGTCGGAATATCATGGACCCTCTAGTTGATTTTGAGGAACTTCATTTAGAATCTAAATCTAGAGTTACGTTGTAGTCTATGTCTATCGAGGCCTTTGGCACAGTTGAAGCCTCTGGAGGTTGCACCTCCAAACACGAGTTCGTTCACTTTCACGCAAGGCCTTTGTATGACTATCCATCAGAAAGGCCATTAAATTGCAGTTATCAACCTGAATGTGAACTTTTATGGGAAACTGTACCTTGCAGTATATCCTTCCCATTGAAGCTGAAGGGGAGGACCTCTTAAAATGAATATTGCACAATCCTTCCGAATCAAGACTGCCATCCAAGGGTTCAACAGAAACTGCACCTTCAGGCTCAGTTTCAACAAAAAATTTACTGCGCGCTTCCTGCATGTGAAAACTGAAAGTTAATGTGTGGTGTAATAGAAGAGAGTATTAATCTCATACAGATTTTCAACATTTAGTGGTAGCAAAAGACGCAATAAATTCCATTGAGCAAAGCAGTTCAAGGCCATAAGTATCTCAGAAAGAGGGCCAGCACCTTTGAGAAATGATATCCTTCAGGTAATGATATCTTAAGGCCAAGATTGCCCTCACTAGATGAGATTCCATCAACCTTAACTGTCAGTGTCTCAGAGGACGTTCGACTCCTGAGGCGCTTCAAAGTTCTAGATTTGGGCACAGGAGGTCCGACTCCTTTCAGCTCCAAAGTAAGAATTTCAGCTCCTTCCTTATTCAAGTCTAGATATCTGATTACATTGTTGTTTGTATCGGCTATGAATAATCTTCCTGGAAAAATACAAAAAGGGATCATATTGGATCAGATTGCTTCTCTAAATAAATTCCCAAATTCATACGTTAAGGGCAACATATCTACATGACAAAAATTCCTAGTACAAGCTATAAAACAGTTAATCAGAATTGAGCACAGATCATTCCAGAAGAACATCACCATTTCCACCTTCAGTAATTCCAGCTGGCTCCGAAAGCTGTAGAAAAAAGTACAGAGTCACTATAGTTTAAGCCACAAACTAGTCAACCGGCAGAAGTTCGAAAAGACATCTTCCTCTGTCATTTATACACAGCATGTGGAAGAAGTGAAGAGGAAAGATTGTTTCTTCTTGACAATAATGCCAGAAAAGCACATTATTGTTAATTCTAATTTGTGTTCTTCGGATATATCGTGGTCAGCAGAATATGACCATGATAAATTGAGGAAATTCATGAATTTTACTTGTGATTTGTAGTTTCTAAAATGTTTTCTTGAAGTACAACTTAGGAAACTGAGGCAAAGTAGTTTCAAATAAATCTATTAATCAATTATAGCACTTTTCTATTTTTGGATTAAGTAATAAGTTGTTCAATAGAGAAAACTGTTCAAGTACATAAGGAATACACAAGAACAGCAAAATGAAGACTAATAAGACAAAGCTAATTAAAAAATAAATGGCACATGAAGTCCATAAAGGCTTTAAATCAGCAAGGTTCCACAGACAGGACAAAGACATGAGCAACAAAATACATATTTAGACTCCATGGACCAGATAGCTTTTGCCAGAGGCTATAGAGTAAGCTGGGGAAGTAAATCAAAGCACGAAGGACTCCATACTTTACATATCATTGCCATATTTAGTTATCATAGTTATAAAAAGATTTAGAGAATTACGTAAGATGAGAAATTCAGGAACTAATCTTTTGGTTCCATATAACATAGTTTCTTCCAGAAGTTCATAAAACAGTAGATTGAGCCAATCATCTGAAGTCTAGAGCAAGAAAAGGGATATGGACCTGAGCGGTCAGTGGTGTGCCATCCCTGAAACCGGCTTTTCCTGTCCCTGCTACAGTGGTAACTTGCTTACTAACTGGATCCAGCTTCTTAATCTGAGATTGTCAGTTAACTTTGAGGAATGAACATTGGTTCCATAAGAATATTCAAAAATGTTTTCTTGTAAACAGCTACTTAAAAAATAACTTGAGGAGCCTTTCAGACTTAGTCACAAAATTGGGTGAAGAGTGCATTACTCTCAAGTCTCAACATCCCATCAGACTATTGAACTATCCTTTGCATAGAAAAGCAAAGAAATTAGAGTGTACAGCACCTAGAGGGTGATGAAAGTCATTAGCAGATTGACTGGAAGTAATCTTTGATCAGACAGCTCTTCTTCTAAATAAGTGACAGATCAGCTGGCTCTCAGATTGAGCAGCTTTTTTGCCTACGACATCAGTGTTGCTTGTTCTCATATTTAGGGTTCATATCTGACCCTGAAAACATGACAATCTTGCAGTTTGTCCACTCATGGGCAGTGTTTAGACACACTGGCATTTGAAACTTTTCCCAGTCAGACTGATTGAGGGAAGCCACAAGAGTGATTTCTCGACAACAGTTGTTGCAATAGAATAGTAGGACTGTAGTGAATCAGCATCTGCTATATCAGAGACTCTCAAACTTGGCCAGTAGGCCTGGCCATGTATGTTGAGTACATAGTCCAGCATTTAGGCCACTACTAGCGATCCACAGAACATCATGCAATGCAGATCAAGTAATAATGGTGATCCACAACAATGTATATGAATTATGTTTTCTAGCCCAGCTGAAGAATGAGAGCAATAATGGCTTATTTACACATTCTACCCTCTTCTTGTCAGTTTACTGAAGTAAAAAAAATTCATATTTCTTAAGGAATTCAACTACCTTGTGGTTGTAACTATCAGCTATATATATTTGACCATCCTTTGCATATGATACTCCCAACGGATGTTGCAGAAGTACATCAGAACCTGTCCCATCATGATCTCCAAACTGTAAAAATCACATTATCAGACTAGAATCTGGAGTAAAAGCACATGCAAGATGAAAATCTCTGCTCTGATGTTCTAACCGAATACTTTTCTTGACATAGGGTAGGACTTACTCTGAAAAGATTTTCTGAGAAAAGTGGGTCACCGCCAGCTAGCAATCTTGATCCTCCTGTTTTCAAATCAACTGCTCGGATGGAGCTACTCTCACTATCAGCTATATAGGCCTCTTTGAAATCTACAGGAAAGCATGCACTTTGGACCATCATCCTCAATGTTCACATCTATGTGCTAAGGGCTTTATGTGGAGAGATTTTTGTGAGATCTTACCAGGAGATAATGAAATTCCAGAAGGCTGTGCAAAGGAAGTGCTTGAAGGGCTAAATTCATTAAAAACAAAAGGAAGAAAATGTCATTCTAGTGTTACAATAAAAGAAACTAAACAAAGAACTAAACAAAGCAGAGCATAAGAACAGCAGTAAACACTAGGCTAATTCGAGGTTCATCTAAATCCTATGTTAAAACTTGAAGCTACATTACAAACAGTCAATATTCTTTCTAATAAGCAAAGCAAAGTGGGCTCTGGAAATGAGAGTCTGATTCAAATTCAAGTCATGCAAAACTCATGACATTATGTAAAGAGCATGTTCAGTCAACGAGCTTCAAATTATGATAGTTGAGCTTTCTATAGCACAGTGACCATAAAAATCGCATACATCCAACTAGAGTAAGAAAGAAGCTGATTGTCAAACCATGTAAAAATGTCTAATGCATCCGAATTCAAAACTTTATCCTCCAGTGCAGTTTCAAGAAAGCAAATCAGCTGAAGCTAACCCAATTTCAAAAGAATAGTACAAATCATGTTTTCTCTACACCGTACCTTGATCCATTTGAATTTCTTTCGTAACCATTGCCACTAAAAGCCCTGGTCACTTCATCTAATGTATCATGTTCCCAGATTTGATGTTGACCAGCCATTGCAATGTAAACCTTTTCATTCGATGGCTCGAAGCAAACGTCCCAAGGAGAATTGAGAAGCTGAAAATGACGGTAGACTTTAGCATAAAAGGTGTTTTGAATCTAAAAGCAGGTGTCATGTTCAGCTATAGTCTACCAAAGAAAATGTGCACTGGAAAGCTTAAGTCTGAGCATGCACACAGTGATATGTAGCTCAAAGAATTGAAATTTGTATTTAAAACTAGCCTGATCCATTCCTTTTCCTCCACCCTCATAGTCTGAACCCTTGGTCCCATTTCCAGCAAGAGTACGTACAGTCTCGTTAACAAAATTAATTTCCCTGCAGCCACAGGATGAAACCCAACTGATTGGTATGATACATCAGGAATCTCCTCTTTATTTCAAGACAAGTAACTTCCATGCTTCTTTACAATAAAAGAACCAGACAAGTTTAGCAAAGAGCTAATTAAAGAATAAGGTCTTTTGAAATCTTTTCTTTTTTTTTTGGTAAAGATCTTTTGAAATCTTGATTACCAGTAACATCAGCAAAATCATCTAACTCCTGCTGGAAAGATTCATGATTCTATGATGTTTCCATTTACCTTAGAGCGTGATTTTCCGTATCTGCCACATATAGGATATTTTTCTTTGGATTGTAGGCGAGGCCCTGCAGATGCAGAATATCCCAAAATTGCCACACTAGTAGTCAATATCAAATGTAAAACATAAGTGCAGACCCTCAGCATGAAATGTCAGTATCAACTCACTAGATTCACAAAGATTGGGAGACAGTGAGCTATTGTACCAATAGAATGGTTATGAATTTTATTACTTTTTTTGAAAGCATGATGGTGATGACAAATTCTAGAACCTCACTTGAGGGCGATTGAAGGTGACTTCATCAAAGTTACCGTCACGTAAGCCCTCCTCTCCCGTGCTACCAATTTGGACAATAAAGTTCCCCTCCAGATCGGTCACCACCTGAACATCAAGCACGGTATATTATTTGATGCTATTCTGCCTATGTCAAGAACTTCAAAGCTATCATTATAGTGAGAGAGACATAAATATGGAATCAAAGGTGTCATGGAAGTATGGCAAAATAAGCTAGCAACTTTTTGGAAGACTTCAGCAAGTCCAAATGACTGAAACTGGACTCGTCAAAGATATGGGTTCCACGAAGTAGCTATAGGTAATTTGGGGGTGAAATAAGAGTAATTAAGAAATTTAAATGCATTATGGTCAGCTAAAGACATTCCCCACAAGTTATCACAAACTTTGTTCACATTAACCACACAACGCGAGGTATACACATGGTCTGTTGGCTTTTGCTTTGTCTCTGTGTCTTTGTTTCAAATGTTTTCAACACTTCAAAACTTATGATAAGAAAAAGAAGGAAAGAAAGAAACTTGACCAGTAATAGCACTAAAATTTTGTGCTTTATCATGTCATATCTTAAAGAAAACCTAATATAAATATCAAGGCATGGTTTTCTAACAATAGAGTATTAAGGTTGATAAAAGCTTTCCAAATACCATGCACTTAATTACTTGGGCTATGGAAATGGATAATATGATATGCCTGTCATGATATTTTCATCTTCCTATTTCAACACCTTGTAGCTGTTTGCACGGTGTTCTTATTGCATGTGATCTTCTGTGCTTGAGAGAGAGAGAGAGAGAGAGAGAGAGAGAGAGAGAGAGTACTATGCGGTTATGGTTACTGTCCGAAATGAAAAGCCGATTGTTGAGGACATCTATTGCCAACTTCCCAGGAAACTTCAGAGGAGATGTGGATAAGCGAGGATCGTTATTTTTCTCCAATTTCAAAGGTAAAGGGGTGTTCTCTAGGAGCTTCTTTCCACCATAGTAGAGAAGAGCTGCCTCAACTAAATCATCCAGATCCTAAAAGGAACAAATAATAAACTTTAATATTTTGTGGATTCTTTCGACTCCTGAAAATTAATAGCAAAACCAAACAACTGTCCTGAACTTATCATAACTTTTAGGTAGAAAAAAACACCATTCAGGGTTACTGATGAATTTGCAGAGATTAGGTATTAATACCTTCCGGCGGCCCTCTCCGGCTAGCTGAGCAAGCATCTTACCATTGGGCCCAATGACAGCAAATGTAGGCCATGAATTAACACCAAGCTCTCGCCACATATACATCTCTCCGTCATTGACAACCTAATCAGACAAGATATTTACTCCAAGCAAGTGAGAAAAGCAAGAGATACAGTTGTGTGATAAAGATGGTTTTTCTGATGACACTGGTTTGAGTCATAATCAGATATTTAACATTTTTCTTAACGTTAATGCATTTCACTGGATGTCCCATTGAACAGCTCAATCTAATCCTTTATTGAAGAAAGACACAACATTGTGAAAAATAATAAGACACGGTCTAGATCATTTGGTATGAGGGAGTGATATGTATTTTGTGATAAGATGACTGAAACATGGTTGCACATGGGCAGATAACAACTTGATAACGCACATGCTCATAAATAGTTCTTCATAGGCAGATGACTGAAACACCTAGCGACATGTTAACAACTCACAACAGAAAAGTGTAAGAACACATAAAAAGGCATTATCCTCCTCAACAACATAATTACTTTGGGAGACCATAATGTGTCATATATCTTAATTCAAAATGCCGGATTTACCGGATGACTGATGTCATAGCGTAATACTGCATTGCGGATGGCTTCTAAATCTTTCTCATTATCGAATTTAGCAGAATGCACTCCAATGACAACAAACTGCCAAGTCAAACATGATTATTTGTCAATGAGCAATATATTATCATTAGATTCTACGAGTAAATAAAGTGGGAACAACAGTTACACAAGGAAGTACGACACAATGCAAATACTATCTGAAATTCTTTAAGAATATTTGGTGTAGATTATGTATTGTTACTACCATAGACATGACTTGCTAGAACACTGTAGTGAGTTCATAATAAGTAGCATAACAAATGCCCAGCAAGCTGCACGCAATGTGTCACAGCAGAAAATATATTAACATCAACAAATGACAAAGTACAGACAACAACATATTACATTCATAAATTGTAAAGTATAGAGTAGACTTCTCAAAGGTCCACAGACAACTCAACCAAAATGCAAAGACAACTAAACAGGTGGAGACAAAGCTTTAGCTAGGTCTCCATCAACACCACTCCCTTTTTTGTCCATCACTTCCTACCCCTTTACTAATCGGAACTGTAGTTTACAGGCCGAATCAACGTTGGGTACTAATTCCTAAATCCTCTTGGAGGACAATGAGCCGTATCTTTTCTTCCTTTTTTAAATTACACGGAGAACTAAGAGCGAGTGAAATAGCTTGATAATAAGTAAAAATCGTCATTTGAGAATACATTTTAATTTATTATTGCCAATTTCCAATTACTTCAATTTTATTCCAGTAGTCTGTATCTGGGTAAAGAAATGAGGCCTAAGGATAGTGAAAAAGGTACATCCAATACGGCTAGTAAGTAAAAGATGAAAATCCTTATCTGTACTGAGAATTAGAAACAGGTCACATCCTCCCTGCCTCAGTCTTCATCAAGAAAAGGCTCCTGATCTAATCAAAGAGGGGGAAAAGAAAAAGAGAAAAAGAACAGTAAAAGCAAAGGCTACATGTTGATGTGCCTATTCAGTATTCACTGAAACTGGATTGTTCCTGAGTATCCTAAGGTGAAAAACTGGTCATAGCCTTTCACTTCTTCACACATGTTTTGGAATATCTAAGTATCAGGTACCCTAGAATTAGATCCCTATATTTCACGATCCATAAATTGAGGGTATCTTGGAAGCAGTGGATTTAACATGGACTATTTTTAAACAAAGAAGCTGCCCATTTGTGCCAGCAAGGTTCATCACAAGAAAACACACGTCTATGGACATCTGTGGGATTTTACATGAGAAAGAACAAAAACTTACTGGCATCTCTTTATATTTTTTCTCCAAGTAGTCTAGATCTGGTAAAACGTGCATGCAATTTATGCAGCAATAGGTCCAAAAGTCCAACACCACCACCTTTCCTCTCAAATCCTGCAATGAGGGAGAGAGAGAGAGAGAGAGAGAGAGAGATTTAAACACACCATATGCCTATGCCTGCCACCTTGCAGTGGGGAAGGCTGACTGGCTAAAAGCACAAGCAGAATCCAACATCATAGGATCAGAAAGTAAGAATCTATGGACAATTATTGTCGGGACTTCACTAGCACTAAACAATTCTGCAAAAGTTCATTAATGTTCCCAGTATACAGCCCCTTTTATGTGGGCCATATACATGGCTCTCTCTTTCCAGTCCATTACATGAAAAATAATCATATTCCAGTGCTTGGACATTGGATTTGCAACTTTATATTAGATTACCAGGTACAAAGCCATAAACGTTGAGCTCCTAAATTTAAGAAAAATAGCTGCCATAGTCAATTACAACCTGAACTCTGCATAAGCTTCCACTACTTGTCTTGGGTCCTGTGGACATGAGTCATGGACCACTTCAAGCAGTCAATGAAGGTCTAAACTATTTATACAGCACACAGGAAAAAAAGAATGAACAAGTGGCAGAGTTGATTGGTTGTGCTAAATTATGTCCCGAGTTTAAGCTATGTATTGTTAGAACATGTAAATAAATAAATCACACATTCATCTAATAGCTCACACTTTTAGAATAGTTGGTTATGGTCCTACAAAATCTCATATAATATCAAAGTAGGAGGTCTTGAGTTCAAATCTTCCAAGCCCCTAATTGCCTCTCCACTTATATATTTCCACGTTTTAGGCTTAGGCCAAAGATAAACCTATGCAAGGGGATTATTAGAATATATATATATTAAACTACACTTTCATCTAACAACTTAAGCTTTTAGAACGATTAGTTGTGATTCCATAAATCCTCACATGGTATCAGAGCTCGAGTCTTGAGTTCGAATCTTTTCAAACCCCATTTGCCTTTCCGATTAAATTGTACACTTCATACTAGGCAAAAAAAAAAAAAAAAGACCAAACTAAACGTGAGAGGGGGTGTTAGAATATTTAAATAATAAATCACGCCTTCATCTAATAGCTTAAGCTTTTAAAACAGTTGATCGTGGTCTCACAAAATCTCGCATGTATAAAACCCACCCCGTTTGGAGGATTTTGCTAGTTCAAATCGGTGTTCTCTATAATCTGAATAAAATTTGGGTTTCTTGGGTGGTGGAACCTAACTTTTCTTCCTGTAGGAGAAGATTATCTAAGTTTGACCGGCTTGACTTCTTGGACTCCAATTGCTGCACAGGAACTTCTTTTGGCCATACAAAAAAGGAGGGGACTCACATATATTCTCTAAAAATATGTTTACTTGCACACCCACGGAGTAATCAAAGGAAAGATAATAAAATAAACAGGTTTTGCTTTTATTTTTCAAAACCTGCTGCAGCCGTATAAAAGGGAAAAAGAAGTCATGGATCCTTCCACAAAAGAAAGTGGTGCACAATATAGGGACGTTTCTTGTGCAGTTGTACAAAGAACTTTTGTTTTGCTAATGAACAGCAACTTGAACATATGGTGATTTGCTTTGTGAGCTTTACATCCAAATTAAATTGTTTATTTGTAAACATTGTGGGCTTGGGAGTGTAATCTAAGTATAGCAAACACTCAAGCATAGAAGCCATTGTAACTCTAATTTTTCGATTATTAGTGAATTATTTGTTATTGGCTTTTGTAAGATTTTGTGGGACAATTGTTAACTGTTCTAAAAGCTTAAGCTGTTAGATGAAGGTGTGATTTAATATTTAAATTATTCTAATACTCTCCCTCATGTTTTTTTTTTTTTTTTTGGGCTTAGTACTAAACATGGACATATTTAATTAGGGGGGTAAACAGAGGCCAGGAAAAATTCAAACTCAGAACTTCCTACTCTGATACCATGTGAGATTTGTAAGATCACTGTCAACTATTCTAAAAGTTTAAGCTGTTAGATGAATGCGTGGTTTAATATTTAAATTATTCTAACAGCTCTCCCCGTAGAGTAGATTCTAACAATTGTAAATCATTGGTGTTCCTTATTGTTCATCATTTATTTTTCCAGTGATTTTGCATTAATTAAATTGGAAGATCCGATATCTTCCACATTAATTTACAAAAGGTTGGCAAAAGCAACCATTGTAATGTCAACTACCATGCTAAGTGATAGAACAATCATAAAACAAAGACAAAACAAGAGAGTTAAGGGTCTGCTATTGCAGTAGTTACCCTGCCAAACTGAAGGGGAGCTGTATTTAACCAGTCGAGCTTAGGTGGGAACTCTGGCACAAGAGGAGCAGATCCCCTTCATTATGATAATAAAAACCTCGTCAGTTCAACTAGTGATGAAGAATAACCATGATAGAAAAATATCACATGACGAGTATGTCACATGAACAACAAACCACTGAAAAAAAATCAGGAACAAAAGAAAATTTCAAAATTCTCACTTTGATTCCAGATCTGATATGTAATTCACAAATTGTTGAACTCTTGAATAGCGTGAGTCACCTGAAAAAATATATTAAGTTTGCAATTTCACCATTTCTCTCTATCAACCATTCATATATCACTAGGAAAATAAAAGGATGAACAGAGTCAAATAACTTTGCCAGCAAATAATGTAGAATACCAACTGTTCACACATTGGTGCAATTTGAGCAAATGCAAATAAATTATCACAACAGACGTGTTATTACCTTCACGCTGCTGAAAAGATGGCTGATTAACTCCAAATAGCAAATTCCAAAGTGCTTTAGGGGATGCATACTGCATTGCCTACAACCATACCTTCATATCAATAAAGCAAACGTTGCTACATAGTAAGTCACTCAGAGTTAATCCAAATTGCTCATGATAGAATTATTCAGCATGAGAGGACATTCTTGATCAGAAGCTGTACCTTCCAATTTGCAACTGTGAAGACGAGACAAGACAAGGCTACACCCAAACTTCCATATCTTACTAAGTCCCGGCGAGAAACCTGCAACCTGTCCAAAGATTATCTCCAACCTCAAGCTGAAAATGTTACTGAGGCAAGTTTCCAGAGGAAAGTTATGACAGCGTTCCAGTAGACTTCAGCCATAAACATGCAAGAGAAGAACAACTACAGGATCTTTGGCTGATAATCAAACATCTCTCAATTTTAATTTTAATTATAGCATAAGCAGTAGAGGTCATAGAGCACATAATAGGTTAACCTCCACAATCAGAGTGGAATGTTGTAGATGAAGATGTAGCATGCAGATTGTAATGCAGGTTAGCAGGAAAACCTCATGACAAAAATAGTACCTAATTTAGTATTATGAAAACCGGTGAAGAGAAGCAATATAAGAAGATCTGTTCACTTTCCACGTGGGAATTAAGCCACGGAAGTTACCAAAAGAGATCTTTCACTTAGCATCTAAAATGAGGAAGAAACTGCATGGAGGCGTTCCTATTTGTTTTTACAATTTACTAGGTTCCTGACATCAAGTAAATCTCAAAAGCTATTATATCATCTACTGCAAGTAACTTGAAAGGAACAGAGACTACTGTAACATTTTTCTGTAAGGTTTGGATCATCTTAATGATCTTCCTCACACTTGAGTCCACTCTCTCGTCTTTGCACTTCAAATGGTGATTCAGATTAGTTGAAGAAGATATCAATACATGGATGCACATCTAAGTAATAGAGATTCCAGTTGTAGCATAGAAAGAAATAAAGTTCGATCCGCAATATAAAAGCCATAGGTCATATTTGAGATAATTAGCGGGTTGTGGAAAACATAAATTCTACTCAACATCATCAACATTCAACATATACAAGGGGACTTACCCTACAGCGGATGACAAATTTCCATTGTTGTTATCCTGTATTGGAATATTATCACTTTGATCTTTCAGTTCTGATGAGATTTGAGTGGACAACTCATAACACTGAGGTTCCCGCATCTTCTCATCTGCAATAATTTATTCTCATTAGAGTAACATCAAGGGTTTTAAACATTGCCTGTAACTTTTTTGATATGAGAAAATCTTTCAACATCCTGGCCTATCTAATTAATAATGGCTTTGAATTGACAACCAGAGTAAGTTATTGAAGTAAGCAATAAAACCATTGTTGAAGAAATCAGAATAAAGCTGAGCCAGATCAACTTGCATCTCAATAGTCTTTGATTAAGAAATGCCCACTACAAGCAAGTAGGTTAAACATATGTTCCCAATACAAAGTTCATCACAATGATGCTACATAGAGACAACAGTAGCATCTCAGGACTACATACTAAGGTCACCAGAACCACCACTGACAATATCATCAAGCGAAACACTTTGTATCTCCTTCCTGACAAGGGATGGACCAGCAACTTTTAGTCTTTCTTCAGATAATGTAGTCGTCAAAGCAATACATCTGCAAGCAACAGAAACTTATTTACCGTATGCAAGAGAAGATAGCTTATGATTGCTATTTCAAGTGAAACTGACGCAGTAGACTATCTAGACAACTATATCATCAAAAGACAAATATAGTCAGTTGAGAAAGAACAGAATTGAGCTACAACAAATAAAGCAACTATTACTTCTACCTCATTTGTGCAGCTTTGGCAGCCTGAACTCCAGCTAGAGCATCTTCAATAACAATACACTGGAACAGGACAGACAAGATCAGTTTTTCTGGTTACAGCACCAATGCTGCATGAAATATTTGAACCGCATGGCTGTTTTGCAAACATTTCAGTTTGTTCTGATTTTGAAAACAGAAAGCACCTGAAAATTCTTCTAGCAAATTGTTTTGGTGGGCCAGTTTTACTAAATCTTCTCTTAATAGCAGATCTTTTTGTGAAACAATGAACTGACAACTTCAACCTCTAATAGTCTTTCATTTAACTGCTAGCAACAATATATGTAACACTGATTGCAGTGAAGTATCACTATCATGTTAGACTGTAACCATGACTACATTACACGTCCTTCTGTGCAGACACATAACAATCTTCACTATCATGAATTTGTCTCCATTAATCACAGAATACATCTGTAAGACTTCTTATCATTATGGAAAGTGCCCTAAAACTGAGAATCTCAAATTTTGCTTGTCCGCGCAATCCATTTAATAAGGACCAACAAGACAGAGTAGATCTTTTTCTGTGAATAAACAGTGCAATAAGAAGATGAAACAATCACTTCTAGTGCAATGTCTAGTAATATGTCACTCCTGAGCTGGTAGCAAATCAGTAGGATAAGCTTTCTTTTTTTATTTTTCTTAAATACTTGAGTACTGCAATTGATAATATGACAGGCTTTCCAGAGGAGCTTTCTTTCTAGAGTGCTGAACATTTTCTACCAGGAGAAACCGTAATTGGTCACACATGATTAATCTTCTGTTGATTGAGATGCTGTGAGCATATTAAGCATCTAAAGAACTTAAGGATGCATACCTCATTCGGTGGCACATTTAAGATCTTTGAGGCAGCTAAGAATATGTCAGGAGCAGGTTTCAGGTTTTCAAAAGCATCGGCAGGCACGATAGCATCAAACCTGAGAAAAAGAAAAATAGGAAATAAAATACAAGGTTAAAACTCACATCAGAAGAAAAGTCTCATGCCATCTCAATGCTTGAATAGTTGTTGAGACAACTGCATCGGAAAGATTATGCAAAAAACTCATTCAAATTCATACCACATAAGTTAGCAACTGCCTGTTTAACGAGGAGAGAAGTACCATTAGAGAAAAAAAAAAGGGAGCATGTATGACTGAAAGAGTTCATGAATAAGCTATTCAACTGGTTTATATCTTGGCACACTATATTTGTCCATCTACTACTGATTGAAGATTCCATCCCACCCACAACTGAAATTAGTCATAATATTTCACTCACACAAGAATCAAGACACAAGTTATGATCAAGCAATTGTAACTGGTGTAGCTTACATTGACAAGGGTAAACCGGCAGCAGCCAAATTTGCATCAACCTTGATGCGATCAGCACTAGAGGCAACGGCAACTTTGAGGCCCTTGCTTTTACACTGCATAGACATTTCGTTGAATGAACTTATTAGCAGATGCAGCAATGAATTTTGTTTTACAATTGCCTTGAGCTTTATCATGCACAAACCTGAGAAATGAGTTCCAGGGCACCTGGAAAGCCAATGCCGGAATTCGGTTTTGCATACTGACGATAGCAGAAAGTTATAAAAGCGTTAATGGTTCTTCAGGCACAAATGCAAGTCCACATGAACTGTATTCACTTGTTCATAACTTCAACTTAGGACTTTGAAGCACTACCTTATCCAAATATATCTCAAAGAACCTCTTCTTTGCTGCTTCTGTGTCAAATTCCTTGACCCCTTTAGCAGAAGCAACGCCTCCTAGAAAATTTGCCTCACCTGATCAATGAGGAAACGAGTGATCAAATGAGAATGAAATTCCAGTGTTGCACCAATAGACTCAGGGTAAAGAAACAATAATATGAATGGAAACGTCCATTTCCAATATCAAAAGTTTCTTCCCCAACAATCCGAAACAAACAAAACAAAACTTTTAGCACAGGATCAAAGAATAAGAAAAGGACCAGAATGGAATACTACTTGTCATTCACGTTAAAACTGAGCGTCGCTAGCAATTATACAAAATTTACTGGAGGCAAATGAACATGGAATAGCCACGGAAGCGCCAAAAGAGACAGCCTACTGTGATACCACGGGAGAGAGAGTGCACAACCAATTGCTCGAGCTAAAACTTTATGTACCAGATAACCGCATCTTCACATTCAGATAAAATTTCAATCTTCACATTGCGTGCCCAACCTTTTAGAACTTCACAAACGACCTGCCTCATCTTCATATACAATTTGAACTCAAAAGAATACTTCTTATGCCTCAGCTACGAGTGCATGTATTTTTGCTCAAGATAAAATTAACAAGAAAATCAGAAATATTCTCAGTATCCTGATCGTGAGAATTTTCAAATATACGTGAAATTGAGCTAAATCGTATTATACCATGAAGCAACATGAAAGCAAGACTTCATTTTTCCGCAGCCAAGCAGCGATTCTTCCCTTTGCGCATATATAAATACACAAACAAACATTCCGATACCTGTTCCCATGAAAGGCACGAAGTCCTCCACGGTGACTTCCACGCCCATCTCGGCGAACACGTCGACGGCCGCCCTCCGCGACGGCTCCTCGCTGTCGCAGAGGACTCCGTCCATGTCGAACAGCACCGCCGACACCTTGCCCCACCCGCTCGCCGCCGGCGCGGCCTTCTCCTCGACGCTCGCGCACGCACGCACGGACGACATCCTCCTCCGCTCGAGGGCGAGGGCAGCGGCGGCGGCGAGGGGCGGCCGGCACCGGACGGCGCGGGCCGCGGCGGCGGCGCGCCGGCGGGGCGTCGAGGCGGAGGACGAGATGGAGAAGAGGAAGAGGGCATTGGCGCGAGAGAGGGAAGGCGGCGGAGGGGAGAGGAGCTTCATGGCCGCGTCTGCTGCAGAGTGACGACGGGATGTAGAGATAGAGAGAGAGAGAGACAGAGAGAGAGAATGGCGGGTGAAGGAGATGATTAGAAAGTCTCTGAACTCCGATTTTTGGCCGTTTGGTGTTGGTTTTGTTTTTGCTTTTTTCTTTTTCTGGTATCAATTTTTCCTCTTGTCCAAACATCTAAATTTCAGACATATGATTTTTCTCGAAAAATAATTATGTCACAATCAATAACAATATATTTTAAATCATAAAAATCGAATAATAAATAATTATAAATTATTATGAGACTCATTTTTTTAAGAATTAGTGATTTACAATAAGTTGTTATTCTCACAATATTTTAAAGACTGTTATATTAACAAAGTCAATTTTGTTTTATTAGGATGACCTTACTCACATCAAATTTAAAATATGAACTTGAGTTATTCTCTTGGAAAAAGAAATATTTAATTAGCAATACCAAAATGGAAGAATTCTTTTAACCCTTCTCATAAATCCCCCTTGACTTGGAATTAGGAAAAGACTAACATAAAGGTGGACTTAATTGGACAAGCGATAAGTGGCCAATTTATTGTCTAATTGTAATCTCTTTTTTTCTTTCCTTAAATAGAATAAATCATTTTTAAAAATGGTAATCTAACTTACTCTTTTTGTGATTTTGAGAGTAGATTTCTTTGACATATTTTTCATTCATGTGAGGAGTGCATGGATCTATGGCGTTATTAGGGAAGTAAAGCTAAATGAAGAATTTCTGGATGAGAAAACTCAATTCCTTTTTAAGTGGTGGAGAAGGATTTTTGGTCCAGTTGGATTGATAGCGAGGCACTTGACATAGCTCTGCATTATCCACACTCTGCGGACCACTAATTTTTTTTTTTTTTTCTCTCTTTTGCAACGGCTTCATTTTCTTGGGTTGTTGCTAATGGGCCGGACAGTGTCTGGACAAGTCAGCAAGCCCAGGCACTTTGAAGCTCCAACAGTGCATGATCTGTTCGTTCTACTAAGGAAATGTTTATTGAGTGCCCTTAACGCACCACTCAAACTCTGATCAATGTGCTTAAGGAAAATATTAACAGCATGGCTTTTACATCAGTAATTTACTCGCTAGAGTTCACTCAATTCTAATGTCTCGAAAGCATGATGTATCGATGTATAATAGTCTCTAACCTGTATCACAATGAAACTTCGTTGTATGGCATACTATCATAGTAAGAGGAACAGGTAAAATGTTTGTCTGAAGATCAATTGTGGTCTTTACGTGAGATTATACATCTGTAGAATGAAAGGCTGATGATATGTTGTTGGTCTGTTCAGCAATGAGAGCAAACATCATGATTTTCAGTTGAGCAGTCTAATAGCAGATCTTAAATTGAACGTTGACACTGATAAAAGATCGTGCATACAAGTATAATATGAAGCTGTTCAAGTCCATTATACTTTGGGAGAGCATTCTTGCAGGTACAACACTTGCTCTGACCTCAGCAGCAGATTCCAAATGCAGTGTTAACACAGAGGTAAAGGGATAAAGAATAAGCCACGATAATCGGCTAATATAAAATTAAAAGGCAGCTTGTTTTTTTTTCACATTGTACTATAGGACACAAATCAAACAGTATATGCAAGCTAAAATGCCTTAGCTTGTTTAAAGAGAAAACAAAGAAGTCCACAGCAGAGCCTCCATGCCAGAACAAAAAACCCTGACCCTTGGCCAAACAATATTGTATCCTCAAGGTATTGCCAAAATGACGACGGACACGAACTTCCTATGGAAGAAAAAAAATATTCCCGCACTATTAGATCACCCAAATTTGAACCCATTGCTGGGAAGGTTTGGTACGTTAGCTCCAAAAGTAAAGCCTTGAGCATCTCCATTGACAGCATCTTGTGTATCACCTTCTTCCCCATCTTCCTCAGCCCAATATCTCTCCAATATCTTCACGGCCTTCTCATATATCTCATTGTTGTCATGGGTCTGCAGACTTTCGATCTTATCCAGACCTTCGCACTCATCTATCATCTGTCCGTAAAGATTGACTCCACCATTCAGTCCCATTTCTTTATCCGCCTCTCCAATTTTCAGTATGTTTTCGATCCCCTCGAGGCAAACAGTTACTATCCGAGGGTCAGGACAAATCAAAAGATCACAAAGGGGCTTGATGCAACCTTGGCTAACCAAGAATCTGCAGGAATGAAATCGGCTTGTGTTAGCTTTTGTTATCTTGATACGGGAACACATATCTCCTCAGAAAGCCATAGCTGAAATAGAGACTTTAGAATTTCTCCTACTAATCATCAGCACATGCAACCGATAGAAAGCACAGGTTTGAGGACACTATGTATGACATTGTCTGTCTTACAAACAACATGACAGATAATGGAAATACAAGTTGAATTTTATGCATAAAAAATTCATTCAACAGGCCATAAGATGAAGAATAAGAAAGCAAGTTCCAAAAAGATACGCACTGAATTTGCTCATGAGATCCTCCAGATGTGGCATTCGAAATTGCCCATGCAGCCTCCTTCTTGATCTCAAACTCCGCATGCTGGAGAAGGTGCACGAGAGGATGGATGATGTTGGCCTCTACAACGGCCTACACATAACATACTGTGTTAATTTCTCTGTAAACACGCCACCTCACTCATATAACAGTTCATAAGATCATCCAGAGACTACATGACAAGTAGCTCCTGCATCGCTTAAGAAGCGTTAAAAAAAATGAGATTGTCAAAAGAACTAACACCTGATAAGCTGTCGAGAAAGACTAACATACCATATGCACAATCGAGTAGCTTGCAGTCACTCCACTCAAAGCAGTCATGTCTAACTTTTATTTTTAAAAGCTGGTCATGGTCATTATTGAATCAGGCAGAGTAACCCACCATCATCAATTTGGTGAGGATTTACAATAAACATTTGGTCCACTTGAACATGCAGAAAAAATCTTCCAATGAATGCATTGCAATACCTGTATTTGAGCTCTATTTCCAGCCGTGATATTTGAGATTGTCCAACAAGCCTCCTTCTTTATGCTTTTTTTGTGATTTTGAGTCAGTAGTTGATATAGACAAGGGAGGGCTCCATTGTCGATCACAAACTGCAACATAAATGTGGAGTATCACTATGAGGAGAAAAAATAATCTGAAAATCTAGGCACCAAAGCAATACCTGTGTTTGGGCATCGTCACCAGTGACTATGTTCCCTACGGTCCGTAGGGCAGGTATAAGAACAGTAGCCGAGGGATGACTGTCAAAAGATAACTTTAATGAGAACATAAGCTTTAGCACGTGTTAGAAGCTACAGAAGAAATAACTGAACAAACACATGCAAGTAGACTTGAAGACAAAATGACCACGTGATTCGACAACATGCCATGGCATTTAAGAGACTATCAGAAGGAAAAAAGCCAGAAAGCAAACAAATGCCCTATTAGCACATTCTGGAGAATGGATCTTACAGCAAAAGCTGCACCAATCGTGTGCAGACACCTGCTTCAATCACAGCTTGAATTTTGTCATTTGGGCCATCAGAAAGGTATGAGAGAGCCCAGCAAGCATCTGTTAAAACTTCTTCATCATTCACATGGATCAGTTGCTGGAGAACTGGTAATGCAGGCTTCACCTGAGTTAAACAAAGCCAATCAACAATGGAGTAACTTATCAAAAGTAATCATGCAAAACATGTGCTACAAAAAGGCTTCTTACAGAGAGTCTGCCCCTACATAAGCATGAATACCTGTTCAAAAGGTGTAGGTGGCTTGCCCCGGCAAAAGTTAGATAAAGTCCATGTGGCATTTCTCAGCATGGACAATTTTGAGTGTTCATTTAACTGCGATAACAAAGGAACAAGTGCACCATGAGCCAGAACAAGATCTCTACAACTAGGAGAATCACCAGCGACATTACCCAAAGCCCACACTGCCTGGTTCATCAAAACAAAACATGCATCGTATGTGTCAGCAAGCATACCTAGAAGGTTTGCAATTGCATGAGAAAGGCATAATGATATAATTGTAATTGAAAAACATGTGACAAGATGATATCAGCATTGTTATTGACAGAATCCTGACAACATGACGATTCAAGTAGGGGTAAAAAAAGAGTTTGAAGGGGTAAAAAGCACACAAAATTACTATAACTCAAAAGTCATTAGACAGTTTGGGAAGCTTTCCAATCCAAAAACTGAAAAAAGAAATAATAATAGAATAAAGAAATAGGACAACATACTTCATAGATGATCTCTAATAAACAAAGCATACAACAGGAAGGGGGTAGAAGTGGTAAAGGTAAAGGCACCCCTAATTTCAGTGGCATGGATATACGCCATCAGGAAAATACTTCTAAGGCAGTTCTTTCATTCCCAGAGGTGGCAATGCCCTCCAAAGCATAACTCAATATGCGACGGTATGTCCCAATACACTGTATAACACCTTTTTTCCTTCTTTGTCAATTTTATGCTTCCCCAATTTCCTTTTTCTTATGTCAACAGATTATTTGTTGTTATGATTTACTTTAACTTTTCTGAGATGGCTAATTTTAAGGTGTATAGCTAACTATTGTCCCTTCTGTATTTCTTAAGTGCTACGATAAAATCCGAAGGAACAAACTTCTGATAAAACTATTAGAACATTAAGGGCCTGTTTGTTTGTGTTCTTTTTTTGTTCCCCATAACACAATTTCTGTTCTTTTGTTCCGGGGAACAAAAAAAGAATAAAAACGCATTTGTTTATACTTTTGTTCCCTAAAATAAAAAATCTATTTTTTTTGTTTTCGGAAACAAATTTGGAACAAAAACAAAAAACTTGTTTCTTATTTCCGGGAACACTTCTGAGAAACAATTTCTCTCTCCTATTTTTTCCTTCTCTTTATTTTCTTCTTCTTCTCTTCTTCTTTTTCTTTGGCCGGTTGCCAGCCTTGGCCATGGCCGGCTATTGGCTGCCGAGGGCCGGCAACGCCGGCGACCGGCCGTCAAGGGCTGGCGACCTCGCTGGAGTGTCGCCAGCCCCCAACGAGGTTCGACCTCACCTTGGCTAGGCGAGCTCGGCCTCGCCGAGGGCCGGTGAGCCTTGCCGTGGCTGGGCGAGGCTGCTAGCCCTCGTCAAGAAAAAAGAACAAAGAAAAAAGAGAAAAGGAAAAATAAAATAAAAATATTAAAAAATTATATAAGCTTACCAAACGTATTCCTGTTCTTTTTCTATTCCAAGAACAGAAATTTTATGCAGTTACCAAACGCGTTATTCTGTTAAAAAATTGTTCCTCGGAACAAAAATAGTCTTTTCTATTTCTATTTCCTGGAACAATTTTTGAACAAAAACGTTACCAAATGCGCCCTAAGTAAGTAAAGAAGAGAAAGAAAAACAGTTAGCAAGAAGTACCTGCTCTCTAACATCGTCGCTGGCAGAACTAAGAAGTTGCACAAACATTGGGACCGCACCATTTTCAATGACAACTCTGGTATGCTCAGATGTGCCAGAAGCAACATTTGTCAATGCCCATGCAGCCTCAAACTGCAGATTGAAGAAAGTAAGACATGTAGATACTATGGCATGCACTCCACTATACGTCAACAATAAAATAAAATAGAGAAACAAAAGCAGCAAAGAGAGCCCTACTTGCAGCTGTGGTAGATCATTCCTTTGTAGACATTCTACAAATCTCGGGATAACACCAGCTTTGATCACCTCATCTATAGGTGGGCTGCGCTCTGCAGATAAAGGCACCAACATAATCAACATATGCCAGGACCAACTATAGTAATAGAAAGCACCCCAGGATCAACCATCGCACCAATTGACAGCAACTTTCTAAACTGAGTGGTAGCTTCCAACTGAGAGGCAGGATCATCTGACCATACTCCTTGAACCAATGTTGGAAGACTTTCCAACTGCACGACATAAACAATAGAAAAGGAGATAGGAAACATAAGTAGATAGTCTTCCATTTGTCAAACACAGTAGCAGTATCCATCATAGTTAGCCCACACAACCACAATGAGAAGTACAGGACCTACCGGGGGGCTAGGTAAATGTACAAAAACATGTTGACTGGGCCCAAAATAAAGAAATTTTCATTAAAGAACACAACAGCAAACATGCATTCATATAACATGTCCATTAGGGGGTAATTGACCCAAGTTGAGCCAATGCCAAGACTAGTCAACGCGATCCGATATCCTAAACTTGACTTGACTAGAAAGTCTAGACTCAATACTCAACTCGAGCTTGATCAAGCTTAAATTTTTCTAAGCAGAAGCTCCACTAAATTTTACGTTCCATGTGCTTGAACCCAACTCCACATGCTTGATTCCCCCAAAAAAGCTTATAATATGAACTCAAGTCAACCTAGAATTCAATTTTCCAAAGTGCAATAAGAATTTGAATAACAACATGATTCATATATCCTTATGTTCACTATTGTCAGATATATAACTCAACCACTTGACAAAAATCATAAGCTACTTAAGTCGACTCAGTTTGGAACTCAAACTCAATAGGAACTAAGTCCAGTCAAGCTTGAGAACTTGCAAGTAGCTTAATCCATTCACACTCCTCACAACTCTGCTTGGATTTGAAAAATGACAATTATAGGATTAGGAAGAGAATGAAGACCAAAAGTTCAGGTTTAATTCTACTCCAACAGAGCTTTCAACATTGTGATTTTTACTTCAACTCATCTTATAAGCATTCTTCAATGTCGAACGTTCTCATGTTCCTTTCTAGGCAAATCCGATATTTACTTTTCAGAAAAAGCAAAAGATTAAAACTACTCTGATCATTTTCCAGATTGACAAATAGTTTCCCCATTATAAAAGTGGCTAAAAGGCTATCAACAGAGTTAAACAGAATGGAGTAAAACAATGAAGTATGCGGTGACTGGACTCTGGATCATACAGCATAATAATGCAATGTACAAGAAGGTTTATTTAGGCGAATGTGACTATTTGGATAAAAAGATTACTTGATTTCTAGACTTGTAGTTGGCTTCATCTGACTCCATAAACATGATAAAATTACACTTTCATCAGCTTAAGTTGAATAAAAGCCTCGGCAGGAAGATATTTCCCAAGGAACACATCCCGATAACGGGAATGGCCTTTCCAAAGCAAATGGGGCATCAGACAACCACAACTAATACAAACAAATAATAAAAAAAATCTGCACTTTATTTACTTAGGACCTACAAAACTACTGGCGATTATGCCCATGTGTCTCAGGAAGCCCGAAAAAGGAAAAAAGCAGAGCAGAGTAGACTTTGTTGTGCTCCGGTGACTAGTCACTTTTCCACTTCACCGTGATCAAAGATAGATTTGCACTGGCTAAATTCTTCATCTTACGTCGCTTCACATTTAGCTCCACGAAATCGCGAATCCCAAATCCCATACAAGAATCAATATCCACCAACATAGATGTTAGCCTTCATGATCTGATCATACATGTTAGCTCACGCTCATAAAATGGATCGATCACCCAAATGGTGAGGTCAGTTCGCCCCTCAATGCGCAGCACTCAAACAGTAACTTCGACAAGTTAAGATCCACAATTCTGCGAGTTCACTCGATAGATCGAGCACTACAACATCCAAATGACCCGGCCAACGAATCAAGACACGCACTTTAAACGCAGCCAAAGAGAAGATCCAAATGGGTCAAGAGAAAAGCACCCTCTTTTCGATGTTCTGCGATCCATCGACGAATTGCTGGGGCGGCTGCTGCTGCTGCTGCTGGAGCTGCTGCTGGGGCAGGCCTTCCCTCCGCTTCTTCAGCAGATTGTCCTCCCGCTTGCTCTTCCTGATCTCCACCAGGTTGTCCTCCCTCCGCCGCCGCGCCTCCTCCGCATCGACGCCGGTCTTGTAGGCCTTCTTCCTCGCCTCGTTCCGCGTGCTGGGTCGCAGAGACATTGTGGGTTCCTCGCCGCCGGCGCCGACTGGGGACCGCCTCCGCCCACTGCCGTCGAAGTGTTCGATGAAATGCGCGACAGGGCGGAGAGAGAAAGAGAGAGACGAGGCGGTTTTTGGGAGGAGGAAAAGAGAACGGAGAAGGAAAGAGAAAAGTAGTGGGTGATTTTTTTAATCTGCTGATGGATGCAATACATAGATTGACCCATAAATGCATGATCCAATCTAAATTCTTTTCCATTCCAAAAAAAAAAAAAATCTAAATTCTTTTCATTTGAACTATTTTTTGAACAAACAAACAAAAAAAAATTAACTATTTACTAGATTTTGTATTTGATATTGTTTACATACATGTCAAAATGGAGAATTTGGCGGATTTCTTTCCATAGATGAATTTAGCGAATCAGATCGTGCATATCATTGCTCAAGAATTTCAATTTGATCAACAATATATCTAAACTCACGAAATATCGTTTGTTATTAAATTAAGATGTTTTGGTAATAATAACCATCCCGGATCCATCATTGACATATAATGTGGACCTACTAATTTTGTAGTGTACACACACAACCAAGTATTCTAGATTTATTGATATTTTAATATATCACAATTTATTGCACAAATTGTGATTGACATTGCCATTGCAACTTGTATAAGTGACCCCATTCCAAAGCACATACTAAAGCAAATTCACTCTTGAAAAGAGTGGATGGATTATGGAAAAAAGCAAAATAAAAAGAATTCTCAACTTCATTTGTTTCATGGGAGATCAATGGTTAAAATTGCATTTTCCTCGAGATTATAATTTATATTACTTACAAAAATAAATAGGCAAAAAATATTTTTACTGTCCACAAAAATATTTGGATATTGCCAATAATAGAAATATACCTATTTCGCTAACTATTTTTAGTAACACAAATGATTATTTTTAGAAGAGAAAAAACCACAAACTTTACCAAAAATAACAAATTTATCAAAAAAAATTTTTATTACATGAAAAACCTCAAAATTTGCCAACTGTCACACATTTACCCTAATTTTTTTTTTCATAATACAAAAAGTCTCGAACTTCTATTCGCGTGACACATTTATCCTAAATTATAGAACATTTTGGTCTTTTTACTTTAAAAAAAATATTTTTTTTCCTTTTTCTTCTTCTCTCTTCCCTCCGTCGGTGTCTGGTGAGGGTTGCCCTCGCTTGGGCTAGCTAGGGCCGCCCTTGCCAACGTCGGGCAAGGGCTTTCCTTCACTAGCTTCGCCATGCCCAGTGGAGGGAAGAAAGAATAAGAAGAAAAAAAGGAAAAAAAAAAGATGAAAATGTCCTAGCATAAATGTGTCACGGTTTGCGAAGTTGAGAATTTTTTGTGTAACAAAAAAATTTTGAAATAAATTTACCACTTTAAATAAAGTTTGGGGTTTTTGGTAATTTTTTTCCCTTTTTAGAAAGATGCTTTTAATTTCTTACGAAACAAAAGGAAATCTTATGAGATGTTTTTGTCTAGAAAAAAATAAATATAGAATATTTCTCACCTACGCGGGCTTAAACCCGAGCCAAGTACAGGCCCATGTGTAAATCGCTTAGCTCAAACGTGTCGCGACCCTTTTCCCTTCCGATCGCTCCAGCGCCACCGCGCCGCCGCCGCCCATTGCAGCCGGAGGATCCCCTCCGCCATGTCCGGCCTCGAGCGAGCCGAACCCTACGGCGTCCTCCTGTACTACAAGTACGCCTCCGTCCCCGACCTCGACGAGCTCGTCTCGTTCTACGAGCGGAACTGCAGCTCGCTCGGCCTGCTCGGCCGGGTCCGGCTCGCTCCCCACGGCGTCAAC
Source organism: Eucalyptus victrix (assembly GCA_016097545.1). Taxonomy (NCBI): domain Eukaryota; kingdom Viridiplantae; phylum Streptophyta; class Magnoliopsida; order Myrtales; family Myrtaceae; genus Eucalyptus; species Eucalyptus victrix. The sequence continues at coordinate 58,987,492 of CM027842.1, forward strand.
GTCACGGTAAACCTCATTCCCCCCCTCCTCGATTCCTCGTCGGCATTTTGGAATGGATAGGGAAGGCCCTTTGATGCGGTGGATATCGACGATGCTCGTTGTCATTCTCTATCGTGGTGGCTTACATGTCTCTGGTGTTTTCGGTGGCTGGAGAGTTACATGATGTAATTGTCGTGTTGAATGATGTTTCTGGAGCTAATTGATGAAGTTTGGATTCAAAGTTTGAATTTTTTGTTTAGCTGGCCCCTGAGTTGTGGCGTAGAACTGGCATTTGTGCTGAGCCTAGAGTAGGGACATTAGCTTTAGCTGCAGAGAGTCAAGTTAATGGTCTGGACTCTCGAAGCATTGAATTTTTGAAATGAGGTGCCGATAATGTGAAAGTTTGAGGTGATAGAAGAGACCTAATGTTGTGTTCGAATGCTTTGACAATGGTTCTGGCCAGGTTGGAGGCAAGTTGTCGGCGCTGGAGGGGCACATCGATGTGGTTAAGTCGAATGCTTTGTTTGAAGGGACAGACTTTAAACTCGCTTCTTGCGATCAGCCTATGAATGACCAGGTTGCAAAGGAGTGCGGTTTCACCTCCCTCTCTATTCGCATTGTCGAGGTAAATGAAGTAATAATCTCAGGATATTCTCAGGATATCTTTTTTTTTTTTCTTTTCATGGTTTAGACTAAGAGACATGTCTGCTGTTTTTGGATGGGCAACTGCCCAAGAGGCAAATAAGTTTCTGTGAATTGCATGATCTCATATGATCAATCTATTTATGATAGCTTGGTATAGGATCTATTGACAGCATGATGAAGAGCAAGTGTTAGTTCATTATATTGCGTGGCAAAGGTGGCTGGAAGGCATTGTTTTTGGCTATGTACTTTATTTCATGGATTAAAAGTTATTCTTCTGTATTAGAGAATCACATACCTAATAGATTTGTGCGAGAACATGGCTGAGAATTTTGTTTTCGTTTGCTTATTCCCACAAAACTCCTGTCATTCTATAACTGTGAAAATGCAAGGACTCTAGAGTGTGAGCACCTGATGGGGGTAATCTCCTTACGCCTTTCTGTTGGATGAAAGCCACAGTCCTCTGCTAGGATTGGAATTTATATAACTGACAGTTAGTGCCAGCTAACTCTTGATGCTGCCTAGTAAGTGCTACTTATTGGTATGTTATTGTTCTCATGTTAGGAATTGGTAACGTTCAGTTCTCACCCCCTTGTGAGATCACCTGACATCTCCTTTGCTGGAAGGCACCTATCTGCGCTGGAATTCCATTCTGTCCTGCAAAGTGCTGGTAACTTTTCAGATTTGTACCTGTGTTTGTCTTTCTCTGTATATTATGCTGCTTTTTTGTGGTTATTCTCTGTAATTGCAGAATTAGTTGATGACCTTTTGTGTATCTTCCTCTTTCCCTGGTTCTATTGTTCAATTGTTCCCTTTGTCAGTTCCTTGATATCCTTGTTGGTGCGGTAATTCTGAGCCTATTGTATGTTTCTGCTTTGGACGATTTGTGTGATGATGCACAAAATCTCTTGCCGGTCTACAGTGATGTCGTGATCCTCCAATGGCCCTCGAATTTGCACACCAAAGAGAGAGGAAGTCCTTGTGTGTTTTCCTCATGAGGATCCTTCGATGCTTAAAGCTCCATTTGTTTCACGAAAAAAATATTGTCCGAGAAAACATTTTCCTCATTTTTGGGCATTTGGTTTGCTTAGGAAAATGAGTCAACGGAAAATGCTTTCTTAGTCAACAAACAAACTATGCTTAAGATCAGGAAAATGATTCTCTTTAAAAAATTGGAAATCATTTTCCAAAATATAATTAGGTTTCAATGCTTAGCCTGAAAATCTACACTTGGACACAGAAACCCTAGTGTTGGTTATTAGGTCCTGGCGTCTAGGATAAGGTCTTTGGTGCCTGGGCCCATGTCCATCGAGGTGGGGTTGGTGCCCAAATCCTGGCACCCTTGCTCCCATTGAGGTAGAGCTTGAGACCTTGAGGCTTGAGCTTGGGGCCTTGACACTTGCATCCCGGTCCATTGAGGCCGGCACCTAAGCTAGGGTCCACAAAGGCCGAGCGCAGGATCCTGGCACCTGAGCTTGAATCCCCAACACCTCGGTTGAGGTCCACGAAGGCCGTGCCGAGTCCACAAAGGTCATTTCCGAGTCTAGCGAGGCCAGGCCTGGGACCCAATGCCTGTGCCCCAATCTTCCAGACTTGGGTTGGGCTTCATTATGCCCAAACTCGGGACTTTAGTGATTGTACTTGGTTCCCGGCTGCCCTGGCGCAAAAGACTAGTGCTTAATTAGTGTATTTCTGTATAGGAAAATCAACCATACCAAATGACAGAAAATATTTTCCATTTCATTTTCAAGTTTTAGCCAAACATTGGAAAATATTGTTATTTTTCTTGGAAAACGTTTTCCAGAAATGTCACATTTTCTGCAAAATAAACGGAGCTTAAGTCAATACTTGTGATGAAGATGCTGGAGAGAGAAAAGTGAAGTGGCTGAAGAGGTTAACCTTGTTAGGCCATATGTTGATTAAAAGTTGTCACTTGGTATACTTTGTGGGGGTGGATGGGCTGGCTCTCCTTGTGTGGGCTATCAGGTTGAGGTGTTGTACCTTGGGGGCCCAGCATAGTTAAAACATTTGTCAATTATGATAGCTGACGAATTGGGCATAACTATGAAATTGTGTCCTGAGTGAGTTACAAACCCAGTCAATCTTTATACACATTAATGTGGTATTTGAATCTTATGTCCGTGCATCTCTTTTCCAGGTAAGCTTCTCGATGAGGGTAGTCCTGCAAGCAGTGAAAGGCTTGTCTTGTTGGATGCAAGGAATTTATATGAGACCAGGATTGGGAAGTTCCACACACCAGGTGTGGAAACTTTGGATCCACAAATCAGACAATACAGTGAGCTGCATGACTGGATAGATGATAATTCCGAATGTTTGCAAGGAAAATGCATCCTCATGTCAGTGCCCTCCTAGAACTTGGTGATTGTAGGTTTTTCAATTTCTACTCCTTCCTACCTTTCATAATTTTTTTTTAAAATTTACCTCACTGGTACATGGAATCATGTATGCAAATGGTTGCTGTGCTTATACTTCAAGGCGATAGTCTGCTTATTGGCTTATGATTGTCCTGGTTTATGTGTATCTGTGTATACATGTATGAACTATTGTGGCTTTCATATGCATTGAGTTGCTTTAGTAAGCTTAATTATTCTGAGGAAATTGGGAAATTCAAGTAATATGCGCGATTTTCTTCCATTCTCCTTATTTACCTGGTCTAAGCCATAATAGGAGTAACTTTTATCACTCATCAATATATGAGAAAATCAAGGGACATGTCTTCCTTAATACGTTTACTAGGGACTGGCAGTGTCTTGGAGTGTCTGTCTTCCTTCTCTTACAAGTTCATTCTATCTTTTGATTCATGTGCTGAAAGTTAAACTAGATCAGAGTGCCCCTCAAAGGGAAATATCTATGTTTTTCCAGCAGTGCTGTCTGTGGTTGCATCATATTCGTACATATTTTTATCCATGGTTTTTCTATAGGTACTGCACGGGGGGTATTCGATGTGAGATGGCGTCAGCATACATCAAGGGAAAAGGCTCTGGGTTTGAGAACGTATATCAGGTGGGTCTCTGGAGAAAATGGTTCCGATATGCAAACTTACTTTACCTGGTTCCTAGTGCACCTTGGCACAATGACCACATGACTTTAGAGGAAGTATATATGACTTCCCTGTCATGGTTGGGTCTCTTGGTTAAGGGTAGTGATGGGTCTAATTAGGTAGATTTGCTTAAAGATGAGATTATATAGAGTAAAATCAAATTTTCATACGAAATTGTTGCTGCTTCAGATGACTTTCATATGCTAATAAGTTGGCCCGAGGATCCTAATTGTAAAAGAAATTAAAATTTAAGAAAAGAAGTGTCAAATTGGTCTGCAAATGTGAGTCAAATGCTGCTTGATGACTGAAGTAAGTTTTCACAATGTGCTCTTCTGCAGTTATATGGTGGGATACAGCGGTATCTGGAACAATTCCCTGATGGTGGATTCTTTAAAGGGAAGAATTTTGTCTTTGATCATCGGTATGTCTTTTGTAATCTGTTAACTATTTTAACAGATGTACAAAGTCTCACTTTAACTTACTTTTCTTTATTTCCTTTTTTTTAAAGCTTATTATGCTTAGAAAGGGATTCTTGTCTGATTTCAAGAATAGGTAATCTGAATGTTTTGTGAATTTGTCAAATAGAAAAGATAACTAGTTTTTTTTGAACTGGAAGGGGCATACTAGCTTTTGAAGTGGTCATGTTAATTGATGGGTTAGAAAAGAGTACGCTTTACTGTCGGAAGATTCTGCTGGAATGTTTAGTGTCTCGGATACATGCTTTAGGCTTATGGCTTATGTATTTTAATGGCCTTCAATGTCTATACTTGAAAAGCTGAACTCTTTGCCTCTTTGGCAAATCCCTTCCGGGCAGAAATTAGTGGGAACCTTACTTATTGAGTTCTAGGTTCTGAATCTGGTTTGTGTTTCTTGGCTCCCAGTGAAATCTCAGGAAAGATTGATAATGACACTTCAAATTTGTGGTGGTAATTCTTGCGTCTTTCATTGTCACTATAGGATCTCTGTTGGGAGCTGCAACGCAAACGTCATCAGTACATGCCTCCTTTGCAGCTGTCCATTTGATGATTACTCTTCTCGTTGTCGTTGTGCTTCTTGTAGGATGCTTGTTTTGGTCTGTGATAGTTGCCGGGTATGCTCAATTATCCCATGAATTTCTGCAACAGTAATTAGCACTTATAAGTTCCTACAAAACTTCTAATAATATTTCTTTTAATTTTCATTCTGAACCATGTGTTAACTACATCTCCCCAGTGAACTTGGAATTACATGCAGTGATTTTGCTTCTGTATGAACCAGCTAAGTTGTTTGACAGCAGGTGGTAGGTTCCATTTACACGTGTGAGCTTTGCCAAAAACATGGTAAACATGGTCTTCCAACTCCAGCAATTGAAAATTTCAAGTCGGAAGCGCTGCCACAAGAGATTAAATTGAGCACTCTTTCATCAGAGAGACAAGGTAAGAATCTAAGATAGCCCTTATCTGCCAAAGGTACCCGATATTAGGTAGTATTAAATACTATCGAGGACCTTTTCCGCTTGTCTATTTGTACCATGGCACAACTTTACCTGGTCTTTATCATAGAATATGCGCATTTTCTGGAGTTTGAGGTTTTGTTCAGCTTTGTGCTGTTTGCTTCTATCGAGGATTTGATTTCTGGAGTTCCTCTTAGTCTGCAATGAAATTTTCTGTTTGATATTAATAAGAAAATATAACAGGTTTTGGCGCTTCTAGAAAGCTCAGGATATTGTGTCTGCACGGGTTCCGTCAGAATGCCTCCAGCTTTAAAGGACGAACTGCTTCCTTAGCAAAGAAACTTAAGAGCATTGCAGAACTCGTCTTCGTGGATGCGCCACATGAGCTGTGCTTTATTTTCCAACCTTCTGTTGTTGAGGGGCATTCAGAGTCATCAACAGAACACAGAGGTCCTCCTCCAAAAGAAAAGTGCAATAAGAAGTTTGCATGGTTAGTGCCGCCTGATTTCACTGCGGGGAGCGAAGCAAATTGGAAAGAAGCAGATGGTCCTTTTGATCCTCTTCAGTACCAGCAGCAGACAAATGGGTTTGATTCATCATTAGCATACTTGAAGTCCATGTATCTGCGGGATGGTCCCTTTGATGGGATCTTGGGGTTTTCGCAGGGAGCAGCAATGGCTGCTTTAGTGTGTGCACGCAAGGACGAGTTGAAAGGTGAAATCAACTTTAGATTTGCCATTTTGTGCTCTGGGTTCGCTGTCAATCTAGCAGTGTTTGAGCATGGATCTATAAATTGCCCTTCACTTCATATTTTTGGAAGGGATCATGGGAGAGATAGGCAGATACCTAACAAGGCAAGTGCGGACCTTGCGGAGTATTTTGAAAATGGAAGTCGTGTGGTTATTCAACATGACAGTGGTCATATAATTCCGACGGGGTCTCCATATATTGACGACATCAAGAACTTCTTGCAACGATTTCTCTAGAGGAAGTTCGAGGCGAGACATCCATCATGTGGATATTGTTGACTCAAATCCCCGCTACACACTGGCTGTGCAATTCTATTGGCAGCGCCAAAGTAGTACAATTTTCACAAATTATTGCCTGCTATAATGGGCCGTTTGACTATGTTCTCATGGTATGTATTTCTTCTCATGTTTCATCACTTTTGTATCACTGAAAGCTACACTCCATCAGTGATTCGACAGAATCCGATGCCCTTGGGACTCGAATCATTATAACGTGGAAATTGGATGCTTGAACTTAGACTTTTGTCATGTGAGCTGAATTTCGAATAGCCCTCGATTTATGGTTGGCAGCTGTCAATATGGGTTACTGACCCACTTCATAGTTCACTTTAAATGGAGTGAGTTATTACATTGGTCAGTAAAATGCTATAAATGGGTGGATATGGGTTTTGTAATCTACCTTGGCAGACCCTGCCCAACCCAGCAAGTCTGTGAGGCTATGACTCTCTCTCTCTCTCTCTCTCTCTCTCCCCTCTTTTTGCCTCTCTCGTCACTAAATCTTGGTCTCAAGCTGAGTGACGGCGTCAATGAATCGCCGCCTCCTCTCTCCTCCCCTGCTTTCCGAAGCTGACTGCTAACTCCGCTGAGCTGAGTGACGGTGTCTATGAACGGCCGACGACTTAATTTCACTATGCCCACTACATTCTTGCTATTACGAACAGCATCTCTTACCCAAATTTCGCCTTTTGGTATTTACCTACAACCACTATTCAATGCCAACCATTGCTTGTGACAATCCCATAAGACCCGCAAATTGTGTCTGCATCAATTTATTTGGGATTCTGCTGCTGGAAATGCATCGGGGGTCACCTGTTTGATGAAATGCTTCTATGAGATGAAAGGATACTTAAAAATATGAATACTTGAAGAGGCATGCGTTTTAGCCTTTAAAAACATACAGACAAAGAAATGTAGCCTCAAAACCTCCATTTCCTTATCCTTATATGTAAGAGTTTGAAGGGAAAAGGTAGAGCTGCCAACTGGAATACACCTGGAGTTAAGGTTAACTGTCAGCAAAATGGAATGGCAGTAATCTAGGAGAGATGCATATGTTTGATAAATGATATAATTGTTGGAACGTGGTTCATACTCCATGTTAACCGTGTAGGGGCAATGCCCCCATGACATTAGCGAGCTTTTATAGTTTGAGCTTATATTTTATTGATAACTTGGACTTGAACTCATGAATAACTATTGAATATATATTGTGTTTGGATATATATATATATATATGCACTCTTTTTCTCTCTTATAGTGGAATCCTCAGCTTAATATATCCACAGTTTAAGGGTGAACCAATTTAAAGCCTAACGTCTCAAACTTTCTTTTTCGCTCTCACTCTTCATTTTTCTTTATGATTGTGTGGCGAATCCTAATACATCATATTGGAGTTTGGTTTGAAGTTAGGGTTTCTTGGTGAAAAAGAGATTCGAAAAAAAATCCAATCTTTGGAAGGTGTCGTTGATTGGTCAATCATAGATTGAAGTAGAGAAATTCAAAAAAAAAAATGTTTTTGAGTTATGGAAATTAAATATGGAGGCTTTGCTCATGGATAGACATATGTGGCATGTGAGAAAAAGATAAACATGAGGAAAAATCTAAAAGGAAGTTGAAGGAGGACGAAGCAAAGAAATCCACGTCTACCAAATTGAATGAGTGGAATATTAGCAATCGGAGGGTGCAATGCCTAATCTGACTATGCCTTGATGATAATGTCCTAATAAATGTGACTTCTGAGAAGACAATGAAAGATCTTTGGACAAAGCTAGAAAACCTTTATTGGTGGAATTATTTTTGCGGAAGTGACTATACATGTAAAATATGAGTTTTTGACGAAGTCAAAAAAAAGGGGGGAAAAAGCAGAGGTGAACGGTTAAAAGAATAGGAAGAAAGTGGAAGTTTCAGCAGGGAGAGGAAAAAGAAGAGAGAGACAGAAAGAAAGAAAGGGAAAAAAAGAAGAAATTGAAAAGTCAAAGAGAAAGGGGGCAAAGAAGGGGATGCTTGGTACTTAAAGACCAGAGCTCGCTTGTGAGGAAAGGAAGAGAAGAGAAGAGAAGAAAGGAAAATAAAGAGAGAAAGAAGAATGAAAAAAAAAAGGAACAAAGGAAAGGGATTTTGTTCGCGTTCGCTATGGATGCCTCGCCGAATTGACTCAACTCTAATTTGCAATGCCCAATAAATGCTTGCGCCCCTCGTTCTTCTAATTGGATTAGTTTTCATGGTTAGGGGTTAAATTCTGAATTATTGGAGATTCGAGTGGCAAAGTCTTAATTTTGAGTTGTTAAGCTGCATATTTATATAAAAATGATAGTTGAGGGTGTTGTGAAACTATATGATTTTACGGATCTTAATTTGGGTTTACCGTTTGTTCGAAACAAAATTTTGAAGTTTTCTACTCGTAATGAATTGTGCACGTCCAGTAAATTCGGGGCCAATTTTGTTGGTTTTTGGCTTGATTTTTGGAATGGTCAAGTTAAGGTCTTTGTAATATGTTGAAAAAGCTTTTTATTGATTGTAAGAACGCTTGAAATAGGGTTCTGTGGAAAGAGTTATGACGTGATCGAGTTTTGTGCTCAAGCTCCGCCCTATGGACGGTTTTGAGTATTTGCTTTGGGTGAGCGATTTGTTAGCGCATGAGAGTCGTTTTGTAAGTGTTTAAACTTAGGTTAGTCGAGTCATAGTTGAGATAGTATTTTACTGGAGTTTAACGTTGTTTCTTACTTATTTGATGGGATTGTGAGTTTTGATGATTAAGAAATTTTTTCATTTGGTTATAGGCGTTTCGAGATAAGTGGTGTTATCTCTTCTAAAGTTTTGTAGCCTCATGTCTTCAAGGTGAAGTGTTTTGTAGATTTTGATTGGATATGTGACATTAATAGCAGGAGATCAACTGTCGGATATATTGTTTCCTTATTTGGCGGAGCTGTGAGTTGGATGAGTAAGAGATAGCACGGTTGCTTTATTGAATATTGGGGTAGAGTACATGGCATTTAATCATCATGCTAGAGAAGTAATTTGGATATGTAGATTATGTAAAGAGATTGGTTTGAAACAAGGTGAAGTGATGATTGGGTGTGATAGTTAGTATTATATTCTTGGCTAAGAATGTTGGACTTCATTCAAGAAGAAAACACATTGATATTCAATATCACTTCATTCGAGAGAAAGTGGAATAGAAAACTATAGTGTTGGAGAAAATTAACACAAAGGTAAGCAGTGCAAATTTTTTAACCAAGATAGTGAGTGCTGAAAAGTATGAATGGTGTACAACTATAATGCGTTTGAAAAAGCATGCGGAGTATTCAATAAGTGGGAGAATGTTGAAATGTGGTTCATACTCCTTATTAACTATGTAAGGGGGGTGTCCCATGACGATAGAGAGTTTTTATAATTTGAGTTCATATTTCATTAGTAGTTTTGGCTTGAGTTTATAAATAACTACTGGATATATATTTTCTTTTTTTTTTTTTATTTTATTAGCAGGGGCTTGGCCTCATAAATAGTTATGTGATATATTATTTGTTTGAATATATATATATATATATATATATATATATATATATATATATTACCTTTATCTCGTTATTAAGGGATGAAACAAAGAGATGCAATGTGTTAATTATAGTGGAATTTTTAGGTTGGCATAGCCCTAGTTTAAGAGTGAATCATGATAAAATCTTGTGTCACAAATTTTCTTCCTCACTCTCAATCTCTATTTTTATTTATGATTGTGCCGCACTAATAGTAATATCTTGCGAATGCAAGATAAACAAAATTTATATAGTTTTATGGGACAAAATACCAACTAGATGAAGTGCTTGGATGGCCAAACACAATATGCACACCTGCAAATTCTATGACACTAGTAACTTAGAATGTTAGAGGCTTTAATATAAGTCTTAAAAAAAGGGCATAAACCCCTTATTAGTATGGAGGGTATTATTTATTACGCCCTTTGGAAACCAGAGCATAGGAATCTTAAATTTGCTAAAATTGCTGCTAGAAAGATTGGAAGGTTGGCAACTGATTACCATTATCCTCATAATTTTTAGGAGATGTGTATTCGTACTAGGGGTGTGCAAAATAATCGAGAACTGCCTTGAATCGGACCGAACCGGCTTAAAATTGGCGGTTTTTATGGTGACTGATCCGATTCTTTGGTCCAAATTATTGGAACTAGTGAGTATCGATCCAATTCTTGGGTGTAAATTATTAGAATCGGTGAGTATCAATCAAGTTTCTGATTCTAAATGTGGAATTGTCTACCCGGACCGATACACACACATACTAAGATGGTGGGCGACACAAGGAACTCCTCTTGAAAGCCTATAAAACCCAAACAAATTTGGTATCTTAATCACCAGAGCTTCTACGAATTCCACTTGTACTCAGCAAAGATTGCCAAACAGCTTTAGAAAGATGGACGCTCAAAGGAGAGATGAGCTCTAGATTCATGGGCAAGCTATATAACAAACACGTGTCATTTACATAGTATCATTTATTCATCCTGTCAAAGTCAAGTAGCTTGTTCAGAACATCGAGCCGGGCAATAATCCCAAACCGGAAACCACCACACCAATAAACATGCCTCGGGGTTCACTTGGTAGAGCTTCTAAGGAGATGAGAGGAGATCGATGTGGGATTATAGTGATTGTAGATCGATCCTGTGGATCCATTAAGGAATCGGATCAGATTGGGGTCGAATAGTTTCCCATTCTCATTTTGTGAAATTGGTCCTTACTAGGTGGTTTTCGGTTCTAGGATGAGAACCGCCCGCCCTGAATCCAATCACTCATATTCGTATGAATCAAACTAAATCTATTCTCATAGTTTTTTTTTTTTTAAAAGTCATGTGTTCTTTTGAATCAAATTTGTTTACTTATTTCTCTTCCTCAGCCCATCTATGAAATCGTCTCCTGTGTGGTTATTAATGCTACTTCACTGTTACACCGGCGACAGAGCGTGTATGAGGTTTTTTTTTTTTTTTTTTTTTTTTTTTTGGTCATGTGTATGAGGTTACTGTGTTAAGAATGCAAAGTGCCTTGTCCTTTCGGTGAAGAAACCGGCTTGACCTGTCATCATCTACCATCTCCTATTTGAAGTTAAAAGCCAAGAAAGATCAGCAGAAGCCAGTACCATATTTGCAAGCATCACTAATTCATTTTTGTCCCGGCCTAACCCATCCATTTGACAGTCCTGGTCAGCACATATAGCATAGGACCATCAGTGGTGCTATCTTGGCCAGGTGAGGGGAGGGGGGTTGGGACGATGACCATTTTCATTACGGGCTGCCCAACCACCTCCAATTAAAAGGGATTAACATCAAGTGTACCTCTGCGATGAAGACATCATAGAGAAAGGCTCTCGTAAGGTAAGTTCAGCCATTCATTCGTGCCCCTACACCAGGTCCACCAAAATCCTTAAACGCTCTCTCGTCTAATAAATGCGCATGAAGCAACATCGTGGCCTCAATTTTTCACGCCACATTCTTGCATCGAACGTACGCGAAATTCATATATCCGATCGACGCGAGTTCTCTTGCGAAATGTCTTCATCTGGCAACTCGAGCATGGTCGAGAGCGTGCATTGATTTTGATCTCGGCGCAGCAAGAGCGAACGAAGAGGGGGTCTCGAGAGCGGTCGTGTTGGTTCGATCGCATTAACTTCTGCATTTAGTAAAGCGGCAGACTCAGAATTTTTTTGTTGGTCTCTCAGATGGCAATCGTACGTTTGAGGGTCTAAGGCCAACCCAGCTTACTCTCTCTCGCCATAATTTAAAGGGGGTCAGCTCCCCCATCAATGAGTGTCGAGACTCCCAAAACATACCAATGTACGTTACGTGTGTAATTGGGAACCATAAACGGCTTGTGGAAAGATGTTGGGGAAGCGGATTTGACGTGGTACATAATCAACTCCTCTTAAATTTCGGAGGAAAATACGAAAAAAGTCTTAGACCTATTAGACCTATTGTATTTATATCAATTCAGCTATAAATCTTTCGATTAAATTAATTTAGTCCTGAACCTTTAGTATTTGTGTTAATTGAATTTATCCGGCTAGTTTTTGCTGGAAACCATTGACATGGTATCGGTCATTTTATAATGTACAACTAGTGTTAATGTGGATAATTTTATAATTTTTAAATATTTTTGTGAATATATATATATATATTTATTGTGGCCAAATGAAGGCCTATGAGCCCTTGTTAGCCGATTGTTGATGAGGGTTGTAGCCCTCACCTAGGCCCTCATTGGTGGTGAGCAAGGGTGGCCCTCATCCATGGGCAACGATGGCTTGGTGAGGGTCACCAACAACAATAAAAAAGAAAAAATTCAAAAAAAAAAATGAAAAAGCTATAAAATTTGTCTATGTAAGATAGTCGACTTTTATTTTAGCAATTTTCAGTCAAAATTGATCGAATAGTCTTAATTGTCATAAATACAGAATGGTCCAAATGAAATATTTATAATTGAATTGATAGTAACATAATAGGTCTAAGGCCTAGTAGGAGTGAGTAGTTTCACATTTCACCTTAAACTAGCCCATCAAAACCAATTTCCAAATTTTTTAAACTTAGAATCTGGAATCTATCATATCACAAGTTCTAAGGTTAGTTCTAGGTTTGCTTAGGTTTCATTTGCATTCTTAATTGAATGATTATAGCATATCATCATTTTTAATGACTATTATTTATTACTATAATCCTCTTACCATAACTCATTTAAACACATGATATAAAATATTAACAAGGCAAAAGTCCCGATCATGGATATTACCAAAAATGGAAGTGAGATTAATGATTATAGATTACACATTCATCATCGAATGCTGTAAAATACCGTAGGATTATGCAAATACATGAAATAAGAGAAACATGGGATTGATCCACCTCCAATCTAGAACTTGCCCATTGGAATCGATTCGCCAATGTTTTGAACTTGGAACCTATTTTGCATAATCTGGAACTTGGAATTGAATTGGTTCCTCTCAGTCTGATTCTTCAATTCTTGATTCTACTCTCGAACCATAATAATTCCCCTCGAAATTTTGCCATTGTCGCAAGTAAAATACTAGCATCATAAAAAAAATAAAAAATTGCCAACATAGGAGAGTGCACTTTTTACTATTATCTATCTTTGATCCTCTTTTAATAATTGGCATGAATTCAGTTTCCAATTACGATAAAGGCCTATCTCAATCTCTTCAATTAAATTGATTCTATGGCGTCGCCTTGGTTAAGTCGTCAACTACATTAACAATAGAAATGATCATTTTCAGAGAAATTATTTTTCAAATCATTTACTTTTTTCGAAATAAACGAAACTTAAGATTGATAAAAAAATTTCTTCCCTCTGGAGTTAGGTCGATCTAGATGAGATTTCCACCAAAATATGAGAAATTCTCAATGGAACAATTTCGAACGGTGCAGACCAGCGAGGCCCGGCTGTGGCGCGAGCGCGCCACGTCAGCCCCCCAATAAATGGGGACTGGTTACCGTTCCCAACTACGCGCCACGTGGGGGCCCCTCATTGGCAACCTCCATCAACCCCAGCCCTTCCCCCTTAATTCCCCCAATTAATGTTCAACCGCACAGTCCTAGCCGTGTCTCGGGATCGCATCGCCCCCTAAGGAAGAAAGCCCCTCCTCTTCAGCAATATTACACATCTGCCATCCCTCTCGCCGTGGCCAGGAACCGAAGCTTTTTGGCTCATAAAAAAGGGATGAGCATATCGGACAAAGCTTAAATTGAGAATCGCCTTAATTGGACTGGATCAACTGGTTTGATTTGATTCTCGATTTTAAGAAGAATCAGACCAATGGACCAAACCGACTCTTTTCAAAAATATATATATTTTTTAATATCTTAAAAATAATAACAAACCTTAAAAAATTAATAATTTTATTATTATTTTTTTATTTTTTATTTTTGCAAAGTGATCAATTTTATGGAACAGGAGAGAGGACCGATTGGTCCCATTTGATTCCCGGTTCAAGAGCTGTCTAATCGGGTCTCCTATCTCAAAAGTTGGGAATCCGCCCTTCCGGTCCAACTCCCGATTCCTAGGTGAGACGAGCGACGCACGCACGGATTCTTGGACTGGTCAAGAGACCCGACCGGGATGATATTTTCGCAAATCGAGGGGCCCAAAAGGGGCATCTTGGGGATATTTGTCCCGTATTCTGATAAGGCAAATTCCTACGCGCTCTCCACTATAAAGACGCGAACTTTATGCACCGCTTTCAGCTCACTTCGTTTTCGCTTTGCCTTCCCCAAGAATTCTTGCTGCGAAAAGGAGAGAGAGAGAGAGAGAGAGAGAGAGAGAGAGAGAGAGAGAGCTCTAGAGAGGGAAGCAACCGGAGCGAAAACCAGGAGGAGGGGAAGGAAGAGAAGTTCGGGAAGATGGCGTTGATCACGGACGAGATCAGAGCCCAGGCCGAGTTCTACCGTGGGGACGAGATATGCCAGGAGAAGTCCCGGTTGTTGCTCACCGAGATGGGGCTCCCCAACGGGCTGCTCCCGCTCAAGGACATCGAGGAATGCGGGTACGTGAAGGAGACCGGCTTCGTGTGGCTCAAGCAGAAGAAGAAGATCGACCACAAGTTCGAGAAGATCGGGAAGCCGGTGACCTACGCGCCCGAGATCACCGCCCAGGTCGAGCACGGCAAGATCAAGAAGCTGACGGGCGTGAAGACCAAGGAGCTCCTGGTGTGGGTCACCCTGTGCGACATCTACCTCGACGACCCGCCCACCGGGAAGATCACCTTCAAGACTCCGTCCGGGCTGTTCAGGTCCTTCCCCGTGTCCGCGTTCGAGATCGAGGAGCCGGCCAAGGACGCGGGTAAGGCCAAGGGAGTGGAGGGAGCGAGTGCAGCCGTGGAGGTTAAGGAGGTTTAGAGGGCTCCTCCGGATGATGTAGTTCTCGTCTTTATCAGTTTTCAGTCTTTGGGTTTTTACTAGTCTTGGTCAAAATGCCTTTGTTGCTAGGCATGTCTACCGTGGGACGCTCGTGATGATAGACGGCCCTGCGAACGTAAAATAACGCTTATTGCTTGCTGAATCTCATCTTGAAAATTGTCGTTGCTTCAGTATATGTCTTTGCGCTTTGGTCTATGTTTGAACACCTTTGAAGGCGAAGTAATTAGCTCCACTTTGCCGTGAATCCATGGTTTCTGAAAACTCATGTTGCAGACCAGACTGTAGGGATTACGCTGTTAAAAGTCCTTGCTGGAAACAAATGCAGCTTAAATCAGGAATAGAGCTAGGTAAGGGGATACTCAAATTACTGTGGATCTGCGCACTAAAATCTTTGCAAGTTCTCATGCTCTTTCCAGTGTCTGTTTATTATCGTTTTGGTTTTAAGCGAGGATGCTTCTGAGCAAAACCCAACACAGCATCCAGTTCAGACTAGACAGAGTTAGGAACAGGCGCTAGGGTCATATGCCAGCAAGCTTTTATGCTTTTCCAGATTCAGTATCTAAAATAAAGGTGGCTTTTCTTTTTGGACAAATGATCTGCATTTCTCCGTTAAGAGATGTAAGAACAGACAAATCTCATTAGCTAATTGACCCTAGTTTCATGGTGCAGTTGCACATCATTTCCATCACTCACGAAATTACTGCGCAAACACTAGCATTTCTCCTGGGTGTTAGTCTTTGTCCAGTTCACTCTGGCAGCATCTCGATAACCGTATCTAGGAAATGGACAACAATTGAAAAATGGCAATTTTCTCTTGGATAAGTTTTTTAGTGTGAATGGCAGTGGGCAGATGCTTGCTTAGTCCTCAAGCAACTGATTTCCAATTTTTAGGGGCATTTCTCTTTCACCACCAGATTAAGCCATGACCTGTAATTATAAATGTATTATGATTAGTACCGGCGATTTTGTTTCGCTTCAGATGTAAGATAACGTGTGGCTGGGGGCGATGACTAATTGTCTAGTGATGGAAATTCTGTAAATGCCGATTGCTTCTCCCATTGTTAGATTAGCACACGAATATAGGGAGGCAAAATAGTAGATGTGTCTGACTTATGTGATAATTTTGCTTTGTTTAGACCACAGAGCGAGTCCTGAGTTGGGCCCGGGGCCATTAGCACAACTTACAGTCCATTTCCAGTTATGGTGAGCGGTCAAGTTTGAACATTTGTACAGCGCACAACGTATATAGCAAGTTGCTGTTAAAAGGGTGTTGCAACTGTAAAAGATGTTGCAGACTATGCTGAGATTGAGGACGTGCGACTTCCACACAAATATCCTAATAAAGGAAAAAAAAAACTCCATAATCTCCTCTGAAGTGACTTAAAAGAGTTCTGGCTGATTCAGTCAAAATCACTACCAGGGCCAATGAGTATGCACAACTCTTCAGGGGGATTTCCTCTGGATGAACTACTCATTCACTCATAAGCAATTGCCGACCAGACTGGAATATCATGCACTGGACGAGAATTTTACGACCTTGGGCAAGCGTGACAAATGAGATTGCGCGGAGCGTTGAAGCACCGAATTCATACATCCAATGTTTGCACCCTTTGTTCTTCCTGTTCGCATGTCCACAACACGCAAAACGGGTGATCCCTTGTTTGAAGGAGGAAAAACTGACATGCGGCATGTGAAAGGTTCGGTCATAGCAACTTGGCCGATGCAGCAAGATCCATCATAGTTTTCGTGTGGGGCACTCTCTTTTTTCCTCTGGTGTTCCTCTTAAAGGAAGCTAGAGGGAAAATCAGAAGGCCATATGGAACCTGTGGCTATGCTACAACTTGCCATTAAAATATCTCATGCAGTTCGTGTGTCACTGAATTCTTTTGCTCCGGAACATTAAGTAAAGTCAAAAAGTAAGAGAGGAATGCACTTTTCTCGTTCTTAAAGTATGGTGTAAGATTCTATGCATGATCGAAAGGTGCCTTTGATCACCTGTTGGCAATACTAAAGCTTGACAATTGAGCTTCCACCTTTAAGTAATTGTTTATGAAATCTGGGCTGCTCCCTGATCTTGCAAATTCAGCTTGACATGATGACGTTTCGATTAAGTTGAAATTGAAAAATGCCTTTAAAATAAAGGTGCATTTGTTTTACAGAAAACATTTTCCTTTCATATTCGGGAATCAAAAGATAATAAAGTTCAAAAATGAGTGACCTTCATTTATTTATTTCGGGTACCTTTTTTGTTTAAATTTGAATTGACTATGGTTTTTAGTATTGAATAACTCAACGTGGTTGATGTCCAACAACCAAAAGAACAAGAGCACACGTCTAAATTGACTGGGTTCGAGCAAGATCCGATTTTTCGCCAGTCAAACTGAGTTTGAGCAATTTCTCTGTCCCCGCCAAGGTTCCCGATCGATGCTTCACCGGATGATTTGCGCCACGCTACAATGACACGGACTTAACCGTTCGGTCATCAGCACCCCGTCGGCGTTCCATGAATTTCGCCAAAGTTCGCAACTTTACGACGCTCGTCAAGCCAGGTCTGAATTGCCGTCCCTCTTTTGCTCCCACCATCACCCTCTCTATCCTAGAGACCCACTTGGGACGATGCCACAGCCTCAAGCAATTCAACCAAATCCTGTCTCAGATGATCCTCACCGGGTACATCGGAGACACTTACGCAGCGAGCAGGCTCCTCAAGTTCTCCACCGACTCTAGCTTCGTCCACGTTACTTACTCCTTTCGTCTCTTTAGTTATGTTGAGAACCCAAATGGGTTCTCGTGGAACACGATGATGAGGGCGTTTGTGCAGAACGATAGCCCTCAAAGTGCCGTTTTCCTTTACAAGTTGATGTTGAATCAGAATGTGGGTCCTGATAATTACACGTATCCCATTTTAGTTCAGGCTTGTAGTTTGCGGTTCTCAGAATTGGAGGGGAAACAAGTGCATGATCATGTTCTGAAACTGGGTTTTGATTCGGATGTTTATGTCCAGAACACGTTGATCAACCTGTACTCGGTCCATGGGAAGATGAAAGATGCACGGAAGCTGTTTGATGAAAGTATGGTTCTGGACACGGTCTCATGGAACTCGATTCTGGCGGGTTATGTTCAGGTGGGGAATGTAGATGAAGCAAAACTGATTTTTGATCAGATGCCTAAAAGAAGTGTGATCGCTTCAAATTCGATGATTGCTTTATTTGGAAAGACAGGACGTGTGGTGGATGCATATGAGCTATTCAATCAAATGGAGGAGAAGGATATGGTGTCATGGAGTGCATTAATTTCTTGTTATGAACAGAATGTGATGTATGACGAGGCTTTGGTTATGTTTAAAGAAATGGCTGGTAGAGGTGTTAGAGTGGATGAGGTTGTTGTGATTAGCGTTCTTTCAGCGTGTGCACATTTGTCTGCTGGCGAGATGGGGAAGTTGATCCATGGGTTGGCAGTGAAACTAGGGATTGAATCTTATGTTAACCTTCAAAATGCATTGATTCACATGTATTCAATATGTGATGAGATACTGGTTGCAGAAAGGCTATTCAGAGCTGGATACCCTCATCTGGACTTAATATCCTGGAACTCCATGATATCAGGGTATTTGAGAAATGGATTGATCGAAAATGCCAAGGCATTATTTGATTCGATGCCACAGAAGGACATAGTATCTTGGAGCGCAATGATATCTGGATATGCTCAACATGACCGTTTCTCAGATACTTTGGAGCTGTTTCAAGAGATGCAGCTTACAGGAATGCAGCCCGATGAAACCATTTTGGTAAGCGTCATCTCAGCTTGTACTCACTTGGCTGCCCTTGATCAAGGAAAATGGGTTCATGCGTACATTAGGAAGAATTGCCTCAAGGTTAATGTTATTCTGGGAACGACCCTGATAGACATGTACATGAAGTGTGGTTGTGTTGAAAATGCATTGGATGTTTTCCAATTAATGGAGGACAAAGGCGTCTCCACTTGGAACGCTATGATTCTTGGGTTTGCCATGAACGGCTTGGTAGGGAGGTCACTAAGCACCTTTCTAGAGATGAAGAATTGTGGTATAACACCTAATGACATAACCTTTATTGGAGTTCTTGGAGCGTGTAGACATATGGGCTTAGTAGACGAGGGATGCTTTCACTTTGATTCCATGGTACAAGAATACAAGATAGAACCTAATGTCAAGCATTACGGGTGCATGGTGGACCTTTTGGGACGTGCTGGTAAGCTTAAAGAAGCAGAGGAGCTTATTGAGAGCATGCCTATGGCACCAGATGTTTCTACTTGGGGAGCCCTCCTCGGAGCCTGTAGAAAGCATGGTGACATAGAAAGGGGGGAGAGGGTAGGAAGAAAGCTTGTTGAGCTTCAGCCAGACCATGATGGTTTCCATGTGTTATTATCAAACCTGTATGCTTCCCAAGGGAATTGGCAGAATGTGCTTGAGATTAGAGGAATTATGGAGCAGCATGGAGTGATGAAAACACCAGGTTGTAGCATGATCGAAGCAAATGGAGTGATTCATGAATTCCTGGCTGGTGATAAGACGCATCCTCAACTAGAAGACATTGAGAACAAGTTAGATGAAATGACTAAGAAGTTAAAGAGCGAAGGTTATGTGCCAGACATGAATGAGGTTTCTTTTGAAATCGACGAGGAGGAAAAGGAAACGACTTTGTTAAGACACAGTGAGAAGCTTGCTCTTGCATTTGGGCTTCTCAATATCCCTCCAGCAATGCCAATTAGAATAATAAAGAACTTACGAATATGTAACGACTGTCACACAGTTGCTAAGTTCACCTCTAAAGCTTACAACCGTGACATTATCATAAGAGATAGACATCGATTCCACCATTTCAAGCAAGGAAATTGTTCTTGCATGGACTTTTGGTAGCAAATAATCTGAAACCAGAGTTACCTTGCTGGAGAGATCCTCACGTTTGAACTTTTGACCCTTTAAGCTCTTGAGGAGCACCTCCTTCTGCTGAATGCCCCAGCACACCCAGAAATGCAAAATCCAGTGTGGATGAAGGAAAGGCCTCTGATTATTTGAGGTAAAATCTTCTGGTTTCTGAATTCCTTATGATTTTGCTTATTTAGGAGAAAGATCCTGAATGAGAGATCAAACACAACAATCTTGTGAAACTGTTAGGAATGGGAGGACAGATTGGTATCTGGGATGACATTTATTTCTCATTTATTCCTTGCTGCAGCTTCAAATGATTTAGGACTTCTGAAGAAAGTTAAATTTTCTGAAATCAGCTTTGGGCAATGATGTTGCTTTCCAAGTATGAGATCGGAGTCTTCCAAGTGGAAGTTTCTGAAATCAGATGCAAATCGACAAATTGCTGCATTGGTTGTCCGCACAACCTTGAATTGGATGCAGTTTCATGAATGCAGCCTGAGCAAGTGATGGAATGTCTTCTGTAAATGGTATTTGACTTTTCCCTTGGTTACAAAATCTCTTTTATATCATGTTGAGAATTGCTAGTAAAAATAGATTTGACTATACTAATGGTGCAAAGTTGTGGAAAAGAGACGATACTTCATTTTGCTGGCAGGAGCAATCCTCAGAGCAGATTCCTGTGTCCTATTTAGCTGATTGGATTTTATGCCTACATGTTGCTGAAGACAAGGACTTGTTATTAGTCTTAAGTGAAAGTTGCATAGGATGCCTGTGCAGTGCATGTTTGACGGGCTGGTATCTGTCGCAGGGATAAAGAAGCTCTTTCTTCCGATGAGTGGGCCACAATCTCTGCAGAGAAGAAGTCTGAGACTATTTGCCTGAGGACACACACAACTAGAAATTGTTATGATCTCTAATTTTTCTTTGAGGCTGTTAAGTTTTAGTCTTTCTGGTTGTGCATATAGCTGAAATCATTCTATTTGTCGTCTAAATGCAGAAGAGATAATGTTTTCTTAAGGGAGTCTACAGGAAGTGGTTCTTGATTTTTGCCAGAAATTGAATCTTATTCTTATAATTCCATAAAGATTTGGCTTATTAGTTAAGAAATGAATGTGTGGATGTAGATTATGGGCTTGACACCTGTCTGGTTTATCGCTGAGTACATACAATCTTATGTTCATCTTGAGTTCGCCAACTTACTTTGATGCCAAAAGGCAAACTTTCAAAGTGAATCAAGTTGAAGCTTGGCCGGCTAGTACAGCATAAGCATCATGTCCAGGAGGGAATAGGTTAACTTCCTCACCTGCCAATCCTCAGGCCAAGAACTGGTCAAACTGGTTCACAATTTGCACCTGGTTGAACAAGGGCAAAGCTGGCTTGCACATGATGCTGAACTGAACTAGATGAATGACCGCTATCCATCGAAACAGTTGGTCCCAGTCCATTTTAAAAACAATAAAATGCGCGTGGTGGGTACATGACTTGCATCAGGATTAAACTTCAGCAGCATTACTAAGCTGCATAAACAAAAATTTCGATGCTCAACATAATGAAAACATGACCTTTCTCAGGTCATTATCCTACCGTGGAGCATTCTCACATGTAGCAGAAGATGACAAGTATCCATCTTTACTTCATCCACACGCTGGATATGCTGGCTTGAATCACCATCTGCAGCAGCCACTTCTCTCCATGAGAACCAGACGAAACTAGTTGATTTCGCTCATGCGTAAGAGGATCCAAAGGACCCATTATTCCAAGAGTCTGGTAAAAGTGCATTTACAAAGTAATCAGATGGACACTTATCAGTAGGTCAATTTCATATGTAGCTACCTTCGGTATTTCCCGCCTGGCAGACCATGCTAACTCGCCATGCAGCAACTTAAGCAGTGAGCCAAGTAGGGGAGGATATTTTACCCTCGTTACGTCAGATTCTTGAAATAGACAGGAGAGCTATACATCAATGAAGCATTATGTACACCGGTACAAGGAAGTTGCAGAAGATTGTATTATGCCAACCATGGTGTTGAAATCGTGATTCTAAAGCTTACGATTTTACAATCCAATAACCAATGACAGCTGGACTCGTGCCACTATCAAATTTGCTAGAATCACTGTACATTAGCTTGTTTAGGTTGGAAATCGTCAAATGAAAACATTTACAAGAACAATCGAAGTTCACCAATTTTGACTTTCGCTATTATGTAAGTCTTCGATGCAATTTGACAGAAGCCCACAACTATTCCACTCCATGGTATGAATGGAAGTGAGCAAGAACTCATAATTATATTTGAACCAAAAATGGTCACGATTCACTAATTAGGTAAAATAAGCCCGTCAAAGTGTCATTTCCAACTGGCCAATGGGGTTTCAATAGGCTTACATATATGTGTCTTTCTTAACCAAATGGCTTAAGTTTTTAGATCGGACTTCTTAACATAGTATTTGAGAAATTTTCCGCATCCTTTGTAACCCATTTTAAGTTGGTTCCATGCGAATCCCCATTCTGTAGTTCTCTGTGCATTCTTCATATGGTTGCAGTCTCGTTATAATGTCACCTAATTCATGATTTTAATATCTAGTCCATTTTAATAGGTAAAGAAAAATCTATTGATAGAGCACTAAGCGAATGCTAAATCCTAAAAGTCCACTAAGAATAAAGAGATTCTTAGGCCTCCTTTGGATTAGCATTTGAGTAAAGTCAAAAAAGAGTTTTCGGGAAAAAGCAAAAATAATTTGATAAACTGTAACTGAAAAATGCATTGGAAAGCAATTTAAGAAAAGTGTTGTTTGGTGAAAAATATATATAAAGAAGTGCTTTGATGTGACCAATTTAAGCTTTTTTAAATTTTGATTATTTTAAATTGGAAAAATGAATGATTGCAACTTTTCTATTTTCATGTTAAGGGTAATGTAAAGGTGGCATATTAACAAATTTAAGAAAGAATCGGAAGTGTTGGATCGATAAAGGGATGGGAAGTCAGAAAGTGGGTCTAGTATGAGCGATGGAAGGGAGCAGGGAACGATGGGATCATGACGGTGGGGATGATCGTTCGACCGGCAAAACTACGACGAAAGGGGCGATGGTAAATAAAAGGGCCAATCCGATCGAACTATGTGAAAATTAGATTTTGTTTGTTTTCTGAAAAATGAATGATTAAAAAAATACTTTTTTAAAAATCGTGTATTGTTTGAAATATTTATTGCAAATACTTTCATTATCAATTGTAATTTATATTTAAATATTTTGAGTGAAACGTTTTGTACAAACGGGTAAGTTATGACTAGCGCCTACTGTATTAGCTTCGCAATTGGTTTATTAATGTGAGGATGTTTAAATTATGTGATTACTAAACGTTGCGTGCTTGGAAAAAATTGACATTTACAGGATTGTATGGGATTTTCTTATTGTGATAAATACTTCAATTATTAATTAATTGAAAGAAGTTATTCATGCAATTTGAAAAGAGAGAATAATTTCAACATTTTATGATGTTTTTTATAATAGATAAATGATCACTAGAAGAATTATTAATTGACGATTCATTTATTTGTTTTCTTCTTTTTCTTTTTTTGGAAAAATCCTGTGAGCTTCGGGATTCAACTACCTAGAGGTCAATAGAATAACCTTGTAAGCCTTATTAATAAGTTTAGGCTTTTTTTTATCTATACGGATGGCCCACTCAAAATAGTTTGTATACAATTGGTGGGATGCAAACGAATACCAACCCCGAGGGATGACAAATTTAAATCACTGAGTTCATTGGTTGACATCTGCAGAAGGCCGGCTATCTCAATAGCATCTGACCCTGTTCCTCTAAGCATATCAGGATCTTTCATGCCCATAATCCTATGTTTGAACTTCTCTGACACTAGAATTTTAAATCAGAATACGGAGACACTGGACCACATAAACTCAAGTGAAGATTTTATTGAGGAGAATCACACTAGCTGAGAAGTAGTGTTAATACAATCAATTTTTGCTGCTCCATCTGTTAGCTTCATCCAGATGAACATACATACTAAAAGGTATGAACTAGCAAACTTCATGTGAACAAACATACCATAGAGACTACTTGCATTTGATGTCTCGCGAAGTCTTAAGTGCCAGAGTATGCATGATGAAATGACTGCTCTTATTCATCTCACTATTCTGGGAAAAATGGGGCTTGAACTGTACAGCTTCTACAAATTAATTCAACCTCAAATTACAGGTTGAATTCAACCAAAAAATTTAGCCCAAGGAGATAAAAAAATGGGTAACAGGAGTGATCAAACAAATTAAAGCTTCAATCAAATCATTTATCAATTTGCGTACGATGTTCCTTCGCCCTTTCTGCTTCTGACTGTGAACTGAAATAGGATATATGTTTCTCAACTGAAATCACCTCAACAGTATAATGCCCGATATTTTTTTTCCATCTTGAGCTGTTTGTGAATTTCAAAACCGCATTATCAATAATTGCCTCGACTGCGCTAGGCAAATTTGCAAATCATGCGGACACATAGGGTCAGTCTGAAGTCTCCGTGATTCTCAGGCTGTTCTATGTTATTTCTGTTTTTCTTTTTATACTATCTTCTTTTTTTCTTTCTTTTGCTAGGCCTGTCCGTATTATCTAGGGCAGGCACATATCCTGCGTTTTTCATGTCCCAAATTAGTAATCCAAGAATTTCATGCACCCTCGGAACCATTTTATCTCCAGCAACGAGGCTAAAAATCTGGTTTCCAACATCAATCCAACTCCTCCCAGTCTCTTTCTTGCTACCCATGCCCCTCATTAATTTCCTAACTCGTGCAAACTCCCCCCACTTACCTTCAGCTGCATAAATGTTTGACAGGGTCACGTAGGTTCCAACCAACCTTGGTCTCAATTCCAGTACCCTCTGTGCTACCAATTTTCCCAGCTTCTTAAGTCTGTGTGCTCTACAAGCTCCAAGAAGAGCACCCCAGACAGACTCATCAGGTCTAAAAGGCATACTCTCTATCAATTGATAAGCCTCCTCCACTCTCCCTGCACGGCCAAGCAAATCCACCACACACCCGTAGACCTCCTGGCTTGGGGTAACATTATATTCACTCATCAGTTCAAAGTACCTCAACCCTTCATCCACAAGACCAGCATGGCTGCAAGCACTCAGAACGGCCATAAATACAATTTGATCAGGTCTTATACCTGACCTGACCATGTCATCGAACAACTTAATGGCCTCTCTTCCTTGTCCATGAGCACCAAATCCAATCATCATAGATGTCCAAGAGAGCAAGTTCCTGTCAGACATAGAAATGAATATTCTATGTGAATCATTTATGCTTCCACACTTGGCATACATGTCAATAAGTGCATTTGCAAGCCCCATGCTTCTCTCAAGTCCTCTTCGAATAATTACCCCATGAATTTGTTGTCCACATTTCGTTAGTGCCAAATTACCACACGCTGCTGTAACACTTGTGAATGTGAAGCAGTTCGGTTGAAACCCTTGGGACTCCATTTTAGAGTATATAATAAGGGCCTCACTAGAATCTGGTCTTTCATATCCAGCTATCAAGGTGTTCCATGTGATTACATCTTTCTCGCACATTTCATGGAAACATTGACTCGCCTCAGATAAGCAACAGCACCTGCAGTACATGTCTAAAATAGAATTCATGACAGGTAGATTGAAGAGAAACCCGTGCTTGACAGCTGATGCATGGAGTTGCAGGCCAAAGACTTGAGACCCAATTGAGGCACAAGCTCTAACTGCAATCGAGAAGCTAAATGGGTTCAGTTCAGCTCCTTCCTGATTTGACATAAAGCGCATAAATAATGTGAAAAACTAGTTTAGGCTGAGAACACTTGAGAGGAAAACGAATGCAAACATCATAAATGACCACATTCTGCTTTATCAAGTTAACTTAGTCCAAAGCAAACTAATGAAAGGTGGTTGTTCAAGACATGAGACACACGTACCAATAACATTTGGCGAAACACGTTAAGCCCGCTGTAGCCATCTCCTCGGTGGGTAAACCCAGTGATCAATGTAGTCCAAGAGACCTCATTCTTTGCCTGAATATGGCGAAAAACCACGCAGGCATCGTCCATGCTAGAGCAGCACGTAGCATACAAGTCCAGAAGTGCATTTTCAACATACATGGACGCATCCAAGCCAAGCTTGATTGCCCAGCCGTGGACTGACACTCCATGCGAAAGGCTTCTCATGCCTTTGCAAGCCTTCACGACACTGGATAAAGTAAACTCATTTGGCTCCTTCCCGCCCCGAATCATCTCACAGAACACAGCCCACGATTCGTCGTAGTAGTTATTAGAAGAGTAGCCAGCAATCATGGTCGTCCAAGCAACAACATCTCTGTGAGGCATTTCGTCGAACAGGACGCGAGCTTCCTTCACCAGCCCACTCTCGAAGTACGTTTTGACCAGATCTGTGGACAAGACCGATGGGTCCTTCCGCAAGAACGGTGGGTTCGGTTGGGTGATGCAATTTCGGACCCGCCTAAGCGAGTTCAGCACAACATTTGGTATTGGCCGGCAATGGGTTGTGGACAGCAGTTTCTTGGCGCTCATGGATAGTGCCGGGCCCGCTCATAGCCTCCCCAAGCACGACCAAAGCGTCATCGGTTGGACCGCCAAAACCGTCTCGGATCACGCAGGTACGGTCCAGACGAAGCTTTGCGCCAAATGAAAACGGCTCTGCACGGTCCAGAAGAAGCAAAAAGCGGATGAAAATGTGTTTGGCTAGTTACTGTTCTCTCAAACGCCAAGGTGGAACCAAGCGGGCTCGCTACGGTTTATAACTAAATAACCTGGTCGATGAACTCACTTAAAAAGGGTCAATGCTGATTTGAGATGTCTATGCAGATTAGACTCACATTAAGAAAATTTTGCTTTTATCAAGTCGACGGTATCGGATGAGCTTGGCCTGTGTCCCGTCGCTGTGGTCAAACAGTCATTTTCTAGATAACGAAATCTGTACTTTGTGTAACGAGGAACATCTTCTGGACCAGATTTGTGGGCAAGTAATTTCTTCCCAGAAGCGCTTTCAAAACCAAACAGCACGGAGAAACGAAACTATGGAATCTATTGGAACGTACGGCGCCATGTCAAATGTGGGTTGGCAACATATCATCTCTGTTGTCGGCGAATATGGGGCGAATATGGAGCTCAAATCTACAAGCCCGAGGAATCATGTAGATATATGGCAGAAGAAGTTGCTGATAACGAGAGTTTACTAATACAAAGTATAAAAAATGGGTGTCACATTACATAGTAGGTTCACAAATGACAATATCTCAGATAACTAGTACTAAAATGCCAAAACACTCTCTGTGGTGTTTATAAGTTACCTATCAAGAATCACATTCTTTGCTAATTTCCTATCTCTATCGCCACATTTCACTTGGACACAATTTATTCCAATCAACGTAGTAATTGATTGGCTAAGAAGTTAACATTTCTATGTACAAATGACCTGTAACCCATATGCTCTTGCTGTCAAGCAAGAATTTGATGCTCCAAGCTCTACTAGTCTATCCCAAACTCAGCAGACTGTACAAATACGTGAGGCATAGTTTTGCCTTCAAAAGAATGTAGCCTTGTTAGACAAGAATCTGTAATTCAGAACTATGTGGAGATCAAGCGAGCCCTGTGTCTGGTGATGAACTCAGACTCTCACACCAGTATCTGAGACCTCGCAGCACCTCGAGAGCATTTCCTCCTTCCTGACTTGCTCAGTGCGCAGACGCAGATTTCAAGTAGCTCGTAGTCCTCCTCCCAGAACAGATTAGATGCTGTCTCCGGGTTCTCCAGAAGCATTTTCGAAGTCAAGAAACCAGCAATTGTCCATGTTTGGAAGAGTCGTGATTGCTTTCCAATGAACCTCCCAGTTCTAGTATCGTAGTATTCTGGCCAACGGTCCTCTGAAAGTCTCTTCTCAGCCAAGGCTACTGCCTTCTCAGCTAATTCCGGTCTTCCCATCTTGATGCATGCCAACGTGAACTAAACATAAACAGAACGATATATGGATGAGTAATTTAAATTTGCATAACGCAAAAATCATGTATGGCAAGTTTGAGAAAACCATTTAAATTGAGAAATATTTAAAAAGGTAGGTAGATCAAGCTCACCTGCCACAGGAGGGTTGGCCAGGAGCCTCCATTATGATATGACCAAGGACTGAACATTAAAAGATGGAATTCCTTGTTAGTGGATGGCAATAGTTCACATAATGCGCCACAATTGATTAGGATAAGAAATCAAGTGCAAAAGCAGGATTGCAACAAAGCAGAGACTTACGTGTTCTTTGGATCACTTCCAGTAATTATACGCCAATCTTCATTCTCCAAAGCAGGATAACAGATCTTTAGAGGCATATGCCCAATAAGATCATCCCATTTGGCTTCAATCAAATTCAAAATAGCTTCATTTTGCTTTGGCGTACCTAGTGAGGAAACAATTGACCAAAGATTCCCAAGGGTGAACAATCTAAAATCCATGTGAGCTGGCTGCAGGTTGCCAATCAGATAACCACCATTCTCAGGAATCCAATCCATTAACCACAACGGAATTTGGTCCGGATAGATATTGAACTTATTGGTGGCATCTGTTGAGTATTCCTCTGTTTTATAACGGTAAATCTCGTTTATCTTCCTCATATCTACCCAATAATATTCTCTAATGTGGAAAGAAAGAGCACTCAGCCTATTGTTGATTGCCCTCACCAAATTCTTGGAACCATCATTTACACTAAGCATCTCCCGAGAGCATCGCAGTGCATTATAGAATAAAGCCTGTAAAATCAAAGCACTTCATGATTGAGACGAACTGACTCTTCAGTGAACAAATCAAAGCAAATTCCTCAGAGTTTCAAGAGAAGTCAGATATGATCAGAGGTCAACGAGAAACAGAAAATCAGCAGCCAAAATACAGAGGATATTCTAACTTCTGCTTTAAGGAGTTGATATTTTCAATACGTCATTATGTTCACAGGGAAAAAATATTTCCCAACATAGGTACCTACAAATCACAGCAGAATACAAAAACAAACAGTACATTTTGGTAACAATTTGAAATTACCACCATAAAAAAGTTAAGTCGATACGAGGTACAAGATTCTTTTTGCAGAATTTCTTTAATGTTCAAAAAACAAGACCGTGAGTATTCTCCTGCCATCCAAATATCAATGGTATTAAAAAAAGTCTAAATGAGGAATTTCCACTTTACTGATTAATAAGCGGTGACATGAGACAGCCAATATCTAATTCCATAAAACTAAATGTGGTACTGATAATGTTTACTTTTACAAGCACGGACAGAAGATTGGAATTTCAAATAGCTTAACTCCTAGTGCACTTACTTGAATTTCCAGAGGGTGACCATGGATACCCATCCTCCGGTCTATCATACAGGAGCCATCAGTAACAAGCAGAGAAGGGAACATATCGAAACCATCAGTTAAACACAGGTTCATAATCAATTTGATGCCAGTCTGGACATCCACTCTCTCCTGTAATGCATAATCACCAGTGATCTTCCCATAGGCTCTTAGCAGGATAATCCACCACAGCCCTACAAAGAAAAGGAGAAGCAAGCAACAATGTCAGGTCCTAAATAGCTACAACAGAATGGAAATGTTGAAAAACCAATTGTTTGCCAAAGGGATACAGAGCAGAAAAGTCAAAGTTAGACATTTCCCTATAGTTAGATCATGATCAGGGTCAGGATCTAAATTATAGAGCATTGTCTATATCTTTCATAGCGGACTAACCAGAATCTACAGGGGCAACACGCCCAATAGCTGACTCGCCAAAATCAGGATCTAAAACCTCTTCAACTTTATTTTCATCAAGAGGCACAGTCCTAACTTTAAAGCTTGCAGGCATCAAACCCTGTCCAGGACTGTAACAATCCACTGTCTTCTCCCAACTCTGAGAAAAAATGCCATAATCAGAATTCGGCCCAATTCAAAATTGTTCCACATACTGGAATCCAAATCATAGATGATCTTCATTACTTCAAAAACTCAACTACACAGAAGGTGCATCTCTTGAAATCAGCCCTTGAGCTAATTAAGAATTTTCCTTTATGACGAAGACAGCAGGTCAAAACAATGAATTTTCAAATCAAGCAGAACAAAGTTTCAGACCATATAAAAAAGAATTGCTCTCGGAGTCTAGGAAATCGAAATGCATGCATCCTGGAGAATCAAACTATCATGTGATCACCTTATATAAACCAGAACTCAGAAACTAGCTCACAGAGTACAAAGCCACAAACTCATGGAGCATTGTGCCCCCATAATAAGTGAAAACACCAGATATTACATAACAGAGCTTTCAATAGCCCAAATAGGTTCACACCAAAAGCAATAAAATCTTAAGAGTAGATGGGACTCGTGCAGGCAAGTGTCGCTCGATATCAGAAAAACATATTAGTTATACCAAGCAGCAATGTAAAGGGAAAGTTTTAAATTGCATTCAATTAATAACTTGAGAGAAACTAGCAGCAAGACACGTGCCTATGAAATTCAGAGGTATAGACACATGGGCACAAGGATTAATTGGTGAAGCACAAACAATATGAAGACGGACCTGCAATTGCAATGTGTGAAGGAGAAAGTGCCTCACAATCTCTCCTTCTCCCTTGAGCAAGAAGGCTAGGGCAGACGGCACAAAGTCTCGAATAAACACCTGATCATAATTCAGTGGCTGCTTATCCCCTGGATCATTCGCCGCCATGGTCCCCACCGGGCTCCCACAGTACATAACAATAGCATCCTGCAATAATCTCCACGCCTCCTTTTCGACCTGACTTTCCTCTCTCTTAACACCAACATCATTGAATTCATTCAGACTAGCCTGAGATTTCTCCAAATCTATGTTATCATCAACAACTTCTATACTAGAATCCTCCCCTCCTACAATATTCTCATCCTTATCAATCCTTTCAACCACCAACGGCTTCACATTCATTCCACCCTGAACATAAATCCTCTCGAAATTGTTATCATTCACGCGGGTTTCCACCGAAGTCGACAAACTCCTAACAGCATTAGCAACAACGACAGCCCCTCTATGACTAACATTACTACGAAGTCCATGCGATTTCAATAAATCCCCGGACCGCCCGAAACCCGACCCGGTAAAGCAAAAACCGGTCCGGACCTCCTCAACCGCGCGACCCACATTCACAGCCCGACATCGATTGGCGTGCAAAAGGCGTCGACCGAAGTCGAAGCGAAAGCTCGACAAAGCACCCATTGATCCAGCATGTCTACAATCAGCAGAAACGAATCTAAACGGCGCAGGGCATCTGGTGGCAAACAGAATTCTACAAGCAGGCGTCATGGCCGAGCTACCCAGATGAAAAACCGTGTTCATCACGAGCAATACCGATCCGGGTCGACACGAATAGCCAGTCAAAGTCGCATAAACACGAAGGCGTGCTCAACAATCCACTGAACCTACACGCACACGCCGATACGGCACATTTGCGGGCGCCACCGGACGCCGCAGAAAGATGGGATTTTGAGATGTGGGTTTCGCTTGCGAAGGGAGAAAGTCGCAGGAGGGAAGAGAGGAGAGATTCTGCGGATGCAGAAGGAAGAGAAGTTCGAATTTGACGTCGGTGGTGGCGCAAGGAAACCGAGGGCGGAAGTGGGTTTGCGGAAATGGAAAGATCCCGTTTTTATGCAAGCGGCGAGGAGAGAACGAAGGCTTTTTCCTCTGCCTTGGAGACGACGAATGGCCAAGGCCAACGGTGGAAAACCGGATTTACCTCGCTATCCCTCCTAAATAAAAATAAGAACCAAAAAAAAAAAAAAAAAAAAAAAAAATCTTGAGTTTTGACTTTCAGATGATGGATGACCTTTCGCTCAAAAGCAATAAAAATTAGTGGCTATATTTACAATCAAATTATAATAATATATTTCAGCTTCTAATAATTCACGTTGAGAATAAAAATAGCATATTTTTTTCTCCATTTTGAGTATCATGGCTGAAAACCAACAAAACAGGACATGAGCATTGTTAGATATATTAAGACTTTTTGCTAAACGAGATGGTTTTTCTTTATCATTTGTCCAAATGAGTGGAACCCATATATTACGTGAAATAATAAAAGATGGCATAACACTAAACAAAAAGGGTTTGGGCAAAATAAATTAAACTCCGACAATTTCTCGTAATGTATTTCGGAAACATTTAGTTAACGTGATTAATTAACAAAAGAGGGGATAAGGATTGATGACGAGGCATCCACCGTTGTCGGGCTCCTGCTGCCTGTAGCTCGTGGTGGAGAACTCCCGACCACTGACGTGCCGCCACGTTGCGCCTCGATAGCGGCCCGTCTCATAACCTTTCTCATAATCCACCCACCCCGCCGAGAAAATATTAGATTTTCCACGTCATTGTCCTCAACTTTGTCATTGGCGAGAAGAGGACGCCACGTCGGAAAAGTGCCGCGGACGGCTCCAAAGCGATGCCGGCCACGTGGCCACAAGCGGCCTGGCGAGCGCGCCGCGTGGAAGTCGGTCGGAATCCCAGCGAATATCGTTCTTTCTCAGCCATGGAGAGTCCGAAGATTCCGAACTGCCTTGTGGAACCCGAAGAAAGTCGAAATTTTTAAGCTCGTGGGAGTCCTGAAATTCGTCGAGCTCGACTTGAGCGACGTGGCGAGTTCGACATGCATCGTTTTTAAGACGTGAATTCTCGACCAGTTGCTGGGTCTGATGTGAAGATGCCTAGCCTTTGCTGCACTCGCGAAGGAGTTGATGTTACGCACGAAGATTCGGCATGGCAAGTTGGGGAAGAGGGATACCGTGAGCTTCTGCTGACGTTCACAGTTTCTAAGGCTTGTTACTTTGTGGGGAAGTTTTGTGATCTTGAGAAAGAAGGGGCGTCATTCATTTGTGAGATCGTTTCTGAGAATCTTCGAAAATGACGAACGTACGACGACTTGTAGAATCTTTTGTAGTTTCGGTTTCTCGCATACTACTGAGTAGAAGAAGGGTGAGGCAGCGCAGAGGAGCATCGAATGCTTCTGCATTGTGTCTTTGTCAAGACGACTTGTCGAGGGTGGCCGTCGGGGTACCGCAAGTTGCTCTTGATTTTTCGTGCATTTTCCACTTCGTGTCGGTACTGCTCGACCCTCGATGCAATCGCGTATCTGATTTAAACAAGAGTGTTAAAAGAGTTCTTACGAGTGTTTAAGCTCTTCTGCTGAATCCAAAGTGCTTGATGCAATCGCTAACATGTTGCGAATCCTGTGTATTTCCTGCTTACTGCGGAAGATCACACGCGGCATGATAGATAGAGTACTTTATCGCAGGGATACATCTTGATGGACAATAATCCCATTTTAATCGATGAATTTGATCGATGTTGCAAATACTGTACAACAAGCATGTGACTCGTGTGAGGTGTGATTTAGCTCAAGGTTCTTTATGGTGCTTGAGGAAGTTTCGATCATCTTACATGCCTTTATTTTGCTTTGGCATTTCATCTCGATTCCATTTGTCAATGTCAGTTTGGTTCTCTTAGCTTACTATCAAATTAATATTCATGATTACACGTAGTCCATGACAGATTATTTACACTTTCAATTTGGTGTACTCTAGAATTTGAAATCCATTGTGTTATTGATCACCACGCATGAATAATCAGGTGACGTTCACGAGATCCTTATGCCTTAAAAACATAAGGATTCAGTGCCAACCTCATCATCAGAAGCTAAAATAGGGACTCAGAATTAGTCGTTGAGGATTCATTCGAGTGCCGATCTCCTTACTGATGATAGAACTGCCGTTCAAGTTTTCATTCACAACTGACTGATGAGGTTTATTTCACATCCCAGCTTGTACATAAGCCGCAAGGGCACATATGCACCGTTGGATGGCTGCATGATTGTTAAGCTTGAACCATTTACTTCTATTTGAAATCTTCTGATTTATGGCCAGACTTCAGCTTTTGCAGTTTGAAGGAGGAATGCGATTGCCTCGATCTTATCAAGTTATATCTTTCCACAAGTAGGTTTGCTGGACATTGCACCTACAGCTGTCTGTTCGGTTCAGAGAGTACATCAATAGACCTTCAATAGACCTACAGCTGTCTGTTCGGTTCAGAGAGTACATCAATAGACCTTCAATGGCTAATCTCGGTGAATTGTGCTCCTTCATAATCCAGGCATGAGAGAGTGTAGAAGACTTGGGTCCACCAGAAGAAGCTGGAAAGAAAGTACTCAACCAGTACTTGACAGGAATCATGTCGACTAGACTCGGCGTTAGGCGCGAGTCCAATATCATTTCAGCCTCGTCAAGGATTGCACATGATTGGAAAATGTACTAGCGAGTCGAGTCTATTCTGTTGTTATTTCAATTCCCTTCATTTGAAATTAGGAAACCATCTACTACGCGATATGACAGTTTTGTATGCCTGCCTGACTACTGGTTCCAAAATAAGTAGTTGAAAAGAATCTCCTATTGTGTTCGGGTGAACATAAAAACATTATGTCCCTGGATGTTTGGCAAAATGTTTTGTAAAAATACTTGGCTGAAAGTTTGG
The DNA here is from genome assembly GCA_016097545.1 of Eucalyptus victrix. Lineage (NCBI taxonomy): Eukaryota > Viridiplantae > Streptophyta > Magnoliopsida > Myrtales > Myrtaceae > Eucalyptus > Eucalyptus victrix. The sequence continues at coordinate 59,022,014 of CM027842.1, forward strand.
CTTGTGAAGGCTGAAAAGGAAGGTAGGTTGGGGGTTGCCTTGGACTTTCAGCATACAGAAAATGCTGAACTGAGGGGAGAAAAAAAAATTTATTCCCAAATTATTCTCGTTGATTTTTTATTTTTCCGGTTTTGCCCTCTCATCATTGTCTTTTTCTTCCGCAAGTGGGTACTGTTTATCTTCTTCGCGGATACAACCTTGCCCGCGCCGGCGCCGTGCCCGCACCGGCCACTGTGCCAGTAGCCCTCGACCGCACCAGCACCACCCACACCGGCGACTCGCGAGCCCTCTCTGCTCCACCGCCGTTCCACCGGCCCCGACAGCCACGGTCGCTCCGCCTCCACCAGATCTGAACCCGAGCGGACCGCTGCCCTTTTCGAACTGAAGCCCCTGTAGCAGATCGCGAAGCTCGCCGCGCCGATCTCGCTCGACGACCGCGTCACCGCTGATTGCTGCTCGCCTTTGCCTGACGCCGTCATCGCTTAGCAGCTCGCGACCCAGCGCCTGAGGCCCTCACCGCTTGGCTGCTACTGTCCCGATCTCACTACTTGAGTGCCCCGACACCTGTAAATCTGAGCTCATCTTCGCCCGACGCTGTCGCCGCCTAGCAGCCCGCAACCCAGCACCTATGCCACGCCGGCCAATGCTTCCACTCGCTGTTTGCAGGACCTCCTCGCCTCAGCAGCTCACCTCCGTCGAGCCTCTACCCACCGTCCTCCACTCGGTCGCCGACCCCCACACTCCGCTGTGACGCTGGTTTTCCCCTTTCGTCGAAGCCCAACGCCACCACGCCTTGGCACCATTGCTCGCGAGCGGTCGTCGGCGAGGTCCTCCCGCGACCTCGATGCCCTAGATCTAGGTCGCGGTAGGGTCGCCGGAGGTCGAGGCGGCGTTGCGTGACCTCACCACCTAGATTCGGGGTCGCCATAGGTCGCGAAGGTGTCGTGTGACCTCGGGCGACCTTTGCCGGTGGTCTTTGGGAGTCGCTCGACCCCGAGCGACCCTCCCTAGTCATCTACGGGCTTGCCTAAGTCGGATGTCAGCTACCGGCAACAAATTTCGATCACCGGCAGCCGCCTGCCGGTCAATTTTTTTTTATCACAAAAGCCCTTTGTAAATGTAATTCTCTAAAACGGTATTTTGCTCAAAGGTACTTCACAAAAAGCTTTTAAATTACAATTTACCAAACACAGTTTGCATTTTAAAAAATACCTTTAACTGAAAGGTCTTTGCATTTTTCTAAAAACATTTTCCAAAAACCTTCCCAAATGCACCCGGTATGCTGAAATAACGTCCTATTATTATTATGGGTGGAGGCTCTGTTTTCTTCTTCCCTGCATCAATTTGCAGCAGTATCGCACAAGTTTTGTCTGGAAGTTGGTCTTTGATGCTCAGTTTTGCTTCTTTCAATTGATGTGCATGGTTCTAAAGAAGAGTTACAAATAAAGAAACACACATGGAGGCGAATCAGCTATTTTGATTAACTGTGTAATTCAATTTCATGATTGTGTAAAATTACATACTGAAAGGGCAAAAAGAAAGAAAAAAATAAACTCTCCCGAACCTGAAGCACTCTGCAGTCAAGAATTACATCATTAATAAGGAATAGCGTCACAGAGAACACTTGGAAAGAAACTGCGCCCAGATCATTTACAAAAAACAAAATAATGTTCCTCCACGCAATCTCCAGTTTCTTTTAAGTGAAAAAGCCTCCAAGTTAGAACCTCACCGTAAATTAAAGCACATCATGCCCTCACTTCGTAGTGCCCTGCTCGAGTGAGAGCTCTGAAACCTTTGTATGGACGATGAGGTAAGTTCTTTAGATCTAGCTTATCTATCTGCAAGCCAGACAGAGCAATGCCCATTATCCTGAAACCCAGTTGAAATGTAGGGAAGACATGAAGACGTTGCAGTCCTGGCTCAAGGACTAATGTTCCGGACAATGAAGGGGTTTTATCTTTGGGAATCCGTCCAATTGACCAAGAGCATGTCTGCAGAAATGGATGAATCAAAAGGAATACAGTCCTCAATAAAAGAGCACAAGACAAACACCATGAACAATCAAATGAGTGATTACTGTTAAATTACACTAGCAGGTACCTTATTTGAAAGAATGTTCACTGTTCCACAATTTGAGCTCAAATCAGCAGTTGAAACGCAAGGAGGCAATTGAAATTGCACATCGATTGAGTCAACTGTCTTTCCTGGATCATTCCGCATTCCAACTAACAGGCTTAGTCGGCAGGTCCCAGCATCTGAAGTCAGCTGTGGCTTTAAGTACAAAGGGATGCTCTTCAATTTTTTAACTCTGCACAGCAAAGAGACATGAACTTGAAACTTACGCATTGATAAACAAAGGACAGAACTCCAGATTTTTCTAAGTTTTCACCTAAAGCACGGGGTTGTTTCTAAATACAATCTATCTAAATGGATACATATTCAGTGTGGCAGTTATATATTTGAAAGAATTTACCTACAATCTAGGATACCACCTAAATCAAGCAAAGGCTATTCACATTCAAGCTAGGATGCCACTTAAATTAAACAAAACTCATGATGTTTTGACCATTCGCAATATTTCTGGATATGGGCAAACATATTTTCACACCTGTAACTCATGAGCCGAAATTGTCCATCAGGAGGGACGAATGAGAGAATCTGATGAGATTCCCATGGTCGATACCGTACACATGGATGAAATCTCACATCGTCCAGAATAGAGGGATTTGCAAATGAAAGAGACAAATCAGGAAGGCCAGAGAGATGAGAGTTTACTTGAACTTCACCATAAATCTCACATTTAACAAGTGTACCATCCCTAGGAAATGCATAAGAGAGTATTCATTAGTGTCAACTGGGTCAAGACAGGAAATACACAGCTAGATGTAAGTCATTAAAACTGGAAAGATACAGAAAGTGGTAAAGTCAGCTTTAAGGAGAAAGATATGAATCTTTAACAAAGCTCATCGAGGTTTTCAGCTAAATACCTATTACTAATCGCATCCATTTCTTCCACGAGATCAACATAAACTTCATTGTTGGCATACTTTGGGTCTGATGTTCTCCATGGAACACACAATGCTGTTGCAGCAGGAAGTGTCTCATTCACATTCGAACTATTGCCAGTCACAACACTCAACATTTTGCTAACAATATTAGGTGCAGCTATCATTTCTCTGAGAATGTTGGGTTCTGTAGTGAGTGGGAAACCATTATCTATCATCTCGTCCATAAGCTGCACGTTCCACCATAGAACTTTTACTTCTAACTCAATGAACATGACAAGGCAAAACAAGTGGATGACTTGCTAAAAGCATTAGAAAATAAAGAAAAATGATGTCACAAGCTCAAAATTACAATAGGGGATGTAGTTCATAATTACACAATGCAAACGAACATAGGACAGAACAGAATTTAAAGAAACATTTCAAGAAGAAAACTGTAATCATCCTACAAGTAGTTAAATTGGCCACTTTGCATATCAAACTAGGTATCTGGACAGCATTTAGAGAACAGTTTCAAGATACCATGCACACATAAGTTACAAAGGAGACTACCTCTGGAGCCACAAATAGGACATTATTCAGATCCTTTTAACCGATGGATAAATTGGAGTTTTCAGGTTATGCAGATTAGTGAGCTGAAAGTAGGCTACAATTTTATCCAAAAGAAGAACAAAAAATGCTAGGCTACAGTTCTCTCTTGCAACATTGTAAAGCAGCCACTCACCTTGTCCAATTTTACAGTCATTCGCTGTGCTCACTAATGTTTTATAAGAATGATACAGACATGCAACTAGATGGAAGTTCAGGCAATGAGTTTCAGTATATATGATAACTATAGCTTCAATAATGCAAAAAATCTGGCTACAAGTGGCTATAATATGCTGAAGCAACTGAATGTAAGGCCCCGTGTTCCATCCTAGTTAATACCGAGTCTTAAGGTCATTTTGTCACAGATAAAATGAAGACGCCATTTACAGCAAGACAGTTTATCAACAATGTCAAACTTTACTCAATATCCACATTACTACATTCCAGTGACAAAATGCACTTGGAAAAACATAAAGCAGCCGCTGCATATCTAATTTTCCATGTGTCTAGAACAAAATCATACACTGACGTATATTTTGAATCTAAGCCTCTCTCCAAGACGTGCTGATAAACTCGAACTGCCAAAAACAGCGAGTCATAAAATTTGAGGGGAGAAATAGCAAACGATGAGCAAAACACATTACCTCATAAACAATAACAAAATTATCCTTTATCACATCCTCATTTAGCCCTCCGAGGTAATCCGCCAGGACATCAGCTACTCTGCATAGAAACTGAAACCAAGCAATCAAAACTCAAAAAAGTCCCCCCATCTTGTTCGACACCCAATATCACTCTATCCAGCAGCTCATTGATACCAGCCTAAAATGTATTGTACCTCAATGCCCATCAAAGGCGGCATTTCGACTTGGCTACAAGCTAAAAACGTGATGCCCTCGCGAACAATTTGGAAAAGGTAATGCGTTGGAGAAGCAATCACGGGCTGTAGCTGTATTGGGCAACAACCATCCAATCCCAGGAGAAGAAATGTAAAACCCATATGAGCAAAGAATTATCTCCATGAAATGGGATCAAGTAATTTACCCAGAAGAAGAGGAAAAGCCTAGCGAATCTGCACCATCACAGACACACGACCAAAAATGAACTTGTATATATAACATGCGAAGAACCTGGTCTCCTCGAGAGATGGCGTGATCCCAATACCAAGCGCATATAGACCGATCTACGCGATGCCCAGTGAGCTGTTTCTCCAGCATCACTTCCCTGCGACAAACCCATGTTCAAAATCCCCCAAAATTTACATTCCGTTCGAAGATCCACCCATTTCATCTCTTGGTTTCAAGAATCCAGCATCAAATCCGTAAGAAGAAGAAGAAGAAGAAGAAGAAAGCAAGAATTTTTCGATCGCAAGAAACGTGTTGGCGCAGGATCGATTGATGTTTCATACCCGGAATCCGACAGAAGAAATATGCACTGCAACATCTCGCTGTACCTCCGTCGATCGCTCGGCAAGAATGAACGAGCAGCGATGTCGAAAAAGCTCGGACCTTTCACTGATCGAAGAAATGCTAGCTTAGCAGTGAACGTTTTGTTTATTGTTTTTATGGCAGAGTTACATTTTTTTTCATATAGATGAATCTCTAAACATTTGATTTATTATTATCATTAGCATATCCTTTGTTTTTTTGCTTTTCTAATTTATACGTGAATTGTATCTTCTTTTACTAGTGATAAATTACAAATCAGGCTCTAAGTTCAAGCTTAAGTCCACGTCGATTATAAAGATCAAAATAGAGATCAAACAACATAAAAATCTACCAAACAATTAGATGTGCGAGCTTGAATTAGGAAATATTTTAGCTTATTCCATATTGATGGGCCAACATGTTCTTAGGACTAATCTTAATAATCAAGTAAGCAAGTTCAATAGTCTGACCGATACATAAAACATATCAATTTTCAAAATTTGAGGAACACGATGTATCATATTTATAGGAGGACAACAAAGGCAAACCTATCATTTATTACAATTCTAAGATCACACTTAGCCTTGTGACACCAATTTATGTATTGACATTATGTCATGTGAGAGGATTTTAGGTCTTCAACGGAGATGTTGTCCAATCAAGCTAATAATCTTGATGGAGAGTGAAGAACAGTGAGACCTGTTATTATGGAGATGGTACATTGTTTGGGGTTTACTGATAGCATGCTTCTTTGGTACAGAACTTTGAGAATGAAAAAGAGGGTTAGGAAAAGGGAAACAAGTGCCGTGGCTTTCATGGCTTTGTCAAAGATGTGAGAGAATTCAGAGTCGCTTGGATGAATGCAGAATATCACCGTGATTTGTGGCTAGAGCAGGCTTTCAAGGGCAAGGCACAAAATAAATTGTTAAAATATAAAAAACAAGAAAAAAGTGAAGAGGAGAAGCAGAATGTTAGAGGCTGGGTTGTGTGTGGATATAACCGAAGCTGGCTGGGGTGGGTCATTGTCTTATCCCAACTGGACAGAAATGAGAGAACCATTGCAAGACCAAAGCATGGACACACAATCAAATACAGCAAGAATTCCCCTCACCGAGAAGTTTTCTGAGTCTCATAAAAAACTTGCAAGAAGAAGCAGAGGGAGGGGCATAGTGTGAAAGTGAGCCATGGCAAAGTTAATGGCAGTGCAGTCTCAACACCACCCACCTTCCTCCATCTCTCTCCTCCCTTCTTCTTTCTCTGACTTCAATGGCAGCCGACTCCATGCTTGTGTTCAGGTTTCCTCTCTCTCTCTCTCTCTCTCTCTCTCTCTCTCTCTCAGAGTAGTTCGATCATGAAATTTCATGAAAGGTTGGCATTTTTCTTTACTGGGTGTTTGCTCAAGTTAGCATTGAGCATCTTGGTTTTGGGTTTTGTGTTCTGTAATGAATTGACTAACACACATTCTGTTACTAAGGAAAAGACGAGCATGTCATTTCATTCTCTCCATCAATTAGAGTATGATTGAGCTGTTATGATTGTATCCTTTCCCAGAGTTCATGATCATTTCCTATGCAAAGTGACTCTGCAAGAACAGTCATATAGCTTTATATGCCCAATGGAAGATGATACCGAGGGCTCAAATTTGGGCTTGAAACTCCTGTTATACAATACATTGACTATCTTCTTGCAGTTGAACTTTGTTTTGGAGAATTCTGAAATGGAAAATTAGGAAATATAGTTTTGTTCAGCTCAAAGTAAAGTTGATTGTGTGTTGTTATAGTTTAAGAGGAAGGTGGGGCAACCTAAAGGAGCACTGCGGGTCACTGCATCAAGCAATAAGAAGATCCTCATCATGGGAGGCACCCGTTTCATCGGTGTGTTTTTGTCGAGACTACTTGTCAAAGAAGGTCATCAGGTATCGGCAAGTTGTGTGCCATCCTTTCCTCATTGTTTCTTATGTCAATAAACACCTTTCATTGCCTTTATTGCTTATCTAGCTATTTTGGTAGGTCACTCTGTTTACCAGAGGAAAAGCACCCATCACTCAACAATTGCCTGGTGAGTCGGACAAGGACTTCACTGATTTTTCATCCAAGGTAACTGCATTGGGTGTAGTCAAGTGTTGCGGATGATTTATTCAACAAAATTCTGCTTCAGAATGATTTGTGCTGAGCTTCTTTTATGTGATGTTAATTTTCTCTGTCAGATCCTGCATTTGAAAGGAGACAGAAAGGATTTTGATTTTGTTAAATCTAGTCTTGCTGCAGAAGGCTTTGACGTTGTTTATGACATTAACGGTATGCAGTGATTTCTTGTTCAGTTCTCTCTCAACGCATTTGATATTCACATGATTTGATCCAGCTAGGATGCTCAAGATCCTGTGCTTTTAGGTATCATAAATAAATCACCATCTCCTCCAAATAATAAATAAGATTTCTTTCACATTTACAGGACGAGAGGCGGATGAAGTCGCACCCATATTGGATGCCCTGCCAAACCTAGAACAGTACTCTCTCTCTCTCTCTCTCACTCTCTCTCTCGTGATCGGATATTTTTCATCTCTATCAAGTTACTCTAAAGTTCCTGGAACTTATCTGATTCTTTGAGCAAATTTCTTGCTCTTAGGCTAAGACCACTGTTTCTCAGCAATCCAATTTTAGCCACAAATCATCATACAAACTGTGAAAATCTTGTGATCTCAGTGCTTATGAAATTCAGCGTATAGCTATAGGTTGCTGGGCTCAAGTCATAGGACAGAAATGCTTTTCAACTTCCTTTCCACCTGCCCTTTATCTCATGCAATGAGACCCCTTATGAATGATTGCATGCTCTGAAAGTTTCCAAATAATGCTTTCTGACAAATGCAAAATTTAGTGACCTATGAAGCTTTTACTTATCTTCAGGTTCATCTACTGCTCTTCAGCTGGTGTCTATCTCAAGTCTGATTATATGCCTCACTGTGAGGTATGTTCCTTAAGATACTGTAGCTTCAAATACTCTCACGGCATGCGTAAATAGTTGAGGTCTGACAGAAATTCTCGGAGTTCATTTCTTTTCTCCTTTTATTCTTGGGTTATCTCTTGATATTATTTTTATGCTCCTCGTCAAATTTCCTTTTGCACAATGGTAGACAGATGCGGTTGACCCGAAGAGTAGGCACAAGGGTAAACTTGAAACCGAGAGCTTGTTGGCCTCAAGGGATGTCAACTGGACTTCACTGAGGCCAGTGTATATCTACGGGCCCTTGAACTACAACCCGGTAGAAGAGTGGTTCTTCCACCGCCTGAAAGCAGGCCGCCCCATTCCGATTCCCAACTCTGGAATGCAAATAACTCAGCTTGGCCATGTTAAGGTTGGTAGTTGCTACTTTTCTCTTTTGTCAGTCTCCAGCAAATTTGTGACTGACCAACTATCTTCGAGTTTGCTCTGTATGATCCTCATTATCTTCTAATTCTTTGAGCTAGTTAAAGCTGAAGTAGATTTAGGATAGATAATGAGAACATCTTGCTTCTATGAAATAAAAAGAAAATGTGCACAAGTCGATTCTCCGATTTCCAATACTGTATAGACTAGACTTGTGTTTATGGATGGAGATATGATGTGATTGGGTTGTGAAAACAGGACCTGGCAACAGCATTTATTCAGGTTCTTGGCAATGAGAAAGCCAGCAAGCAAGTGTTCAACATTTCAGGAGAGAAGTATGTGACGTTCGAGGGGCTGGCAAAAGCATGCGCCAAGGTACTTCTAGCTGCCACTCAAAGTCTGAAGGATAAGGAATTAACTAGTGTTCGGCTTGAATTACCCAGCAACATTAACCTTCTGTAACATGTCTTTTTAGGCTGCTGGTTTTCCAGAGCCTGAAATCATCCACTACAATCCCAAGGAGTTTGATTTTGGGAAAAAGAAGGCATTCCCATTCCGTGACCAGGTATACATAAGAGAGTGAGAGTGTGTTTTTTTTTTTTTTTGATGCAGAAAATGGAATTAATACATTCCTCAAGTATCTATACAGAGTGATTTATGACCAACGTCAAAATGGAATAAAATATCTTGTTAACGAAAATAGCACTTCACCTGAAGTGCCTTCACTGCCACAGACCTGTCATCCTGCATGATCTCCGATGAGCTACCCCTTTTCATACATGTTCTAAAGCTAAAACTGAAACGCCTACCTGGACAGTTCTACATGCATTTGGTCATTCATACATCACATCAGCAGGAAGGTGGAAAACTTGAAAATCACTTCCAATGAGGACGGTTCACCACCCCAACCACCTCCCCCCCTCTCCAGATGTCAAAGACTTACAGAATATATAAAATTCCTGTCAACTTTTTAGGTTGCAATAGATAGTACATTTCCTCTAGAAACCCTTCAAGATGCAACACTATGGGCATTAATATGTGGCTCACATTTCAAAATGCATGCAGCATTTCTTTGCGTCAGTCGACAAAGCGAAGAGTGTGCTCGGGTGGAAACCGGAATTTGACTTGGTGGAAGGCCTTGCGGACTCCTACAACCTGGACTTTGGGCGAGGGACATTCAGAAAAGCTGCCGATTTCACCACCGATGACATGATCCTCGGAAAGAGTCTTGTTCTTCAGAGCTAGACAGATTCAAACTCTCTGTCGTCATCTTACAGATTTCTCTTTCTTTCTGCTATATGCTATTCTTTTCCCTCTCACAAGGCCTCCATGACTTCATGATCTTAATTGAAATCAAAAAGTTTTCCTTTAGGCAAAATCATCGGGGAGATGCAATTGTTGCATTTTGTAGCTTTGAATCGAACTAGAAAGAAACGTATCCAGAAATGCTCTCTGCTAGAGTGAGACTACGTTGCTGATTTTTGCAACCAGAAGGTTCATTTCTTGGACCCAGTTGAACATTCATCATTATATCAGCTGAAGATGAGAAGGAGCAACATAGAAGTCTTTCGGGATCGACTAAACTCTAAACCCATATGCAAACACCAGTTGCGGAGGTCTACTAGTTGGTATTACGGAGAGGAAAACACGAGTGCCAAACAATGAGAAGGCTGTGATCTGAATCCAAATGAATAGCACAAGTCAAGTCATGACCAATGAAGTAGCAGTTCTTACTGTAGCTCAGCTCAAAGCAACGGATTGCAAATTCATGTTAGCATGTCTTAGTCATGTATGTGAATTTGAAATCTGCGTTTTATCTATACATCGATGCGCTATTGCTTGGTAGGAACTTTTCAAGATTAGATTAGACCTCTGCTCGAGCCTTTCCAATCTTCTTGCCAGACTCTTATCCATGTCGACACAAGTTAAGCACATCATATCTTATCATACTTGATCTTTTTTTTTCTCTGCTTTTCTGTGCTTTTCGAATCTTGCCCCTGAAATCTCAAATCACTGTTGCTAGGGACATCAAATTTGGCATCAGACAGGAAACGCCAAATGCACAAAGCTTAGGCCCGATCTCATTTTCTCCATCTGGCCTAAGAAGAAAAGTTGAGTGCCTAAGCCATCCTCACAAAATATCAGCCCTCTCCACTTATTCTTGGTCCAATTTTTTGGGGATTGGGGGCTGATTTGTCAACAAAGAAATTGGAGGGGGGGAGAGAATTCCACCGAAAGGCCCCTTGATCTGCTCCCAAATTACTGGAGAGATTGAAAGATTGTCAAATCCCAATTGTGATAAAGTTGGCAGGTAATCATACTGTCCACCGATATGAAGGAACTTAAGTTAGGGGGCGAAAACCAAGGGGAAAAGCACACCAAGATAAAAGGAAAAAAATCCCCCGAAATCCTCGTAATCTTTGACTCTTCAGACATCATCCAACAATGTCCACGTAACAGCTCGACGGAAAGAAGAAAAACAGAAAACACAAGTCACACAACTACCGTCAAATGTAATTTATATTTGACACAAGCGGCATCATCCGTCCTTGATTCGAGAATATACCCATGTACTCTCTCGGACCAACGGTGTATGGAGTCGCTCATATACCATTTCCTTGACACCGTCGATGCAAGTGTCCCAATAATTCATCGGGAAAGAACCTTAAAGAGAATAAAACATTACGCGACTTTCCAAAGTCTAGATGATTAGCGGGGAGTCAAAAGAGAAAAGGGGTTAGTATTTGATCACTCAATTGTCAGACCGTGATAATCACTCGACTCACTTTCGGTCCCAAGTTTGGAAAACTTTGAAACATCATCATCACCCTTGATCAGGTCGGCGTTTCCTGAGAAAGTGCAGAGGATTCAATCCTCGGCAAAATATATGGTTTTTTCAGTTGACGGGAAGTCCCCCTTTAGGACCAACTGCCAAACCTAAGTCACGTCTCGAATCATGCGTAAAAGTCCGAGGTTTCGTTTATACTTTAAACTATCTTTTTCGTTTTGCTCCTCCTTCTCCTCCTCCTCCTCCTCCTCGTGATGCAACTTCGGTCCCACCACACGTCTTTATCCAAAACTTAACGTGACACGTCGCTTTCCGCGGGAGGAGACTAGAAGAAGTTGGAACTATGGATGGGAACAGCGTACCGGAACGAGAACCGGACGAGCCGGCACCGCTAAAACCTAAGCCAAGTGTCGACTGCTACGTTGCATGCACGCAGGAGGACTTTTGTCCAGTCAAGATCGCCAAAAGAAAGAAGGAAACGACAGATAGAAAAGGAAAAGAGAGCAGAGAAGGTCATGGACTCGTTCTGGGGTGGTTTCGGCTGGCCGTGTTTAAACGATGGCGGTTCTGGCAGCTCATCTCGTGTTTCACGCGGCGCTCCTGAAATCTCTGCATGTCCAACGTATCCGGTTGCCAAAGCGTGGTACGGCAGGCCATTGAGCCCAAGCGACGTTGCGTCGAGTTTCTACAAGACCGCCTTTGGGGAGGGTGCTTTCAGGTCGGGTCAGGTCGGGACAGGTCGGGATGGTGGTGCCTTACAAGGCGGCGGCGGCGTGGGCAGCGGTAGTAATGATGCCCAATTTAACTCCCATAGAGTCGAAAACTCATGCTTTTAGGAAGTTCAATGAAGCTCAATTTCCATAAATTCGACATCATAATCCCTTACATCCAAATCTTCCGACAACTATAACTCAGCATGACCTGAAAAAATCTATCTTCCGCTCCACTCTTTTGCCATGTTGCGTTGAGTTTCTGCACGACTGCCTTCGGCGAGGATGCTTGCAGGTCAAGTCGGGTCGGGATGGTGGTGCCTTACAAGGAGATGCCGGCAATGGTAATAATGATGCCTAATTTAACCCCCACAGAGTTGAAAACTCATGCTTTTAGGAAGTTCGATCGAGCTAAATTTCCACAAAGTTGATGTTATGGTCCCTTACTTTCAAATCTTCCAACAACCATAACTCAGCACGACCTGGAAAAATCTATCTCCCGCTTCCCTATTTCGCCTTGTGTTCTCGTAATGTCTCTAATCAAGGACAACGTGTACGTTATCGTTTCTCAAGAAATTTTAATGAATTTTCTGAATAACGCTTAGCATAAGGTTTTATTCGGACACATGGTGGATATGAATGAAGAGACCGAAGCGAAAACGACTTCGTCAAGTCAACCCAAAACGGTCATGACACGACGGAGTTTTCCGTCCACGTGGGGGCGTGCACTAAAATCGCCAAAATTTTAGGGCGGTCTGAACATCCTAGATTCACTCCAACTTATGGGATTTTCCGAAAATAATATTATATCCCTTTATTTAATTAGAATTATTCTAGATATTATTTTCCTTACCTTAAATAAATTAACCCAAAGTTTCTATATAAACGCCCATTCCTCCCACCTTCTCAGTCCCCTCAAGCAAAACCATATTCTCGAGCTTTTTTTTTCTGGAAAAACCAAACCTGTCTTTGCACCGTCATACTGTAACCCACGTCTAATGGCGCCGGACGTCACCAGGGCTGCTGCCGCCGCCGCCAAGACCGGCGGGGACGAAAGGCCCGCCGGCGCACGGAGCTGCGCGTACGTGACGTTCCTGGCGGGGGACGGGGACTACGTGAAGGGGGTGATTGGGCTGGCCAAAGGGCTGAGGAAGGCCCGGTGCGAGAACCCGCTCGTGGTGGCGATGCTGCCCGACGTGCCGGCTGAGCACCGCCGCATGCTGGCGGAGCAAGGGTGCGTGGTGAGGGAGATCGAGCCGGTGCACCCGCCGGAGAACCACCGGACTGAGTACGCCATGCCCCACTACGTCATCAACTACTCTAAGCTTCGCATTTGGGAGGTAAAGCGCTCTGCATGCGCTACACGTATTACTTTTTGTTTCGTCGCTTTGACATATTTGGGTCTACGTTTATAAGGTGTCTGAATAGGGTCCTTGGCTATGGATGGGGGTTGTTTGGTAAATTTATAAACTGGTATAGCGTTGTTATACTTCCGCTACGTGTGAACTTTCCATTAAATTCCGAAAAGGAACGGATAAAAACGAAGAAGAATAAATCTCCTTTAATTTCGTTATTATTATTTTTTTTGTACTTACCATATAAGATCAATTTCCGAATTACTCTCCACCATGTTTTTATCGATTTTAGGCATTAGCTAGTGAAATTAGCGTCAAGTTAGGTAATTAATTACATGTTGCTAGCTTTCTAACTCCACAAATACAACTCTTATGTAATCTTTCGATTTATCCTATAATTACTATGATTCGCTAGCCTCACAATTGGTCCTCATCATTTGAATTACTGATTTAGGCTTCTTCTTTGTCTTTAACTATGATTTTGAACGAAATCGACAGTTTGTCGAGTATAGCAAGATGATATACCTCGACGGAGACATCCAAGTGTTCGACAACATAGACCATCTCTTTGACCTCCCGGACGGCAACTTCTACGCCGTGATGGACTGTTTCTGCGAGAAGACATGGAGCCATACGCATCAGAACAAGATCGGGTACTGTCAACAGAACCCGAACAAGGTCCGGTGGCCCGAAGACCTCGGCCCGAAGCCGCCTCTCTATTTCAACGGGGGCATGTTTGTGTTCGAGCCGAATCTCAATACTTACCACGACCTGCTCGAAACCGTCAAGATCACCCCTCCAACCCCTTTTGCTGAGCAGGTAGGATGAATCTTGATTCGATCCGAGCGATCTTATGACATTAATCGTTTCGAAATTGGACCATGTAGTGACTCTGATTGCTGGATGTTTGATTCTGGTGTACCGAAATTCGTCGCAGGACTTCTTGAACATGTACTTCAGGGAGGTGTACAAGCCGATCCCGCCGGTCTACAACCTCGTCCTGGCCATGCTGTGGCGTCACCCCGAGAACTTCGACCTCGACAAGGTGAAGGTGGCTCACTACTGCGCGGCCGGGTCCAAGCCGTGGCGGTTCACGGGCGAGGAGGCCAACATGGACAGGGAAGACATCAAGGCGCTGGTCAAGAAATGGTGGGACATCTTCGACGACGAGTCGCTGGACTACAAGAACTTCGTAGGGCAGGATCGCGCCCCGCCCGTGGACTTGCAGCCCTTCCTGGCGGCGCTGTCGGAGGCCGGGACCCTCGATCATTTCTCCGCTCCGTCCGCTGCCTAATGAAGGTCGCCACGGGTGTTTCCCAAGTTCGTGCGCGAGTGAAAGATGGTTGATTGTGCTTATGTTTAATTAATTTTCTCTTTGGACAAGCAAGGCCTGTGTTTTGTAAGGCACGAGGAGCTTGGGCTGGACAATATTATAGTTCTTTACTTTGGGTGGTTTGGGAAATGTTCCCACTAGATGGAGATGTATGTTTGGACTGTGTATGCTTCTCTAGATGCTGACGTCATATATAAAATTTATACACGTAAATGTTGTTGCATCACATTAGTGCAAATTAAATTGGGTCAAACCCTAATATCTGTCTAGCTGGGGAACAACTAAATTGTGTATATTTTGTCCTAAATACAGAAGTTCAATTAAATGTTTAAATGATGGAAAAGGTCCAATACCGGTTTTTCTTGAATTGATCAGTCTGATTTTCCCTTTTATTTCCTTCTATGAAATCTTCCTTCTTTAATGAAAAATAGAGTAAACTTTGCAAAGATATGTCTGGATCTTGAGCATCTTTTACCATATGATAATTTCCTCGGCTTAGCTACGCTGCTTCTTTACATGCTACAAAAAATTAATACCAATCCTAGTTCCATTCATTCATTGTGAGTGATCAAAATAGGAAAAAGGGAAACAAAATAGCACAAGTAGAATTGGACCAATTACGGCGTATTTAAGGTTTTATTTGTTTCGCGGAGAGTAAATGATTTCGAAATTATTTTCTTTAAAAGGTCACTTGTATTGCTTAAAACTATTATCGACAATAAGTTATATCCAACTATTTTTGTGGATGATAAAATTATTCTTTTTTCAAGATTAGATTCACAAGCTTTGCGTGTGTACAAGAATCGACACTAGAAATATTTTCCATGATCGCCTTATTACCAATATGCAAATTATTACCCAACGAAAAGACATTATTGGCGCAATAAGGCATGCGTATAGACATGGAAAATGAAAATATTTCTAGATTTGAAATTGTTTTGGTAAGTTTGCTCGTAAAATAGGTAAGATTCAAATTTTAAGAAAGCAATATGTGAGAGATAAAAAAAGATTTGTTAATCTATGCATCTGCCCGTAGATGGAATCTTGATAAAATAATTACTGAGGATATCTCGGGAAGAAAAAGAGGATTTTGATCCAGTAGGAGATCAACTTTGCTTTATATATTAGTATAGATTGGGGTTTTTGCATTCCTTTTCTTTAATTTCTTTTTATTGCACTCTCTTTTCATTTTTACTTATTTTGTTCATAATAAACTATGAGTAAACAAGATAAACATTAACCACTTGGGTCTATCCTAGTAGCCACTATTCCCACTTGGGAAGGGGAATGGGATTTCTCACATCCTTGGGGGCTGGGGTGAGAACACATAAGTGAGGGAGTAGGGTTTCTTATTTGCATTACGAATATAAGATAGGACCTGACCCAAATAAATAAATAAATAAACATAGGTACCGTTTGTTTTGCGGAAAATTTTTCCGAGAAAATATTTTTCTTATTTTCTTACATTTGGATCGCTTAGGAAAACAACTCAAGAATGAGCCAGTGGAAAATGTTTTCCTATCAAAGCTTAAATTTAGGAAAATGAATATATCTTTAAGAATTGGAAATCATTTTTCAAATATGACTACATATTAACACTCGGACGAGAAACTCTACACTTGAATGTAGGAACCTTGATGCTTGTTCTTGAGCCCTTGGCAAAGGAGCCGTGCCCCTCCCCCCCCCCCCCCAAAGCCCGGGCCGAGCCATCAAAGTAGGGCCTAGGACCTTAGCGCCCCAACCCAAGTCCATCTAGGCCTTGCCCAAGTCCAACGAGACCAAGCATGTGCCCATAGCGCCTGTGCCTGAGTCCATCGAGGCCCAACTCCTTGACTTCCAAGCTCGAGTCCATCAAGGCCGGGCCTAGGACTCTCGTGCCCTCACTCAAGTCCCTTGCGCTTGTGCCTTGGTCCATAATGTTGGGCCTAAGGCTGGGCGTCGAGGACTAAGGGTCTAGCCTTGATGGATTCAGGCATAGGCACCAAGGTCCAAGGCCCCACCTTGATGGACTTAGGTCTAAGTGCCGGGGACCGAGTCTCAAACATTAGGTTCAAGGTCCGGCCTCAGTGGACTCAAACGTGGGTACAATACCAGAGCGCTAGGCTCAACCTCAATTGACCCAAACCCAAGCACTACAATTCGAATCCCAATCCCAGGTGCTAGGGTCCAAAGCTTGGCCACGACGATTCCAAGGGGACTTGGGCTCGACCTGTAGACCCAAGTCGAGATGCTAGGGAGCTGCGCATGAGCGCCAAGTTCTCAGGCTTGATTTGGTGCACCCAAGACCAATTCCCGTGCTCATGCATGAGAGTTAAGGATCCAAGCTTTAGACCCGAATGCCCGTGCCAAGTTTCTTGGCTACCCATGCACAAAAATTACTAGCAGTTGAGTAGTGTGTCTATTTAGGAAAATCAAACGACATTTGCCTTACCAAGCAACAAAAAATAATTTTTAGTTTATTTTTAGGTTTCAGCCAACACCAGAAAATATTATTATTTTACTGAAAAATGAATTTTTGGAAAATACTTTTAGAAACGTCAATTTTTTTGCCAAAAAAATGGAGTCATATATTCGATTTCACTTGTTAGATGGCAAAAAAAAATTATTATTTTTCTCAAATTTTGTAATTGCATTACATTTTAGCCTCGTACGACTTATACTTAGCCGATCTACATTGTAATTGTATTACCCCTTTAACCTCTTTTATTAAGCCCATCATTAATGGATCAACCTGATATAATTTCTTTAAGGACAATGCTAATCGAGCTTAGTCCGGTTCGCAGATATCGAAATATTTCTTTGACATGACGAATCAACCTAATATAAGTTTCATATCATTCATTTTCTGTGAATTAAGCGGAACCTTACAATTAAAACATATTTATTTCTTTAACTTTCATACCTTTTGTAGACTATATAATTCTCATTCTAGTAACAGACAATACGATGTTATTGATCAAAACTGCTCGATTTGGCACTTGTTAGAGGAATTAATATTACAGTAATCACGTTCAAAATATGGAAATTAAGTGAGAAATTAAGAGATCATTTGGTTACGTTTATTATTATTTTTTGGTTTATTTATAGATAATATAATCATTTAACGCATTTCGAGTTTATTTAATTGGTTTTTAATTGAAAGCGGTGTTTGTCCGTTTGGCAACGCCTAACAATAAGTGTTTATTCAACTTCATTTTCGTCAACGAGCATTTGTCACATCTGGCCGTTACTTGTACTTGTTTTGTTTTATTGAAGTAATCGACAAACCTAATAGCTACACACAATAGGACAAAAAACAAACACCCATTTTAAAATAATTTTTTGGACAATAAATTACTCATATTTCTTACTTGAAAACAAAAGCATTATTGTTCATCAGACATAAACATATTCTAATTATCAAAATGAAAATAAAAACCTCGAAAAAGCCAATTGGCTTTTACCACATTATGGGAGGAGATCACATAGCTGGTGGCTGCTCTAAATTATGCAAATTTAGTCCTTTCATTAGGCAAGTTGCCTCATCCAAGAATCAAGAGAATCTATTTCTAGTCAATTCAGTCGAAAGAATTATATTGGTAAATTACTAAAATATGTAAGACTAAAATTGGTATAATTGAAGAGTTTGACACTGAATTGGTTATCTTATGATATATTTACGACTTTTTGGACAATTATTTCCTTAGCCATACTAGATATTTATTATACAAGGATTCCATATAATTTATGAAAGAGACATAGCACCAGCACAAGATCCGATATCACACGAGCACAATCAATGAAAGAAAAAGTATACAAAATCAGTCCAGTATCATATATTTATATTATATCTATCTTTCTATCTATCTATCTATATATATATATACACACGATTAAAATCAGACCACCCAGCATAAGACAATGTCCTCCACTCTGACTGCTCTCTCCTTCGCATCTCTCTCCTTCTTCTTCTTCTCCGCGTCTTTCTTGATCTCCCACTGCAATGGAGTCTCTCAGCAGGCGATCTCCACCGTCTGCTCGCAAACCCAGAGCGACGAGCTCTGCGCGTCCCTCCTGAACGGCGACCCCCGGACCGCCTCGGCCGACCTCCCTCTCTTCTCGCTCGTCTCCATCGAGCTCGCCCAGAAGCAAGCCGCGCGGAACCTCGAGACCTTCGCCTGCCTCCGCGACAACACGACCGGCGACTCCCGGGTCCAGAAGGGGTACGCGAACTGCACATCGCTGTACGGGAAGGTGGAGGCCGACCTGAGGCGGGCGCACGAGCTGTCGGAGGCGAAGGAGTACGAGGAGGTGATCAAGGCCGGCCCCGGGTCCTCGCCGGCCTACGACTGCTTCAACGGGGTGAACTTCACGCCGGCCCTCGGCAAGATCACAAGGGACATGCTCATCGCGCTGGAGACGTTCGCGAGCGTCGCCTCGTACGTCGCTCAGCAGATCCGATCTCATCCGGCTTAGAACGAATGTTTCCTTTTCCTTCCGACCCTCTCGCTCATCACTGTACGAACCGTTTTCGATCAAGAATTTCAAGATTCATATTTAATTTTAGATGCAAACGCCGTCGTCAAGGCCTATTAGCTCAGCTGGTTAGAGCGTCGTGCTAATAACGCGAAGGTCGCAGGTTCGAGACCTGCATGGGCCATGCATGGATGCAACCATTTGTCCTTTTCCAATTTTTTTTTTGGTCTTTCGCGTGACTGGCGGCGACTTTCTAGGACGGCCAATTACGGCGCTAATCGCTCCTGCTCGGTCCCGTCGCTAGTGGGTTTCTAGATCCAAAGCCCATTTCTAATTTTCTACGCCCAAAACGGAGTTATTCTTGAGTTAGGCCTTCCTAAAACCCCACCTCCTTTAGATGATAGTACCTCTTGCTACAAATTCACGCAAGCTTTTATCCGGTAGATTGGGTTTTGTCCTCTTCCGAACAAATAAATCCATAATTTGAATGTTATGATTGACTATTAGATTTCCCTTTTCTTTCCTTGCAAATGAAGAGGTAGAGCTCGAAAATTACATCAATACTCTTATCATAAAATATGGCGTAATCTAATCCCGAAACATCAAATCAAGTCATCTTTCATCTTCTTTTTTTCAGTCTCCTATAGTAAGATCGAAATATTTATACCATCTATTTGGATAAAAATTAATTTAAAGAAGAATAGACCAGATTATTCATCTCTGCACACTTGTATATCTTCACAATGCCTTTTTTTTTTTTTTCCTTTTTCGATTGTCTCGTCTCGAGTAGAACGTATTGTCTATATTTCGCTTAGAGTAGATGATGAATGATACCTCTTCTGGTTTGTAGCATTCTATTCCCTTTTCTTTAGGAAAAAAAAAGTTACGACAATGATTATTGGGAAGTAGGTAGCGTGTTTTTTTTATGTTTCCGCCCACTCTAGAAGCACTCCTAGAATCATAAGCCAAATAGTCACTTTGCCTGATATTGCAACTCATCTAAATAAGCTTTGCAAACATAATGAGCAACAAAACACAAGATAATAAAATCTAAGGACGATTCTGCCTTTCCGTTTTTCAAAAGATAGATTTTTCTTGTCGGACCGGTAAATTTTTGAATGAGCCGGAAAGTAGCAAATAATTGTTGATAGAAAATTACCGATTATCTAATTTCTCAGTAAATTTGTTGGTAACTCGCTGACACTTTTATGTAATTACCAACTCTTTTTAATACTTTGTAGATTATCAATTTTTCTTTTTTTCTTTTTTACCAATTTTTATTTGTCTTTTTTTACCAATACCTTCAATTTTAAAACTCTTATATGAATTTACCATTCTTTATTTAAATGGTTAACATTTTTTCCCGATTAAACTACCGACTCTTGTTGAGTTACTCATCAGAGTAACTTATCGATGTTTCCTTTTCTTTTTCTTAATTAAAGTTATCAACCTTGGTCATTGTTCATCAACTTTTGTTTTCTTAGAAATGCCTTAAATACATCAATTTTTTTTTTCTTTTTATGAATTTATCAACGTTTATTTGTGTGACTTACCGTATTTTCTTTCAATAAGTGACCAATTCGTTTTGATTTGCTAATTCCCATTTGATGTGCTAACTGACATTTACCAATTAGACACGAGTACCTAACTACATCCATCTTTTCTTAATCACCATAAATCGCAAAACAAAGAGAAGACTAATCTATTAGGGGCATTTACGAGAACATATTACATGCATTTTCACATCTCACCTTCAAAGACTAGAAAAAGAACCGAAAATTACGGCGCAATGAAGTTTTTCATGTCTATCAGGCTAGAAAATATCTAAGAAATTGGAGAAATATCCTGTTCTTAAAGACCTGCTATACTCTGAAGACATAAGCCTACAACCCAACAGAATCTCCCGCAGATATGTTCAGGGAGAAACCGACGAACCCAGAAAGGGTGAGAAAGGGTGAGAGAGAGAGAGAGAGAGAGAGAGAGAGAGATCAGAGATTCTGTTTTTGTCTTCTAGGGTTTGTGTTCTGGAAAAGGACACGTAGAAATAAGGTCGGGCTTTCCTTATTTCTGGTCCTCCGACGTTTCTCTTCATCAATGATAGCCCTCAAACTAAGATCTACACAGGAAAAAAACTACAGAAACGTTAAAATTTGTGTGTTCAAAATACAAAGGAAAAAAACAAAAAAAGAATCAAGAAAGACGTGTTACCACTGTGACTTAATAATAATTCACGCACTCCAATATTGACGGTCATGCTTGAATATATGGCTTCTAGTTAGTCATCAAAATAGTAAAGTTTTCAAGCATTTTGGCTTGTGATTAGTCATCAAAAGAGTATATTTTTCAAGCGGACCTCGAAAAGTCAAAATCCACCAACTTTTGAAACCTCTAGGCCCCCAATTCCTTCGGTTCATTTGGAAAACCTTCTTGTACCGTTTGGGCTTTGGATGTGTTATTCTCTTCTCTGCACTGCGGTCTATCAATACATACTACGTTGGCGAAAAGCAATCACAGGAAAGCGGCTGCTTAATCAGAAATATGCTCGACATGCATCGCGACACCTGTCTCTAGCAGCGTAAACTTTTCATACTAGCGGTCACGAGTGACGCTAGAAGAGTAAAAAGGGAAAAAAAAGGAAGTTCCAAGATGTTGCAGGCGACTGACTTTCGACGCTCAATCGATATACAAATTGGCTTCGAAAGCCATGGATTGCACTATCATGCTTTGGCTGCTCATGTTGATCACATTTTACACGCTCGTCAACTTTCTCTAATTGGTCCATGTCACGACCCACTATATGCATGGAGGCACTCATACGATCTTGGTGTCGTTGGTCAAAGAGAGATTCGATTCGATTCATTCCCTTATCCCAAGACACTTAAATACATTTCATGTAGTGGGGGGGCTTCCTAGACTCTTCCGCTAATGATTTCCGGGTCAAATTTGAGAAGCCCATCAATGGTGGAGCCCTCCCACAAGTCCAACATTGGGAGCAATGGATTTGTACATTGTTTTCGTGTTAGCCAGCACAAGAATTCAAGTGGTATCGTTTAATGATTACGTTCAAGAATTTAATCCTCAATAGAGCCTCATGCTTTTATTGTGTGATTGGAGAGGAGGCTCAGTGCATCAGTTCAATCGAGTAACAATTACGGTGCCGGTGATGCCATGTTAGTAATGCGATCGACGTGTAAAATATTTTTTTCATTGATTGAATGGGACAATAAAAAGACGGTCATTGCATCAAGGATTCATTGCTTAACTTGTGTATACATGTGATGTGTTCAGAATTTCCATATAAGATTAGAATAACGAGAGTTATATTGTTATCTTTGTATTTTTTTGAGTAAAAGAAGGTCAAGACGAGATATTTATATTTGGTGAGATGTGATATGATATGCAAGAGTTTATTAGAGATAAGCTTAAAAGTAAAAGAGACGAGATATTGAAAATTAAGAAATCTTAAAATATATTACAATTTGACTACTTATAATGTGTATTCTTAATTTCTAAATTTGACCATCGGAAATGATTGCTAATTCGAAATCCTTCAAAACGTGCTTGTAAATCTAGCCTATTCGCACGCGTGCCATTGCGTTCGACTCTTCTTGTGCAACTAACAGATCCACTAAGAAATTTACCTGATAATATTTTTTTCTTTTTTGTGTACTATTTAATTTATACGTATATAATATAATGAGGAAATAAAGAGAGTATGTGGCATCATAAATATTTCTGTAGATTTAAGTGCATCTGATATGTGAAGTAGACAATGCAAATTATATAAAAAAAAAAAAAAAAAACACGCGCGTCATAATTTATATTTATAACACGTACATCATAACATGAGATTTTTGTTAATACAATGATAACACGTTACTACTATACATCTTAACAAAAGACATGGGTACCAAATGGATATTATTTTTACAAATGTTCGAAGTTTAAATCCTTACCGAGTTTGCTTTCTATGTACTAGAGACGACGCAAGACGCGTGAAGTAAAATGAGTGGGTACATTATCAAGTAAGATTAACGAAGTAGGTGAAGCGATTTTTGCACACACCTCAACTACTTCACAAAGATTGAGTCAATTACAGATACGAGGATATAATGGTAAAATTTGGGGTAAGCATCAAATTTGAAAGTTTGCTTTATATAGGATATATACAGTAGAGACTAACCAAATTAAATAGCTTGTTAATACTGCAACTTTGATCTTTTCACTAAATTGGAGTAGATTCAAGTGAAACCATGCCAAAAATAAAACATAAAAAAATAAAAGATGCAACATCAGAGTTTGATATGGTGCCTCAGAAGGGAAAATATCGTGACATGCCTCTTATTATTTGCACTCGATGATAGAAAGTGTCAAACCTATATCGTGCGCTTAAGTCTCACACACATGTCGATTTCGTCAACTAACTATGAAATCGACACTTATTTCATAATAAGCGCATCTAGGTCTTGGTCTTGGCACAAGATGTCCATGTCAAGGAAAGCTAAATATCATATTTCATGGAGCATATAGGATCCAAAAAATGGCGATTGGTTTCTTCTTTGGCTTGAATTGGGAAGCTCAAAATTTCCCCTTTGTTTTCTATTATCTCGAGTTTCATTTTACTCGAGCCTGGTCTCGCAAACTTGATAATATATTCAAGCTTTGAGTTGTCCGAAATGTCACTTTGTCCTACACATCCACCACGCTAAATATGTACAAGGTTTAGAACTGTATTGGTACAATTAAAAGAATTATGATTGAGTTGGCCACCGTACAATAAATTTAAGACGTTTTGGATAATTTTCCGAATAATCTTAACGATATAATATTCTGCTTTCTAGAATATATATTTTACTATGGAAAATTCGAGTTTGAATCGGTACACGAAGATGAGAGTTCCGGGTCGGAATCGATGGCGGTTGCACTCACTCAAGTACTAAAAAATTGCCATCTAAGTTGAAAAATGGAGAGGGGGTGGCTAATGGTAGGCAGAGCAAGGAAATCCATACATCTAATCAAATATTCTACGCACCACGATGGCGACCCAATGCGTTGCGATACGTCAAATGCTTCCGCATGTAAGTAAAATGAAAAATGGCGTTTCCCCGGGGGGAAAACGACGTGCATGGGCGAGTTGTCATAAGAGGTCTTCCTTGACGCATGTCTTCACTCGGAGAAGTCATCCAAATCTTCGATCGGTGTCGATCGAAACGATACGAGAGACGACCGTTTTCTCTCTCTCTCTCTCTCTCTCTCTCTTCTCTCTCTCTCTCTTGAAATATACAAAACCCTAACCGATACACGTATGGATCGGTTGACCTGATCCGCTTGAGAGCTCGTAGCTTCTCGTCGATTCCAGGAAGTTTTTTTTTTGCCGAAGTTCGAGATAGTTCCAAGGCACGGACTTTACGCTTGGCCGAAACATGGGACTTTGCGTCTTTCTTCTCTTCTTGGTGAACATCGATTGCTTTCTTGTTTTTGAAAAGGGATGAAAGTGATGTGCGGTTTTGACCTCCTAGTCAAAGAAGAAGAAATTAGATTAGGAGATGGGGAAGTGCAATCGCTTATCTTGTCGGTTTACATAGTCGGGTCTAATAGCTCTTGTGTTTTGCACAATGATATCTACCGATTTGAATGAATCTTAATGTATTTGGTTTACGCATTGTGAGAATTATACGCCTCGAGTTATGAGAAGTTAATCCCTATGATGGTTTTCACGGTTGTCGAGTCAAATTTGGGAATAGTTACCGAATCCTAAACTTATCGTTAAAATGTTAATTCGGTTTTAAACTTTTCGATTTTGCTAATGTAGTCCTAAATCATTTGCGTGAAGTTTCAATATAGTATGTCCCACCAACTACCACCAAAAAAAACTTGACGTGACCTTTAGTCATCGCTAGCCATACTATGTAACAAGCTGACATGAACAACTTGTGAATCATTGTATCAACAATTTCCAGCGACTTTTTGTATAGCTAGCTTAACCTTAATATATTCTTACATTTACCGGAAAAAAAAAAAAAAAAACAATTTCCAACGACAATTAGTGAAAATAACTACATTGGAATTTCCAGCGACTTTTCTCGCACCATAAGAAGCAATGGACTCTACGCTCTTTGTAAAGGAGTGGGTAGGATGTGCGCTTTTGGCCTCCTACTTTTAAAAAGTTAGATAAGGAGATGGAAATTCTCACCTGTTTACATCACCGCGTTTTATGGCCATTGTGTTATGCACAATGATACCTACCGATTTGAATGAATCTAAATTTATTTGGGCTACGCGTTGTGAGAATTATATCCTCAAGTCATGAGAAGTTAATCCCTATGATGATTTTCACACATAGCTTGATGTCTTAATCCTATTGCATTTTGTCCAATTCAATGATAAATATTTTAATTTGGCCAATTGAATTTTAAACTTTTTCATGTTTTGTCAGAAAGTCTTGATGATCATCGATTGCTTTTGCACGGCATAAAAAGTAATGGACTTTACACTCTTTTGAAAAGGAGCGGGAGGGATTTGCACTTTTGGCCTCCTAACTTTAAAAAGTTAGAGATTAGGAGACGGGAAGTGCAACCACTTATCTCATCCGTTTACATCGCCGCATTTCATAGCCATTGTGTTATGCACAATGATATCTACCAACTTGAATGAATCTCAATTTATTTGGGTTACGTGTTGCAATAATTATTCCTCTCAAGTTATGAGAAGTTAATTCCTGTGCAGATTTTCACATGCAGCTTGATAGCACGGTTTCGTAGTCAAATGAGGGGATAGTTACCAAATCAATCTTGCATCCATTGTATAAATATCAGTTCGATCTTAAATTTTTCGATGTTGTATATACTCATAAATCATTTGAGTGAAATTTCAATGTAATTCTGTCAACCAACTTCTGCCCAAAAGTAGCTAACGTGGCATTCAGTCATAGTCGGATGTCCTTAGTGATACATTGACGTGGGCAACTTATGGGTTGTCACGTCAATAATTTCTAATGGCAATTGATAGAAAATGCTACATTTAAATAGTTTAATGCTATATCGACAAGATTGAAAAACCTATAACTGAATTGACATCCGAACAATAAATTCATGACTAAATTTGTCGTTTCTCCCGAATTAGGTATATGAACAGGTTCAGGTCAACTAAAAATATCTCTTCATCATAAAGCTAGGTAGAGTAAGAAATAAAGACGACTGCATAAATAATCAAAGACCACCATGACGGTTCATTATGATCTTACTGAGTCTCTCTCGTTACGTTTTGAAGAATTCCACACCAACCAAGAGAAGCACGAGACTTTACATTTGATTACATTTGGATACTCTCCAATCACATCCAAAGAACGTCAAAACAAAAACAAAAAAAAACCCTTATTAGTCTAGAGAAAATATTAGCGGAAAAGCATGGCGTTCAAATTTCTGGTCAACTCCACGATGCCACCCCGGCTTATACATTTGCACATCTTGGGAAAGGGCACTTAGGAAACTGTCGTGAGAAGGATCTCGACATACTACGAGCTGCGACCCGCGTGGAATGCTTATTTGAATTTATAATTTGGCCTGAAACCGAGTTTTTCTCCCAAGACGTACGGTCGATTTTAAAGTTATCTTCTAGCGACCGCGTTCTAGAGGTCTGAAACCGAGTTTCCTTAGCCCGACCAGATTGTTTTCTACGTAGGACTCGGATTCATTGGTTTTTCCTCGTAGGACCGGACGCCTTTTGACATTCCAGGAAACCGTGACTAAGACTGAGAGGACACAACCAATTATGATGTAACTTTGGTGTCATTCTGGACTGGAAGCTATGAAATAATTGTGTCTCTTTTTGTAGTAAAAATTCAGACTTGGACTTTAGCGGGCTTTTTGCCTGTACCACTGTCTCTCGGTTGCCTCCCTCTCATCTTCTTTGCCAGAAGGAGGGAAGAAGGTGAAGAAGGAGAATCTTCCAAGCATACCCTTGTTTTGCAATGGCGATCAACAGAGCCGGCGCGTTAACAGGTCAACCCTCGTAGTCAGCGGGGCAAAACCCACTGTAGGAAATGGCGAAAAATCCGTGCTTTCCCTTCCCTTTCGATCGAGACGTCCACAGGAATCGCGGCCATCACCGGCCTGTGACGCTAACCTGACTTTTGCCCCCGCCTGTGCCATCGCTTGAAAGCGAAATGATGGCGGGACCACATCATCATCATCATCTCTCTCTCTCTCTCTGAATTTCACTTTCTCTTGTGGACGAGCAAGAAAACCCAATTGCAGTGATGGTTGGATTTCATTTACTTTTACGAAATCTTTCTTTTTTTTTATAAAGACAAAGCCTTCGTTTTTTGGTGGGTCTCTCTCTCTTTGTTTATATAAACGCGAATAATATCATTTTGCGTCTCTCTCTTGTTGTTTATATGAAAGCGAATAATATTATTTTGCTTCTCTCTCTCTCTCTCTCTCTCTCTCTCTCTGTGCCTGCAACAACTTGGTTGTCATACAGGGCACGAGCTGCTTGCTTATCTTTTGTAGACATACGGCATCGCGTAGCGAATTATGTTCCCTTGGGGATAAAGATACCGCAAAAGAAGGCCGAAAAGCTTGTGCTGTTTAAGAGTCAAGTTGACAGGTGTATCTGTGCTCTCTTGTTGGGTGGTTCTTGAGAGGAGATTTTTTTCCCCACCTTGTTCTTTCTTTTCAAGATTCTGGGCATTTCTGGGCGTTTTCTGTCCATCATCAGCCGAACTTCCATGAGGTTTTGATTCATTACTGAAGAAGTGGGTATAATTGGAGGTGTTTTTATGGGCTAGAAGATCGCTGTGCTCTGATTATGGGTTCTTTAAGAGGTTTCTCTTGTGCTGGTGTTGGCTGTCCACTTTCCTATTCGGTGTAAGGACCAAGAGAAAGATAGTTTTGAGGGGGTTTGAATTCTATTGGGAAGTTGGGTTTTTTCAAGGGAGGTGGAGCTAAATTTCCTTGGGTCTGCCTAATTCGTGTGTGTAGGTAGTGGTTGGGAATTTTAAGTGGAAAAAGTGGTCGCTGGGTTTAAGTGGTGCCTCAATAGTTTTTCTGATATTCTGGAAAAGCAGCAGAGAGAATTTGAGGGGGCTCGATTGCTTAAGCAGGGACAAGAGTCTTCTTGGTCACTTCTGTTGCTTTACTCACCTGGTGAGTTCTGCTCTAATTTCAACTTGTTTTTCGGTTCTCCAAGATTTTCTGGTATTCTCAGATCAAATTCAGCGTTACCTTTGAGTATCTTATTGTAGGATTTGTAGCTTCTATTGGAACTGATTAATTTGTTGCTCACAAGGTCAAACTGGAGTCTATTTCTTATTGTGCGGTGAATTGATTTTGAGGACTTAATATTTTCCATTTTCAAATAGGGTTATTCATGCTGAAATTTTAGTTGCAGAACTTGTCTCTGGTTCTGGGTAAATTTATGATTGTTCCTCATGCTGTTCATAGGAGGCAGACTAGCTCCCATCTCATTTTCTTTAGGAGAAATCTAAGTATATGTTTTTAACTATTCCTATGATTATCAGTTTAAGGAGACTTTCTTGTTGCTGTAATCGAAGTTTGTGAATTTAAGTTAGTGCAAGAACTGATAGTATGTGGTTCTTTTTGTGCCTCTGGAATGGCAGATTCAGGACAGACTTTGTGCCGGATGGGAAGTGATGTTGGTGAAGTTGTGGAGACATCATATCCTTCATCTTTTAAGGTAGAGATTGCTTTCAGAATTACACGGTCTCTCTTTTGGATTAATTTCATCAGTGGTAATAGGCAAGTATGTGGTAGATTTATCTGAATGAAGGCAATGAATAAATATCAATTACTTATAGCTGGGATTGAAACATATCAATTTACTGCAACCTATAAATGCAGGTTCACCATGCATTGTGTGCAGAGTTCATGAAATTAGTTGACAAAGTTTCAAGTATACTGCCAGCGATCGAGGCAGCTCGACCTCGATGCTCGGCTGGAATACAGGCACTATGCTTGTTACACCGCGCAATTGAGAAAGCCCGCCTAATTCTCCAGCATTGCAGCGAGTCTAGTAAGCTCTACCTGGTAGGTATCTAATGAAGAAGCTAGATATGGCCATTTTGCTTAGAATTATAAGAGCCACCGGGCAAAGGATCACTTCTTGCTACTACCTCTATCCTCATTTTTCTGCAATGGTGCATTACATGTTATGCGTAGTATCACGATTCTGGTGTGTTAAGTTAGTCGAGTAAGTGTGCAACTTGAAGGAATTAGTTTGGATACTCTGATCATGTTGCAATCTCCAATGATTTATTTGTTTGATTTTGGTACTTCCTTGTCAGTAGTTAATTTTGTGCACTCTGTTGTTTTGAAATTACAATATACTGAGAAAGAAAGGAGGTTAAAGTATTTATAATGTAAATCAACAGAACAAAATAAGGTTTTCTCAAGCTGGTTATCTTCTGCAGATCATGCTTTTCCTCCTTCCCTAATGATCCAACTTTAATTGTTTCAGGCATTAACTGGGGATGCAATAGTTGCAAGATGTGAAAGGTCAAGGAACATGTTGGAGCAGAGTTTAGGCCAACTTCAAAATATGGTTCCGGTAGTCTTGGCTATAGAGGTTAGTTGTCACACCTTAGCTATAAGCTTGATAAACTTAGTATATGCTACGGTTGCTCTCTGGTGAACAAATGTTGCAGATCATAATAATTTAATGGTAGTAAGCAACTGATCTTTGTTCAGATATCCAAGTTACTAGATGACCTGAGAAGTGCGACATTTATCCTGGAACCATCTGAAGAGGACGCAGGAAAGGCGGTGCATGACTTGATTCGGCAGGGTTCTTCAGAATCTGGTTCAACCGAAAATTCGGAACTAAAAGCTCTTCAATTTGCAGCATCAAAGCTTTTTATTACTTCTCCAAAGTCGATATTGGTGGAAAGAAGATCAATCAAGAAGTTACTTGACAAGGTTGGTGAAAGTGATACAAAGAAGAAGATTCTACTTTATCTTTCATCTCTTCTGAAGAAGTATAGGAATTCTATTGCAAGCGGGCAAATGCAGAGTGTCTACCTGGAGAATGAAGGAACATATTTGACAGCTAATTCCCGGCATAATTCAGTATATACAGAAACTGCTGAAGTGGCTGAGGCTCCTTTACCAGGGCACCATGAGGCTCAAGTTGATGTTTCTGTTGACACAATAGTCCCTGAAGAATTCAAGTGCCCCCTCTCTTCGAGATTGATGTATGAACCAGTCGTGATTGCTTCTGGACAGACATTTGAAAGAATGTGGATCCAGAAGTGGTTTGATGAGGGTAATACTTACTGTCCGAAAACAAAGAAGAAACTAGCCAACCAGTTCTGGACCCCAAATACTGTCTTAAAGGAACTGATATCACAGTGGTGTACAAGACACGGACTAGAAATACTTGACCCTATCATACAGCAAGGAACGGTGCATCCGTGGGAAAATTCTAGTACATCGATTGCTAGCCTAGGCAGTTCACTGAATGACCTACGTCTTCAAGTGGACTTCAGTAATGTCTCGCTTGGGTCCCTGGAGAGCAGCAATAACTCTGTATCTCCACTTCAAAGATTTGCAAATGGATTTAATCCTGGGACCTTGCATACCAAAGACTTGAAGCAAGACCATTCTTACAGAAGTTTTGACGAGGATGAAGAATATTTCGATATCTTTTCTAAACTGTCCGAACTCCCATGGCAGTCTCAGTGCAAGGTGGTTGAAGATTTCAAAAGCAATTTGGAATCCAATCACCAGTCTCTTCATTCGGGATCAACTGAGAATTTCCTCGAACCGCTCGTAAGATTTCTGGGGGAATCACGTGATCTAGGTGATGTAAAAGCTCAGAAGACCGCTTTGCATTTATTACTTACGTATTTGGAAAAGAGCAGGTTTGTAGTGCAGTTACTAGTTGTGGCTGGTTTTCTTATAGAAGATACTTTCCATGGTTCTTCCCTTCACCCTTCTTTTGACTAAATGTACTGAAATTAACGAGGGTGCTGCTTCATGCAGATACGAAGTAATGCATGTCCATCAAGACGGATTTTCCATGTTGGCTACCTTTCTTGATTCGGAAGTAGCTGAACAAGCCATCGCCATTTTGGAGATTCTGTCTACTCAGCAGGAGTGTAGACTGAAAGTTGTGAATTCCGGAGCTATTCCTTCTATTTTGGAGACCCTCGACTGTGAGATCAGAGACCTCCACGTGTCCGCCCTTAAAATCCTTTACAACCTCTGCTTGAGTACTGATCTCCGTCCATATGTTACACCCTGCATCCCAAAGTTGGTCTGTTTTCTGAAGGATAGTGAATTGGCGAAATACGCTCTTGCTATCATCAGGAACTTGTGCGACATTGAGGATGCAAGGATCTCCATCATCGAGACCCAGGAGTGCATCACCTCTATCGCTGAACTACTCGAGACTGGGAGCAACGAAGAGCAAGAGCATGCCGTGGCTATCCTCCTTTCGTTGTGCTCTCAACGCGTACAGTATTGTCAGTTGGTACTGGATGAGGGTTTTGCGGTCATCCCAGCCGTTGTGAGCTTATCCATCAATGGCACCGAGAGATCGAAAATATGTGCTATAGAATTACTCCGGCTCTTACGGGACGTGAATGACATTGATAGTTGTGATTTCTCAGACCTGGATCCTCCTACACACGAAGACCCCGGTTATCACTGCCCGGAGACGAAACCATCTTCCAGGAAGTCTGGATTCTTCGGACGGAAGCTCGCGATATTTTCTAAAAAGCCTGTCTCTGCCACACAACGGAAGAAGAAATGCAATTCGTAATTGGGTTATTCCGTGACCTCACAACGGCTTACTTATCTTACAGTGGTGAAGAACGTTACATATTCTCGGTGAATTAAGGTACATCTTCCTTAAAACTAGAATAGAGCAACTTCTGTAAATTGTCTCATTGCTAGACTTGGATTCGCTCAGCTGGGAAATTTTTGTTAGGCAGCTTAGGCTAGATCAAATCTTTGATGGGTACTGTGTAGGGCTGTATGATTAGTAGAAATGTGCAGTTTTTTTTCTATGTTCTTATCAATTGGGAGGGGCTCCTTGTCTGTAGCTTGAACGGACTCCCTGCTCGCCAACTCGGCGTTCCTCTTAATTGAGAGTAACGATTCAAGTTGACGGATAACGGGTTCTGCTGATGTTTTACATGTACAAATTCTAGCTATCACATAATTTCCGCCATCTCGCCCGGCGTCTTTCCATCCTCCGAGACCGTGGGAATTTATGGAGCACTGTAGCGGCGAAGGAGTTGTGATTCTATTCTCTTGATGGCCTTCAAATTCATAGACCATCTTGTGTTGTTTGGTTGAGATGTCAAGATGAATTGGTTGGCAGTCGATAGGGGAGTCAAAAGGGACACGGTGGTTGGGTTTTCATGGGGGGATGATGTCGTGCAAGAACGCTCGTTTTGACCAGGCGTTCCTTCTCTTCTATCCCTCTTCTCTCTTTCATACTACTTTTGCTCCTGGCTGCGTGTGCTCTCTCTTTTTGACTCCCATCTTAGCACGGGAACGCACGGGAAATTTCTGCGAAGCACGAGGTGGTGGAAAATGCTATCAACTTTAGCCAAAAATTAAGCGCTTCCAGCACTTTTTTAATTCATGCCGGAGATGAATTAGGAGGCCTGAAACATCGGGCGAAGATTCTCTTCTGGAAAATCGATGGCGCGTTTGCATATTTCTGCTACTTTTTGTCCCTGTCGTCCTGGAAATATTTTCAAGAACGTAGAACATGTCCTCTCGAGAATCGTATGACTAGATGCGGCCTCCGTGTTTTCTCGGGTCGTTGTCGAGTAGTTGAAGAGGTAATTTCAATCTTGCGTCTTGCAATTGAGACGGCAGTTCTGGACGTTAGATCATTGAATGATTCAAAGATCGATTTAGAGATTTAGGGGCTGACATTTTTTCAACTAGTGTTTTGGATTCGTGGCTCCGGCGAAGAAGCTGGAGGAGAAATCAAATATGTCTAGGGAAAATACGGGGAGACAGGGTTTTGAATTTTGATCAAAGACTAGGTAGGTAAAAGAATAGGACCCATCAACTCGGCCGTACCATAATAGATGGTCGGTATCCATGTTAGCCAAAATTGAATGCAAGGATTACATTGGCAAATTATCAAAACGTTTAGGATTAATTTAATATAAATGAAAGGTTTAGAATTTAAATGACATCGATATAATAAGTTTAGAATTTTTTTTTTGGCAGTTTACTTTGACAATTTTGTTGACAATTTCAGTTTTTCAAGCTCAATTTGATCTAGTATTAACTCTGCTAGCCATTGTTCCAAAAACCCGTTTTCACTGAAGGTGGGATTAAGTTGCTCCCTTCATGTAAATTCACTTCCATAAGTACTACTTAATCAATGGCCAAGCACATTTTCTATGTGCCATTAATTTTAATGTATCACAACCCCATGAATTTTTAAAAGAAGCAGCGACAGGATCGTGGAGGTAGTGAGTTTTTGCTCAATCGACGCAATCAAGTCTAATTTTATGTCAAGGAATTTGATTTCCTTTCACCTAGCATTTTGGGTATTGTTTATTGTACTAGGATCTTATCTAAGGAATTTCCAGATTTCCCCGAAAGTTGGTACAATTTAAGTATAAGGTCCAATTGCAAGCCTAATCGCATCAATTTTTAAGTGTCAATGTCCTGCATACTTCTCCATGGATGGAGTCATCGAACCGAGTCGTTTGATGTATCCAAGATCTATGAATGCGACATGTGTCAGAGTTGTCGAATTTAGGCTACGATTGTAAATCTTTTGCAAGATCCGGATAAAGGTTTGCGGATATTGTGGGCCCTGACTCACCTTTAAACGAATAAATAAAATCTGGATAGCACAACTGTCAAGAAGCTGGAATAGCTCAGTTGGTTAGAGCGTGTGGCTGTTAACCACAAGGTCGGAGGTTCAAGCCCTCCTTCTAGCGCTTTTCTTATTTTTTGTTAAAACAAAGATTTAATTAAAAAGAAAATTATGCAAAACTCTCTCAACTTTCATTTTGTTACAATTGAAAATTTATATAAGAAATAAATTAATTTACCCGCGTGAGCCATAAGAAGCTGGAATAGCTCAGTTGGCTAGAGCGTGTGGCTGTTAACCACAAGGTCGGAGGTTCAAGCCCTCCTTCTAGCGTTTTTCTTATTTTTTGTTAAAATTAAGATTCGATTAAAGAGAAAATTACACAAAACTCTCTCAGTTTTCATTTTATTACAATTGGTAACTCTATGTTATATGTATTGTTAGCATGTAATGTATAATGCACGTGACTTTCAAGAAATAAAAGTATACTTTCATCTTCTTTAAAAATGAAATCCCTATTTTATCATTGATTTGTGTAAAAAAAAGAAGAAGAAAAGAAATGGAGAAAAATAAACTAAATAAAATACTACAAGAGGAATAAATGTCAGTAATGATACTAGAACTATGAACTTATTGAAAGTTGATGAATACATTAACAGAACTTATAATATATTTCAAGAAAATATTACAAAAAAACTAAGTATAAAGGAAAAACAAAGTCCCCATAACGAAAAAAGGTTAAATTGGAAAAATTGGATAGTCAAGACGTATATTTAATGGCTTAATTGATGCAAAAATATTATTGATCAACAAAGGATTTATAAATATCACCTTAGGCTTTGGTTAATCTTTCCTTTTATCAATTGAAAACATTATTTCTTTTATAACTTTTAGATATATTTATGAATCAATCATTTTTTTACCTTAAGTAATCCATAAACGATTTTTGTAATTTTATCATTTTGTTATTGAGACTTTTTCCCTTTTTTATTATTATTTAATTTGTGTTTTCTCTTCTTCTTAGAGTACCTTATTTAGTCATATTAAAGTAGCTATATTTATTAAATTTGAAAAAAAATTGTTGGTTAATTTTATTATTAATGTTTATTTTTCTGTCAGTACTATTATAATTGATTTAGTTTCCTCCTCTCTTTTTTTTTTTTTTCATTTTTATAGCAATTGAGGGTAAAAGAGACATATCCTCAGACAAAATATACTTTTACCCCTTGAATATCATGTTCATTGGACATGCTAATGGAAAAGAAATAATAAATGATGCACTATCCACAAAGTTCAGGGGATATTACATGATTTCCCCTGAAATTAGCCTCTCTTATATTGTCACAATGATTTATCAAGTTATTTTCAAATTTTAAAAAAAAAAAGCGAGAAGTTATTACGCAATCGGTTGCGTTTCCCAATAGACACATGGTATATTGAATATTGATTCTTGTCTTCTTGTCTTTTCTGGAAATGTTGTAGATACCTTACTCCCTTTTCAAGCTCCCAATCTAATGTTGGTAGTGTACTCCAACCGTACTTGAAGATTCATTTTACATACTTCAAATGTTTGCCCGGAAGCAATGCCAATTCTTTTCCACATAATATTGTGGAGAAAGAAACGGGGGATGACGGAGGCCCTTGCCAATCAAGCAAAAAATGGCCAGAAATTCAGGACATCCACTAAAAAAAACAATAAAAAATACCCTTAGAAGTAATTGCTTCTCGTGCTTCTCAGCCATCTCTTTTTTCTCCTTACTTCTTACCGAAACCAATGGGTAGATCCTGATGCTGCTGCAGATTCACTTCGGTATCCACCGGAGAGGAAGAGAGAGGGAGGAAAAAGCACTCCTTCGAGAGAGACATCCGACCAATCATGCACTAAACCATCAGCATCAGCATCGGCATAAAGCATTTTGCTTGATCAATGCTGGAATGCTGAATAAGAATCCTTGAGACTGAGACTATCTAATGGCCCTGGCCTTTCCTTTAAGGTAAAGCTTTAGCTCCTGTGGATTTCTGGGGTATGGTTGGCATGGTGTAACTCTCACAGAACATAAACAAAGGTTTTCCTCATCAGACACATTCACTTACTGTGTTGGCCAAGATACAGCGTTAAACCAATGAAGCCTTGTGTTTCGGCAATTCTTCGATCCCGGTCCAGAAAGCTCTGCCTCTACGTCAGTTCGAAACGGATTAAAAGAAATCGCCATCAATGTTTTGCTTCCAAGCTTTGGCGTCTCCTTATCTTCACTGTTCAGCTCCTACCTAATCATGCTAACTTAACACCTCTCGTCTTTTCTTTTCATTAACATACACATAGCTTCTAAGCTTTGACCTCACATCGTCCATGTATATTTATACTTGGGAAGCTCCGGCTCTCTTGTCTCATTCTCATTCAACAAACACATTCCACAAGGGAAGAAAAAGACAAGAAAAAAAAGAGAGACTGCATCCGGATCAACAGACACGATGTCAGTCCGTGGTGAGAACTCGTTTTTGAGAATAGCCTTCCTTCTGTTCGGGTTCTTGGTGTGTTTCACTTCGTCCGAAGCTGCCATAAAGAAGTACCAATTTGACGTGAGTCTTCCATCATCTTAGTTCACGTTTATGGTATATTTCGGATCTGCCCATGGTGCATGATGCTGTCATTTTTTGGCTAAAATGTTGCAGATTCAAGTGAAGAACGTGAGCAGATTGTGCCATGCCAAGCCAATCGTGACAGTGAATGGCATGTATCCAGGCCCGACCATATATGCCAGGGAAGGGGACCGAGTCCTTATTAATGTCACTAATCATGCACAATACAACATATCAATTCACTGGTAAATTCCAATACAGAAGACACCATATCAGTACAAATTGGCAATATTCAAAGCTGCTATATATTCATTAGTTCTCACTCTTGGTGAAT
Organism: Eucalyptus victrix; assembly: GCA_016097545.1. Classification (NCBI taxonomy): domain Eukaryota; kingdom Viridiplantae; phylum Streptophyta; class Magnoliopsida; order Myrtales; family Myrtaceae; genus Eucalyptus; species Eucalyptus victrix. Next base: position 59,058,763 of record CM027842.1, read on the forward strand.
TCTGTAGGCACGGATTAAAGCAGTATCGCAATGGCTGGGCCGACGGACCGGCCTACATAACGCAGTGCCCTATTCAGACCGGGAACAGCTACACCTATGACTTCAATGTGACGGGACAGAGGGGGACGTTGTGGTGGCACGCGCATATTCTCTGGTTGAGGGCCACCGTGCATGGCGCGATCGTGATTCTGCCACCGCAAGGCACGCCGTTCCCGTTCCCACAGCCACACAGCGAGCAAACCATTGTGCTCGGTGGGTTGAGAGATACACGCGCCGTGCATCCGAGATTTTTGAGAACTTAAAAGTGTCCTAGTTAATGAGACCTCAAAGTAGTTTCCTCAATTCGATTCTCATTTGTTGCAGGAGAATGGTGGAACGCAGATGTTGAAGCCATTGAGAAGCAAGGAAACCAAATGGGCTTGCCGCCAAACATGTCGGATGCTCACACGATCAACGGAAAACCGGGGCCCCTCTTCCCATGTTCCGAGAAGCGTAAGCAATTCCTCTAATTTCAAATCTCGAAAAAGTCGATTTCTCAAGCTGTTAGAGCCGGGGCTCACTTAGGAATTCCTGTTGTTAGATACATTTGCGATGGAGGTCGAGCCAGGGAAGACCTATCTCCTGAGGATCATCAATGCTGCCCTCAATGACGAGCTCTTCTTCGCGATTGCGGGCCACAACATGACGGTGGTCGAGGTGGATGCGGTCTATGCGAAGCCGTTCAGCACGGACTCCATCCTCGTCGCCCCTGGCCAGACCACCAACGTGCTGGTCCATGCCAACAGAGTGCCCGGCAGGTACTTCATGGCGGCAAGGTCGTTCATAGATGCGCCAGTCCCGGTGGACAACAAGACCGCCACGGCAATACTGCAATACAAAGGTATTCCGAACACGGTCATGCCTGCCCTCGCCGAATTGCCCGCCCCGAACGACACCGCCTTCGCCCTGAGCTACAATCAGAAGCTCAGGAGCCTGAACTCGCCGCAGTTCCCGGCCAACGTCCCTCTGAATGTCAGCCGCAACCTGTTCTACACGATCGGGCTAGACAAGAACCCGTGCCCGACCTGCCTCAACGGGACGCGCTTCCTCGCCTCCCTGAACAACATCTCCTTCACGATGCCCCAGGTCGGGCTGCTCCAAGCCCACTACTTCAACACGAAGGGCGTGTTCACCGCCGACTTCCCCGACAAGCCCCCGACCCCGTTCAACTACACCGGCGCCCCGCTCACGGCCAATCTCAAGACCTCGCAGGCCACCCGGGTCAGCAAGATCGCCTTCAACTCCACCGTCGAGCTCGTCCTCCAGGACACCAACCTCCTGACCGTCGAGTCCCACCCATTCCATCTCCACGGCTACAACTTCTTCGTGGTCGGCACCGGCATCGGGAACTTCGACCCAACCAAGGACCCCGCCAACTACAACCTGGTCGACCCGATGGAGCGGAACACGGTGGGCGTCCCGACCGGCGGCTGGACAGCCATCCGCTTCCAAGCAAACAACCCAGGTAAACTCCTCGCACCCAACTTCCGGAACACGGAAATCTCACATCTCGGCTTGGAAAATCCTCACGCAACACGTTCGTTCATCTGCATCTTCCCTTTTTTTTTTTCTTTCCAGGGGTCTGGTTCATGCACTGTCATCTGGAGCTCCACACCGGATGGGGACTGAAGACTGCGTTCTTAGTGGAGGACGGGCCAGGACCCGATCAGACCGTCCTGCCGCCACCCGCCGATCTCCCGCCATGCTAAAAAGCAAAGAAAGAAACCTTTCTTTACTGTTCTTTTTTTCCGTTCATTCTGAATCGTGTTTCTCGTGCTTTCGTTTTCGTTACTTCCCTGCCAAGAAGCTGCGGGAATTGTTTATTAGTTCTGAGTAAGAAATGGTGGCAGACCAGAACTTGTAAAACCGAAATTGTTTGATACCGAAATTGAATAAAAAGCTCCCCCAGCAATTGTTTAATATTTACACGTGACTCCCAGTACATACGAGGGCGAGAGAGAAAGGGCATATGCGAAATATTCTCGGCACAAAGCAGCAAGAAAACTACGGCGGAGATTTTCCTATCGATGCGCGGATCGGACATTGTCCATCCGATCATTCCACTTCGCACAGGGTCTATCAATCAGGGTACCAGCTTGACGAGCCGATTGACGACACGGTGCGTAGCATATATCAATCTAGTAGGGACATAAGGCTAGAAATCTATTCTTGATTTTTATTCCTTGAATGAGTTTCTAGAGAAAAAACGCATTTAATTTAGAAACTCGTTCAATAACAACTCAAAGTTTCTGTTTTTTGAACAAAAATTTATTTGATAATAAAATAAAATTTCTAATTTCTAGGGGGAGTGGCGGCTAACATCCGGTTGGCGACGGGCATCCGGCTATAGGTGTCCAACGACCAATAGCCATGTCTAGCATCTCATAGGTAACAAAAATTTTAATTTCCGAATTTTGTTCCAAATCTAATTCTTGAATAAAATTCTTTTCTAGAAATAAAAACATAAAATTACATTATCAAATAAATTTTTATTCCAAACATATTTTTAAAAGAATAAAAATAAAAAAATAAAGAAACATAAATTTTATCGTAACGCCTTAAAATTCTTAATAGGTGCCAGCTTGACCAATGTTGGAGCCTAGATGGGGTCTTTCTCTGTTTTTTTTTTTTTTTTTTTCTACCTCGAGCCTTTTAAGGAATGGTTAGGTCCAGAGGGAGAAGGAATATGCGAAATATGCCGCGCACAGAGCCGCAAGGAATCGACGGTGGAGATTCTTTTTCTATCGATGCGCGGACCGGGCGCCGTCCGTCCGATCATTCCACTGGCCTTCCGTTATAGGGACGAGTTTGACTCTCCCAACTGTAATTCCAAAGCCACTCGCTCATGGCGACCGTTTCTACCACGACCTCTTCGCTCGCCACCGCTACCTTCCCCAGCTCTCGCCGATTCCCCCGGTCGGTCTCTCTCTCTCTCTCTCTCTCTCTGCGCGATTCGTGTCTGGAGCTCGTGCGTCGTCGGGATTGGAATCGCGTCGCGAATTCCGGTTTTTTGTCGTTGTGTGGCTGAGATCGACGGCTGTCGCGGTGGCGGTGCAGGTACGGACGACGGCGGTGTCGCGTCGGGATGGCGTTCGCGAGCGCGGAGAAGGGGGCGGCGGCGGGAGTGAGCGTGACGGAAGGCGAGGGGAAGCTGCCGAAGCTGGTGCTCACCTCTGCTCACGGCAGGTGGGTTGTCGCCGTCTATCGTCGCTGCATTTTGTCGCGCTCTTCTCTTTTTCCATTTTTTTTTTTGGTTGCGGCAATATTGCGAAATGGATCTGAAACTGTGCGGTTGAGGCTGTGGAGGTTTTCGAGGTCCTTGCGCTGGCGGACTTCTCGTCGTGTTCTTCGGCGATGGCGACGTTGTTTTGTGCCGCGTTCGATGGCTCATGGTCGTCTTGAGCTTGCGCAACGGCGTGCTTGTTATGGGCGTCTAGGAGTTTCGCGTCGCGGAGTGCAGATCATCCGAAAAAGGAGATCTTTTGCGATGTGCATGTCGGAGGAATTCGGATTGCGGTATCGTGACGTAGTGCCTTCCCCGCTGTGAAATGTCTTGTTGTGAATTGTGATTGATTTTGGATCGCGCGAATCTGGGAAGTTGACCCTGTGGAGAAATGGGGAAGTGAGAATTTCTGGTGAGCGCAAAGAAAGCAACTGTGCAATGTATACCGGCTAGGCGCTTTCCTTGCCTGATCTTCTATTTCGACCTGGTTTGAATGGCGCGGCATGAATTCAGTATTTTCGCTTCATGGGCTTTTATACGTGTCTGAGCAAAATGCCTCTTGTTTAACTGTCGAAGTATCCTTTAGTTGGTCAGCCAGAGTACAAGTTTTTAATTGGTGCAAATTGCAAATGATGTCCAAGTGGTTTTAAGCTGCAGCTATATCACAGCTCTATGTTGGTCTTCAATCAATTTGTTTTAATCAGACTCGCGTTGGGGTCTCAAGTGCAGCCCCTTATGCTGTCGTATGGCACCTCTGCTTCGAGAGTCAGAATTGTGGGTTGGCAACAGGATTAACACTATGTGTAGTGTTTGAAAAATCATTTTTATTTCTCCGAATGAAATATGTGGATGTGCAGTTTTGAGAGGATTTCACTATTAAGTTGACTCTTATACTCTAGATTTTATCATGGTCAAACTTATGATGAGCATGTTTGAGCTTCTTCATTCACTTAGTTTGACCTTCTCAGTGAGGCAGAGATATATCTCTATGGAGGTTGCATCACATCCTGGAAAGTTGCCAAAGACAAGGATCTCCTATTTGTTCGACCAGATGCTGTATTTAACAAGAAGAAACCAATAAGGTGAACTTCTCCCTCTTGTTCTCCTTGAATGCATTCTTATGATTTGACAAAAATGTTTGCATGTTGCTTACTGAATTTGAGTTTCGGCAGTTGGTTTGACTAAATTTTGCAGTACTTTGAAGCATGTAAGAACAATTTTAGAGCACTGAACGTGATGCTGGTATGAGAAAGTGAATCCATCGACCTTGACCTTAATTTGTGCCCATCTTTTTTACTATCCCGAGGTATCACACTTCCCAATTGGTTCCATAACTTGAGGCCACTCATGTTCGGGAAACCAATAGTCATCCAATGATGAAATGGGCAACTCATGCGTCTAATCCATGCACCAGCAAAAGACAGCATGCTGTGGCACTGATGTCAAAACTTTATGAAAGTTGACATCTCAAACAAAAGTAAAGAAATCACAGAAATTTCATTTAATTACCCAACTTTACAGAGTCCAAGGATCATAAATTCTTTCTAGGTTGATTTGCATGGCTCCAAAGTGTGCTTCATGTGATCACTGCCTAGTGGCATAATTTTGCTTGTGTCTTTACCTTGAAAACTCGCAGTTTCGCCTGCACTGATTTATATTTTCTGGGACAGTGGAGGCGCCCCACATTGTTTCCCACAGTTTGGACCGGGTCCAATGCAGCAGGTATGCCTTGCCATTTTTCAGAGTTTCCTTATGAGGTTTTCCATTTAGACTCATGATACTTCACAACTACCATGTGCTTGTAGTAATGAACTCAACTTTTGAGCAAGAGCCATCCACCCACGGATTACCATGCTTTTGTCCCTATTGATTAAAACTTGAGCTTGACTACAACTAGTAATGTTGCACATTTTTATCCAGTTAATACTGGATCATGATTGCTCCTATCTCTGTTATGGCAGTGATGGAGAAATCTTTCTGAAGCTAGCAGTTGGTTAATTACTTATGTTTTTTAATCCATTCTCTGTTGGCTGCGCATGTTGTAGCATGGATTTGCAAGGAATATGGATTGGTCCGTTGCTGAATCCCAAAGTGAGGATGGAAATCCAATTGTAACCCTAGAATTGAAGGATGGCCCTTACAGCCGTTCCATGTGGGATTTCGGCTTTCAAGCTTTGTACAAGGTGTGACTTATTCCCCAAGCTAAGGATTCTGAGCTATCTGTCTTGCTACCCTTAATCACGTGATGCAGGAACCTCCGGTTAAATAAAGCTCATTGACTTATTTTTGGGTTTCAAGTTTTAATTTTCCCTCAACCCTAAATCAAAATTTCAACGTTCTTGTGTGATTAAAAGTTTTGTCTCAATGTTAACTGTTGGAACTAAATTCTCTCTTTTGCAGATCATCTTAAGAGAGAAGAGCCTTTCCACCGAGTTAATCATCACAAATACAGACACAAAACCATTTTCATTCAATACTGCCCTGCATACATACTTCCGTGTAAGTTGTGCGACATAGTGCTCTGTAGATAATCTTAGGACATATATTACCCAGGAAAATGTACTTAAATCAGGCTGTAATTTAAAACTTACGGATCAGCAGACCATGGGAGGGTTGGGATCGAGGTGGATGTATGAAATGTAAAGACAATGTACCTATTTGTGGATTTCTATTGGATGAGCACAAATATTGAGCACTGGATTCTAGCATCAAACTTTGATGTGATTCTGCCTCAGATGAGCCTAATACTTGAGTACATTTCAGACTGTTGAGCAGATGATCATTATTAAAGTGTCATTTGATAGTTATTACTTGCAGGAATTGTGAAATTCAACATATCTGATCTTGTTATCCTATCAATTAGGCTTCTGTAACAGCTGCCTCTGTGAAAGGTTTGAAGGGTTGTAAGACATTGAACAAAGATCCTGATCCAAAAAACCCACTAGAGGGGAAGGAAGAAAGGTAATCTCTCTCTCTCTCTCTCTCTCTCTCTCTCTCTCTCTCTCTCTCTCTCATGCATCATTGTTCCTGTGACATAATTTTATTCTCTGTAAAGCTGAAAGCGAAAGAAAGAAATCGAAGCCCTGATGGTAGACTTGGCAATTTCTCTGTTTTTTGTGTATCTACACAGCACTTATGACATCAGATAATTAGACGGAAGGAGAGGAACTAAACCGTATATCTAGCATGCATATGTAAAGTTAGTTTGACTATAACTATGCCGTAATTTATTTTCTGCATCACCAGTGTTGAATTCTGCCTAGAAATATCCGTTGTTCTTCAAAGTGACTGTGGCTCACATGTTACCTTGGCCACTCTCATGTTTCCCTCACTCTATCAAAATGCATCACAGTGATGTTACGTTCTCCAGATACATCAGCGTGTCCATTAAGCTCGTTGCTTATGCATTGGATCTCTTGCTAGAAATTATACTGTTTCTAATAATGCCATATAATATCAGGGACATTGTCACATTCCCTGGGTTTGTAGATTGCATTTACCTCAATGCTCCCAGTGAGGTGATTCTGGATAATGGCTTGGGAGATACTATATCCATCCAGAATACGAAGTAAGTGTGTGTGGAAAACAGCCTAAGATGATTTGTTGGGATTTGGAAAATTTCCTTCTTCCTTATAGTTTACTTTTGGTCCTTGTCTCTATAGTTGGTCGGATGCAGTCTTGTGGAACCCATATCTACAGATGGAAGCATGCTACAGAGACTTTGTTTGCGTTGAAAATGCCAAGGTACAGAAGATGCTTAAATAGTTTATTGTGACTTGTTAAATTCAGGTTGTCTATTTATCATACTGGTAAAGGGTACGTTAATTTCAACAATAAATATGCAGGCAAGTGTTGACTGAATCGTGTTCAGAATTTTTAAGAAACACTTTATGGGGTGGGTCAGCCATTTTACCTACTGACTATTTTCCTCTTCATTTTGCGGCAGATTGGAAATGTCCAGCTAGAGCCTAAGCAGTCTTGGGTGGCCAAGCAGATACTTAGCATTGCCTGAAGAGCTATGAAGAAACTGTCCTCGTGCTTAAATTTTGTTTTTTTAATTTCCCTTTGAGTAATCAGTAAAAGAAATCTTGAACACACAAAAGTCTATTGAGCTAGTGGAAATCTCGTTCTGGTATTTTTGGTTTCACTATTCTAGCCAATTGTATTTTTGTGTTGTAATAATGTACTATTTAATTTCCTCTGCGAGGAGACTATACTGCGATTTTTAATTTCTTGTGCTTATATGCGTCTGCATTTATTCACCAGAAGTCCCCACAAGTACATATTCCATCTCTGAACAGATGAAAACGAGTTCTATCCCGCATGACTATCTCCCTAGAGTAAATCTTGGAGATCATCTTTGTTACTACATGGCAGTCCTCACAAATACGAAGGTTTTTAAAGACTCGAATGGTTGTCCCCGGTTTGGTACTGATTAACCCGAATGCAATTGCCAGCCTCTCACTGTGCTGATGAATGGCCACCTCTTTTTCCTCATCATCAAGATCAAGGAGCGAGTTCCCAACTTCAGGTCTATATCCTTCTAGTTCGAGTCTCTCCACCATCTGATGCCACATTTGATGAATCTCCTTAAGTTGCGGGTGTTTACAGTCACCAGCAAAAAAGTCGTGAACGGACCCGTTTATGGTAATGCTGCTGCACCCTGGAAATTTTTTAATTCCTTTTTCTTTCATCATTCTTCTTATTCTCACTGCTTCATCCCATTCTCCTGATGCTGCTAAGATACTCGCCGCATGAATATATCGACCACCATGTCCAGGGTCTACTTCCATCAGTTTCTTCCCAATTACTTTGCCTAACTTGACATTTGCGTGCTTTTTGCAGACATTAAGGAGTGCTCCCCAAATGGCAGCATTTGGCTCGATAGGCATTGTCTCAATCACCTCTTTGGCTTCCTTCAGCAACCCTGCTCGGCCAAGAAGGTCAACCAAGCAACCATAATGCTCAATTGTTGGGTTCAAGTTGTGAACTGACGTTATGCTCTTGAAGATTGATTTTCCTTCATCAACTAATCCTGAGTGGCTACATGCAGTCAAAATTGCAGTGAGAGTGACCGAATTTGGCGCGATCCTTTCTTTCTGCATTTGCATATAGAAATCCAGTGCTTCTCTTGCCTGTCCATGAATTGCAAAACCAGAAATTGCTGCTGTCCATATGGAGACACATTTCTTCTTCGATTTAGTGAAAACTCCTAAAGCTTCTTCCATGTGACCACACTTGCCATACATGTCGATCAGTGCACAATCTAGTTCTGGGTCTATTTGTATCTGGTTTCTGTCGATATATGTGTGAATCCACCTGCCCTGATCCACTGCTCCAAGATGTGCACATGCTGAAAGTGAACTTACTAGAGCTACATTGTCTGGTTTAACACCTGCAATCAGCATATCCTGAAACAGGTTTAAGGCCTCCTTGTTCATTCCTACTTTCACAAAGCTAGATATCATCGTCGTCCACGAGATTACATTTCTCTCTGGCATTTCTTTGAACAGTTCGAAAGCTACCTCTACTTCACCACACTTAGCATATCCATCGATCATTGTATTCCACGACACTTTGTCTCGTCTAGGAGCCTGGTCAAAGAGGAGGCGTGCAATTTCCATTCTGCCAAACACAGCGTATGCATGGAGCAGGGTGTTGATGGCGAAGACATCTGAGCCAAATCCCATTTTCACAACTCGCGCATGGATTTGCATTGTCCCTTTTGAGGAGGGCAACTTAGAACAGGCTTTGAGTAGGAAAGGTAAGGTGTGAGTATTGTGGGGGACTGAATTACTAATCATCTCGGTGTACAGAAGAAGCGCTTGCCCTGGTTCTGTGCTTCCGGAGTATCCTCTGATCATTGCATTCCACATGAAGGTATTTCGACTGCTAGTCTTGTTAAACAACATTCGTGCATATTTGATATCGCCAGAACTCGGTGAGCTGCAGAAAGCAATAAGTCTGCTTAAAGGGATGGGTTCTGAAACAAGGCCTGTTTTGAGCATACTTGCATGAATCTGCTTTAGTTCGTCCATGTTCGAACAGACCTCAAGAAGAGACAGTGGTTGCAAAGGAATAGCCATGGCTGGGCTCTGAATATTTTTGCTTCAAAGAAGACAAGCCAGTGAAGGAGTCAATTGATGAAATTTGGGATGACAGTTTCTGTGGCTTTAATTCCTACCAATGTGGATAAGGCCTCTGTGATAAAGGAAAATATCGACTTTGTTACTTCTGATTTGATATGATATGGTGCTCTGTGTGTGTGTGTGTGTGTGTGTGTGTGTGTGTGTTGGTCTTTTGTGACAGACACTTGTCTTGATTCTGTTGATGGTCTCTTTGCTGTTTGTTTCTGTTCTCATTTACCCTGAAGTTGCCTTTTAAGCTGTAAAATGGCATTCGCCATTATCAAGTCGATTGCTAAGTATTCTGAAAATGACTATCCGTATTGTTCAGAAGAAAAAGTAGTAAATGAAAAATACTTTCATAATCAACAACAATTTATAATGAAAATATTTCACGATAGTTTAATTTTGCGAGTGATACAAGCGATCGTTAATGAAAAGATATTTTTCAAACCTTAGTTTTCTGTAAAAGAAAACACATTCAAAGCAGTGCAAGTGCTTTTGTAGTTAGGAAGTGTCATACTTTTTAAAAAGGGGTGCCGGGATTTCCTATAAGCAAAGACTGAAAAATGAATATTAAGCCTAGATTGACTTTGCTCCAATGGAATTTGGATAATGATTTAGATGTTAACTATTCAGAAAATCGGGGGGAAGAGAGGACCAAAGAATTCATAAAAAAATTTCAACGATTTCAGCTTTTGTAACTTGTCAAGATTTAGGACTTCGTGACATGAATAATTTATTCCGGACCATGATGTGACTGCTCGCTCAATCATTGAGCAAACGATGAACCAATTTGCTTAGTCGAGATTCATACAGTCTTTGCATTCAACGCCCAAAAAAAGGATTTTAAATGGATATACCTTCTTGATCACTATCAAGCCATTTATACACATTTTTTTAAATTACATTTCGAACGAAGTAAGTTTTTCCACTTTTTATGACGTCATTAATGAGCAGCAGAGATTCAAGCGTGGGAATATCGCAAACACTAGTGGAAAAGTAGAATGTCCCGTCAGGACAGTGCAAATGCACGTGTGCACAGGGGAATCTTTCGTAGATGCGCAGAAGTTGAAATTGCAAACGTCGGTTAATGTCGTTGCATCGGCAACTCCCGCGCACAACAAAGTGGCAAGAAGCAGTAAAAGACACGCTCCTCGACACCGGACAGAGAGATCCGCAATGCAGGACATAGAAATTGCAGGAAAAAAGATTCGAGCTTTATGGGTGTTAACGAGCTGTTATGCGGCCTTCCACGTCTCCAGCCTGCTCGCTTCGTCTTCACCGATGCGTTCGTCTTTGGAACCATCGGATTCTTCCCTTTAACCATTTCCCCACCAGATATATGCTCCTATGCCGCTTGTTGCATATGCCGATCGCGCCGTTCTTTCCAAAGATCGGCTATATAGTCCACGATCATACTGTTCTAGATTCTCAGTCTTGCTATATACAACAAGATCATTCTCATTGGGATTCTGGGTCTTTCTCTTATGCCTGTTTTACGTTTCTGTGGATGCCACAGTAAGGTGGGTTCACGAATTCTTGATCTTTTTTTCTCCTGAGAATGGAGAATCCTCCCAAATATAGCAGGCCCTTTAAGCTGAGGAGCGGTTATGAGCCGTCCGATACAGAGACGGAGTGGCACGAGAATCCGCGGCAGGAGCAGAGACAGGACGACGATTTGGAGTTTGGAGGTCCGAAAGTCGACTTGAGCCGGCCCAAGAAAGTTACCCCCCTGAAACTGAGCAGGAGGCAACCTTCCTTTGGGGGGTCTTCTCCTAAAAAGGAAACTGAAGCCACTTCGGTTCGGCAGGGGCACAGCAGCAAGTCGCCATACAAGCCGAGAAGAGATAATGGAAACGCTATTTCTCTGATAGGTGGATCAGATGCACGCAGAAATGTCAGTCCTTTATCAAAACCTGAGCACCTGAGGCATATTTCACCTTATAAGCTGGGAAGAGAAGAAAATGCGACTGATGAAAATGAGATTACAATCTCAAACAGGAAGCTAAATCGTAGGACACGGTCAAGGGACGATAGGGAAAGCCATCAGCAGTTCCTTGAACTGAGTAGAGTAAGTTTGAAATCAAACTACAGTCATCGATCTGTTACTGCACCGAAGCAGAGAGCAAGGGACAGGGAACAGCATAACAATCCAAAGGGAGAGCGGACCCTGTCACCACTGGAAAGAAATGTAATTCAGAAACAGCGGGAAGTGTCTCCCTTGAGAAAACCTTCTGTTGGTGAGATAAATGAAATGGTAGCAAATTTAAAGCTCTATAGAGGTCCCGTGAACACTGCTACTAATTTTGAAAGCACGGATTCCATATCACCTGGCGATATTTTCTTTTCTCGCGACCACACGGCTTTGGCATTTCAGAAGAATGTCTTCCCGAGAAATGATGGGCAGGAAACGTGTCTTGTTCCAATACCCAAAACTGCTCCACAGAGGGACATTTCTGATCAACGGATGAGATCAAATGACCATAATACACAAGGGAATGCATCTAGTTTGAGTGCATCAAGGTTGATCCCAAATTCAAATTCCAACATAAGTAGACAAAGCATCAACAGAAATAGCACTGTGAGTAGAAAGATAAGTGACTTTAGTGCCGGAACAACTGATAGTATCAAGAAATTTACAGCCAACCGCAGGAAGGGCCAAACAGAAGCATGGTTTGCTTGTATGAGGAAGGGGTCTTGTAGATCCTCCAAATCACCTGAAGCTACTCGAGCCTTTGATGAAGCCTCCTTCATTGAGAAGGCATTTGTGGTTGAAAACCTGAGGCAGTTTTGGGCTGATAAGTATCAACCTCATTCTCTCGATGGATTCAGTTGCCACAAACAGGAAGCACAACTTCTTAAGAAATTAGTAAGTGATGCTGCTTAATTGAATCTTATGACCTTCCTTTCCAGTGTTTATCTGTGTGCTAGTTGATCAATTACTTTCATTGTGTTACAAGTAAAGAGTACCCTATGCACTAGATTTTCACATTTGGATTGATCTATGTTTATTCCTTTTCTATAAATGTAGTAATAACATTATATTTAGGCGCTCTTAGCATCGTTCTCTCAATATTACCTGGATGCATGATCTATTGAGATTATATCTGAATTCAAATTCTGTGGGATCTGCAGGTGTCAAATGATGTTTGCCCCAATATTCTGTTGAAGGGTCCTTCTGGATCTGGGAAAAGGGCATTAACAATGGCCCTTTTAAGTGAAATCTATGGTGACCAATCTTGGAATGTACGTCTTTGCTAATATTTGTATCTGTTTTGCAATTTTATATGTTAACGGATCCGTAGCTGACTGGTGCCTTATTTTCCCTCGCTGTAGATAACTCATGAGTTACGATCCTTCCATGTCCAGGTATATAAAGATCCTATGGAATTAGAGCTACGTATTTCCAGATGTGAAATTCTCACAATGATGGTGTCTCTTTTGCTTTTCCAAAATTTAAGCGACATTCCTCCTTTCTTTTTTCCTTTTGCTTTGGTTTCTCCTAATTTATGATGTTTCAACTGTTGCTTTGGACAATCATTTTTCCCAAAAATGACGCTGATACTCCAAAGCAGATCATTTTCATGGCTCATTGATTCCCCTGTTCTTTTTGAACTAATCGTGACATTCTTGGTTCATGCATATTGCTTTGCTTTCCATACACAGGAGAAAAGGCCAACGCAAGTAATTATTCCGCTGGCATCCAGCCCTCATCATGTGGAGCTGAATGTACATAAAGAGGCCAATTCCAGATTTGCATTAATGGCTTTAGTTAAGGAAATTAGTAGCGATCATGCAGTCTTCCCTGAAGTCAGTCATGCAGGTTTCAAGGCAGATTATAAAGGTTCAGCATCTCTTAGACTGAATAAAATTCTCTCCGCATTATAATTCTTGTGTATATTTTTATGAGTTTTTATCATGTTAACTTCAGTAATAGTACTCTATGAGATTGACAAGGCAGCAGAAAATATCCAGCACTTGATCAAGTGGATAATTGACTGCTATTCGGATTCTTGTAAACTTATACTTTGCTGTGAGGATGATGGAACTATTCTTGAATCGGTGAAAAACCGCTGCAAAGTCATCACGGTCGATGCTCCATCCACTCATGAGGTAATTCTACATTGGTTGCTTATTTGACATGCATAACTAAAAACAATATAGATGATCAATTCAATTGAAAATTAGCTTATTTGTTGCTTTTGCTGTCGCTGCTACTTATGATTTAAACTGGAATGTGTGGATCTGCACAGCTTGTGTATAACATTAAAATGGCATATCTTTATTTTTTCCGGCATATATCCATAGGCCTGTTTATACATCCAGATTCATTTATCATCTCTTATGTTACTTCACAGTTAGGCCTAGCCAGCCCTTGGACTAACAGATACAAATTACACAGATTCAATTGATACGCGCAAGTTTGTAGTTTATGGAGACATCTTTGGTTTCCATTTGATGACCAAGCACGAGTTTAACTTATGTAGGAATAATGTCAGAATTAGCCAGGTCATCATTTTATATTATTCTTGGTTCGGCCAAATGAAAAGTACGTATATTTTTAAATACTGTTGGACAGCATGTACAGTGATCCTTAAGGTGATTATTACTATGTGCTGGGCAGTCTCGTGTTTCTGCTTTTCCCCTCCTCTGTGTTAATAGCAACAATGAGGATGTGAAAGTTTTATCATCATTATGTAGCCAATTATATTCAGTGGACTCCAAATTTTATAACCAGAGCTCGTCACTTTTTCTCGTCTCTGCTCATGCCATCTCTCTTTTCCCAGATTATGGAAATTCTCATCCAAATAGCAAGCAAGGAAGACTTTGAATTACCAATGAACTTTGCTGCCAAGATAGCTGCCAAATCGAAACAGAACCTCAGAAAAGCTATTATGGCTCTTGAAGCCTGCAAAGAACACAAGTGAACACCATACCGTCAAAAGCACTTGCTTGGTCTTACTGAATATTTCAATCTCTCACATGGAAATTTTCCTGTACAGCTACCCATTCCTAGAGAACCAACCAATTCCATGGGGATGGGAAGAGGTACTAGCGGAACTTGCTGCTGAAATTCTGGCAGACCCAACTCAAAGGAGGTATGTATTTCTTGCATAAGTTATGAGACTCCAGGGCTCGCAAATTGGACTCAACCTGGCAGTGACACGAATCAAAATATAATACACAGAAATTCAAATGTGACGCAGCCCCATATGTTTGTCTGAATTTCAGCTGAAATTGACATTTTAGGAGTAAATCAGTTCTCTAAAACGTAGACAGGGACTAGAAATATGGATTAGATATGAGAAGTTGAATGTCCGTGGGACTTCTCTAATTGATATTGTTAGGAGGAAGAGATTGTGGTTGTTTGATTCTAGAAGAATCGATCAGGCTTCTGCTTTGGAGGGACCATTTTAGAATATGATGTTTCTCTCCGTTCCTTTGCTTCCTGTTTGTTTGTAGATCTCAAAATTATGCTTTTCCATGAAAGATAACTTCCCATAAAATTTACTCTTTCCGACTTTTTTGGACATAAATGAAATTGGAAGAGATCTGAAGATCAGATAGATAGCATGCCGCAAGCAGTGTGGTCGTTAGTTAAGCGGTCTGCGTCTGACAAAACTCTAATGGAAGTAAGCCTAGGATGATGCAATTCCTGTCAGCCTCAGAGAGAACGACATGAGGCGCTCTCAACATTTCTTGGAAGTCTTCCAATTTTCTTGGCCGATGAAATTATAATGGACTTCGTGATATTTTCTGCATATAGTGGATCAAAAAACCAAATGATCTTGTTCATCATGGTTTAAGCAGATTATTCTTTGTAAGGGGAAAGATTCAGAAACTTTTGGTGGATTTCGTGCACCCCAAACTGATACTCCTGGTAATGCATCCGATACCTTTGACGCAATGGCATATTTATAGTCGGAGGTCCTAATTCAGTGTTTATTTTGATTGTGCAGAAGCTTGCAGAGCAGTTTTTGAAGGGGGTAGAGACTGGTTTTAAGAGGGACCTCTACTACTGGCATGCTTATTACGTAAGTTATATTCCATCGAGTTTTGTCGTTTGCTATTTGTTAGCATTGAAGAGACGCCTTTGCCTATTGTTCTACAGGATAAAAGACTGCCAACTGGGACGACTGCTTTACTGAAGTTAGAAGGTAATAGAAAGAAACGATTTCCTATGCCAATGAGTAAATGGAATCCATATGAAGAACGTGACATCAAAATGCACTTAAACACTGAGTCTGTCTATTCTCTTGGAATGTGTTTAGCTTGTCCTGAACGTTACTGCGGAGTTCCAAGGACTCCAACGATTGAGTTTGATCCTGATTTTCTTGAGCCATACGGCGCTGAGCACTGTTGCTACTGTGCCTAGTGATCTGCTACTCGATATTGACTCTCTTCAAAGCATCGTTGCACTGTTCTCTGTTTTAACCCTACTCACCTGTGAGATTTTGGCAGTCCAAAATGCTTTAGATAAAGCCAAAATCCGTTTCTCAAGCCAACTAAGCTTTCGTTTTGCACCTTCGCCACAAGTAAGGTATTAGGGATTGAACAGGGACGGGTTTGAAAAGGCTAACGTGGCCCAAACCCTTCCCATTAACTTTTATCATTCCCCCAAATCCGTTTTAGGTTTTGATATGATATCCCAAACCTGCCTCACCAGAGTAATAGGGTTTTTGTCGGGTAAGTGCAATCCGCTGCAGGTTTTCGTAATAAACAATAATCTTATATTAATTATAAACAACCTCATATTTGGCATAGGCAACTATCTATTCGAAACCCATGAATTGTGAATCTCCAATCAGAATTCTACAAAGTCCAAAATATAAGATTAAGCATTTAAAATTAACTATCATTAAAAATCTATGGTCTAACAATACTTAGAAGCTAGGATTGAACTGATGGTGGTTGTTAAAATATCTGATCTTATACTAAATTTGGTTTTTAGTACTCACAAAATTTATAACTACGTAATCTAGAGAGTTTTAACAAGGTGGCCCAAACCCGTCCCGCTTTCTCAAACCCTCTCTCAATTTGCATAGCATAAGGGTTTGGGTCAGTCGGGTACCCTATTATACTTGCCCTACTTGCATCCCTAGTAGCAGTGCTGCCTTATACATATTTAATTTATGTTCTTTCTAAGTTGAAACTCTTAGGGATCCCTTAGAATATTCGCTATAAGCCATTTTCTATAAGCTGCGGTCCCAATATGCATTTTGTTGCTTACTGGTATCACTTGCGACATCACGCAGAATTCGTGGCCAAGTTCATGAGCATATACAGGAAAAGTTCCAGCAGATGTCAGCATGTATGATCGCCGTGGTCCCAGTTCAACTCTTCAAGGAGCTTTCTATTTCCTCCTCCTTTCTCCGAGACCTTCTGCTGAAATTACATGCTGTAGAGTTAGCTCTGGAACTTCAACATGGTACATTTAGGCACTTGTCCCTGCCTTGCACATCTAGACTCATGCATACGTTCGTGTAAGGTTTAGTTTGGAAGGAGCTAAGTTCGCATGACAGATGATTATACTTTCTCTGAAATAATGAGAAAACCAATGAAAATCGCGTGCTTCCCTGTTGTTCTACCTTAGTTCCGCGACCTCGGGTGGCTTTCTTTACTATTAACAGAAGCAAGAAACTGCATGTACTTCGATGGCATTGGAACTTATACTCGCCAGTGATGAGTTTGGGCTTTAGGAACGGACTCTATGCTGCTCCATTCCATCTTTTGACGCCGGTATGACAGTTTATACCTGGAACAAGATCGATACAGTTTTGTAAAGTTTCTGGAGATGCTGTATATGTACAAAATTGTCTTTGAATCGGTTCCAAGGACCAATCTTGACTGGTCAAGCTAGATCCCACCTAAGGGCCTGTTTAATAACTATTTTGTTCCCGAAATTACTTAGAAATGATTTTTTTTTTATTCTATTCTATGAACAAGTTTTTGAGAATTTGAAAGCGTTTGATAACTATTCAAAATTTCTATTTTCTATATAAAAATGCATTTGATAAGACTCCAAACTCTTTTGTGAATTAAATTTTTTTAAAATTTTTTAAACAATTTTATTATATTTTTCTATGTTTTTTTTTCCTTCCCTCTTCTTCTTCTCTAGCCAGTCACCGATGACCGGCTAAGTGAGGTCCAATGACCTCACCGGAGTCTCACCAAGCCAAGGTGAGGTTTGACAAGCTCGTCGGAGTCTCATCAATGGTTAGGTGAGGCTCTCGCCCAAATTTGGGGAGGTGAGTCTCACTAGGCTAGGGCGAGGCTGACCTTGTGTCGAGCCTTGCTCATGGCTAGGCAAGCTCGTCAAACCTCGCTCAGTCAATCATCGATCATCGCTGTGGCCGATGGTCGGCAATGAGAAAGAAGAAGAGAAAATGAAAAAAAAAAAAAATAGTTTGCCTTAATTTAGGAGTTATTCATTGAACAAAGAAATAACATTTTTCTACTTCTTGAATCTATTAAAAAATTTATTCTCAAGAATAAAAAAAAAATTATAGAACGGATTTTGTTCTTTTTATGTTTCGGGAAATAAAAAAATAGAATCATATATTAGTTGGAATTTATTTGGCACATTACCAAATAAGTCTTAAAATTCAGGCCATGATTCCCGATGCTCATATAGAATCTGAAGTGATCTTACTCAACGGGTTCTTCAAATCGAAACCAAACCAAAAGGAAAAGGAGGACCATGGAGCACTAAGATTGGATAATCGCATGAGAAATTATCAATGTAATGCAGGTTTGAATTTTGGTCGGAAAAGCACAGACATTTCTAGGACACCGTGCTGTAAATAATGGCACAGTCACGATTTGATTTCGAAGCAGTCCATACTTAAGAACAAATACGCGAATATGCACAACAAAAATATAAGTTAATTGTCATATAAAGCAAAGACAAATCCCTACTCTTAAGGGGACCTCGATCTTTTCGCTTTTATATCCAAGGGCAAATACAAGAAATCTATCTCTAACGACATTATATATAGCCAAAAGAAATCATCAGTCACTACTTTCGAGGGATCTTGATCTTTCTTGTCTCCCGCAAACATCCTCAATTACGTATTGCGCAAGTATTGTATCCATGGGCAAGCACAAAAGTTATTAATTCTAGATGTTTCTAGCGCATTTCGAATTTATAGTCTAAAAATGTGTTTGGTAACTTTTACGTTCAAAAATTGTTTCAGGAAACAGAAATAGAAAAAACTATTTCTGTTCCAATAAATAATTTTTGAATAAAAGAACGTATTTGGTAAACTTGTATAATTTATGTTCTTGAAATAGAAAAAGAACGAAACACATTTGATGAACTTCTATAATTTTTTTGTTTCTTTTGATTTTTTAATATTTGTATTTTATTTCTCCTTTATTTCTTTTTTCTTTTTCCTTTTCCAAGGCTGGCGATTGGCCAAAGAACAAAAAAGAAGAAAAGAAAGAGAAGGAAAAAATAGGAGAGAGAAAATTTGTTTTTTGGAATTGTTTTGAGGAACAAAACAAGAAAACATGATTCTATTCTTTTTCTGTTCTCCAGAACAAAAAAATAGAACTTGTGTTCTAGGGAACAAAAAAAGAACACAAACAAACACGCCCTAAGTATCCTATTCTACATCGTCCTTTCTAATACACATTTGAATTTTGAAATGTTTCATCTTTTCACACATACAGTTCTTTCGGTTTGTATATTTTATGATTCAATGCTTTTCATTATTCGAAAATTCAAATATTTCAAGGAAAATTCGAAAAAAGGCCTTTGAAATGGCGTCTAATTTATCAAAGTTCTCCTCCCAGACTAAATTTTGTTTCGGAAACCCTGTGAACTTGATCACTTCGATTCAAATGAACTCCTTTCTTGTTTTGGCCAGACAATAAAACCCTCGAAGTGTTGCTTGTGTCTTTAAGTTCGCGACTAGCTTTTGATCCAATGACACCTTGAGCTCGTTGCCGTTGTAAATAATGGTCGGTCGATGAACATGTGCTCGTTCCATGCACATTTTACGCCTTTCCTAAAGGCATTTAGGTCCAAAAATCGTCGTAGCCTAAGAACCTAGCTTGAAATTTAAAAAAACTCTCAATGGACCTTACCCCCATACATCTAGCATGCGAGAGGGCGCCGAGCTGGTTTCGCTTCAGTCCACAATATTCTCACTAGAGCTCTCTTTACATGTGCATTGTTATATTCAATTTTTAGGAAAATGACACTAATAGTCCTTGAATTTTGACTAAATATGTAATGTTATTTATAAATTTTTAATACATTTAATTTGATCCAGTATCTATTCATAAATGTTCAATCTCATCCCTCAACTTTCATTTGTTCAATCTAATCTCTCAAATTTCCATAATAAAGTCAAATCAAGCCTTAAGTTTTTATAATTATGCCATTATCCATAATATATATATATATATATTTAAATCCTTTTCCTAAATGAACAAAATACATTATATTTTTTTATTACATTTTAAATTTTTGTCTTTATAAATATCACGATAGTTCTATTGAGGTATATTATAGCTTATGATCTCTATAATTGAAAAAAATAGAACCACATTTGAAGTTGTATCAGGGCGATAATTTTGCTATATTGGTTTCCTACTTTATAGATTTAACTAAATTTAATTAAGAAAACACAAAAGACCAGAGCTTAAAATGTTTATCTATCTAGAAAATTTAGATTTATATTAATATGATTATTTATGGATAAATTACTAGCGTTTCTAGATGTACTTATCAAAATACTTATTCTTTAATAGCGAGAATATCAATCCCATAGAGCTCTAAAGGAGGTTCTACTTTATTTTTATAGAGATCATAAGTTAAGATATACTTAAATTGAAAGACCAAAAAGAATGGTAATAAAAAGATAATATATTCTTTGTTGATTTAGGAAATGGATTCAAATGAAAAATATTCTAAAATTGAGCAAGAGAATTAATATGAAAACTTATGAATAATATTGACAGACTAACTTGACTTTGTGAGGTTTGGAATGAACAAATTGAAAATTTAAGGATTAAATTGAACATTTAAAATTATTTCGCAAACCACATTGAACAAACTAAAAGTCCAAAGATGACATTGCTTATTAGGCCAAAATTTAATGACTATTAATTTGCTTTTTTCCTTAAATTTTCAATCTCCTAATCCTTTCTTTTGAATATTTGGACTTGGGCCACATATGGGGCTTTTAACAGTTTATGTGAGCGTGTGTAGGATTGGCGAAATGTGTTTTTGGTACTAAAATTTCCTTGGAAAAAGGGGTAAAACATGTACATAATGAGAAATGTTTATTGATGGGCTATTATTTTTTAACAGCTATGAGTTAAGGAGTTATTGGGCCGAAGTGATCAAGTTGTTAATGTATTTTACAATAAAGTCAAGTCAGTGAAAAATTTCAAGAAACAGATGCTACTTTAAAAGTTATTGAATTACAGCAATCCAGGTCACGGGACAAATTAAAACAAAGTCAAATTTGAAGAGGAACTTTGAGAAATGGCCACTACTTCAATAAAACTTATGACTTTTTTTTTTTTTTTTTTTTCAATATTTCATGAAAGAGTAATTTTTCTAGTCTTTGGAACTTCAATTTCCTACGTACACGGAAGGCCTTTGCACGTTTGTCAGTTTCAAAGTAAAACGGGAACTTCTGTCCAGTCAGCGCTATCCATGCCGAAACTGAATGCCAAATGAGATAAAATAAAATTCAAAAGAAACCCCGCCATAATATAAGCAAAAAAAAAATGCTCTCCCGGCCACAACCAGTCTGGAATTTCATCATGAATATACGACCTCTGGCCAAAAAGAAATATATATATATATATATATATATATATATATATATATATATATATATCCATAAATATATATAATAATTCCATTATGTCAGCCCAATTTTGAAGTTCTTTTTTTTTTTTTTATGTTATCTTTCAATTTTGCTTTTTTTTTGCATATCTTTTTCATCATAGGTAGAAGCATCGCTCAAGAAGAGAAAGGACTTAGCATTAACAGAAATCATGGTCGCCTTACGTACGTAATTTGCATGTGCTATCCGAATTTGTATAGTTTTAATGCAGTTCCCACCTTCAAACGGAGAACAAAAATGGATGAGAAAGTCTGCTCACACATGATGTGCTCCCCACTATGTGTGCCGGCCAAGAAATGTCAATGCTGAAATTAGGGTTCATCATTGACAACAAGAAAGATCCCTTCTTCGTACTATTTCGCGATTGCTGTGCACCACTAACTTCAACAGGTCGTTCCGAGGAATTTCAAAAAAATTACCAAAAAAATACTAAACTTATTTTACATACCCATTTAGTGTTAAACATTTTATTTGTGTTGATTTAGTTTTAAAAATTTTCACTTTTTTCCAAATCAATCGATTTGACCAATATTAACCGAAAATTATTGACGTGAACGTTAATGAGGCCACATATGACAATTAATATTCACATCGTTGATTTTTGATTAAAATTAATTGAATTGATTCAATTAACAAAATATGAAAACATGTTTAGAAATAGTTAGCGCAATTGAAAGATTTATTACTAAATTGACATAAATTTAATAGATTCATGACTTTTTTAATAGCATAATTGAATAACCACTGAAGTTTGCCCCAATGGTCACTCTTCCAACATTGAATGAAGGAGGTGAGAGATTTGAATCCCAACCTTTTAAGGGGAGAGTTGGGGTGTGGACAATTTAGTTTCAAATGTGGATTTCGACTTCCACAACTTGCAAAAAAGTAGGACAAAAGTCTGAGAGTAAGAATAGAAGTAGAGTAAGATCGACTAAAAAAAAAACAATTATCCTGAATAATTTCTAAGTAAATTATTTGGAAAATGAGATATTGAAAATTTGATGGCATAATTCCCATACATTGTACTAAAATGACTAGATACTTGCAAAGCCAGTGAAAAATATCGACTCCAGAAAAGATCGAATTCTTGCTGAGAAAATCAAAGGTTTTGATCGATGATCACGTCAAATAATAAGTCGAAATTGAAATTGCACGAAGCTCACTAAAAGAAATCTTTCCCTAAAACCCCTCAATTAAACTCAATAAATATTTGGTGTTGAACTCAACTTGCATCTACATATAATGGAGTTGAAACATTTCAAAATGTGATTTTACAGTGTCCATTTCCATCTTGCGACTCGTAGTCACATCATTAAAAAGTAATCACTCATTTTTCTAACACGCAATAATTTAAAATGGTGTTCGAAGATTTAATGGGATTTACTATTCGGTATTTGGTCAAACAAGTTGAACCCGCCAAAATCAATTGGAAAAGGACATTAAGAACCGGATTGGTTAGACATATCCAATGAAAACCAGTCCAAACAGCTGACGAGCAGGTACAATTTTTTAAGAACAATAACAATAACAATAATAATAAAAAATTGTTATTATTATTATTTCAAAATGTGGGTGCACAACATGGAGAGCATGAAAATCAGGAAATGAAGACTTATAATTCCAGAAATTGATGACAGCTTGAGCCCAGCAGAGAAGTGACCCAAAACACAAAAAGTGACCAGCACGGGGTAGGGGGGGCCCCACAGGAGCCCACCTCTTTCTATTTCAATCGCGGGGCCCGCCTGGATTATTCAATTATTTCACCCCCTATCCCCCACCCCCTCTTGCCTTTTTCCTTTTCTCTCATGAGCTTCGGACAAATTTGCAGGAGCAAGCGGCATTTTTCCTTTGCTTTTTCCATTATGCGAATTTGCAGTTGTTCCGAACTTTAGCAAAAGAACAAAAAAACAACAAAAAAAAAAACAAAAAACACGCGAGAAAATGTGTCGGAAATTGGACTTTGTCTTTTTCCTGCGATTTCTTGCTTTTTGGATCTCGGAATAACATACGGAGAGGAAAGAGCCGAAACTGGGAAGGTCATAAAGGGCAGGAACGAGTGCTTTTTACGTAGAGACGGACGTCATAGTGAGTGAAAAAGAAGACGCAAATCTCTCTCTCTTTCTCTTTCTATATCGGACACAAGCAAATGAATAAGCTTAAAACGAGGCTCTTGTTCTTGATGTAACGAGGTTCTTGTTTTCGATGGATGAGAGAGAGAGAAGGTAATGATGGGACACACAAAGCTTCCAAGATCAAAGACAAACGAACAAGGATAGAGTGCGGAAATAGAATAAAGAGTACCGTTAAAGTCTGTCACGAGACACTGATTAAGCTTGTTTTATTTCGATCTTCAAAGATTTGATCGTACGTAATACGAGAGTAATTGGTGTAATGAGAATTATGGATTTTCCTTGATTGATTGTTTAATAAGTGTCCTTAGAGCACTTTTTAACAAGGCTCTTGCCATGATAGGATGGAAACACAAGCTCTCTCGCTTTCCTTTTTAACGAAGTTTCCGAGTTGTGGACAAAGCATGGCTTCTTCTCATGATGAATGTTTGGCGGTGAACTATGTTTAGGCTTTTTTTTTTTTTTTTAAGATTTTACTTTTCATCCCAATAAATATATATTTTACGTTTAATCAAGTCATTGTTCTTTTTTATTTGTCTAATGAGATCCTTCAATTTTCGTAAGTTTTCCTCATTAAATCCCTCTTATAGCAAACCTGAAAAAATCATGCCAACATGACCATACACTGACATCATAGTGTGACATGGATAAAATTTTCCCAATACAAGTGTTTGAATTAGCTATGTTTTATCGACATCACACTCCGACTTTATCCACATTGGTTAAATTTTATTCATGAAATGCCCATTTTGCTTGAATCACACTTTTGCATCGTCCAACGGCCACATTAGCTGAATTTTGTTGCATTTGGTATCGAAGAAAATTTATTCTAGAATTTGTATGACTATAAAGACTTGATTACATAAATTAAAAATATATAAAATTGATTAGAAAAGGCATGAAAGTATAGGGATGAAAAGGAATTTTTCTAACCAATCTCGCATGCTATCCTCTTATTTCCACGGGGAAATATTTAATTGATCATCAGATTAATTGTTTATATTGGAAAAGATCAATGACTTATGTAATGAAACTCATCAAAAAGAGAGCTAAGAATGGAAAACTATTACATGGATGTAGACTTATAGCCTGAAAACTTGTAATTGACAATACATAGACAGAGGCTTACAGGGCCAATAATGAATTAGGACCACACATGAATTTTGTTTCTATACTAGCAGTTGCAACATAAATCTTCTGAATGTGTGGAAGCTTCCTATTGTATAAATATTCACGTTTAGCATGGTCCTACTACTCAATACTAGTCTCTTCTATCTTAGCCATTATTTATTTATTTATTTATTTTTCTCGTGAGTTGGATAAGAGATCTTCCTAGCACACCATCATGGATTTCAATAGGCTCCTATATAAATTTTTTTATTATACTAATCGATTTTAAATGAATGAATGGAATAAACACCTATAGAATTATTGATGGGAGATATGGGTTTATTAAAGATTTGTTCAGGAAAAAAAAAGTGCTCAATAGCACACACTAGCACTACCTTAATTTCTTTATGTTGAATTAATCATGTGAAATGCAACTTTAATTTAAAAACTAAAGTAGTACAATGATTGGCTATAAAGATTAGGATGATTTAAATAGTATGCCCACACCCCTTTGTCTAGAGACAACTAAAAGTACATCACAAGATTGTTTCAAATTCAACTTGAATCTGAATATAACCTTGCTTTTAGATTGTATAAAAAGTATTAGACAAATGCAGTCTTAGCTACAATTAAATAGCATGCACAAATAAACAAAAGAAAAAAAAGTTTGACTTAATTAAATTTCTCTTAGAGAAAAAGGATAATAGTATAAGAATCTCAAATTGATACTTTCATGACACATTTTCTCGAATCCAATTTTCATTTCACTTAAAATCCCAAATAGTACTCTCGTGACGCATATATCTTAAACTCATTTCGTCTTGTGAAAATTCTCAAACCGCCAACTCTACTAATAGAGACTAGATTTGGCTTAGGAGTATTAGTTTGGGATTTTGCATAAGATAAAAATTAGTTCGAGATAAAAATGTCAAAGGGTATCGATTTGAGGGGTTTTATGAGACAAAAATCAGTTTGCAATAAATTTTAATGAGGATCTTTGATAATAATTATTTTATCTAACATGATTATGCAATTGGATAACAGAAGAAAGGCCGAATTTCTATAATGTTAGTTCCGTTGATACATCCAAAAAAAGTCGCCAAATAGCGACAAGGATTTTGCATTATTTCTCTTCGCACAAAAACAGAAGTCCTTATCATCGATTATTAGGCCGGTTTGGCAGCTAATTTTGCCCAACGTGGATGGCACCTAAGTTTCCAAAATGCATGGCCCGATTCTATTTTCTTGTCAATCGCAATTTCGGAAAGGACAAGGAAAAAGCAAACAAAATAATTAGATTCGCCACATGTAAATGTCCAAGGTCTCATTTTGATGGTGAAGTATATCTGTCTTTGAATAGCAAGAGGAACAAAATCATCAGAATTCGCGTTGGAGAATTGTTATGTATTGCTGGATTATTTTGGCATTAAATTAAAGGGCTAGTTTGGTTAAGTTGCAAGCTACCTCCACAGGCATCAATGATTCGCGTCCATGCAGCTTCTGCTACAAGTGTTTTTGTATGAGATTGCTCTTGAAACCCAGCATTGGACTGAAAGGTAGTTGTCGAAATAATTGAGACTATTTGTAAAGCTGGTTCTCCTAAAATATAGAAATAAAGAAAGGAGACTACGGCGGCAGTGGCAGCAGCAGCGGCGGCGGTGATAGCCAAATTGGGCTTATTCTAAGTAATGTATAGCCGGATGTATGAATCCCATGACATCGTTGCCCCCGGTCCTTGAGGGAAGCATCGGTAGACTCTGGATGTTACACATCTTTCTTGATTGTTTTCTTATGCATTTCTCACTCAGAGCCTTTCATCGTCCCTTTAGGCTAATGGTTTGTATTTTTGCTCACGTTTGGTCACTTGAGCTTCGGCAGTCCGTGTTTAATACGACCGGATCATCTCTCATGCGACTTTCTGTTATGTCCAATTCATTCTTGATTGGGGTAATACTTACCTTTTCTCAACAATATTCAATCTCAATCTTGACTTCTCTCGTGCACCGGTACCTTCACTATAATGTTCTCGTTTTAAGTTTCTCATTTTGTGCACAAATTGGCATCTTATCCCATCCGCAATACTCCGGTATTATGAAGAAGAACTCAAAAAAAAAAAAAATACAAATTATGACATGGATGGAAAGAGAGATACCATTTCATTGTACCAAATTATTATTTATATGTATGCCGACAATCTTTATTTCTTATCTTTCGTGATTTTAATCCCCAAACATTACCTATAAAATTTTGTGAGACAATTACCAACTTGATATTCTAACACTTTCCCTGATACTTAATCTAGTATTTTGTCTAATGCTAAGTGTGGAAATTTAATCAAAGAGGTAAATGGAGCTTGGTTAGAATTGAACATTCAGCTCTAATACTTTATGAGATTTTGTGGAATCAATGTCAACTATTCCAAAAACTTAAGCTGTTGGATTAAAGTGTAAATTATCATTTAAATATTCTAACAGTATCTATCGATGAGTTCCGTGATCAATCGACTTTCTTAAAAGTCACACGTGTCAAACTTGTGTCAAACTTGAATGCGATAGAGCGATATCGACCGGGAATTTTCTTCTAAAAGATGAGTAAATCCTTAGAGAGAGAGAGAGAGAGAGAGAGAGAGACAGAGAGAGAGTTGGAATTTCAATTTTTTAATTCTTGCCCACCAATCAACAAACTTCCGTAAATACAACCTAAGGAAAGGGGCAAACCAGTAAGTAAATTGGCACTTGAATTTCTGCTCCAAGAACCGAACAAACAAAATCATGCATTATTATTCACAAAATAGTAAAAATCCGACCCCACAATCATAGTCACCCTCACCCCTGCAGTACAAAAAGCTCCCCAGACCCACTTGCGTCATTTCACCTCCCCCACAAATTCACCAAAATAATTCGCTTTCTCCCCCCCTTTTTTCTCCATATTTTCTTTTCCATCCTCTCTCTTCCTCTGCTCTGTGGTCTCTGCAACTGAGCAAGAAAAAGCTTCCATCTTTGCGACAATCGAGCGCTCGAAAGCGCCCACCATCCTCGCCGAGGAGCGCTCCCGCGAACCCTAGAGGAGGCGCCTCCAATGGAGAACCTCCAGCATTCCCTCCACCCGGGGAAGCTCCCCAGGAAGGCGGCGCCCCGCACCATCTACGACGACGTCTTCGGCGGGCCGCCCCGGTACGGCGGCGTCCCCGCCCTCTCCCCGCGCGCGGAGGACTACGGCGAGATATTCGGCGGGTTCCACGCGCCGCGGGCCTCGGCGATCCCGGTGCTGGATCTCGCCCCCGCCGCCGGCGCCGCCGACGCGGGCTTCGTCGACGTGCGGAGCCCCGGGTTCGACTACGCCGAGGTGTTCGGCGGGGCGGGGGGGCTGGAGTTCGCCGACGGGTGGGAGGTCTTGGCCGGGCGGGCCAATGGCGGGGGCTGCGGTTCCAGTGACGAAGCTTGGTACGTGTAGTGGCTGTTGTTGCATTTCTGTCTTCGTCGGTTCTGAATGGTTTCTGGGTTTTTCTTTTTTTCTTCTTCTCTTGGGTTAGTTTATCTTTAGCTTAGAGAGTGGGGAATGCTGACTGTGATTGTCTTTAGCTGTCTGGTTTTTCTGCTCTATTTAAATGGCCTTTTTTGTAGTTGGTGAGTTAATTTAGTTAGGAGTTCTTGGGTTGTTGCTTGCAGAAAAATGTATCAACTTCTTTATTCTTTTCCTTATCATTTGTTTTTGTTTTTTCTGCTTGCTGAATGAGTTTTATGAGAGCCGCTTGATCATTTTCTAGTTTAGTTACTTGGGGATGGTGAGATTTTGCTTTGTGGGTACGGTACATGGGGCTTTCCAGGTGAAGTGTAGATGTCGAAGCAGAGCATTTTTTTCTTTTTAAGGGGATTTTTTGGGGGTTAGTTTTGTGGGGTTCGGTGGATGAGACAAATCATTCTTGCAAGTGCAAGTCACATGAATTTGATTTGTCCAAGGTAATTTCGCAGGTTTAGCTGCATTACAGTGAACTTTTCTGTCAAGGCAAAGATTTCATTTTTGGTGAAATTTGTGTGTTTTCAGTTCGGGAAAGCTTCTGTTTGTTGTCTAAGTGCGGTGACTTATTTTTATAGCTGGTTCTCTCATTTTTCCTTATCATCGTGCGCAAAAACTCTGAATTCTAGAGTGATGCTCTTCATGCAGACTGTGAATTAAGCTATTTGCTGTATATATCATGGCTAACTGCATTATTCACCGATCGAAGCGAAGCGGGGCTTCTTTTAACTGTAGAGCATCTTTGTTCACAGGACCTCGTCGGCATCAGATTATCTGTCTGATGAGTCGGACCATTCTGGAAGTAATCAATACTTCTCAAATGGGGATTCTTATAATTCAGTTGATGCCGATATAGAGTACAACATGTCATACCATAAAGCCAACATCAGAAGCATTTCAGAAACTTCAAATGGGATTAGACATGCAAATCAGATGCATGCTGTTCCCGGTTTCTCATATTTAGTGGATCAAAGATCTGCTATTCCACGTCAAGAGTATTCAGATCCATCCTCGTGGCAAACTTGTGATGACAACCCAGATTTTAATTTGTGCAGGGAAAGGATGAAGGGAAAAGGCAAACATCTTAGAAAGACTGTATCACACGCCTCTAACTCTGCCAAATTCCAAGAAACATATCAAAATGATATGAGACCTCAAAGGGAATATGGAAGAATGAATTCTTGCCCCAATAAGACATTTGTGACGCTTTCGGAGATCAGCCTCAGAACTGAACCTTCCCATCTGCCACCACCCTCGAGACCGCCGCCGGCATTTGATTTCATGGCTGGAGATGCCAGTGGATTGGCTTCAAGCTGGAAGGAGATGTCTCCTAAAGGGAGTGAAGGTGATGGTTCTCCTCATTTCTTTGATGTAGAGATAGATGCCAGTTCATCTGCAGCAGTAGCTTCTGCTGCTGCGATGAAAGAAGCGATGGACAAAGCTCAAACCAAACTGAGAAGCGCCAGAGACTCGATGGAAAGGAAGAAGGAGGGTGTGCACCGTACAAAACTGGGTTCTCATAAAGACTCTAAAGATATAGTGGGTAAAGTAAGAGGTAAGGTGGCCGATGAAGTGGACGGTCGGAAGGTTGAGAGGATGCAAGCCACCAATCAGAGAGATAGCAGTGAAATGAAAAACTTCGTAGCACGGAACGTGATGGAGCCAAAACAGGGTAATGCAGATGAAAATATTTCCAAAAGACGAGGGAAAGAATTATCTTCCTCTCAGATGTTTGGCTACTCTGACGAAGCTGCTGAATGGAAAGACACAACACTGCTTTCAGAAATGATGGGAATTGATAGATCTGGAGAGGCTCATGAACATACATACAGGGTAAGAGTTCTTGAGTATGCTAATGATCATGGCAATGGACAAATTGGGAAAAAGGCGGGTGTTGAAGCTTTTGAGACCCAAGAAAGCAGTCGGAAGATGAAATTGGTCAGAGAAGCACATAGGGGAAAGGAGTTCGATGACAGTGGCCGAAGGATAGGAAACAAGGAAAATCCCTCAGCATCTAAGCAGGTCCATAGGCAAGAAGACCCTGAAAGGAAAGATAAGGTCGTTGAAGGATTTGTTCAGAGTGAAGGGATTGAAAAAAAGCATAACATGGCTTCGCATCAGATTGAAACTTGTAGTAGGCGTGAGAATGCTCAATATATGAAGAAACATGAGAGCATGGGCAAAGTTCTGGGTGAAGTGAATGACTTTGACATTAGAAAGGTTGTGCAGCATGGGCAAGATGGGAAGAATCTGAAAAAGGTGAGCCCAAGCTTTGAATCTGAGGAAGAATTAAAGGAGAGCTACAAGATAAGAGAGCAGCTTTCTGACTGGGAGGAGAGAAGACCTGGAATAGTTATCGGGCAAGAGAAAATACAGCATGGCAGAAGGATGACATTGGGGAATGAAAATGTGGAGAAGAATCTGGAGGGAGATCTCAAGTGGAAAGAAAGCAGTCAAAAGAAGGAAGAGACTGCTGAAGACAAAGAAAAGACAAGGAGACTACGAGAAGTGTCTAAGCAAGAAGAGGAGGAAAAGAAATTGAAAAAGCTCTGGGAGCTGAAAGACAAAGAAAAGCTAAAAGAAGCTCGAGAAAAAGAAGAGAGCGAGAGACGACTAAGAGAGGCTGACAAACAGGAAGAGAAGAACAGGAGACTAAGAGAGGCTCATGAACGGGAAGAGAATGAGAGAAGGCAGAAGGAAATTCTTGAGAAGGAAGAGAAGGAGAGGAGACTAAGGGAGGCTCATGAACGGGAAGAGAATGAGAGGCGGCAAAAGGAACTTCTTGAGAAGGAAGAGAAGGAGAGGAGACAAAGAGAGGCTCATGAATGGGAAGAGAATGAGAGGAGGCGAAAAGAAATTCTCGAGAAGGAAGAGAAGGAGAGGAGACTAAGAGAGGCTCATGAACGGGAAGAGAACGAGAGGAGGCGAAAGGAAATTCTTGAGAAGGAAGAGAAGGAGAGGAGACTAAAAGAGGCTCGTGAACTTGAAGAGAATGAAAAGGAGAGGAGGCAAAAGGAAATTCTTGAGAAGGAAGAGAAGGACAGGAGACTAAGAGAGGCTCGTGAGCAGGAAGAAATTGAGAGGAAGTTCAGGGAGGCTCTTGAGAAGGAAGAGAAGGAGAAGATGCATGGAGAAGCTCTGGAAGTGGAAGAAAGAGAGAAGAAACTAAAAGAAGCTCATGAAAGTGATGGAGACAAGAAAAAACTGGCAGAAGGTTGGCAACAGGAAGACAGTGGGAAGATGCTAAAGCCGGCTTGTGGAAGAGAAGCAGCTGAAAAAGTTGTTGATAAATCTCAAGCAAATGAAGGCAACGAGAAATGTGTTGAAGAGGTTTCTTGGTTTGCAGAAAATCACGAAGTTTTGATGGATGTCCAGAAGAACGAAGAGATCAAGGTGGCATTTGATAAGGGATCCGAACTGGAGGAAATGGATAATGCATTCAAAGATAATATTGAGTTTGAAGTGATAAATGACAGGCTCCACGAAGTAAGTGATATAGGAGAATTTAGTAGCCTGACAGAAGATTATAAGCCAGCTCAGAAGGATCAGGCGTGCTGGCAAAATAGTAATGAGAATATCCAGTCAGATAGTGTGCCTGGGGAATGTGATGAAAACTTGGAAACATCAACAACTACAGAGGTCTCTACTCAGGGCAATAAATTACCTAGGAATGAATCTGGAAGTGAAAAGAAAGCATCAGCAGTTGAAATTACAAGGATGACTGATGAGGGTGGTAGGTTTTCTGGTGTGGCCCAAGCCAAGTTGAAAAATAGAGAGGATGTATGTAAAATGGACAACATCAGAGAGTCGCGGCCTTTGGACAACAGAGATAAGAAGATTGGTGCTGCTCTTGCTGGGGTTGGGCAGATGGATGTTGAGGCTAGTGGAAGAGTCTCCCACGCCAGTTGCAGTACTTCATATAACGAGGGAAAATCTGGCCATGAAAAGGGAGACGGGAAAGATAATATCAAGCAAAACCGGGTACCGTTGCATCAAAATGAAAAGAAGGATAAGTTTACATCAACTCAAGTCATGAAAGAGGGATTTGATATTGGAAAGAAGACACAGACATGTCAGCCAGATCTATTAAACCCTCAGAAAACAGGAAAGCAGCACAATGCTCTCCAGAGTGGGGTTGGAATAGAGAAGATTGTAAATAGAGCAACGATAACAGAATCGAAAGATGCTGATGGGTTGAGTAAAGAACAAGAAATCGAGAAGGAGCGCCTTAGAAAGCTGGAAGAGGAGAGGGAAAGAGAAAGGGAACGAGAAAAGGATAGGATGGCAGTGGATAGAGCAACCCTTGAAGCCCGCGAAAGGGTATTATCTGAAACTCAGAGGGCAGGAAGGGCTGCTTTGGAGAGAGCAATTTCTGAAGCTAGGCAAAGAGCAATAATGGAGGCACGTGAAAGATTGGAGAAGGCGTGTCCTGAGGCCCGGGAGAAGTCATCTTCAGAGGCGAGGCTTCGGGCGGAACGAGCTGCTGTGGAGAGAGCCACAGCAGAGGCTCGAGAGCGTGCTGCTGAAAGGGCGATGGCTGAGAAGGCCACTTCTGATAGATTCTCCACTTCAAGATATAATGGAACGAAAGAAAGTTCACAATCATTGGTGGGTGGAAATGTTTCCTACTTCTCTCTTAGTATGAACATATTTTGATTTAGTGGATTTGTCTCTACATTGGCTTGCATTTTGTCTGATAGTTGCTTGAATGATATTTTCTTGCAGGATCTGAGGGACACACAAAACCAAAATGCAGGCTCTTCCAGCAATTCAAGATATGCATACTCCTCTGGATATAGTGGTGAGCAGCATGGTTGCTAGATTAGTTTTTTTACACTCTGCGTGTTTGCTGGAACCCAAACTGCATGTCTTTATTCTGTGACGATCTCCTAATCATTCTCGATTTTAATGTTTCGTTTTTGCCTGTACCTAAGGTTCTTATAATGCTGAGAGATCTGAAGGAACGGAAGGTGAATCGGCTCAAAGGTGTAGAGCAAGGTTAGAGAGACATCGACGGACAGCCGAACGAGCAGTATGATTTCTCCTCTTCCATTGCTTTAAAATGGTTTTTGAAACATTCTGGTGACTGATCTACCTTTTGTGGTGCCCTCAGGCTAAGGCTCTTGCAGAAAAGAATATGCGCGATCTACTTGCTCAAAGAGAGCAAGCAGAGAGAAATGTGAGTGTTTCCTCGATAATAGTGATATTGTGGATCTTTCAGCTGCCTTATAGATTTTGGTTCATTCATTCTCTTGTATATGTTACAATGGCAGAGATTGGCTGAAACTCTTGATGCGGATGTCAAAAGGTGGTCAAGTGGTAAAGAAGGGAACCTACGTGCATTGCTCTCGACGTTGCAATACGTATGCTTTTGCACTTTTATCTGTTTTATACAAGAAACCTCACCTGGTTTTCCTGTAGTGCTGGAAGAAGATTGAAATTGTAATCTTCTAAGTTTATTCACCCAACAGCAAAATTAAACTAATGAAGCCACTTTAGAATTTCTAGTTCTTTTAATAGAGATGTCTTTGCGAAGTAACTTGAATCTGTGCCTTGGACATCGTGTGTTCCTGATAAATTACTGGTTCACGAGTATTTCTTAAAGTGGACTTCCTTGGTTGCCAGATCCTAGGGCCTGATAGTGGATGGCAACCTGTTCCACTGACGGAAGTGATAACCTCTGCTGCTGTCAAGAGAGCTTACAGGAAGGCCACCCTCTGCATTCATCCCGACAAATTACAACAACGAGGTGCAAATATTCAGCAGAAGTACATCTGCGAAAAGGTCTTTGATCTTCTCAAGGTGTGTGCTCCAATATTCTGACCTGTTGCCCGCATAGCCACTCCTAAACAATGAGTCATTCTGGCGTGCTTTTGTACTTTCAGAGTACCTGATTCAGTGGTCTTAATTCACTTTTTCTCATGTGTTTCTTCCCTTGTCCATCAATCTTCAGGAGGCATGGAACAAATTCAACTCAGAGGAGCGATAGCCCATGATTTCACATTCCTCCATCTCGATGTAATTATATCCATCCCCGTAGCTCGTGGACGCTGCGGAAAAGAACGACCTATACTTAGCGATATCCGGATGTAAGAGTAGTCTTCAAGTAGTCTTTTTTCCAAGTCGTTAAGCTAGGTTTAACACGTGTACAGATGGAAGAAAGGTTGGTCGCTCTCTTTGTGCTGCGGAAACAATTTCGGATAGTCCGATATCCATTGTCGGAGAGACCGGGAAATTAGAATCGTCCCGTCTGCCCCCATTTTTGGAGCAATGCGCAGCTCATCCTTTCATGAGCATCAGAGCCTGTATATGTCAAATAGCGCTCCTTTATTCTCTTTCCTTTTCCCCACTGTCGTGTGCTGGGATGTGAATGAAGTAGAAATTTGGTAAGTGGTATGATTAGTTGGCAGAGGATTTTCCAACTTGCGAAGCATGCTGAACGAGAGAAAATGTTATGAGTGCTTTTCTTAGACACGCTAGGATTTTAATTTAAGTCAACTTTCCGTCGAAGTCGATGTACTTTTTTTGATGGTTTTTCAGTATCAAGCCCATACCGATCACGGTGGGTGATCTTTGAACCCGAAAAATTAAAAAAAAGGTGATTGATCTTTTCTTTTTGACAATTATGACATGTTGGAGGTGGAAAATGGGACGTGCCCTGAATTTTATGTTCAGCAGCAAAGTGAGTTATGTTTTTTGTCCAGCTTGTGTCATAGGTCATTGGATACGTTCTCACTTGGAAGAGAGACATTTTGTATTGTTATTAAATAAATTTCTATTTCAAAAATAGAAATTTTATATAGTTATTAAATGCGTATTTTTATTTAGAAACTCGTCTAGAGAATAAAAATAAAAAAATTAATTTCTAACTAAAAATTGATTTCTATAATAAAATAGTTATCATTTGAGTACTTAGAATACTCAAGAAAATCGTAAGAGCTTTGGGGTTTGCCCATTCATAGATTAGTCACGATTCTTCGCTGGAGGACCTTTGGATCGTGTCATTTTCTTGAGCCGTGACACTTTGTCTACTAGAAGTACACACATTTTGAGGGCAAAGGCGACATCAATCCATTCCAAGATCGAAATGAAAATGAAAGGCGATCGTGTCTACTCCTCGAAGAATGGGCCATCACAATTAATAATCTGGACGAGGTCACGCGGCGATGTGCCCCACTCTTAATTATTATGTTTTTGTTCTTTTTGCGTAATTTTTAGTTTTAGATAAAAAAAAAAACAACCAAAAATTTCAAAGGTGCCCATTATTTCCTATTTATCTTGAACTTTTTTTTTAACATTCTACAATATGTTGATTTTAAACTTTTTCTTATGATATAAAAAAATCCCAAACTTGTATTTACGTGACATATTTATTCTTCGTCAATATTTTGCAAATAATTTTTCAATAACAATGTGTATTTTTTTTTTAATTTTGCCCCTTGTCAACTCCGTTTGCTTTCAAACGTCTATATAAGTAGATCTTTAACAATGCTTATTGAAAAAATCTCTTATAAAGGATAAATGTGTTACACAAGTATAAATTTGAGATTTTGATGTCTCAATTTTTTTTTTGGGTAAATGTGGTATGCTAATTATAATTTGGGTTTTTTTAATGGATTTTCCCCTTATTCTTGTAATTTTTAGGATTAATATTGCCAAGAAAATCTTGAATTGATATATATATATATATATATATATATATATATATATATATATATATATGCTACATTTATTCCGATCTAATTTCCATGTTTCAAAAAAATCTTAGATTGGTACACTTTTTCCACATTTACACCAAATTAATTTCATGTCACAAAATATCCAAAATTGATAGAGACATCATGTTTACCCTAAACTAAATCCCAAATTGATACATTCTTGACGAGTCAACCCATTAGAATATTTAGGTCAAAAAAAAAAAAAGGAAAAAAGCTACAAAAAAATCTAAAACTTTGTCCAAAGTAACACATTTACCCTTAATTATTTTTTGCGATACGAAAAACCCCAACCTTTGTTTACTATAATATATTTACCTCAAACTTTTTTCAATAATACTAAAACTTTAAACTTTTATCCGTATGATACATTTACTCTAAATTCCAAAAATGTGTCACATAGATATAAATTTAGGGCTTTTTTGATGCCACGAAAAAAAGTTTAGGATTTTTGGTATTACAAAAAATTTTGAGGTAAATGTGTTACATTGTGTAAGTTTGAGATAAATGTACCATATAGGTATAAGTTTTTGATTTTTTGTGTAACCATTTTTTTTTTTTAAGTCAATGTGTCACGGTAGGAATAGTTTGGGGTTTTTTTGTGACTTTTACCTAAAAAAACCCTTTAAGGTGCGTTTGGTAATGTTTCTATTTCGGGGAATAATTTTTGAACGAAATAATTTTTTTATTCTCGGGAACAATTTTTGATTATAAGAACGTGCTTGGTAACTGCGCAAAAAATTTTTATTCTAGAAATAGAAATGCGTTTGGTAAATTTGTATAATTTTATTGTTTCTTTTAATTTTTTAATATTTTTATTGCATTTTCCTTTTTTTCTTCTTTTTTTTTTCTTTTTTTTCCTTCTTTCTCTTTGTGGCCAGTTGGCGGCCACGATGGTGGCCAGTGATGGGTTGGGCAAGCTCTAGCGAGCTCACCAGAGCCTCGCCAAGCCACCATGAGGGCCAGTGAGCTCACTAGTGGCTTCAGTGCCCAGGCGAGCCTCGTGAAGCCATCGGTGAGGCTCGACCTCGCCCAAGTGACGCAAGGTCGGCCTTGCCCTAACTTAGCGAGGCCGAGCTTTGTCGGTGGCTAGGCGAGGTCAAGCCTCACTGTGGCTCAGTGTCTCCGGGGGTTAGCGACGCTCTGGCGAGGTCGCCAGCCCTCGTCTGGCTGGTCGCCGGCACCCGTCATGGCCAAGGCCAGCGACCGACCAAAAGGAGGAAGAAGAAGAAGAATTGTTCTTTTGTTTCTGTTCCAAATCTATTCTTGGGAACAAAAGTTTTACTTAATAAGTTTCTGTTATTTTTTGTTCTCTGGAACAAAAGAACATAAATGTTTGTTCTGGGGAATAGAAACAATTTTAAACAAATAGGGTCTTAGGCTGCGCATGACAACGTTTCTTGGCTAGAGAAAAGTTTTTTTTTTCAAAAATAGTTCTTTTCTATTTCTATTCCAAAGAACAATTTCTGAGTATAATAAAATATTTGGTAGTTACACAAAATTTCTACTCTAGAAATAGAAAAAGAATAGAAATGCGTTTGGTATGAAATAATTTCTTTTTTATATTCATTCGTTTTTTATTTTTGCTTACGGATCATCGACCGCTGACCGCCGGCCACTGCTGCTCATTGCCACCCACCGCTGCCGCTGCACGACCGTTGGCCGTTGACCATCACCGCCAATTGCCGCCTCATAGCCCATCGGCTGTCGGCCGTGGGAGGTGGCGGCCGATGGGTTGTGCGGCGGCGGTTGACGGCGGCGGGCAATGGTGGCCGGCGGTTGCGGAGGTGGCAACCGGCAGCGGAGGTCGACGGTTGGTGGCGGTTGGTGGTGGCTCCGGGCGGTTGGAGGTGGTCGCGGCGAGAGAGAGGAACAAAAGAAATATAAAAAAGAAAATTGACTTATTTATAGAAATTGTTTAGGGAACAAGAAGTTACTTTTTTTTTTATTTCTTATTTTTATTCCAAAACTATTCTCGAGAACAAAAAAATAGAGAAATTGTTCCCGGAAAAGTTTTACTAAATGGATTTCTGTTTTTTTTTATTTATTCCGGAAACAAAAGAACAGAAATTGAGAAAAACATAAATGTTACCTATTATTGACAAAAAAAAAAAAAAAAGAAAAAAAAAAGCCCTTTAGCTTCTATCCCAAATCTTGTTATGTTATTGATATAACACACGTTGCAACGCAATTTCGATGATTCGCATGTGATAGGAATTTGACGTGAAAATTCGGTATAAAAGGGTCTCCTATATAACATTGTTTGGGGAAGTAAAAGAAAACGAACTAAGATTGGAAAATCCGTTAAAATCCATAATTTTACCCCCATTTTGCACTAAAATCTAGGTAGATTTGTTGTGCTGTAAGATTTATATTTCACCCCAATTTTTTTCATAAGACTTCCCGTCGTGTTAACCCCAATCTTTTTACTTTTAAAAAAGCGTCTTAAGAATAAGGAAGATGCATGATGCAGAAAGATGCTTACTTGGCCATTAGATCAATGGAGATAATTCTTAAAAATCGGAAGATAATAATAGGTGTAAAAGAATTTTAAAGTGAACTGTTCCCTCTTTTTTATACCAACCAAATTAGTTTAATCACGTAAATTACCGTAAGATAATGACAAACATTTATAAAATAACGGGAACAAAATATTGATATCTGTAGACTTTTTTTTCTTAATTTTTATCTGGAACATATTGAAAAACGGGTTTATTAAATAACGTACATAAGCTTACATTCCTCCAATTCCCATGGGAAAAGCCCTTTTCATTTCTTGACAAAGCTTCATTTGAAACAGCTCGTCTTTGAAACCTCATTGAAGAACATGAGAAGTCCCGCTCGCTGATCTTTAAGACCGCTCCCGTCGTTGATGTCCCCACCCATCGGCCGTTGCCTTACCCGCCTACCCGCCAAACTCATCCTCAGCATCCTCAAAACCTCGCCTGCTGGGGCCGTCCCCGCGCGCGAGCTCCACGCGCGTCACCCGTTCGACGAAATTCCCCACAGGGACCTCCGGTCGGTGAATTCCCTCCTCGCCTCGCGGGTTCGCTGCGGCGACGCTGCTGGCGCATGGGACCTGTTTCTTCGGTTGCGTTCGTCTCGGACCGACCTCGACGTGTATACTTTCACGCCCGTCTTGAGAGCCTGCTCGGCGCTTCCGCACCCGCAACGTGGCCGGCTAGTCCATGGCTTGATGATCAAGACGGGTACAGATTCCGGAACCATAAGCAAAACCGCCCTCGTGGACGTCTATTCCAAGTATGGTTGCTTGAGCGAGTCGGTAAAGGTGTTTGGAGAAATGGAATTTAAGGATGTTGTCAGCTGGAATGCTCTGCTTTCGAGTTTTCTGCGTCATGGACTCGCGAATGATGCACTCCATGTTTTCGAAGATATGAGGAAGGAAAATGTGGAGATCAGCGAGTTCACCTTGTGTTCGATGCTTAAGGCTTGTGTGCTGCTCGAGGCGTATTCTCAGGGGAAGCAGGTTCATGGTATGGTGGTGGTTATGGGGCGGGACTTGGTGGTCTTGTCCACAGCCTTGATAGATTTTTACTCCAGTGTTGGGCGTATTCAGGAAGCCTTGAAAGTTTATGATCGTGTCGATTGCAGTGAGAGTGTGATGCGGAATGCAATGATTTCCGCTTGTGTTAGGAATCTGAAGTATAAAGAGGCCTTCTCAATAATGTCTTCGATGAAACCGAATGTTATTGCCCTTACAAGTGTTCTTGCAGCTTGCTCTGAGAACTCAGATTTGTGGATTGGGAAGCAGATACATTGTGCAGCGATACGTTTTGGGTTCACCTCCGACACTCAGCTGTGCAATGTCTTGTTGGACATGTATGCCAAGTGCGGGAAAGCTGGTCATGCCAAGATGTTGTTCGATAGCATTCTGAGAAAGGATGTGGTTTCTTGGACAACCATGATCGATGCATATGGAATAAACGGTAATGGGCTTGATGCTTTCTTGCTTTTCAACAAGATGGGTGAGCTCCGAAGCAAAGTCTTACCAAATAATGTGACCCTTCTTGCTGTTTTATCAGCATGTGGTCACTCAGGACTGGTGGATCAAGGTAGGGCAAGCATCGACCTGGCTAGGGATAAGTATGGTTTGAATGCTGGTCCAGAGCATTATGCTTGTTTCATCGATGGTTTGGGCCGGGCAGGTCAAATAGAAGATGCTTGGCATGTCTTTCACGAAACGGTTGAGGGTAAGTGCAGACCTAATGGTGCTGTCTGGGCAGCATTGCTGAATGCTTGTAGTCTCAATCGAGATTTCTCCAGGGGGGAGCGTGCTGTGAAGCAACTGCTGGAATTGGAGCCCGATAAACCGGGTAATTACGTCCTAGTTTCAAACTTTTATGCCGCTTTCGGTATGTGGGACTATGTAGATGCTATGAGGAATGAAATGAAGAAGAAAGGGCTTGTCAAAGGATCAGGAAGTAGCTGGGTCACTGCTAAACCACCATGAGGAAGGCAATGATTCCGAGTTCATTTCTGCGCTGAACTGAGTCACTGATGTAAGTGCAGTGCTCCGATTGCACGCGTGCACACGTGCTTGCTAATTCCTTTGTTCACCGATTGAAGGAATCCTATCCGGATGCGTCATGAGGATGAACCTTCAATTCAAACACTCTCTCATGGGTCGAAGCTAATTGATTCGGGCTATACAGTTTGTCAGTGAAATTCGCAGGAACTTGACGGTTGCTTCTTCTCCTTCTTTCTACTTTAGCACTTGGGATTCAGGAAATGAACCTATTTATACCGGAATAGCGCTCCTGTGCTGAGAATTTCATTTCATGTTTTAACGCTCCTTTTCCCTGGTTCACTACTGCTGGATTCCCGTGTTCAAAGTAGGATGAAGGGTGGTGTTTTAGGTTGACCACATCAGCTTCAACAAGTACTGATTCTGTAGTTGTGCATAATCTCGGTGGTTCAAATCAAGGGTTAACACACAGACAAAAAAAAAAAAAAAAAAAAAAAAAAAAAAACTCCAAACTATGTCCATTGTGACATAGATATCCTGAACTTTTTTTGTCACCGAAAACTCTAAAACTTGCTAAATGTGATACAAAACTCATAACTTTTTTATGTTATAAAAAAAACCCGAACTTATATCAATGTGACAAATACAATTTGGATGGAATTGAAATATACGATATATAAAAAGTTGTGGTATTTTTGTCACAATAAATAAGTTTATAGTTTTTGGTAACACACTAAAAAAAGGGGGTATTTGTATCATGGTGGGTATACTTATGGTAATACAAAGTTCAAAAAAGAATCGCCACAAATTTGTTTAAAATTATCAAGAGCAAAAGATTGTTATTAATTTATTTTATACAAAGGTGAGGGGTTGGTGAAGATGTAGATTCCAATAATGAACCTCTATTTGTTAATGATGTCATAATTTCGAAGAAACTAGTGATGATTTTTGGACGTAATCGTAGATTTGGAATTATAGTGAAAATTTGTGAATTTTTTTTAGATTGAAAAAGGTTTTAGACATATTAAGATTGAATCTAAGGTTGGGGATTTTTTAAAAGAGAATGAAGCCATTGATCATGTCGGAAGTTGCATTGCTTGTATTACATGCAATAAAGCTTTGGGCAGCAAAAGATTGTGAAAAGAAATGATATTATGAGAAACTCCAAACTTATATAATTGTAATAAATTTATATTAACCTAATTTTTTGATCATAAAAGATCCCAAACTACTACACACTTGTGAAAAATATGTAAAAACCAAAAACTGATATATTTGTGATAAATTTATCTTTCGTTAATTTTCATTAAGTTTAATTAATATTACAAAAAACAACAAATTGATAATTTCGTGATAAATGAAAAGTAAAATCCTAAATTCATACACACCATCAATTGCACATGTAACCTAACTCAATAATGAAAATTAACAAATGATAAATTTATCATAAGAGTACAAATCTAGGATTTTTTGAGATAAAAGAAATAATTTGAAATGAATTAATCACAATCATACTAATTTAGATTTATTCGATACATTAACTCATGTGAAAAAGGAGATTTTGGAGACGCCACGTCACCACCTCCGCCCGTGCCGAATCTGCCGATTCTCGATGCGAGAATCTCTCTCCTCCTTTTTTGACCGAAAGTCGAAGCCCAGCAGAATCTCCGCGCGACGCCGTGCCGTTTTGGAAACCGCTTCGTACTAGGAATCTCCCCAACCCAACAACCCTCCTTCCCCCCCGACGTCGTTTCGGCCGCCCGTCCCGCCGCACCGAAATGTCCACTCTCTCCTCTCGCTCTCCCGCGCCGGGCCCCGCGAGCGGAGGGCAGCATCGTCATTTCAGCGGCGAGCGCCCGCAGGAGAGGATTAGGAGGGAATGCTAACAAAAAAAGAGCGGTGGCTGAGAAATCGCGCATTTCGAAAAATATTCGCGCGGACAGCAACAGCAAAG
This sequence comes from Eucalyptus victrix, assembly GCA_016097545.1. NCBI lineage: Eukaryota > Viridiplantae > Streptophyta > Magnoliopsida > Myrtales > Myrtaceae > Eucalyptus > Eucalyptus victrix. The sequence continues at coordinate 59,100,933 of CM027842.1, forward strand.
CAATGGCGTAGAGAGAGAGAGAGAGAGAGAGAGAGAAGGTCGCGCTTCGGGTTCGGTTCCCATCGCCGAGGGTGACGCCGCCGTCGCCGTCGTCGGGGCTGGTTTGAGATCTCGCCGGTCCGGACCTCTCGCCTCTTCGCCTGGGGTGGTTGGGGGGAGGCGAGCTTCGGGGTAAGAACGAGCCGTGCCGATTTCTCGTTAGTCTTGAACGTTTTTCTTTCTTTCCTTATTGCATTCGAGCTGCGCGCCGCGGCGAGACCGCCGCCGGTAGTGCGCCGCGGCGGCGGCGGCGGCGGCGGCGGCGAAGTGTGATGAGGCGCAGGTGGTTATATGTCTGTTGCGACGAGCTGTTCTGTGGCGTTTCTTTTGCTCTTTTTTTTTTTTTTCCGTCGTCGGGTGCCGCCGATTTTGGGCGGAGGGTTCGGTTGCTTCTTGGTTTTCAAGCTCGCCACCTTGTCTTAGGCGTAGACGGAATTGGAATGAGCGGCGAAAAGCACTGCTACTGTTGTAGTTCTGTACTCAGAATCAATGGCATTAGATAGGAGGTCATGTTCGCGTTCTTGGTTTGAAAGCCAGCCGCTTGGTGAATATAATTGAAGGCGCCGTTGCTGGGTTGAGCCCTCCGGGTCGACCTTTTTCGTTCGTTGTCGCTTTAAAGTTTCGAACTTTAGGGGAGCTGCGAGAGTAGAAGCGAGTGAGCAAGTTGTGACTTTTTAATTTTTCGAACTGTAAAGAAGGCTGAAACGGAAGGCAATGTGTTCCTGCATTTTCCTCAGCTTTCTCGGCGTCCTTAATGCAAGATTCCATTAAATTTGGTGTGTTAATGTTCTTGACATGTGTTTTGATGTTGACCCTTTTCTTTTGACGGCTCGGTTATGTAGAGCCATGCCGACGTTCACATCAATAGCTTTGGACAGACTATTGGAACCTGGGGCTTTTAAACCGATCGATGAGGCAGCCGACACTTCGAGGCCTGCTCCTAATGCCAAGCCACCAAAACCCAACATAGTTTTGGAGTCGAAGCTAGAGAGATGTAACAGTGCACCGGCCATCGAAAGGAACATTCAGCTGCCTCGGCGGATGCCGTCGCTGTATGCCACTCCTGAGGTGACTCCTCTTCCTGACTCGCCTTCCTCGCTTCCTTCTTCTTCCCCTTACATCATCAATCACAAGCGGCGGGGGCCAAGACTCCAGAAGAGTTTCTCACTGGACAGCGCTTCATCTCACCACAAGGTCCGGGACGAAGAGAAGTCCAATGGCAACATGAAAGATGAAGGGACTACTTGTCTTGCTAGTGAAGATGATGTGGCTGTCGCATCAAAATTTTATAAACAAATTGCAGATAGGCATGTGACTGGGGTTGATGAAAGTGAAGTCGCAAGCTGCAAGGACTTCAAGAACAGGGTTTTGGACGCTGGAACTGGAAGTTTGAGCTGCCAAATTGTGGAGGAAAATGTTTCTGCTAAGCCTGTTGCACTGGCTACTGAAATTGAGGGGAATAGTGACCATCTCTGCCATCCTTGGGAATCCTTTTGTCATACAGGTAACACTGATGCAGAGGAAAACGGCACAACAGAATATTCTTTGAAGTCTGAAACTCCTGCGGCGGAGTTTTTTGATGCTTGGGAAGGTACTTTAGCTCTCGTTCAGCTTTTTATGATTTCTTTCAGGTTTTAAGTTCTCTCTTCTTTTGTGTATGTTGTTCGGGAATTTTTGCGTAAGATGTTGTCCATTTTGATTTATGAAAACATGTAAAAATGTTCCTTTCTCTATTAGAATTGTATATTGTGCGTGTGGCAAAAAATCAGTGCATATGATTGGAAACATGTTTATCGTTAAAATTTGCTGTTATTTGATCACATGGTAAATTAGCCCAATTTCTCTTTCTTCTTTAGAGTTGTCATCTGAGGGTGGAACGCTGTGTTCTCGTCGTGATCTTGAGGAGGAATTACGTGAGATTAGGTTGAGTTTATTGATGGAAATAGACAAGCGCAAGCAAACAGAGGAAGCTTTGGCCAATTTGCAAAGCCAGTGGCAAAGGATCAAGCATGTGCTGTCGTCCATGGGACTGACACTGCATGCATGTCCAGGCATGGCATGTGAACAGTTGGGCGTCGATTCTCTTGAAGAGTTGTCGCAACGAGTTTTTCTTGCTCGTTTTGTATCAAATGCTATTGGGAGGGGCATTGCAAAGGCAGAAGTGGAGTTGGAGGTGGAAGCTCAGGTCAAGGAAAAGAACTTTGAGATTGCCCGATTGTTGGAGCGGCTCAATTATTACGAGACTGTGAATCATGAGATGTCCCAGAGGAACCAGGAAGCTTTTGGTGAGATTCCTTCCACTTTTATGCCTTTATTCATTTATTATTTGTGATCCGTATCTCTAGAAGAATCAGGGATCTGGTTTTCATCTGTTACATGTGATGTTAATGATATGCTTACAGATGCATTTGCTATCATGCAATAACTTTGCTTAACTTTTAGAAGTTCCTTCTGTTTTTGAATTAGTTAGCATCTGTACATACTGCATCCTGCCTTGATAAAATGTTTCCAACTCTTCTGCTTGTGTGTTGAGGTTATTACTAGAACGTCTGAACTTCCAATATCAAAGCATTTACTAGGTGATGTTGGACATGTAAGCAAAGAAACATGGGTGATACGAATGGTGAGTGAACATGATGGGTTGGCCATTCTATTTTGTTCACTTTGCGGAGACCATCAACCTATAGGAAGAAACTTACATGTCGTCAATTGCAAAATCCCTAATATTGCTTCAGTGTAACTCACTGAAATGGGAATACATGATTGGCGAATAGGCACATCATGCTCCTTGATTTTGCTGTTCATGTTACGTCCACTGCCTCAGTCATCTTGAATCTTTCGGAGAATCAACTTTCTAACGATGGTTGATATGAGCATCATGTTTTTCTTTGATACCGCCATGACTTGCAGCACCAGATTGACTACTACACGGAACTATCAAATGTCTTCATTATGATTCAATGATAAGGCAAAACAGCAGGAGATTGTTCTTTTATTTGTGTAATGGACGCAACACGTCAATGCTGGCAAACAGTCGCTAAATGCTGGAAAGCAGTTGGTGAATACTGGTGAGAAGCAAGTCAGATAAGGCAATTGAGCTGATATGTCTTGTTTCCTTCTGCGTTTTGTAGAGATGGCTCGGCGACTCAAGCAAAGAAGGAAAGGAAGGCAGAGATGGATTTGGCGTTCTATAGCAGGTGTTATTTCACTTGGTACTGCAGTGTTGGTGTGGTCGTACCTCCCAACAGGACAAAGATCCTCCACTACTAGCCATTCTCTGGCTACTGGGCAAAGTAATGAAGCCAAATAGTGAAACCCTTCTTACAAACTTAACAAAGTTGCAAAAGGGAAGGGTGCTCTGCTCCGTGAATATGATTTTTTGAACTTTATTGATGCATCGTCCAACAAATAATACAGGAAAGCCATTGCAATGCACCATCTGGAGGAGGCTGATGAAGGGTGTGGTGTTTTTAAGAGATCACACCCAGTTAATGTGCTTTCTGTGATGCCCGGGACAGGTGACCGTTGTGTTCCAAATGTGGCTTTTGAAGGAAAGTTTCAGCACAGGACAATAGTATGGATTCTTACCACTTATTGCTGCGATTCTAGAGAAACTTGTGGAAGGATCATGTGCTAGAGTGGCTTGGTCAAGGTGTTCCGGCAATTGTTTCAAGAAGCTCTTACGTCCTATGAACCGTCGAAATCGTATTGAGTTCTCACATGGCTTTTGGCTCAGGGAACGTAATAAGGAAGAAATAGAATTGCCATTTCACGAAATCAAACAGAGCAGAAATATCAACAGGATACACATTCCTTTGGTTGGTTCGCAGGATGGAATGGTTATTCCAAAAGTATGTTCTATTGTTCAGCTAACTAGAATTGCTCCAATTTCCCCCCTCTTTCTGATCAGATTGACCCGGTAGCCCTCATTTGCTCTCTAATATTTTAATCGAACGGGTACTTTTAGGCGTTTCTAATGAGAATCTAATAAGCTAAAGTAGTTAGGAAGTGTAGGATTGGCATTACGTGCCTTTGCCCTTTTCAAAGACTGATTTAAGCTCGTCCTTGCCGAGCCTAAGTGCCGTTCTACCCAGTGTTGAACATGTCTCGACACTACTACTGAGCTAGGTGGAGGCGCATGTACTTCGCCACGAGCATAGCACAGAATAACACTACTCATAGGAGTCTACGAAAGTTATAGATCAGATCACAAGTCAAAACGTAGTCGGTAAAAGTCGCATTTGGTGCATTCAACCATTAAGGCCAAAAGAATGAATGTTCCCAACGAATTTTCCTGACATTGTGCGCACTCCGTCGGGAGAGTGGCAGCTATGGAATGAATCAATGTCATCATCTCATTAGAACCATAGTTTGAAGTTCATCTTTCATCACGAAGCCAGTACCGAATTACATACAAAAGGAACCCGAGGCAGAAGCAAGATGCGCACAGAATAACCACAATTCTAACCCACAAAAACGATTCAAAAGCTCTCAGCATGAAAGCACTCCAAGACCAAAACCACAATGCGGAAAAAGCCAACCCCAAGAAGGCGCCCACGACCACCTGACTGATTGTATGCAGTTGCTGTGAGACCCGTAACCATGACTGCCAAAACAAGTTACAATCCAAATATCAAAAACTGCAACATTTTCGGTTTAAATTTAGTAGAAAAGAAAGCCCTTCAAGGCAGAATTGTTTCAATTAGGTAAAAGATAGCAGGCATGGTTTGTGGTTAAGAATCCTTAGACTCTTCAGTTCACGAGTCAGTGTTAGACTTCTATTCCACTGGATATGAATCTGATGCAAGAGAAAGATTCCAAAACTGAAAATCTGCTTCTTTGTGATTTCACAGATAAAAATGAATTAGTTATACAGCTGACGGGTACATTTCTTTGAAACTCTAGCGTTATCATGCAATTCCAGGAAACTCAATCAGACTTGAAGTCTTGCAAAATTTTGTAACAGTACTAGATGGCATGAGATTTACTACTAATTACGGCACACTTCTAACTGAAGTGTACCAAATAAAGCCATGGGCTAGTTGAGGATAATCCTAATATACATTGACTACATAAGAACTTGGAACTACTTCACACATCAGCATAACACTAGCAATTTGTTTCCATCCTTCTGCATGAGAAACTCCATTCGAAATGGACCAGAACTTTCAAATGCTATAATAATAAATATTTGGCTGAATAGATTAAAAAAAAAGGACACTATCATATGCATGTGCAAGAATACAAATTCTCAGAGTTTCGGCATATATAGATTTCACCAAATTTCCATTTTAACCTCTTGAGCCTGCAGATACGACTACACCAGACAAAAGCAAAAACACAGGAATACTTACCAGATATAAACCAAATGCCAAAATAAGCCCACTGATAATCAGAGTAATCTCGTTAACTCCAAACCATTTGCATACTGCATGAGAATACAGGAAAGGCAGCATCAGAATCTCAAAATTACGGCAGCCAGCGATAAATGTTAGAAAGCTTGAAGTTCGCAGAAATGAGGTTCTGAGGCTATGACTAATTTTGGACTCTCTCTCTCGCTCTCTCTCACACACACACACCCACCCACCCACCCAGAGAAGAGATACGGTTAAACTCTAAGACAGAATTTCAAAAGTTATCAGTCCAAACTGCAAAGATTTATGAATAAGAAACTGTAAATAGGCCATTGAAAGCCATTGTGAAAATGTAGACGGGTGAAACAAGGACAATTACAGGAAAGAGTAGAGTAGTCATCGGTGTAACAAATGAAGGACATTTGTCAGCAAAAGTCTTAATCTAATCATCCTGCAGAAAACAAAGTTCCAATCATTGACCTGCTATTCAGACCCAGTTGACAGATTCTATTCTAGGAAAAACAAATAGTTGAATTTGCATAAGCCGATGCTGCATCCAACAGAGAACATGTTTCTACAATCATCAAGTTTTACAACCCTCCATCACAATGGTAGCTGATTAAAGCACAAGACTTCCATGAAGAAGCAAAAGTTATCCTAAGTTTCTCACTCTAAGATAGTGCAATGATGGATCCAAGCGAATCATAGACTATTTCTCTTAAAAACTGATGCCAAAAGTAAAAGAGTGAGACTTAACCTGATATAATGGCAAACACAACTGTAAAGAAGATGGACATAGCATGTGAAGATGGCATCCCAGGGTCAGATCTCAGGGTGGACACTGGCCTTTCTTGATTCAATATTTGTTTGAGTATGACCGAGAGCATGCTATTAACAACCGAACCCAAAGCAGCCCACAGAGACTCACCATCATGCCTCAATAAAATAATGGCACCAAAAACACCAGCAACGAGCCACTTGCTCTGCAATCAACAGTAGAGATTTTCTTGGAAGTTAACATACAGGGGCAATAAGTATACAACTGCCCATGGCATTCTGAGCTTCTTTGAGTAGATGAGCCAATAGTGCTATATTTTCTTTTGCAATTTTAATCAGGCTTCGATTGGTGAGTGCTTGGCCTAACAATTCAACTCCAAGAAGGCAGTACAATCACCAGAAAATTTCAGGCGAACAGAGACACGAAACAGGGAAGCACAAGATTAACCACCTAACTAGTGCGACCAGCTTGGCTTAAAAGAAGAACCCAGAAACTGCAACGATCAAAAGCCTCTTCCTATATACCTAACACAAGGACACGCTATCGCAAACTGTAATTTTTGCAAGAAAAGGCAACGAAATTATTATACTTACGAAACAAGAACGACCAAACGGAGAAGGGCACCAACCAGACGATTAAGAGTCGATTCCAAACCGCCAGCCGCGAAACCGGCCGACCCATCAATAAAACCTTCCTGTTCAAGAATCCTAATATCTTCGCCGCTGCCGCCGCCGCTGCCGCTGCCGCTCCCAAAAGAAGCAGCTCTCACGGTCTCGGCCATGTGCCCCCGACTCAAGACTCCACCTTTCCCATGAGCGAGCACGCTCGCGCCAGACCCACCATGGCCGATCGATCTCAAGCGGCGGAAATCGAACGCCAAAGTGGGATTCAGCCCCAAAGGTTTGATCTTTGACGAATAAGACCACTTGGGTAAAGCGCTGAAACTCGGCTGGTGGACAGCAGTCACGGAGCAGGGCATCTTGGGTTAACGTGGGAGCAGAGAAACGGGGGAACATACGAGTAAGTTAGGCCAAAATTAATCGACACGTCGGAATACGAAAGTTTCTTTCTCTTTGTGGCGGAATTTTCTCTATTTTTTTTCCCTTCTTGAAGAGAGCGGATTGAAAAAAAAAGAAAAAAGGATTGATGCCTTTCGGCGATTGGCTTCCGAGAGGGAAATTCCAAGTGAAGAATCTTGAATGCGATGCAAAACCTAAACGCCATTTTCGAAGAGGGATCGAGGTGTCCTTTTTTGTTCTTTTGGGTTTTTTCGTGGGGGTGAAGAAGAAAATGAAAGTCATTCATCAATTTGGCTCCAAATTGCCTATGATTCAATACCATCCCTATTCTATCGCCTAATAAAATATTAACAAATGAGTAGTTAAACGGTTGATGTAGAACCTATGCTATCAGAATCGATTTCCCAGTTTTTAAAACTTATCTTGCATACTTTAAATCCTACAATGCAGTGCCTGAAACCCGTCAATCGGTTTGAGGGTGGAAACTGGTCAATTTCTTTTTCTTTTCTTGTTTCAATTTTTTCTTCCTTTCCTTTTTTTGTTCCATTTTTAGTTAAGCTGAATGAAAGTGAATGCAATAATAAAGATCCACATTTGTCAATAGCAAACAATTCATAAAAAATGGACACGTAAAATGATATAAAGGATAAAAAGTTCAAAACACGTAGCATAAAATCTAAATTATAGAGCTTCAATCTTCAATTATTCACAAAAAATCCCTCCAAATTCTAACCAACTGAAATCAAAAGAAACAACAAACATATTAACTACATAATAATAATAGTTTTAAATTAAAATTACTATTAATTAAACTAGAATAGTTATTAAAAGACCTCACCATATATATATATATATATATATATATATATATATATATATATATATATTCATCTTTCTTTGCAGATTATGTTGCATGCTTTTTGCAATAATCTTCCCTGAAGATAATGGAAGACCTTGCACAGGCTCTCCTGTCTGATCATCTTCTCCCCATGTACCTTCTTTCAATGATGTTGGAGAATCTAGGAAGAGGGAGACAAAGTGTTGTAATCTATAGACGACGATGAAGATTTCACACAAGTTGTTCAATTGGAATATTGCATATGGATATGAATCGAAAGTTGAAATATTTAAAATCTTTGTTTTCAGTCATGTAAAGCAGAATTTGATCGTAACTGGTTTTACTCTTTTAGCTTGCAAGTTAGACCCAAAGTGTGATGAGCTGAGCATCTTACTTTCACCTCCTTTCGTTTAGAAAGAGATACATGCATTAAAGGTATTTGAATTAGAGCAAACATTCATAGACCAAGCCTTTTTCATGTTTGCTTCCCGGTCTGGTTCTCCAATTCTCGATTCTCGGTTCCCGATCCAGTTTGGTTCCCACCTAGGAACTGGGAATCAGGAATTGAACTCTATAGTATAAGTTCCAAAATATATGGAATCGGGAAATAAGATTTCCATTAGAACTTGAAACTGAACTTGTTCCCATATCTTACCTTCTAAACTTATATTCAAAATAATTGTCTAATATTTAAAATATCACTCGTATTTTCTCACAATAAAAGAAATTTATTTAAAAAAAGAGGATAAAATCTTTACATGCTAGCTAATACGCGCAAGTATACACACAACTAGGGCTGTTCACATAAGCAAAATAATTATATATCAGCATCACACCACAAAAGTAGATTAACACAAAGAAGTAAGAAAAACTCTAATCACTGCCAAATAAGTTGAGAGACAATTTAGAGATGGAGTTTACTAACAAAACCGATCAATTTGTAGATTTTGATTTCACAAACAACACACTAAAATTTCGGCTAATTCCGATGAAGTTTCACTATGAAAGCTAGACTGCCTCTTCTCCTCTTCGATGTTATGCTCTCTGCCTCTTCTCTGCTTCAGCCAACGCTCCTCCCTCTCCCCCTGCCTGCCTGCCTCCCTCCCTCAATCAAGATCGTTTCACCCAGCCCATCAAGCAGTTATATTGCCACCTTTACTGCTCTTTTTTTGGGTCCCTTGGAGCTTGTACCTGTGTTGAGATGCCCTTTGTCGCTGGGCTTTTAGGAATTTTGGGACCGTTACAAACTTTCCCCTTTGAGTTTGCCTTTGGTAATTAGGAGTTTATGTCAAGTTGATATCACCCATGCCTCTTCGATTGATGCCCCTTGCAATCCAACTCTTGTTGCTTACTTTGAACGAGATTTCTGTTTCAGCCAAAGAAAGGAACGCTATTTAAATATAAATCATGTGCAATAATGGTTATATGGATTCAAATAAATGTGAGGAAACTACCATTGCACGATGGTTATTGTCACAGTTATTTGGCCATGATTAAACTGAATCACGATGTGACCATGTATGTGGCATGGATAGTCCAGATTAACAGTGTATGTCCCTTTAAATTACAACGATTAACAGTGTATGACCCTTTAAATTAGTTTTCTTTTTTAAACTAATTTGATGGTATAACCACTCTATATTATATTGGACTAAAACCTTTCCTATGTTTCGTTGACGTTATTGTGAAGCTCTTCCAGTTGAGTTTCTAATTTCGGTTTTGAGGAATTCGTGTTTATTCATTCAGATATCTCTGGATGGATGTTTTACTTCATTTAGCTTTTCTGTCTTATTTTCCTGACATAAATAAATCAAGAAAACACCAAATTCGCTCAATTGGACCGACCCATTATAGGGAATATACGAAAGAAAAATCCTTGAAAGAAAATCCCAAATGTCAAGCCTTTCGACTTGCAAGTCTCTTTTGACCCCCCAAAAAAGCAAACTTGCAAGTCTCTTGCATTTTCTTTAATCGAGATACGACAATAGAAGTAATACATAAACGGCCACACTTTCAAACTATAGTAAACACACTTATGACACTCTTATTTCAACTTCCCTACAGAAGTACATACATCAGTAATGAATTTATTTGTGAGATTTTGTGATATATTTAGGTAATTTTCTTCAGCGAAATGATGATGCTGACCAGTGGAATCTTTTCCTTGGAAAAGCGGTTGCCGAGTTTAGCCCTAAACCTCTCGAAAACCTCATTGATGATCTCTTCACCAAAGTGATGAACGAGCAAGGGCTCGGCTATAGCTCTTAGGCTCCCAACTATTTTGTCCGCCACTTCCTTTGAGACAACATTAGGGTCGAAATCGGTCTCAAATACATCCCGATTCACTTCAAACACCTCCAAGCAATGGATTGAGAATGACCCTTGCTTTTCAACCTCCCGGCATACTTCTTTTGGTGAGGGTGTGTAATAAGGGACGTTGAAGGAGTCAGGTTTCTCTTCTTCTATGATTCCCTACATCAGCGACATACTTAGTATGTTAGATCTTTCTACCGAATATAAGAAACAATTGCAATAAGTTGTCACTATAATATCCTAATAAAAGTCATAGTTACTTTGACCAAAATAATAAAAAAAGAAAAGCCGTAGGTACTTGTTTATGTAATTGGCTTTGCAACTATTGCATATTGCTGATATTTGTTGTTTCCTAGTATGTAATTGTGCATTCCATTTTTTACACCATGCCTAATAGGGAACGGGTGTGCACTTAATTAAAATACCTAATAATTTTTCTCGCGTACTCTGATTTTGTCGAATACATTCATAAGGAAGAGAAATCAGATTAAATATGTAGGGTATCCAAACTGCACTATTGCTTTCTTTCGAAGAATTCGTGTGAAAACTATTGCTAGAGCTCATCTAACAGGTGCTTTAGGTACAGTAAAATCAGGAATAATCATTAACCGTAACCACCATTACTCTCATTGTTTTTTGTTTTCTAATTGATGGTTATGATTGGTCTCGGAGTGCGAAAACAAAAGATACTCCTAGAGGACTAACAAAACTCACCAGGGTCAACGGAAGTATGATACAATTTTTACTACAGGCAATAAGAAAAACCAACTCGATACTAAAGTGTCCGCGACTATTCAAGTACTCCTTTGATCTTTTTAATTTGCTTACTTCGGTGACCATCTCATTGAGATCAATAGCTAAGAGCTCCCAAAATTGGCGATACTCTTCGCTTGAAGGATCGTCGCTTCTTCGACCCTGGAGGGTCAAAACCATACGCCCTCCCATTACCAACTCTTGCCCACGACACTCCAAGAATGTTGAGAAGTCCCTTTGGAATTGCTCATAATATGCCCTAAGCACACTCGGAGGGCTTGATCTTGACATGGATATGTTGCCTTTGTTTTCCTCTAGCCCTCTTGGAACCTGTGAGAGAGAGAGAGAGAGAGAGAGAGAGAGAGAGAGAGAGAGAGAGAGAGAGAGAGAGAGAGAGAGTATGAATGAGTTTATTACCAAATGAAACTATGGGCCAAAAAATTTACCTGAGACAGCCAATGAAGGCTGTACGAAGAATGAATGAAGTGCAGACTCTCCTAAGCGAACAATCTCCTGTAGAACGTGTTGGTAAATATGGCTTCGAAATGGGTTGAACAATGAAATCGGATCGAATAAAACAACTCGGACTTTGAGGCGTGATATCACTTTCTTTAAGGATTTATTTGCCCCACAACGTTGCTAATGGTCACCGGCAAAAATCCTCCAGTATACAACAAAGTCTCGGATGAGAATACTAAATAGCAATTTTAGTATTTCTTTAGGGTCTCTCTAAGAAACAATCGAACAATTGGCTGTAGTTTTTCAGAAAGAAGACTCGAAAAATGACCACTCTTTTCTTTCCGAAAAATGACAAGTATATATATGAAACAGTCTTGCAACTCTTCGTGAAAATTGCGAATAAACACGTCTTTAGAAAATTGTTCGGATAAACAAATGCAACTCTTCGGAAGAAGTCGAAAAACGAACAATTGCAATCCTTCGGGAAAGTTAAAAACCGAATAGGTAATTTTCCAAAGGTTGTCTTGAAAAGACACAAACAAAATTCAGAATAATTTTTTTTAAAAATAATTTTTTAATAGAATTTCGAATTTTCATTTATATTTCATTTCCGGAATTCTCAAATTAAAAGGCAACCTTTGAACCAAAAAAAAAAAAAAAAAAAAAAAAGCAAGGGATTAATGCTAATTAAACCGCGAGGTGAGCAGGCGTGCTAAGTGCGCCAAATAATCGCGCACCCGCATGCGGGTATGGTGGGGTCCACCCCCACCTAATCACTCTTTTAACTACAAAAGGAAATCCCACATATTTAAACTGACCCACTTGCTCCTACCTTTTCTATATGGGACAAAGTAAAAGGCACCCATTTTGTTTTAACAAACAAAATTCCAACAGAACGAACCGGGAACGCCATTGAAGAAGCATGCCAACGCCGCTGATGCTCCATACTTGCTCTTCATTTGCTCACTTAGCTTCTCTTGGAATCTCGGCAAGAAGCTGCTGAAGAGGGTGTTGAAGTCATTCCCCGGGAGATCATTCAAGAACACTTGAAACTCCGGTAGCTCGTGCTTCTTCGCATTGCAGAGATCGGTCATGATGCTTATGATCTCAGACACAGCGAAGAGAGTGTTGGGGCCGCAGGAACAGCCCAAGTCTGCGATGGTGAGGCTTGCCGGGATGGTAGCAGCGATAGTGGAGAAGAAAGCTGTGATGGCTGCCTCTGTTTTAGGCTTTGTCATCGATATCACCTTTCTCTATGAAAAGAAAAAGAGAGCATTGACTCAATACAGAGAGAAAAGGTTCGTATCTTAATTGTTTCATTCTACAGAGAAATGAATCTCAATTGTCACATATACCCTATACTGTTCGAACATATCTTCTCGATTAAAATAAATGGGTAGATAATATAGAACGATTGAAGATTGCAAACTCTATGCATTTGGGAAAATTACTAAAAAGATCCTAAATTTATTGAATTGTGCCAATTTAGTTAAAAACCTTTTAATTTATCTAATTTAGTCCCAAAGCTTTAGAAGGTTTGCCAATTTAGTCATTTCAACCCATTTTGGTCGGAAAATCATTGAGGTAGACATCGACAATATCATGTAAAACAGTCCGCGTTTATGTGGAGAATTTTTATAATTCTTTTTAAATTCTAAATTTTTGTATAGTTTTTATTTTTATTTTTTCTTTTACATGAAGTCGAGCAACTGGCCGTCCCTCACCAACCCTAGGTGAGGGTTGATGACCTTCATTGGCCACTAGGCATGGGTCAAGGTTGCGGTCCTCACCTAGACCTAGCGTGAGCCATGAAGCTCTCATCAGCCGTGAATAGGGTTGTGGCACTCACCAGGCTTAGAAAAGCTATCCATGTAAGGGTTGGCCCTACCACATAGGACAGTTGGCGTTCATGTCTCAATCAAAATTGGTTAGAGGGATTAAATTGACAAATCATCAAAATATTGAGGACTAAATTGGTCAAATTGAAAATTTATGATTAAATTAATCAAATGTAATAGGTTTTGAATATTTTGGTAGTTTTTTCTCGTGCATTCTCTACATTAATCCAAATCAAACATCATTTGTCCAATGTTGCGATGGTTTTACAAGATCTAAATCTTCTATATACTCTCAAGTGTACATTCTTCAAGAGATACTTTGTTAATTAAAAAATTTGTCTACAAATTAGGGACATCATTTAAATTTTTGATCGATAAGTGATATGGTCTAATAGGGCATGGTAAAATGGTGTCTTTCGCATATAGAATTTCAAATCTTGGTAAGCAAAAAGAACCTAGTTTGTTACAAAATGAACAATCATATTTACTGCATTATCACAAAAGGGTGTATAATAATTAATCTTTTTTTCTCGTCAGTCCTTCTCTAGTTCTTAACTCATCTTGGACTTTTGTCTTGCCTCTTTACAATGCGTGGGAGTTGAAATTTACATTTGAAACTAATCATCCTTATCCCGACCCCCTAAGAAGGTGGGGAGTTCGTGAGGATTCGAACTCCCCATCTCCTCCTAAGGGTGGCCACCGGAGCAAACCTTAGTGGTTTAATCAATCTCTAAGATGAGAAGTAGTGTCATTCTCTTGAAAAATAAATTCTTGAAGGTATTTTTTGGTGTCTTCCCATTTTCATTAAGACAAATATGTGCCCACAATATAACAATGAGAGGTTTACCTGAAGTAATGAGTTGTTAGCATAACTTGTTTCTCTCATTCCTCCTTTCATGGGGAATTGTCACGTGAATTCCGTCTCTCTCTCTATTTGGCTTGCATTTGAATGGATTTGAGGCTCTTCTATTTATAGAGTTTTGAAGTGCTTTGTTTCGATGCGTCGCATTCACTATAACTTGAGCCCAATTCGAGTGTGAAACATGCATGGAGAAAATATTGAATATCTAAATTGTAACCAACCCAGCAAAATATTAGTCCATTTATCTTGCGACACATATAGTACCTAGGCCGACAGAAACATTTAACACTCTCGTGGGCCCATTCTCTCTCTACTCGCTTTCACTCCTCTGTTGAAAAGTGGGCCCGTGACCGATACGTAGAATGGACTTGTGCATTGTTGAGGTGGCTACTTCAGATGCACTCAATATTTTCTTGACATGCATGGCATGAGTTTGCACGAACATGTCCACTTTGTGGGATCTCTCTCTATCATCATGAATTCTGATTACTTTCAAATAAAGGACAGACAAAGACGTAATACATGTGATACTTGTGTAGGGCTGTGCCTCTCGTAATACATGTGATACTTGTGTGGGGCTGTGCCTCTCTATACACAGTACAGGTCTAGATACATGCCGGTAGAAGAACACCACAAGCCGTCTTAACTTGGCAAGACGACACTTAGGTGCATAACTTCAAAACGGTACACTTAAGTGCCACTTTTTTTTTCGAGTGGGACACTTAAGTGCCACCTCCGCGACCCTTGCGGAAATCCTACGTGGAATATTTTATTATTATTTTTTGCCTACGTGGCTCGCCGAGCTCCAAATCAGCATAAAAATTATAAAAAAAATTAAAAAATTTTAAAAAAAGTAAAATTTAAAAATTTTAATTTTAAAAAATAAAAAAATAAGAAAATTTTTAAAAATTTAATTTTAAAAAATTTAAAAAATTTTAATTTTAAAAAATTTTTAAAAAAAATTTTAAAAAAAGAAAAATTTAAAAAATTAAAAAAATTTAGAAAATTTAAAAAAAATTAAAAAAAATTAAAAAATTAAAAAAATTAAAAAAATTAGAAAATTTAAAAATTTAAAAAATTTAAAAAAATTTAAAAAATTTAAAAAATTTACAAAAATTTACAAAAATTTAAAAAATTTACAAAAATTTACAAAAATTTAAAAAATTTAAAAAATTTAAAAAATTTTAAAAAATTTTTAAAAATTTTAAAAAATAAGAAAATTTTAAAAATTTAAAAATTTAAAAAAAAGGGGGTGGGGAGGCGGCGGCGGCGGAGGTGGTGGCGGTGAGGAGCCGCCCGTTCGGCCTCCCACCCCCCTTTTTATAATTTTTTTCTAATTTTAATTTTTTTTAATTTTTCTTAATTTTTAAAAAATTTTAAAATTTTCTTAATTTAAAAAAAATTAAAATTTTCTTAATTTTTAAAATTTTTTAATATTTTTAAATTTTCTTAATTTTTAAATTTTTTTAAAATTTTCTTAACTTTTAAAATTTTTTAAAATTTTTAAAATTTTCTTAATTTTTAAAATTTTTTAAAATTTTTAAAATTTTCTTAATTTTTTAAAATTTTTAAAATTTTCTTAATTTTTAAAATTTTTTAAAAAATTTAAAATTTTCTGAATTTTTTAAATTTTTTTAAATTTTCTTAATTTTTAAAATTTTTAAAATTTTCTTAATTTTTAAAATTTTTAAAATTTTCTTAATTTTTTTTTAAATTTTTTGAATATTTTAAATCTAATTTAATTAATTTATATACTATTATTTACACGTAGACGCGAAACGGCGTCGTTTTTGCATTTTCTCCGCCACGTCGGCGTGCGCGTCGGTAAACGACGCTGTTTTGGACCGAGCTCATGGGAAAGTCGCCACGTCAGCCATTTGGCCGGATTTTCGCCGGAGTGGCACTTAAGTGTCCCATTTTACTCCGATGATGGCACTTAAGTGTACCATTTTAAAGTTATGGCACTTAAGTGTCCCGGCGTGCCAAGTTATGGCACTCCAGGTGTCCCGCACTCGATACATGCCATATTGTCATGCGCGAGGTTGAACTTAAAAGACGTATCTATTTTTCAAGAGTTTTATAAATGAGTGCTCATAAAACTAGGTTAAAAAAATAAAAATTACAAAAAAAATTGTTGAGGCACTATCAAAATTCAAAACGTGCATCCTATGAGAAAACTAAAGCGTTTTAATAAATAAGAGAAGGATTGTGCATCTATGATTGGTTGACACAAACAAAGTTACTGTTAAAATATCTTTTGAATTTGAGCCATTTACGAACCCAATCCTATTAGATAAATGTTCAAGTTTCGGCACAAGATATACATGGGTTACTTCTCTTAATTAAGAGAAAGCCATTACAAGACAAAGAATGGGCTCAAGGGAGCACCGAGTGAAGAGGAAAAAAAGAAGAAGGAGAACCTTAGGTCTACTCTCTCTATATGTAGAAGGGATGAGTAATTTCCAGTCTGGTCCGATCCCACCTAGGAATCGAGAATTGGATGTGGGCTCAGATTGGACTAGGAGAATTGGTTCCCAATTTCTGGGATAGGGGACCGGATTGAGCGTCTCCAAATTTCAACATTTTGAAGGTAAATATTTCCCTTGAAAATGGCACATAATCGATGAGGTAAATCTTTTCCCCAAAAAATTACTAAACTTGTCGCTATTTTTGAGAAAAAAAAAAAAACAATATAGCCAGTCGAGTTCCCCCCAACACCGAGAATCGGACCAAAAATCACTTGTTTTATTTTTATGGAATTCGGAACTGTACCGACACTCTCATAAACCGCCCAGACCTGGTTGGTCTGGGCGGTTCCTAGTTCGGTCGATCCTAAATGCTCACCCCTAATATATAGTTGCACAACGATAGTCTTATCACCGGTTTGGGTGATTTCTAGTTTGATTGGTCCGATATGCTCACCCCTAATATATAGTCACGTAATGATAGTCTTGTGGTTCCTATAGAAGAGGACAAGGAGCCCCCGGTGGGTTTCTTTCGTGCGTGAGAGCGTGAGGGTTCCTCAAGAGTTGCGCTGCACAATGGCTCTCCTTCCTTTGGATGCTGCACAAAAGAAAATCCTTACGCCGAGGAGGAATACTTCGTGTGGTGGCATGATGAGAAAGTTCCAAACACGTGGATTTTATGCCGTGAGTTTTAAGTTATCAAAATGGATTGTTTATTTGCAAACACTTGGGATTTGGATTTAATTTAGGTATAAGAAATACTCGAGTGTATGAATGATTGTAACTTGAATTTTCTAATTATTAGTAAATTATTTGTTGCCAACTCTCTCCATAGATGTAGATATTAATATTGGATTGAATCATGTAAATTTTGGCATCCCTTATTATTCGTCATTTGTTTTGTCTAATAATTTTTGCGTTGACATAAAGTACAATAGTTACCACCAAAGTGATTGGCTTAATGGGGAAAGGGTTATTTGTCTTCCAAGAGATCCTAAGTTTGATTAGGTCATAAACAAATCTCGAAATAACTTGTACTACGTTGTCAAGTTGTCGTATGATTCATGTGGAGAGACTTCTAGCTATTATTATCTTGGTAGGACTATAGTAACGAGCTCAATTACCTAAAATCTTTATATCACAGGTGATGTAAAGTAGTTATGACTTAAACCAAATTTTCTATAATGAAAGAGAGATGATTACAGTAATACGCAAAGGGGGTCACTAGCATTAGTGACATGTTCCCATTCTTTTTATAATTAGATAAAAGAAAATAAAGTTATAATCACCTTACAAGGATGAAGGAAAATCACTAAGGATGCATTTAGTAATTATTTTATTTCCAGAAATTTTTTGAGCATTTGAATGCGTTTGATAATTTCACAAAATTTCTATTCTCGAAATAGAAAAAGAGAAGGAATGCATTTGATATGATCTTCAAATTTTTGGTTAATGACCAACCAGAGATGGAAGAAGAAGAAAAAAAGAAAGAAAAGAAAATGTCTTGGTTTTAGAAATTGTTTTTGGAAACCAAAAAAGTAACTTTTTCTATTTTTTTATTTCTATTCCATATAAATTGTCTAACCATCAATCTGTTCTCAAAAATAGAAAAATTAGCTGATATCACCAAATGAATTTATATTCTTTTTTGTTTGTGAGAAAGCAATAGTAGAAATAGTCAATAATCGGCGGTTACTAATTATGGCCTAAATGTGAGCCTTGATTGGCTTGTCTTTACACTTTCACTGACAAATTACGCATGATACGTATTCTCCTTTTTTTGTTAACACGAAATTTCACCTTAATTGCTTTAACCTAGGGCCTATGAGTTCATGAGTATCCTGCACTTATTTTAAGAATCCAATAATGACATGAGCTAAAACTTTTGTGTATGGTATTTTTTTGCAAGTTGTTCAATGATTTGAAAATCTTTGCTAATATAAATATAGGGAACGCATCTAACCCTAGATGGAAATTAATATTGTCACATTGCCAAGTGCAAAATAAGATATGTTGTATGTAT
Organism: Eucalyptus victrix; assembly: GCA_016097545.1. Classification (NCBI taxonomy): domain Eukaryota; kingdom Viridiplantae; phylum Streptophyta; class Magnoliopsida; order Myrtales; family Myrtaceae; genus Eucalyptus; species Eucalyptus victrix. Next base: position 59,119,674 of record CM027842.1, read on the forward strand.
ATCTTAAGACAAGTTTGAAAGGAAATAATCTATTAAGGCATATTGGGAAATAAGCGTCATGGATAGGAAGAATCAGGTCGATAACTATGAGAATCTGAAATTAGACTGATTCTTACGGATCCTTCGATTCGGTTTTTGATTTTGCCTTGAACTTATGATCTACCCTACCGGTCGCTGACCCCCATGTCTATCTCCACGTCTTTTCATCCACTGTTATTGGACAGACACCCAAGTACATGTACGATTGCTTTAAGTAGGGAAGTGCTCCGCGTCTTTTCATCCATTGCTATTGGACATACACCCAAGTACATGTACGATTGCTTTAAGTAGGGAAGTGCTCCAGGTCTTTTCATCGACTGCTGTTGGACAAACATCCTAGTACATGTACGATTGCTTTAAGTAGGGAAGTGCTCCAGGTCTTTTCATCGACTACTGTTGGACAAACATCCTAGTACATGTACGATTGCTTTAAGTAGGGAAGTGCTCCATGTCTTTTCATCCATTGCTATTGGACAAACATCCTAGTACATGTTCGATTGCTTTAATGAGGGAAGTTTTTTTTTTTGGTCAGTCCTACTCTGACACTCACTCTTAGACTTTTGCCCTGCCTCTTTGCAGGGCGTGGAAGTCGAAACCTACTCCTGAAATTAAATCGTCCCCACTCCAATCCTCCCTGAGAAGGTTGGGATTTGAACCCCCTATCTCCTCCTTCCAAATTGAAAGGGTGGCCACTAGGATGAAGAGGGAAGTTGAGAGAGAGAAAAAGGGGAGAGATTGAATAGTAATAGTTGGGGGAGCAGAGACGGCATATAATGCCACTTCCTTTTCTATCATACTCATAAATGATTGGTCAATGGCCGGCTGCCCTCCATGTCTTTGCTCATAAATAGTTGGGGGAGCCCATGAAAATCGTGATTTGCTCTGTTGGGGGATAGTTGTTGTGCTGGGATGACGGGTCTATTTGGTCTGTCCATTTTGAACACCATGAAGTTCCCGTGCGAAGTATTCAAATTGATTTAAAGACAGGCAACGTGAAGTTCGTGTGCGAAGTGTTCAAATTCATTGAATCCGGGACTTAAAGACATCGCTTGCTTTCTCGGCGTCACCCTTTGGGTGGACATTGATGGGCTACGTTGAATCATCGCCCCTAGCCTTGGAGGAGGAGGAAGTTGAGTCATGGCGAATTGGTACAATCGATCTATGGCAAAATAACATGCCACCTATTTATTCGGAATTTAATCTACCACCAAAACTCTTTTTCAAAAGTCATTATTCGGCTTTTGATGAGAGGAAACAGGTTCTATGGCAACTCCATATAGGGAATATTTAGGTGAACAAGAAATAAATATAACTCTTTACTTCGAACTTCGGATCAAATTGTACATACAAACTATGCTGGAATTCAATCAACAACAAGCCTCGACAACAACACACGTGCACAAATTATGTTTGAATTTAATCAACGACAAAGCTTGAGAATGTACATAGATGAAATGTCAGAATTTAATCAACGGTGCGACACCCATGATAGAGATGCATGTAAAAATTGAATCGACGATCAAGTATCAGGATAAAGATATGCATTGGAATTTAATCGATGAGAAGAATTGAAAAGTTATAACTAAGGAAAAATAAAGGGCAGGAAAGTAAATATAATAAAAGATTACATTTTGATTGTTGATTATGTCCCCTTCTAGTTGATGAAACTTGGTATATGAGTATTCTATCATAACTTTTTGGGAGCAATTTCTTTTGAAATTTCGGTCTCATGTCCCCATGTCGGCAAGTCTTCGTCAAAACTCCTTTGAAATAGTCCTCAACCCACATCGGCGAGTCTTCTTCGAAGCTCCTTTGGAATAGTCCTCCACTTCTCCAATGGTTTGACTATTCTCCAGGTTTACACGTGCTCTTGTAATCGTTCTTCAGATTAAGCCTTGATGCAGTACACTAGTCTCAATTTTCCACGTTCACTTCCCATCGTAACGGTTCTCCATGATCTCCACTAGTAGGTGTACACGTCAGAATTTAATCAACAACAAGCCTCGACAACAACACACGTGCACAAATTATGTTTGAATTTAATCAACGACAAAGCTTGAGAATGTACATAGATGAAATGTCAGAATTTAATCAACGGTGCGACACCCATGATAGAGATGCATGTAAAAATTGAATCGACGATCAAGTATCAGGATCAAGATATGCATTGGAATTTAATCGATGAGAAGAATTGAAAAGTTATAACTAAGGAAAAATAAAGGGCAGGAAAGTAAATATAATAAAAGATTACATTTTGATTGTTGATTATGTCCCCTTCTAGTTGATGAAACTTGGTATATGAGTATTCTATCATAACTTTTTGGGAGCAATTTCTTTTGAAATTTCGGTCTCATGTCCCCATGTCGGCAAGTCTTCGTCAAAACTCCTTTGAAATAGTCCTCAACCCACATCGGCGAGTCTTCTTCGAAGCTCCTTTGGAATAGTCCTCCACTTCTCCAATGGTTTGACTATTCTCCAGGTTTACACGTGCTCTTGTAATCGTTCTTCAGATTAAGCCTTGATGCAGTACACTAGTCTCAATTTTCCACGTTCACTTCCCATCGTAACGGTTCTCCATGATCTCCACTAGTAGGTGTACACGTCATAGCCTTGACGCAATCCTTTTAATCAATCACCTTGCTCCTTAGTTAATATGCTCATTGACAACTTTGTTAAAATAATTCGCAATCATTTGTCACTTGTTGATATGTGCTAGCATTTACACTTGAGTCATCAACAATATGTAATATCGACCAATCTTCAATCCATTCAAGTGGCTTCCTCTGCAGATGACCAAACATGCTATTATATTCTCCACTCTTTTCCCTCTTCATCACTACTTTTGATGGTTGCATATGAGGTTGTCAAGTCCACTTTTTTTACTTCCAAACGATCATCGCATGTAGATAATAACTAAAAATTGGACATTTTTGAGTGCAAACATATGCCCCCTTTAAAAGAATGAATGATTTGTCAATATTCGATTCTTTTAAATTAGGAAACCAAGAGTCATCCCGTGCCTCTTTGTCATCACCATAATCAATATCACTGGAGTTAACTTGAATGAGATAGGCATAACCTTTAAAAAATGCAAGATTATTAGGACTTGCCTGCACTCAAATTAAATGACTCAATGTTCCTGACCTGTTCATCACTTCATGGGAGGTATTGACGATAATTGACTTGATCATGTTGATGAGACATTTTATCATTCGGTTAATTAATTCATTCTTGTGCTTCTTCAATAACCATTGCATGGTAGCCAACATTATAGGCTTGGCTCTAACTGTCTTCTCTGCTCGTCGATGAGTTGTCTTGAGATACCGACATCTCCACTTTGTTCTTGCTCTACCATCCATAGTGCAATCGATGACTTTCTTGCCTTATTATTATCAGGTTGTGATGATGAGTTGTCATTGCGAGTGTTGTTGTGATCAAGTTGATTTATTGTTCTCACCATCATATCTCCTCATATCAACCACAATGGTCCCACCAGGTGTGCCATTTGTTTTGCTGGAATTTAATCTATGATGCAACATCTTTTTTGAAAGTTGTTCTTTGGCTTTTAATGAGAGGAAATGGATTATGTGGCAACTCCGGACATGAAATATCTAGGCGAATAAGAAATAATTGTAAACCTTCACTTTGAACTTCGAGCCAAAATGTATATACAAACTGTGTCGGAATTCAATTAACAACAAGGCTTGAAAATACAACCACTTCCATAGCAATACATGCGTATGAGCTATGTTGGAATTTAATTAACAACAAAGCTCAAGAATATGCAAAAATATACTGCTGGAATTTAATTGACGGTGTGACACTCATGATAAAGATGTATCTCAGAATTGAATCGATGACGAAGTATTGGGATAAAGATACGCATTGAAATTTAATCGAGATGAGAGTTGGAAAGCTATAACTAAGGAAAAATAAAGTGCAAGAAAGTAAAGATAATAAAATATTACATTTTGATTGTCCAGGGTGTCTCTTTCTAGTTGATGAGAACTTGCTATTTATGGGCATTCTTTTATAACTGTTTGGGAGTGGTTTCTTCCAAAATTTTAGTCTTATGTTCGCATGTTAGCAAGTCATCTTTGAAGCTCCTTTGAAGTAGTAGTCAATCCACGTCGGCAAGTCTTCTTCGAAGCTTCTTTGAAATAGTCATCCACTTCTCCAATGGTCGGACTATTCTCTAGGTTTACACGTGCTCTTGTGACCTATCTCCACTAGTAGGTGTACGTGCTAGAGCTTTGACGCAATCCTTTTAATCTATCACCTTGCTCCTTAGTTAACATGCTCATCGACAACTTTGTTAAAATAATTCGTGATCATTTGTCACTTGTCGATATGTGCCAACATGCACATGCGAGTCATCAACAACATATGATATTGACCAATCTTCAACCCATTCAATTGGCTTCCTCCATGGATGACCAAACATGCTCAGATGGTATATTCTCTACTCTTTTCCCTTTTCATTGCTACTTTTGATAGTTGCATATGAGATTGTCAAATTTACTTTTGTTGTTTTTGAACGGTCATCACATATAGATAACAACTAAAAATTGGACATATTTGGGTGCAAACATCATCCAACTTGTTAATTTGACATTGGAGGTGCATAATCTAGGCATCCTCTCCATTGGAAGCCATTCCTTCAATTTGGTAGTGCGACAGTATCCTCTTGATGTGTTAATATTGCCTTAAAATTAGGAAAAAATGGATAGTAAGTGTTGACACATGAATTTTTGTCGATATTTAAAAAATCCATTTATTTTGCAAAATATAAAAAAATATAAAAAGATAAAAAGCAAAAAAAAAAAAAAAAAATAGTAACAAAAATTGAGTGGGCCAGTTTTTCCAGACCATTCTTTTAACAAAATTTTCGGCCCTCTAGCCCCTCCCTCTATTGGCCCAGTTCCTAATATCCTCTTTAGGCCTAATATCTATTTTTCTTTTTACTTTTTTTTTTTCAAAACCCATGTTTAAGCCCAAGAAAGAAAAGAAAACAGGGCCAACCCTCGTTCTCTTCTCTTCCCCTAGCACAGACTCGCGTCAACAGTGACGTGGGCGACCGAGCAAAAGAGGCGTCCGTCCGTGAGTGAGGGTGAGGAGCCACCAGCAAGTAGGGGTGTGCAAAATACCCGGGATCCGCCCGGACCGCCCGGAACCGGACCGGAACCGCCTGGACCTCCCGGAACCGGACCGGAACCGCCTGGAACCGGCGGGTCTTGAGGGAACCGGTCCGGTTCCCGGTTCCAATTATTGGAACCGGTGGGTACCGGTCCGGTTCCCGGTTCCGTGGGCGGATCCGCCCACCCGGACCGGACCGGAACCTTTTTAATATTAAAAAAAAATTACTAAGAGAAACCCTACATCTCATCTCACTCTCTAGGGAACCTTTACCTTTGGTCAAAGAAAATTGAACCATCTATGGTTATTTGCAAGTAGGAAATGGGAGAATGTTGCATTCCATTTGTTCGCGTTTTTTTTTATCTACGAGATACATTTATAATTACAACAAATAAATATTTGTTCCACGTACTTAAATTTAATTTTTCTTTCTTTGGTTTGCTTTGATGTCACGTAATTGTTTTTTTGTTGAAAACCAAAATATTTTCGCGTCAAAATCGGTTCCATGGATCCACCCGGGAACCGGACCGGACCGGCGGTCCGGTTCCCGGGTGGATCCATGCAACAAACGGGTGGATCTCGGTTCCAATTTTTCGGAATCGGTCCTTAGCGGGCGGTTCCCGGTTCTAGGTCGGGAACCGCCCGCCCGGACCATGCACACCCCTACCAGCAAGTGACGCGAGCGTACCCAGGCCTTCTGGAGTAGGTGAGTTGGCTTATGGAAAAGAAAGCAAGGCCAACAGAAAGAATAGAAAACTGAATCGTTGGAAAAGTATGCGGAATAGATTTTAGGCTCCAAAAATTGGAAAAATTTATTTTTTTTGATGGGTAGATTTCAAGTTTTAGGTTAATGGAACATAGAATAAGTTTTTGTGTTTTATTTATTTATTTTTCTTTGCACGATTTTGCGGTATTTTATAACGTTCGATAATGAGTATATAATTTGAAACCGTTAGTCTAAACTTTTATTCTATAACTGAAACTTTTATTTTGTTAATGTTTCATATTTTTTGTGTGTATATAAATAAGGTATGGTCAGTGAGCAAGTGTTAATTATAATTCACTATAATCGTTCAATAAATTATATGAGTGGAATTTGGATAAATCTTGAAATCAACCTGTAAGGTGGTAGGTTTAAGTTTCAAGATATGTAGAGTAAATTTCAAGTGTAAAAAAATGAGGAACTCATTCCAATGAATATGTTTCGAGTTTTAAGTGAAATTTGTATGGAATTAGGAATTGCTTATCGTTAGCCAGCTGGAGGAGCTGAAGAGGGAGGTTGGCTGGGGGTGCTTCCCTGGAGAGAAGAAAGGAGCAAAAGAGGAGAGGAGAAGAACGCGGGAAAGGGAGAGCTCATTTGGAGACCCAAACTTTTTCTCTCTCTTGCTCGCGCAGAAATGTCAACGCTGCCTTCGGCGAATCTCGCGGCTTCGTCATCCTCTCCGCCGGTGAGAAACGCCGATGGTGTCCGGACGTGTTGAATTCTGTGCGGCAAGCTCTACTTCGATGTCCCTCCCTCCAGGCGAAGCTTGCAAAGGGGCGCAGATGGGCCACCGATCTGGGAGGAGGGTCCCATCATTGTTCTGCGGGTCAAAGGAAATATATCCATTCGATTATGAGGCCAGGAGATGCATTAATCAGAAAGTCAAAGTGATGTCTGGGAGCTCGACAGCTGCATACTTAAAAGAAATTAGATGAAGCGTTTGAGATGGCTGGACGTTCGCTGAAGGAGTGAAAGAGAGAAGAAGAGAGGCTGGAGAGGGAGCCAAGAGTAAGAGAGAGAGAGAGAGAGAGAGAGAGAGAGAGCTCGCCCTCACCCTGAGGATCTTGGCTCGGAGGCACTAAGGCGGCCGACTGTAGCCCGATACTTAAAAGAAATTCTTTTTTTGTTTGTTTTATGACGTTTTTGTACTCATTTATGACAACAATGAATCTCTTTACTTAAATTTTATATGTACGTCACGATATCTTGCCAAAATTATATATAACAAACTATGTATATTTAGGAAAATTTATAATAAGGAAATTGGTTTTTTGAGAGACTCCTAAAGACCTCGACTGGTTACTCATGTGTGCTCTAGTTACGAATGAACTTCAATAGCAAGAGTGTAGTTTCTTATTAAAAAATTGATGTCTATGTTTCCATTGTTTTCATATATAAAGTAAAAGAGCAGGAAGAAGAGATTAGATTTGACCGTTCCTTGAGAGACTTTGGATATACGTAAGTTCCACCCCTGCGTTACAAAATGTTAGATTCTGGGTGCGATTGTTGAATAGCCCTCTGCGTGGTGTTTTGTATTGTCATAGCAACTTCCTACTTTTAATTTATTCATACCTCCAATTTCTTAGAATGTAGATGGCTACATTATTTTGGCATGTTTAGATTTCTCACTTGTGTAACAGATATTCTTTTAAGTCCTTTTCAGCTCAATTGATTTTGTGAATGCGAATTATAATTTCAAATCACAATGATTAACAGTGTATGTCCCTTTAAATTAGTTTTCTTTTTTAAACTAATTTGATGGTATAACCACTCTATATTATATTGGACTAAAACCTTTCCTATGTTTCGTTGACGTTATTGTGAAGCTCTTCCAGTCGAGTTTCTAATTTCGGTTTTGAGGAATTCGTGTTTATTCATTCAGACATCTCTGGATGGATATTTTACTTCATTTACCTTTTCTGTCTTATTTTCCTGACATAAATAAATCAAAAAAACACCAAATTCGCTCAATTGGATTGACGCATTATAGGGAATATACGAAAGAAAAATCCTTGAAAGAAAATCCCAAATGTCAAGCCCTTCGACTTGCAACTCTCTTTTGACCCCCCAAAAAAGCAAACATGCAAGTCTCTTGCATTTTCTTTAATCGAGATATGACATTACAAGTAATACATAAACGGCCACACTTTCAAACTATATAGTAAACAGACTTATGACACTCTTATTTCAACTTCACTACAGAAGTACATACATCTGTAATGAATTTATTTGTGAGATTTTGTGATATATTTAGGTAATTTTCTTTAGTGAAATGATGATGCTGACCAATGGAATCTTTTCCTCGGAAAGGTAGTTGCCGAGTTTAGCCCTAAACCTCTTGAAAACCTCATTGATGATCTCTTCACCAAAGTGATGAACGAGCAAGGGCTCGCCTATAGCTCTTAGGCACCCGACTATTTTGTCTACCATTTCCTCTGAGACAACATTAGGGACTATTTTGTCTACCATTTCCTCTGAGACAACATTAGGGTCGAAATCGGTCTCGATTACATCATGATTCACTTCAAACACATCCAAGTAATCAATTGAGAATGACCCTTGCTTTTTGACCTCCCGGCGTACTTCTTCTGGTGAGGGTGTGTAATAAGGGATGTTGAAGGAGTGGAGTTTCTCTTCTTTTATGAGTCCCTACGTCAGCGACAAGGTTAGTATGTTGGATCTTTCTATCGAAAATAAGAAACAATTGCAATAAGTTGTCAGTATAATATCCTAATAAAAGTCATAGTTACTTTGACCCCCCCCCCCAAAAAAAAAAAAGCCGTAGGTACATGTTTATGTAATTGGCTGTGCAACTATTGCATATTGCTGATATTTGTTGTTTCCTAGTATGTAAATGTGCATTCTATTTTTTACACCATGCCTAATAGGGAACGAGTGTGCACTTAATTAAAATACCTAATAATTTTTATTTGCGTACTCTGATTTTGTTGAATACATTCATAAAGAAGAGAAATCGGAGTAAATATGTAGGATATCCAAACTGCACTATTGCTTTCTTTCAAAGAATTCATGCGAAAACTATTGCTAGAGCTCATCTAACAGGTGCTTTAGGTACAGTAAAATCAGGAATAATCATTAATCGTAACCACCATTACTCTCATTGTTTTTTGTTATCTAATTGATGGTTATGATTGGTCTCGGAGTGCGAAATCAAAAGATACTCCTAGAGGACTAAGAAAATTCACCAGGGTCAACGGAAGTATGATACAATTTTTACTACAGGTAATAAGAAAAACCAACTCAATACTAAAGTGTCCGGGACTATTCAAGTACTGCTTTGACCTTTTTAATTTGCTTACTTCGGTGACCATCTCATTGAGATCAATAGCTAAGAGCTCCCAAAGTCGGCGATACTCTTCGCGTGAAGGATCGTCGCTTCTTCGACCGTGGAGGGTCAAAACCATACGCCCTTCCATTACCAACTCTTGCCCACGACCCTCCAAGAATGTTGAGAAGTCCCTTTGGAATTGCTCATAATATGCCCTAAGCACACTCGGAGGGCTTGATCTTGACATGGATATGTTGCCTTTGTTTTCCTCTAGCCCTCTTGGAACCTGTGAGAGAGAGAGAGAGAGTATGAATGAGAGAGAGAAAGAGAGAGAGAGAGAGAGAGTATGAATGAGTTTATTAGCAAATGAAACTATGGAACCTGAGAGAGAGAGAGAGAGAGAGAGAGAGAGAGAGAGAGAGAGAGAGAGAGAGAGAGAGAGAGAGAGAGAGAGAGAGAGAGAGAGAGAGAGAGAGAGAGAGAGAGAGAGTATGAATGAGTTTATTAGCAAATGAAACTATGGGCCAAAAAATTTACCTGAGATAGCCAATGAAGGCTGTACGAAGAATGAATGAAGTGTAGACTCTCCTGAGCGAACAATCTCCCGTAGAACGAACCAGGAACACCATTGAAGAAGCATGCCAACGCCGCTGATGCTCCATACTTGCTCTTCATTTGCTCACTTAGCTTCTCTTGGAATCTCGGCAAGAAGCTGTTGAAGAGGGTGTTGAAGTCATTCCCCGGGAGATCATTCAAGAACACTTGGAACTCCGGTAGCTCGTGCTTCTTTGCATTGCAGAGATCCATCATGGTGCTTATGATCTCAGACACAGCGAAGAGACTGTTGGGGCCGCAGGAACAGCCCAAGTCTGCGATGGTGAGGCTTGCCGGGATGGTAGCGGCGATAGTGGAGAAGAAAGCTGTGATGGCTGCCTTTGTTATAGGCTTTGTCATCGATATCACCTTTCTCTATGAAAAGAAAAAGAGAGCATTGACTCAATATAAAGAGAGAAGGTTTATATCTTAGTTTTTTCATCTCCGGAGAAATAAATCTCAATCGTCACGTATACCGTACACTATTCGAACATATCTTCTCGATTAAAATAAATGGAAGTTAATAGAGAATGATTGAAGATTGCAAACTCCGTGCATTTAGGAAAATTACCAAAAAATCCTAAATTAATTAAATTTTTGCAAGTTCAGTTAAAAACCTTTTAATTTAACACATTTAGTCCAAAACTGTAGATGGTTTGCCAATTTACTTACTTCTACCCATTTTGGTCAAAAAACCACTGAGGTAGGCATCGACGGTGTCACGTAAAATGGTCCACATTTACATGGACGATTTTTATAATTTTTATAAAAAAATTTCTAAACTTTTTTTATAGTTTTTATTTTTATTTTTTTTTTATATGAAGTTAGGCAACTAGCCATCCCTCACCGACCCTAGGTGAGGGTTGATGACCTAACTAGCCACTAGGTGTGGGTCAAGGTTGCAGTCCTCACCTAGACCTAGCGTGAGCCATGAAGTTCTCATTGACCTTGAAAGTGGTTGTGGCATTTGCCAGGCTTAGAAAAGAAAAAAGAAAAAAGAGAAGAAAAAAATAAATTATAAAAAGCTATCCACGTAAGGGTTAGTTGTATTACGTAGGATAGTTGGTATTCATGTCTCAATTAAATTTGGTTAGAATGATTAAATTAGCAAATCATCAAAAGATTTATGACTAAATTGGTCAAATTGAAAGTTTATGATTGAATTGATTAAATGTAATAGGTTTTGAATTTTTTGGTATTTTTTTCTCGTGCATTCTATCCAAATCAAACATCATTTGTCCCATGTTGCGATGGTTTTACAAGATCTAATTCTTTTATATACTCTCGAGTGTACATTCTTCAAGAGATACTTTGTTAATTAAAAAAAAAATTGTCTACAAATTAGGGACATCATTTAAATTTTAGATCGATAAGTGATATGGTCTAATAGGGCATGGTAAAATGGTGTCTTTCACATATATAATTTCAAATCTTGGTAAACAAAAAGAACCTAGTTTGTTACAAAATGAACAATCATATTGTAGTGCATTATCACAAAAGGGTGTATAATAATAAATCTTTTTTTTTTTCTCGTTAGTCCTCCTCTAATTTTCAACTCATTTCGAACTTTTGTCTTATCTTTTTGTCGGACGTGAAAGTCGAAATTCACACTTGAAACTAATTGTCCTTACCCAATTCCCTTGAGAAAGTGAGGATTCAAACTTCCCACTTCCCCTAAAGGTGGCCACTGGAGCAAACCTCAGTGATTTAATCAATCTTTAAGAATGAGGAAAAGTAGTGTTGTTCTCCTTGAAAAATAAATTCTTGAAAGTATTTTTCGAGACATATATGTGCCCACAATAGAACAATGAGAGGTTTACCTGGAGTAATGAGTTGTTAGCATAACTTGTTTCTCCCATTCCTCCTTTCATGGGGAATTGTTGGTTGAATTCCATCTCTCTCTCTCTCTCTCTCTCTCTCTCAGAGTCTATTTGGCTTGCATCTTAATGGCTGAGGCTATTCTTCTATTTATGGAGAGTTTTGAAGTACTTCGTTTCAATGCGTCGCATTCACTATAATTGAGCACAGTTCGAGTGTGAAACATGCATGGAGAAAATTCCTAGTTTGAGTGTGAAACATGCATGGAGAAAATTCTCTCTCTCTCTCTCTCTCTCTCTCTCTCTCTCTCTCTCTAAGTCTATTTGGCTTGCATCTTAATGGCTTTGAGGCTCTTCTATTTATGGAGAGTTTTGAAGTACTTCGTTTCAATGCGTCGCATTCACTATAACTTGAGCCCAGTTCGAGTGTGAAACATGCATGGAGAAAACTCTCTCTCTCTCTCTCTCTCTCTTGAGCCCAGTTCGAGTGTGAAACATGCATGGAGAAAATTCTCTCTCTCTCTCTCTCTCTCTCTCAGAGTCTATTTGGCTTGCATCTTAATGGCTGAGGCTCTTCTATTTATGGAGAGTTTTGAAGTACTTCGTTTCAATGCGTCGCATTCACTATAACTTGAGCCCAGTTCGAGTGTGAAACATGCATGGAGAAAATATTGAATATCTAAATTGTAGTCAACTCAACAAAATATTAGTCCATTTATCTTATAACACATATCGTACTTGGGCCCACAAGTTAGAAACATTTAAAATTCTTGTGGGCCCATTCTCTCTCTCTACTCGCTTTCGCTCCTCTGTTTTCAGACACCTTGTCTCTCTCTTCTTCATCACTACTTCCTTTCTTTTTTTTGTTTTTGTTTTTGTTTTTGTTTTTGTTTTTTTTTTGCCTTCTAAGGCCATGGATGCCGCTCGATTGTAGTGACCAGCCATGGACAAAACGCTCCTGGGCATGCTAACCCTCATTTGTGGCCATCGTTGCTTTCGTCTGATTTGGAGGGCAACCCTTGCCTTGGTCACGAGGGTTGAGCCCTCGCTGAATTTGATGAAAGCGACCCTCTCTGGCCATAGGTGAGGGTTGGTACAGGCGAGGGCCATAACACCCTTGTCGGACCTCATCTGTGGCTGGTCGCTGGCCATGGGCCAATGAGAGAGAAAGAAAGAAAAAGAAAAACAACGGACAAAGAAACGGTGAAGAAAAACAAAGGACAAAGAAACAGTGAAGAAGAGAGAGAGAGAAATGAAAGGGAGAGAGAGGGGATTCAGGTTTCTTGAAAAGTAGGCCTGTGAGCGACACATAGAATGGACTTATGCATTGTTGAGGTGGCTACTTCAGCTACACTCAATATTTTCTCAACATGCATGGGCATGAGTTTGCACGAACATGTCCACTTGGTGGGATCTCTCTCAAACACCTGGACATGAATTCTTATTACTTTCAAATAAAGGATAGACAAAGACAAAATACATGCGATACTTGCGTAAGGTTGTGCTTCTCCATACACAGTACAAGTCTAGATACGTGCCATATTGCCATGTGCGAGGTTGAACTTAAAAGATGTTTCTATTTTTCAAGAGTTTTATAAATGAATGCTCTTAAAACTAGGTTAAAAAATTACAAAAAAATTGTTGAGGCACTTTCAAAATTCAAAACGTGCATCCTATGAAAAAAACTAAAAGGTCCTAATAAATAAGAGAAGGATTGTGTATCTATGATTGGTCTATACAAACAAAGTTACTATTAAAGTATCTCTTGAATTTGAGCCATTTGCGGAACTCAATCCCACTGGATAAATGTTCAAGTTTCAGCACAACATATGGACGGGTTACTTCTCTTAATTAAGAGAAAGCCATTACAAGACAAAGAATGGGCTCAAGGGAGCACCGAGTGAAAAGGAGAAAAAAGAAGAAGAAGGAGAACCTTATGTCTACTCTCTTTATATGTAGAAGCGACGACTAGTTTCCGGTCTAGGTCGATCCCATCTAAGAATCAGGAACTGTTCTTGGGATCGGATTGGATTGGGAGGATTGGTTCCCAATTTATGGGACAGGGGACCAGCTCGAGCGTCCTATGGAATCAATCACTTGACAATTTTGCCTCCAAATTTCAACATTTTGAAGATTAATCTTTCCCTAAAAAATGGCACAGAATGGACGAGGTAAATCTTTCCCCCAAAAATTACTAAACTTGTCGCTATTTTTAAGATTTTTTTTTTAAAAACAATATAGCCGGTCAAGTTCCCTTCAACACCGGGAATCGAACCGAAAATCACTTGTTTCGTTTTTATGGAATCGAGAACTGGACCAACAGACTCATGAACCTCTTGGAATCGGCCGCTTTGGGCAGTTCCTAGTTTAGTTGGTCCTAAATGCTCACCCCTAATATATAGCTGCACAATGATAGTCTTGTGGCCGATTTGGGTAGTTTCTAGTTCAGTTGGTCCGATATGCTGACCCTGATATACAGCTGCACAATGATAGTCTTGTGGATTCCTATAAAAGAGGACAAGGAGCCGCCGGTGGGTTTCTTTCGTGCGTGAGAAGGTGAGGGTTCCTTAAGAGTTGCGCCGCACAATGGCTCTCCTTCCTTTGGACACTGCACAAAAGAAAATCCTAAAGCCGAGGAGGAATGCTTCGTGCGGTGGCATGATGAGAAAGTTCCAAACGCGTGGATTTTACGTTGTGAGTTTTAAGTTATCAAAATGGGTTGTTTATTTGCAAATACTTGGGATTTGGATTTAATGTAGGTGTAAGAAATACTCAAGCGTATGAATGATTGTAACTTGAATTTTTTTATTATTAGTGGATTATTTGCCGCCAACTCTCACAATAAATGTAGATATTGATATTGGACTAAATCATGTAAATTTTGGCGTCCCTTATTATTCGTTGTTTGTTTTGTCTAGTAATTTTCAAGTTGACATAAACTGCAAGATCTTGATTGATTCCCGTGTATATATTACAATAGTTACCACCAAAGTGATTGGCCTAATGGGAAAAGGGTTATCTGTCTTCCAAGAAATCTTAAGTTTGATGAGGTCATAAACAAATCTCGAAATAACTTGTACTATGTTGTCAAGCTGTTGCATGATTTGTATGGAGAGACTTCTAGCTATTAGTATCTTGGTGGGACTATAGTAACAAGCTCACTTACCTCAAATGTTTATATCACGGGTGGTGTAAAGTATTTCTGGCTTAAATTGAATTTTCTATAACGAAAGATAGATGATTATGGTAGTACCCAAAGGGGGTCACTAGCATTAGCCACATGTTCCCATTCTTTTTATAATCAAATAAAAGCACAAAAAAGTTATAATCACCTTACCTGGACGAAGGAAAATCATTAAGGATGCATTTGGTAATTATTTTATTTCTGGAAATAGTATATGTTCTAAAATAATTTTTTTAATTCTATTTTATGGACAAGTTTTTGAGTATTTAAACACGTTTGGTAATTATATAAAATTTATATTTTTGAAATAGAAAAAGAATAGGGATGTATTTGGTATGACTCTCAAATTTTCGTTTAATGACCAACTAGAGATGGAAGAAAAAGAAGAAAAGAAAATGAAGAAGAAAAGAAAGAAAAGAAAATGCCTTGGTTTTAGAATTGTTTTTACAAATAAAAAAAAGTAACTTTTTCTCCTTATTTATGTTCCAAATATATTCCCTAACTATCAATTTGTTCTAAAAAATAGAAAAATTTGCTGATGTCCCCAAATGAATTTATGTTATTTTTTTTTTGTTTTGGAGAACAAAAGAGTAGAAATAGTCAATAATTGACTGATTACTAATTGTGGCCTAAATGTGAGCCTTGATTGGCTTGTTTTTACACTTTCACTGACAAATTACGCATGATACATATTCTCCTTTTTTTGTTAACACAAAATTTCACCTTAATTGCTTTAACCTATGGCCTATGAGTTCATGAGTACCCCGTGCTTATTTTAAGAATCAAATAAGGATATGAGCTAAAACTTTTGTATATGATATTTTTTTGGCAAGTTGTTCAATGATTTGAAAATCTTTGCCGATATAAATATATGGAACACATCTGACCCTAGAGAGAAATCAATATTGTCACCTTGCCAAGTGCAAAATAAGACCTGTTGTATGTATATCTTAGGGTGAGCTTGAAAGGAAACAATCTATTAAGGCATACCGCAAAATAAGCATCATGGATAGGAAGAATTGCACGTACCAATACAACTTTTTCGTAAAATCAACAGTCAGATCGATAATTACGAGAAGCTGAAACAGGGCTGATTCTCATAACTCCTTCAATACGGTTTTTGTTTTTACCTTGTACTGCTTTAATCAGGGAAGTTCTGCGCGTCTTTTCATCCACTGCTTTGGACAAACATTCAAGTACATCTACGATTGCTATAATAAGGGCAGTTGAGAGAGAGAGAGAGAGAGAGAGAGAGAGAGAGAGATTGAATAAGAGTAGCTGGGGGAGTAGAGACGGCATATAATGCCATTTCCTTTTCTATCATCCTCATAAATGTTTGATCAATGACCGGCTGCCCTCGCTTGTCCTCGCTCATAAATCGTCGGGGGAGCCCATGAAAATTGTGATTTGCTCTGTTGGGGGCTAGTTGTTGTGCTGGGATGACGGATCTATTTGGTCTGTCCCGTTTGAACACCATGAAGTTCATGTGTGAAGTATTCAATTGATTTAAAGACGGGTACCGTGAAGTTCGTGTGCGAAGTGTTCAAATTCATTGAATTCGGGACTTAAAGACATCGCTTGCTTTCTCGGCCTCGCTCTTCGGGTGGACATTGATGGCTACGTTGAATCATCGCCCCTGGCCTTGGAGGAGGAGGAGGAAGTTAAGTCATGGTGAATTGGTACAAGTGATCTTACGGCAAAATAACATACCACCTGTTTATCCGGCATTTAATCTACCACCAAAACTCTTTTTCAAAAGTCGTTAGGCTTTTGATGAGAGGAAATGGATTCAATGGCAATTCCATATAAGAAATATTCAGGCGAACAAGAAATAAATATAAATATTTACTTCGAACTTCGGATCAAATTGCAAATACAAATTGTGCTAGAATTCAATCAATAACAAGACTTGAAAATATAACCATTTTCATAGCAACACACGTGCACAAACTATGTCGGAATTTAATTGATGACAAAGCGTGAGAATGTACATAGATGTAATGTTGGAATTTAATTGATGGCGCGACACCCATGATGGAATCATGCACGGAAAAATTAAATTGACGATCAAGTATCATGATAAAGATACGCATTGAAATTTAATTGATGACAATAATTGAAAAGTTATAACTAAGGAAAAATAAAGTACAAGAAAGTAAATATAATAAAAATTACATTTTGTCGATTATGTCCCCTTCTAGTTGATGAAACTTGGTATATGATCATTCTATTATAACTTTTTGGGAGCAATTTCTTTTGAAATTTTAGTCTCATGTTTCCATGTCGGCAAGTCTTCTTCAAAACTCCTTTGAAATAGTCCTCAACCCACATCGGCAAGTCTTCTTCGAAGGTCCTTCGAAATAGTCCTCCACTTCTCCAACGGTTTGACTAATTCTCCAAGTTTACACGTGCTCTTGTAACCGTTCTTCAGATTAAGCCTTGATGCAGTACACCAACCTCAATTTTCCACGTTCATTTCCCATTGTAACAGTTCTGCATGATCTCCGCTAGTAGGTGTATATGCCAGAACTTTGACGCAATCCTTTTAATCAATCACCTTGCTCCTTAGTTAACTTGCTCATCGACAACTTTGTTAAAATAATTCGTGATCATTTGTCACTTGTTGATATGTGCGAACATGCACATCCAAGTCATCAACAACATATGATATGGACCAATCTTCAACCCATTCAATTGGTTTCCTCCATGGATGACCAAACATGCTCGGATGGTATATTCTCCACTCTTTTCCCTTTTCATTACTACTTTTGATAGTTGCATATGAGGTTGTCAGATCTACTTTTGTTGTTTTTGAACGGTCATCACATATAGATAATAACTAAAAATTGGACATATTTGGGTGCAAACATCATCCAACTTGTTAATTTGACATTGGAGGTGCATAATCTAGGCATCCTCTCCATTGGAAGCCATTCCTTCAATTTGGTAGTGCGACAATATCCTCTTGATGCGTTAATGTTGCCTTAAATTAAGAAAAATGGACAGTAAGTATTAACACCCGAATTTTTGTTGATATTTCAAAATCCGTTTATTTCGCAAAAATATAAAAAAAGCAAAAAAAAAATAGTAACAAAAATTGAGTGGGCCAGTTTTTCCAGCCCATTCTTTTAACAAAATTTTTCGGCCCTCTAGCCCCTCCCTCTATTGGCCCAGCTCCTAATATCCTCTTTAGGCCTAATCTCTATTTTTCTTTTTTCTTCTTTTTTTCAAAACCCATGTTTAAGCCCAAGAAAGAAAAGAAAACAGGGCCCAACCCTCGTTCTCTTCTCTTCCTCTAGCACAGACTCGCGTCTCTGAAAGAGGGGAGCGACGACAGTGACGTGGGCGACCGAGCAAAAGAGGCGTCCGTCCGGGAGCGAGGGTGAGGAGCCACCAGCAAGCGACGCGAGCGTACCCAGACCTTCTGGAGGAGGTGAGCTGGCTTATGGCAAAGAAAGCAAGGCCAGCGGAAAGAATATAAAACTCAATTGTTGGAAAAGTATGTAGAATAGATTTTAGGCTCCAAAAATTAGAATTTTTTTTTTGATGGGTAAGTTTCAAGTTTTAGGTTAATGGAACTTATATTAAGTTTTTGTGTTTTATTAATTTATTTATTTCTTTGTTCGATTTTGCAGTATTTTATAGCGTTCGATAATGAGTATATAATCTGGAACCGTTATACTAAACTTTCATTTTATAACTGAAATTTTTATTTTGTTAATGTTTCATATTTTGTGTGAGTATATAAATAAGTTATGGTGAGTGAGTAAGTATTAATTATAATTCACTGCAATCATTTAATTGATTGTATAAGTGGAACTTGGATAAATCTTGAAACCAATCTTGAAATCTGTAAGGTGGTAGGTTTCAGGTTTTAAGATATGCATAGTAAGTTTTGTCAAAAAAATGAGAAACTCGTTCCAATGAATATGTTTCGAGTTTTAAGTGAAATTTGTATGGAACTAGGAATTGCTTATCCTTAGCCAGCTGGAGGAGCTAAAGAGGGAGGTTGGCTGGGGGTGTTTCGCTGGAGAGAAGAAAGGAGCGAAAGAGGAGAGAAGAAGAACGCAGGAAAGGCAGAGCTCATTTGGAGACCCAAACTTTTTCTCTCTCTTGCTTGCGCAGAAATGTCAACGCTGCCTTCTGCAAATCCTGCGGCTTCGTCATCCTCTCCGCCGGTGAGCAACGCCGATGGTGTCCGGACGCGTTGAATTCTGTGCGGCAAGCTCTACTTCGTAGGGGTGATCGGTTCCCGGTTCGGTCCGGTTCCACCTTGAAACCGGGAACCGGACCGGGAGCACCGGTTCCCAAAATTGCGAACCGTGGACCGGACCATTTGGTCCTAGGACCAGGAACCAGACCGACCATCGGTTCCGGTCCAGTCCGATCCGGTCCAAAAAAATCGACTCTACTTTTTTGCACTAAAGAACTAAAGAGTGACTGCGCTCTTGACCGATCAATCCAATTCGATTCCCGGGCAATTCAACAAAACTAACCACACGTGTTTCACGTGCAAAATATTCAAACTTCATTCGTGTGATTCACGGGATCTCTTGAAGTCTTAATCTCACATCGAAACTAACAAGGAGATTTTTTCTATAAATAAAAGAGTAACAAAATGGGTTTTAATGGTCTCTTGGTTACATAAGAGGTTGCTACCTCAAATTGCAACTTTGGTTGCAATAAGTTATCATGTTTATATATTTTATTAATTCTATGTATATAAATTATATATAAAAAAATTTGGTTCGGTCCGGTCGGTCCGGTTCGGTCCGGTTCCCACCTTGAAACCGAGAACCGGACCAACCGGCCACCGGTTCCAAGATTAGGAACCGGAGACCGGACCGCCGACCATGGGAACCGCCCAAAACCGACCGGTTCGGTCCGGTCCGGTCGGTTCCCGGTTCGGGCGGTTCCCGTTGCACACCCCTACTACTTCGATGTTCCTCCCTCCAAGCGAAGCTTGCAAAGGAGCGCAGATGGGCCACCAATCTGGGAGGAGGGTCCCATCGTTGTTCTGCGGGTCAAAGGAAATATATCCATTCGATTATGAGGCCAGGAGATGCATTAATCAGAAAGTCAAAGTAATGTCTGGGAGCTCTACAGCTGCACACTTAAAAGAAATTAGATGAAGCATTTGAGATGGCTGGACGTTCGCTGAAGGAGTGAAAGAGAGAAGAAGATAGGCTGGAGAGGGAGCCAAGAGTAAGAGAGAGAGAGAGAGAGAGCTCGCCCTTACCCCGAGGATCTTGGCTCGGAGGCACTAAGGCGGCCGACTGTAGCCCGATTCATCTAGGGCTCGCCCTCTAGCCATAGTCTCCGGGCTGGGTAGGGACCCCATGGTGGAGGCTAATTCCATGAACCTCTTTGCTCTGCTTGATCTTTCCTGTTTTGAGCGAGATGTGAGTCGACTCCATTTCTCTTGTTCTTGACCTGAATGAGTTGGTTTTATTGAATCCGAATGTAGCTTGTTGAGTACTTTTGAGTTTGGGTGTACCCTCGAGCTTGGAATAGGTCAATATTTGTTCCCCAACTCGTTGCTCCCCATGTATCCATTAATATGCCCGAACCAAATTAGCGTACGGTTCATTCCGTTTCTGGGTTCATCGTTTTTTGGAGTCTTATGTTCCAATGCCATGTGGGAGCTATACAGGTGACGTGGGCTAAAACAAAGAACAGTGGACACTGGCCTTTCTTGATTCAATATTCGTTTTAGTAACAACTGAAAGCATGCTATTTACATCCGAACCCATGGGAGCCCACCGAGATTCAGCATCATGCCTCAATAAAATGATGGCACCAAAAACGCCAGCAACGAGCCACTTGCTCTGCAATCATCAGCAAAGATTTTCTTGGAAGTTAACACATGAGCGATAGGTATACAACTGCCTATGGCATTATGAGCTTTTCTGAGTAGATGAGCCAATCATACCTTAAGAAGCTGTTCTTTTACGAAAAAGAAAATAGCCGTCCAACGCATTGCAAAGCATGTCGAGAGCTTTGCTCTTCTACACTGTATTTTCATTTCCAACTTTAATCGGGCTTTGATTGATGAGAGCTTTGCCTGACAATTCAACTCCAATAAGGCAGTACAATCACCGGAAAATTTCAAGCAAACAGAGACGAAACAGGGAAGCACAAGATTAACCACCTAACTAGTGCAACTAGTTTGGCTTAAAAGAAGAACCCAGAAACTGTAACGATCAAAAGCCTCGTTCCTATATACCTAACACACAGGACACGCTATCGCAAATTGTAATTTTTGCAAGAAAAGGCAACGAAATCAGCATACTTTCGAAACAAGAACGACCAAACGGAGAAGGGCACCAACCAGACGATTAAGAGTCGATTCCAAACCGCCAGCCGCGAAACCAGCCGACCCATCAATAAAACCTTCATGTTCAAGAATCCTAATATCTTCGCTGCTGCCGCTGCCGCTCCCAAAAGAAGCAGCTCTCACGGTCACTGTTCAGATGCCCTTTGTCACTGGGTTTTTAGGAATTTTGGGACTGTTACAAACTTTCCCCTTTGAGTTTGCCTTTGGTAATTAGGAGTTTATGTCAAGTTGATATCACCCATTTCTCTTCGATTGATGCCCCCTGCAATCCAACTTTTGTTGCTTACTTTGAACAAGATTTCTGTTTCAGCCAAAGAAAGGAATGCTATTTAAATATAAATCATGTGCAATAATGGTTATACGGATTCAAATGAATGTGAGGAAACTAACATTGTATGATAGTTATCGTCATAGTTATTTGGCCATGACTAAACTAAGTCACAATGTGATCATGTATTTGGCATGGATACTCCATAAGCCATCCTAGAATGTTTCTATATGTTGGAATGGAAAGGCATGTTGGAGACCATAACAACACATGTAAAGAAAGGGCCGCAAATTTGGAGGTAATGAAAGCCCAAAGGGAAAAATATGCCAAGTGTTTTGTTGTGCTAACTCAACAAAGATTGTAAATTATACTCGCTTCTAGGTGACTGAGTTCTTTTTTTGTGTGTCTTATGACGTTTTTGTACTCATTTATGACAAAAAGGAATCTCTTTACTTAAATTTTATATGCATGTCACGGTATCTTGCCGAAATTATATATAACAAACTATGTATATTTAGGACAATTTATGACAAGGAAATTGGTTTTTTGAGTGACTATTAAAGACCTTGACTGCTTACTCATGTGTGCTTTTGTTACGAATGACTTTCAATAGCAAGAGTATAGTTTCTTTTTAAAAAATTGACGTCTATGTTTCAGTTGTTTTCATATATAAAGTAAAAGAGCAGGAAGAAGACACTAGAGTTGACCGTTCCTTGAGAGGCTTTGGATATACATAAGTTCCACCCCTGCGTTACAAAATGTCAGATTCTGGGTGCGATTGTTGAATAGCCCTCTGCATGGTGTTTTGTATTGTCATAGCAACTTCCCACTTTTAATTTATTTGTACCTCCAATTTCTTAGAATGTAGATGGCTTCATTATTTTGGCATGTTTAGATTTCTCACTTGTGTAACATATATTGTTTTAGTTCTTTTAAGCTCAATTGATTCCGTTAATGCGAATTGTAATTTCAAATCACAATGATTAACATTGTATGTCCCTTTAAATTAGTTTTCTTTTTTAAACTAATTTGATGGTATAACCACTGTATATTGGACTAAAACCTTTCCTATGTTTCGTTGACATTATTGCGAAGCTCTTCCTGTTAAGTTTCTGATTTCGGTTTTGAGTAATTCTTGTTTATTCATTCAGACATCTCTGGATGGATATTTTACTTCATTTAGCTTTTCTGTCTTATTTTCTGGACATAAATAAATCAAGAAAACACCAAATTCGCTCAATTGGACCGACGCATTATAGGGAATATACGAAAGAAAAATCCTTGAAAGAAAATCCCAAATGTCAAACCCCTCGACTTGCAAGTCTCTTTTGAGCACTCAAAAACTTGCAACTCTCTTTTGACCCCTCAAAAAGAAAACATGCAAGTCTCTTGCATTTTCTTTATTCGAGATACGGCATTAGAAGTAATACAAGTGAAACGGCCACTCTTTCACACTATAGTAAACACACTTATGACACTCTTATTTCAACTTCACTACAAAAGTACATACATCTATAATGAATTTATTTGTTAGTTTTTGCGATATATTTAGGTAATTTTCTTTAGTGAAATGATGATGTTAACCAATGCAATCTTTTCCTTGGACAAGCGGTTGCCAAGTTTAGCCCTAAACCTCTTGAAAACCTCATTGATGATCTCTTCACCAAAGCGATAAACGAGCAAGGGCTCGGCTATAGCTCTTAGGCACCCGACCATTTTGTCTGCCGCTTCCTCTGAGACAACATTAGGGTCAAAATCGGTCTCAAATACATCCCTGTTCACTTCGAAAACCTCCAAGCAATCGATTGAGAATAACCCTTGCTTTTCGACCTCCCGGCGTACTTCTTTTGGTGAGGGTGGGTAATAAGGGACATTGAAGGAGTCTAGTTTCTCTTCTTCTATGAGTCCCTACATCAGTGATAGACTCAGTATGTTAGATCTTTCTACTGAAAATAAGAAACAATTGCAATAAGTTGTCAGTATAATATCCTAATAAAAGTCATAGTTACTTTGACAAAGAAAAAAGTGGTAGCTACTTGTTTATGTAATTGGCTGTGCAACTATTCTGTATTGCTGATATTTGTTGTTTCCTAGTATGTAAATGTGCATTCCATTTTTTACACCATGCCTAGTAGGGAACGAGTGTGCTCTTAATTAAAATACCTAATAATGTTTTCTCTCGTACTTTGATTTTGTCAAATACATTCATAAGGAAGAGAAATTGGAATATGTAGGATATCGAAATTGCACTATTGCTTTCTTTCAAAGAATTTATGTGAAAACTATTGCTAGATTTCATCTAAAAGGTGATTTAGGTACAGTAAAATGAAGAATAATCATTAACCGTAACCATTACTCTCATTGTTTTTGTTGTCTAATTGATGGTTAAGATTGGTCTCTGAGTGCAAAAACAGAAGACATTCCTAGAGGGCTAACAAAACTCACCAGGGTCAACGGAAGTATGATAAAAGTTTTACTACAGGCAATAAGAAAAACCAACTCAATACTAAAGTGTCCGCGACTATTCAAGTACTCCTTTGATCTTTTTAATTTGCTTACTTCGGTGACCATCTCATTGAGATCAATAGCTAAGAGCTCCCAAAATTGGCGATACTCTTCACTTGAAGGATCGTCGCTTCTTCGACCCAGGAGGGTCAAAATCATACGCCCTCCCATTACCAACTCTTGCCCACGAAACTCCAAAAATGTCGAGAAGTCCCTTTGGAATTGCTCATAATATGCCCTAAGCACACTCGGAGGGCTCGATCTTGACATAGATATGTTGCCTTTGTTTTCCTCTAGCCCTCTTGGAACCTCTGAGAGAGAGAGAGAGAGAGAGAGAGTATGAATGAGTTTGTTAGCAAATGAAACTATGGGCCAAAAAAATTACTTGAGACAGCCAATGGAGGCTGTATGAAGAATGAATGAAGTGCAGACTCTCCTGAGCAAACAATCTCCCACAGAACGAACCGGGAACGCCATTGAAGAAGCATGCCAGCGCCGCTGACGCTCCATACTTGCTCTTCATTTGCTCACTTAGCTTCTCTTGGAATCTTGGCAAGAAGCTGCTGAAGAGGGTGTTGAAGTCATTCCCTGGGAGATCATTCAAGAACACTTGGAACTCCGGTAGCTTGTGCTTCGTCGCATTGCAGAGATCGATCATGATGCTTATGATCTCAGACACGGCGAAAAGAGTGTTGGGACCACAGGAACAGCCCAAGTCTGCGATGGTGAGGCTTGCCGGCATGGTAGCAGCGATAGTGGA
This sequence comes from Eucalyptus victrix, assembly GCA_016097545.1. Taxonomy (NCBI): domain Eukaryota; kingdom Viridiplantae; phylum Streptophyta; class Magnoliopsida; order Myrtales; family Myrtaceae; genus Eucalyptus; species Eucalyptus victrix. The sequence goes on from CM027842.1 coordinate 59,144,366, forward strand.
GAAGAAAGCTGTGATGGCTGCCTCTGTTATAGGCTTTGTCATCGATATCACCTTTCTCTATGAAAAGAAAAAGAGAGCATTGACTCAATATAAAGAGAAAACGTTCATATCTTAATTTTTTCATCAACAAAGAAATGAATCTCAATTGTCATGTATACCCTGTACTGTTCGAACATATCTTCTCGTTTAAAATAAATGGGTAGTTAATATAGAACGATTGAAGATTGCAAACTCCGTGCATTAGGGAAAATTACCAAAAAAATCCTAAATTTATTGATTTTGTGCCAATTTAGTTAAAAACCTTTTAATTTAGCTAATTTAGTTCCAAAACTTTAGATGGTTTGTCAATTTAGTCATTTCAACCCATTTTGGTTGGAAAATCACTGAGGTAGACATCAACAGTGTCATGTAAAACGGTCGACATTTATGTGGACAATTTTTATATTTTTTAAAAAAATTATAAACTTTTTTTATAGTTTTTATTTTTAATTTTTCTTTTAGATGAAGTTGGGCATCCGACCATCCCTCACCGATCCTAGGTGAGGGTTGATGACCTTCACTGGCCACTAGGCGTGGGTTAGGATTGCGGTCCTCACCCAGACCTAGCGTGAGCCATGAAGCTCTCATCGGCCTTAAATAGGGTTGTGGCACTTGCCAGGCTTAGAAAAGAAAAAGAAAAAAGAGAAGAAAAAAATAAAAAAAATAAAAAAATAAAAAATCAATTTTTTTTTAAAAATTATAAAAGCTATCCATGTAAGGGTTGGCTATACCACGTAGGACGGTTGGTGTTCATACATCAATCAAAATTGGTTAGAAGGATTAAATTAGCAAATTATCAAAAAATTTATGACTAAATTGGTCAAATTGAAAATTGATAATTAAATTGATCAAATGTAATAGGTTTTGAATATTTTTGGTTGTTTTTTCTCGTGCATTCTCTACATTAATGCAAATCAAACATGATTTGTCTGATGTTGCGATGGTTTTACAAGATCTAGTTCTTTTATATACTCTCAAGTGTTCATTCCTCCGGAGATACTTTGTTAATTAAAAAAATTGTCTACAAATTAGGGACATCGTTTAAATTTTTGATCAATAAGTGATATGGTCTAATAGGGCATGGTAAATGGTGTCTTTTGCATATAGAATTTCAAATCTTGGTAAACAAAAAGAACCTAGTTTGTTACAAAATGAACAATCATATTGTAGTGCATTATCACAAAAGGGTGTATAATAATTAATCTTTTTTTCTCATTAATCTTATTCTAGTTCTCAACTCATCTTGGACTTTTGTCTTACCTCTTTACAAGACGTGAGAGTTGAAATTCACATTTAAAACTAATCGTCCTTACCCTCGACCTTTTTGAGAAGATGGAGATTCGAACTCCTCACCCCCCCTAAAGGTAGCCATTGGAGCAAGCCTTAATGGTTTAATCAATCTTTAAGAATAAGGAAAAGTAGTGTCATTCTCCCGAAAAATAAATTCTTGAAAGTATTTTTTTGTGTCATCCCATTTTCATTAAGACAAATATGTGCCAACACTAGAACAATGAGAGGTTTACCTTAAGTAATGAGTTGTTAGCATAACTTGTTTCTCCCATTCCTCCTTTCATGGGGAATTGTCGCGTGAATTCCATCTCTCTCTCTCTCTCTCTCTCTCAATCTCTCTCTCTCTCATAGTCTATTTGGCTTGCATTTGAATGCGTTTGAGGCTCTTCTATTTATAGAGAGTTTTGAATTACTTTGTTTCGATGCATCGCATTTACTATAACTTGAGCCCAATTCAAGTGTGAAACATGCATGGAGAAAATATGGAATATCCAAAATTGTAACCAACTTAGCAAAATATTAGTCCATCTATCTTGGGACACATATTGTACCTAAGCCCACAAGTCATAAACATTTAAAACTCTTGTGGGCTCACTCTCTCTCTACTCGCTTTCACTCCTCTGTTTTCAGACACCTTCTCTCTCTCCTTCGTTCTTTCTCTCGTCTTCATCGTCGCTTTCTTTCTTTTTTGGTTTTTTGTTTTTTGCCTTCTAAGGCCATGGATGCCGCTCAATTGCAGGGACTGGCCATGGACGAATCACTCATGAGCATGCTAACGCTCATTCGTGGCCATCGTTGCTTTCGTCGGATCCAACGAGGGCAACCCTTGCCTTGGTCACAAGGGCTGAGGCCTCGCCGAATTCGATGAAAGCAACCCTCGCTGGCCATAGGTGAGGGCCACGACACCCTTATCGGCCCTCATTTGTGGCTAGTTGTTGGCCACAAGCCAAAGAGAAAGGAAGAAACAAAGAAAAAGAAAAACAAAGGACAAAGAAACGGTGAAGAAACTGTGAAGAAGAGAGAGAAACAAAGGGGAGAGAGAGGGGATTCAGGTTTCTTGAAAAGTGGGTCCGTAAGCGACATGTAGAATGGACTTGTGCATTGTTGAGGTGTCTACTTCAGCTGCACTCAATATTTTCTCAACATGCATGGGCATGAGTTTGCACGAACATGTCCACTTTGTGGGATCTCTTTCTGTCGTCTGGACATAAATTCCGATTACTTTCAAATAAAGGATAGACAAAGACATGATACATGTGATACTTGTGTAGGGCTGTGCCTCTCTATACACAGTACAAGTCTAGATACATGCCATATTGTCATGCGTGAGGTTGAACTTAAAAGATGTATCTATTTTTCAAGAGATTTATAAATAGTGCTCTTAAAACCAGGTTAAAAAAATAAAAAATTACAAAAAAAAATTGTTGAGGGACTATCAAAATTCAAAACGTGCATCCTATGAGAAAACTAAAGGGTTTTAATAAATAAGAGAAGGATTGTGCATCTATGATTGGTTGACACAAACAAAGTTATTGTTAATATATCTCTTGAATTTGAGCCATCTACGGAACCCAATCCTATTAGATAAATGTTCAAGTTTCGGCACAAGAAATGCACGGGTTACTTCTCTTAATTAAGAGAAAGCGATTACAAGACAAAGAATGGGCTCAAGGGAGCACCGAGTGAAAAGGAAAAAAAAAAAAAAAGACAAAAAAGAAGGAGAACCTTAGGTCTACTCTCTCTATATGGAGAAGGGATGACTAGTTTCCAGTTCGGTCCAATCCCACGTAGGAACCTAAAAATTGGACTTGGGATTAGATCGGATTGGGAAAATTGGTTCCCAATTTCTAGGATAGGGGACCGGATTGAGTGTCTTATGGAATCGATCACTTGGCAATTCTACCTCCAAATTTCAACATTTTTAAGGTAAACCTTTCCCTTGAAAATGGCACATGATTGACAAGGTAAATCTTTCCCCCAAAAAATTACTAAACTTGTCACTTTTTTTTTGAGAAATTAAAAAAATAAAAAATAAAATAGTGCGTGGAGTTCTCCCCAACACTGAGAATTGGACCAAAAATCACTAATTTCATTTTTTTTAATGGAATTGGGAATTGTACCGATCCTTTCATGAACCGCCCAAAACCGATTGGTCTGGGCGGTTCCTAGTTTGATGGGTCCTAAATGCTCACCCCTAATATATAGCTACACAATGATAGTCTTGTGGCCGGTTCGGGCGGTTTCTAGTTTGATTGGTTTGATATGCTCACCTCTAATATATAGTCGCACAATGATAGTCTTGTGGGTTCCTATAGAAGAGGACAAGGAGCCACCGGTGGGTTTCTTTCGTGCGTGAGAGCTTGAGGGTTCCTTAAGAGTTGCGCTGCACAATGGCTCTCCTTCCTTTGGAAGCTGCACAAAAGAAAATCCTTAAGCCGAGTAGGAATGCTTCGTGTGGTGGCATGATGAGAAAGTTCCAAACATGTGGATTTTATGCCGTGAATTTTAAGTTATCAAAATGGATTGTTTATTTGTAAACACTTGGGATTTGGATTTAATTTAAGTGTAATAAATACTTGAGCGTATGAATAATTTTAACTTGAATTTTCTGATTATTAGTGGATTATTTGCTCTCAACTCTCTTGATAGATATTGATATTAGTATTGGATTGAATCATGTAAATTTTGGCGTCCCTTATCATTCATTGTTCGTTTTGTCTAGTAATTTTCGCGTTGACATACTGCAAAATCTTGATTGATTCCCATGTATATATTACAATAGTTACCACCAAAGTGATTGGCCTAATGGGGAAAGGGTTATTTGGCTTCCAAGAGATCCTAAGTTTGATTAGGTCATAAACAAATCTCGAAATAACTTGTACCACATTGTTAAGCCATCGCATGATTCGTGTGGAGAGACTTCTAGCTATTAGTATCTTGGTGGGACTATAGTAATGAGCTCACTTACCTCAAATCTTTATGTCACAAGTGATGTAAAGTAGTTATGGCTTAAATCAAAGGAACGATTATGGTAATACCCAAAGGGGGTCACTAGCATTAGTCACATGTTCCCATTCTTTTTATAATCAAATAAAAGCAAATAAAGTTATAATCACCTTACCAGACGAAGGAAAATCACTAAGGATGCATTTGATAATTATTTTATTTTCGAAAATAATATTTATTTAGAGATAATTTTTTCTAATTCTATTTTTTGGATAAGAATTCTATTTTCTGGATAAGTCTTTGAGCATTTGAACGCGTTTTGTAATTATACAAAATTTCTATTCTCGTAATAGAAAAAAAAGTAGGAATACATTTGGAATGACTTTCAAATCTTTTGTTAATGGCCAACTAGAGATGGAAGAAGAAGAAGAAAATAAAAAGAAGAAAGGAAGAAAGAAAGAAAGAAAAGAAAATGTCTTGGTTTTAAAAATTATTTTTGGAAACAAAAAATGTAACTTTTTCTATTTTTTATTTCTGCTTCAAATATATTGCTTAACCATCAATCTATTCTTAAAAATAGAAAAATTAGCTGATATCACCAAATGGATTATTGTTCTTTTTTGTTCTTGAGAACAGAAGAGTAGAGATGGTCAATAATTGGCCAATTGCGAATTATGGCCTAAATGTGACCCTTGATTGGCTTGTTTTTACACTTGCACTCACAAATTATGCATGATATGTATTCTCCTTTCTTTGTCAACACGAAATTTCACCTTAATTGCTTTAACCTAGGGCCTATGAGTTCATGAGTAGGCTGTGCTTATTTTAAGAATCAAATAATGACATGAGCTAAAACTTTTGTATATGATATTTTTTTGCAAGTTGTTCAATGATTCGAAAATCTTTGCTATATGGAACACATCTAACCCTAGATGAAAATCAATACTGTCACATTGTCAAGTGCAAAATAAGACATGTTGTATATATATTTTAGGGCGAGCTTGAAAGGAAATAATCTATGAAGGCATACCAAAATAAGCCTCATGGAAAGGAAGAATTGCACGTATCAATTCAACTTTATTTTAAAATCAACAATCAGATCGATAATTAGAGAACCTGAAATTGGACCGATTCTTATAGTTCCTTCGATTTGATTTTTGATTTTGCCTTCAACTTGTGCTCTTATCGGTCACCCACCCTCATGTACGATTGCTTTAATTGGGGAGTGCTCCACGTCTTTTCATTCACTGCTACATGTACGATTGATTTAATGAGGGAAGTTGGGAGAGAGAGACAGAGAGAGAGAGAGAAAGAGAGGGGAGAGAGTGAATAATAATATCTGGGGGAGCGGAGACGGCATACAATGCCACGTCCTTTTCTTTCATCCTCAAAAAATGTATGATCAGCGACCGGCTGCCCTCGCTTGTCTTTGCCATAAATAGTTGGGGGAGCCCATGAAAATTGTGATTTGCTCTGTTGGGGGCTAGTTGTTGAGCTGGGATGACGTGTCCATTTGGTCTGTCCCGTTGGAGCACCATGAAGTTCACGTGCGAAGTATTTAAATTGGTTTAAAGACGGGTACCGTGAAGTTCGTGTGCGAAGCGTTCAAATTCATTGAATCCGAGACTTGAAGACATCGCTTGCTTTCTCGGCCTCGCCCTTTGGGTGGACATTGATGGGCTACGTTGAATCATGGCCCCTGGCCTTTGAGGAGGAGGAAATTGAGTCATGGCGAATTGGTACAAGCGATCTGACGGCAAAATATCATACCACTGTTTATTTGGAATTTAATCTATCACCAAAACTCCTTTTCAAAAGTCATTATTGGGCTTTTAATGATAGGAAACGGGTTCTATGGCACTCCATATAGAAAAATATTTAGGCGAACAAGAATAAATATAAATCTATATTTCAAACTTTGGATCAATTTGTACGTACAAACTCTGCTAGAATTCAATCAACAACAAGACTTGAAAATATAACCATTTTCACAGCAACACACATGCATGAATTATGTCTGAATTTAATTGATGACAAAGTTCAAGAACGTACATAAATGTAATGCCCGAATTTAATCGATGGCGCAACATCTATTATATAGATGCATGCAAAAATTGAATCGACAATCAAGTTTCGGGATAAAGATACGCATTGGAGTTTAATTGACGCCAAGAATTGAAAAGTTATAACTAAGAAAAAATAAAGTGTAGGAAAGTAAATATAATAAAAAACTACATTTTGATTGTCGATTATGTCCCCTTCTAATTGATGAAACTTGGTATATGAGCATTTTATTATAACTTTTTGGGAGCAATTTCTTTTGAAATTTCAGTCTCATGTCCCCATCTCGGCGAGTCTTCTTCAAAACTCCTTTGAAATAGTCCTCAACCCACATCGGCGAGTCTTTAAATAGTCCTCCACTTCTCCAATGGTTTGACTATTCTCCAAGTTTTTTTTTTTTTGTCAAAAGGTGGGATTTTTATTTATATCATAGGCGGGAACCGCGGAGGCCCGCTTTCGGGGCATCTATACATAGTAAAGCCCAAAGGGCAGAGGGAGGCGAGGCCCGCCAGTTCATAGGGAGGGACTTCTTACGGTGATGGGTAGCGGCCCAGTCGGCCACCGCATTTGCAGAAAGTGGACAGTGGGCCATCTTCACGTGCGACATCTTCTGAAGCAGCAGTTTACTTTCCTTCAAACCTCCACGTTCTGTTGACCCCGTTTGTTGTTCAGAGAGTAAGTAATCAACCACGAGCTGAGCGTCTGTTTCCACCACAGCTTCGACGCTTTCTTTTCCCTGTAGAAATTTTAGGGCTTCAAGGACTCCTAGGGTTTCAACCTGAAGAACTGATTCTGCCCAAACCGTCTTGGTAAATCCGTCTTGGAGGACGCCGGAGGAGTCTCGGACGACACAAGCCACTGCTCCCTCCGGCGAGTCTTTCCCCAGCGACCCATCAACGTTCAGCTTAAGGCAGCCGGTCTTCGGAGCTCGCCAGGTAGGTGTATTCGTCTGTTTCGGTTCTGATTCGGTTGGATCTTCCCCAAATCCCCATCTTCGGTAGCTAATTTGTTGAGATTTTGCTAGATCTACAACTCTACAGACCTTTGGGGTTGTTCTTCGGAAAATAAAGTTGTTGCGCTCCTTCCAAACCTGCCACAGGAGATAGCCGATGGTTTCCAAGGAGGGTAGGCGTGACTTCTTGCTTGTAAATTTGAGCAACCAGTCATCCAGTCTTGTAACTTCGTGTTCATCAATTCGCAGGTTAGTGTCTTGACAACTCCACACTCCATCAACCCAGGGACAAAGGAGGAGGGTGTGCTCAGCCGTTTCTACCTTGGTTTGACAGAGATTACACATTGGATCAGGTAGGATCTTTCGTTTCCACAGATTTTCCTTGGTTGGTAGGGCATTTTGACAAGCCTGCCATACAAATAACTTTACTTTGGGGTTGGTTTTCATGCACCAAATTGCATTCCATAAAGCTGTAGGGGTTTGATGTGAGGATGAAGGGAGCTCTTTTTCTCTTTTTTCTGTAGTTGTGTCTCGTAGCAAGTTGTATCCATTCTTGACTGTGAATGAACCATGTTTTGTGCCCGTCCATAATAACTCATCTCTGAAAAATGGACCGTTGATTGGTATTGCAAGGATCTCCTGTGTTAGCTGCTCATCAAAAAGATTTCTTAGCAATGTTTCATTCCAGCTCTGAGTGCTCGGTATTATTAGCTCTGAAACTTTCTGGGGATCATTCTTGTTTGCTGGTCCTCCTATGTAGCCACGTTTTAGCCATCTATCTGTTCTTATTTGAACCGATTCTCCAGATTCGATTGACCATCTGCTTGATTCCGCTATGGCTTCTCTTCCAATAAGTAAGCTTTTCCAACCCCATGAAGGATGACAACCAATTTCAGCGTGCAATAGGTCTGTTCGATTGAAATACAATCGTTTCAATAGTTTACTCCATAGAGCATTTGGGTTTTTGATCATCCGCCAGGCTTGCTTCCCTAGTAAGGCTTTATTCACAGTGATCAAATCTTTAAAGCCCATTCCCCCTCTATCTTTTCTCATCTTCATAATTTCCCAGTGTTTCCAATGCAAACCAGCCCTTGAGTCACTATTTTTCCACCATAAATTTGCTATTTTTTTCTCTATAGCTTTGCATATTGAAACTGGAATTTTAAAAATTGACATAGCATATTGTGGTATCGCCTGCACTACTGATTTCAGGAGAGTTTCTTTGCCAGCTTTTGATATGAGTTGCTCCTTCCATCCCTCTAACTTTATATTGATCCGGTTCAAAATCCACCCAAAAACTTGCCTCTTAGATGCCCCCCAATCAGATGGAAGACCCAGATACCTTCCTGATCTTTCTAGCTCTGGTACCCTAAGTTCACTCTTCATATTGTCTTTCAATAAAGCTGGACAGTCTTTGCTGAAAAAGATCCCTGATTTGTTCAAGTTCACAGCTTGTCTTGAGGCATAGTAGTATTGGTTTATGACAGCTGCAACGTGCTGGCATTCCTGAATAGATCCATCTAAGAAAAAGACTGAGTCATCTGCAAAGAACAAATGAGTTAAAGTAGGACAGTATCTATTCAGTTTGATTCCCTTTATGTTTCCTTCTTGTAGCGCATTCTTCATCAACATGGATAAACTGTTTGCTACCAGGATAAATAGGTAGGGTGAGAGAGGATCTCCTTGTCGTATACCTCTTGTTGGAGCAAAAGCCTGAAGTGTTTCCCCATTTAGCTTTATATTAAATGTGACTGTGGTAACACATTGCATGATCCAATGAACCCATTGAGCACAGAACCCCAACTTCAGCAAGCAACCTTCTAGATAATCCCATTCAATCCTATCATAAGCTTTTTTCATGTCAAGTTTAAGTATCGCCTGCAAATGCTTCTTTCTTTTACGCTTCCTCAATTGATGCAATACTTCTTGTACAACGTAGATGTTGTCTTGAATCTGTCTTCCGCTAATGAAAGCGCTTTGCTCTTCTGAAATCAGTGAAGGGAGCCATCGTTTCAGTCTGTTTGCCAATATTTTTGCAATGATCTTGTAGGCAAAGTTACACAAACTGATTGGGCGGAATTGTTCGAGAGTCTCCGGATGGGGAACTTTTGGAACTAACGTGATATGCGTTCTGTTCAGGGCTGGATCTAGGACCCCATGTTGAAAAAAATCTCGGACTTCCTTTAAGATATCGGGGTTGATTGTCTCCCAATTATGGTGATAGAAAAGTCAATTTAAACCGTCTGGGCCCGGAGCTTTCTGAGCTCCTAGTTGGAAAACAGCATCATGAATTTCTTTCATAGACACTTCCGCCACTAAACATTCAAGTTTACACGTGCTCTTGTAACCATTCTTCAGATTAAGCCTTGATGCAGTACACCGGCCTCAATTTTCCACGTTCACTTCCCATCATAACAGTTCTCCATGATCTCCACTAGTAGGTGTACACGCCAGAGTCTTGACGCAATCCTTTTAATCAATCACCTTGCTCCTTAGTTAACATGCTAATTGACAACTTTGTTAAAAAAATTTCGCAATCATTTGCCACTTGTCGATATGTGCTAGCATTTACACCTGAGTCATCAACAATATGCAATATCGACCAATCTTCAATCCATTCAAGTGGTATCCTCTACGGATGACCAAACATGCTGGTATATTCTCCACTATTTTCCCTTTTCTTCGCTACTTTTGATGGTTGCATATGAGATTGTCAAGTCCACTTTTATTACTTCCGAACGGTTATCGCATGTAGATAATAACTAAAAATTGGACTTTTTTGGGTGCAAACATATGCCCCCTTTAAAAGAATGAGTGACTTGTCAATATTTGATTCTTTTAAATTAGGAAACCAAGAGTCGTCATGTGCCTCCTTATCATTGCCATAATTAATACCACCAGAGTTAACATGAATGAGATTAAGCGAATTGCCTCTACTGATAGGCATAACCTTTAAAAAAATGCAAGATTATTAGGACTTGCTTGCACTCGAATTAAATGACTCGATGTTTCTAGTTTGTTCATCCCTTCATGGGAGGTATTGACGATAATTGACTTGATCATGTCGATACGATATTTTATCATGCGGTTAATTCTTTCATTCTTGTGCTTCTTCAATAACCATCACATGGTAGCCAACATGATAGGTTTGGCTCTAACTGTCTTCTCTGCTCATCGATGAGTTGTCTTGAGATACCGACATCTCCACATTGTTCTTGCTCTGCCATCCATAGTGCAATCGATGACTTTTTTACCTTATTATTATCAGGTTGTGATGATGAGGTGTCACTACGAGTGTTTCATGATCAAGTTGATTTATTGTTCTCACCATCATATCTCCTCATATCAACCACAATGGTCCCACCAGGTGGGTCATTTGTTTTGCCGAAATTTAATCTATGATGAAACATCTTTTTCGAATGTTGTTCTTTAGCTTTTAATGAGAGGAAATAGGTTATGTGGCAACTCTGGACATGAAATATCTAGGCGAACAAAAAATAACCGTAAACCTTTACTTGAACTTTGAACCCAATTATACATACAAACTGTGTCGGAATTCAACTAACAACAAGACTTGAAAATACAACCACTTCCACAGTAATACATGCATACGAGCTATGTTCAAATTTAATCAATGACAAAGCTTGAGAACGTGCAAAGATGTAGCGCTAGAATTTAATCGATGGTGTGACATTCATGATGGAGGTGCATGTCGGAATTGAATTGACAACAAAGTATTGGGATAAAGATATGTGTCAAAATTTAATCGAGATGAGAATTGAAAAGATATAACTAAGGAAAAATAAAGTGTAGGAAAGTAAAAATAATAAAATATTACATTTTAACTGTCGAGGGTGTCCCTTTCTAGTTGATGAGAACTTTTATGGGCATTCTGTTATAATTGTTTGGGAGCAGTTTCTTCCAAAATTTTAGTCTTATGTTCCCATGTTAGCAAGTCTTCTTTGGAGTTCCTTTGAAGTAGTACTCAATCCACGTCGGCAAGTCTTCTTTGAAGCTCCTTTGAAATAGTCCTCCACTTCTCCAATGGTCGGACTATTCTCCAGGTTTACATGTGCTCTTGTAACCATTCTTTAGATTAAGCCTTGATGCAATACACTAGTGTCACGGCCTGAAAGTTAGCATGTCCAAGAGGTTTCCATGGCACGGGCGTGACACGTTGATGGCCCTCGACTTATGTTTCTGAGATGTGGAGTATTCTCCTAGGGGCAGACGATATTGTATTTGTACGCATACATTATAAATACGAGTAGCTGGTAGTTGGCTATAAATACCGGTAGTTAGTAGATGGGGAGGTGCAATCTCCACCGTTAGATCTAAGGGAGATCTACATATACGGTTTGCTTTATACTTGTATATAAATGGGTCTCCTCTCTCATTGTAATTCATTCACAAGTTATATGAAAAGCAGCGCTTCTCTCATTAAGAAGATTCTCTCTCTACAAAGTCCTTTGTGAGTTGAGTGTTGAAAGGCTGCTTAGGGCTAAAACCTTAAGGCCGCATGGGTAAGCCAAGGAGTGATCGAGAGCGAATCGATCGGCCCGTGACAAGTGGTATGAGAGCTGATTTGTGATCTAAGCACAAGTGCAATGACTGATCCACGATCTGATGAGGCGTTGGCCCTGGGGAGTGACTGCGCTGATCGTGGGCGGAATGCCGAGAAGGGCGGTACCAAGGGGAAGAAGACCCGTGGTAGTTCGAAGGAGTCAATGGGGGATCTTGCACAACGGATGGCGAAGCTGGAGTTGTTCATCTCTGATGTCCAAGGATCGGTCGATGACCTGACCTAGACCGTGGACGGAGTTAACGCTGGAAGGGAGGAGTTGGTTACAGAAGTGCAAGAGCTCAAGACCGGCATGGGAGAACTCCGCCACGAGTTGCTGGAGACCCTACAGGAGGAACTAGCACAACGGTACGAACCCTTGGAGGCCACGATGGTGGCCATGTGTGCGGAGATAGTGGAGCTTACGAGTAAACTCACTGAAGCACAAGCTGCACGCGTGAAAGGTGTGATCATGGTTTAAGGTCCACGAGTGGACATGCCGAAGCCGAAGGAATTCCGGGGCTCACGAGTGGCCAAGGACGTGGACAACTTTCTATGGTACATGGAGCGATACTTCCGGGCCATGGGAATCAACAATGACCAAACACGGGTAAACACTGCATCTATGTATTTAGTGGATGGTGCTTTGTTGTGGTGGCGTCGTCGGTTGGATGATAGGTGCGGGAATCCCATTGCGACCTGGGGTGGTTTTGTCAAGGAGTTTTGATGGAACTACTTTCTCGCTTATGCAGAGGAGGAAGCTCATGACGAGCTGAAGCGTCTCGAGCAGAAAGGTGGTGTGCGCGACTACATCAAGCGGTTTTTGAAGTTGCTGCTCCAAATCCCTTTAATGAATGAAGTTGAAGGGTACCACCAGTTCATGAGCGGTCTCAAGCCATGGACCAAACAAGAACTGAAGCGGTTCAACTTTGGAGACCTCACGACGACTATGTTCATAGCCGAATCGCTCGTGGAGTACAAGGCATCGCCTTCCACATCCCGACTGGACACCCGTCCAAGGGACAAATCACTAGTGGGGGAGATCGGGGTAGATTTAACAATCGCCTGATTGGAGCTAGACCGCCGAATGGTCCTTATCCTCATCGGGCTCATGCAAGTCCAAATGGAGGTGGGCAAAGGAAGGTACGCTCATATAGCTGTTTCTTTTGCGATGGTCCGCACATGGCGCAGGATTGCCCGAACAAGGCCAAGCTGGCCGCTCTTTGCAAAGAGGACAAGCCTAAGGAGGAAGCACGGTCGGGATCGCTACGACTCCTTAGCATGATCAAAGCCAAGAAGGTGAAGGAGCCTAAAGGCTTGATGTTCGCAGACATGAAGATCGGAGTGACCACAGTGAGTGCGCTCATGGACACGGGAACATCCAACATCTTCATCACGGAGGAAGCCGCGAAGAAACTTAACCTACGAGTTGAGAAAGGAGTCGATTGGCTCAAGACCGTGAACTTGAAGGAAGTCCCTGCGATCAGGGTTGCAAGGGACGTGGAGCTACAACTCAGGTCATGGAAAGGCAATGAAAGTCTAGAGGTAATTCCACTTAACGACTACGATATTGTCATTGGAATTAAATTCTTAGATAGGATCCATGCTGTTGTAGTTCACTTTGCGGAATGTATATGCGTGTTGGACAAGAATAGTTAATGTGTGATTTCGATCCATCGTGAGTTGGATTGTGATCGGAAGATGATCTTGGCCATGCGACTCACCAAAGGATCAAGGAGGGGTGAAGTGACCTTCTTGGCAACCTTGAAGGTTGAGGAAGACAAGAGTGAAGGGAAGGAAGTCCTGACGGAAGCAACCAGAATCCTCAACTCATTTAAGGATGTTATGCTTTCGGAGTTGCCGAAGGAGCTGCCACCCAAGTGAGAGGTGGATCACTGAATTGAGCTAGTGCCTGATGCTCGATCGCCTGCCATGGCGCCTCTCGAATTGGAAGAGTTGAGGAGGCAACTCAAGGAGCTACTTGATGCGGGTTACATACGGCCGTAAAAAGCCCCGTTCGGTGCGTCGGTCCTATTCTAAAAGAAGCATGATGGGTCACTTCGGATGTGCATCGACTACCGGGCACTTAACAAGCTGACTGTGAAGAATAAGTACCCGATCCCGCTTATCGCGGATCTATTCAATCAACTTGGTGGAGCTCAGTGGTTTACCAAGCTGGATTTCCAATCATGCTACTATCAAGTTCGGATTGCCAAAGGAGACGCGTTGAAGACCGCATGTGTAACACGATATAGATCTTATGAGTTCCTCATGATGCCATTCGGCTTGACGAATGCTTGGGCTACATTTTGCCCGCTTATGAACAAGGTACTCCACCCTTTCCTAGATAAGTTTGTAGTGGTTTACCTAAACGATATTGTGGTGTATAGTCGGACGCTCGAAGAGCATACTGAGCATCTAAGATAGGTCTTCCAAGTCTTGCGCGAAAACAAGTTGTGTGTTAAGCGCGAGAAGTGTACTTTCGCCCAAGAGGAAGTTCCGTTCTTGGGGCACATCGTCGGGGGTGGACGTGTGCGGATGGACAAGGCGAAAATTCAATTGATCGTCAAATGGGAGCCGCCGACCAAGGTACCTATGTTGAGGTCATTCATAGGCCTTACCAACTACTATCGACGGTTCATTCGGAGCTACTCGAGCATCACCGTGCCACTCACGGACCTGCTGAAGAAGGAAAAGGCGTGGGAGTGGACGGATAGGTGTTAAAGAGCCTTCGACCGATTGAAGACCTCCATGACTGAGGAGCCGGTGTTGGCGTTGCCCGACCAAACCAAACCTTACGAGGTAGAGACGAACACATCAAATTATGCTATTGGTGGCGTTCTTATGCAGGATGGATATCTGGTGGCGTTCAAGTCCCAAAAGCTGAATGACACTGAGCGTCAATACACCGTCCAGGAGAAGGAGATGACCGCGGTGGTGCACTGCCTTCGGACGTGGAGACATTACATCTTGGGATCGAAGTTCGTCGTGAAGACGGACAATGTGGCCACGAATTACTTCCAGACCTAAAAGAAGTTGAGTCCGAAGCAAGCTCGATGGCAGGATTTTCTGGCGAAGTTCAACTATGCGTTGGAGTACAAGCTAGGGAAGGCCAACTCTGTGGCAGACGTGTTGAGTTGAAAGACGGAGTTGATGAGCCACACGATGAGTCGATCGAGCTGTCCTTGAGTCGACCACATAAAAGAGGGGCTGGAGCATGATACAAGAGCCCAAGCTCTCATCGGGTATGCTAAGGAAGGTGAGACCTGATAGTTTTAGTGTGATGAGAAACTTCTCTACACCAAGGGAATGCGACTGTACGTGCCTTTCTATGGGAAGCTAAGGAAAGGAATCTTACGTGAGTGCCACGACTCGAAGTGGGCGAGTCATCCAGGGATCCATCGCATGTTGGCCCTCGTCGAAGATCGGTACTATTGGCCTCAAATTCGAGACGACGTGGAGGTGTATGTGAAGACTTGTCTGGTATGCCAACAAGACAAGCTGGAGCAACGGTCGTCGCCGAGTTTGCTGGAGCCACTTCCCGTCCTAACTCGTCCATGGGAAAGCATTTCCATGGACTTCATCGTCAACCTACCGAAGTCCGAAGGGTGCCAAACTCTAATGGTGGTGGTTGATCGGTTCTCAAAGTATGCAACATTTGTGCCTGCGACAAAGGATTGCCCGGCCGAGGAGGCGGCCAAGCTGTTCATGAAGCATGTGGTGAAGTACTGGGGGGTGCCACAAACGATCGTGAGCGATTGGGATCCCCGCTTCACGAGACGATTCTGGTATGAGTTGTTCAAACCGTTGGGGTCGGAGCTAAACATGTCAACGAGTTTGCATCCCCAAATCGACGGTCAGACGGAGTGGGTCAATGCACTCTTGGAGATCTACCTCCAGCACTATGTGAGCACGACGCAAGTGAATTGGGCAAAGTTGATTGACGTAGCCAAGTTTTCCTACAACTTGTAATGGAGTGAGTCGACCGGCCAGAGTCCGTTCGAGGTTGCAATTGGGCAGCAACCGAACACCCCGAGCACAATTGCTTCGGATTACCGGGGGAGTAGTCCACCCGCGTACAAGTTCGCCAAGAACATGCAAGAAGAGGCGGACTTGGCACGGGCGTGTTTACACAAAGCCTCCAAGCATATGAAGAAATGGGTGGACAAGAAGCGACGGCACGTGGAGTTCCAAGTTGGAGACCAAGTGTCGGCCACGTTGCACATGGTTCTTCGATACAAAGACGTGCACAATAGGTTGATCCGTCGCTACGAAGGGCCATTTCGAGTGCTACAACGGGTTGGAAATGTCACATACAAGCTGGAACTACCACCAAAGCTCAAGGTGTATCTGGTGTTCCACGTAAGTATGCTCAAACCTTTTCAAGTTGATAAGGAAGACCTGGATCGAGGGGAGTCACAACGAGCGCCGCTTGAGGCAAATACCTCGTATGATCAAGAAGGCAAGAGCATCTTGGCGGATCAAGTCATACGGAAGAGGTATTGCGCGGCCAAGCGTGAGTATTTGATTCAATGGAAGGGTCTTCCGGAGAGCAAAACCAGTTGGGAGCGTGAGGAGAGTCTTTGGCAATTCAAGAAAGAGATCGAAGATTTTCACGCCGAAGACGCGACGAGGGCGTCGCTTGATTAGGTGGGGAGAATGTCACGGCCCGAAAGTTAGCATGTCCAAGAGGTTTCCATGGCACGGGTGTGACATGTTGATGACCCTCAACTTATGTTCCTGAGATGTAGAGTATTTTCCTAGGGGTGGGCGATACTGTATTTGTACGCATACGTTATAAATGCGAGTAGCTGGTAGTTGGCTATAAATGTCGGTAATTAGTAGATGGGGAGGTGCAAGATCCACCATTAGATTTAAGTGAGATCTACGGATATGGTTTGCTTTATACTTGTATATAAAGGGGTCTCCTCTCTCATTGTAATTCATTCACAAGTTATATGAAAAGCAGAGTTTCTCTCTTTACAAAGTCCCTTGTGAGTCGAGTGTTGAAAGGCTGTTTAGGAGGTAAAACCTTAAGGCCGCACGGGTAAGCCAAGGAGTGATTGAGAGCGAATCGATCGGCCCGTAACACTAGCCTCAGTTTTCCATGTTCACTTCTCATCGTAACCGTTCTCCATGATCTCCACTAGTAGGTGTACATGCCGCTTTGATGCAATCCTTTTAATCAATCACCTTGCTCCTTAGTTAACATGCTCATTGACAACTTTTTAAAAATAATTTGCAATCATTTGTCACTTGTCGATATGTGCCAACATGCACACCCGAGTCATTAGCAACATATAATATCGACCAATCTTCAATCCATTTAATTAGCTTCCTTCATGGATGACCAAATATGCTTGGATGGTATATTCTCCACTTTTTTTTCCCTTTTAATTACTAATTTTGACAATTACATATGAGGTTGTCAAATCCACTTTTGTTGTTTCCGAACGGTCATCGCATATAAATAATAACTAAAAATTGGACATATTTGGGTGTAAACATCATCCAACTTGTTAATTTGACATTGGAGGTGTGCAATCCAGGCATCCTCACCATTGGAAGCCATTCCTTCAATTTGGTAGTGCAGCGATATCCTCTTGATGTGTTAATGTTGCCTTAAAATTAGAAAACACGGGCAGTAAGTGTTGACATTTGAATTTTTGTCAATATTTGAAATATCTGTTTATTTTGCAAAAATATAAAAATTTAGACAAAGATAAAAAGCAAAAAAAAAAAAATACTAAGAAAAATTGAGTGGGCCAGTTTTTGCAGCCCATTCTTTTAACAAAATTTTCGGCCCTCTAGCCCCTCCCTCTATTGGCCCAGCTCCTAATATCCTCTTTAGGCCTAATCTCTATTTTTCTTGAAATCAACTTTGGAACTTATGAGGGGTTAGATTTCAGGTTACAAGATATGTAAAGTAAGTTTCAGGTTTCAAAAAATGAAGAACTCATTCCAATGAATATGTTTCAAGTTTTAAGTGAAATTTGTATGGAACTAGCAATCGTTTATCCTTAGCTAGCTGGAGGAGCTGAAGAGGGAGGTTGGCTGGAAGTGCTTTGCTGGAGAGAAGAAAGGAGCGGAAAAGAAGAGAGGAGAGAAGAAGAACGCGGGAAAGGGAGAGCTCATTTGGAGACCCAAACTTTTTCTCTCTCTTGCTCGCGCATAAATGTCAATGTTGCCTTCGGCGAATCCCGCGGCTTCGTCATCCTCTCCGTCGGTGAGCAACGTCGATGGTGTCCGGACGCATTGAATTCTCTGCGGCAAGCTCTACTTCGATGTTCCTCCCTCCAAGCGAAGCTTGCAAAGGAGCGCAGATGGGCCACCAATCTGGGAGAAGGGTCCCACCATTGTTCTGCGGGTCACAGGAAATATATCCATTGGATTATGAGGCTAGGAGATACATTAATCAGAAAGTCAAAGTGATGTTTGGGAGCTCTACAGCTGCATACTTAAAAGAAATTAGATGAAGCGTTTGAGATGCCTGGGCGTTCGCTGAAGGAGTGAAAGAGAGAAGAAGAGAGGCTGGAGAGGGAGATAAGTGTAAGAACGAGTAAGAGAGCGTTGAGAGAGAGCTCGTCCTTACCCCGAAGATCTTTTCTCGGAGGCACTAAGGCGGCCGACTGTAGCCCGATTCATCTAGGGCTCGCCCTCTAGCCATAGTCTCCGGGCCAGGTTAGGACCCCCACGGTGGAGGCTAATTCCATGACCTCTTTGCCCTGCTTGATCTTTCTTGTTTTTAGCGAGGCGAGAGTTGACTCCATTTCTCTTGTTCTTTGACCTGAATGAGTTGGTTTTGTTGAATCCGAATGTCGCTTGTGTTAGACGTAAAATAATTCATGATGCGGAAGTCAGGATCAATTAAAGACAAACCTCCAGTCATTGTTTTTGTTCTCGTTCGTCTGAAAAACCTAAAATTAAAGAAAATTGGGCACACTCTACTAATCCAATTCATTCTCATACTGATGGTGTATTCTGAATGAGAGAGTTTGAGTTAGACCTTGTCATCACCCATCAGAAATGAACGTACGTTCCTTTTATATCCTGTCTCCCATCAAGACGATTACCAAATGTGTGACAACCAGGATCTCATATACCTTGGTTTCATTCAATAATTGTTTATACTTCATGAATTATATAAAATAAATAAATAGATTCCAATCAAGCGAGGACATAAGAAACTGAGCTACTCGGCTCTATTTGTTATAAACTTGGTTCCTTCATTTACACGTGGGGAAGATGAGATTGAGAGGGGAATTTCTACAAAAAACACCATATACTACGAACACTAACTATTCCGCCTCTCAATTGTTATGTACAAGTTGTTAAACAACTAAAACCAAAAATCCTCCCCCACGTTTGGCACCTCTCTGCACCTCGTACTTCGCAGGATTACCACCCTGCCCCGGCCCATCATCATACAGCTGCAAGGGTCCCACCAACCGTCCATCAACCCGAGCGTAAAGGGCCACGAAGACCATGTAAGC
The DNA here is from genome assembly GCA_016097545.1 of Eucalyptus victrix. NCBI lineage: Eukaryota > Viridiplantae > Streptophyta > Magnoliopsida > Myrtales > Myrtaceae > Eucalyptus > Eucalyptus victrix. Next base: position 59,163,708 of record CM027842.1, read on the forward strand.
CGATCCTGTAGGCGCCCCTGTGTCTATTGTCAAACACGAGGTGCATTTGACAAATACGACTCCCGGGAAATGGTGGTCCTGGAAGTCCTCTTGCCGCCAAACAAAGTCGGCGGGGGAGCCGTAGAGGATGGTCGTCATGGCAGCAGGCGGGGTAGGCGGTGCAGTCGACATCTTCTACTCTGAAGAAACGACAAATTAACAAGTGTGAGTTTTTAAAATAAAAACTCAGCAAGTGGGCGGTTAGTCCTAACTTGGATTGGCCAAAAATAGTGCAAATAAGTAAACCAAAAACATCAAGTTATTGAATCCACAGAAACCCAGCTACAACCATCACCCGGGGGGAGACGACACTCCACCCTGAACCCCCTCGCACCCAACCTGGCATCACGAGGTCCCCTGAGAAGCTGTTCAACCCTTCTCAGACCTCTGGAGAGAACACCATTACTTCTTTTCATCCCTCTCCAGGCATCCCGACACCTGGGGTCTCACATTAGCTCAATAGCCAATCATACATTCATAGTTCCATCTTGTTGTAGCACCAACAATCTCAGCCAAATAAGGATCCAATACAAAAGACAGCCACTAACACATATACTCGGATCAAGCAATCTATGAACAAAAAGGAGCAGTTTTATTCGCAGACATAAAAAGTACAACAATCCTTACCAGAATATTACGAAATTTTGACACGTTATTGATAAGATCTAAAGGAACAAATCTCAAGAAGAACACTAAGTCAGATTCCATAGGCACAGAGGGTAAAACTTCAATTTTCTTCCTACCCAACATTCTGTAAAATTCCAGATTTCACATTTTTGTAGGAAAATTATTTCGAGGGTCATACTTTGTTCGTTTTCTCTGAATTTTGGATATGTTATTCATGAAGGTGTGCTCCAAAAATTTCATCAAGGGTTCAAAATCAAATTGTGGTCAGATAATTACAGAAAAATTAAAACGTCGACTGAGGTCACACTGAATTTCACAAAAACAGGTCATTAGTTCACAAAACTCCTCCTATCATTATGCTCTCTGTCCATACACACGGTACACCTTACCACAGCATGATTATCGCCAAAATTCCTCATGGTCAGAATCTCAAATTCATTTGGTTTCACTTGCAAGTTCAAAAATCCAGCACTCACACTTCATGAAATTCGGAATCCAGCACATGCACCTTATCCACAACCAGATTTTCTTTCTCTAACACCCTCCTACATATCAAAGACTCCACATACAACTCAAGAGAAATTCTGAAGCTACACTCCCAACTTCCAGATTTTCAAAGATTGGTTTGTGCAAAGATTTATAATTTTTGGAAGGTACCAAAAGTATTTTCTTTTCCTTTTTAAATCATTGATGAGGGTGCTTCGGTAAGTACAATTTCAGCAAGGGTCGGGAGGTTTTCCCAAATCAGTTTATAGTCAGATTTTGTTCAAAAGACAATAACAAATTTCAAAAACTCCTGTGGTAAACCGAGATATCAACCCGACCTTCCCTGGTTTGGACAGCTTGATACACAATTCAAAAATATTGAAAACATCGTGTAATTTTTTTAAAACACTTGAAGCTGGTGCCAAAGTAAATAGAGTTTCAGAACACAAGTCAGTAGGTTTTTCCTTTTCAAATCCAAAACAATGGCTGAATTCTCCAAGATTTCTTAGTTGCCAAAATCTGTTTTGGTTAAAATTCAAAGAAATCAAACACATGCCTGAGAAATCCAACCATTTCATCAATCCTTCAACCTCACAACAATCTCAGTTGCTCAATAAACCATCACTCAACATCAAAATCCAATCACCCAGCCTATCAATACATTTTCTAAGACAGCAACAATATCAGAACAGGGATGGAGAGCGCACGCACAGATGATTTCCTCTGTTTTACCCATCAAACTGCAACCGGTTTTCACCATCCACCAATCTCAACCATGAACATGGCTTTTCTAATCATCCCTTGCATCCCCCAATCGCAGCTAACTAACCCTAACCCCACATGCAACACCTAGCGAGCCAGATCAGGGACGGAAGACCACAGAAACAGCCCACTTGCCTGTATATTTCGTTGATGGGAAGGGGAAGGAAGACGTCGGACGCTAAGCTTCACAGCTGGCGTCGAATCCTTGATCAGGACCGAGCAGCAACGATCTGCTACTAGCTGATGGCGCCGGTCGAGAGGGGCTGAGATGGGTTGGCTCGGTGAAGACGAACAGAGGCGAGAGGAGGCGAGAGGAGAAGAAAGCGATGTTTCTCGGTAGGGAAGACGCGGATGGTTTTGTTCGCTTGAGAGAGAGAGAGAGAGAGAGAGAGAGAGAGAGAGAGAGAGAGAGAGATGCGTGTAATTCCCCCCTCTTTTCTTCAACACACCTGGATGCTACGTGGGTAGAGCAAACAAGCGTTTCGAATTTTCTTTTCTGTTTTTTTTAATATAATTTTTTTTGGGTTTTGATTTATTTTTCTAGGTTATTACTATTCTATTTATTATTTACATATATACCTATACATATATATATATATATATATATATATATATATAATATAAATATGTATATATGTATAAAATCTTTAATACGCTCAATCTACTACTAATGGAATTTTTGGGCGTCACAAAATGGGCGGTTGTTACGAAAGGGTATGAAGCGTGGAAAAACTTCATGTCGAACAGTCACAACTTTAAGAGAAAATGTGGATGTAAGATGTTGGATCACAAAAATAAATAACATTCTCCCACTTGATCCCATCATTTTCATCATACGGATTATTCAACTAATTCCACAAAAACTTTATACTTAAAGAAAAGAAACAAAACACATGGATCATGGCGATATGTCCTCTAAGAGTGAGTAATATCTTCTATGTATCACAATGCACCTTATTTCTTTAATGTCAGCCTATATGTGATAACAAATCTTAATGAATAAACCCCATGTTTATTCGAGAACCAATGATAAATGTTATTCTCATACATAACAAAATGTGTACACAAAAATTGAGAATCAACATTACAACTGAATAGGAGTTTCATACAATAAAAATCTTTCATATGACGACAAATTACATGATGGGACTTATTCCCATAATAGTTACACGATCCTTATACTTCATTGGTGGCATACCTTTAGTTAAATGATCGGTTATCATCAATTCAGTGCTAATGTGTTCAATGACCACTTTATTCTCTTTAACACGTTCCCTTATGGCTAAGTACTTAATGTCGATATGCTTACTTCGACTGCCACTTTTGGCATTTTTAGCCATAAAAATTGCAGCTGAATTGTCACAATATATTCTTAATGGTCTAGAAATAGAATCAACAATTCTAAGCCCAGCAATGAAACTCTTCAACCATACACCATGCGAGGTAGCCTCAAAACAAGAAACGAACTCAGCCTCCATAGTGGAAGTAGCAGTCAAAGTATGCTTGGCACTTCTCCATGATACGACTCCGCCAGCTAACATAAAAATGTATCAAGATGTTGATTTTCATGAATCAATGTAACCCGCAAAGTCTGCATCCGAATAACTGACCACTTTCAAGTTGTTAGTCCGTCTATACATAAGCATATAATCTTTGGTACCTTGAAGGTATCTCAACACTTTCTTTGCAGCTCTTCAGTGGTTTAAACCTGGATTACTTTGATATCTTTCCAACATTCCCACAGCAAAAGCGATGTCAGGTTGAATGCAAACCTAAGCATACATCAAGCTTCCAACAGCAGAAACATATGGAATATTGTACATTTGTTCCCTTTCTAGATAATTCTTCGGGCATTGGTTCAAATTGAACCTGTCACCCTTCACAATGGGTGCTATACTTGGTGAACAATCTTTCATTCGAAATCTCTCTAGGACCTTATTGATATAGGTTTCTTGAGATAGTCCTAAAATTCCTCGAGGTCTATTTCTATGGATCTTAATGCCAATGACATAAGATGCCTCACCCATATTCTTAATGTTAAAACTCTTAGAGAGGAATTGTTTCACCTCATGTAGTAACCCCTTATCATTGGTTGCAAGTAGTATATCATCCACATACAGCACAAGGAAACAAATTTTGCTCCCACTGACCTTCTGGTATATACATTGATCCATGACATTCTCTATAAAACCAAATGAAGAGATGACATCATGAAACCTTAAGTACCATTGGCGGGATGCTTGTTTCAAGCCATATATAGATTTTTTAAGCTTGCACACCAAATGTTCACCTTTACTAGAGGAAAATCCTTCAGGTTGTTTCATGTAAATCTCCTCCTCTAGTTCTCCATTGAGGAACGCCGTTTTCACATCCATCTGATGTAATTCCATATCAAAATGGGCAACCAAAGCCAAAACAATACGAAGAGAATCTTTCTTAGATACAAGAGAAAAAGTCTTCGTATAATCGATTCATTCCTTTTGAGTGAATCCTTTGGCAACAAGTCTAGCTTTATATCTTTCAATGTTACCCAATGAATCATTCTTAGTTTTGAAGACCCATTTACAACGAATGGCCTTCGCACCATCAGGTAACTCAACCAAATTCAAGACTTTGTTAGATGCCATAAAACCCATCTCTTCCTTCATGGCTTTGTACCACAAATTAGATTTATCACTATTCATGGCTTGTGAAAACGTTTCGGGATCATTCTTAGCTCAAATATTGTAGTCAGACTCTTGTAAATACACAATATAATCACTAGGAATAGCTGATTTCCTTATTCTAGCAGATCTTCTCAATGTTGGATCAACATTCTCTTGAGGAGCATGTTGCTCAACTGGTTGTTCAACAGTTTCTGGTAATTGCTGAACAATTGGATCTACTAGATCAATATCAGCAGGTTGTGGAACTTCAACAATTGGTTGTTTAATAGCCGGCTAAACTAAAGGGGCATTATAAGCAACAACCAACCTTAAACTTGAGGTGGAAGGTTGAGTGTCTGAATAATCTTCCTTAGGAACAAGATCCCTCGGTCGATCGCTCCCACTGATCAAGTCATTTTCAAGAAATTTAGCATTTCTTGATTCCACAATCCTAGTGGTATGAGATGGACAATAAAACCCGTATCCCTTAGACTTTTTAGCATATCCAATGAAATACCCACTTATGGTCGTTGGGTCCAATTTCTTTTTTTGTGGATTATAAATTCTCACTTCAGACGGGCATCCCCAAACGCGCACATGATGTAAACTCGGTTTCTAACCCTTAAATAACACAAAAGGGGTCTTTGGGATAGCCTTGGTCAGAACTCGGTTTAATATGTACACTGCCGTCTTAAGTGCTTCAGTCCATAAGAATTTAGGAAGTTTGGAGCTACTAAGCATACTGCGCACCATGTCTAATAAGATCTGATTTCTTCTTTCCGCTATGCCATTTTGGTCCGGAGAACCAGGCATAGTATATGAGGCAACTATCCCATGCTCTCGAAGAAATCTTGCAAATGGACTAGGTGTTTGTCCATCTTTAGTGTATCTACCATAGAATTCTCCACCTCTATCTGATCTCACGATCTTAATTTGCTTATTGTATTGTTTCTCTACTTCCGCCTTAAATACCTTAAAGGCATCTAATGTTTCATATTTATTATGAATCAAGTAGAGATACATATAACGTGAATAATCATCTATAAATGAGATGAAATATTTTTGACCACATGAGTCCATATTCGGAATACAAATATCCGTGTGTATGATTTTTAATATTTCTGTACTCCTCTTGGCACCTTTCTTTGTTTTGTTAGTCTGCTTTCCCTTTATGCAGTCCACACAAGTATCATAATCAGTAAAATCTAAAGTACCGAGTACTCCATCATTTACTAATCGCTTAATTTTTTCTATGGAGATATATCTCAATCTCCCGTGCCATAACATAGAGGAATGTTCTTTCACAACATATCGTTTCATACCAGCTTTATCATGAACATGCATCGCATCATAATAGGCATTGTCTTGTAAATTAATTCGAAAAAGACCATCAGACAAAGTATCACTCCCGTCAATTTCAAATTTAAATGATAAATATAAGTTTGAATTTGAAAAGTTAAAAGAGTATCCCAAAGGTACAAGTCTTGAAACTAAAATTAACTTTCTAGAAAAACTAGGAACATAAAAGGTATTTTCCAAATCTAAAACAAAACCACTATTGAGAACTAGTCTATATGTCCCAATAGCTTCTACATGCGAACGCATCTTGTTTCTTGAATAGATGTTTTGTTCACTTCCCACTGGCTTCCTATGGTTTTGAAAACCCTACAAGGAATTCGAAATATGGATTGTAGATCCAGAATCAATCCACCAAGTATTGTGACTTACATAAGTCATATTAGATTCATAACAAACACAAGAGATTTGATTACCTTTTTTCTCGAACCAGGCCTTAAATTTGACACAATCCTTCCTTATATGCCCCTTCTGTTTACAGAAAAAATACTTGGATTCTTTCTTAATGTCAGCTTGGGGAGGTATTTTACCTTTTCCCTTATGCTTGCCATAGCTCTTATTCTTTCCTTGTGTTGCCAAATGAGCACTTTCTCCCAATTCCATAATCAGTCTTTCTTTCTCTTGAACACACATGGTCATGAGTTCATTAATTGACCATTTATTCTTATGTGTGTTATAAGAGATCTTGAAAGGTGCATACTGTTGTGGGAGAGTGTTTAGAATATAATACACAAGGAAGGATTCAGATATCTCAACCTTAAGGTTCTTAAGCTAAGCTACAATGTTCCTCATTTGCATGATGTGCTCACGCACACCTCTAACACTAGTGAGCTTCAATAATGAAAACTTCATAATCAGGGTCATGGCATGTGCCTTCTTAGAACTTTCAAACTATGCATCTATGGCCTTCAATAAAGCCTTAGCATTGCTATGCTGAGCAACAGAATCGCGAATATTAGGAGATATCTTAGCTCTTATAAACATGGCACAAACGCGGTTGGACCGCTCCCATTAGTTATAAAGAGCTATCTCAGCTGGAGTGCTCGAATCAGTAGGAGCAGGTGGTTCGTCTTTCCTTATAGCATAGTCAATGTCCATCCACTCCAATTGAAGAAGAACTGACTCATTCCAAATTTTATAGTTCTCACCATTCAGTATGGGAACATCAAACTTAAATTCAGAGAAATTCACAGGTTATGAAACTGCATATCAAATAATCATGCTTATGTCACAAAATTTGAGGCAAATATAAATAAATCATGTTTTACCAATGTAAACATGTCACAATATGAATCACATAACTTAAAAACTACATGTGGGCTAAGTTTTTAATTTAAATAGATTCATAATTACTTTATGAAGAAACTACTATATTATATGCCTTTTCTTAATCTTTGTGGGTAAATTAAGAAAAATAATATGATATTTCATCCTAATTAATCATATTAATATAATAAAAATTCCTATGGAATAAAATTCATCATATTAATATAATTAATTACAATCAATGTCCATTTCTAAATATGATCCGGAGGCTTTTAATAAATAATTTAATTAATTAAAGATGCCGTGGCCACTCCCTAATTAATTAAATATATGGACCATTGGACATTTAATTTCATGCACAAAATATTCATAAAATAGATGAAATGGCAAAATAGTAAATAAAAACATCAAAGGGCAGAACAGTAGGTAAATCGGCCAAGGGCATGATTGCAAAAATTTAAAATGAATGGGGCAAAAAGGTAAAAGCAGCTGCGGGTGGGAGATGACGGGCGCGTGCCGAGCACACGCGCGTCCAGCGCTCAGGTGCTTGTCGAGCACGCTCCAGAATCCGCACGGGCGCGTGCCCCGCATGCGCGCGGTTCAACACGCAGGTTCGTGCGTTGCAGGCGCCTGGCAACTGCCACACACGTGGATCCCATGCACGCAACGGTTGAGTGCACGCGTGAAAGCACGTGGCGCGTGGATTCCACGCGCCTGCAACCGCAGCGCGCACGTGGGCTCCATGTGCCTTCTTCTTTGTGCGAATAGAAGCTTTTCTTCGTCATTTTTCGCCGTTCCGCCGCGGTTTCGCCTACCGTTTCTTCTCCGGCGGCCCATCTTAGACACAAATTAATAGTGGGTTTTGAAGAGCATGCTGGCACGACCACATGGGTCCAAGTTTCGGCGAAAATGACTAAAAATTGGCCCCAAATTAGATGAAAATTTCCCATAACACAATTCCCCAACCACCGCGACTTCCGCCGCTCGATCAACCTCCGGTGAACACCAAAACTCATGACTAATATTCCTCATGGCGGTGCGACCGTACGGGTCCGAATTCGAGGGATGGGTCACCGGATTTTGCTCGGAATCGGTGAATTTCTCTTGGCCTCAAAACTTCAAGTTACTGTTCATGTTCTAAAAGCCCAAATATACATCGAAAATACACCAAAATACAACAAAACAAGGCAGAGGCACTAAACATGCTCTGATACCAAATGTTAGAGGTAAAATAATTCATGATGGGGAAGTCAAGATCAATTAAAGACAAACCTCCAGCCATTGTTTTTGTTCTCGTTCGTCTGAAAAAACCTTAAATCAAAGAAAATTGGGCACACGCTACTAGCCCAATTCACTCTTGTACTGATGGTGTATTCTGAATGAGAGAGTTTAAGTTAGACCTTGTCATCACCCGTTAGAAATGAGCGTACGTTCCTTTTATATCCCGTCTCCCATCAAGACGGTTACCAAATGGGCGGTTGTCACGAAAGGGTATGAAGTGTGGAAAAACTTCATGTCGAACAGTCGCAACTTTAAGAGAGAATGTGGGTCTAAAATGTGGGATCAAAAAAATAAATAACAACTTGTTGAGTACTTTTCAGTTTGGGTTTGCGCTCGAGCTTGGAACAGGTCAATATTTGCTCCCCAACTCGTTGCTCACCATGTGTCCGTTAGTATGCCCGAACCAAATTAGCGTACGGTTCATTCCGTTTTTGGGTTCATCATTTTCTTAGAGTCTTATGTTCCAATGCCATGTGAGAGCTATACAGGCGACGTGGGCTAAAACAAAGAACAGTGGACAATGGCCTTTCTTGATTCAATCTTCGTTTGAGTACGACCGAAAGCATCATGCTATTTACATCCGAACCCATGGGAGCCCACCGAGATTCAGCATCATGCCTAAATAAAATGATGGCACCAAAAACGCCAGCAACGAGCCACCTGCTCTACAATCATCAGCAAAAGATTTTTAACACAGGGGCGATAGGTATACAACTGCCGATGGCATCCTGAGCTTTTATGAGTAGATGAGCCAATCATGCTATTAGAAGCTGTTCTTTTACAAAAAAGAAAATAGCCGTCCAACGCATTGCAAAGCATGTGGAGAGCTTTGCTCTTCTACACTGTGTTTTCATTTCCAACTTTAATCGGGCTTTGATTGATGAGAGCTTTGCTTGACAATTCAACTCCAATAAGGCAGTACAATCACCAGAAATTTCAAGCAAGCAGAGACACGAAACAGGGAAGCACAAGATTAACCACCTAACTAGTGCAACTAGCTTGGCTTAAATGAAGAACCCAGAAACTGTAACGATCAAAAGCCTTGTTCCTAAATTCCTAACACACAGCACACGCTCTCTCAAACTGTAAATTTTGCAAGAAAAGGCAACAAAATCAGCATATTTTCGAAACGTAAAAGACCAAACGGAGAAGGCACCAACCAGATGATTAAGGTCGATTCCAAACCACCAGCCATGAAACCAGCCGACCCATCAATAAAACGTTCCTGTTCAAGAATCTTACGTCTTCGCCGCTGGCACCATCACCACTTTTGAAAGAGGCAGCTCTCATGGTCTCAACCATGTGCCTTCAACTCAATGTAGAAAATTTATTTACATAAATAACTATTCAATCATGAAAAACAGATCCATATATGATTGTAAAACACCGAGATCAATAAATACAGCGGGATTAAAGCGTATTTGTTTGAGCCATTGCTTCACTTGAAGAAAAGTAGATCAATCTATCGAATGCCAGATCTTCCTCTCTATGACCTATTTCGATATAGCAGCTTTCAATGTGATTAAAGCAACTGATAGGTATAACTTACCATTTTATAGGCTAGAAAGGGACCTAGCAAACCCTAATCAACAGCATGTCAACTGGGCCATTCCCATTACGGGCTTCAGTCAAACATAATTGTCTACACTTTGCTACTCAACTAGGCCTGTTATCAATAAATGCCAATACTCAATTCAATCAGATTACTTTAGGGTTCAACAAATATTTGAATATCCATTAATCCAATTATTTAAAATAGAAAATTAATTAATTAATGTAGGCCCATATTATAGGAAATTTCCAACATTCTCCCACTTGGGCTACATTAATTAACTTATTTTATTTTGAAAAAGATTTTATATTTGAAAATGACACTATTGGGTTAATAACTGAAAATTTTGTTTAATGTGGCCACAACTTTTAAAAAATAATATTCCAATAATGGCATCTCAAAACCAATCAAATCCTATATAACCTCAGTATAGGACTATGAGATCAATGTGTTAAGAAAATGCCACAACACAAGACTTTCCATAATCACATATAATAAGTATTATATTTTCATGGATCATGGGCTTAGTAGTGTAGTAAGAAATAGTGTCAACATGTGATCAAAATATACACTATTTGTTATTGGTCCTCAATACAATTTCTTAACGACATGAAACTGCATTAACGCAATTTCTAAACAATATGAAATTGCAAAAAATGTCACAATCCAACATGAGATCTCATAATCAGTGACATCTAGTCATCTTTAAACTAAAATTTGTTTAAAGATACTGTTTTATACTTCTATTTCTTAGTCAATAGGAGAAAGGATAACAATAAAATCAATAACAATAATCATTGAAAATAAATGCTTTAATATACATCATAAAAGCATTATCAGTCTGCATATAACTATAACATCCAGAAATACAAATTATGTAACTCCCACTAACAAAAGAAATCAAAAGAATCTAAGACACCCATATTCTTTATATGTTCTTGAAACAAAATGGGTCATAAGCCTTTTTATTAGAGGATCAGCCAACATGGACTCAGTTATAATATTCTCAATTACAATGTCACTCTTTTCGACCAAGTCATTAACATTATAATATTTGATCCAATTAACATTTTAACTATGGCATTGTTGTTATTTATAGCAAAAGTAACTGTTTGTCACACATAATGCAATAAGATCAATTTTGGGCAATAAGTATTTCAACAAAAATAATTAGTATATTATAAACTCCCTTTTGGGTAGAGTGTATAATGCACAATTATTTTTCACAGCATGAAGTTTATAAAGCAACAATAAAGAGAATTACATATAATTGTCAATGATCCATCCCCTTTGGGCAGACAAATCATTTAAATTATACATTTCCATGATATTAATATATAGAGACGATAAAAGAGAATTACATATAATCTTCAAGGACCAATCCCCTTTGGGTAGACAAATCCTTTAAATTATATATATCTCCATTATCTCAACATAGAGGGGAATTACACATAACTCTAAAAAATTTATCCCCTTTAGGCAGATAAACCTTTTGAGTCACACATCCCCATCATTCATCTCTAATATATCAATATAGAGGGGAATTACATCTAACTTTAACAAATTTATTCCCTTTGGGTAGATAAATCTTTTTGAGTTATACATCCCCATCTTTTAATTTTGGAATTTATCTTCATGCAATTTTCAAAATCAATATGCACAATAACTCCCTTTGGGCGAGTAATTGTATATACTAATTTTTATCAATACGAAACTCCAAAAAAAAAATATATATGCCCAAAATTCATCTACAATATGAAGCACTTTACAACATGTTCTTCCCAAGATCATATTGCATGTATCAAACAACAATTTTTGCCACAATTTCATTTATTTATTTATTTATTAATATGCAGCATCCAATCTAAGCTTACACCTAGAATTTGCCACAATTCCAACTATTCCTTAATATATCACTAACCTATCACACACAAGAAAGACTCGTACTTTTCCGAGCCATGAATTCTAGAAATAAATCTGAGTCATCCCGAGCAACTTGATGACAATCAGGAAAGAAAGGCAGCCCAAAAAAAAATATCGTGATGAAAACTTAGATGCCAGAAGATTGTAAATCCACAAAACGCAATAGAACTAAACACATTAAGCATTTCTCGTTGTTGTGCTGTTATGAACCAATCTAAACACAATAACTCAAAAGGAAACATCTTTCAATGTAGAGGAAACACTCGGAGTAAAAGATTTTGCAATACATCTCATATGAACAATGAGACATGGTAATTTTATGATGAAACGAAGTAATTTATTAAAAACCATTCAAAGCACCTTTAAGTAAATGCCAAAGGAAGTCTTGTTTCATCATCTTTAGTGAAGATTTCATACCGCAACAAGCATCTGTTTAAAGATATCATTTAACTTCCAAGAGTTTGCTCCTTAATATAGATAAGGGCGCTTTGACAAACCACTCGGGAAACTTGATCATCATTATGATTTTTTCAGGATTAACCAAGATTCATGAAACTTTGATGAATAGAGGAAAACATGGTGGCATTGAGGATAAGTCAAACACGCTGCGTAAGATTGGACAAGAATAATAGAAGCTTGGCATGTAAAAATTACAATAGCATATCGAGCAAAGGGCTAACATAGGAAATTCAGAACTCAAGGAGAATGTATAATGTAGGCGACGAGAATATTTATCCCAAGTCAGACTACTCTTTAAGTACATTGGACTCCTCCTTCAAGTTAAGCATACCGACACAACAGCTCATGTATCAGCAGTTTCCAATGCAGTGGCATAAAACTAAATTATCACTCATCAAAAGCACCTTTCTTGGGCATTTATGAATGCATGATAGCACTTTGGTAAGCCTAGAAAGGCCAAGATAATGATTGAGCAGCTTCTGTGGCAATACACCACCTCATAAAATCTCAATTCTAATGGGGCAGATTGTATTATTTTTCACGCCAAAGGAGTCAAGGAAACAATAATGAGCTTCCCAGTAGCATACGGTTAAAAGAATGGCAGTTCGAACTCTAAAAACAGATTTTGACTAGAGGAACGAGCCAGGTAGCAAAATAAATTTGCGCACTTACAAGGTATATGCAACTGACTTAAAGGTACTTTAAATAGAATTGAACACACCATTCATGCCCGCGAGCTGAGCCAATTGTCAACCATCACACCTCAAATTCACAAGCAGGGGCAAGATCAAACTATCGCGAGCTGGGTGATTTGCCCATTGAATAGATTTACATGTCATATATGTGCTCAACCTCGATCTTTCATGAAGAAATAATGTAAAGGAGCCCAAGTCAATTCGACAATTGACTCCGACATAGTGGGAACTAATGGATCATTTCCCCAAAACGAACTCAAAATTAAGTATTATCCTAGTCTTGTATGTGGAAAGTACCATTCTTTATCTTTCAACAAATTTCCTCATGTTGACAATTCAAGTCAAAAGTCTAGCCCGCAGTTTTCCTGTGTATTTGTATCATAAACCTTAATAATATTGAAAAAATTAAACCAAACCACACCCATAGGATTCCGATTTCCTCCAGGTTTCCTTTTCTTTCCCTTCCCTTTGAGTTACCCTCTAGTGTACATTCTTGAAGAGAAATTCTGTTAATTAGAAAGTTTATCCACAAATTAGGGACATCAATAGAACATAAGGGGTATACCCGAAGCAATAAGTTGTTAGCATAACTTGTGTCTCCCATTCCTCCATTCACGTGCGGTACTCGCGTGACTTCCATCTCTCATCTATTTGTTTTTAAACTTTTTGGTGTGTTTTTGGTTTGATGGTTCTATCTGCAGTTTTGTGTGACCCCTCTTGATGTTGACAAAAGTGGGAGACATATGCAGACCTAAGAGGTTTTTAATGTACGGTTTGTGTGACTTGTGTGGTTGATGTGATTGCAAGATTAAGTTTTTTTTAGACTGCTATTAATATTAAATCTAATGTTTGCATATATTGTTTGCCTATTGTTTTGCGGGTTTTAAAAAAGGGGGGAGATTGTTGAGAAAACTCCTACTAAGATTTAAAGTTGACAAAACTTTCTACTTCTATCATCTTTGCTTTTGAGGAATTTTTGAAGACCCTTAACAACACTTTTCTAGAAGTATATCCTACTCTAACATGCCCAGAACGAGATAGTGTCCAAAATGAGGAAGAGTTTAAAACTAAACTCAATAACGTTGTAATACAAATCAATAATAAACTTTGTTTGGAAATAATTCTTCAATGTATCTTCTCACCAAGGATTTAACATACTAAAAAAAAAAACGTTGATTAACTCAATTATATATTGACAAAATTAATCTCAAAGACAAGTTCCATATAAGGAAGCATTATTTATGAAAACCAAGATTCTGATCGTATGAATCAAGTGAAATTTCCATTGCTATCTTTAATGGCCACAAGATCTCCTTGAAAGATTCTATCCAATGGCTTGATTGGAAGAATTTTCTCTGGAGAATGTCAATGGCTAATGTTGCATGAAAGAGCATTTAAGGGAGGTCATTCAGTCAAGATGAGAGGGACGTGAAATCAGAATTCTAAAGTTTGAAGCTCCTCTCAATCACCTGTCTTCTTTTGTGAGCATTACAAATTGTGATCAAAAGAAAAATACATAAAGAGATTGTCTTAGTGAGTTAGAGAGATCTACCAATGAGTATTTGTACTCATAAGTTGTAATCTTTTGTTGAGCATATAGTGAAATTTGGCCAGTAGGCTGTTAGCGCAAGAGAATGGACGTAATCTTAATCTAAACCAAATAACTATAAAATTTGTGTGCAATTTTTACTTTCCTCAACTTTATTTATTTTAAATCTATTACACACTTTCTAGTCAAGAAGTCTAGTGTTCCTTTAAAATGTTTCTATTCTTCATACAAACTTTGTTTGCAACTTATTTTATTTCGAGTTTATTTGTCAAGATCTCTTTTAAACACCTATCCACCCCCTTTAGGTGTTAAATCTAGCTACGTCAAAAATGACCCGAAGGTAATCAATTGATGTCTTACCTTCTAAACTTAAATTCAAAATAATTGTCTAGTATTTAATATATCACTCGTATTCGCTTACAATAAAATAATTTATTTTTTAAAAAAGGGATAAAATCTTTACAGGCTAGCAAATATGCACAAATATGCACACAACTAGGGCTGTTGACATCAGCAAAACAATTATGGATCATCACCACAAAGGTAGATTAACACAAAGAAGCAAGAAAAACTTTAATCACTGCCAAATAAGTTGAGAGACAATGTAGAGATGTATTTCAACTAATAAAACCAATCAATTTGTAGACACACCAAAATTTCAGCTAATTCGGATAAAGTTTCACCAAGAAAGCTAGGCTGCCTCTTCTCCCCTTCGTTGTTATGCTCTCTGCCTCTTTTCTCTGCTTCAGCCAACGCTCCTCTCTCTCTCTCCCTCTCTCTCCTTCCCCTCCTCCCTCAATCAAGATCGTTTGACCCAGACCATCAAGCAGTTATATTGCCATCTCGACTGATCATTTTTTTTTTTAGGTCCCTTAGAGCTGGTACCTCTGTTCAGATGCCCGTTGTCGCTGGGCTTTTAGGAATTTTGGGACGGTTTCAAACTTTCTCCTTTGACTTTGCCTTTGGTAATTAGGAGTTTATGTCAAGTTGATATCACCCATGCCTCTTCGATTGAGGCCCCTTGCAGTCCAACTCTTGTTACTTACTTTGAATGAGATTTCTGTTTCAGAATAAAACACAGGAACGTTATATTAATTTAAATCGTGTGCAATAATAAATACTTGGATTCAAATAAATATGAGGAAACCAATATTGCACAACAGTTCTAGTCACAATTATTTTGCCATGACTAAATTGAGTCACAACGTGGTCATGTATTTGACATGGATAGTCCAAAGGCCATTCTAAACTGTTTATATATGCTGGAATGGAAATCCATGTTGGAGACCATAACAACACATGTAAAGAAAATTTTGCAAGTTTGGAGGCAATGAAAGCCCAAAGGGGAAATATGCCAAGTGTTTTCTTGTGCTAACTCAACAAAGATTATAGATTATACTCGCTTTAGGTGACTAAGTTCTTTTGTGTGTGTGCGCGTTATAACGTTTTTGTACTCATTTATGACAAAAATGAACCTATTTACTTAAATTTTATAGACATGTCACGACATCTTGCCGAAATTATACATAACAAATTGTTTATGTTTAGGACAATTTATGATAAGGCAATGGTTTTTGGAGAGACTATTAAAGACCTCGACTGGTTACTCATGTGTGTTTTTGTTAGGAATGACTTTCAATAGCAAGAATATAGTTTCTTTTTTTAAAAAAGTGATGTCTATGTTTCCATTGTTTTCATATATAAAGTAAAAGAGCAGGAAGAAGAGACTAAAGTTGACCGTTCCTTGGGAGGCTATGGATATACGAGAGTTGCACCCCCGCGTTACGAAGTCTAGGTGCTTTTGTTGAATAGCCCTCTGCATAGTGTTTTGTATCGTCATAGCAATTTTCTACTTTTAATTTATTTATACCTCCGAGTTTTTAGAATGTAGACGGCTTCATTATTTTGGCATGTTTAGATTTCTCACTTGTGTTTAAGTTCTTTTCAGCTCAGTTGATTTGGTGAATGCGAATTGTAATTTCAAATCACAATGATCAACATTGTATGTACCTTTAAATTAATTTTCTTTTTCAAACTAATTTGATGGTATAACCACAATATATTGGAATAAAACCTTTCATATGTTTTGTTGACATTATTGTGAAACTCTTCCTGTTGAGTTTCTAATTTCAGTTTTTTTGTAATTCATGTTTATTCATTCAGATGTCTCTGGATGGAAGCTTTACTTCATTTAGCTTTTCTGTTTTAATTTCCTGACATAAATAAATCAAGAAAATACCAAATTCGCTCAATTGAACCGATGCATTATGGGGGATATACGAAAGAAAGATCCTTGAAAGAAAATCCCAAATGTCAAACCCTTCAACTTGCAAGTCTCTTTTGAACCAAAAAATAAAAATGAAAACACATGCAAGTCTCTTCCATTTTCTTTATTCAAGATACGACATAAGAAGTAAAACAAGGGAAACGGTTACGCCTTCAAACTATAGTAAGCACACTTATGACACTTTTACTTCAGCTTCACTATAGAAGTACATACATCTGTAATGTATTTATTTGTGAGTTTTTATGATTTATCTGGGTAATTTTCTTTAGTGAGATGATGATGTTGACCAATGCAATCTTTTCCTTGGACAAGGGCTCGCCGAGTTTGGCCCTAAACCTCTTGAAAACCTCATTGATGATCTCTTCACCAAAGTGAAAAACAAGCAAGGGCTCAGCTATAGCTCTTAGGCATCTAACCATTTTGTCTGCTGCTTCCTCTGAGAAAACATTAGGGTCAAAATCATTCTCAAATACATCCCGGTTCACTTCAAACACCTCCAAGCAATCAATTGAGAATGACCCTTGATTTTCGACCTCTCGGCGTACTTCTTTTGGTGAGGGTGGCTAATAAGGGACATTGAAGGAGTCCAGTTTCTCTCCTTCTATGAGTCCCTAGATTAGCGACAAACTTAGTATGTTAGATCTTTCTAACGAAAAATAAGAAAGAATTGCAATAAGTTGTCAGTATAATATCCTAATAAAAGTCATAGTTACTTTGACGAAAAGAAAAAAAAAAAGTAGAGTCATAGCTACTTGTTTATGTAGTTGGCTGTGCAACTATTGCATACTGCTGATATCTATTGTTTCCTAGTACATAAATGTGCAGTCCATTTTTCACACCATGCCTAACAGGGAACGAGTGTGCACTTAATTAAAATACCTAATAATTATGTCTCTCGTACTCTGATTTTGTCGAATACATTCATAAGGAAGAGAAATTGGATTAAATATGTAGGATTTCCCGGCTGCGCTATTGCTTTCTTTCGAAGAATTCATGCGAAAACTATAGCTAGAGCTCATCTAAGAGGTACTTTAGGTACAGTAGAGTCAGGAATAATCATCAACCGTAACCATTACTCTCATTGTTTTTTGTTGTCTACTTGATGGTTACGATTGGTCTTGGAGTGCGAAAACAAACGATATTCCTAGAGGACTAACGACACTCACGAGGGTCAACGAAAGTATGATACAATTTTTACTACAAGCAATAAGAAAAACCAACCTCAATTCTAATGTGTCCGTGACTATTCAATTACTCGTTTAATTCGCTTACCTCGGTGACCATCTCATTGAGATCAATTGCTAAGAGCTCCCAAAATTGGCGATACTCTTCGCTTGAAGGATCATCGTTTCTTTGACCAAGGAGGGTCAAAACCATGCGTCCTCCCACTACCAACTCTTGCCCACGGCACTCCATGAATGTTGAGAAGTCCCTTTGGAATTGCTCGTAATATGCCCTAAGCACACTCGGAGGGCTCGATCTTGCCATAGATATGTTGCCTTTGTTTTCCTCTAGCCCTCTTGGAACCTGAGAGAGAGAGAGAGAGAGAGAGAGAGAGAGAGAGAGAGAGAGAGAGAGAGAGAGAGAGAGAGAGAGAGAGAGAGAGAGAGAGAGAGAGAGAGAGAGAGAGAGAGCATGAATGAGTTTGTTAGCAAATGAAACTATGGGCCAAAAAAATTACCTGAGACAGCCAATGGAGACTGTACGTAGAATGAATGAAGTGCAGACTCTCCTTAGCGAATAATCTCCCATAGAACGAACCGGGAACACCATTGAAGAAGCATGCCAACGCCGCTCGCACTCCGTACTTGCTCTTCATTTGCTCAGTTAGCTTCTCTTGGAATCTCGGCAAGAAGTAGCTGAATAGGGTGTTGAAGTCATTCTCCGGTAGATCATTCAAAAACAATTGGAACTCCGGTAGCTCGTGCTTCTGTTACGAAATCGCACGTCGATTCTAGAAAAATAACGCTCGTAGACTATTCACCAGACATAATATAGTAATGAAAGAGCAGAATCGGATGAACACGCTAGAAAATTTGTTATCAAAGTTCACCCAAACCTGGGCTACGTCTCCGCGCAGAGGCACTCTGCGAATCCACTAGACTTCAAAAAAGTTGGAAAACAACGACGATCTTCTCTCAAGATCAGGGCACAAAGAGATTGAGAATCTTCATCAAGAAAAAAACTCACTTTTTTCTTCTCTCTTTTTCTTGCGTCTATTTCCTTTTTTCAGCGTCTTTACGGCTAGGGTTTTGCTATCACTAATATATAGGTACCACTTTTAACCTAAAAGGAAATCTAATAGAAATGACAAAAAAGCCCTTAAAAACAAATATTTGGCTTTATCTATAACAATCTCCCACTTGAAGACAAATATACCAAAGCATCAAGCAACTTTGCATCCATCTTCTTAAAAAAATAGTAGTTGAAAAACTTGTGCCTCTGCGATACTCCTCATCAATCAACATGGAGTAATACCAATGGTAGTAGTATAGAAAATATGCTTTTCTCTATCTACTACCTTGGTCATCATGTCAGCTGGATTCGTCGAGCCATCAATCTTTTGTAGCTTTAATTCATTATCTTTCAATGCTGACCTGATAAAGTGATAACGCTTCTTGATATGTTTAGTCCTTGAGTGATAAGCTGCATTATTTGCTAAGTGCACTGCACTTTGACTATCACTCCAAAGTGTACTGACTGGCTCTTTTCGATGTAACTCCTCCATATAATTTTGTAACCACATGATTTCCTTGGAGGCTTCTGTAATCGCTACCTATTCTGCCTTTGTCGTCGAAAAAGCCACTATCTTTTGTAGTTGAGATACCCAACTCACTGTTGTACCTGTAAATGTAAAGACATATCCAGTGGTACTCTTACCACTATCTCGATCACCCGAAGGATCTGCATCTACATAACCCTGCAACTCTAGAGATGTACCACCATAACAAAGTGAGTAATTGGAAGTACCTGCTAGATATCTCAATATCCATTTAACAGCATTCCAATGCTCTCTACCTGGGTTCTGCATATATCGACTCACAACTCCCACTGCTTGTGCAATGTCTAGTCTCGTGCTCACCATGGCAGACATTAAACTCTCCACTGCTGATGCATATGGAACTACCGCAATCTCATCTTTCAAAGCTTGAGTGCTTGGATAGATATCCTTGGAAAGTTTGAAGTGACTCGCTAGAGGATTTGCAACCGGTTTTGCTTTGTCCATGTTAAATCTCTTTAACACCTTGTTCACATAGTCTTCCTGCGACAACCATAATTTCTTGTTTTTCCTGTTCCTGATAATTTTCATGCCTAAAATATTCTTGGCCTCTCCCAAGTCTTTCATGGCAAACTGTGATGATAACATCTTCTTCACTTCTATGATTCTCTTCATAGTGGAACTAGCCACAAGCATGTCATCCACATATAAAGATAGATACACAATGTCACAATCATCATATTTGCGAAAATAAACACAGTGATCAGACTCACAGTGTGCAAATCCTTTTTCTTGCATGAAACCATCAAATTTTAAGTACCATCGTTGCGGAGCTTGTTTCAAGCCATGCAAGCTTTTCTTCAAGCGACATACCATGTGCTCCTTACCTTTGACTTCAAAACCCTTAGGTTGTGCCATTTATAATTCTTCATCTAAGTCACCATGTAAAAACGCTATTTTTACGTCTAACTGCTCAAGATGAAGATCCTCCACTGCAACTATACTCAGCAGAACTCTAATTGGTGTTATTTTCACTACAGGTGAAAATATCTTGGAGTAGTCGATCCCTTCTTTTTGAGAAAAGCCCTTGACTACTAGTCTCGCCTTGTATCTAATTCTACCATCTGTTTCATTCTTAACCCTGTACACCCATCTGTTTAATAAAGCTTTTTTACCTGTGGGCAACTTGGTCAACTCCCAAGTTTTGTTCTGAAGTAATGAGCTCATCTTGTCTTTCATAGCACACTCCCACTGCAAGTGAGACGTGTCTGCCTTTGCCTCATTGTAAGTCTCCGGTTCTCCCAAATTTGTATATAAGACATGGCTCAGAACAGTATTAGCTGATGGATCAAAAATTACCTTTGGCTTTCTCACACGTGTAGACCTTCTCAAGACAGGTAATTCAGGGTCATTCGTTTGCTCCAAATCACTGCGTTCTTCTTGAACTACCTCTTCACTGATAATAGGCTCATCTTGAACCTCTCTTTCAAGTGAACTTTGATCTATTGGAAACATCTTCATGGGCATTATGTCTAATTCAACATACTCTGGTTGTACTACCTTCTCATGCTCTGTCTCTGTCTGACGATCCTTGTACATCTTTTCTTCATGGAATACCACATTGCGACTGCGGATGACTTTGTTATTCTCATAATCCCAAAGTCTATAGCCATACTCATTACCACCGTATCCGATAAAGACGCACTTCTGGGACTTAGCATCAAGCCTTTTCCTATCCTCCCTGTCAATCAAAGCATATGCAATACAACCAAACACCTTTAGATGTGAATAATTAATCTTCTTACCTGACCACCACTCTTGTGGTATTTCTCCATCCAACGCACTAGATGGACTCTGTTGATAAGATAAACAGTTGCATCAACTGTGGCAGCCCATGAGTGTAGCGGGAGACCCGCGTGTAGTCTCATGCATCTCGCACGTTCTAGAATAGTCCTGTTCATTCTTTCAGCTACACCGTTCTCTTGAGGAGTTCTGGGAACAGTCTTTAGCCTGTGTATGCCTTCTCGGCTAAAATAATCTGAAAATTCTTTACTTGTGTATTCATCACCATTATCAGATTTCAAAGCTTTAATCTGATAACCTGTTTCTTTTTCTACCATGGTCTTCCACATTCTGAACATCCCGAATACTTCTGATTTTTCTTTAAGAGCATAGACCTAAGTCTTTCTTGTTGCATCATCAATGAATGTGACAAAATATCTCTTACCACCATAAGAGAGTTTCTGAGCAGGTCCCCATACATTAGTATGAACCAACTCTAGCTTCTGGCCTTTATTTTGTCGCCCATTCAATTGAAAACTAACAGCATTCTGTTTTCCATAAATGCAACTCTCACAAAAATCTAACTCAACTTTTTGCAAATCTGGGAGTAATTTTCTCGAGTGTAATTGCTTTACAACTTTTTCACCAAGATGTCCCAAACGATAATGCCAAAGAGTAGATAAATTACCTGTAGCCATTGTAGTTGCAACCATATCACTGATATTGTCTCCTTGGAGAAGGTAAAGTGTACCCGTACGCTTTCTCTTTGCTACTACTATTACCACTGAGGTTATCTTCCACTCTCCGTAGCCAAAGGTTATTACCAAACCTTCTTGGTTAAGTTTACTGGTTGAAATCAGATTTTTCTTTAATTTCGGAATATGCCTAGTTTCACGCAAAATTAGACGTCCTCCACTTGAGATGTTCACAGTCATAGTTCCTTTCCCAACAATTGGACACATGTGGCCATTTCCCACAACCACTTGTCCAAAATCTTCACTGGCATAATCATCAACTATGTCTCTTTGCGAGGTGTAATGAAAAGAAGCGCCAGAATCAATAAACCATTTATCTGTTGTCAAGTCAAACCCTGCAGATAAACACAAGTTATCTAGCAAAGATTTATTGTTAACTACATTAGCACCTTGATTCTCATCTTGCCGCTTCTTTTTATAGGCTTCACACTGAAACCTCCAGTGTCCAGTTTTGTGACAAAACCAACACTCATCTTTTACAACCTGTCTCTTACCTCTTGATTGTGATCTACCACGCCCGCTGAAATTTCCTCTATTTTTACTTCTTCCACGGTTCTCCATTGCAAGTGCCGTTGAAGATGTAGATGCATAAAAATTATCTCCACCCGAGACTTTCCTTCGCATCTCTTCATCCATGATACTACTCACAGCATCATCAAGAGTTAAATCATCCTTCATAGTGCTTGAAATTCCTGCACTGCGGTATTGTAGCTTTCTGGAAGAGAACATAAAAGTAATAAAGCTTGAAGCTTCATATCTAAATTTATGCCTGCGGATTCCAATTGACCCGTGACCTGCGTGAAACTATTAATATGCTCTGCCAGAGAACCTCTATCAGATAACTTCATATTAACCAGTTTCTTCAGCAAAAATACCTAATTTGATGTGGATGGCTTCTAAAAAATATTCATTAGAATATCCATGGCTTCTTTTGCAGTTTTTGCTTTTGCGATGTGGTACTATGTCTTTTTCGTCAACCCCAGATGAATCGCACCTAACGCCTTTCGATCAAGAATTTTCCATCCGGCTTCTGCTTTCGGATCCACTTCCGCCATTTCGGGTTTCCAACCCTCAAGTGGTGCATAGAGATCTTTCTGATAAAGATAACCCTCTATTTGTAGTTTTCACCATCCGAAATCCTCTCCATTGAACTTATCGATTATGATTTTATCTTCTGCCATCCTGTTTGCTTTCAATCGAACATCACCGAAAACCCTCAATGTTCTCGATTAGCCAACCTAGGCTCTGATACCAGTTGTTACGAAATCGCACGTCGATTTCAGAAAAATAACGCTTGCAAACTATTCACCAGACATAATATAGTGATGAAAGAGAAGAATCAGATGAACACGCCAGAAAATTTATTATCGAAGCTCACCCAAACCTGGGCTACGTCTTCGCGTAGAGGCACTCTGCGAATCCACTAGACTTCGAAAAAGTTGGAATACAACGACGATCTTCTCTCAAGATCAAGGCACAAAGAGATTGAGAACTCAAGAAAAAACTCACTTTTTTCTTCTCTCTTTTTCTTGCCTCTCTATTTCCTTTTTTCAGCATCTTTACGGCTAGGGTTTTGCTATCGCTAATATATAGGTACCACTTTTAACCTAAAAGGAAATCTAATAGAAAAGACAAAAAAAAGCCCCTAAAAACAAATAGTTGGCTTTATCTATAACAGCTTCTTCGCATTGTAGAGATCCATCACGATGTTGATGATCTCCGACACGGCAGAGAGAGTGTTGGGGCCACAGGAACAGCCCAAGTCCGAGATGGCGAGGCTTGTCTGGATGGTAGTGGCAATAGGGGAGAAGAAAGCTGTGATGGCTGCCTCTGTTATGGGCTTTGTCATCAATATCACCTTTCTCTATTAAAGAAAAAGAGAGCATTGACTCAATATGAAGAGAAAAGGTTCGTATTTTAGATTTTTCATCTACAAAGAATTAAATCTCAATTGTCACGAATATCCTATACTGTCAACCATATATTCTCGATTAAAATAAGTAGGTAGTTAACATAGAATGATTGAAGATTGCAAACTCTATGCATTTAGAAAAATTATCAAAAAGTCCTAAATTTATTAGATTTATGCCAATTTAGTTATAAACCTTTCAATTTAGCCAATTTAGTCCCAAAATTTTAGATGATTGGCCAATTTAGTCATTTCGACCATTTTGATTGAGAAATTGCTAACGTGGACACCCATAGTATCACGTAAAATGATCAACGTTTACATGAATAATTTTTATAATTTTTTTAAAAAAATTGTTTACTTTTGTTCATAGTTTTTTTTATTATTCTTTATTCTTTTTTGTTGTATATGAAGTCTGGTAGCCGCCATCCCTCGCTGACCCTAGATGCGAGTTGGTGACCTCAGCTAGCCACTAGGCGCGGGCTGAGGTTGTGGTCCTCGCGTAGACCTAGCATGAGCCACAAAGCTCTTGCCATCCTTGAGTGAGGGTTGTGGCACTCGACATGCTTAGAAATAAAAAGAAAAAGAAAGAGTGAACAAGAAAACAATAAAAGAAAAAAGAGAGGAAAAATAAAATATAAAAATTCAATATTTTTTGAAATTATAAAAGTTGTCCCTGTAAGGTTTTGGTCATCTCACGTATGGCGATTGGTGTCCATGTTCCAGTCAAAAATTGGCTAGAAGGATTACATTGGCAAACCATAAAAGAATTTAGGACTAAATTGGTCAAATTAAAAGTTTAGGATTGCATTCACACAAATGCAATAGGTTAAAAACTTTTTTGGTAGTTTTTCCTCGTGCATTCTCTACATTAATCCAAATCAAACATCATTTGTTAGATGTTGCGATGGTTTTACAAGATCTAAATCTTCTATATACTCTCAAGTGTACATTCTTTGATAGTTATTTTGTTAATTAAAAAGTTTGTCTATGAATTAGGGACATCATTTAAAGTTTTGATCGATAAGTGATATGGTCCAATAGGGCATGGAAAAATGGTGTCTTTCACATATAGAATTTCAAATCTTGGTAAACAAAAAGAGCCTAGTTTGTTACAAAATGAACAATCATATTGTAATACATGATCACAAATGGGTGTATAATAATCAATCTTTTTTTTTTTTAAATATTTGTCTCACTCTAACTTTCAACTCATTCTTTGAGAGATATTTTGTTAATTAAAAAATTTGTCTACAAATTAGGGACATCATCTAAATTTTCGATTGATAAGTGATATGGTCTAATAAGGCATTGTAAAATGGTGTCTTTCTCATATAGAATTTCAAATCTTGATTAAAAAAAAAAAGGAACCTAGTTTGTTACAAAATGAACAATCATATTGTAGTACATTATTACAAAAGGGTGTGTAATAATCAATCTGTTTTTTTGTCCATTCTACTGTAACTCTTAGTATATCTTAAACTTTTGCCCTATCTTTTTACAGGGCATGTGAGTCCAAATTTATACTTAAAACTAATTGTCCCCACCCCAACATTTGTGAGAAGGTGAAGATTCAAATCTCCCACTTTCTTCTTCTTATGTAGGAATGGTGGCCATCAGAGCAAACCCTAGCAATTTAATCTATCTTTAAGAATGAAGAAAAATAATGTCATTTTATGAATTCTTGAAGGTATTTTTCGATTGCATCCCATTTTCATTAAACAAATTTGTGTCCACAATAGAATAATGAGAGGTTTACCTGAACTAATGAGTTGTAAATATAACTTGTTTCTCCCGTTCCTCCTTTCATGGGGAATTGTTGTGTGAATTCCATCTCTCTCTCTCTCTCTCTCTCTGAGTCTATTTGGCTTGCATTTGAATGGGTTCGAGGCTCTTCTATTTATAGATAATTTTGAAGTACCTTGTCTCGATACGTTGCATTGATTGCAACTTGAAATTTTGAAGTACCTTGTCTCGATACGTTGCATTGAATGCAACTGGAACCCAATTCGAGTGAGAGACACGCATGGGCGTGAGTTTGCACGGACATGTCCACGTGGTGGGGTCTCTCTCTGCCATCTGGACAGTTTCCGATTACTTTTCAAAGGACAAAGAAAGACAAGATACACATGATAGAAGTACGATTTGACATCCTACAAATAAAAAACAAAAAAAGACAAAATACACGTGATGCTCGATGGAATATGATTTGATAAGAGATATCGAATCTGATTGTGCATTAATTGATTCAATTAATCAATAATTGATTCACTTAATTCATAATTGGCTTGGTAAAATAGAAAATGTAATTATGTATATTATTCTTTTACCATCTTACGCTTTTCTTTCTAGCACTATAAATAGAGCTTGTGCTTGTACATTTGATACATGGAAATATAGAATTACAATTCCTCTCAAATATTTTCGATTGTTGTCATTACTCGTGTAGGGTTGTGCTTCTCCACATTCAGTACAATCTAGACACATGCCATGTTGTCATGTGCGAGGTTGAAATTAGAAGACGTTTCTATTTTCTAAAAGTCTTATTAATGAATGCTTTTAAAACATTAGGTTAAAAGATAAAATATTACAATTTTTTTAGGCACTCTGAAAATTCACAATGTGCATCCTACGACAAAACTAAAGGGTCCTAATAAATAAGAGAAGATTGGGTCTCTGAAATTGGTCTACACAAACAAAGTTACTATTAAAATATGTCTGGAATTTGAGCCGTTTACAAAACCCGATCCTATTGGATGAATGTCCAAGTTTCAGCACAAGATGTGCACTAATTACTTCTCTTAATTAAGATAAAGCCGTTACAAGACAAAGAATGGGCTAACATATTCTACAGTGTGTGTATATATACACACACATATATATATCTTTTGGGCTCAAGGGAGTATGGAGTGAAAAGAAAAGAACCTTAGATCTGCTCTCTATATATAGTAGAAACAATAAGTTCCCTATCTGGTCTAATTCCACCTGAGTATTGGGAACTAGACGTGGGACTTGACCGGATTGGGAGAATTGGTTTCTAGTTTCTAGGATAGGGGATTGGACCGAGCGGTCCTATGGAACTAACTACTTGGCAATTTTGTCTCCAAATTTCAACATTCTAAAGGTAAATTTTTCTCTCGAAAATGACATATAATCGATAAGGTAAATCTTTCCCAAAAAAATTATTGGACTTGTCTCTATTTTTAAGAAAATAAAAATAAAGAAATATAGTCAATTCAGTTCCTCAATTTCATTTTTATGGACCGAGAACTAGACCAACGCTCCTTGGAATTGTCCAGAACTGACCGGTCCGGACGGTTCCTAGTTCAGTCAATCCGATATGCTCACTTCTGATATATAGCGACACAATGATAGTTTTGTGAGTTCCTTTAGAAGAGGACAAGTAGTCGCCGGTGGGTTTCCTTCGTGCGTGAGAACATAAGGGTTCCTTAAGGGCTACGTCACACAGTGGCTCTCCTTCCTTTGGACGCCGCACAAAAGAAAATCTTGAAGCCGAGGAGGAACGCTTCGTTTGGTGGCATGACGAAAAAGCTCCAAACACATTGATTTTATGCAATGAGTTTTTACATTATCAAAATGAGTTGTTTATTTGTAAACACTTGGAGGTTGGATTAAATCTAGGTGTAAAAAACATTCGAACGTGTAAATGATTGTAAATTAAATTTTTCTACCAACTTTTTTTGTAAATGTAGATATTGATATTGGATAGAATCATGTAAATTTTGGCGTCCTATATTATTTCTCGTTTATTTTGTCTAGTAATTTTTGTGTTGACATAAACTGCAAGATCTCGGTTAGTTCCCGTGTATATATTACAATAGTTACCACCAAAGTGATTGGCCTAATGAGGAAAGGGTTATCTGTCTTCCAAGAGATCCTAAGTTCGATTAGGTCATAAAAAAATCTCGAAATAGCTTGTACTATGTTGTCAAGCCATTGTATGATTTGTGTTGACAAACTTATCGCTTATTAGTATCTTGGTGGGAATATAGTAATGGACTCGCCAACCTCAAATCTTTATATCACAGGTGGGGTAAAGTAGTTTTGGCTTAAACCAAATTTTATGTAACAAAAGAGGGATGATTATGGTACACCCAAAGGGGATCACTAACATTAGTCACATATTTCCACTCTTTTTATAATAAAATAATAGCGAATAAAGTTATAATCACCTTACTGGGACAAGGGAAAATCACTAAGGGTGCGTTTGATACTATTTTATTCCTGAGAACAATTTCAGCTTATAAGTAGTTTTTTCTAATTCTATTTCTTGGAAGAGTTTTTTAGCATTTGAACGCATTTAGTAATTATACAAAATTTATATTTCCAAAATCAAAAAGAACACGAATGCATTTGATATGATTCAAAAAATTTTATGACGTAGAATTTCTTTAATTTCTTAATAATTTTATGGGACTTTTTTCTTCTTCCATCTCTGGTAAGTCACTAGCCATCATTGAGCTTGGCAACTAGCTAGAGGAGGAAGAAACAGAAGAAAAACCAAAAAACAAAAAAAAATCTCTTGGGAACAAAAAACTAACTTTTTTCTATTTTTTGTTTATGTTTCAAATATATTCTCTAGCCACCACTTTGTTTCGGAAATAGAATAATTAACTGACTTTACTAAACGAATTTATGTTCCCTTTTGTTTTGGAGAACAAAAGAATATAAATAGTCAAGAATTGGCCGGTTACTAAACATGACCTAAATGTGAGCCTTTATTGGCCTGTTTTTACACTTTCACTAATAAATTATGTATGACGCATATTCTACTTTCTTTGTTAACATGAAATTCCACCTTAATTGCTTTAACCTAGGGCCTACAAGTTCATGAGATGCCCTGAGCTTATCTTAAGAATCATATAAGGACACAAGCTAAAACTTTTGCATATGATATCTTTTTGAGAGTTGTTCAATGAATTGAAAATCTTTGCTAATATAAATATAAAAATTGAATCTAGTCATCGACTGTTTTGTCCATTCATGAGGCTATATATATGGACACATCTAACCCTAGAGGGAAATCAATATTGTCACCTTGCCAGGTGCAAAATAAGACTTGTTATATGTATATCTTAGGGCGATCTTGAAGGGAAACAATTTATTAAGGCATATAAGAAGCGTGAATAGGTTGAACCGTACAATATCGATTTAACTTCTTTTAAAATTAGGAACCAAATTGATAACTGTGGAACCTAAAATAGGATCGAATCTTATAGTCACGTTAGTCCGATTTTCGATTTTTCTAGGAAATTGTTCTCTCCCGATGTCTGTCTCCATGTCCTTTCATTTGCTGCTATTGGACAAACATCCAATTACACCTAAGATTGCTTTAATTAAGATAGTTGAGAGGGAGAGAGGGAGATTTAATAATATTAGTTGGGGGAGTTGACACAACATTTAATGCGACCTTTTTTCTGCCATCCTCATAAATGTATGACATGGTACTGAAGGTAATCGGGGGTACTAAGTTAGCCTAAGGTTATCTTTAGTGGCATAAGGCATGCTAACTTAGCAATGGGCCTCTCACCCACCTCCATTCACCCCAAGCATGGGAGCTTATTATATATGAGTACCTGACGGTTGCTAGAATCGGAATTTTGATGTGGTGTCCACCTTTACTATCATGAAACCCCTTAATTCCATATTTATTTTTATCTTCTCAGCAGAGAGGGAATATGGGGGTGACATTACGGGGTCTTCCACCCCGGGCGGATCTCCCATCCCTGGGAGGATCTCCTACCTGTTTCTTCCCCTTAATCCTTTTAATGACTTGCCTAGGTCCAATCTTACGGGTATTAACCTAACCACAATATTTTTCGAGGCGTGGGAGCTGCCTCTACCCTCCTCAGCTTTATGCTGCGAGGGAACCCCCGGTAGAGGGGTCGGCACCTATTAGCTGACTGACCCCCACTATAGGGGGTAGCCACATCCTTTAAGAGCGGAGGCATTAAGGGGTCACCCTCCCCAAGAAAGTTCTCCCTTTTTTTCCCTGTAGGCCTTTTAAGGACCTACCTAGGTCCAAATCTTATGGGTATTAACCCAGCCACAGCCATAATATTTTTTCGAGGCGTGGGAGTTGCCTCTACCCTCCTTAGCTTTACGTCGGGAGGGAACCCTTGGTAGAGGGGCTTGTGCCTATCAGCTGATTAACCCCCACCAAAAGGGTTAGCCCTATCCTTTAGGAACAGAGGCATTAAGCGGTCAACCTTCCTAAGAAGCATATCCCTTCTGTTTCCTTATAGGCCTTTTAAGGACTTGCCTAGGTCTGTATTCACCTAAAATTGCTTTAATTAAGATAGTTGACAGGGAGAGAGAGAGGGAGATTTAATAATATTAGTTAGGGAGTTGACACGGCATTTAATGCGACCTCTTTTCTGCCATCCTCATAAATGTTTGATAGATGATTGGGTGCCCTCACTTGTCTTTCCTCATAGTTGTTGGGGGAGCCCATGAAAATTGTGCTTTACTCTATTGACAGCATGGTGATTGAGTTAGGATGACTAGTCTATTTGATTTGTCTGATTTGAACACCATAAAGTTTGTGTGAGACACATTCAAATTCATTGAATCAAGGGACCTAAAGACATCGCTGGCTTTCACGGCTTTGTCCTTCGGGTTAACATTGGTAGGCTCCATTAAATTATCTTCCTTGGCCATGGAGGAGGAGGAGGTGGTTGAGTCATAGCAAGTTGGTACAAGTGATTTGACTGATGAAACTGTTGGGAAATTCCTATAATCTGGGTTTACATTAATTAATTAATTTTCTAATTTAAATAATCGGATTAATGGATATTCTAATATTTGTTAAAACCTTAAGTGATTTTATTTAATTGGGTTTTTGCATATATTAATAACGGGCATAATTGAACAACAAAGTGTAGACAATTGTGTTTAATTAAAACCCGTTATGGGAGGAGCCTAGTTAACACACTATTGATTAAAGTTTGCTAGATCCACTCTCTAGCCCATAAAAGGATAGGTTATGCCTATCAGTAACTTGATCCCGTTAAAAGCTGTTATACTGAAATATGTCATAGAGAGGAAAATCTGGCTCCAATTGATCTCTGATTATCAAGTTGATCTATTTTTCTTCAAGTGAAGCAATGACTCAAACAAATACATTTTAATTCTGTTGTGCTTATCGATTTCGGTATTTTACAGTCATATATGGATCTGATTGTTCTTGATTTATTAGTTGTTTATGTGGATAATATTTCTATATGTGGTATAAGAGCAAGTCATATATGATTGTAGAATCTAAAATTATTTTCTTTTATGAACAAATTCGAAATTTTTCCTCTAGAACTGAATATTGGTGTTATTTTTTCACGTGGGTTTTTTGATTGATTGATCCTGAAATCTTAGGGTTTTTGTTATACATGTTGAGATCTTTCCAATCATGTATAATTTATATAATTTCATTGAGAATTGAGTGAGAATTTTGAATTTGAAGTTCTAGGGTTTATACATTGAAAAAAGGTCTAAAATTTTAAATTACTTGCAATTGATTGATGTTTGTTGTAAATTGTTGAATGGGTATTGTTATATATACGTTTTAGCATCTTTTGGTTGCATTAAGGTAAGTTATTTTAGCTTAAGTTTGAGAAAACCGAATTTTTGCCATGGGGTGTTAGATTTGAAACTTTGAAGCTTGAATATGGTTGATTTCTTTGTTTGTTCTCCGTTTAATTCATTCTAGTTAATTATATTGATGTCAGAAGCAAGACTCATGAATAAATTTCATTAAAAATCAACCTTGGTTAGTGTTTTTGAGTTTGGGGTTGAAACTGGGTTGTGTGACTCGGTTTTGCAGGTTTCGGACCTGGCTCTATAGTAGGGCCAAGCCTATATTATGGGCATAAGCCCATTGTTTCTTTTATTTTTTCTTTTGTTGCTAATTCTAGGCTCATACCTAGAATCCTTCTATTGGGCCTAAAAGTCGTGCGGGCCTATAGCCCAAGCAAAGGGGAATACTCTAGTGAATCTTGGGCCTCGCAGGTCTTGTTTAAAATCTGATTTGGGCTTTGTGGGTCTAGCGTGTCCCTTTTACTGGCTCACTTGCTAGTCCATCTGGTCTGACAATGTGGGCTTGAACCTCATGGGCCTTGTGGTCCGATTTCGGCTACATGTGAGCATGGGCTCCACGGGGATGGGTCTGAAACATTTATAATAATAATAATAATAATAATAATAATAATAATAATAATAATAATAATAATAATAATAATAAATTGTGGCAAAAAAATTGTTGTTTGATAAAAAATAATTTGATCTTGGGAAGCACGTGTTGTAAAGTGTTTCATATTGTTCGATGAATTTTGGACATAATTTTTTGAAATCCCTATTGATAAAAATTAGTATATATAATTACTCGCCCAAAAGGGGTAATTATATATACTAATTTTTAAAAAATTCATGTATAATTTAAATGTCTTGTTTGCACAAAGCGAATAGCCCTTAATGATTATATGTAATTTTCCTTATTGTCTCTATATATTGATATCATAAAGATGTATAATTTAAAAGATTTTTTTGCCCAAAGGAAATAGATCCTTGACATTATATGTAATTCTTCTTATTATTGCTTTACAAACTTCATGTTGCTGAAAATAATAGTGCATCATACATTCTGCCCAAAGGGGAGTTTATAAGGTACTAATTATTTTTGTTAAATTGCTTAATGCTCATAATTAATCTTATTGCATTATGTGTGATAAACAATTACCTTTGCTATAAACAACAACAATGCCACGGTTGAAATGTTAACTGGATCAATCTTCAAGAGATTGAAGCAAGATATAAAGTTTGCTCTGGGAATTGTGGATATGAACTTGGCTCTACGTGAGGATAAACCTTCCAAACCCAGTGATCAAAGTATTGCAGATCAAAAGGCCCATTATACTAAATGGGAAAAATCTAACCGACTAAGCCTCATTGCTATGAAGAGGTCTATTCTTGAGCATCTCATTAGTGGTTTGCCGGAAGATACAAATGCGAGACATTTCCTTGAAGTAGTGGGAAAAAGATATAGAGTCTCAGATAAGGCTAAAGTTGGGAACCTGCTGAGTAAGTTAACGAACATAAGGTATGATGCTGCTATGGTTGTTAGAGAATTTATATTGAAGATGGTCCACATTTAGTCCAAACTTAAGGCCCATGAAATTGTCCTTTCTGAAAATTACATTGAGAATCGCGCCTTAAATGTTCTGCCAACTGAATTTAGCCAGATTAAGACTGCTTATAGCGTTCAGAATGAGACATGGAACGTCAATGCCTTGATTACCAAATGTGTGACTAAGGAGGAGAAGTTAAAGAATGAGATGTATGAGTCCGCCCACTTAATTGCCAATGCCAAGTTGAGTTCATCTAGAGGAAAATGGAAGCCTAAAGGGTCAAATGCTCATGGTTCAAAGAAATGACAAGACTTCAAGAAAATTGGGAATCATGAGAGAAATGGAGATAAGGAGTTCAAATGTTTTCATTGCAAGAAGCAAGGGCATAAGAGAGCCAATTGCTACAAGTTCCAAGCTTGGCTAAAAGTATGAAAAGAAAGTCACCAAGGTGAGTTGTTGGTTTGTTTTGAATCAAATCTGGTTGATGTTCATTTGGATTCTTGATGGCTTGATTCTGGTGCTATTGTTCATGTAACTACTATCTTACAGGGTCTCACAAATCTAAGGAATCCAAGTCTGAGGGAGTCAAAACTTAAAGTTGGAAACAATATTGGAGTTGATGTGGAGCGCATAGGTACAGTTGTTTTGAATTTAGACTCTGATTTTCAGATTATTTTGAATAATGTCTTTTATGCTTCTAGTTTTAGGAGAAACTTAATATCTCTTTCTTTGCTTGACAAAGCTAGATACTGTCTTTATTTTGTAAAATAAAAGAATGGATTTGAGTTATGATTCCAAAATTATTGAAAATTGTGTTATGTCTAATGGATTATATTGGTTATCCTTATCTCTCGATAGACCATATTGTTCTTTCAATATCGAGAATAATGTTGCTAAGAGATCCTTAATCAAAGAAATATCTTCATTGCTATGACATAAGCGATTAAGGCATATTTCCAAAGAAAGGGTAAAGCGACTCATCATGGCTGATATTCTTCCTTCTCTTGATACTGAGACTTGTATTGATTGTGTGAGGGGAAAATTAACTAAAACCAATAAGAAATGCGCTACTCGTAGTCAAATCTATTGGAGATAATTCATACAGATATTAGTGGGGCCATACTCAACAACCTTGTGTGGAAATAAGCACTTTATCACATTTATTGAAGATTTCTTCCATTATTGTTATGTTTATTTAATTGAAGAGAAAATTGATGCTCTTGAAATGTTCAAAGTGTTTCTCACTAAAGTTGAGAAACAATTAGGAAAAATGATCAAGATTGTCGGATCTAATTGCGGTGGTGAGTATTATGGGCAATATACTGAGACTGGATAGCAAATGGAACCATTTGCTAAATATTTGTAGGACTATGGTATTATTGCTAAATATACAATACCTAGGACTCCTGAACAAATTGGTGTAGCTGAATGGCGCAATCGCACACTCATAGAGATGAAACAAAGTATGATGGGTAGTTCTAATTTGCCTAAATACTTATGGGGTGATGCAAAACAACAACTTATATATTGAACTATGTACCTAGTAAATCAATGTTGAAAACACATTTTGAATTGTGAACGGGGAGGAAACCAAGTTTGAATCACTTTCGAGTTTGGGGGTGTCATGCAGAGGCAAACATTTACAATCCTTCACAGAAGAAGATCATAGAAGAAGATTGAATCTAAGACTACTAGATGTTACCTTATTGGATGCCCTGATCATTCCAAAGGGTATATGTTCTATTGTCTTACTCGTTGCACTAGAATAATTGAATCCCAAACTACTAAATTCTTAGAATTAGATGTTGTTGAAGAGAGTTATTTTCAATCTTTCGAAAGGGAAGAACCAAACAAAACGGTATCTATTCCATTGCCTATCTTGCATGATGATTCTATGCGAGAGCTTTACAGAGTAGAAATTTAATAAGAAGCAGATACTGGAAATATGTTGGTTGATCCTCTCATAACAAATAAAATTCCCCAAACGAATGATGTGGCTCCATAAATGCTTGTGAGAATATCACAGCGACAAAGAAGACCAATGCCTCTAAATGATTATCATGTTTATTTTGGAGAAGATGATTTTGACATTGGAAATATATTTGATCGACAACCTTCAAAGAAATTGTTAATAGTGATTAGGTAGATGAATGATTATGAGCAATGAAGGACGAGATGATTTCCATGTCAACTAATCAAGTATGAGAACTTGTTGATTTACTTGATGGGCATTAACCTATTGGTTGTAAATGGGTATTCAAAATCAAGAAAGACAATAAAGGCAACATAGAGATTCAAGGCAAGGTTAATCGCAAAGGGGTACACATAGAGAGAATGCATTGATTATACTGAAGTCTTTTCTCTAGAGTCCACTAAAGACTTTTTTTGGATAATCATAGCATTGGTGGCTCATTTTGATTTAGAGCTTCATCAAATGGATGTCAAGATAGCTTTTCTAAATGGAGATTTGGATGAAGAAGTATATATATAGCAACTTGAAGGGTTTAAAGAAGCCGGAAACGAGCATGTAGTGTGCAAACTTCAAAGGTCTATCTATAATCTCAAACAAGCATCACATTAGTGGTATTTGAATTTCACAAGATTGTGAGATCATTTGGCTTTGAAGAAAACAAGTTTGATCAATGCATCTACATGAAAGTAAATGGGATTTAATATATTTTTTGAGTTATGTAGATGATATTTTGCTTACTAGTAGAGATGTTGATCTATTGAATGACACAAAAAGTTTTCTATCTACAAAGTTTGATATGAAAGACCTTGGGGAAGCCTCGTTTGCTCTAGGCATTGAGATTCATTACGACAAATCTAAGAAGGTTTTGGGGTTATGTCAAAAAAGCTATATAGATCGTGTTTTGAAAGGATTCAACATGCAAACCTGCAAGTCAGGTGAAGCTCTTGTTATGAAAGGAGATAAATTGAGCATAGAACAAGGCCTGAAGAATAATGTTGAAAAAGAAGTAATGAAGAATGTTCCATGTGCTAGTGTAGTTGGTAATCTTATGTATGCACATGTATGTACCATACTTGATATTACTTTTGATGTGAATACTTTTGGAAGGTATTTGTCAAATCAAGATCATGAACATTAGGTTGCAGTTGAAAATGTGATGAGATATCTACAACGAACAAAAGATTTCATGCTTGTGTATAGTAGAGTAGAGAATCTAAAGGTGATTGGATATTTAGATGTTAATTTTACTAGTTATTCGAATGACAGAAAATCAACTTCTTGATATATTTTTATGATGGCTGGAGGTGCTATTTCTTAGAAAAGCACAAATCAAACATTGATTATGGATTTTATAATGTATGCTGAGTTTGTAACACATTACAGTGCGTCAATTCAAGTTGTTTGGCTCAGAAATTTGATCTTAGAATTGCGAGTTGTGAACTCTATTGCTAGACCTATGGTGATCTACTATGACAATGTTGCAGCTATGTTTCATTCCAAGAATGACAATATCGGCAATATGTCTAAATACATGGAGATCAAATATTATATTGTTAAGGGCTTGGTCAAAAATTGAGACATTGTGATCGAAAATATCGGAACTAAGTCCATGTTGGCTTATCCTCTAATAAAAGACTTACGACCCATTTTGTTTAAAGAACATATAAAGAATATTGATGTTTTAGATTCTTTTGATTATTTTTGTTAGTGAGAGCTATATATATATATATATATATATATATATTTTTGTATCTTTGGATATTATAATTAAATGCAAACTGATAATACTTTCATGATGTCTATTAAAGCATTTATTTGCAATGATCATTATTATCGATTCTATTGTTATATTTTCTCCTGTTGACTAAGAAATGGAAGTATAAAACAACATCTTTAAATAAATTTTAGTTTAAGGACGACTGTATGTCACTAATTATGAAATCTCATGTTAGATTGTGACATAGTTGTGCAATTTCATGTTATTTAGAAATTGTGCTAATGCAGTTTCATGTCATTAAGAAATTGCATTGATGACTGATAAGAAATAATGTAAATTTTGATCATATGTTGGTACTATTTCTTACTACACTACTAGACCCATGATCCATGAAAATATAATGCTTATTATATGTGATTATGGAATGTCATGTGTTGCGGTATTTTCTTAGCACATTGATCTCCATAGTCCTATACTGAGATTATATAGGATTGGATTGGTTTTGAGATGCCATTATTGGAATATTATTATTATTTTTTTAATTGTGGCCACATAAAACAAAATTTTCAATTGTTAATCCAATAGTGTTGTTTTCAATATAAAATCTTTTTCAAAATAAAAATAAGTTAATTAATATAATCTAAGTGGGAGAATGTTGGAAATTTCCTATAATATGAGCTTATATTAATTAATTAATTTTCTATTTTAAATAATTAGATTAATAGATATTCCAATATTTGTCAAACCTTTAAGTGATTTTATTGAACTGGGTTTTGGCATCTATTAATAATTGGCTTAGTTGAGCAGCAAAGTGTAGACAATTGTGTTTAACTGAAACTCATTATAGGAGGGGCTCAATTGACATATTATTGATTAGGGTTTGTTAGGTCCCCTCTCTAGCTTATAAAAAAGTAGGTTATGCCTATTAGTGGCTTAATCCCATTAAAAGCTGCTATACTGAAATAAGTCATAGAAAGAAAGATCTAGCATTCCAATAGATTTCTGATTATCAAGTTGATCTATTGTTCTTCAAGTGAAGTAATGGCTCAAACATGTAAGTTTTAATTTCGCTATGCTTATTGATTTCGGTGTTTTCCAGTTATATATGGATCTGATTGTTCTTGTTTAATTAGTTATTTATGTTGATAATATTTCTACAGAAACAACATACCATGCAACTTGTTCATTTGATATTGAAGGTGCGTAATCCAGGCATCCTCTCCATTGGAAGCCAATTCTTCAATTTGGTAGTGAGACAATATCCTCTCAATGTGTTAATGTTGCCTTGAATTTAGGAAAATTGAATTGTACGTACAACTAAAAGGTTCGTTCCATAACAATGGTGAAATGCCCATTTTATAATGAAAAATCGTTCGATATATGAAATCAGATTCCTAGGAATAGCGAACCAGGAAGATGAAATTACAAACTAAAATAACAATTTCAAAACATTTTTTCAATAACACGACAATTGATTTACTTGTTGTAGAGTGATGTGAAGTTGAAAATTTGACTAAGTAAATAAATTTTATAGGAAAGAACGTGAGATGCTTACTTGAGCAACAATGGGCAACAAACATAGGGATATGCACGTGACAATATGAGTTTTGATGCCTAAATTTAACAAATGGGGTCAAGAGGATGATCCAACTAGTCATAGTCTTGCATATTAAGGTCAGGTTCTCTTAACTCTGACTTAGTTATAAGGTTATCTTATAGCCACATGGTCTCATAGATAAAGATAAACACTTTTGACACTAAGAAAGAAAGTTTGGGAATGAGAAGGGCAACCTCTATTTTGTCTTGCACTAAGAAAAAAAGTTTGGGGATGAGAAGGCCAACCTTTATTTTGTCTTGTGATTAAATTGTATCATTCTTAACACCATTCTAGATATTTTCCTAATTGCAATCTAGGTGTGACGACAAGGTACATGTGCAAAATTGTAGTGCTAAAGCATATGGACCATACACAGGAATATATATTGCAAGCATTGCCTCACTATTGAATTGAAACATTCATTATCATCACCGCTCAGCAAAACAAACATTAGCAAATACTATTTCCCTTATAACTCCTTTGTGTAAGAACATTTAACATGTATGTTAGTGGAGTACCTTGTCTCCACGCTGCCAAGTAAAGATATTTTTGAAAAAAGAAGTTCAAGCCTAAGTTCATTAAAGTTTTAACTTGAGTCTCTAGTGGGTTTGCTAAACTATTGTGATCTTCCCAAATATAAACCACCAAGGGAAAATTGATGACTTACTAAACCCAAAGGCTTAGCATGGTTTTTCCTAAGCTCATACCAATATCAACTTTCCGATTTTTGTTTTAATTATTTAAACATGTCAGTTAATTCATTGGAATCACCATCAATTTATTATTGGACTAAATTCAACATATACTAAAAGTTCAAGAATTACATTAAATAATTTAAAAGTTCAGAGACCTTATGCATATTGGGCTAAAGTTCATAAACCATATTGAATAGATTGAAAATTTAGGGATCACATTGCATATTAGGTTAAAATTAATTAACCATTTATGTTATTTTCCCATCAAGCAAAGAGTCGCCAATTATTAAGATAAAAGTGACGATTCCTTTGATGAGGCCCCAATGAACAAGTTTTCCCTTCACTCTAGTTGACCCATTAAGAGTTAAAGAGATGGATGATCCCAATAATTTGCCGCGGTAGACCCTCCCCCTGGGCAAGTTGAAAACACTAGTTGAAAACAAGTCTTGACTTTTCATGTGTTATCTTTCATAGATTTTTTAATAGACCCTCCCCCCTCAAGGCATCTCTTTCCGTGGGAAAAAAAAATGCCGTTTATAAGGAAAATTTGAAGTTGCTTAATTTTTTGCCAACCATATTGGTTAGATTAGGATGTCGAGTTACTATTAAATCTATTTAGGGAGTGCATGATAAAAATTATTTCTGTTCCGAAATAATTTTTCTATTTCAGAACCAGTTTCTAGAATAGAAACCTGTTTGATAAACCTACTCAATTTTTCTATTTCTAGAATAGATTTCTATTCCAGAAATTGATTTGAAAGAGAAATCGAAACTGATTTCTCCCAAAACCCTAATTTCAAGCAGTCCTCCCTCATCTCCTCTAAGTCTTTGCCTCCTCCTCCTCCTCCACCTCTCCTCATCTCCTCTACATCTCTGCCTCCTCCTCCTCCTCCTCCTCCTCCTCCTTCGCCTCTCCTCATCTCCTCGAGACATCGTCTTCTCCATTGGACGCTCGGATCATCTCCTCCACTGGACACTCTCTGCCTCTCCTTCTGCTCATCCACATCTGCTCGCGAATCCACCCCCTCGCCGCGACCCACTGTCCCCGCTTGTTGTCCGAGCACCTGTCGGCAAGAGATCTCGCGCTTGCACCCTCGCCACTCGTTCCCCTACGACGCCAGAAGCCCTCTGCAACAGATTTGAGCACCAACGCCTGAGCTGCTCCTGCTCTGCTTCGTCTCACCAGAAGCTGCCATCGCCTTGCAACCTCAGCAACGTCGCATGCCCTCTCCTCATCCAGCGACGAGCTGCTCGCGAATCCGCCCGCTCGCCTCATCTAGAAGCCCTCTGCAGTAGACACCGGAGCCGCTCGAGTTCATCCGACGAGGCCTAGGACCGCGAAGTGAGCAAAGAAGCAGAACTACCCATCTCCTCCCTTCTCCGGTGCGTGCCAATTCCTCTTCTTTTTCTTTTTGTGTGGGTTCATGTAATTTTTTGCGTATGAATCTTAGGATTCAAACCAAGTTCCAATGAATTAGCGACGAGAGTGTGATGAATTAG
Organism: Eucalyptus victrix; assembly: GCA_016097545.1. NCBI lineage: Eukaryota > Viridiplantae > Streptophyta > Magnoliopsida > Myrtales > Myrtaceae > Eucalyptus > Eucalyptus victrix. Next base: position 59,204,418 of record CM027842.1, read on the forward strand.
CTCCCTCGGTGGAACAAGATTGGTGTTTTTTTTAGCTGAGGGGGTTTGTCTTTGCCTGATCGACGATGTTGCTGTTGCTTTTTGAATTCGAACAATGTCGCTTTGGTCTAGCCTCGTGGATTGTTCCTAAATGTGTGTTCGAGGGGGAGTTTTGCTGTGACAATGAGGGTCATTTTTTCCTGTTAATGCGCGATCTCCATGGAAGTTTCCATGCCCAGGAACTCTTGAAGCCCCTGTGTGTTTATAACTTTCTCTAGTTTGAAGTTTGCCACGGCCTGACGCTTCAAAAGCTATCGTCATTCGTCGGCCATGCCTCTGCTCACCCTCGATGCTTGCTGGGCTCAAGCTGGCAGTACCTCTCTAACTCGCTTCATCGGTGCTTCAGTCTTCAAGGGTTAGTTTGTTTGGCACGTGGTTGCATTTTCTTCAGTTCGAAGCATTTGGTTTCAATTTTGTGAATGCGAACCAAGATAAGAATAGCTCGGAGTCTTGTCTCTTGTTTTTTCTGGGTTCGACGATTTCATTGTCAGGATGGAGTTTTTGGATGCCCTGTTTTGGAATGATCGGTGACTACTTAGTTGTTTGCGGGAGTTGACAAAAAAGAAAGTGATGATTTTTGCTCGGATTTTGCTTACTAGTTGTGAAAGTTGATATGGAACGTATCCTTTGGCAGCGATATCGGTATGTCTTCACCAGGGTTTATTGTTATGTTGTGGAAGTTGATTGGTTGTGGGTAACTTTCTAGTATTAGGGACTATTATTGGACAAAAAAGAAGTGCAAGTCTTGCTAAGGAGATCCCTTCGGCTTAGCCATTCATGGTGTAGCCTCTTGGAATGGCTTAAAACCTTATTTAGCTCACTTTCTGCCATCAGCTTTCTTCGTTGTAATATTTAATTCACATCAAATTGTGACTGGTCTATGGGTATAATTTTAACCATCAAATAAATGTCATTGCAACAGACACCTGAGCCGCTCGAGTTTGTTCGACGAGGCCCAGGATTGCGAAGTGCGCAAAGAAGCAAAACTACCTGTCTCCTCCCTTCTCTGTTCATGCCGATTCCTCTTCTTTTTTGCGTGGGTTCGTGTGCTTTTTTGCGTATGAATCTTAGAATTGAAATTGGGTTTGCTGCATTTGGATATGAATAAGAGATTGGAGTTGGGTTTGCTACTTGTGGGTATGAATAAGAGATGGGTAGATTCGCTTGTCTTTGAATTTTTTGTCAAATGACGTCTCTGTTTCACTGCTGGTTATTATAAACAAATAGATGGGGCATTGACTAGTTGAAATATATATATATATATATATATATATATATGTATATATATATTTTTTTGCTCGTTATATATGGTTGCTTGTAAAATTTTATATGAGGATTATTCTCCTTTCTGCTTGATGTGATATCAACATCAAAGTCTATGCGCTTGAAGTAGTACACCAATTGATATGGCTTATTTGATGCTCAAATAGTTAAGGTTAAATGGCTTCCCACAAAGAGGTTTGTACGGTAAAGTGGACTGAGCCTTTGATCAATGAGCTTGTAAGCTTGTTGATAACAGAGGTAACAAAGAGAAATCGCACAACTTCTACCTTCAACAAAACATGATAGAATAACATACATGTCGAATTGAATAAATGGACGGGACTCCACTTTAGTATAATTCAGTTGAAGAACAGGGTCAACAAACTAAAGAAACAGTATAGTAGTTTCAAGAAACTTTTGTCACAATCTGGATTTGGATGGGATAATATAAACAATAAGGTTGCTGTGGATGATCAAAGTGTGTGGGAGTCTCACGTCAAGGTATCAATTTACCAAGGTCATTTTGTTCATATTATATTGCAAGCTTTGATTATATTGCTAACATCTGTCATTATTGTATAAATTACAGAATAATAGCGAATAGGCTAAATTTAGAAATGATGGGTTTCCTCAGTATGCTGATTTGTGTATCGTGTTTGGTGATACATATGCTACTGGGGACTATGCAGCAGGAAATGCAGAAGAAGTTGTGGGATATGTTGAAGAAGTGGTAGTGTCCTCTAAGAGAGATGACAATGGTGGTGACAATGGTGATGGTGGTAGTGGTTATGCAGTAGGTGATCCAGAGGAATTTGATGAACATCATATTGATGAGGAGGCCTTCATACCTGATACAACTACTACCTCAAATCTTAAGAAACACAAGCAGGATAGAACTCCAAATTCTATGAGGAGTAGGAAGAGTAATAGATATGATATTAGTGACACCTGCAAAGCCATTCAAGAAATGATTAAAATCAGGACTGATCAATCAACAAGTGGCTCTGTGACCTTGGATGCCCCATCAACTGTAAACCCCTACTCCACAGCAGCCGTGGTTGCCGTCTTAAATAGTATGCCTGATTTAGAGCAGAATATTTACACTAAAGTTGTGAACCAATCATGTCTTAATGCCATTTGGAGAGAGGCTTTCATCACAATGCTACCTAAAAGGAGACGTGGATTTCTTGAATCTCTTTAAACGGATGTTGAGTAGTATGCTATGGATTTATATATTTTGTTTAATTTCACTCTATAACTTATGTATTTGAAATACTTTGGTCTTTTTATTATGCAACTATGAAAACTTTGTGGCTATTGTTGATTATTATTAGATTCCTTATTTATATATTGTGTTTATCTTTTTTTTTTTCATGTGAATGCATAGGTAATATGGAGGGGGATGAAAGTAGCATGTGTAGTGATCAAGTAGCAACAGGTGAATCGGTTGAACTAATCTTTGATGATTTTGATATCGATATTATGATAGCATGGTTGAGCATGGTTGCGATGGATATGTCTATGTATTCAAGAGAACCTATTAGGGATAGCATATTATCAGGACCCGAATGAATGATGGAGGTTCTTCAAGGACATTTAGATAGAATATATGAATCTTTTAGAATGAAGAGACGCATTTTTCTCAACCTTTGTGATTTGATGAAGGTAAGAGGTTGGCTGAAAGGTAGTCGATATATAAAGGTAGATGAACAAATTGAGATATTCTTATTTATGATTTGTCACAAGAACTCGAATAGAACTTTATGCGAGAGATTCCAACGTTCAGGACAAACTATTAGTAAATACTTCACTATAGTATTGAAAGCAGTTCTCAAACTTGCAAAAGAGATTATCATACCGCCTTCCTTTGATGTGGTCCCAAATGAGATTCTTATGGATCCCAACCATAAACTTTATTTCAAGGTAAGATTTTCATACATTGATTTACAATATCGGTTTCATTTTGTTGCTAATCTTATATAACATTAGTCTTTGATAAAATGACAGGATTGTGTGGGCGCTATTGATGGTACTCATGTTCATGCTTCTATACCTTTGTCGAAGCAAATTCCATTTAGAGGCAGAAAATGAGGTACCACTTAAAATGTGATGTGTGTATGTTCATTTGATATGAAATTCACTTTTGAGTATGCTGGTTAGGAAGGATCTACCAACAATTACCAGGTGCTATCAGTAGCACTCGAGACTCCACGCTTGGAATTTCCTTGACCACCACTAGGTATTTTTACTTGTTCTAGAATTATCAATTTTCTTTAAGATTGTATTGTATTTACAAATCACTAATAATATATGAATATTTTGTTATAGACAAATATTATGTTGTAGATTCTGGTTATGCATCAATTCCGGGATTCTTAACTCCTTTTAGACGCGAACGGTATCATCTAAATGAGTATAGGGGTAGAGTAAAATGACCAAGAACAGCAAGAGAGTTGTTCAACTATAGGCATTCTTCACTACGGAATGTCATTCAGAGATCATTTGCGGTATTAAAGAATCGCTTCTTTGTTTTGAAATACATGCCTGCATTTGCAATTCGAAAGCAAGCATATATTGTAATTACATGTTGTGCTATCCATAATTACATCTGTGATGAAGATAGGAGAGATAAAAAATTTTCCTTATATGGAGATCCAGAGTACTCATTTGAATCTGCACAAGATGAGGTTATAGGCGATACATCGACTGAGGAGGAAACTGAGATGAATATGCTTAGAAAAAATATTGCCAATAAGATGGCAAGGGATCATAATATGCCGGAGATTCCATGAAATCGTGTTTTTAATTTTTGTAATGTATTTATATTATTTTGTATTTGGGGATTTACAATCTTTGCTTTTGTAATGTGATAATGTATTTGATGATTCCTATCTCAATTCTTGTAATGTGATGTTCTACTTGATGATTTCCCTTATTTGTAATGATCATTTATGACAAACTCTATTACACTTCATAAAATTCGCCGATTTTGTAAAATTTGCCGCAAATTGCCCAATACACTTCTTTGTGTTTCTTTCTAAAATGATTGCTCGATATTGTAAACTGTGATGGCGATCGACGTGACACACTAGCATGAAGGGGATTAGAATATGGTTGTCCGCCTTCATTCTACTAGAGTTTTGGGAACCTTCTATCATGCTCAAGAGTAATGCATATTGATCTCTTTTTTCTATTGTATGGAGACTATTGATAAGTATATTATTTGACCATAATTGCCTATCTACGTGATGCTAAAGAATTTTGTGTGAAAGTTTAAAAAATTTGATATAACAACTCTTTGCATTTTTTTTTCAAAAAAGGGAGACTTTACTAAACAAAAAAAAGTCGTACTTTGTATTTGGGTCAATGGTTTCATAAGCATATAAAATTTGTAAAAATGGACATCTCATTTGCTCCAAAAAAGAAAAATTTGTTTTAAGAAATAGAAATTTTATTGTGTTATCAAACGAATTTCTATTTTTGAAACATAAATTTTGTATCGTTATCAAGCAAATATTTTTGCTCAGAAATTCGTCTAGAAATAAAAATAGAAAAATCCATTTCTGTTTCAAAAACTATTTCTTGAATAGAATGGTTGTCATGCGCCCCCTTTATATATTATGACATTTGAAAAGTTTATGACTAAAGCTCTTTGATGTTTGCTTGAACTGGTGCAAAATAAAGCCATACCCGAACAAAGCAACCCAGCATTCTTCCCTTTAAAAAGACATGCACGTACATTTTATGCCAACACGTTCCGTACGTTAATATTCCGAAAGATTCCCCCGGCTCCCCGCCTGTTCCGATAACAGCAAACGATTTGGCAAGCCTTTGTTCATTTTCTGGCGCCTCCCTCATAGTCTCCACATTCAGAATTCTTTCATTTTCGCTATGTTGGGTGGTGCTTCTCCGAAAGTAATACGAGCCTAGATACATGCCATGTTGCCATATATGTGGTTGACATAAAAAGTTGTTATTTATTTTCAAGAAATCTTTAATCGGTGCCCTTGGAACACTAGGTAAAATAAAAATTTTAAAAAATTATAGAAACAATTATTGATGCACTTTGAAAATAGGCAACGGGCATACTACGAGAAAACTATGTCATGCTGTCTTAACGAGTGTTCTAATGGGCGAGAGAAGGATATCATGCATCCATCCATGGTTGCGCTACGGAATCGAAAGTGACAACTACGGTAGATAATGGTAAAGAGATCATTTATCTTCCATGAAGTAGTAAGTTCTATTTATGTCATGAGCGGATCTCTAAATGGCTTGTGTTGCGTTAATTAACTATGGCATAACTTGTATGAAGAGATTTCTTAACTATTAGCATTTTGGTAGGGCTATATTAATAGACTCCCTGACTTCAAATCTCCATTTTGCAAGTGGCATATAGTAGTTATGGCACAAATTGAACGGTCGGTAACATTGGTGTCTCTTATGCTAAGGTACAGTGTAGGTCGCTAGTTCTAGTCGCGTATCCTACACCATTTTCTTAATCAATCATTAGCGAACAAAGTCATAATTGCTTTACAATAAAAGCAACAAAAGGGATGTCACTTTACTTTCGATAGTGCTAAATAGTTGTATTAAAAGTTTAGGGCAAGCAATGCATCATTCTTAATCTAGAAATTGTCATGACCTTCTTTGGGGTGAACCGCCAAAAAGAAAGCTAATGGATTACTAAGCAAAAGACTTAGCGCAAACTCTCAAGCCAAAATCAATCGCAACTGTGGGGGTTTTGATTTAATTAATTAGACATGCAAATTAATTCAATTTGTAGTCTCCACTAATTTTTTAAAAGTTGATTTGAAACTCGTGTGGAAAATACTTTATTTATGCGAATGAGAGATATTATGTATATGGAGACTTGGTTATGCTAGATAAATCTAACTCACTCTCGGTACTTTTTTCTTTATTTTTAGAAGTATTTGGTAGGTAGTCTTGGACAATTTTAATCCTAATTCACTAACATGCAATGGGTGATCATGTGAATACACAATCAATAATGCAACACCCAATAAATTAAAGCAATAAATAAATTGCTAGATTTAGGGCATACCTCAATACATTAAGCAAAGCATAACTTTTATATGATTAATATCCCATTATCTATAAGATGTTAATTAAAAAAATTATGCATAGCCTAAACATGATGCCTAAATGCAATGACATTTAATTCTTTTTTTTTTTTTTTTTGTGAGATGCAATTTAATTCTAGGTTATGTCTATGTGATGCTTATCTAACTAGTAACATATGATATGGATTATCTAGGTGCAATCTATATGTAACCTAAAATAAAGATCTTGGTTGGTTACTCGTGTGTTTTTGTTACTAATGACTTTCAATTGCAAGAGTATAATTTTTTTAATAAAAAAAATTGTTGTTTAAGTTTCCATTTTTTTCATATATATAATAAAAGAGCAAGAAGAAGCCGGTAGAGATAAATGTTGGGGCATTGAATATACGAGATTTCCAACCCTGTGCTACAAAATATTAGGGTTCAGGGGCTACTAATTGAATAGCCCTCTTCATGGTGTAACATATTACCATAGTGACTTCCTACTTTCAAGTTATTTATGCCCCCGAGTACTTAGAATGTAGATGGCTTTATTATTTTGGCATGTTTATATTTCTCACTTCTGTAACAGACATTGTTTAAGTTCTCTTTAGCTCAGTCAATGACATGCGGACCCCTCAAGTGCTATAACTTTATACAAATGGACACTTAAGTGCCATAACTTATGAAAGGTACACTTAAGTGCCAAAATCGGAGTAAAATGGATCACTTGAGTGCCAATCCGGCCAAAGTCCGGCCAAAATACCGATGTGGCATTTTTTCAGCGAACCGAGCCCAAAACGACGCCGTTTTGCACACTGATGTGGCCAAATAATGTAAAAACAAAGTTGTTTTGGGTTGATGTGGTAAAAAAATAATAAAAAAATTAATTAAATTAGATTTAAAAATAAATTTTGTTAAAATATTATAAAAATAATTTCAAATTAAATTTAGTTAAAATATTTAAATAGTAATAAAATTTTTTTTTAAAAGGAAAGGGTGGGAGGCCGGGCCGAGGGATCGCCCCTCGCCCGCCGCCGCCGCCGCCACACCGGGAAGGGCTAGCTGTGACATCCCGATTTTCTGATTCTAATTTCAATAAATTGAGACGGGCATTTTGTTGACACGCATATAGTTCATTTCCTTGAGTTGGCCACTCATGTGAAAACTAGTCTATCAGGTGAAGCCGTTAAGAGATTCTAATACATCAGACTCAAGAATTTGATCAGAAAGCGACCTTTCAACCAAGATAATCTGCAAGTGTCATTACGGCACAAATAAAAGTTGATTAGAAATTGGAGATAGGTCGGCTCGACGGAGGCATGGGATCAAGTGTGGGTGATTCCACCATATCGTACAATTTTTGTTGATCGGCATTGGACCAACTTTTCTATCGATTGGGTACCCTATGCCCGTATTTGAAACCTTGAGATTTCCCCCGACAACCGAAAGTTACCAATATGTCAAAGATGTACATTGTGGCTTGAATTGATCAACCATAGGTCAAATGTATAAAAATTTTTAAAGGCTACCCGATAGGTTGGCCCGCGCTAGTATCATACCAAAGTGAAATTAACCGTGAAATTATGATCAAATTCTGAAATTGGAAGTCCTGGTGTATCACAAATTCTATTAGGAACATTTGATTAAATTATGAACTTTAATTTGGGCTCAATCGGAAGAGAATTGATGGGAATTGAAGAAATTGGATGTACAAGAATTGGACCCCAGGGGAAAATGAAATTGAACCTATGGGACTAAAATTGTGGAAGGTTAGAGTTAATGGATGGTGACATCACAAGTAATGTCATGGGGGAGGCAAGATTGGCTAGGGTGGTGACAAGTGGAAGGTGGGGATGAGCCTTTGGAAAGGTGGGGTGTCACTTCCCCCTTGTCCCCATCATCTTCTTCATTTTGAACTTAGAAGAGAGAGAGAAGAAGAAGAAAAAGCTGAAGGAACTAGCCGGCCATTTCTTCCACCCCTCTTTGCCGCTCGGTTGCTTGCTCGGTTGGCCACCATCTCGCCTGCATTCCTCGTCGCTCGCCATTCGCCGGAGCTCACAACGTCGTCGTCCCGTCCTGCGTTGAGCTGCTTCATCTCTGCCCGTGGGTTTCAACCGTTGTACGCCATCCCGCAGCTGCTGCTCGACGTCGCCGCACCTTGCCAAAGCCTCCGTCGCCACCATTCCTCTGCCCAAGCCACTACCGGTTGTTGCTCGAGCTGCCGCTGGTCTTTCTCCGCCTTTCCTCTGCCCGATCAGCCGCCGTGCCGCCTCCCTCCAAGCTCGGTCAATGGCTGGAAATCCAGCAAGACCTAGCCCCTTCCAAGCTCGATTTGGCCCCCTATTGGTTCTCATTTGGTGTTGATCTGCATAGGTTTGTCGTCGGTGTCGTCGTGCTCTTCGCCGAAGACTCATTGGAAAACGATTCCGGTGAGTTTAGCTCACTAAACCTCGATTAGTGGGTTAATCATGCCTTAAGTGTGTTTAGCTTGGGTTGATTGAGATTAGGTTGTTAGATTAGTTTATTTAGACGTGGATTAGATTAAGGTGTTTAATTCAAGTAAAGTATGTTTAGTTTAAAGGTTAAGTAGGTTTATTTTAAAATAAGCCTTGATGTGACTTAAGGAAATTTATTTATTATTTAAATAAATGTTTCGAAATTGTTGGATTACTTAATAATATATCATATTCCGAAAATCATTAAAATATTATTTATAAAAAAAACTCGAAAAATTTTTTTTGATCCTATTTGCTCATAATTTTGTGCCGATTGCTACTTATAGTTAGAATTTGAAATTGATGAATGGTTAATGCAAATTGAATGTTGATTGTGGAAATATGGATTTTATTTAGAAAATCTCAAATGTCGGGTTTGACATCGAAATTGGATTTTTAAAAATTAATATTATAATTGGGGTATGTGAGTGTGTGCAAAGTGCCTTGGGTTGATTATGAGTTGCTGCATGATAATTATGAGGAATTGTCTTGAGCTATTAAGCTTGAATTACCCCTATATGGGATGCCCCGTACAACGAATGTGGGTCGCAGTTGATTTTGGGCCCATGCTCCTTCGGGAATGCCGTCGATGTACTGACGAAGCCGCGCTCCAAGGTGGGGAGGCGATGCCTGGCTATATGTCAGTAGATAGCCGAACTGCGAGTAAGTTATGCCCTTGGGTGACAGTGAATACTGATTGGAATGCTTGCTGTGATTGTGAATTAAGTGAAATTGATTGTGTTCCAATGATTTAAGTCCCCATTATTACTTGCGATTGAGTGATATAAATTGTACTAATCTGCAGGAAGACAAGAAGGCGAGGAAAGTCTTTTGTGCTATGTGGTTAGACCACTCTGGGGCGTATTTTCTTTCTAATAGGGGTTTAGGAGGGGTGAACTTGCTAGGACAATGTCTCATCCCGGTTTGGGGAAACTATTATAGGACCGTAGATGGTGGGACCCTCAAAGAAGAATGGCATTCCAGTGCAGATCATCGAGCAGGTGCACAACTTCCCAAATCCAGGGAGCCATTGGGTTTACGAGCTGATCAGGACTACCGTATGGATCCAGGAGACCAAAGATGTTAGGGTACCCCATAGGTATAGGGCTTGGTTCCATTTTGGGGCCACTGGCTTTAGGATTGGTCCATTTGACAGTCTTGATATTCCACTGGCCGTGATGGATGCTATTCTAGGTAAGGGTGTAGCTGACCTTCCTGATAGTAGAGTGGATAACCCATCGTCTCCGGACCCAATGCAGTCAGATGTGGAGGATGTGGGATCGACAAACGAGTCTGATTAGTAGATATAGGATTATTCCTCTTTTTGGTGGACTGATCCATGTTGCGTAGACTGACCCTTTTTGATGCACATAAACTCTGACCCATTTTTGGTGCATATAGTCTCTTGATCCTGTTTGTGTATGTAAACTCTGGGATAATGATATATGAAAGTATGTTGGTTTGATTTTGAATTGATCGTTCCTGCTGTCTTATTCCATATGATTTTGATAGGAGTTTCTTAGCACATTCCGCATGCGCAATAATATATGAATGGGGTCGGCGACATTACCTGGGAATATCGCATATTCATGACCATGGCGGGTTGTTCACGTGTCTCGGGGTTCGGGGCGTGACATTAGCGACGGCGGGGGGAGGGTCAGCCGGGGTCGCCGGCCCCTAGTCATGGCCCGGCGACCCCGGCCGACTGGCGACGAGGGCTCGCGAGCCCTCGCCCAAGATCGGGGCGAGGGTCGCAACCCTCACCCAGATCTAACAAGGGCCACGAGCCCTTGCCACTGGCCACAAATTTGGGTCGCGGCCTTCTCCCATATTCGGTGAGGGTCGGCAGCCCTCGCCCGGCCGGGCCAAGGGTCGCAACCCTCCCCAAATCTGTGGCTAGTGGCGAGGGCTCGTGAGCCCTCGCCATCGATCAGCCGAGGTCGTCGGCCCCTAGTCAGGGCTCGGCAACCCTGACCGACCCTCCCCCTGTCGTCGCTGGCCCTTCCTGGTGGTGGCGGGGCGGCGGCGATGATGAAGCAGGCCGAGGGCCGATCCTTCACCATCTCCCCCTTTAAAAAAAAAAATTTTAATTTTTTTAATTTTAAAATTATTATTTTTTAATATTTTAACTAAATTTAATTTTAAAATTATTATTTTAAAATATTTTAACTAAAATTATGTTTAAATTAAATTTAATTATTTTTTTATTTTTTTACAATGTCATCCCAAAACGATGCCGTTTTTGCATTATTTGGCCACATCAGAGTGCAAAACAGTGTCGTTTTGGGCATGCTTCACCGGAAAAATGTCACATCAGCGTTTTAGCTAGACTTTGGCCGAAGTGGTACTCAAGTGATCCGTTTTTCTTCAAATGTGGCACTTAAGTGTACATTTCGTAAGTTATGGCACTTAAATGTCCCTTTGTGTAAAGTTATGACATTTGAAGCGTTCTTTTGCCCTCAGTCAATATTGTGAATGCAAATTGTAATTTCTCATTATAATGATCAACACTGTTGTACCTTTAAAATTAGTTTTTGGTATAAATTCCATATGATGGAGTAAAATAATTTCATATGTTTCCGTGACATAATTGTGAAACTCTTATTGTTGATCTAATTTCGATTATGATCATTTGTGTTTACTCACGCAAATCGGGACAAAGTAATCTCCTGAAATTTGCACGAGTTTTGATATCCAGATTAGCTTGGAACTCTCATACTTGGTTGTTCAGCAGTTTGTTCAGATTGCTTTTTGAGTTTGTATTCAAACCTCTGAATCTTATTTTCTAACTCGTGCGTATTTACTCGTGCGTATTTCAAAAAGGCAAACACTTGCATTGCGTGTCACGTCCCGAACCCAGAGTGTACGAACATCCTCAGCGGTCAATTAAATATTTGTGACATTTCAGGATACGTTGCCGACCCATTCTTTTTATCTTTTGACTAAAAGGATGCGGAAGCAACTCAAATAAATACCCATTCAATCAATAAAGAGAGATAATAAGAGCATCTCAACCAACTTTTCCAAAAGTATTTCTTTTATTTTTAAACTTGTTAACCTCAAGAAGTTTCATATTTACAAGTCTATGCCAAAAGACAACTTCCTAACAACCAACAAACAAAAAGGGTTGGAAAGGGTTGAGGTTAACCTAAACTTCATGAATGACAAGACCAACCAAAAGTGACGCTAGGCACGCCTGTGTCTTGGTTCATCAGGACCCCAAATCGAATGCGACAGTTCTTCATACTACTAACCTGAAAATATTTAACAACAATGGGGCGATATATAAATTTTAGTGAGTCAACTTCCTAAATTTTGATTAGAAAGTTAATTCGCCTCGGAGGTAGCCTAAACACACAACAATATATAGTCTTATCTCGTCTTGGCACACCCATGTATATTAGTTCATCACATATGTCAACACTAATGCAACAAACATTATTAATAATCAGAACACATAACTTTCATTCATCAAGCGCCCACACGAGTTCCAATTATAAAGAAAATACTATGCATGCATCCTTTCATGAATTAATACACAATCACATTCTTTGAGAGTATGACTATGCATTAGAACATGAGACATCCCATCATAATATGAAACCTATATTTCTCAAATCCAATCAAGTATACTACACAATCCAATTGAATTATTTAATTCTCTCATACCAATGATATAAATTTTATGACTCACATTCACCTTATAAATGTGATTTTAGACCCAATGACAGGGGCAATTCATCACTAAAATCATATGTCATGCCAATCACATTATTCTATATATTAATACATGCTGAACCTTATACATGTTATTAATGTATCAATGCTCTACACAATCTTTGTGTGATGATATACATGCAAGCTCATAACGTATTTCCAAAAACATAGAGAAATACATGAAAAATACACAAAAATACCTCAAAAATCACGTACTTTAGGGTTTCACATGCATTTTCATATCCATAAAATCATCAAACATATAAAATAAACACATCATAGTGTAGAAGACTTCCATACAAGCACACCAGTGCAAACCATGCGCCGTCGGAATGTGCAGTGCGTAGGCTATACGCGCGGACGTGCCGAACCTATTGGTACCCCGGTTCAACTGGGTCATATCGGTTTGACCAATCAGAGATTCGACTTGGTCGGTTCAATGGTCAAACCGAGTCAAGACTTGGTCAACTCGGGTTGGGTCGACCAGTCAATGCCGATCAACTAGGTCAGGTCAACCTATCGGGAAATGATGTTGTTGGTGACGTCATCACTGCCCATTGACGTCGGCCATGATGTCATCATATTATGGCAGTGGCATGAGTCAGCAGGGTGACGTCATGACATCACCCACCGCCTTAAATGGTCATGCACCAGGCGTGTGAGCTCGTGCATCAGCGGGTGACGCCATGCGCTAGAGCCGCTATAGCACATGCAAGTGCGTGGAGGTGCGTCTGGCCTTGTCTAGAGGTGTACCACCCACCAAAATGCTCGTCTCAACAAGTAAAAGCCAAATAAGTGATCAAAATCCACTTTCATCGGACCAAAAATCACGAAAACGGGCAAAATGGTCCAAGGGTAGGTCGAATTCGAAATGTTCATGGGCAGCGCTTTTGGCCTTTATTGGAGGTGTGCCACCCATCGAAATGCTCGTCTCGACGAGATGAATCCGAATACATTTAAAATGAAGTTTCAACGGACAAAATTTCCAAAAACGGGCCAAATGCAACAGTTTGAGTTCTAGGTTACGAGACTCTGATACCAAATGTTGGTCGTCGAAGCGGCATCCCAAGATCGACGTAGGTAGAAACTCAAACACGTTGGAGAAGTAGATGAAGATTTGCGTACCTGATTTAGAATTCATTGTTCTTTATGCGGAGTGACAACAATTCGATGCTTAGGTTCTTCTCCTCTATGGCCCTCGGATCTTAATGTGATGAGACCACCCCTCATGACTTCCTAATGTGAGGTGAAAGAGTGTTCATGGAAGAATGAGGGTTATAGGAGGGACCTTAGTACTTGTATAGAGTTTTGGATGGGCCCTCTCATCACAGGCCGGGCCCAACTCAGCCCACACAAGTCAGACCTTAGTACTATTAAGAAAATCATGTCTTACTTTATTAGACTAACCCCGTAAAACGTTAAATTATAATCTCAATTAGTGTAGCCATATCAGGAAACTCTTACCGCTAATGCTCTGTACTTGCTCTCCATTTGCTTGCTCAGCTTCTTTTGGAATCTTGGCAATAAACTGCTGAAGACGGTGTTGAGGTTGTTCCCCGGGAGATCATTCAAGAACACCTGGAACTCCAGCAGCTCATGGTTCTTCGCATTGTGGAAATCGATGATGATGTTGATGATGTCGGACATGACGAAGAGAGCGTCTACGTTTCAGGAACACCCCAAAGTCTGCAATGGCAAAACTCCTCAGTAAGATGGCACGGCGGTGGAGAACAGGGCTATGATGGCTACCTCAATTATGGGCTTCGTCATCGATATCACCATTCTCTACAGAAAGAAAAGGAAAGTATCGACTCACTGGAAAAGAGAAGTTTCGTGTCTTTACTTTTTTCATTTACAAAGAAATAGATATCATTTGTTATGTATTGCTTATACTGGCAAACATATCTAATGATATATTCCAGATTGAATATGCGGCAGTTCACATAGAACAATTGAATATCGCGGATGCCATGCATTTTCTATGATAATCCAAATCAGAACATTTCGGGAATAGATTTGTCCGATGTTGCACTGATCTTCCTAGGTCTAGCACTTTTATATACCCTCTAGCGTACACTTTTCAAAAATAATTTTGTTGATTGAAAAATAAAAATTATGGTCTCAAAAAGCATGGTAAAATAGCATCTTTTGGATATAGAATTTAATAACTTGGTGGAAAAAAGGACCCTCGTTTGACATAGAGTGAATATATCATATTGTGGTACATAATTACCATGAGTGTATAATAATCGATCTTTAAATGCAGCATGATCCGAGACTTTATGTGCTCACAATAGGACAATGAAAGATGTACCTGAAGCAATGAGTTATTACCATAACTTGTTTCTCCGAATCCTCCATTCATGTGCAATCCTTGGGTGACCTCTCTCTCTCTCTCTCTCTAGTTGGCTTGCGTTTGACTTGGTTTGAGGCTCTTCTATTTATAGACATGTTTGGTGTAACTTTGTCTCCATGTTCCACATTAATTGTAATTTGAGTCCAATTCGTTTATCTTCTCCCTCATCATTCGTTTTATTTGGTTTTACCTTTGGATGGTGCTGAATACAATTTGGGACATACCAAGTACGTCGGATGGAATGTGATTTAAGGTTAGTATACTCAAGCGGTTGCCTGTAAGATGGTAGATAAGGCGGTGTCAACGCCAATCGCATCCAGGCCACCTGTTAAATCTGATGCTGATATTTACTGTTGTACAGTTCTGGCAAATCTAAAACAGAGCACATTTGCTTCACCGAGAGAAAAGCATGAGGCGAGAGGAGGCGCATATTTCTGGATCGTCAATATGTTTCTTGGAATTGCAACTTCGCTGAACACGCTATTATCTTTCATTGCATTTTCAGTTTTAGTACATACGGACCAGTAACTCTCTTTCTCTCTCTCTCTCGGAATTGCAACTTCGCTGAACACGCTATTATCTTTCTTTGCATTTTCAGTTTTAGTACATATGGACCAGTAACTCTCTCTCTCTCTCTCTCTCTCTCTCTCTCTCTCTCTCTCGGAATTGCAACTTCGCCGAACACGCTATTATCTTTCATTGCATTTTCAGTTTTCGTACATATGGACCAGTGTCCCGACCAAATTTTCTCGGGGGTGAACCACCTAGGGTTTGGTTAATGGATTGTTAAGGGCGTGCATGGTAAAATTTCTGAAACAGAAATTGATTTCTGGCCAGAAATCAATTTCTCAATTTCTATTCCCGGACAAGTTTCTGAGCAAAGAAACCCGTTTGATAACGACTCAAAATTTCTATTTCTGAAACAGAAATCCGTTTGATAACAGAATAAAATTATAATTTCTAGGAATAGAAATTGATTAGATGACAACACAGGAAATCCTCAAATACAAAATAATAGTCAAAATAATATTAAAACAACATAGGAAATCCTCAAATACAAAATAATAGTCGAAATAATACTAATACATTACAAAAGTTGAAAATACAATTTCATGGAATTTCCTATTACATGTGTTTACGTTTCATATTACGTAATATTTTCTTTCGAAAAATAAACGACGTGGAAAAAAAAAAAAAAAAAAAATCAATTGAAATTCAATTGTAGTGAATATGTCGTTATGTTTTTGCCGAAATTGATTTCACATTAATCAAATAAGTCTAATGATAGCCATGATTATAATAGTCTAATCTCCTAAAAAAGTCCTAACTTCAAGTCTAATTCCAATTTCTTTCCAAATTTTGTTAAAAAAATCCTCACCATGTTCAAAAATCGTCACCAATTTTTTTTCAAAATTATCAACACTAGGATTATTTAAAAATTTATTATCAAAATCTGTATTTTCATCAACACTCTTACAAGAACAACAGATTCCTTATTAGATTTCTTTTCCTTATAAAAGAAAAATCGGATGAAACCCTAATGATTTGACCCCTTTTTACCGTCTTAATATGAAGTTTATGAATAAAAAAATAGTTAACTAGATAGAGCTGTTGTCTGGCGTACTACGGAAGAGTAGGTGAAGAAAGACTCGTTAGATATGAATGTGGCAAGTTGACTATTACCATGCGTGAAATCTCTTGCGTGCAACAAATGAAGCCTTGTCCATTCAATTCCCACCATTTGGCCCAATGGTTAAGATTTTCAATCAATATTGATTGAAATGATTATATTAAAAAATTATTAAAATATTTTGGACTAAATTAACTATTTCTATTTCTATTTCTATTTCAATATTAGTGATCTAAAATATTTTGGACTAAATTGAAAAGTTGAGAAAAAAAAATTTCTATTTCTGTTTCAGAAACTGAGAAGCTAAAATTTTTAGCTTCTGATTTCTCACCCAAAACAATTTCTGAAACAGATTTCTATTCCGGGGAACAGAGAAATCAATTTGCGTTATCAAACGGATTTCTGTTCCAAACCCGTTCCCGGGAACAAAGAAATAGAGAAATTGAGAAAGAGAAATTTTACCATGCGCAGCCTAAGCCTAGACTTAACTCGGGCTCTCCCAAGCCCATACAAATTCGCGACTTAGGTTTGAATTGTTAACATGCAATTGAATTTTAACTAGAAGTCGCCACTAATCTATTTTTGGTGGGTCAATTAGAAACCCTAGTAAAGTAACGGGAGATTTACTTTACTCCTACGAACCAGAGACTAAGGGTACGGGGACTTGGTTACGTTAGATTTCTCTAACGCCATTTCGGTACCTTTCTTTTTATTTTGAAAAGTGTTTGGCAAGCAATTTGAATTGATTTTAAACCTATTTTCCTAACATGTGAAGTGTTCATGCGGGTGCGCAGACCACCAACTTAACACCCAAGAAAGCAATTAAATGATATAGAATTTACCTCAAAGCAACAAAAGCATCTGCAGTGTTAAATTAAAATCCACATCAACAATCCTAGATATGGTTTCTAATTAACACGCAATTTCTTTCTTTCTGTTTTCACTTATTAAACGAGACTATAGTCCATATGCAATGCAATGCTTTTAATCTAATATGAAATGATATGGCATGGCAACATGTCCTAAACATATGAATAAAATTTTTATGATCTCTTAATGAACATGCAGTTGTTAAATATGCAATTTAAATTAACCAAAATGACTTAATTCTAATGACGTGCAATGCAATGCAATGACGTACAAAATTATTTCAATTAAAATGACATGCGACATATAATTTAATATGCGAGCTATATGTCACGCGACATTCATTAAATGACCTAATCTAATGATGAACAATTTCTAATTAGAAATGAACCTAACAATAATCACTAAAATGACATGCATTTTATGAACCTAATGCTATATGAGATGCAAATGACATTTTTTATTTTAAAAATGCAATCTATCCTAGAAATTGCAACTAATTTATCCTAAGACAAATTTTATGAAATTTGAAATGATTTAGCTAGATTAGGATTCTATCTAATTTAAACTAGGGATTAAGTCATATTAAATCCTAATTTAAACTAAGACATTATCTAAATCTAAAATGCAATTTATCTGAAAAAGATGATCTAAATTTAAAATGAAACATGCAATTCTAATCTAATATGCACAATGATTTTTTTTGTGTTTTTCTTTAAGAAATTTGAAATTAAAACTAACACGTAATTAAACATGCAATTCAAATAAAAAACTAACGACCTAAATGATTGCGTTTTCTTTTTTGGATTTTTATTTAAAAATTCATAATAAGATTGCAATCCTAAATATGCAAGATGACAACAAACCTAATCCTAATTGAGATTTTTTTATTTTTTATTTTACGAAAATAAGATTCAACTCAACCAACTTGACGATAGCAAATCAAACAAAAGATAAGATTGATATCCAAAAATTGACGAACCATATCTCGCGCATGAGATCGGGTTGGCCAATTTTAAATTAAATCGCGAATCGAATCTCGGGCTTGAGATTGGATTGTCGATTTTTGTAAGGAATTATAAGTCGGATTTCGGGCGCGAAAGTCGGACTATCAATCCCTAGCTTGAGGGACTATTTCATGTTGGAGTTCAACCATTCATTCAGGAATAATCCTACTAAAAAAACAAAGTAAATAAATGAAAATAACATAAAAAAAAGTAAAAAGAAAAAACTACCTAATTGATTTTCCTTTTTTCTTTTTTCCAAAATAGGTCTCGGCAGCTCATGCGTACTCAACCAAGAGCAGCTAGTCGGAGGTCCGGCAGGGGCAGTTGGTCACCGACGTTTGGAGCCTTGGCGAGAGTGGACCGGAAGCAGCAGCAGCGTCGCAGGGGGAGCGGCGAGAGAGAACCAGTGACGGAACAGAGACGGAGGTGCGGCGTACGGCTCTGGCGTCACGGGTCACTGTGGTGGCGAACGTGCGGCCGGCAGAGGGAAGCTCAGCGACCACGCGGTGGAAAATCGGCACGGAGATGCGACGGAGGCAGATCAACAAGGCATAGGAATGGCGATGGCATGGGTCGGCGTTCCGGTTCGGCTGAGCGGCTGTAGCTGAGGCGGTAGGTCGCAGGGGAACGAGTGGCAGCGTCTGACGCGGATTGCTGGCGGAGTGACGATGGCCGGCGAAAGCAGTAGGGGCAGACGCAGAACAAAGTGGTGCTTGGAGTGGTGGTACCCGCGGGATCTGCTGTCGCGGACGGTTGGCGTTAGCGGCGGTGGTGGATGCTGGGCGGTGTAGGCGCAGCGAGAGGGACAATGGCGACTGGCAGAACAGCGATGGCGCGATGGTGTGGCTGCGGCAGTGCGGGTACAGCAGTCGGCGGCTGTGGCGTGCGGAAGGAGCCTGTGAAGAAGACAAACAGTGCTTCTCTCCTTCTTCTCTTTTTCCTTCTTTTTTTTTCTTTCTTTTCTCTGCTGATCAGTCACCTCTTTCGCAAACCCCCTCCCTGCTCACACTTCCACTCTCTCTGCAGCACTTTCTGCTCCTCTGCAGTTCTCCTTTACTGCTTTTTGACTTTTGTATTTTTTTTTTTTTACTTTTCCGAACGAAGAGAAGCCTGGGCCAAAGCTCTCTTCCCTCTTTTTCGATTTTTTTTTCTTTCCTTCGCAATGGAGAGAAAAACCCCCCCAAAAGCCTTCTCCTTTTGACCTCTTCGTACGCATCCTTTTATAGGCGAAACAAAACATGATCTTTTTTGTTAATATTTTCATCTCACGAATATCGCTTATAACCTCTTGGTCACAAAAATCCTTATCTCAAAATATTCTCCATCGATTTCATCATCTATTGATAAAGATAAGATTACAATGCGATTTTTTTAATTTCCAAAAATCATCATAATATCGCATTAAATCTTAAATTTTCACAAGATAATTAATTAAACATAACGACGGGCTTGGGTTAATTTTCTCCTTTTGTGGGCCTAGCCCAACCTGCTAATTTAAAACCCAAAACCACTAATTCAACCCATCCGCCACCGGTCCAATAAATAAATGTAAAAAATGCAAATTAAAAACAAATGTACCTAAATCTATATGCTATGCAATTAATATTTTTTCAAGGATAAAATTAATCCCTAATTTTTTAAGGCGATATATGACTAAATGAGTCGCCAAAATTTAGGTGTCAACAGCTGCCCCTCTTTGAAGGTGAGCTCATAGAGGTTGCCTTAAAAGATAAATTGAGACCTAAATTTTGACTATGCACAATGCATTAAATGATTTGATTTTTGATTTTTGATTTTTTTTGGAAAATGAATCCCATTTTAAAATGCAATTTATATGATGCATGGAAATGCTTATGCAAATGCATGATGCGAAAGGAAAAGACGTACCTGCAATTATTTACCAGTCAGTGCGGTAAAGCATCTTGAGGTACATGATAAATTCCCATTTACTCTGTAAGTACCTAACTCTCACTCAGGTTCCTTAAAGAGTATAAAAGGTAATAGATTGAGATTGAGAAGAACATTCACATCCAAAGTGAAATGTTTGAAGAATTGAGACATCCAGATCCAAACTGAGATGTCAATATTTTTGAACTCGAAATACATAGATCCAAACTAAGGTATAATGAGAAGAATCGAAAAACATTCACATCCAGAGTGAAATGTTCAACGAAAAGAATTAAGGCATCAAGATCCAGACTGAGATGTCAAGAGTTTTGAATTCGAAATACCTAGATCCAGACTAAGGTATAACGAGAAATGTCGAAAAAACATTCACATCCAGAGTGAAATGTTTAGACGAAAATAATTAGGACATCCAGATCCAGACTGAGATGTCGAAATTTTGGAAATCGAAATACCTAGATCCAGACTAGGCATTCAAGAATAATTGAAAAACATTCACATCCAGAGTGAAATGTTTGCATGAAAATAATCAAGACATCCGGGCCCAGACTGAGATGTCAAGAATTTGGGACTCGAAATACCTAGATCCAGACTAAGGTATAATGAGGAAGATCGAAGAACATTCACATCCAGAGTGAAATGCTCTAACGAAAATAATCAAGACATCCGGGTCCAGACAGAGATGTCATGATTTTGGAAGCTCGAAATACCTAGATCCAGACTAAGGTATAACGAGAAAGATCGAAGAACATTCACATCCAAAGTAAAATGTTCAACAGAAAAAATAATCAAGACATTCGGGTCCAGACAGAGATGTCATGATTTTGGAAGCTCGAAATACTTAGATCCAGACTAAGGTATAACGAGAAAGATCGAAGAACATTCACATCCAAAGTGAAATGTTCAACAGAAAAAATTGAGACATCCAGATCCAGACTGAGATGTCAAGATTTTTGAAAAACTCAAAATACCTAGATCCAGACTAAGGTATAATGAGAAGGATTGACAAACATTCACATCCAAAGTGAAATGTTTTAATGAAGAGAATTGAGATATCCAGACTCAGATGTCGAAATTTTGAAATGCAATTTGTATGCAAATGGTAAAAGAACTTACCTGGAATATCTTACCTTCAAGGAGAGTAGAGTGATTCAAGATAGTTGCTGTTACATGTTTAGGACTCATACCTTTCTACGGTCGCCTAGTAGGGCAGCATAGATTATCTGACCAAAACCCGAACCTTTCTTCGATCACCTTAATCAGATTGAATCTGGAGAAAAATCTTTGGGGGACAGCTCGATCGAGTGTCGATGTTTTCAAAAGGGAATACCTGCATAATGACAAGTATTTAAGGTATGGATAGAGATATACTTACCTGGTATCATCTCTAATCCTAGGGGAAATGTCTTCTGCAAAGCATGGTCATAGGAGAAACAATATGCATTTGTGATCACAAACATGCATCAATTTAAGGGAGATTCATGCGCTATGATTTATATCAAGCTTGCATCACCTAATTTCCATTGGGAATGATTTCACAAAGAATGTTCTAATTTGAACACATGAGTGTCATGGATGTGCCAAACGGGGGATCTCTTGGTCTGAAAGGACTTTTCACTCATCGTCATTAAAATGGGTTGTTTTATCCTGACCTTTGATGCAGGATTTTTGACAATCACTCTATCTTTCCATCATCATGCCAAACAAGGGTTCGAGCAATCTCGCAAGTGGTACGACCTTACCAATTTGAGAGGTCTTTAACATGGATTGTAATATAGACTTGGTCAACGGTTTAACAAAGGAGACTCTTTGAGTCGAGGCTTTTGAAAAAATAAGTGATATTCCGCAATTATCTTGGGGTTTACAAGCCAAGAAACATGAAAAATGAAGCAGAAATTATCTTACTCGCACTTCTTCAAGCGATACTTCCAAACATATGAACTTTTATGTTAATTCAAGTGTCATAATCTGAAGAGACTTTGTGAGGGACGTAACGTAAGCTAAGTTCATGGGTTGAGAAACGAAAGGATGATTAGGCCCAAAAAGTGTTTAGGGGGTCAGAGTTGGTGATCATCTTGATATTTCCAACAATTTTCCTCCTCATCGTTGAAGATTTTCTTCACAACACAACTCCACTGATTGCAACATCTCAACATTTGCTGCTACTTTTTTTTTTTTTGGTATCACCTTGTTGAAGATACAACTCACTTCATCAAGTGTTTGATTTTTTCTTTGGGCATCGGCCTTGCTTTTACCAGGCACACTGCTTTTTCATGCCCCATTTTGCACTTATTTTCTTTGGACTTGCACAACCTTTCATCTTTTATCAGCATTGTAAACCATGCTACTTGAATGGTTTGATTTTTCTTTCCTTGCCCCAGCGTGGGGGATGATGACCAACTGGGTTTAATGTGGAATGAATTCATAGGCTCAATGGGCTATGCAATGGATAAAGTGTATAGGATAGAGAAAAAACTGCTCTTCGTCGTCCTAAGGCACTTTAAATTATCGTACAAGTCACACTGTAAAAGCAATACTCGAAGATTAATGCAAGTACGAGTAAGAAAATTCCTATCATTCATTTCAAATCTTGTCCCGATATGAGACGATTCTTGACAAGGATAATTTAAAAGGCTCTTCATGTGTGTGGGCTCAAAGGGCTGAACAATAGATATACCTGTAGTGTTTTGGATAGCAGAAGAAACTGCCTCTCATCACCTCGGTTGACGTACCCTTTGCGAGATCACATTTTTCCTCATAGGCATGGAATTTTTCCACACAACTCACTAGGGTTTAATGTATGAAACAGTGTATGGAATAGGGTTTGCCTTTCATCATTCCAAAGTATCCCATTTCACTCATTCAATCCATCTCACACAATTCATCAAGGAAGAAAAAATGCAAGATTTGCAACAAATTTGAACAATTCAATTCACTAGGGCAATTTACTCATCATAGAAATGCTTACAGCTCAAAACATGACATGAAAAATTCTATCATGGATAATACTTCTTGAAAGCATTAGAATTTACTGGAGTTTGAAAACTCACGACCATCTATTTCTGCTAGGATGGCACCTCTTGGAAGTACCACATATAGGCTGTAATTTGGAGCAAACTTGCCCCCAAGATCTTCCACCGGAGAGTGATGGTTCTCTTTTACTTGCCCCAAATCTTTTTTCATTGCAAGTGCGCTTTAAACCTGTTGATCACAAGTCAAGTTTATGATCATTGAAACTTGATACACTATTCTCAGATGTCCCTTGTCATAACAAGTTATAGAATTATGCACTGAAACAAGAAGCAAATGAGTCAGACAAACAAACAGGTTTAATCTGCTACAAGCTTTAGAAAAATGTTTTTCTTTTCTTTCTTTATAACAATGAAATGCTTTTGCTTTCGAAAAGGTTTTTGGGAGGAAGCATGAAAAAGTCCAGCCCTCAGGATTCCTTCGTGGATGATAGTTTCTTTCATGGTTGGATATCGTCATTAGGCTGGTTTGGTGTACCTCATCATGCCCTCAAAATAAAACTTGTAATTTCATTGATATTCATCAATCAATTATATTTATTGAATGGAAAATGCAAATTCAAGTCCTAAAAAGAAAGTAAAAAAGAAGAAATCGAAAACAATCGCTAGATAGCAATAATAACTCCTAAAAAGCGATAAAATTCCTAGAAAGTGATAAAAATTCCCGCGCAGGGGAATGTGCAAAAGTAATAAGTTACTCTTGCAAGCCAGGGCCCATTTCTTCCAAAGGTCCTTCATCAATGGCATTCACCCTATCCTCATGCTCAGGTAGAGGATTCTCTTTGACATTCGGTTGAGTGGTACTAAAGGTAAACGCCTTGGTGTGTAGTAAGTTTTGGACCTTGTGCTTCAAAGTTATACATTCATCAGTTGAATGTCTTACTTCCCCCATATGGTACTCGCATTTCTTGGAGGGATCATAGTTGGAAAATTTTTCAGCATTAGGTCGCTTTGGCTCATAGGACAGCAACCCCTTCTTTTGCAAGACCTTTAAGACTTGGGACAGAGAACCAAGAAGAGGAGTGAATTGCCTCCTAACAAATTGCCGAGGGGCAGACAGTCGGCCTTCCCTTTGTTGATTCTTAGGGACATGAACAATTGGAGGCTTGCTAGATTGTGCATATGTGACATTGACTTTCGTGCTTGGTTCTTTGTCTTTCTTCATGTGAACCTTTTGCCTTGATTGGTTGGTTCATTGAACCATCCATCTCTTAGCTCAACTTCAATCTGTTCACCCACTGGGATAAGTTGGTTGAAGTTCTCAACGTACGTGCTAGCCATTCGATTGCGAAACTCAAATGGGAGAGTCTTAACGAACAACTTCATCAGCTCCTTGTTAGCAGGCTCCGGAGTGACTTGAGCGGCCAGATTTCTCCACCTCACAGCATACTCTTTGAACGACTCACTCTTCTTCTTCTCCATCTGCTCAAGATCATCTTGGGAAGGTGCAATATCCATGTTGAACTTATATTGCTTGAGGAATGCATTAGACACTTCATTCCAGGTGTCAAGGAGGTTTACATTCTTCATTATATACCAGTTCAGTGCAGGCTCAGTCAGACTAGCATGGAACGATTGAATCATGAGAAGCTCATTCTTGACATATTGGGCCATGTGTACGTGGTACATCTGCAAATGAACTTTCGGGCAGGAAGTACCATCGTACTTCTCAAACTTCGGCATTTTGAACTTGCTCGGTATTTTGACCTTCTCATATACCGAGAGGTCGAACGGGAGGGACCTTTGTGACTCCTGCAGTTGTCTCATTTTCTCTTCCAGCTTTGCAACACGCTCATTCGAATCTGTCTTGGGAATGCCGTTAAGCTTGGCCTTTCCAACAATGACTGGGTCATCTTCCAGCCTGGGCATGTCGTCGTCAATCGTTTGAACCTTATTTGCTTGCTTCGGGATAACTACTTCAGGAAGAGCAGGTGCAGCTGTTGGATTCGTTTGGAGGAATTGGAGTTGATCCGTCACAAGTTGTAAAGAGGCGAGTACTTGTTGGAGTTGAATCTCCACAACGGAGACATGATCATGCATTTTGGTTTGTTCGGCCATTCTAGCTCTTAATCGCGTGATGATGGGCGAACGTGACGGATCCGTTATAACCTAATCCAAATAAACGGAAATATGTAAGCACGAGGTATAAATAGAGAGCCAATCCATGACAACAATCTATTTTAGTCAAGAAAAGTTCACACATGAAAAGGATTTCCTAAAAATGGATTAAGAAAACAAAGACATGGGATGCCCCCAGTAAGGACGAAATTTCCTAAACATGAACTAGGAAGAGCCAAGACACAAATTGAAAACAAATTTCCAATTCTTTTCAAATGATTCATTGCATGACAATTTCCTCATTTCATTCATAATTGACAAATGAATTAAATCAATGATTGACCTAAATTGTCATGAACCGACCAAAAGTATGACAAAATAAGTAAATTGCATAGTATAGGGATAGAAGACTTACTTCACCAAATAAATGGCAACCACACAGACATGCGCATAGTAAGTGAGGCTCGATTTCTACTCTATAAGGCTTATCAAAGTGGAACCACAAGGATGATCGGACTAGCCATGAGCTTGTGGACTATGTCGGGTCCTCATGACTCCGGCTTGGTCAAAGAGCCGACCCGGGTCGCGAGCATGCGGACCGAGGTGGGTACTCTTGACACCATGAAAGAAATTTCGGGATTGAGATGGGCGACTCGTACCGCGAGCATGCTGTCAGAGTGGCAAACATCTCAATACCATCCTAGATGATCCTAATGCGGCCTAGGTCCGACGGCAGGTTGTGTGTGCAATAGTGTAGTGCTAGATGCAAGGCATGCACAACATTTTATATCAAGCAACACTTCATATGTGAAAATAAACCATACATTCCTACACCTCCCTGCAAAATAAAGGTTAGTAAACACTTCCCCTTATACCTCCCATCCTACAAGAACATTTAACACCTAAAATGTTAGGAGCGTACCTAAAATCCTTGCTGCCAAATAAAAACTTTTTTCAAAAGAAAAGAAAAATTGGCCTAAGTCCATTAAGAGTTTTAACTCAAGTCCCCAGTGGAGTCGCCAAGCTGTCGCGACCAAATTTTCTCGGGGGTAAACCACCTAGGGTTTGGCTAATGGATTGTTAAGCCTAGACTTAACTCGGACTCTCCCAAGCCTATACCAATTCGCAACTTAGGTTTGAATTGTTAACATGCAATTGAATTTTAACTAGGAGTCGCCACTAATCTATTTTTGGTGGGTCGATTAGAAACCGTAGTAAAGTAACGAGAGATTTACTTTACTCCTACGAACCAGAGACTAAGGGTACGGGGACTTGGTTACGTTAGATTTCTCTAACGCCCTTTCGGTACCTTTCTTTTTATTTTGAAAAGTGTTTGGCAAGCAATTTGAATTGATTTTAAACCTATTTTCCTAACATGTGAGGTGTTCATTCGGGTGCGCAAATCACCAATTTAACACCCAAGAAAGCAATTAAATGATGTAGAACTTACCTCAAAGCAACGAAAGCATCTGCAGTGTTAAATAAATGAAAATAACATAAAAAAAAATAAAAAGAAAAAACTACCTAATTGATTTTCCTTTTTTCTTTTTTCCAAAATAGGTCTCGGTAGCTCATGCGTACTCAACCAAGAGTAGCTAGTCGGAGGTCCGACAGGGGCAGTTGGTCGCCGACGTTCAGAGCCTTGGCGAGAGTGGACTGGCAGCAGCAGCAGCGTCGCAGGGGGAGCGGCAAGAGAGAACTAGTGATAGAACAGAGACGGAGGTGCGGCGTACGGCTCTGGCGTCACGGGTCACTGTGGTGGTGAACGCGTGGCCAGCAAAGGGAAGCTCAACAACCACGCGGTGGAAAATCGGCATGGAGATGCGACGGAGGCAGATCACGCAGGCACAGGAATGGCGATGGCATGGGTCGGCGTTCCGGCGCGGCTAAGCGGCAGTAGCTGAGGCGGTAGGTCGTTGCAGGGGAACGAGTGGCAGCGTCTGACGCGGATTGCTGGCGAAGTGACGATGGCCGGTGGAAGCAGCAGGGGCAGACGCGGAACAAAGTGGTGCTCGGAGAGGTGGTACCCGTGGGATCTGCTGTCGCGGACGGTTGGCGTTAGCGGCGGTGGTGGACGCTGGGCGGTGTAGGCGCGGCGAGAGGGACAATGGCAACTGGCAGAACAGCGGTGGCGTGATGGTGTGGCTGCGGCGGTGCGGGTACAGTAGTCGGCGACTGTGGCGTGCAGAAGGAGCCTGTGAAGAAGACGAATAGTGCTCCTCTCCTTCTTCTCTTTTTCCTTCTTTTTTTTTTCTTTCTTTTCTTTGCTGATCGGTCACCTCTTTCGCAAACCCCCTCCCTGCTCACACTTCCACTCTCTCTGCAGCACTTTCTGCTCCTCTGCAGTTCTCCTTTACTGCTTTTTGACTTTTGTATTTTTTTTTCACTTTTCCGAACGGAGAGAAGCCTGGACCGAAGCTCTCTTCCCTCTCTTTCGATTTTTTTTTCTTTCCTTCACAATGGAGAGAAAAACCCCCCCAAAAGCCTTCTCCTTTTTACCTCTTCGTACGCATCCTTTTATAGGCGAAACAAAACATGATCTTTTTTGTTAATATTTTCATCTCACGAATATCGCTTATAACCTCTTGGTCACAAAAATCCTTATCTCAAAAATATTCTCCGCCGATTTCATCATCTATTGATAAAGATAAGATTACAATGTAATTTTTTTAATTTCCAAAAATCATCATAATATCGCATCAAATCTTAAATTTTCACAAGATAATTAATTAAACATAACGACGGGCTTGGGTTAATTTTCTCCTTTTGTGGGCCTAGCCCAGCCTGCTAATTTAAAACCCAAAACCACTAATTCGACCTATCCGCCACCGGTCCAATAAATAAATGTAAAAAATGCAAATTAAAAACAAATGCACCTAAATCTATATGCTATGCAATTAATATTTTTTCAAGGATAAAATTAATCCCTAATTTTTTAAGGCGATATATGACTAAATGGGTCGCCAAAATTTAGGTGTCAACAACCAGTAACTCTCTCTCTCTCTGTCTCTCTCTCTCTGTCTCTCTCTCTCTCTCTCGAAATTGCAACTTCGCTGAACATGCTATTATCTTTCATTGCATTTTCAGTTTTAGTACATATGGACCAATAACTCTCTCTCTCTCTCTCTCTCTCTCTCTCTCTCTCTCTCTCTCAATGTTCCTTAGAGGTTTTGGGACATAATTGATGTAGCCCTAGGCTGGTTACTCAAACAATAAGATTGGGAGAGTGACTTACACATAAGGAAACTTAGTCACAAAATCGAGCAAAAAATTCAATTCTACGTTAATCCAGAAAAATGGGCATTACTTTGTCAATTTAGATCAGAATGACTTGATTCCAAAGCCAAAGAACAAAAACTCTTGGATCTATAACTTTTATGTATTGGATTTTCTCATATAAGCATTGTAGGCTTGTCAATTTTAGAAGGAAGTGGACAAAATGGAATCAGACGGAATAAAGAAAAGGATGAGAACTTCAATGGTTGCTTTTCTAGGCCTCCAAGGAAGTTAAAATGGCATCAATTCTTCAAGATTGATAGTTGCAACTTTAAAAGGATGCAATATTTAAAACCTCCAATTGAATGGAGTGAAAAAACTTTCAAGTGGTTTGAACTTTTTAAAGTTCAAAGGAATTGCACTAAACAACTTTTCATTAATCAAATCTAATGTGTGTTTTACAAAGACTTGATGGCCTTTTATAGCACGACAAAAGAAGCAAAATACTAGACTTAAACCAATAAACTAACAGTCATATATGTACATAGAATCTGGATAAATTTAGAAATGCTGTTAAATGTACAATATTTTTAATGCTAGTGACCATCTCAAAGTGTCTTGATGCAAGTTTCAATGCAATAGAAATAACAGTCTTTTTAACAAAGTCAAAGATGAGACTTTACCTATCTATGAGGCTTATCAAAGAGAGTGTCATCGATCTTGAATGCATATTGATATTCTTAGTTGAATGAATTGGTCTTGAATACGGGCATTATCAATAATTCTACTTGAATCCCATGACTCTTTGATAATTACTCAAACCGATGCCAAATAAAGCCATACCCCTACTTTTTTGTTTTTGAAAAGACATCCACGTATATTTGTCGCGGCCTATCCTCTCTTGCAAGGGAGGGGGTGTGTTAGGTTTGGGGGTATTGTCAATTTTGAGCCGACGGCCTTCCATTGACTTGGGCTCTCCAAGGCTCATACCTCGCGTGACATCAGACGTTCAATTTTAAAAAGAATTAGTCTTTCATGATTTTCAATTAATGAGTCGCCACTAGTCTTTTTTAGGTTGGCTAAAAACCTAGTAAAATATAGGAGGATATCTTACTACTTATGCAACTAAAGATTTTGAACTCTAGGAATTGATTATGTTAGCCCCAAGGCTAATACCCTTTCGGTACCTTATATAATCATGTGCTAACTAATGCCACAACAGCCTATAAGAAAAATCTAAGGTTTGTCGTAACCATTTTAAAACAAGGAAATAATATCCAAATATTGAAAAACACAGCCAATCATAATCATCATAGAAAGATGCAAACATCCAAAAAAAATAAATAAAACAAAGTAAAAAAAGAATCTGTGTTTTAAAGCTCTAACTACTTGTCCAAATTTTGGGCTTTAACATTTTTAAAGGGTTTTCCAATTTTTCTCAACTTTTTTTTTTAAATTTTCAAAACTTTTTAGGATTTTTATAATCTTTTATTGTCTAGGTTTTCTTTTTTTTTTCAATGCTTTTCTAAATTTTCAAAAAAAAATTAATGATTTTTCGGATTTCCTAAATTTTTACGGATTTTTTGTTTTTTTTTTTCAAAATTTTGATGTTTTCCCTAATTATCTAATTAATTATTTTTCCTAATTTTTTATAATTTTCTTTAATTTTAAATTTTAAATTTATAATAATTATTATCATCTTCGGGTAACAGGTTCAGACTGTCTACTTGATCCGGCCCATTGACCCGAGGCAAACCCGGATCCAACCCAGTCGGATTAAAAAGAAAAAGAAAATCAATATTTTTTGTTTTTTAATGATTTTTCTATTTTTCTTTCTTTTTCTTTTTTGTCTTCTTCTCTGTTTTGTCTTTTTCACTCGCACCATCTTCTTCCTCAAGCAGAACCAGCGAACGTCCCCCTTTATCGTTGCAACTCCTCTTCATTCGGCCATTTAACCCGAACCATCAAATCAAGGCAAAACCATCTTCCACCCATTTTTTCACCGGCTTATTCATCACTGCTGAGCCACCACCAATCAGTAGTCACTCGTCCTGACCGACAGCCACCAACTCCGGCCACTCATCCCATCGACCGCAACCACGAACAAAAAATACTAATCCGAAACTAATCTCCCTTCCACGCTAGCCTTTCTAACACACAAAAAGTCACCAGTACACTACAAAGTGGATAGATAAACTGATTGGGATGGCTGGAACCATAAACTTTGCCGGCGAGAGCTTCGACGAACAATCTTCAGGCATGGGGATATGTGTACATGTTGAACTCGAACACGGATTTTCACTAAATCGCATGAGAACAAAACAAAAAACACAAATGTCAGACAAGATCCAACTGATGTAGAAGCAAACACGAAAGGTTCAATAAAGAACGAGATTCGCCCTTCTTTTAAACATATTTGTTATGGCTAGATCTATCACTCAGATGGGGTAAATAGGTGATTATGTGAAAATAAAAATATTTAAATAAATATTACAGATGAAGTGGTCAAATTTTACGTGCACAATTCTATCACAATAAATAAAAGAGTGAGGGATAGAGAATTGCATACTTAAGATTATAGTGGCTCGATTTTTGCAAGCTTATATTTACTCTCTCGCGCTATAGCCTATTGGCTGAAATTCACTATAAAAATTGATCAAAGGTTACAAGTCCTAAACTTCGAGCACTCAAGTTTGTATGAACAATTCCTCACACTCTCAACCTCTAAAAAATTTACACAATATTGATCAACATAGGTAACTGTATATGACCACAAAACAAGACTTTGGAATTAAAAGTTTTAGTTCTCGTGAATATGAATTTCTATCAATTCAGCTTCGAGACCTCTTATATTCCTCTTAGTCCAACATATCTCCTGAAGGATCATCCAACCAATCTACCCGTTGGTCCTGGATCTAGTTGAGAAGATCTAATTGCTAGGATCACTGAGAGTGAAGCTTCCCATATGTTCTACTGACCATACAGCAGTTCGGGTTTCTAAAAGTTGAGTATTTATGAATGGAAAGAATGTTTCGCCTCTAATACGAAATTCCAAAAAGGTTGAATTTTTGATAGATATTAAGAAGACTTTCATTTTGAAACTTCTTATAAAATGGCAAGGAATCCAATCGATTGTCACTAGCTATTGCACTTGTATATTTGACTCATTCCTAGCCTTTTGATAGAATATGTAAGGAATGAAGAATAAATCACGATTTTGATTCCGATTGATATCTTCTGATCATATTCTATCAGACTTTCCATCTAAAAATACTTTTTATCAGAAACAAAATGTCTAAGTTTTATCAATTATTGAAACCACTTAGGGAATGTTGTCTTAATTGCAAGTCCTATAGTGGTATTACAATTTGGTTTTAGCATGGTTCTCAGACTCGTGACAACCTGTATAGGCTCCGCACACCATTATTAGCGACAAAATAGCCTCATTTCCCCAAGATCTCCTCAAAAAAACTAGGGGTGAGCATGGTTCGGGTTGGTCCGAGCCACCCCCTAACCCTAGGACCGACCCGTACAGTGTCGGTCCTCAATTTTTAGGACCGAGGACCGACCCTATTGAGCCTAGGACCAAGGACCGGACCGACCCAATGGGTTCGGTCCGGTTCTAGGGTCAACTCAGGACCGATCGATAATTTTTTTCGTCTTATTTTTTATACTTCCTGAAAAAGCATACCTACAAATTCAAATTACACATCCATCGACAATGCGGCATTGTGCAACTAAACTATAAATACCAATACATATTTAGCAAATTTAAGATGACACGATAATAGAAATTTCATACCTGTTAACCGCTCATCAAGATATGGGACAAGATGGAAAGTTCTTGTAATCATCTATCTTTAATATTCATCATACCAAATGCAAAAACATTTTCCTGCATTTGATCATGTAGAGTCCAGTCAACCAAAAAATGAGTTTCACACCACTTGACTAGCTAATCACCGTAGCAACTATAGTACTACTTTACTCTTCAAAAACTTCTACCATTTGACATAAACTGAAAAGCAAAGTGCGGCTAAAATTCATTAGTAAAATATAATTAAACCATAAAAAGTTCAAAATACTTAATATAAACTATGAATATATAACTTCACATCTTGTTAATTCAGTTGAACTTCTAAACACCTGAAAACAAAACAAACGACATTTAATTAAATTGAAATTACTACTAGTGCTATTGATAGAACATCTCAATATAATATAATATAACAAATATTTTACTTAAGTTTTAATATATAAAAGAATTATAAATAATATAATATAATATACGGGGTTGGTCTAGGGTTGGACCGACCCAAAACTCTTAGGACTAAAGACCAACTCGCACAGTGTTGGCCTTGGAATTTTAGGACCAATGACCGATCTAGTCCCCTTGGGAACCGGACCAGGACCGGCAGGGTTGGGCCGATCCAGGGTCGGTCTAGGGTCAACCCTAGACCGTTACTCACCCCTAAAAACAACAATCGATTCATGGGAATTTTTTCGGTCTTTTTTAGACATTTAAGCAAACCCATGGTGTCCACTTTGGTAGGCAAGATACAGATCTGTGTTCATGGTGGAATGTCGTTGTCTTAACGTGTAGAAGCATGAATCAGCAAAGGAGGTCGGTGGTCGTGCAAGGAGTTCTCCGGTGATCTTCCTTCTTCAGCCTCTCAAAACCTTTCTCTCCCTCCCTTCTCGTCTTCTCCTCCTTGCTCCTTTCTGTTTTATTATTATTATTTTTCCTTTTGCCAAGCCTCCTTCCTCTCAAAAACCTCAAAACCAGAAAGAACTCTCCCCCTGCAAAGAGCCCCTCTCTGTCTCCAGCCTTCTTTTTTTTTTGGTCTACCGAATACCCACTACAGCACCAAAACCTTCTGCACTCTTCAAAACCAGTGAGACCTCCCTCTTTTGTGTGGAGAGGGAAGACGAACGGAGAAGATCGGCCCCTCTTTGTATGTAGAGAGCTCCCCCCAAGGAAAACCGGACTTTTTCCAGCCAACCTTTTTCTTTAAGAACGTCCAGCATCTTCCCTCCTGGTTTTCCCAAGCTCTCCTCCTCCCCTACGCGCGCTGCTCACACCTCTGCCCGACCCCCTTCTATCTCCTTGCCAGCTCAGCTGGTTCTTTTTGCCCCCACTTTGCTCACGTCACTCTTGTGGTGTCATGGTCGTTTTTTCATCGCTTGGGAAATGGGGGAGCGCTTGAGGAAGAGAAAAGACAGACGTGTGGGCTGCGCTTTTTCTTCATTTTAGGTTCTGATGGGCTCAAAGAGTAAACAAAAAATGGATGGGCTGAAGAAGAAATAAAGGAATGGGCTGTGAAAGCATTAAAAAGAATGGGCTTAACTACGCCGGCCCACTCGACTCCTTTTTTTCTTTTTTTAATACTTTTTATTCATTTTTATCTCACCTATTTTATTCATCTTTATATATATATATATATATATATATATATATATATATATATATATATATATATATGTTTCTGCATTTTTTGTAAAATAAATGGATACCCTAAAAGTTAACAAAAATTTTGGTGTCCACGATATTTTATACCATTGAATCTCACATGGTTTTTTATTTCGCTGATTCTAAATGTGAGATTTATCGGATTCAACGTGCCAACACATTCCACACAATAATGTTCCAAGAAAAAGTCCCTCGGCTCCATGCTTAATCCGATAACAGCAAAACGATTTGGCAGGCCTTTTTCTTCCGGCGCCTCTCCCATAGTCTACACATTCATATTTCATTCATTTTTCACTATGTTTGGTGGCGCTTCCCAAAACGTACTGCAAGCCGAGATACATGCCATGTTGAAATAAATGTGGTTGACATTAAAAGTTGGTTTAAAAAGTATCATTAATCGGTGCCCTTGGAACACTAGGTAAATAAAAAATAAAAAATAAATTATAGAAACAATTATTGATGCACTTCGAAATTTAACAACGAGCATACGACGAAAAAAAAACTACATCATGCTGTCTTCACGAGTGTTCTGATGGGTGAGAAAAGGATATCGTGTATTCATGGTTGCTCTACGGAATGGAAAGTTACGACCACGGTAGATAGTGCTAAAGAGATCATTTATCTTCCACAAGGTTATAAGTTTTATTTATATTATGAGCAGACCTTTGAACGACTCGTGTTTCTAGGATTTATTTATGTTAGGAAAATAAACAAGAAAATTGACAATGAGCACCCTACTTGAACTTATGAAAACACTGATATACGGAAGAAAAATCCTTAAAACAAAATTCCAAATGTGAAGGCCTTCAACTTGCAAATCTCGGGGAAAAAAAGAGAGTCAAATTTCTTGAATTTTCTTTACATAGGATAAGACAAAAGAAGTAACACAAGTAAAACAGCCACACCTCCTTCATATTTCAGCTTTTCTATAAACTTAAAAAAAAAAAAATCCCTACGAACGCACATATATCTATAATGATTTAGCTTGAAACTTTTACAATATATCTAGGTAATCTTCTTCAGAGAAATGACAAAGTTGACAAACAGCCTTTTGCTTGGGACATGTGATTGGCGAGTTGAGCCCTGTACCTCTTGAAAACCTCATCAATGATCTCTTCACCAAAGTGACCAATGAGCAAGAGCTCAGCTAAGGCCCTCATGCACTTGGTCATACCATTCTCCTATCCTCCTAGGCAACATTAGGGTTGGCACCAGTGTCAAACACAATCCAAGTCACTTTAGACACCTCCAAGCGAGATTGAGAATGATCCTTGCTTTTGGACCTCCAATCGTACTTCTTTTAGTGAGGGCATGAACTCACGACGTTGGAGGAGTTCAGTTTCTTTACTTCTACGAGTCCCTGGACCAGCGACAAATGTAGAATATTCAATTTCGCTATAAAAAAGAGAAACAATTGCAAGATCATAAGTTGTCAGTATAATTTCTCAATAGAAGTCATATTTACTTGTTTATGTAACTGGGTATGTAAAAGTGTATATTATTTCTCTCATGTAAATGCGGATTCAATTTAAATTTGGTCGATACCATGCCGAAGATGAAATTACACACGAAGCACTTAACAATTTTATTGCTTGTACTCTGATTTTCTTTAATACATTCTTAAAGAAGAGATATCAGGTTAGTTATGCAGGATTTCCAAATTAAACTATTGCTTTCGTTTCAAACAATTCATGTGAAAATTTTTGCTAGGAATTAGGAATAATCACATATCGTAATCGTTAGTCAACTATTCAAATACTCTTTTGAATTTTTCTTTCTATCACCTCAGAGATCATCTCATTGAGAACAATAGCTAGGAGCTCCCAATTGTGGCAACACTTTTCGCTTGAAGGATCGTCACTTCTTCGACCAATGAGGGCGGAAACTATATTTCAAACTCCCAAATGTGGCAAAATCATACACCCTCCCACCACCAACTCTTCCCCGTGCTTAAAGATAATCCATTCCTGTATAATTCAATATAAATAAAAGAGTACATGGAGAGTCTATTTATAAGATTAGATAAGGGAAATCAAATAAAATATAATCAGATGTGCATACTCAAAATAGATATAGAAAATTAGAGGAAATATCCTAAAATCTCTAAAAGATATCTTGATATCCTAATATTGCTAACATTCGCCTCAAACGCAAGTTGAATTGTAACAAATCAACTTGAGTTTAAAAATAATCTAAACAATGTCACGAAATTTTCAATTATAATGAGCTCAATGGATCCAAGGCAAGGTGGCGTGAGGTGGCGCGTGTGATGGCTCTGGCTTTTGTTGACAAGAAGATTTCAATATGTTGATTGTCTGATGGCAGCAAATCTGGTAGTGGAGTTGGCTTCTTGAAACAAGAAGTGAAAAGTCAAGAATCGGAGGTATTAGAGCCGAGTAGCATTCACTCTTTGCGGTCAACCTTGCTATCGAGATGGTAAGTTAGAAGTCGCCAATATTACTAGCGTGGTTACAACAAGCGGAATAAACTAGGTTTTGCCAAGGGAAAAGTTATTTTACGAAGACACATCTTTGCAACATCTAAAAATACCTTCATAGAAAAGAAAAGCTCAACTTGTTGATGCATTAGAGATGTCGCAATAGAACCATTGTCATGCTTACTTAGACGGGAATGATGCACTTGGTCGAACATTGTCGAGCAACGAGGATGGATTTATTTGCTTGGATGCATGGATGAAAAGCAGAAAAAAAAATTGGGAAATTTTTTAGGTGCATCGTTGTGCGAATGCACCCGATGCACTAGAATTGCTTCAAGAAAGGAGGCTCTAATACCAAGTTAAATATAAAGTAGAAAAAATAATTGAGGAATTTTCTGTATAATTATATATATATATAAGTACACGGAGAGCCTACTTATAGGTTTAGGTAAAGGCAAGAAAATCAAATCGGATAGACATAATTAAGATAGATATAGAAAATTAGAGGATATATCTTAAAATCTCTAAAATATATATTAATATTCTAATGTTGCGAACACTAAGCGAAAAACACAAATCAATTTTCTTTGCCAAAGGGAGGAAACTATTTATAACTCTCTCTCTCTTTTTTTTTTTTTTTTTGAATTTTTTCCAAACATGAAAAAGTATTGCCATCTTTCTAAAAATGAATACTTCAAAATTATTTTTCAATTTCATCGTATTTTTATCGAAAAAAAAAAAAACAGAGTCTATATGCAGTTTAATCCCAGCCTCTATGTGCCCAGAATAGGACAATGGGAGATGTGCCTGAAGCAAGGAGTTGTTAGCATGGCTTGTTTTTCCCATTCCTCAGGTCATTTCCATCTCTCTCTCTCTCGCTCACATTTGAATTTGTTTGAAACTCGAGCAGGCACGAGTTTGCATGGGAATTTGCTATGCTAACAATTTCGTCATTTTCTTTCCATCAAGGGAGCATTCTTGACCACTCAAATTTCATTGGGGTTTGCCTTAGTGGCCACCATGCCCCAATGGCCATCTTTCAAACTTGGAATGGGGAGGTGGGGGATTCGAATCTCCACCTTCTTAGGGGAGTTGGGGTGGGGATGATTTAGTTTCAGGAGTACATTTCGACTTTCACGTCCTGCAAGGAGGCACAAACAAAAGTCTAAGAGTGAGTGTTAGAGTATGAATAGAGTAGAGTATTAGAGTAGGAATAGAGTACGACCGACAAAAAAAAATCATGAAAAATTGGAAATCATACCACTTTCTTCATCGCTTCTCAAAAAAAAAAAATAATCACTTGCTACAAATTTTTCTTATGCAACTATTAACGGAAATTGAGTTCTAAGTATAGGAAAAAAGGATCCACGCACGGCAAACACTTTAATTCACGTACATATAGAGCTTGCAATATCAAGGTTATATAAGATAATTTTTCTTACATTTAGCTTCTTCTTTTCTTTTTTTTTTTTTTCAAGATTCAAAACTTTTAAAAGATTAAGTTTTTAAAAAAAATTACAATATATGTTTCTACATGTCTATGTTTCTATAGTTTGAGAAGTTTCATATTTTTTTTTTTTTATACCAAATAGAAGTCGACTACAAAAATCATATATTCTGTAATTGATCCAACGACCACATCTTTAATCAAAAGTTTTTAATTGATTTTTATTAGAGAACACGGGTTGTGTGGTGATTCCAAGTAAAAAATATCATAGTTAAACAAGAAATAACTACAAATTTTATTTCGAATGGAATTGTACACACCAAATAGTGCTTGAATGTAATCGACAACAGAGTTTAGAAATACAACCACTTCCATAAAAACACACGTACACATTTCAAAGAAAAGGCAAAACATAAGTATAAGACTTGCCTAATTAGACTTCTATATAGCCAAATATATATATAGATATGTGTGTGTGTGTGTGTGAAAATTTTCTAACTATACAATATAGACATGTAGAATCATGAATATTATATATAGTTCTTTTAAAACTTAATCTTTTAAAAGTTTTAAAATTTGAAAGAAAATCTAAATGTAAGAAAAATTATTTTATATACCCTTGAAATTACAAGCTACGCCAATTAAAATGTTTGCCGCGCGTGGATTGTTTCTTTCTTTTACTTAAAACTCAATTTCCTATTATTGTTGCATTAGAATAATATATCATAGGAAAGTGAGTTTTAAGTAAGGGCTCCGTCGCTTTAATGTAACAATTAATGGAATAACTTAGTTTTAAGTAATAATATGAAATTGAGTTTTAAGCAAAGAAAAGAAATGATCCACGCGCAGCAAACACTTTAATTGACATACATGCAGAGCTTGTAATCTCAAGGCTATATAAGATAATTTTTCTTACATTTAAATTTTCTTTCAAAATTTAAAACATTTAAAAGATCAAGTTTTAAAAAACTATAAATACTATTCATGATTCTACATGTCTATATTGGATAGTTTGAAAGTTTCATGTATGTGTGTGTGTATATATATATATATATATATATATATATATATATATATATATATTGCTAAATAATAGTCTAATTACGCAAGTCTTGTACTTATGTTTTGTCTTTTCTTTCAAAATTGTAGACATGTGTTTTTGTGGAAGTGGTTGTATTTCTAAACTCTGTCATCAATTACATTTTGGCATCATTTGGTATGTACAATTTTGTTTGAAGCAAAATTTATAGTAATTTCTTATTTACCCATGAAATTTTCTATTTGGAAAATTTTAAGATTTAATTGCACTTCCGTGATCAATTTTAGGATCTAATTGCATTTTTTAAAGATTTTAATATTTTATTACACTTTCGTGACAAGTTGTAGAACTTCCTACTTGTTTATCCCATAAATTTCGATCATGTGCAATGATGGTTACTTGGATTCAAATAAATGTGAGGAAACCAATAATGCACCATAATTCTCATCACAAATATTTAGTCATGAGTAAATTGAGTGACAATGTTGACACCTAAATTTTGTCTAAATATTTATGTTTAAATTGAATAAGAAAATTAAGCACCAATTTGGCCCTACCCAAAAATATTTCCATAGGCTTTAATGTTATTTGCATCAACTAAGTTTTATTTTGAATTTTGCTGCATTTCGGATAAATAGATAAAAACAAAAACAAAAACAAATAGAGCATAAGCCCATAAGGGCTCGGGGGCCCAGCCCCCTTTTCTCTCTTTCTGTCCCCCCAAGCGGGCCCAGGTCCACCTCGCTCCCAACTCTCTTTGTCCATAGAATTGCAGCGCAAAAAAGTTTGATTGCTGGTGCATTTTGTGCTTTGCGGGGGCCTACAATGCATGAACCATGCATTCCCACATGGTGATTCATAACCTGTGAAGCAAGTCAGGTCTTCGGGAGAAGAACATGTGATGATTAAAATAATATGTTGTGTGGACGTTTATTAACTAACGAATAAGTTAAATTTGGTTCTATTGTATATAGATGAAAACAAAGCAAAGGCACCTAGGCAGCACCTTGTTGATCTAAACCTAGGATTCCCGTGCATTCTTTCCTCAGCTTCGTTTCAGGCAGTGCTCCCATCGGTTACTTGTCGTCCAATCTAATGTGGGGCATCGATGAAGCAGCCTATCACTCTCGCATTGCCCCCATGTTTTTAACTAATTAATTAGGAACATTGATCACGCACGTCTATGGTGGGCGTCGGTGCATCTTCCAGGGTTTTAAGGTTTAACATGGGATTTGTCAGCTATCGTTTGGCCCTCTATGCTTGAGATCAGATCAAAGATTTTGTTTAGGCATATCGAATCACTTTTATGTGCATCACGAGTGTTGCGAGATCCATGTTAGGTACGTTCAATGAATTTTATATATGTAACGTGCTAAGTGAGCATTTAAGTAAGTGGTCAACTTCAATATATATTTGCTGAGGTGGGCATGACCACAAAGTTAGTTTGAGTGGAAATGCTACGATCTTAATGCGAGATTTGCCCCATCCAAAATTGAAGCTCGACCACTCCGCCGATCTTCTCCAAGTACGTCACGTCACTAATAAATTCATTATTATAAACAAACTTAAATATATCTACATCATTCGACTCTAGATTTCATTATAAGCCAATGCTTTATTGGTATGGAAACAACAAGAAAAGCAATTTCTGTTCAATTTTTTTGGTCAAACCAGCTATCAATATTTTTATGCTTAGCAAATCTATAATGAATTAGAGAGTACATTGAATTTGATGAGCTTGTGAGAAGAACATGCTTGTACTCTAGGACGAGTAAAGAGCATAAATCACTCTCAAGCTCTGCCTTAAAAATTTCACTCAGGTGTTGGGGAAAAATACAAACTTGCTTGAGTTGGCTGTTTAATTATGTCTAGTGATAGTTAATGGTGAGCATGGTTTAAATTGGGCCAGTCCAGCATATAATCCAGGGACCAACTTGCAAAGTGTTAATCCTCAATTTTTGGAACCAAGGATGTTGAGCCTAGGACCAAGGACTAAACCAACTCTTTGGGACTAGTCCTGTTCTAGGAGTCAACCCGAGACTAATTGATTAGTTTTTATTTCATTTTTTATATTCCTTAAAAAGAGAAACAGTCTATTTCAAATTACATATTTATCAACAATACGACATTGAGCAACCAAATTATTAATATTAATACGTATCAAATATAAATATAAGAAAAGGTCATGACATAAATTTACACTTGCTAAAAGGAACAAATCATAAAAATGAACATGTTAGGTGAGAACACAGAGTCGAGCAACGAGGAGACTAAATAGAGGTGAGTGACAAGGTAAATGAGGCCAGGGCGGGTGGGCAAGCGAGGTTGAGTCAAGTGAAGAGGGTTTTTTTTTTTATTTTTTTTTTGAATTATGACTGAGTTTCTTTCTACGTTGTAATTGACATAATAAATTGAACTACGAAGAGAATAGAGAAGGAGGTGCTAGAATTTAGAGTAAATAATCATAATATATATATATATATATATATTTATTATGTACAGAGTTGGTCCAAGTTGGATTAACACTAAACTCCGAGGACTGAGGAATACCTACATAGTACAGGATCTAGAAGTCCCATGACCAAAGACCGATTCAGTCAACATAGGAACTGGACCAAGGCCAACTGATTGGGCCCTGGACTGATTCTCACCCCTAGTGGTAATTGTTGGCTTATTCAGGCGTTAGGAAAAAAAACAACAACAAATGACCCAACGTTGTTTCTCCTTAGAGAGCTCTTGATTGATAAAATCCTATGAAATTAGGGAATGCATATTAAGAACAAAGAAGGCACTTTAGCCGTATATAGTCGTGTCAAATGAACCCATCCATCACAAGTCACCATAGAACTTGGGCCTTCCCCAAGCCATCTAGCCATATCAATACTGAACCATGCAAGATGTCCAAGGTTGAATTTTATCATGAAATAATGACGGATTTGCGTGCATTCTCTCATATATTACAAGTATAAGGATCTTTTCTATGATTTCGCAATTATGGAGAGCACAAATATAGAAAATTTCTAAGAATACTTTGGGAGGTTCCCAATTATCCTTTTCTTTAAACAGTACCCTTTGTGGAAAGACGAGGAAGACGTACGTTAGATCTAAGTCAATACGTGGATCTTGGGGTCACTAAATTGCGTATGCGCACCACAATAAAATGGCTACATTTTGTCGCCTTCCATTTGTGGCGTTTGCTCCGTCGCTTTTGCGTAAGGGGATAATTGTTTTTTTCTTTGCCTTCGATCTATAAAGCGACAAATTATTTTCTTTGCATGTATGATATGTTAAGAGAGAGAATGAATCAGAAAGGATGCCTGTTCGGAGCTGAAGATTGTTGTGTCAGGTACGTTCATTAGAAGGCCTGAAGCAAAAGGAAAGGAGGACTTCACTGCAAAAAGGCCTCAACAATCATACGGTTGCACTCTTATGTGACAATCCGAGTGCACAAAAATAGATCGTCATCAGTTGTAATGAATCGAGCCTGACGCATCGAATTGATCCGAGAAGCTACAAAGAATTGGCCTCCCCGGTGAGTCTCATTCCGATCTCACCGAGCTTGAAATTTCAAAAACATCTCGACAAAATAGACAAAATCCAAGTAGTAGAGATGATCAGCTCAAGGATGGGTAAGTTCTGAACTTGAAATCTATCCTATTATAACTAGTTCCCAATTTTCGTGGCATTTAGTATGGTGACCTAAGTTATTCTTTCTAGAAGCTAATGTGATGA
Organism: Eucalyptus victrix; assembly: GCA_016097545.1. Taxonomy (NCBI): domain Eukaryota; kingdom Viridiplantae; phylum Streptophyta; class Magnoliopsida; order Myrtales; family Myrtaceae; genus Eucalyptus; species Eucalyptus victrix. Next base: position 59,247,191 of record CM027842.1, read on the forward strand.
GAATATAGATATCATCATTTGATTTGACAACACCCTATTTACGATAAATTAGACTAGAAAGGCAATTGCAACAAAATGGCGTCTCGATTCTTTTTAAATTCAAATAGATTGTGGGAATAAAATGGCTAACTTGAAGTATCGGTGCTTGAGGACCCTAGTTCACATTCGACGATGACGTCATAAAAGTGACAGGAGCTTGTCCCATACTAGAGCTCGCACCAGACGCCGCCAAGAAAGACGTGGTAGAAGAATAGCTAATTTGAAGAAATTGGGTCGCAAAAAAACAAAATTGGATTGCTTTGGCCCAAAATGCATGTCCCATACCCACTAGTGGGCAACTGCAATGGCTGAGAGTCTCTTCCTCATTGCCGAGGTTGATAATTCAAAACCCGCGATTACTAGCGTTGTAAGTGAGAAGCCATAGTGGTGGGGTCTTGTGCTAATCTCCCCCAAAGTATTAACGCGGGCCCGAATGTGCCACCAGGCGCTACTAGAACCGGGAGATCCTGTAAGGGGGCTCTGCGGATCCTTTGTTACAAAAAAAAAAAATGTGTGTCCCATGGTTTGTCACATGATTTATTACTAGAAAATGTGATGGTGACACACACACACACACACACACACACACACACACACACACACACACACACATATATATATATATATATATATATATATATATATATATATATATATTGTTATGTTTGGCCGACTAGCATTGCACGTTTACGTTTCCAATTCAAATTCTCAACATTTATAACAGTAAGGGTGAGAGACTATAAGTTCTAACGGGTCACATTGCTTTTAATTAAGAAATGTTTAACTGAACTAAAAACAAGTGCAATTGTTTTCTGATTCATAAATTTAAAAAAATAATAAAAAACGTGTCTAAAGAGTACGTTACTAATCTAAACCTAGGATTTCCATGCATTGTTTCCTCAGCTTCATTCAGGCGGTTCTCACGCTTGTTACCCAAAAAGAGAAGACTCACACATAGACTATCATTACACATGGACACCACAAAAAACTGTCAAATTAATACTTATCGTCCAATCTCATGATTCCTCACCATTCGACCTATTCTATGATTGGTTAGCGGAAGTCAATAAAAGAGAACTATATTTTTTTTGTCGACTCTTCTATTGCATGTTTGGCCTACTTGCTAGTGGCCAGGAAAGAGGATTCTTTTAGATTTCTCCATGATGAAGAAAATGCCTTGAAGGCCAATGCCTGCCAAGTCAAGGTCAGCATATCCCTTGATAAAAAATTTCATGAACTGGAAGACTTCCAAGCGTCTCGAGCAGACTAATGTGATTTATCAATAAAAAAAGACTCGCACGTAAGACCAATTAATATATGGATGCTAAAATAATTGTCAAATTATTACTTTCCGTCCAATCTCATGTCATGTATCTATCAAGCTGTCTATCACGTACGCATGGCCCAAGAAAGAACATATATCAAGTGGCTGACGAAATATAGCAATCAGAGAGGAATAGGGGCAAGTCGCACAAAGCCGGCTTGTTCTTTTTTCACATGTTTAGCGTGGGATGGGTCGACTGACGATTGAATAGGACAGGATGGTGTGCGTCAGTCTATCGTTTTCCGTACGAGGTTTAGCGTGGGATTTGTTGTCTAACAATCGGCCTCTATACTTGAAAGCAGACCTGAAGTCTTTGAATGGGCATTTTATATACCCAAGAGATTCATGACCAAGGCTAGGGTTATTGCATAATATAGGTATTCAGCGTTGTACGTGGACACCAAAGTTATTTTGGACAGGAATGCTATGATTTGAATACGAAATTTGCCATGTCTAGATCAACCCTCAACCATTCCGCCAATCTACTCCAAGCATGTCATATTAATAAAACATCAATTTTCATGGACAAAAAATTTATGTCCACATCATTGAACTCAAGATTTCACCATAAGCCAAGACTTCATCTCGTATGAAAACAAGAAGAATGCAAAGAATTAGGGAGTCGGTTGCACTTTATTTTTTCTGTCGAATTTTCTTCTTTTATTTATTTATTTTTTTTGTTCAGACAAGCTATTGATTATTGGTTTTCACTTTTATGGTTAGCAAATTTATAATGATTTAGATCAAGCACATTGAACTTGATGAGTTTGTCAGAAGAACATGCTTATACTCACTCAGGTGTTGTGAAAGGACAAACTTACTTCAGTTGGTTGATAAAAAAGATTAAAAAAAAATGAGCTAACGGCATTTCATAACTCACGAATGGTATCGTTGACAGAAAAGGAAATTTGGAAACCTCCCAAAGCATTCTTACAAATTTTCTATATTTAAGTTGTGATCATTGCGAATCATTTTCTATATATTGCGGAAAACACAGTTATAAAACATGAGACAATGCACGACAATCCATGTAGGCTTCGCTGGACGGCAATCGTAGTTCATCTTGCCTTCTTGTCATATTTCCCAACATAAATAAATCAAGAAAACACCAAATTCGTTCAGTTAGAAAATTCGACTCAAAAGCTTAAGCTAATAAATGGAGGTTACTGTGATGTTATATAATCTTGTGAGTAGACCCATTTTTAAACCCATATGAATATTAAACGGTTTGTTATATTTCTTAAATGGGCTGTAAATGGGTCACAACTTACTTAAAACCTACCTATTTCTATAACTCTCTCTTCATTCTCTCTTGTCCTCACGTGCTCACTCCACACTCTCAACTCAATTTGGGTATAGTTTCGTAGAATTGATTAAATATTGAAGTGTTTCAATAACATTGGTCAATTATGCATAAATAAATTTGCATTACAAATAAATGGGTCATAAAAGGGCTAATGGGTCAATTTGGATTGGACCATTTATCACTTGCCCCAAATCCAATTTGATCCCCTAGTTTAATAAGTCTACTATTATACAAGCTATGTGACAATAGAATAAGTTGACATCACTTGACATCACCATTTGAGAGACTAATAATTGATAGAGGGGTATTTAGTAATTATTGGGAAAAAAAAAACAAAAAGACACGAGATAAGAGGAGTGCTCCAGGTGAGCACTCGGGTGCACCTCAGGATAATGTAGCTCTAATACCTCGATAAGAATAACGCATAAGAGAAAATTGAGAAATTTGTCTATATTTATGTGTATTTAAATGTATCATAATGAAGAGTTATTATATGTTTTGTTAGATAACTATTTAAAATAGCATATCAATCAAGGAGCGCAATCAAGAGAAAATATGAAGAATCTCTAAGTTATATGCAACATCTCAAGAGATATGGAAAATTGGGGGAAAGAAAAATCCTCAAAACTAAATCCCAAATGTCAAGCCCTTCAACTTGCAAGTCTTTTGTTCTTTACTCAAGATAAGACATAAGAAGTAATACAAGACAGATAGGCATGCCTTCTTCGAACAATTATGAACTCACCTGTGACATTGATATTCCAACTTCACCATAAAGTACATGCGAAGTAATTATTTGTAATTTCTTGGCAATTCATTTAGGTGACTTTATTTAGCGAAATGATGACATTGACGAATGCATTCTTCTCCTTGGACATGCTATTAGCAAGTAGAACCTCATACCTCTTAAAGACCTCATCAATAATCTCTTTACCAAAGTGATCAATGAGCAAGGGCTCAGCCACGGCTCTCATGCACTGGGCCAAATTGTGTCCCCCATCCTTCAAGACAATATTAGAGTCAGAATCGGTGTCAAGTATACTCCAATTCACTTCGGACGCTTCCAAGCAATCAATTGAGAATGACCCTTGCTTTTGGACCTCCCCTTGTACTTCTTTTGGTGAGGGTGTGTAATGAGGGATGTTGAAGGAGTCTAGTTTCTGTTCTTCTACATGTCCCTGGATTAGTGCAGATGTAGAATTTTAGATTTTCCAAGAAGACAAGTGACAAGTGCAAAAACATTGGCTGTTATCGTAATATCTCTATGTTATTATTGCACAACGCTAATACATGAAGCTTCTTATCATGTAAATGTTGATTCCATTTTAATCAAGTTTACACTAGCCTAAGAGGTAATAAGAGTGCACTTAAAGCACCTCATAATTTTATCTCTCATTCTCTGATTTTCTGGGGATATTAGCAAAAAATTCCAAAACCCATTATACTTATTCCAATTCAGTCCTAAGTCTTTTATTTTTGTCAATTTAAACATAAAATTTTTAATGAGTAGCTAATTTAGTAATAAATTTTTCAATCCTACTAGTTTAATCCTAAATCTTTTTGACAATTTATCAATTTAGTCATTCTAGCTATTTTGGGCAGAAATCACAAACGTTGTGATCTATTCAGCACTAGCTATCTTAATGTCAACAATTTTTTTAATTTTTTTAATTTTTCTTCTTCTTTTTTCCTTTTCTTTTACTTTTTCCCCTTTTTCCCTCCATTAGCCTAAATGAAGGGCAACCCTTGCCTAGGTAAGGGTCGCGCTCACCAGGGGTCAATGATGGGGACCGGGGGTCAGTGATGGGGACCCTTGCCTGAGGCTAGTGAGGGAGCACACTTGCTAGGGTAACCATCACCTAGGGCTAGCTCCATTAGCCATCACTGAAGACTAGCAATGGCTAGTAAAGTGAAAAAGAAAAAAAAAAGAAAATTATAAACAATTATAAACAATTATAAAAAAGTGTTCACTTTAACGCTAGCTGTGTTATTTAGCATAGTTGGTGTTTGATAGATTGCTATGTCAATGATTTATAGTCATAATTAGCCGGAAGGATTAAATTGGCAAATCATTTAAAAAATTAGGACTAAATTTGTGAATATGCGAAATTTTTATAACTAAACTGACACAATTAAAATGTTTAAGATTAAATTGACTAAATTAAAAAGTATAGAACTTAAATGGCATGAGTGTAATAAGTTTGGAACCTTTTTTTTTTGTAATTTTCCCTTGATTTTCTCGAATACATTCCTAAGCAAGAGAAATGAGATTAATCTTGTAAGATTTTCAGATTGGAATTCTGCTTTCGATCAGAGAATTCATGTGCAAATCTTAACTAAAGGTTCGCAAGAAAATTCTTGATGTTATCTAAACATAATCTTGATTTTGCAAAGTGCAGAAACAAAATTATTCCCAAGGGACTGACAAATTTCACCGGCGTCTACGGTAGGATGTGACAATTTTTGATGCGATAAAAATGATTCACAAAGGGCTAACAAAACTAACCTCCAATTTAACTTAATGTGTCCACGACGATTCAAGTACTATTTTGATTTTTTATTTGTTACCTCTGAGACCATCTGACTGAGAGCAATAGCTAAGAGCTCCCAAATGTAACAACACTCTTTACTTGAAGGATCATCGCTCCTTCGACCCAGGAGGGTCAACACCATACGTCCTCCCACCAATAACTCTTGCCCACGACACTCCAAGAACGTCGAGAAGTCCCTCTGAAATTGCTCGTAGTATGCCCTAAGCACCTCTGGAGGGCTTGATCTCGCCATGTATATGTTGACTTTGTTTCCCTCTAGTCCTCGTGGGACCTGAGGAGGGAGGGAGGGAGGGAGAAAGAGAGTGAGTGAGTTTGATTTCCAAGCCCACCCCTCGTTTCTTCATAAAAGAGTATAAATTTCCTAGAACCCCAAAATAGACTTTCTGGGTGTCTCGACTATTATTTGCTTGACTCTACCCTTAAAAAAGAGTTAGACAAAAGTTTCCAGAAAACAACAATAATAACAATGATAAAAATAGTGTTTCTCGACATATGTTTCCCATTAGGTTTACAAACTACGAGACAAAAAATTACCTGAGACTAGATGTGTTAAACGGGTGGGTCAGGTCATTAATGGGTCGACCCAAATTGACCCATTAACCCATTTATGACCCATTTATGTCTAATGTAATTTTTTCGACCCATACCCGACCCGACCTATACCCGACCCGACCCATATTAATAAAATATTTTCATATTTAACCAAATTTAGGAAAACTTATTCTTATGTTTTTTTTAAAGATTATATTACTAAAAAACTTCCAAGCAATACAAATCCAATCAATAATTTTTCAAAAAAAAATTTATTTCTTATATATAAATTCAATATATATATATATAAACTAAAATATTTTTATACATTGGAAAATTTTTATAATTTTTAAAATAATTATTTTAAAAATCGAATTTTAATTATTTTTATTTAAAAAAAATTAAAATTGTAATTATTTTATTTTTTATTTTTTAAATATAATTTTTAATTTTTAATTTTTAATTTTTTTTGTTCTTCCTCTTTGGCCGGCTGCCGGCCACGACGATGGCCGGTGGTTGGCCACAGGTGAGCCTCGAGCTCGCCAGATCGGCGAGGCTTGAGTCTCGCTGGACATCGGTGAGGCCTCCGCCTAGCCGGATTTGGCTAGCTCGAGCTCGCCCCTTGCCGGATCTAGTGAGGCTCGAGCCTCACCGGATGTCGGTGAGGCCTCCGCCTCACCAAATCTGGCGAGGTCAAGGCTCGAGCCTCACCCGACGCCGGTAAGGTCGGGTCTCGCCAAATCAGGGAGGCTCAAGCCTCACCGGGCATCGACGAGGCCTCCGCCTCACCAGATCCAGCAAGCTTGAGCTTGCTCGACGCTATCGCCAGCCATTGCCGTGCCAGCGACCGAAGGAAGAAGAAAGAAAAAAAAAGAAAAAAAGGAAAGAAAAAAAAAGAAAAGAAAAGAAACATAAAAAATAATTATAATTTCGGTTTTTATAAATAAAAAAATTGTAAAGTTAAAGAGAGGAGAGAGAGATGGTGAAAATTTTTATAAAAATAAATGGGTTCATTTTTAATAGGTTGATAAATGGGTCATAAATGGGTTATCTCTCTGACCCATTTAAAACCCATATATCTTAGTCTTGACCTATTAAAACTCATTATAGGTGCTTTATGAAATAAAGTTTGACCCATTAACGACCCATTTAACCATAAATGGGTTGCACAATCCATTTAACACCTCTACCTGAGACAGCCAATGGAGGCTGTATGAAGAATAAATCAAGTGCAGGCTCTCTCGAGCGAACAATCTTCCATAGAATGAACCAGGAACGCCATTGAAGAAGCACGGCAACGTTGCTGACACTCCATACTTGCTCTTTAATTGCTCACTCAGCTTCCCTTGGAATCTTGGCAAGAAGCTGCTGAAGAGGGTGTTGAAGTCGTTCCCTGGGAGATCGTTCAAGAACACTTGGAACTCCGGCAGCTCATGCTTCATTGCCTTGCAGAGATCAATCACGATGTTGATGATCTCGGACACAGCGAAAAAAGCATTGGGACCGGTGGAACAACCCAAGTCCGCAATGGCAAGGCTCGTCGGTAAGGTGGCAGCAACAGTGGAGAAGAGAGGTGTGATGGCTGCCTCCATTATGGGTTTCGTCATCGATATCACTTTTCTCTACAGAAAGAAAAGGAGAGCATTCACTCAATATAAAGAAAAAAAATTCATGTCTTTAATTTTTCGTATATAAAGTAATAAATCCCAAAACTAGCCAATATATCCAGCGATATATCTGCGGGCAGTCCAAATAAAATGGAATAACATTGCAGATTCCATGCAATTTCTTTGTAAATTCAAAATAGAACATCATCGTAAAGGGTTTGTCCGATATTGCAATGATTTTGCGAGATCTAATACTTTCATATAGCCTCTGGTGTACATTCTTTTTCAAGAGAAACCTTGTTGATTGAAAAGTGCATCTATGAATTAGGGTCATAATTTCAATTATTGAATAATAAGAGAAACCTTGTCCGATATTGGCTTCTTTCTACATATATAATTTTAAATCTTGGTAAAACAAAAAGAATCCTAGTTTGCTATAAAATGAAGAAATCATGTTATGGTGCACATAAGATTGAAATAATCAAACATTAAATGCAGATTAATCCAAGATTTTCAGAGCCCACGAGGGAGCAATGAGAGATGTACCTGAAGCAATGAGTTGTTAGCATAACTTGTTTCTCCCATTCCTCCATTCATGTGTAGTACTTGCGTGACTTCCATCTCACCCGTGAGTTCCATCTCCGACACAGAGAAAGTTATGCTTGGAAAGGATTCCAAAAGATAGTGTTTATTTGAATAAAGAATTGCAGATTACAATATCTTAGGTGTCTATTTATAGGGAGGTCACCATCTAGAAAATAACGAAATAACTAAAATCGAATAACAAAATTAAAGAAAAGATATTGATAAAAGGGAAAGTTATCAAAACACAACTAGAAAATCTGCAAAACGCGTATAAAATTTGTGACATCTCAGAAATCTAAGGAGACACATGAATCAAATATTGTAACCCATATATAATCTCAAACATCACGTAATCCTCTTTGATTTGTGGGACCACCTACTCTTATAATGCTTCAATGTTTCCATAAAGACATTTGCATGCTGTTCTACATCATATAGACTAGTGTATGGGAGGTCCTTTCGAATACCACTGGAGAAAGGTCGACATGACAAACATGAAACAAGTAAAAGGAAGTGTTAGAAACAACATATAATAAAAAGATGAAGAGGACACAACACATTCTCATTAGAAAATTCATAATGGTTCGCCGTCCTCTATTCGGCCAGAATACTTCTCCTTCAAACTTCTTTCACCATCGACCCCTTCAATGAAAATTCCAGCTAACCGAGAGTATCAAGACAATGATTCTAAGTTTGCTCCTCTCACCAGCGACCACCGCCAATCGCCACAAAAACGCAAAACACAGAACTGAGTAACCATAGGTTCGCAGCACTCTCTGCAATTACAGGGACCTCTTATGCATAAAGTGATACAATTCTTCACCTCATTGTATTCCTAATGAACGCTTCAGCAACAATCAACAAGTACTTTTCTGTTTTGTGTTTGTCCTTTTTATGGAAAGAAAAAACATAAAAAAGAAAAAGGAAAGAAATTAAAAATAAATAAATGATGAAAATGTCCTTAATTAGCCAGTGAGATTAGGCCCTTCTTTGAAATTAACATAGTTACTTCAAACCTTTACAAGTCAATTTCAAGCTCTTATTTAAGAAAATGTTGGCACTTCATGACTTTATTTGTGAAAATAAGGGTAATTTAGGCCCTTATTTAGAATTCTCTCAAATTGTGATAAATGAAGTTTAATCGTTTTGCTAGTTTCTTTTAAAATCAATTCCAACTTAGCATTTCCTATCTACAAATTTTCACCACCATGAAGATTTAATGGGCTTAATTTGATTTTCACCTTATGGGCTAAGTTCAATTAAGCTCATATGCTCGCTAGCTTGAATCCCTTAGCTCCAATGCAATATTATTGGGGTTTTGATACTTCTAATATCTATATGCAATTTAACTAATATTTTTATTTAGGATTCATGATCAATGCCTAATATTTTATGCAGTAAATAACTAATGAGTGATCACAATTTAGGTGTTAACAATTTTGGAGATCAAAGATGGTAAAAGTATTGTCACCTTATACAAAAGCGACGGAGCATACGCCACAAATGGAAGGCAACAATATTTAGCCAATTTATTGTGGTGTGCATACCAAATTTGGTCACCTCGAGATCCACGTATTGACTTAGATAAAACATCGGTCTTCCACGCCATTCTTTTATATCCTTATATATATTCTCCTTAGAGAGCTCTTGACTGAAATTTTTTTGTGAAATTAGGATATGCAAGTTAAGAACAAAGAGGGGACTTTAGCCATATATACTTAGTCTTGTCTAACGGACCCATCCATCACAAATCACCATAGAACTTGGGCCTTCACCAACCGGTCTAGTCATATCAATACTAAACCATGCAAGCTGTCCAAAGTTGAATTTCATCGTGAAATAACGATGGATTTGCGTGCATTCTCTCATATGTTTGAAGTTTAAGGTTTTGTTCTTCGTATAATATATATTTTAAGTTTGTTCATAATAATTGATGTATTAGTAACATGATACACTTGGAGATGATTGACAGAGTGATCAAATGTCGACTTTGGATGTGACAAATCTCGTATTCACATCATAATATTTCCACTCAAAGTAATCTTATGGCCACGCCCAACACAGTAAATATATATTAAATATGACCATTTACTTAAATGCTCACTTTAGCACGTTACTCATATAAAATTCATTGAATGTACGAAACATAGACCTCGACCCTCGTGATGTCCATAAAAGTAATTCCATATTCCTAAACAAAGACCTTCTATCCGCTCTCAAAGCATAGAGGCCGATCAATCGCCAACAATCCTATGTGAAACCTTAAAACCCAAGAAGATGCACTGACGCCCACCATAGATTTGCGTGACAAATGTTCCCAATTAATTAGTTAAAAGCATATTGGCCATGCGAGAGTGATAGGCGGCTTCATCGATGCACGGCATGAGATTGGACGATTAGTAACAATTTCGGCATTTGTTTTAGCAGCCATATAACGTGATGGTCTGTATGGGACGTACAGTTTAGGCTTCACAAAACACAAAATGCACCAGCAATCTAACTTTTTGTGCTGTGATTCTACGGATCTATGTGTACTTTTTCTTTTTTAAAATAGAAACTTCAAATGACTTGTGCAATTTCTACACCGTTTGTTTTATGAAATATAAATGATCTAAAAAGGGCATTTTCTTAAAAATGATCATTTATATCAATTGCATAAATGAATGAACATGTGTCAAATTGTGAATGATTGAAAGTAAAAAAATATACATATAATATTAGTTGCTTACATGACAGTCTTTAACCCCTGAATATTTCCTTTGTACTCTTATACACTCAGATCCCTATCCTTATCCCGAGGTAGAGCTCACAAGGAAAAGAAAATTCCACAAAGTGGATATTTGCGTGCCAGCTCATGCCCGTGCATCTTTCACACAATTAGGCTCAAGTTGCAACCAATGCAAAACATCGAGACAAAGTACCCCAAAACTGTCTATAAATAGAAGAGCCTCATACCAATTCAAATGCAAGCCAACTAAAGCAACGCCACACACCACACACACGTACGAGATGCCCGTGCATCTTTCACGCAATTAGGCTCAAGTTGCAATCAATGCAGAACAAGATATTTGCGTGCCAACTCATGCCCGTGCATCTTTCACGCAATTAGGCTCAAGTTGCCATCAATACAGAACATCGAGACAAGTAGTACCCCAAAACTATCTATAAATAGAAGAGCCTCGTACCAATTCAAATGCAAGCCAACTAAAGCAACACCACACACCACACACACGTACAAGATGCCCGTGCATCTTTCACGCAATTAGGCTCAATTTGCAATCAATGTAGAACATAGAGACAAAGTACCCCAAAACTGTCTATAAATAGAAGAGCTTCATACCAATTCAAATGCAAGCCAACTAAAGCAATGCCACACACCACACACACGTACGAGATGCCCGTGCATCTTTCATGCAATCAGGCTCAAGTTGCAATCAATGCAGAACATCAAGACAAAGTACTGTCTATAAATAGAAGAGCGTCATACCAATTCAAATGCAAGCCAACTAAAGCAACGCCACACACCACACTTGTGACATCCCAGATTTTCGGTCTTGTTTTATATTGAATAAATCGGCATTTCATCGACGCGCCTATAGGGTTGTTCACAGAGCTAATCACTCTTGCGATAACTAAACTATCCCAGGAAGCCATTAAGGAATTTTAAGATAATAAATCTGAGAATTCAACCATGAATCGACTTCTCGATCGTGCTCATCTTTAGAGGCATTTACGGTACAGTATAAAATCAATTTGAGATCAGAAATATGTCGACTCGACTAAGATGTGTGGCCAATCGTGAGTGATACTACTAAATTGGAAAATTCTCATCGGCCGGCTCTAGACTGATTCTTCTGTCATTTTCGTACTCTGTATCTATATTTAAATCCTCGTGTTCACACCTAAATTTTGGTGATTTAGTCATTTATTTATTACATAAAAAATTAGGGGTTAATTTTATCCAAAAAATATTAATTGCATAGCATATAGATTTAGGTGCATTTATTTTTTTATTTGCATTTTATTTATTGGGTCAGTGACATATGGGTTTGAGCTTTGAGTTAGCAGGTCGGACTAAACCCACGAAGCGAGTAAATTGGCCCAAGCCTGTTTTCTTTTAATGACAAAAATTACCTAAATGGAGATTTGAAATGATATTACGGTGAATTTTTGGAATTTAAGAAAATTGGGTTGCAATCTTATCTTTAGCAATAGATGATGAAATCAGGGAAGAATATTCATGAGATGAGGAAAATAAAAAGATATTTGTGATCAAGAGGCTATAGAAATTTTCGAAATATCCCACGAAGATCAGTTTTTTTCTTGCTTATAAAAGGGCCGTGTACAGTAAAGAAAAAGGGGGGCTTTTTCTAGGGTTTCTCTTTGTTCAAAAAAAGAAAAAAGGGAAAAAAAACAAAGCAAAAGTCAAAAAGTACAGTAGCAGCAAAGGAAGGGACGGGAGGAGAGAGAGAAAGGATAACTGTTCATCGTCTTCTTCGAGTCCCTCCTTGCTGCTCCGCTTACCAGATCCCGTTGTGCCGGTTTTAGCCACGCCATCGCACTCCTGTGCTGTCGCCTTCGCCTGCCAACTCCGATTCTGCTCAACCACCACTACTCCATCGACAGCCCTCGAGCTACCGACCACCACCGCTCCGCTGATCTGCTGCCGGAGCTGAAAATCGAAACTAGCTCCCCTCCTCCGCCTAGATCTGCTCCGCGCCTCTGCTCGAGCTCGAAGCCGGTTGCCGCACCTCATCAACCGAGCGACCAATTGTCGTGCACGCACCACCGCCCTCACTGACATCGCCGCGCCGATCTCCCTCGCCAAGCCCCTGCTACGTCCTTGCCCATCACCGCGCCTCACCCGCGACCTGCAATTCACCCCGCAGCAGTCCACTCGCCACCATCCTCTTTCTAGCAGCCCCATGCCTGACGCTGCCCTTCACCCCTGACGCCTGCACTAATAACCCGCGCTGCTCCGCGACCACCCAGTGTCCAATGCCCCCTCCTCCGTGCAACGATTTTGCAGCCACTTTGTGCCTACTGCTGTGGCACCATCGCCCGCGACGCCCCTCACCATCGTTGCTTGCCAGCCTTCACCGGAGCTCCGACGCGGGACATCCTCCACCCGGCGCCGACCAATCTGCTGCTCCCTTTCCTTAGGTTGTTTATTTTTCTTTTTGTTTTTTCATTTATTTTACGTTATTTTATTTTATTTAGAAATTTTGCTATTATTGTACCAATTGGAATATTGAGAATTGATTTTCTTTTTATTGTAGGCATTATCCACAGGAGTTTTCCCTAAAATTATTGTAATTACTAATTTGACCCGTAAGATGTCGGGTCATTTTTTAATTATATTAATTCTTGGCGCTTGTTGATATTATTTTAATTGTTGAATCAATATAATTATTAATTTGATCCATAAGATTTTGGATTAGATTTTTAATTATTTTGAACTCTTTATGGCGATGTTTAGGGTTTGAGTAATCGTTAATTTGACCTTGTGAGACAACAGGTTATTCTTTTGATTATTTGGATTCTTTATTTGATGAATGTCTTTATTATTTTAGATATAATATTGCTTGTTTTGAAAAAAAAAACTAAAAAAATAAAAGGTTAATACCCTAAAAAACCCCAAACTGGTACATTTGTAACAAATTTATTCCAAACTATTTTTTTGACCACCAAAAATCCTAAACTGATATACCTTTAACAAATTTACCTTAAACCAGTACACTTGTGACAAATTTACCCTCTGTTAGTTTTCGTTAAATTTTATTGTTAAATTATTAAGTTAAATTACATGTGGTAGTTGACGGTATACCGATTTGAAATTTTACACTTAATTTGTCATAGTTTACAATTTTTGTGATTTTTTATAGTATTAATCCAATTTATTGGATGGTATATTTGTCATAAATTTACCAATTTGAGATTTTTTACGGTCGAATAAATTAGTTTAGTGTAAATTTGTTATAAATGTACCAGTTTATGGTTTTTTATGGTCAATCAAGGTAAATTTGTCACAGGTGTACCGATTTGGGGTATTTCATGGTCAAAAAAATAATATGGGGTAAATTTGTCAAAAAAGTATCATTTTGGGGGGGTTTTTTTATGGTATTAACCCAAAAATCAAAAATCAAAAAAATCAAAATCTTGCATCAGATGTAGGTTTAGTAAATTAGACATGCAGGTTTAGCAAATTAGAATTTTCTTTAGGATTACATTTTTAGGGTCGCATTTTTGGAAATAGGTTAGGGTTAGACCTAAATAATTATTTTTTCAAATAGGGTCTTTGATAATGTTGGCACATTTTAATTATCCCATTTTTCTTTAAAAAATTGTTTTCTAAGATAGGTTAGGGTTTAAGTTAAATTAATCCCTAAAATAAATTAGAAAATTATTCTTTTTTTAGATAGTTTAATTAGGGTTTTATTAATTCCAAATTTCAATAAAAAAATGCAAAAACACTAGGAGCATGTTAACTAGTTTTCATAATATGATCATTTAATTAGAGTTTGTTAGTAAAATTAGGTTCATGAATTGCATGTCACTTAGTGATTGTTGTTAGGTCCATTTAATTAGAAAATTGCTTGCCATTAAATTAGGTCATTTAGTTAGAGTGCATATTTTAATTTCGAGATAAAAATAAAAACCCCCAAAAAAAATTGTTTGCTTTGTGTTTAATAATGGTTGCACATTCGTGTGATCAACCCAATTGCATGATAGTGATTTGGGTTAAAAAAATCCAAGCTACTTGCAAAAGCATTTTTGAAATTAAAAAGAAATGATACCGAAAGAGCATTAGAGAAATCTAGTGTAACCAAGTCCCCGTACCCTTAGTATCTGGTTCGTAAGAGTAAAATAATTCTCTTATTATTTTACTTAGGTGTCTAAACGACCTATCGTAAACTGATTAGTGGCGACTCCTAATTAAAAAATCAATTGCATGTTAAAAACTTAAACCTAAGTTGCGAATTGATATAGGCTTGGGAGAACCCGAACTAAGTTTAGGCTTAGTAATCCATTAGCCTAATTTTAGGTGGTACACCTGAAATTTAGGTCGCAACAGCTTGGCGACTCCATTAGGGATTTGTGTTAAAACACTTAGTGGACTTAGGCCAATTTTTCTTTTTCTTTTAAAACTATTTTTGTTTGGCAGCGAGGATCCCATATACGTTCCTAACATTCCTAAGGTGTTAAATGTTCTTGTAGATGGGGGGTATAAATGGAGTAATCTTTGCTAACCCCTGTTTTGTAGGTTGGAGTTAGGGATGAATGTTTGAATTAAAACTATAGAAGTGTTGTTTGCATTTAAATTGTTGTGTATGTTTTACTGTTTTTAGCACTATACTATTGCACACACAACCTGCGCTTGGACCTGGACTAAAATAGGATTTCTAGGATGGTGTTGAGAATGATACTTCCTCAAAAGCGAGACTGCTATGTAGAGGTTGATCTTCTCTTTCCCAAAATTTCTTTCATGGTGTCGAATGTGTTTGTCTATATCCGCGAGACTGCATGATTATTGGGTATTCCATTCAACTGAGCCAGGGTTAAAAGGACTTGACACTTTAATGTGAGACTGCAACGGTCAGATCATCATCTTAGCTCCACCTTGTTAAGCCGTCTAGATAGAAATCGAGCCTTATACTTCATGCCTGTGTCTATGTGATTGTCATCCCTTTCCGGTGAAAGTAAGTTATCTGAACTCTCACTTCGTACTTTACTTACTTAATTGCATTTTTAGTTGGTCTATGACAATCTAGGTCAATCATTGATTTAATTCATTTGTTAATTAGAAATGAAATGGGAAAATTGCCATGCAATGAATAATTTGGAAAGTAAAAAAAAATTGGAAATTTGTTTTCAATTCAAGCCTTGGCTCTTCCTAGTTCATGTCTAGGAAATTTCATCCCTATTGGGGCATCTCATGTCTTTGTTTTTCTAATCCATTTTTAGGAAATCCTCTTCATATGTGGACTTTTCTTGACTAAAAAATAGATTGTTGTCATGGATTGGTTTTCTCATTACACCTCGTACTTACATATTTTCATTTATTTGACTTAGGTGACAACGGATCTCTCACGTCCATCCATTATTACACGATTAAGAGTTAAAATGGCCGATCAACATGAAATGCATGATCGTATATCCACCATGGAAGATTAGCTCAAACAATTAGCTGCCTCTATGCAACTGATAACAACTCAAATTAATGACGGATGAATAGACCCATTTTTAAACCCATATGAATGTTAAATGGTTTGTTATATTTCGTAAATGGGCTATAAATGGGTCACAACTTACTTAAAACCAACCTATTTTGATAACTCTCTCTTCATTCTTTCTTGTCCTCACTTGCTCACTCCACACTCTCACCTCAATTTGGGCATAGTTTCGTAGATTTAATTACATATGGAAGTGTTTCAATAACATTGGTCAATTATGCGTAAAGAAATTTGCATTACGAATAAATGGGTCATAAAAGGGGTAATGGGTCAATTTGGATTGAACCATTTATCACTTGACCCAAACCCAATTTGATCCACTTGTTTAATAAGTCTACTATTATACAAGCTATGTGACAATAGAATAAGTTGGCATCACTTGACATCACCATTTGCAAGACTAATAATTGATAGAGGGGTATTTAGTAATTATTGGGAAAAAAAAAAAAGACACGAGATAAGAGGGGTGCTCCGGGTGAGCACTCGGGTGCACCTTAAGATAATGTAGCTCTAATACCTCGATAAGAATAATGCATAATAGAAAATTGAGAAATTTGTCTATATTTATGTGTATTTAAATGCATCATAATGAAGAGTTATTATATGTTTTGTTAGATAACTATTTAAAATAGCATATCAATCAAGGAGCGCAATCAAGAGAAAATATGAAGAATCTCTAAGTTAGATGCAACATCTCCAGAGATATGGAAAATTTGGGGAAAGAAAAATCCTTAAAACTAAATCCCAAATGTCAAGCCCTTCAAATTGCAAGTCTCTTGTTCTTTACTCAAGATAAAACATAAGAAGTAATACATGTAAGACAGGCATGCCTTCTTCGAACAATTATGAACTCACCTGTGACATTGATATTCCAACTTCACCATAAAGTACATATATCTGCAAAGTAATTATTCATAATTTCTTGGCAATTCATCTAGGTGACTTTCTTTAGCGAAATGACGACATTGACGATTGCATTCTTCTCCTTGGACATGCTATCAGCAAGTAGAGCCTCATACCTCTTAAAGACCTCATCAATAATCTCTTTACCAAAGTGATCAATGAGCAAGGGCTCAACCACGGCTCTCATGCACTGGGCGAAATTGTGTCCCCCATCCGTCAAGACAATATTAGAGTCAGAATCGGTGTCAAGTATACTCCAATTCACTTCGGACGCTTCCAAGCAATCAATTTGACTTAAACCCTATCATATTTTAGAAAGATATAATATATATATATATATATATATATATATTAAAAATGAGATTATTAAAATATGCAAACATTATCTAAGACCCTATCTATAAAAAAATGTTATTTAGATCATATCCTAATCTATTCCAAAATTATCTAGATGTGCAATCCTATTCAAACTAGATAATGCTATCATGAAATCCTATATATCCCTAAGGTGCAACTAAAAAAATGCAATCCTAATTTATGAAACCATCATATTCCAATGCAAGATTTGATTTTTTTTTTTAGTGTTTTCCAAAACAAGCAACGACCAGATAGACTTTATATCCAAGCCACTCAAATATTCATCAAATGAAGATTAAAATAATTGAAAATAATAATTCGTTATCTCACGAGTAAAAAACAAAAATTTATTTTAACTCTAAACATCACAACATGTAAGAAAGTTTAAAATAATTAAAAATTTGATTCGAAGTCTTAAGGATCAAATTAACAATTATAATAATTTTAGAGTTAAAATACTATCAAAGTGCCAAAAAAAATCAATATAATTTTAAAAAAATAATCCAATGTCTTATAAATCAAATTAATAATTATAATAATTTTTGGACAATCACATCCTATCATTGGCATCACATATTTCGATTTAGGCAAGGATATCGAAACGAAACTTGAATTAAGAAAACTACCATGACTGGATTTTTATTTCCAAAACAGGACCGATGCCAAGAATTCGCAAGCGAGGGTTTGTGTCGAGACAGGCTTCAACAGGGGTGGACTCACGTTAAGGACAGTTACAATTGAGTGTTCACTGTCGATGGATTCTTGAGTCAAAAGTTATGGTGCTCCTTCACAAAACCAAGAAGACCTGCAACAGGAAAGCAAATGGGCTGACTCGGGTCGTTGGGTGGAGGTGTGTCGACGGACGGAGGCGCAGCGACAGGCGGTTCGTGGCATCCGGCTGGTTGAGGGTTTGAGCTGGTTAAGAGCAGTAGCAATGGCGTGGGCGGAGGTGCGGTGACGAGTAACTGAGGGGGACGGGCGCTAGTGATGGGTAGGTGTGGCGGCACTTGTGGCTTCAAGCTACAGGGGACAGGCGTCGGGCTATCAGAGGCGCGGCGGCACTCGCGGCTTCGAGCTACAGAGGATGGGCGCCAGGCAGAGGGTTGCTGCAGGCGTTGCCCACGGGCGATCGATGGTGCGGGCGTAGAGTGGAGGCGCAACAGAAATGGCACGGCAATAGCAGCAGCGGCGGTGTGGACATCGGGTGCCGAGCGAAGGGGACATGCGCTAGTGATTGGTGGGGAATGGGCGCTGGTGATACTCATGGTTGCGGGTTGCGAGCGGAGGCGTGGCGATGCTCGCGGCTGCAGATTGCGGGCGTCGGGCAGAGATGCGGTGCTGCTCGCCTAGCAACGAGCGAAGCAGAAGCAGCAGTGGTAGGCAAAGGCGCGGCGGTGCTTGCTGCCGTAGGTTGCGGGCATTGCTTGGAGCCCAGACAAAGGGTCAATTTGTTTATGTTTTTGTTCAAAAATTATTCTGGGGAACAAAAATAGAAAAAATTATTTTTGTTCCGAGTAACAATTTTTGATTAGAAAGACGTATTTGGTAAATTTGTTTCCGAAATAAAAAATGAATAGAAACACATTTGGTAAATTGTGTTTATTGTGTTTTTGTTCTTTCAATTCTTCAAAAAGTGTTTTTGGAACAAAAAAATAACTTTTTTTTTGTTTTTTAGGGTAAATACCCTGAAAAACCCTAAACTTGTACACTTGTGACAAATTTACCCTAAACTATTTTTTTGACCATGAAAAACCCCAAACTGGTATACCTGTGACAAATTTACTCCGACTGACTATAAAAAAACCATAAACTGGTACATTTATGACAAATTTACTCCAAACTAATTTATTCGACTGCAAAAAACCCTAAAATGGTAAATTTGTGACAAATATACCCTATGCTAAATTGGATTAATACCACAAAAAAATCACAAAAATTGTAAACAGTGACAAATAGAGCGTAAAATCCTAAATTGGTATACCGATCAACTGTTACATGTCATTTAACTTAATAATTTGAGAATAAAATTTAATGAAAACTAACATAGGGTAAATTTGTCACAAATGTACCGGTTGGGGTAAATTTGTCAAATATATACCAGTTTGGGGTTTTTGGTGGTCAAAAAAATAGTTTTGGGTAAAATTTGTCACAAATGTACAAATTTGGGGTTTTTCAGGGTATTAACTCTGTTTTTTATTTTTGTTCTAATTTTGTTCCCAGAAAAAAAATGGATTTTGAATAAAAACACAAATAAACGCGCGTTTACTTTTTTTTTTTTATTTCCAGAAACAAAAAAAATAGAAAATATGTTCATGAACATAAAAAAAAAAAAAAGAAACACAAAAACATGCAGGCCCAACTCCTTTTTGGCCCAAATCCTTTTTTCGATTTTTTTCTCACGTTTTTTTCTGTGTACTTTCCAGTGGACTTTTTCCTTCTTGTTGACCTCTCCTTTCTTTTTTTTTTTTCTTCTTTTCCTATCATGTCCACTCTCTCCTTTTGCTGACTTCTCCTTTTTCTCTGCACTTTGTCTGAGAAGAAGTGACTACCTTTTGGACGAGAGAGAGAGGTTTCACCTTTTTTTTCACGAATTTTCTCCCACTCTTTTTCGTTGGGTTTGGTAACGTTTCTCTGTTAAAAAATCATACAAAAAAATTTAAAAAAATTATTTCTATTTCGAAGAATAATTTTTTAACAGAAAAATGCGTTTGGTAATTGTACAAAATTTATGTTCCTGAAATAGAAAAAGAACAAAACACGTTTGGTAATTTATATAATTTTTTTTATTTCTTTTAATTTTTTTATATTTATATTTTATTTTTTATTTTTTCTCCCTTTTGGCCGGTCGCCGGCCTTAGCCATGGCCGGCGACCAGCTGATAAGGGCCAGTGGCCTAGTCTAGATCAGGTGAAGCCAAGCTCGCCCAACCACCAGCCAGGCTAAGCCTTGCCGGCTCTCAATAGCTAGTCATCGGTCATGGCCGAGACCGGTGACCGACCAAAGAAAAAAGAAGAAGAAAAGAAGAAAAAAAGAAAAAAGAAGGAAAAAATGGGAGAGAAAAAAAATTGTTTCTTGGAAGTGTTCCCTGGAACAGGAAACAAGTTTTTCTTATTTCTTATTTCTGTTCCAAATTTGTTTCCAGGAAAAAGAAATAGATTTTTTGTTCCCGGAAACAAAAGTGTAAACAAATACGTTTCTGTTCTTTTTTTATTCTTCGAAATAAAAGAACAAAAATTGTGTTCTGGGGAACATAAACAAAACCCAAACAAACAGGCCCTTTGTCTGTGCGGGTCAACCCCTTTTATATGTAATGAAATAGAAACCCTCATATGGAAAAAGCAAAATTTCCCTCTTCTTTTTGATCACATCTCGCACGGCCAAGGTGCAATCTCCACAATTTTATTTTCTTTCCTCTATTCATGCCCAACAACGATTGCAAGATTTGGTGTTTCTTTAATTATGTCAAAATGCATATTGCCCAAAGATTAACACCAAATATATATCCCACCTGAAATATTCCCTCGAAATCTTCCAATTTTCTGCGAAATATATCTCTCAGTGTGTATATCGCTTGAATAAATGAAAGACTTACTGAATATATCAAATCGTTATTCCTTATCAGAAAATAATGATGTGCCTAAAATTATATGCTATGCAATTTTTATTTTTTTAGGGGTTAAAAATTAATCCCTAATTTTCTATGCAATAAATAGATGATCAAGTCACCAAAATTTAGGTGTCAACAATAGGTAAACAAGAAATAACTACAAATTTTACTTCGAACAGAACTGTACACACCAAATGGTGCTGGAATGTAATCGACGAGAGAGTTTTGAAATATAACTACTTCCATAAAAACACACGTACACATTTTCAAAGAAAAGGCAAAACATAAGTATAAGACTTGCCTAATTAGACTTCTATATAGCCAAATATATATATATATATATATATATGAAACTTTTCAAACTATACAATATAGACATGTAGAATCATGAATAGTATATATAGTTCTTTCAAAACTTAATCTTTTAAAAGTTTTAAATTTTGAAAGAAAATTTAAATATATCATAGGAAATTGAGTTTTAAGCAAAGGAAAGAAACGATCCACGCGCAGCAAACACTTTAATTGACATACATACAGAGCTTGTAATATCAAGGCTATATAAGATAATTTTTCTTACATTTAAATTTTCTTTCAAAATTTAAAACATTTAAAAGATTAAGTTTTAAAAAACTATAAATACTATTCACTTTAAATACTATTCATGATTCTATATATATATTGCTAAATAGAAGTGTAATTACGCAAGTCTTATACTTATGTTTTGCCTTTTCTTTTAAAATTGTGTACACGTGTTTTTGTGTTTGTGGAAGTGGTTGTATTTCTGAACTCTGTCATCAATTACATTTCAGCATCGTTTGGTATGTACAATTATGTCTGAACCAAAATTTATAGTTATTTCTTATTTAACCATGGAATTTTCTATTTGGTAAATTTTAAGATTGAATTTCACTTTCATGGTCAATTTTAGGATCACATGTTGTAGAACTTCCTATGTGTTTATCCCATAGATTTCAATCATGTGCAATGATGGTTACTTGGATTCAAATAAATGTGAGGGAACCAATAACACACCATAATTCTCGTCACAGATATTTAGCCATGACTAAATCGAGTCACGATGCTGACACTTAAATTTTGGCTAAATATGTAGGTTTAAATTGAATAAGAAAATTAAGCACCAATTTGGCCCTACCCAAAAATATTTCATGAGGCTTTAATATTACTTGCATCAACTAAATTTTATTTTGAATTTTGCTGCATTTCGGATAAATAGATAAAAAAAAAAAAATAGAGCATAAGCCCATAAGGGCTCGGAGGCCCAGCCCCCTTTTCTCTCTTTCTTTCCCCCTACGCGGGCCCAGGCCCACCTCGCTCCCAACTCTCTTTGTCCATAGAATTACAGCACAAAAAATTTTGATTGCTGGTGCATTTTGTGCTTTGTGGGGGCCTACAGTGTATGACCCATGCATTCCCACATGGTGATTGATAACCTGTGAAGCAAGTCAGGTCTTCGGGAGAAGAACATCTGATGATTAAAATAATATGTTGTGTGGACGTTTATTAACTAACGAATAAGTTAAATTTGGTTCTATTGTGTATAGATGAAAACAAAGCAAAGGTACCTAGGCAGCACCTTGTTGATCTAAACCTAGGATTCCCATGCATTCTTTCCTCAGCTTCATTTCAGGCAGTGCTCCCATCGGTTACTTGTCGTCCAATCTAATGTGGGGCATCGATGAAGCAGCCTATCACTCTCGCATTGCCCCCATGTTTTTAACTAATTAATTAGGAACATCGATCACGCACGTCTATGGCGGGCGTCGGTGCATCTTCCAGGGTTTTAAGGTTTAACGTGGGATTTGTCGGCTATCGATTGGCCCTCTATGCTTGAGATCAGATCCAAGATTTTGTTTAGGCATATCGAATCACTTTTATGTGCATCATGAGTGTTGCGAGATCCATGTTAGGTACGTTCAATGAATTTTATATATCTAACGTGCTAAAGTGAGTATTTAAGTAAGTGGTCAACTTAAATATATATTTGCTGCGGTGGGCATGACCACAAAGTTAGTTTGAGTGGAAATGTTATAATCTAAATGCAAGATTTGCCCCATCCGAAATTGAAGCTCGACCACTCCGCCGATCTTCTCCAAGCACGTCACGTTACTAATAAATTCATTATTATAAACAAACTCAAAAACATTTACATCATTCGACTCTATATTTCATTATAAGCGAATGCTTTATTGGTACGGAAACAACAAGAAAAGCAATTTCTGTTCAAAATTTTTGGTCAAACCAGCTAGTCAATATTTTTATGCTTAGCAAATCTATAATGAATTAGAGATTACATTGAATTTGATGAGCTTGTGAGAAGAACATGCTTGTACTCTAAGACGAGTAAAAGCATAAATCACTCTCCAGTTCTGTCTTAAAAAATTCACTCAGGTGTTGGGGAAAAATAAAAGCTTGCTTGAGTTCGTTGTTTAATTATGTCTAGTGATAGTTAAGGGTGAGCATGGTCTAAATTGGCCGGTCCAACATATAATCCAATGATCGACTTGCACAGTATTAATCCTCAATTTTTGGGACCAAGGACGTTGAGCTTAGGACCAAGGACTAAACCGACCCTTTGGGTCCGATCTTGTTCCAAGAGTCAACTCAAGACTAACTGATTAGTTTTTATTTCATTTTTTATATTCATTGAAAAGACAAGCATACTATTTCAAATTGCGTATTTATCAACAATACGACATTGAACCACCGCCCGCAGTGGCCGCAATGGTTAGAGCTTTCTCCCCCATCGAGGAGGGAGGGGTTCAAAACCCCATGTCCCCATTGCGCGACTCACCTGTGGCTAGGTCTGTGGTGGCGGCCCAGTTCGCCTCAGGTTTATCTCGTTGGTCGTCACCGTACGAGGGTTCTCAAGTCATAAAAAAAAAAAATAATAATAATACAACATTGAGCAACCAAATTATGAATGTTAGTACGTATCAAATATAAATATAAGAAAAGGTCATGATAGAAATTTATACTTGCTAAAAGGAACAAACCATAAAAATGAACATGCGAGGTGAGAACACAAAGTCTAGCAATGAGGAGACTAAATAGAGGTGAGCAACAAGGCAAACAAGGCCAGGGCGGGTAGGCAAGCAAGCGAGGTTGAGTCAAGTAAAGAGTTTTTTTTTTTTTTTCCCTGTCAAATTATGATTGAGTTTCATTCTACATTCTAATTGACATAATAAATTGAACTGCGAACAGAACAAAGAAGGAGACGCTAGAATTTATAGTAAATAATAATATATAATATATTACATATATAGTATAATATATATATATTATGTACATAGTTGGCCTAGGTTGGATTAATACTGAACTCTCAGGACTGAGGAATAACCCACATAGTGCAGGATCTAGAAGTCCCAAGACCAAAGACCGATTCAGTTCTCACGGGAATTGGACCAAGGCCAACCTGGTTGGGCCCTAGACTGATGCTCACCCCTAGTGGTAATTGTTGGCCCACTCAGGCAGACTCGTTAGAATGAAAAAAAAAACAAATGAGCCAACATTGTTTCTCCTTAGAGAGCTCTTGATTGATAAAATCCTATGAAATTAGGAAATGCATATGAAGAACAAAGAAGGCACTTTAGCCGTATATAGTTGTGTCAAATGAACCCATCCATCACAAGTCACCATAGAACTTGGGCCTTCACCCAGCCATCTAGCCATATCAATATTGAACCATGCAAGATGTCCAAGGTTGAATTTGATCATGAAATAATGACGGATTTGCGTGCATTCTCTCATATATTACAATTATAAGGATCTGTTCTATGATTTTGCAATTATGGAGAGCACAAATATAGAAAATTTCTCTTTACCAAAAAAAAAAATATAGAAAATTTCTGAGAATACTTTGGGAAGTTCCCAATTATCCTTTCTTTAAACAGTACCCTTTGTGGAAAGACGAGGAAGACCTACGTTTGATCTAAGTCAATACGTGGATCTTGGGGTCTCTAAATTTCGTATGCGCACCACAATAAAATGGCTACATTTTGTTGCCTTCCATTTGTGGCGTTTGCTCCGTCGCTTTTGCGTAAGGGGATAATTGTTTTTTACTTTTTGCCTTCAATCTATAAAGCGACAGATTATTTTCTTGCCTTTTATAACCAAAGAAGATAAACAACTATATCGTAGCTTTTGAGAAGCAAAGGCGACAAAATGAAGATCTTTGCATGTATGATATGTTAAGAGAGAGAATGAATCAGAAAGGATGCCTGTTTGGAGCTGAGGATATTGTGTCAGGTACGTTCATTCGAAGGCCTGAAGCAAAAGGAAAGGAGGATTTCACTGCAAAAAGGCCTTAACAATCATACGGTAGCACTCTTATGTGACAATCCGAGTGCACAAAAATAGATCGTCATCAGTTGTAATGAATCAAGCCTGACGCATCGAATTGATCCGAGAAGTTACAAAGAATTGGCCTCCCCAGTGAGTCATTCCGATCTCACCGAACCTGAAATTTCGAATATATCTTGATAAAACAGACAAAAATCCAAGCAGTAGAGATGATCAATTCGAGGATGGGTAGGTTCTCCACCTGGAATCTATCCTATTATTACCAGTTGCCAATTTTTGAAACCTAAAATCTACCATGTTTGCTTTGAAACAAGTCTTGGAACTTACCTTGCTTTTTAAATCTAATTCTAGGGTCTACGTGAGAACCTTTTTTTCTTGGATTAATATCACGAAAAATTCTAAACCAATACAGTTGTGATAAATTTATTTCAAATGACCACAAAAACCGCTAAAGTAGACAAATTTATTGAAAAAATTTTGACTGTCAAAAACCCCAAAATGATAAATTTGTGACAAATATACCATTCTTTAAATTGGTTTAATACCACAAAATTATAAAACCAATACAACAACGACAAATGAAGAGTAAAATCTTAAATTGGTACATTAGTCAACTGTCACGTGTCATCCAACTTAATAATTTGACAGTAAAATTTAACAGAAACTAATAGAGGGTAATTTGTTATAAGTGTACCAGTTTAGAGTTTTTAGTAGTCAAAAAATTAGTTTTGGATAAATTTATCACAGATGTACCACTTTGTTTTGTTTTTTTTTTTTGTGGTATTCACCCTTTTTTCTTTTGTTCTTTTTATTGATTTCATTTTTTATAGCAAGATAATATTAGCAACAAAATGGTTCGAAGTAAAATATGAACTATAGAAATCCCTTATCCATCAAAAGTAACAATCCATAAGATGAATATGCAATCACGTACAATTACAAACGATAAAAAAAATTCAAAATACATAACGTAAAACATAAATTATATGATTTCGTTTCTCATTCATTCATAAAAATATTGCTCTAAATTTTAACTACTTGAAAACAGAACAAACAACGCAGTTGATCACTTAATGATAGTTTAAGTGAGGGCAAGTTGAGAATGAGCAAGAGTTGCTAGGCTCGAATGAGCAATGATAAAAGTGTTTGATTGAGGTAGGAGTCTTGGAAAGAATAGAGAAAAAAGATACTTCGAGAAAAATTAGGATTTGTAGGTTTTATAAAATTGGTTCCAATTTCGGCCCGATTATGAAATGGTTCTTCACTTGGAACTGGGAGCTAGACCAGTCTTCAGGGTTGGTCCAATCCAATTTCGTGTAGAACCAATCAGATTGCATAGCCATACTTGATAGTTCATGATGTCAACCTCTCTCTCGAGCCAGTTACCCACTTACATAATGTGACGTCCATCAAGAACTTCAGATTAAAGTGTTTTTTGAGTTTTTACAATCACCTCGCATCATTTTACAGTTTCAAGAAATCTTGAGATTTGTATAATCCTTCACATAATTAGCTTTTTTTTTTCTTACTGAAAAAAAGATTGGATATTCAAGAGGCTAATGCTACAAATATTAAAACTCATACACTAAAGAGATTTATTAAATGACAGGGCAAAGTTTCTATTAAATGAGGCACTAGTTTGAATAAAGTTTGCCATATTTTTAGTGAACCTATTCAATGTTATGAGTCTTAACGTCTATAACATTACTCTATTAAAAATTTCTAAAGGTAATTAAGGGCCTTTTTTTTAAAACGGGTATTGAGATAAGTTGTTCTCGGACTTTTCATCATTGTCCAATGTCATTCCTATATTTAACGTGTTACGAAATGTGAGGGGCTGAGTTCTATTGCTGATTAACCCTCTGCATAGTGTTTTATATAATCAGAATGACTTCCTACTTTTAGTTTATTTATGCCTCCAAGTTCTTAAATATAGATGTCTTCATTAATTTTTTGACATGTTTACATTCTCGCTTAGATGTTGGGATTACACAAAGAGTTGTTATTTAGCATTGACCTTCCGCGGCATTTAGTATGGTGACCTAAGTTATTCTTTCTGGAAGCTAATGTGATGAGAATATAGATATCATCATTTGATTTGACAACACACTATTTACGATAAATTAGACTAGAAAGGCAATTGCAAGGAAATTGCGTCTCGATTCTTTTTAAATTCAAATAGATTGTGGGAATAAAATGGCTAACTTGAAGTATCGGTTGCGTGAGAACCCTTGTTCACAATCGACGATGACGTCATAAAAGCGACAAGAGCTTGTCCCATACTAGCGCTCGCACCAGACGCCGCCAAGGAAGACGTGGTAGAAGAATAGTTAATTTGAAGAAATTGGATTGCTTTGTGCATTTTGTGGGGCCCAAAATGTGTGTCCCATGGTTTATGACTAGAAAACGTGATGGTGATATATATTGTTATGTTTGGCCGACTAGCGTTGCACGTTTACGTTTCCAATTCAAATTCTCAATATTTATAATAGTATGGGTGAGAGACTACAAGTTCAAAGGGGTCACATTGCTTTTAGTTAAGAAATATGGGTGAGAGACTATAAATTCAACAGGGTCACATTGCTTTTAATTAAGAAATGTTTAACTGAACTAAAAACAAGTGCAATTGTTTTCTGATTCACCAATTAAAAAATAATAATAATAAATTTTCTAAAGAGTACGTTACTAATCTAAACCTAGGATTTCCATGCATTGTTTCCTCAGCTTCATTCAGGCGGTTCTCACGCTTGTTAGCCAATAAGAGAAGACTCACACATAGACTATCATAACACATGGACACCACAAAAAACTGTCAAATTAATACTTATCGTCCAATCTCATGATTCCCCACCATTCGACCTATTCTATGAATGGTTAGCGGAAGTCAATAAAAGAAAACTTGTTTTTTTTATGTCGATTCTTCGATTGCACGTTTGGCCTACTTGCTAGTGGCCAGGAAAGAGGATTCTTTTAGATTTCTCCATGATGAAGAAAATGCCTTGAAGGCCAATGTCTGCCAAGTCAACTTCAGCATATCCCATGATAAAAAATTTCATGAATTGGAAGACTCCCAAGTGTCTCGAGCAGACTAATGTGATTAGTCAATAAAAAAAGACTCGCACGTAGACTAACTGATATATGGATGCTAAAATAATTGTCAAATTATTACTTTCCGTCCAATCTCACGTCATGTATCTATCAAGTTGCCTATCAGGTACGCGTGGCCCAAGAAAGGACAAATATCAAGTGGCTGACGAAATATAGCAATCAGAGAGGAATAGGGGCAAGTCGCACAAAGCCAGCTTCTTCTTTTTAACATGTTTAGCGTGGGATGGGTGGACTGACGATTGAATAGGACAGGACGGTGTGTGTTAGTCTATCGCTTTCTGTACGACGTTTAGCGTGGGATTTGTTGTCTAACGATCGGCTTCTATACTTGAAAGCAGACCTGATGTCTTTGAATGGGCATTTTATATTACCTAACGAGATTCATGACCAAGGCTAGGGTTATTGCATGATATAGGTATTCAGCGTCGTCGGACGTGGACACCAAAATTATTTTGGACAAGAATGCTATGATTTGAATACGATTTGCCACGTCTAGATTAACCCTCAACCATTCCGCCAATCTATTCTGAGCATATCATATTAATAAAACGTCAATTTTCATGGACAAAAATTTTGTCCACATCGTTGAACTCAAGATTTCACCATAAGCCAAGACTTTATCTGGTATGAAAACAAGAAGAATGCAAAGAATTAGGGAGTTGGTTGCACTTTATTTTTTCTGTTGAATTTTCTTCTTTTATTTTCTTTTTGTCCAGACAAGCTATTAATTATTGGTTTTCACTTTTATGGTTAGCAAATTTATAATGATTTAGATCAAGCACGTTGAACTTGATGAGCTTGTCAGAAGAACATACTTATACTCACTCAAGTGTTATGAAAGGACAAACTTACTTCAGTTGGTTCATTCGTTATGTCGTCGGCATCCCGTGGCGGAGTCATCAAAAAAAGAAAAAAGAAAAATGAGCTAACGGCATTTCATTACTTACGAAGGGTATTGTTGACAGAAAAGGAAAATTAGAAACCTCCCAAAGCATTCTTACAAATTTTCTATATTTAAGTTGTGATAATTGCGAATCAATTTCTATATTTTGCGGAAAACACAGTTATAAAACATGAGACAATGCATGACAATCCATGTAGGCTTCGCTGGACGGCAATCGTAGTTCATCTTGCTTTCTTGTCATATTTCCCAACATAAATAAATCAAGAAAACACCGAATTCGTTCAGTTAGAAAATTCAACTCAAAAACTTAAGCTAATAGATGAACGTTACTATGATGTTAAATAAACTTGTCAATAGACCCATTTTTTAATCCAATTGAACATTAAATGGGTCAGTTATATTTAGTAAATGGGCTATAAATGAATTTAAACACAATATGCCTATTAAATGGGGCATAAATGGGTTACGACTTACTTAAAACCAACATATTTCTATAACTCTCTCTTCATTCTCTCTTGTCCTCACTTGCTCACTCCACACTCTCACCTCAATTTAGGTATAAGTTTTGTAGATTTGATTAAATACGGAAGTGTTTCAATAACACTGGTCAATTATGCGTAAAGAAATTTGCATTACAAATGAATGGGTCATAAAATGGCTAATGGGTCAATTTGGATCGGATTATTTATGACTTGACCCAAACCCAATTCAATCCACTTGTTTAATGAGTCCACTATTATACAAGCTATGTGACAATAGAATAAGTTGACGTCGCTTGACATCACCATTTGAGAGACTAACAATTGATAGAGGGATATATAGTAATTATTGGGAGAAAAAAAAGACACGAGATAAGAGGGATGCTCCGGGTGTGCACTTGGGTGCACCTCAAGATAATGTAGCTCTAATACCAAGATAAGAATAACGCATAAAAGAAAATTGAGAAATTTGTATATATTTATGTATATTTAAATATATCATAATGAAGAGTTATTATATGTTTTGTTAGATAACTATTTAGAATAGCATATCAATTAATCAAGAGAAAATATGAAGAGTCTCTAAGTTAGATGCAACATCTCAAGAGATATGGAAAATTGGGGGAAAGAAAAATCCTTAAAACTAAATCCCAATTGTCAAGCCCTTCAACTTACAAGTCTCTTGTTCTTTACTCAAGATAAGACATAAGAAGTAATGCAAGGAAGACAGGAACGCCTTCTTTGAACAATTATGAACGCACCTGTGATGTTGATATTCCAACTTCACCATAAAGTACATTTATCTGCAAAGTAATTATTCGTAATTTCTTGGCAATTCATCTAGGTGATTTTCTTTAGAGAAATGACAACATTGACGAATGCATTCTTCTCCTTGGACATGCGATCAGCAAGTAGAGCCTCATACCTCTTAAAGACCTCATCAATAATCTCTTTACCAAAGTGTTCAATGAGCAAGGGCTCGGCCACGGCTCTCATGCATCGGGCCAAATTATATCCCCCATCCTTTAAGACAACATTTGAGTCATAATTGGTGTCAAGTATACTCCAATTCACTTCGGACACTTCCAAGCAATCAATTGAGAATGACCCTTGCTTTTGGACCTCCCCTTGTACTTCTTTTGGTGAGGGTGTGTACTGAGGGATGTTGAAGGAGTCTAGTTTATGTTCTTCTACAAGTCCCTGGATTAGTGCAGATATAGAATTTTAGATTTTCCAACCAAAGAAGTGACAACTACAAAAACATCAACTGTTACCGTAATATCATAACAAAATTCACAGTTACTTGTCTATGTTACTATTGCATAGTGATAATATATGATGTTTCTTATCATGTAAATGTTGATTCCATTTTAATCAAGTCTACACTAGCCTAAGAGGGAATAAGAGTGCGCTAAAAGCACCTCATAGTTTTATCTCTCATTCTCTGATTTTCTAGGGAAATTAGCAAAAAAGTTCAAAACCATTATACTTATTCAAATTCAATCCCAAATCTTTTAATTTTACCAATTTAAACATAAAATTTTTAATGATTAGCTAATTTAGTTATAAATTTTTCAATCTTGCTAATTTAATCCTAAATCTGTTTTACAATTTATCAATTTAGTCATTCTAGCTATTTTGGGCAAAAATAGGTAATGTGGCAATCCAATCGGCACGGCTATCCGAATGTCGACAATTTAATTAATTTTCTTAATTAATTTTTTTTCCTTTCCTTTTCTATTACATTTTCCCCTTTTTCCCTCTGCCTGCCTGAATGAAGGGCAACCCTTGCCTAGGTAAGGGCCGCGCTTGCCAGCGGTTAGTGATGGGGACCCTTGCTTGAGGCTAGTGATGGCAACCCTTGCTAGGGCAATTGCCACCTAGGGCTGGCAACCTCCATTAGCCATCACTGAAGACTAGCAATGTGGAGTGAAAAGGGAAAAAATAATTTAGAAAATTTTAAAAAATTATAAAAAGTGTCCATGTTAACGCCAGCCGTGTTATTTAGCATAGCCGGTGTTTGATAGATCCCTACGTCAGTGATTTATAGTCATAATTAGCAGGAAGGATTAAATTGGCGAATCATTAACAAAAATTAGGACTAAATTTGTAAACATGCAAAAGGTTTATAACTAAATTGACACAATTAAAATGTTTAGGATTAAATTGACTCAATTGAAAAGTATATAACTTGAATGGCACAAGTGTAATAAGTTTGGAACTTTTTTTTTTTTGGTAATTTTCCCTTGATTTTCTCGAATATATTCCTAAGCAAGAGAAATGGGATTAATCTTGTAAGATTTTCAGATTTTCAGATTGCTTTCGATCAGAGAATTCATGTGCAAATCTTAACTAAAGGTTTGCAAGAAAATTCTTGATGTCATCTAACATAATCAGGGATTATGTTTGATTTTACAGAGTTCATAAACAAAAATTATTCCCAAAGGACTGACAAATTTCACCGGCGTCTACGGTAGGATGTGACAATTTTTTATGTGATAAAAATTATTCACAAAGGGCTAACAAAACTAACCTCCAATTTAACTTAATGTGTCCACGACGGTTCAATTACTATTTTGATTTTTTTATTTGTTACCTCTGAGACCATCTGACTGAGAGCAGTAGCCAAGAGCTCCCAAATGTAACAACACTCTTTACTTGAAGGATCATCGCTCCTTCGACCCAGAAGGGTCAACACCATACGTCCTCCCACCAGTAACTCTTGCCCACGACACTCCAAGAACGTCGAGAAGTCCCTCTGAAATTGCTCGTAGTATGCCCTAAGCACCTTTGGAGGGCTCGATCTCGCCATGTATATGTTGCCTTTGTTTCCCTCTAGTCCTCGTGGGACCTGAGGAGGGAGGGAGGGAGGGAGAAAGAGAGTTAGTGAGTTTGATTTCCAAGCACACCCCTCGTTTCTTCATAAAAGAGTATAAATTTCCTAGAACCCCAAAATGGACTTTCTGGGTGTCTCGACTATTATTTGCCTGACTCTACCCTTAAAAAAGAGTTAAGACAAAAGCTTCCAGAAAACAACAATAATAACAATGATAAAAATAGTGTTTCTCGACATATGTTTCCCATTAGGTTTACAAACTACGAGACAAAAAATTACCTGAGATAGCCACATGAGGCTATACGAAGAATGAATCAAGTGCAGGCTCTCTCGAGCGAACAATCTTCCATAGAATGAACCAGGAACGCCATTGAAGAAGCACGGCAACGTTGCTGACACTCCATACTTGCTCTTTAATTGCTCGCTCAGCTTCCCTTGGAATCTTGGCAAGAAGCTGCTGAAGAGGGTGTTGAAGTCGTTCCCTGGGAGATCGTTCAAGAACACTTGGAACTCCGGCAGCTCATGCTTCATTGCCTTGCAGAGATCAATCACGATGTTGATGATCTCGGACACAGCGAAAAAAGCATTGGGACCGGTAGAACAACCCAAGTCCGCAATGGCAAGGCTTGTCGGCAAGGTGGCAGCAACAGTGGAGAAGAGAGCTGTGATGGCTGCCTCTAGTATGGGTTTCGTCATCGATATCACTTTTCTCTACAAAATGAAAAGGAGAGCATTCACTCAATAAAAAGAAAAAAATTCGTGTCTTTAGTTTTTTGTATATAAAGTAATTAATCCCAAAACTAGCCAATATATCCAGAGATATATTCGCGGACAGTCCAAATAAAATGAAATAACATTGCAGATTCCATGCAATTTCTTTGTAAATTCAAATTAGAACATCATGGGAAAGGGCTTGTCCAATATTGCAATGATTTTGCGAGATCTAGTCCTTTCATATAGCCTCTGGTGTACATTTCTTTTTCAGGAGAAATCTTGTTGACTGAAAAGTGTATCTACGAATTAGGGTCATAATTTCAATTATTGAGTGATAACTCGCATAATCTCAACGGGCATGGTAAATTGGCTTCTTTCTGCATATAGAATTTCAAATCTTGGTAAAACAAAAGAATCTTAGTTTGCTATAAAATGAAGAAATCATGTTATGGTTCACATAAGACTGAAATAATCAAACATTAAATGCAGATTAATCCAAGATTTTCGGAGCCCACGAGGGGATAATGAGAGATGTACCGGAAGCAATGAGTTGTTAGCATAACTTGTTTCTCCCATTCCTCCGTTCATGTGCAGTACTTGAATGACTTCCATCTCACCCGTGAGTTCCATCCCTCTCTCTCTCTCTCTCTCTCTCTCTCTCTCTCTCTCTCTCTCTCTCTCGTACGTGTGTGTGGCGTTGCTTTAGTTGGCTTGCATTTGAATTGGTACGAGGCTCTTCTATTTATAGGCAGTTCTGGGGTAATTTGTCTCGATGTTCCGCATTGATTGCAACTTGAGCCAAATTGTGTGAAAGATGCACGGGCATGATTTGGCACGCAAATGTATACTTTGTGGAATTTTCTTTCCCTTGTGAACTGATTACATGGGGATAAAGACAAGGATCTAAGTGTGCATGGGTTGGAGAAAATATTCAGTGGTTAGAGACTGCTACCTATGCAACCAAAATTATATAAATATAAATATATATATTTTTTACTTTCAATCATTCACAATTTGACACATGTTTATTCATTTATGTAATTGATATAAATGATCATTTTTAAGAAAATACCCTTTTTAGATCATTTATATTTCAGAAAACAGAGTTCAAATTGCAAAAGTCGTTTGAAGTTTCTATAAAAAAAAAAAAAAAAGTATACATAGATCCGTAGAATCACAGCACAAAAAGTTAGATTGCTCGTGCATTCTGTG
Source organism: Eucalyptus victrix (assembly GCA_016097545.1). Classification (NCBI taxonomy): domain Eukaryota; kingdom Viridiplantae; phylum Streptophyta; class Magnoliopsida; order Myrtales; family Myrtaceae; genus Eucalyptus; species Eucalyptus victrix. The sequence continues at coordinate 59,281,809 of CM027842.1, forward strand.
TTTTGTGGATCCGTATAATCTTCCAATCTCATGGCGTGCATCGACGAAGCCGCCCATCACTCTCTCATGGCCAATATGCTTTTAACTAATTAATTAGGAACATTTGTCACGCAAATCTATGGTCGGCGTCAGGGCATCTTCTTGGGCTTTGAGGTTTCACGTGGGATTGTTGGCTATTGATCGGCCTCTATGCTTTGAGAGCAGACCGAAGGTCTTTGTTTAGGAATATCGAATTACTTTTATGGACATCACGATTGTCGAGATCTATGTTTCGTACATTCAATGAATTTTATATAAGTAACGTGCTAAAGTAAGCATTTAAGTAAATGGTCATATTTAATATATATTTACTGTGTTGGGCGTGGCCCTAAGATTACTTTGAGTGGAAATATTACGATGTGAACGCGAGATTTGTCACAACAAAAGTCAACATTTGATCACTCGGTCAATCTTCTCCAAGTATATATCATGTTACTAATACATCAATTATTATGAACAAACTTAAAATATATATAATACGAAGAACAGAACCTTAAAACATATGAGAGAATGCACCCAAATCCGTCATTATTTCATGATGAAATTCAACTTTGGACAGCTTGCATGGTTTAGTATTGATATGGCTAGACCGCTTGGTGAAGGCCCAAGTTCTATGGTGATTTGTGATCGACGGTCCCTTAGACAAGACTAAGTATATATGGCTAAAGTCCCCTCTTTGTTCTTAATATGTATATCCTAATTTCATAGAAATTTATCAGTGAAGAGCTCCCTAAGGACACCCCCCCCCCAAAAAAAAAGCTCTCTAAGGAGAATATATATAAGGATATAAAAGAATGACGTGGAAAACCTATGTTTTATCTAAGTCAATGGGAGGATCTCGAGGTGACTAAATTTGGCATAACACCACAGTAAAATGGCTAAATTTTGTTGCCTTCCATTTGTGGCGCATGCTCCGTCACTTTTGTAAAGGGCGACAATTATTTTTTTTTTATCGTCTTTGATCTCTAAGGTTGTTAACACCTAAATTCTGATCACTTATTAATTATTTATTCCATAAAAAAATTAGGCATTGATCATGAACCCTAAACAAAAATATTAGTTAAATTGCATATAGATATTAGAAGAATCAAACCCCTAAAGCTAAGGGAATCAAGCGATTGAGCATATGAGTTTAATTGAACTAAGCCCATAAGGTGAAAAATCAAATTAAGCCCATTAAATCTTCATGGTGATGAAAATTTGTAGATAGGGGATGCTATGTTGGAATTGATTTTAAAAGGATACTTGGAAAGCGATTAAACTTCATATTATCACAATCTTGGAGAATCCTAAATAAGGGCCTAAAGTATCCTTGTTTTCACAAACAAAGGCATTAAGTGCCAACATTTTCTTAAGTTAGAGCCTGAAATGGACTTGTTTTAAATAAAAGTCTGAAGTAGCTCTATTAATTTCAAAGAATGGCCTGATCTCACCGGTTGGTCAAGGACATTTTCATCATTTATTTATTTTTACTTTCTTCCCTTTTTCCGTTTTTATGTTTTTTCTTTCCATAAAAAAGACAAACACAAAACAGAAAAGTACTCGTTGATTGTTGCTGAGGTGTTCATTAGGAATTCAATGAGGTGAAGAATTGTATGACTTTATGCATAAGAGGTCCTTGTAATCACAGAGAGTGCTGCGAACCTATGATTACTCAGTTTTGTGTTTTGCGTTTCTGTGGCGATTGGTGGTGGTCGCCGGTGAGAGGAGCAAACTTAGAATCACTGTCTTGATACTCTCGGTTAGCTGGAATTTTCATTGATGGGGTCGATGGTGAAAGAAGTTTGAAGGAGAAGTATTCTGGCCGAACGAAGGTCGGTGAACCATATGAATTTTCTAATGAGAATGTGTTGTGTCCTCTTCTTCTTTCCATCATATGTCGTTTCTAACACTTCCTTTTACTTGTTTCATGTTTGTCATGCCGACCTTTCTCCAGTGGCAGCCGAAAGAACCTCCCATACGCTAGTCTATATATCTATATTTTTCAATGATAAATTTAGGTGAAGAAATGATTTCGAGCATCATTTTGCAAATCGATTTACTCGTGGACAACACCTCTTCCATTTAAATGGGGGTCAGAATAAATAAATAATTTCCTCTGGAAAAGTTCTATAATGTTGCCAAGCTCGGCACTCCGAGAGTGTTCAGCACTATGGCTTGATGGATCTGAGCCAAGGTGCAATGAGGCGCATGCGTGAAGTCTTGTGTTTAGCCTCGATGGACCTAGGCCTAGACCTATAGATTGGAGTTCGCAGAGGCCAGTAGTGCACATCTATTTAGAAAAAAATATATATTTTTTCTTTATCCAAATGACAGAAACTATTTTCCTTTTCATATTCAAAATTTAGTCAAACACTGAAAAATATAATCATTTTCACAAATGTCACATTTTTCGTTAAAAAATGGAGTCTTAGGGTTTTTTTCCTTCTTGAAAAAATTTGTTGCTACATTTTTAGTTAAGCAAATCCTGCTACATTTTTAATTAAGCAAATCCAAAAATCATTTCAATCTTAAACTTTTGCAAAAGAAAAAAAAAATCGATAAACACCCCATGCGTATATTTAAATTAGACCACGACAATACAAATTATAGATGGACAAAAATCATCAATGACTAAAGACATGTGACTCTTTGAAATAATTTTTAAAAATTTTATAATTATAAATTTTTAGAATTCTATATGATGTCAAGTGATTAAAAAAAATTAAAATGCATTTACATGCTTACTTCGTTAAACATGTTGATATAGAATGCATAAATTGAAAGAATTGACGGTCGAACCTACCGTTAACATTATATGTGATGTCATATCACTGATTTCACTCATAATGTTGTATTATTATATGAATAAACAAAATTATCTTATCACGAGATACTTGAATGATTAAATCATGGAATGCAATAACTGATAATATACATGATACGAAGAACGTGATTGACATGTCAGAAATAAAAAAAAATATAATTTCAATCTCTTAAACGAAGGAGGTTTTCTTCGCTTTATATGATGTATAAATGATTGTATTTGACAATCAACCTGATCAAATTCAAGAATTAAAAAAGAAAAATTGTATACATGTGGTATTACGTATCTAATTTATTGTACTCCTAGTTGACTATGTCAAAAACTAGAAAGTTCATAATCTAACTTTACTTATCTTATGACCAAAATATATTGCATTTGATTTTTTAGCCAAAAATATATCTTTTTACAGTAACTCATGAGTTAGAAAAAAAAATCAAATATATTGGTCTTGGAAACTTTTTTTTTTTTTTTTGCATAAAAATCATCAAAATTTATTGTTGTGGATAACAAATCCAAAAGAAAAGACTATATGAAAATTCGTTCATTTCTTATTTAAAGAAAGATGGCTTTTTTGCCCGAAATCACTTAATGACTCAATTATTGATAGATAGTTAGATATTACAGGAGGAGAATTTCACTTTGGTAGGTATCCGAAAATTTGAGGTAACTTTCACCTTGATACTATCAAGTGCAATTGGAAAAAAAAGATACCCGAGGTCATCATTTCATTATGTCAAAGAAGCACGGCGCAAATTGATGCATTAATTATTCACACGTCACCGACACAAATACTTTCCTAATCACTAACGACTTTTTTTATTCCAGTAATAAGGCCAAAGTTGGTCATGCGTCGTCTCATCTGTCTACACTTCCTATTATTAAGAAAGTTCCGTTCAATAAACAAAGGCCATGTGTTGTTAATCAAATGGAGCAGAAAAACATAAAAGAGGCGGATGGAGAAGATTAAAGCATAGAGTAAGTTTTTGCAAAAGATGGACTTTGTCTTATTAAGAATTAGAGATGTCAAAATGGATCACAAAACCATTTTATTAATTTATGTTTAGCAGGGTAAGTCGTGTACAGGTTAAGTTAAATTCTTATAGATTTAGAATAGTAAAGCCCAAATTGCTATAGTTCTGGACTATATCCACCTGCAACCATATTAATCGAAAAGAAAAATAAAAAAAAAAAAACAAGTTTGAAGACAAAAAAAGAAAAAAGCAACGCAGTTTTATTAATAATGATATTTCAATTATATAATGCTCATTACTTGATATGAACGTCACAAACCAATCACGAGGAACCTTATAAGCTTAAAAAGACGGTTCCATCAATTTTAATAATTATATGGCATTTCGTTAATATAAATATATCTTTTGGTTTAGCCATAGTATATTTCAGGATAAACAATCGCAATGTTCAAGTGTTATGTTCCTATTGTCATTTGTATCTAACAAAATATGGGGGCCGCCCACCTAGAGTGTTAAAACTTGACATGGAATGATATTTTTGTGCCAAAAGTTCGGAAATGTATATCTACATGCTAAAATCAAAGTAAAATGGATCAGTTAAATACTAATAGCAAAAAAATCCAACCAAAATGCTAACATGACATTTTTCCGACTAGACAAGTACAAAATGACATTGTTTTGCATGCTAATGTGAAAAGAAGAGCCGAAAATGTCTTCTTGGTCGGATTTGAATTTTAGTATAAATATTAATTAAATTAGACTAAATAACTATATATTTTTTTTTTTCTAAAGAGAAGTAGATTGCAAAAGGTGAGGGTTGTGCAACCCCTCACCACTGCCTACCCACCATTGCTAGGAAGGGTCGGTGATGGTAGAGGGAAGGCCCAATGGGTGACAGCCCTTGGCCTAGCTGGGTGAGGACCAGTAAGCCTTAGCCATATTTGGGGCGAGGATTGGCGACAGTAGGGGGAGGGCCTAGTGGGTGATGGCCCTTGGCTCGACTGGGTGAAGGTCGACAACCCTTGCTGGATCTAGGGGATGGTCATAACCCTTGCCACCGATTGGCCAAAGTCACCAACCATTGGCTAGGGCCCGACGACCTTGGCCAACCCTCCTCCCACCATTGCTGGCCATTCGCAACGACCATGGGGATGCAACGACAAGGGCTGAGCTTTCGCCTTTTGCAATCTTCATCCCCTATTTTTTCTTTTTTTAAAAAAATTAATTGAATTAATATTTTTATAAAAATTCAAAAATAGGAAAAATAACATCATTTTAGCTTTTCTTTTTTGACTCAGCTCTCTAAAGAGCCATGTAGTGAGTTAATTATTAAAAAAATTGCCATGTAGAATTTTCGACCAAGATTGCAGGACTTGGCATTTGGGTGTCTGAATTTTCAAAAAGTGGCACTTAACTGTACCTTTTATAACTTTTAACACTTAAGTATCCCACGTACTAAGTTTTGGTACTTGCGTTGTTCTTTTGCTAATGAGATACTAATTTGTAATGCATGCATCTGCACTTGTATGTTTATAATCTCACTCGAATTGATGTAACTTCATGAGAAAAAAATATAGAAATAGAGCCAAAAAAATGTGTTGCCCATTAATTGTGAATTTTTCATGGTAAGATGCAAGATATATTCTCGTTTGAGTCCGGCACTTTAAAAATTGACGTGGCAAATGTGGTACATTAATCGTGTAAGGGGTGTTGTGGCGGTGGTCCCGGTGGTTGCTGGATGTAGTCGCCACGGCTGGAAGGTGCTGGTCACAGTGGTTGGGGGTGTAGCAGGGTGAGACGAGGTAAAGAGGCAGGATGCGCATTGGTCGATTGGAGATCGTCGAGGGGACAGAAAGAAACGCCGGGCGGTGTAGTGAACTTGCGAGTGAGCGATAGAGTGCCTGTGAAGGTGGTGATGGACGTGAGCAGATGAAATATTATGGGAGGATTGTGAGGTGGATGTCTCTCTGCCCCTCCTTGCCTCTGGGCCTGTGGAGTCTGAAGCTGTTTCTATGATCGTGGGTGGATCTTATTTGCTTTGAATTAAGTGATCCAATCCAAAAATCGCCATAGAGTTAATAAATTACTCATGTGAACGTTCATCTGCGCCCAATGGCCACCCTTCCAATATGGAAGGGGGAGGTGAGAGATTCAAATTCCCACCTTCTCAGGAGGATGGGGTGGGAACACGTAAATTTCAGGAGTGAGTTTCGACTCCCACGCCCTGCAAGAGGCAGGGCAAAAGTCTGAGAGTGAGTGTAGAGTAGGAATAGAGTAGGACTGATCAAAAGAAGAAAAAAAAAACCGTTTTGCGGAATGCATGGCCGTGAATCTTGATTTGAATCTTCTTAGGGTAACTACCATGATTTCTGCCTTTGCTCTAAATTTCTCTGCCCTTTTTTCTGCTGACATCTTGCCGAAGACAGAGTCCTTTCTGAACCTATGCTGGCGGTGCCAATGTCTTCTCTTCAGCAGCGGAACTAACAAGAATCCTTGATTTGTAACTGAACAAATATTGCCACTGTCCTTTTTTTTCCTTTTATCTAACAAATATTTTTTTTTTCCTTAAGATGATGACTCAAATGATCCATGAATTTTGGCTCATGATTCAATATAAAATTTGATCCCTAAACTTTTAATTTATTCTTTATGGTCCATGAACTTTCAACGTGTTTAATGTGATCTCTCGACTTTTAGTACATGCTCAATTAAATCTCTAAACTACGTGAAAATGTTTGATGTTATTGAAAGTTCAGGAACCGCGTTACATATTAGGCTATACTTCAAGTACCTTATAGAACAAATTAAAAATTCAGAAATCATATTATATATTAAGTAAAAAATTCATCAACTATTTATGTCATTTTCTCTCTATTCATAACATGCGCACACATTTCTTTTATTTCCCCTTAAGAATGCCTCCTCTCTCTCTCTCTCTCTCTGTTCGGCGCCCGTGCCCTGACCATGTCTTTTTGTTCTTTCCTCATTTATTGATCCTTTTTTTCTGTTCTGCCCCTCCTATCAATTTCAATTGGTCTTTCTTTTATTGCCCAAAGGTGACTCAGTCGACTTGGTGAATCACGGAAGAAAAAAAAATCACAAATGGCATTGCACCAGGTTTGTGTCCTCTGCCAAGTTAATCCACTCAGATGTGAATTAGCAAAGCGCGCTGAAATAGTTCCTGCGACCAAAATTTCGTGAGGACTCATGCATTGTCGCTTTGCAAGTTTCCCCCATCTACCTAAATCAGAACATCCAAAATATGGGGATTCCGGCTTCATCAAGGAGATTAGATGGGCCGGCCGAAATCTGCACTCTATGGGTTTACTCCGATTATTTTCAATTAAGTTTAAAACTCCCTTGCCTGAGTCCATTAAAAATGCAGTTTGTGCGGGCTTAATATTATTAAATGAAAATGCTTCTACTATGTAGGTGCACATTAAAAATAATTTTGTTTATGTCAGAATCAACTCCTAACTTTTCTATGCAATGAATGACTTAATAGATTGTCAAGATTTAGATATCAAAAAGCTTTCAATTGACTAGCCAAAAATGTCCAAAGTCCTAAAATTTATTATATAACGGCCAATTCAATTCTAAACCTTTCAACTATGCATATTTAGTTCTAAAAATTTTTGAAAATTGTCAATTTAGTCTTAAACTTTTCACTTGTGCTAATTTAATTCCAAAATTTTCTATGATTTATTAATTTAGTCATAAACCTTTTACCAATTTGTGAATTTAGTCTTTTTAACTAATATTAAATGGAAATTACTGACTTGGACAATGTTTACAATTTTTTTAATATTTTTCTTTTTCTTTTTCTTTTTGTTTTTCCCTTTTTCCCTTTGCTAGCCATTGCCAGCCTCGTTGATGGCAAATAGAGGTTGTTACCCTCAAGTGAGAACCGTCCTTGTTGGCCTCAGGCGAGGATAGGCAAGTGACCTCCGCTAGCCATCAACAAGGCCCAACAATGGCTAGTAGAGGGAAAAAGGGAAAAAAGAATTAAGCAAGAGAAAAGGGAAAGGAAAAAAAAATCACATTTTTTTTTTAAATTGTCCACGCTAACACTTGCATGCCACATAGGATGCCAAATGCTTATTAGACCACCATATTAGCAATTTCAAGCCAAAATTGTCACAAATGACTAAATTGGCAAATCATTAAAAAAGTTTAAAACTAAATTGACAAATCATCAAAATGTTTAAGACTATTGGCAAATCATCAAAAAGTTTATGATTAAATTGATATAATTGAAAGGTTTAGAACCGAATTAGTTGTTGTGTAATAGATTTATGACTTTTTGAACCATTTTTCCTAATTAACTAAACTTGGTATATAGAATTTTTTTTCATTATAACCGATTAGCAAGGGAGGGATATTACTTTTTTGCAACAGCTATAATTAAGACTCCCATCCACCTGCAAGCCGTTGAACTTCAAACATTACATTATTAAAATCATGCGCCACATACATGTTGCAATTGCAATTAATTAATTCATAATAGTTATATTATGTGATCAATTAATATTGGTGTGACCCATTGCAGGAGCTTGTCACACAATAGCGCACGCACCAGACGTCACCATGAAATATGTTATATTGTGTCTCAAGTTTGAGCTCGTTAAATTAATACACATAAGTTTGGCCAAATAATAAAGTTCAGGGGAGACTTTGTGATGTCTTCGAATTTTTGTTCCGGCATTAATCTCATCTCTTCGTGCGTACGCGTAGAAGAAAGAAGCCAAAGGAAGTTGCAGGGGGTTTTAAATTCTTCAAGCATGCAAACGAAGTCAGAGAAGAGAGATTTTCGGCCAGCAAAGTCTTTCCAGAGAGATTGTCTTCTGCCGAAAGTGAGGGCATCCACAATCTCTAGCATTAAATGAAGGACCCACCACCTGCTGCAAGTGCATGATGAAGACGCATGAAGAAGGCTCCTTTACGTTTGCCTCTCTCCGGGAGCAAGAAATTTGAAGACTTTGGCTCACCTCATTTCACGGATTGAAGGCACACGATTGTTGACTCTCCTCTGCCTCATTAAATGCTTTCCCATGCACATGCACGATCCGCATGCATGCCTTCAAATATGGTGGGCGTTCGGCGCCGATTGTGGGATTGTCTTGTGGGCGCCTGCGCTGCATTTAATGAGGCCATTTACTTTCATCTTTTGTCCTGTTTTTTCTGCCCTCCTCGCTAAAAGGAGAAGACGTCGATGCAGAAGTTGACAGCGAGTGCAAAAACAGAAAAGAGCTCGAGAGAGAGCGAGAAGAAAGAGCTCGAGAGAGAGTGTGAGAGATCAGTGAGTTGAGTTGTTAAACACCTTGGGTATCGGATATAAAATAGGACTGAAAAATATTTGAGTGCATATATGTGATTATAATCCTGTAATTCTTCGATTTATAGTTGATTAATTTGCTGACTCTCCCCGTGAACGTAGGTTTCGATATTCGAATCAAATCACGTAAATTTTAGTATCCTTTTCTTTTATTGTTCCTTGTTTTATTTCTATCGATTTCTATAACTCCCGATATAATTGCAAAAATTACGATCCGCTTCCGCTGCGATGCCAATTAACAACAAAATACGTGGCAGAAGAAGAGTTATAATCTGAAGAAATTGCGAAGGTCGTGTACATAAGAAAATTGGATTTGCTTTCTGCATTTTGTGGGGCCCAAAATGTGTGTCCCGTGCATTCTCACATGAGTTATGACAAACAAAATGCGATGATGATTTTTGTTTTGTTTTGTTTTTTAATGTTTGGCCACTTATTGTTTCACATCTAAGTCTCCAATTCGAATTATCAATTTCTCAAATAATATGAGTAGGAGACGATACATAATTGAATAGGGAAATTGCCACATCTAATCATTTAATACAAGTGATCATTGGCCATTTGTTTGCATTTATATACATTAGGCATGACTCGACATTGGTTTAAACTAAGAAAGGTTTAATTGAACTTAAAACAAGTGGAATTATTTTCTCACTCGCAAATGAAAACAAGATGAAAAACGCATCTGAAAAGTACTTTACTAATCTAAACCTAGGCTTTCCATGCATTATTTCCTCAGCTTCTTTCAGGGGGTCCACCCGCTTGGTAGCCAATAACAAAAGGCCCGCCCATAAACTGTCATAACACACGGACGCTACAAAAAATTGTTAAATTTATACTTATCGTCCAATCTCATGATTCCTCGGTATTCGGCCTATCCTATGATTTGTCGATTCTTCTATTGCATGTTTGGCCCATTTGCTAGTGGCCAGAAAAGAGGATCCTTATAGATTCCTTTATGATGACGAAAATGCCTTGAAGGGCCAATGTCTACCAAGTCAAGGTCAGCACATCCTATGACAAGAAATTTCAAGAATTGGAAGACTTCAGAGTGTCTCGAGCAAGAAGACTCTAATTTTGAAAGTATGTAAGTATGGTTAATGTTGCCGCTTCGATGCTAATGTTATTAGGTGCTAATTCAACTGTGAATAAACAAAGCCTCTTAGTTATTATATTTGCTCGTTCCATGTTCTTGAATTAATTCTGAATATTGAAATTGACTGCGATTTTCTCAATTGCTATGTTGCTTCCAGTTTTAGTAGCTTCTATAGGATATAGTACATTTCCGTGTTTAATCATCGAACATACCTACGTTGTCTTAACTGTTTTAGCTATTAAAACACAAATAGTTCGGTAGTCAACTTCTCCTTCTTCTTTTTTCATATCAAGGTACTCAACTTTAAGATGGAGGCAGAGCCAGATGCATCAAATTTGATTCACGTCACTTGTTTTCATACATTGGTGGGTTGTCCTTCTTTATACAATATAGAAAGCTATGTGAAAGGAAAAATATAATATTTAAATTATTATATGCGGTGGGTTCATATATTAATTTGATCATAATGTTTGATAAAGTCCCTTTCGTTAAACCTGTCGATATGATAACTGAAAGGTTATTATATACTTTTTCTTATTTAATGGCAATCTGAATAGTGAATCTACCGCATCTAGTTCTTTTAGCACTTGTGACTTAGAGGCCGTTTAAGACGATTGTATTGATTAAGCATAACCAAACATTGTTTTCACTAAATCTGTTGTCTAACGATCGGCCTTTATGCTTGAAAGCAGACCTGAAGTTTTTGAATAGGCATTTTATGTACCCAACGAGGTTCATGTCCAAGCGTAGGTCTACAGCGTTATGTGCGCACTAGTTTGAATAAACACTTACAGTTTGCCATATCATACAGGGAACCTGTTTAATGTGATGAGTGTTAATATCTATAACATTACTCCATTCAAAATTGCCAGAGCTAATTAAGGGCTTGTTTGTTTGAATTCTTAAATTCTCGAACTTTTCGTCATTGTCCAATTTCATCCCTGTATCCAACGAGTTACGAAATGTCGGGGTCCTTTTGCTGAAAGCCCTCTGCATAGTGCTGTATATTATTAAAGTGACTTCCTACTTGTAGATCATTTATGCCTCCAAGTTCTTAAATGTAGATAGCTTCATTAGTTTTTTTAAATGTTTACATTCTCAGTTACCTTTCATTTTGTTCGTTGATACTTCAATTGGGTTTTTATTTTTATTTTCCGAGCATACATAAATCAATAAAACACCAAATTTGCTCAATTAAACCAATGCATTAAGGGGATATACGACAGAATATTCTTTGAAAGAAAACTTCAAATGTCAAGCCCTTCAATTTGGAAGTCGCTTGCATTTTCCTTACGCAAGATAAGATGCATGAAGTACTTACTAGCGAAACAGACACAACTTCTTCAAACTATGGTAAACACACTTGACACATCCATATTTTAACTTCACCATAAAGTACATACATTTGTAGTGTATCTATTTGCGAATTTTTGTGATATATCTAAGTAATTCTTTTCAGTGAAATGATGACATTGACGAACGCGGGCTTTTCCTTAGACATGCAAGTAGCGAGTTGAGCCCTATATCTCTTAAAGACCTCATCCATCATCTCTTCACCAAAGTGATTGATGAGCAAAGGTTCAGCCACAGCTCTCATGCACCTAGCCAAATTGTATCCCCCATCCTTCGAAACAACATTACGGCCGAAATCTGCGTCAAATGCATTCCAATTCACTTCAGATACCTCCAAACAATCGATTGAGAATGAGCCTTGCTTTTGGACCTCCAATCGTACTTCTTTCAGTGAGGGCGTGTATTGAGGGATGTTGAAGGAGTCCAGTTTCTCTTCTTCTATAAGTCCCTGCATTAAGGTTAGATGTAAAATTTTAGATTCTACTACCGAAAATTTGAAACAATTGCAAAATCATAAGTTCTTTATATCTTCATGAAAGTCATAGTTACTTGATTGTGTAATTGGGTATGTAACACTATTGCATACTACTAATATATGTCGTTTCTTCTCATATAAATTTGGATTCCTTTTTCTACACCATGCCTAAGAGGGAAGGAGTGCGTAGTCGAAGCACCTAATAATTTTCTCTCTTCTACCCTGATTTTCTTGAATAGATTCCGAAGGAAGAGAAATCGCATGAATTATGTAGGATTTCCAAATTGTGCTATTGCTTTCGTTCAAAAATTTCATGTCAAAATTCTAGCTAGAGGTTCACAAGAAAATTTTTGAAGTCATCTGGCATATACTTAAGGTACTTGAGAATCAGGAATAAAGGTATAAATGGCATTATAATGTCATTTTTTTGCTGTCCAATTGATTGTTATGATTGGTCTCGGAGTGCCAATTTTTACCAGAGGCAGTAAGAAAAATCTACCTAAATTTTGCCCTTATATCTCATGTGATTATCCAAGTTCTCTTTTGGTTTTTTTTTTTTTTTAATTACCTCGGAGACCATCTCATTGAGAGCAATAGCCAAAAGCTCCCAAATGTAGCAACACTCTTTGCTTGAAGGATCGTCGCTTCTTCGACCTAGGAGGGTTAAAACCATACGCCCCCCCACCACCAACTCTTGCCCACGACACTCCAAGAACGTTGAGAAGTCCCTTTGGAATTGCTCATAATATGCCCTAAGCACTTTCGGAGGGCTCGATCTCGCCATGTATATGTTGCCTCTGTTTCCCTCTAATCCTCGTGGGACCTGACAAAAAGTAAAAACCAGACAGAGAGAGTGAGTTTGATATACAACTACTATACAAAAAAAAAAAAAAAAAAAAACCCAAAATTGTGTCTCCATTGTCACATACTTCACTTTATCCAATAAAAGAAAAGGTTGGACAATAGTTTTCAGTAAACAATATCAACGATGAGAAGAGTATTTATGGACAAGATGTTTCCCATGAGGCTGTACAAATGAAACTGGGGGCTAAAAATTTATCTGCGACAGCCACATGAGGCTATATGAAGAATGAATTAAGTGCAGGCTCTCCCGAGCGAACAATCTCCCGTAGAACGAACCAGGAACGCCATTGAAGAAGCATGGCAACGTCGCTGACGCTCCATACTTGCTTTTCATTTGCTCACTCAACTTCTCTTTGAATCTCGGCAAGAGGCTCCCAAAGATGGTATTGAAGTCATTCCCTGGGAGATCGTTTAAGAACACTCGGAACTCCGGCATTTCATGGTTCGTCGCCTTGCAGACATCAATCATAATGGTGATGATCTCAGACATGGCGAAGAGAGTGTTGGGGCCTGAGGAGCAGCCCAAGTCGGCGATGGCGAGGCCTGCCTGGAAGGTGGTGTTGGTGGCAGAGAAGAGAGCTGTGACAGCTGCCTCGGTTATGGGCCTCGTCATCATTATCACCTTTTTCTACAAAAGGAAAAGGAGAAAGCATTAACTCAAGATAAAGATAGAAAGTCTGCATCTTTAGTTTTTACAGGTACAAAGAAATAAATCTCATTTATTACATATATCTTCCATCCTCGTACAGTGATATCTTCATGATTGAAATGTGCAAACTTCATATAGAACGATCAAATTTTGTGGATTCCATGTATTTGCTATGTTAATCCAAATTAGAGTGTCATAGGATTGAGTTTGTCCCATATTGCAATTTTGTAAAATCTAGCACTTTAATATACCCCTTTTGGGTACATTCTTATTCATGAGAAATCTTGTTGATTGAAAAATGTATTTGCGGAGTAGGGTGATCGTTTGAATTTTTGAATGATAAGTAGCACTTTAATATACCCCCTTCATGTACATTTTTCTTCAAGAGAAGCCTTGTTGATTGAAAAATGTATCTACAAATTACGGTGATCATTTGAATTCTTGAATTAATAGTTACCGGCCTCAAAGGGTAGAATAAATTGGCGTTTTCGTTTATAGAATTTCAAATCTTGGTAAACGAAAAGGAACCCTAGTTTGATATAGAATGAAGAGACTATATTGCGGTACATCATCAGCGAAGCAATGAGAGACGTACCTGAAGCAATGAGTTGTTAGCATAGCTTGTTTCTCCCATTCCTCCATTCATGTGCAGTACTTGCATGACTTCCATCTCTCTCTCTCTCTCTCTCTCTCTCTCTCTCTCTCTCTCTCTCTCTCTCGCTCTCGCTCTCGAACGTGTGTGTGGTGTTGCTCTAATTGGCTTGTATTTGAATTGGTTTGAGACTTCTATTTATAGACATTTGTGTCTCGATGTTTCACTTTAATTCTATGTGAACTCACAGTTCGAATGTGAAACACGCATGGGCATGAGTTTGCACGGATATGTCCACTTGGTGGGATCTCTCTCTGCCATGTGAATTCTTATTCCTTCCAAATAAAGGACAAATTTGGGCAAGGTACTTATAAGATTCATGTCGGCATGTGCTTCTCCATGCATAGGACGAGTCTAGATACACGTCATATTGCCGTGCGTGTGGTTGAAATTAAAGGCGTTATTCATTTTCATGAGTTTTATTAACGAGTTGTCTTAAAACACTAGGTGAAAAAAAAATTAAATAACAAAAAAAAATTGTTGATGCACTTTGAAAATTCAGTTCGTGCATATCATGAGAAAATTTTATCATGCTCTCTTAACAAGGGTCCTAACGGACAATCTACAGGAATAAAGTCACTACCAAGGTGATTGACCTAGTGGGGATGGAATAATCTGTCTTCCAAGAGGTCATGCTAAAAGGTGTAAAAGGTGTAAAATTTTGTCAAATCCAATTCTCATCGAACTTTGACCAAAAAAAAAAAAAGTTCTCATCGAACCACTTAGATCTTAAGGTATTTTTTTTTATAAGGAATTTGAGTATCTCATGGGTGGCCTGCTCTCACGACACATACAGAGATTCAATTATCATGACCAACTTATTATATATGTATTATGAGATTCTATCCGTTGATTAAAAAGCTTCACAATTGATGATGTACTAAATATTAATCTCAGAACTTGAAATCCTAGTAAGTGGTCGTATTTGATGATTGATAGTTTCACCCAAAGAGAATTTTTTTGCCTTATAACTCAAGGACACAACACAAAAACTCGGCTACCTTATAGGCCCATGAAATATCCATTACGCCCTACGAACCATTAGGTTTAGGCTTTTTGCACAGGCCCTAATCTAGAACAGTTCGAACACATTTAGTGAGATTTAAACAGGCAGCTTCTAATCTTTGAACTGAGAATCTTCAACGTCCCAACTAATTAAGCCATTATTGGGGATTACTCTAATAGTTGTTCTTTAACATCGAACTCTCGGGGCATTTAGTACGGTGATCCAAGTAATTCTTTCTGGAAGCTAATGTGATGATGCGAATTTAAATATCATCATTTGATTTGACAACCCCTGATTTACGGTAAATTTGACTAGAAAGGCCATCGCAAGGAAATTGCGTCTCGATTCTTTGAATATTTGAATAGATCGTGAATGGATGACGCGGTGTGATGGTGCGTGAGGAACCTAGTTCACTCAAGAGCTTATCGCCCACTAGCGCACGCGCCCACCGCCCCAATGGAAACACGGGGTAGGAGAAAAGTTGATCTGAAGAATTTGCAGTGGTCGTGCACGTAAGAAAAGGTTTCAATTTGCAGAAAAACAAAATTGGATTGCTTTGTGCATTTTGTGGGGCCAAAATGTGTATCCCCTGGATTGTCCCGTGATTTATGACAAGGAAATGTGATGATGAAATATATTATCTTTGCCATGTTAGGTCACCTAACATTGTACATCTAGGTCTCCAATTCAAATTCTCAATTTTTTTAATAATATGAGTGAGAGACACTATAAATTGAACAGGGCACATTGTTTTTAATTATGAAATGTTTGATTGAACTAAAAACAAGTCAAATTATTATTTTTTATTTATAAGTGAAAACAAAATAATAAACGTGTCTAAATAGTACTCTGCTAAGCTCAACCTAAGATTTCCACGCATTGTTTGCTCAGTTTCATTCAGGCATTTCTCACGCTTGTTAGCCAATACGACTGGACTCACGCATAGGCTTTGATAACAGATGAACGCTACAAAAAATTCTCATATCAATACTTATGGTCCCATCTTATGAATCCTCACCATTGGACCTGCCCTATGATTGGTTAGCAGAAGTCAAGAAAAATCTTTTTATTATCGATTCTTCTATTGCATGTTTTCCCACTTGCGGGTGGCCACGAAAGAGGATTCGTATAAATTCCGCCATGATGAAGAAAATACATTGAAAGGGCCAATGATTACCAAGGCAAGGTCGGCATCCTATGATTAAAAAATTTCACGAATTGGAAGACTCTAGAGTGTCTCGAGAAGACTAATGTGATTAGTCAATAAAAAAAGACTCGCACCTAGACTAATGTGATTTGCGGATTGTAAAAATAATGTCAAATCATTACTTACCGTCCAAATCTCACGTCGTGTATCTATCAAGTTGCTTAACACGTACGCGCGGCCCATGACAGAACAAATATCAACTGGCTGACGATATATAGCAATCAGGGAGGAACAGAAGGGGAAGTCGCACAAAGCCAGCTTCTTCTTCTTCACATGTTTAACGTGGGATGGGTCGGCTGACGATCGAATAGGACGGGATGGGCGGTGCGTCAGTCCGTTTTCTGCATGAGGTTTGACGTGGGATTTTTTGTCTAGCGATCGGCCTACCTTACGAGACTCATAACCAAGGCTAGGGTTATTAAATAATATGTAGGTAATCAGCGTCAGACGTGGTCACCAAAGTTGTTTTGGACAGGAATGCTATAATTTAAATACGAAATTTGCCGCATCCTAGAGCCGCTCCACCTTTCCGCCAAACTACTCCAGGCATGTCATATTAATTATTCATCAATTTTCATAGACAAAACTTTATATGTCTACATTATTAGACTTGAGATTTCACCATAAGCCATGACTTCATCTGGTGTGAAAACAAAGAAAGCAAAGAATTAGGGAGTTGTTTGCATTTTGTTTTCTATGTTGACTTTTCCTTTTCTTGTTCAGACAAGCTATTAATTATTGGTTTTCACTTTTATTATTAGCAAATTTATGATGATTTAGGTCAAGTACATTGAACTTGATGAGCTTGTCGAAAGAACATACTTAGACACGAGATGAGAGGTGAGCTCTAGGTGTGCACTTTGGTGCACCTCAGGATCATGTAGCTCGATACCAAGATAAGAATAATGCAGAAGAGAAAATTGTATATATTTATGTACATTTAAATGTATCATAATGAGCAGCTATTATATGTCTTATTTGATGACTATTTAAGATACCATATCCAACCATTGGAGTTTGCCCCAATGATTGGAGTGGTGGGGAGTTCGAATCCCTACCTTCTCAGAAGAGGGAGACAATTTAGTTTTAGGTATGGGTTTCGACTCCCACACCCTATAAGGAGGTAAGACAAAAATTTTGAAAGTGAATATTAGAGTAGGAGTAAAGTAGGATCGACCCAAAAAAAAAAAAAAGATACCGCATCAATTGAGGAGCATAGTAGAAAATATGAAGTCTTCTATTAGATGTAACATCTCAGGAGGTATGAAAGATCAAGGAAAAGATACTAAATGTTTCCGAGGTTCAAGAACTCAACTTGAGTTCAGATGAACGATCCAAAAAAAAAAAAAAAAAGAGCATAGGTCGATTGATAAAGTGGTTAGATGTGTTGTAGGGAGAACCAACTAATGTTGACATGGCTACTTAGGCTTTGTTTTGGCAACGTTTTTATTTTTCTAAATTTCTATTCTTTTGTTTAACGAAATATAAAAAAAGTAGAAATCCGTTTGATAATGTTAGCTAATTTGGCCGAGGAATAGATTTGAAACACAAATAAAAGTAGAAAAAAAGTTATTTTTTGTTCCTCAGAACAATTTCTTTAATAAGTCATTTTCTTCTTTTTCTTTTTTCTTCTTCTTCCTCTTCTAATTGGTCACAGCTATTGGTCGTCGTCCACCTTCACCGCCCATTGCTAGATAGAGGAGGAAGAAGACGAGAGGAAAAAAAGAAAAAAAAAGAAAAAAAGAAAAATCTAAAAAATTATTAAAAAATTAAAAGAAATTACACGCCACAAAAAAATTTGTGGGTCGTATCAAACGTATTCATGTTCTTTTTCTATTTTGGGAACATAATTTTATATAATTGCCAAACACGTTCTTCTATTACAAAAATGTTCTAGGGAATAAAAATAGAAAAATATATTTCCAAAAAGAAATTATTCCACGGAACATAAATGTTACCAAATGTACACGTACTGTTGTGACCTACCCCTCGATAAGGAGGAAAATAGGTTAAGGGGTATTCTCTAAAAAGCGGGCCTATGGCCCTCGATTAGGCATGGGCTCTTCTAAGCTTATACCTCACGTGACGTTAGGGTATTCAAATTGATGTTGTAAGAATTTTCTAATAAGGAGTTGTCACTAGCTTATAGGAGTCAGTTAGAAATCAAGTGAAGTATGAGAGTGTACTTTACTTCCTACGTAAATAAAGAATTTAGGATTAGGGACTTGATTATACTAATTAAATAATCCATGTCCTTTTGATACATAATCTTATTCATTTTGAAAAGAGTTTTGACAGACAATTTAGATTGATTTTAAACCTATCAACTATCGTGTAATGTGATTATACGAGTGTGCAATCGTTAAAATAATAATCAATAACCAAGGAAACGTTAGGTTGCTTGAGAGAGCAAGAATCTAATATCACCGAATAAGGAGCATGCCATTTACAACTAAGCTAAAGGGAGGCCATGATTGTCATATTGAATGTGCGCAATCAAGAGCATTTGTTTCTGAAAACAAACAAAACCCTATGATAAAGCCCTAAGAACTTGTTTAATTTTTTAGTACGATTTTTATCTATAATTTTTGCACAATTTAAGAGAAAATTGCCCAAACAAAACTATTTAAAGCTTTTTCCAAGGAATTTTAATTTTTTTGAATTTTTAAAATTTTTTAGGATTTTTATTGGATTTTTATTTATTACTTATATTTAAGAAATTTTATGATTTATTATTATTAATTTTTATGTTTGTCCCTTCATTCCCTTCATTGTAAAGTTGTTTCAAGGGTGACCACTGTTTTGGTCTTCCCTTCGTTTCTTTTCTCTCGGCACCCTTCCATTCACGATGATTTGTGTGTCATCTAGAGTGCAAGTTTTGTTGGAGCCAAGCTTCTTTTGCTGTATAGCCACGTTTGGTTGAAAGTCAATATACTTCTTACTTTACCAAAAAAAAAGAAAAAGAAAAAGAAATTCTAACCGAATTAAAAGACCTAGCACAACTAAGCCGACCCAAATCTTATCATTTTAGGTTGGACCCAAATTCAGACCAACCTTAAGGTCTAGGAAAATTGTCCAAAAATTCCTAAACCTATTGCATCTTTGTTAATTTAATCATAAACATTTCAATTTTGACAATTAAGTCTTAAATCTTTTTAACTTTTGCCAATTGAATCCATCCGACAAATTTTAGTTGGAAATTATTAACGTGAATAGCCAGAACTAACGTGGCACTTTTTAAATAATATTTTGAATTTTATATTTTTTTGAGTTTTTGGATCTAGGGTCGGCAAGGGTTCCTAGCACTAGATCCAACCCTAGATCCAAAAACTCATAAAAAAGCCAAAAAAGTAAAAAAAAAAAAAATTCAAAATATTATTTAAAATGGGCCACGTCGTCTGCTGTCCACATTCAAAATTGATCGGATTGACTCAATTGAGAATAAGTAAAAAGATTTAGGATTAAATTAATAAAATTAAAAGGTTTAGAACCAAACTGGTAAAAGTGCAATAGGTTTAGAACTTTTTGAACAATTTTCCCTTAAGGTCCATTTTGAATTAACCAAATTGGCCCAAGAAGTTTTTAGTCCATTGGGGGTGAAGAATAAAAGGAAGAAAAAGAAAAAGGGGGCAGGCAGGCCTAGCCCTAGCCCGACCCCACTTCGCTTTTCCTTTTTCTAAAAAACATATGAATAATAATAAAAATAATATTAATATTTTTTTAATTAATACTAGCAATGCAAACGTTTCTAATGTCTATATGTGATGCATTTGAATGAAAATTAGTTTTTTTTTTATATGAGTTAGAAATTAATCCCTAATTTTCTATGTAGTTAAGCCCTAAATAAAGAAGCAAAATTTAGGTGCTAATACTTACATGGCTATTGTGTGCTGTCATGGCTATTGTGCAAACTACGCAACAAAAGGCGGTCATGTCGATGGGAGTTTATCATCATTGTAGGAGATTTCCATCTCAATGGGAGGCTATTTATGGGCGAGGCAACAGTACGAGTTGTGCAAGCTACATGAGCCTGTAGTTGCGCAAGAGGTTGCCGTTGCAACAAGAGGCTAACATGGTTATTGTGCAAGCTACATGACAATAGAGAAAGCTGATGTGGCCACTGATGCCACTATTAGGGGAGACAGACAATGTTGAGGATCAACATCGAGAGAGGGATATTTACAGTTATAAAAAAAAGAAAATGACACGAGATGAGTGGTGTGCACCTGATGCATCCTAGTATTTATATAAAGAGCATATAAACCCATTGTCAAGTCATGTGCGACATTTTCAATAACCCTTCTCCTTTGTAAATTGAATTAGGATTGGTATGTGGAATTTGAATAATGGGTTGGATGCTATCGCGACCTCTTTTTCTCGGCGCCTGCGATCGGGTACGGGCGCCTAAGGAGGCTAATGGCTCGGCTGAAATTAGTTATGCCCGAGTCCACCAATTCACGACTTAATGGTCCAAGTTTTTAACCTGTAAATCAATTTTTAAAATGGAGTTGCCACTAATTGATTTTGGGTGGGTTGATTAGAAACCCAAGTGAAGTATCGGAAGAAATACTCACTCCTGCGCAACCAGAGAAATTAGGATTGGGGACTTGATTACATTAGTTAATCACTAACGCCCTTTCGGTACCTAATCTTGTTTAAACCTTGAGGTTTTTTGGATGTTCGAGGGATTTTCCGTGCATTTTTGGGAGGAAAAACATTTTTTTGAGTCTTTTTCTAATTTTTTGGACATAAAGGGATTTTTTTTGATTTTTTGGAAAAATACATGTCTTTTTGGCTTTTTCTGAATTTTTTGGCTTTTTTTGGATTTTTGGCATTTTTTTGGAAAATATGGAGTTTTTTGATTTTTTATTTTTTAGAAAATAAATATTTTTTAAATATTTTTCAATATTTTTAGAAAATAAATTATTTTTGATTTTTCTTATTTTTTTCAGAAAATAAAAAAAAATTCAAAATTTTTAAAACATTTTTCTATTTTTTGGGAATTAAAACATTTTTAATATTTTTTTCGAAAATAAATTATTTAATTATTATTTATTTATTAAAATATTATTTAAAATAAAAATTTAAAAAAAACGACTCGGGTCGATTCGCAGTTTGGGTCCGACGGCCGGCGACCCGATCGCGGACGGGCCCGGGACTCATATTTTTCTTTTTTTTCTTTTTTTTTTTTTACAAAACGATGCCGTGGCCGAGCGTTTGGAGACACCCAGCCCGGCCTGACGACCCGGCTCCGCAAGCCGACTCCTCGACGAACCCTACCCGACCCGGCTCCCACTGCCCGCAGACCGCGAACCCTACTCGATTTTTTTGGTCCAGATCCGCTTCACCACCTAGAAAATTGCAAACCCTAGGGTTTGCAAATCCGCGGCGCCGGGGAGGAGATCGAGGCGATACGGCAGCAACGACGACCATGGCAGTGACGGCAACGACAAAGGGGACCACGACGATGGTGACGGCGACAGAATGAGGTCGCGATCGGCGGCAGGGACGACTGTGACGCTTTCTTTTACCTTCTCTTGAGCGGAGGCAATGACAGCAACGACGGGGGTTGATTTGCGACAGCGGTGGCCACGGCGAGCAATGACGAAGCTGGGGGGCCTGATCTGCGACGGTGAGGCCACAGCAAGCAACGATGGTGACGGCGAGGCCTGATTTTGGTCGGATCTGGCTGGAAAACTCTCTCTCTCCCTCGGGTTCGTCGTTTCAACCCCCTTCACGCTCGGATCCCTCTTGAACGACTCCGGTCGACCTCAGATCTCAGCCTGCTCGTCTTCGGCCCCCCTTTCTGAAGTCTCTCAATTGGGAGGTTTCGAGGATCTGTAGCCCTCGACCTTTGCCACCTCTCTCTATCTCTCTCTCTGTTTCTCGGCTTGCCTTGCTTTCGACGGTGGCCCCCCTTTATTTATAGGCGCGGGGGTGGCTGGTCGGCGAGGCTTCGACCCGCCGGTTGGACCGCCGTCCCATCCTCCATCATCACCTCCTCCGGTCACGTCCTGTCGACGCCACCTGCTCCTCTGCTCTGCACACGACCGCCGTCCGCTCATGCTTCTCCGGCGTCGCACTTGCCCGCACGTGCTCTTCAGTGGCGCGAGGAAGAAGACGACGCGGAGGGGCCGAGCTTGAGGCGACAATGGGCCAAAGGCCCATGCGGGGGGCTGCTTCTTTGCTTCTTTTCCGTTTTCGCTTTTTTCGCTTTTCTTTTTTGTTTTTTCATTTATTTATTCATCATTCGAGAAAATATAAAATAAAATAAAAAGGTAAAACCTAATTAATAAAAAATGAAATTTTAGGTGTCAACAGCTGCCCCTCTTTTAAGATGAACTCGCAGAGGTTGCATTCAAATACAGACTGATGCCTAAATTTTGTCCATATATGCGTAGCAGATTATATTTTATTTGTGACTTATTATCCTATGTAAAAAGAGCAATATAACATTACATATACTAAGACAGATAAGAAGATACATGTAGTTACTTACTGGGAGTGAATGAGATAGGGTGTGAACCCCGAGTTTGGCAAGTATCAAGGCGTCATCTTACCTGGTGATATGAAGAGGTTGCTTTTTCAAGGCTCGAACCATTCTTCGGTCGCCTGTTAAAACAATCAATGATTTGTCTAGGACCCGAACCTTTCTTCAATCGCCTTGATGGGAAATTGCTTCTCCAGGACCCGAACCATTCTTCGGTCGCCTGTTGGAGCAATTAATGATTTGTCTAGGACTCGAACCTTTCTTCGGTTGCCTTGACGGGAAATTGCTCCTCCAGGACTCGAACCATTCTTCAGTTGCCTGTTGGAGCAATCAGTGGTTTGTCTCGGACTCGAACCATTCTTCGGTCGCTGTGATGGGAAATTGCTTCTCCAGGACCCGAACCATTCTTCGGTCGCCTGTTAAAACAATCAATGATTTGTCTAGGACCCGAACCTTTTTTCGATCGCCTTGACAGGAGACTGCTTCTCCAGGACTCGAACCATTCTTCAGTCGCCTATTGGAGTAATCAGTGGTTTGTCTCGGACCCGAACCATTCTTCAGTCGCCGTGACGGGAAATTGCTTCTCCAAGACCCGAACCATTCTTCGGTCGCCTGTTAAAACAATCAATGATTTGTCTAGGACCCGAACCTTTCTTCGGTCGCCTTGATAGGAAATTGCTCCTCCAGGACCCGAACCATTCTTCGGTCACCTATTGGAGTAATCAGTGGTTTGTCTCGGACCCGAACCATTCTTCGGTCGCCGTGACGGGAAATTTCTTCTCCAGGACTCGAACCATTCTTCGATCACCTATTAAAACAATCAACGATTTGTCTAAGACCCGAACCTTTCTTCGATCACCTTGACGGGATATGCACCGACCTTTCTCAGGGTATCTCATTTGTGGGTGCCTGATTTGTATCGAGGACACTAGTTGGTACCCGACCTTTCTCGGGAGATGCGCCGACCTTTCTCGGGGCATCATATTTGTTAGGGTGTCTGACTTCTATCAAAGACATTGGTTGGAGCCCGACCTTTCTCGGGAGGATGCACTGACCTTTCTCAAGGCATCGATTTGTGGGGCGTCTGACTTCTGTCGAAGACACCAGTTGGAACCCGACCTTTCTCGGGAGGATGCGCCGACCTTTCTCAGGGCATCAATTCTGGAAGATACCTGGACATTTACAAGCATATCAAAGAGTACCTGGATATTCACAAGTACTAACCTAAAGGGTATCTGGGCATTTGCAGGCATCAAAATGGGTATTTGGCTGACCATAGACATTGAAGGGGTACTTGGATGATCACAAGTATGAATTCTTGGGGATACTTGGGCATTCACAAGTATCGAAGAGGTACTTGATAATTGGAAATATTGAGAACATACCTTGGATATTTGTGAAGGTGTCCCACCTCTTGGCAATTGGGAAATATCGAGGGCATACTTGGGATATTGGTGAAGGTCTCTCACCTCCTGGTAGTTGGAATATCGAGGACGTACCTGAGATATTCGTGAAGGTCTCTCACCTCCTGGTAATTGGGAATATCGAGGGCGTACCTGGGATATTCATGAAGGTCTCTAACCTCCTGGTAATTGGGAATATCGAGGGCGTACCTGGGATATTCATGAAGTTATCTCATCTCCTTGTAATTGGGAATATCGAGGGCGTACCTGGGATATTCATGAAGTTATCTCATCTCCTGGTAATGGGAATATCGAGGACGTAACTTGGATATTCATGAAGGTCTCTCACCTCCTAGTAATGGGGATATCGAGGGCGTACCTAGAATATTCATGAAGGTATCTCATCTCCTAGTAATAGGGAATATCGAGGACGTACCTTAGATATTCATGAAGGTCTCTCACCTCCTGGTAATTGAGAATATTGAGGACGTGCCTTGCATATTCATGAAGGTCTCTCACCTCCTGGTAATTGGGAATATCGAGGACATACCTTGGATATTCATGAAGGTCTCCCACCTCTTGGTAATTGGAAATATTGAGGACGTGCCTCACATATTCACGAAGGTCTCTCACCTCCTGATAAAGGGGAATATCGAGGATGTACCTGGGATATTCGTGAAGGTCTGTCACCTCCTAGTAGTTAGGAATATCGAGGGCATACCTGAGATATTCGTGAAGGTCTCTCACCTCCCGGTAATGGGAATATCGAGGGCGTGCCCCGCATATTCATGAAGGTCTCTCACCTCCTGGTAAAGGGGAATATCAAGGACGTACCTTGGATATTCGTGAAGGTCTCTCACCTCCTGGTAATGGGAATATCGAGGATGTGCCTCGCATATTCACGAAGGTCTCTCACCTCTTGGTAAAGGGGAATATCAAGGACGTACCTGGGATATTTGTGAAGGTCTCTCACCTCTTGGTAGTTAGGAATATCGAGGGCGTACCTGAGATATTTGTGAAGGTCTCTCACCTCCTGGTAATTGGAAATATCGATGGTGTACCTAGAATATTCATGAAGGTCTCTAATCTCCTGGTAATTGGGAATATCGAGGGCGTACCTGGGATATTCATGAAGGTATCTCATCTCCTAGTAATGGGAATATCGAGGACGTACCTTGGATATTCATGAAGGTCTCTCACCTCCTGGTAATGGGAATATCGAGGACGTACCTTGGATATTCATGAAGGTCTCTCACCTCCTGGTAATAGGGATATCAAGGGTGTACCTGGAATATTTATGAAGGTATCTCATCTCCTAGTAATGGGGAATATCGAGGATGTACCTCGCATATTCATGAAGGTCTCCCACCTCCTGGCAACATAAACTTGAATGTAGCACGAGGCTTACCTGGATGGCCGCAGGCACTTAAAACGGGTAGAACACCTGGGTAGCCACAAGTGTATAAAGTACTGGAATACTTGGATAAACACAAGTATTTAATGATATGATCTAGGACCACTCAGGCTGGTCTAAGTGCTAGAAAGCATACCTGGGCGGCGGTGCCAAGCAAAGCAATGGAATGCTTGAACAACTGCTATATTATTTGGGGACAACTCAGGCAAGCTGAGTGTCATGAAAGGGAAGTACCTGGACAATGGTGAGTACTTGACGATATGGGGATACCTAGACAGCAGTAGGTATTCCAAGAGATACTTGGTCAGTCACGGGTATCAATACTCTGGGGACAACTCGAACAGGTCGAGTGTCAGGAAAAGGGAGTATCCGAACAGTGGCCGGTACTCAAAGACAATAGGGATACCTAGACAGCAGTAGGTATTCAACGATAAAGGGATACTTGGTTAGTCACAAGTACCAATACTCTAGGGACAACTTGAACAGGTCAAGTGTCAGAAAAAGGGAGTATCCGAGTGGTGGCCGATACTCAAAGACAATGGGGATACCTAGACAACAGTAAATACCCAAACTCAAAGGACGACTCAAATAGGTTGAGTGTAAATAAGAGAGTACTTGGATAGTGGTAGGTACTTTAAGACAAATGTGGATAGGGATATGCTTACCTGGCAATATCTCTGATCTCTGAGATTATGTCTACTATTTGCATGGTATGCACACATGATTGTATGTGTTGTAGATTCATGAGTTCAAATGAGATTCATGCATGATAATTTTGTTAGTTTTGCATCATCCGAATTCCACTGGGGAAGATTTTTGAAAGACAACCTTCATTTAGAATGTAGATGTCTTGAGCATGCCAGATGAGGGACTTTCAGTCTGAAAGGACTTTCTGCTCATTCTCATGGAAAAGGCTATCCTGACCATTGATGCAGGATTTATAAGGACCACACTATCTCACTGTCATCATGTTAGCAAGGGTCCGAGTATTCTCGCAAACAGTACGACTTTACCAATTTGAGAGGTCTTTGTTGAAACTGTGATGAAGTCTTGGTCAGCGGCTCACCAAAGGGGACCATTAAGGTCGAATTCGATGGACGAAAATGTTGCGCGATCATCTCTGGGTTTGCAAGTCAAAAGTCCTGTGAAAAGAGATAGAATAGTCTTGCTCGTATTTCTTCGAGCAATACTTATAGACATATGAAATCCTACGTTAATTGAAGTGCCCCTAGTCTGAAGAGACTTTTACAATGGGAATGTGACGTAGACTTGGCTCACACATAAGAGGGTGAGAGTTGGTGACTGTCTTGGCATTTGTCACTGATCTTTCTTCTCACTATCAAATGGAGGCTCTATCAATTGAACCACAAAAGTAACTTCTCTTGAGAATATTTTTGACTAGAGGGCATTGGTCTTGCTTTTACCAGGCACACTACTTTTTCATGCCCCTATTTTTTATTCCAGTTCTTCATTTATGGGCATTGACCTTGTTTTTACCAGGTACACTGCTTTTTTATGCCCTAGTTTTTGTTCTTGTTGCTTGAGGAACTGATCTTGACAAGTTCAAGCAAATGCCTTTGTTAGACTATGGATTCTTCATCTTTTGTTGGCACTTTTAATTATGCTGCTCAAACTACAGTGGCTTTTGCTTTGCCTCCATGTGAGGGTGAATTTACAGACTCAATTGAGTTGTACAATGGATACAAGTGCGTAAATAAAGAATTGCTCTTCACGACTCTAGGGCACTTAAATTAACGCGAGTGTTCATATGCAATAAAGACACTCGAAGATTGATGCAAGTGCAAGCAAGAAAATTTCTATCCCCTTTCTCACCTTGTGATGTTGATTTGCTTTTGACTTGCCCCAGTGTGGGGTGGTTCTTGACAGGGGTATGAGAGAAGCTTCACCAATGTATGGGGCTCAATGGAGTGAGCAATAGAATGCCTCTCACTATTTTGGTTATCGTACCATTCGCGAGAGAACTCTTTATCTTGCAGCCATGGAATCTTTTGCACTCATCTCACAAGTGTATAGATCGGGGGGAGGGGGATTGTGTGTAGGATATGGCTTGCCTTTCATCATTCTGATGCGCCTCATCCAGCATACTCGATTAATCTTGTATTCTTCATTTAGTTGTCTATTTTAATAATTCTCAATGCAATCAGTGATTTAGACAGACAAAATCATCATGCAAAATCCATTTGGAAAAGGCATGCAGCATTTTAAACATGAGAGAGTTTGTACTCTCAAAACAAATGAATGGTTTTTGCTCAAAAAGACCTTGTTGATAGCTTTAAGGGTCAACAGAACGGTATTGTTAAATTTTGAACATCAAAAGGGTTATTCATAAAGGGGTGTTCACAAATGGGTGTCGATGGTCATCCCTATTGATTAGGGATATGACATATGAATGATCAGTCAAGGATTAGGAATTTGATTGGGCATCTCTGCTTTTGCCCCTGTAGAAGAGAAGATGTACAAGTAGATCAATTAGTCTGGCCAAAATCAAATGTGAGTTGAGGCCTGAAAATTTTCTATCATTTGCTTTGGCGATTACTCAGGACGCCATTTTGCTTAGAAGAGTTTGTCATGCCTCTCATTGATTTATTATCCTTGTCAAATGATCCTGCAACAAGACATGCTTCTCGTTGATTTGTTATCCTTGCTTTTGACAGTCAGGTGATCCTGCAACAAACAAGAGGGAATGTGTTAGTCATGAACTCTTTCAAGAGTCGAATAACTGGAATCGATACAACTTTACCCTTCACTGGTTTGTAGATGATTGGGTGAACTTGAAGTGAGAGGGAGACACGAAGTCCTATGTCCCTTGCTTCGTTAAGTCAATTATTCTCTAAATTGGCTCCTGGATGACATGTCTTTTTACACGAAGCCAGGTAAATTTGATGTGGGTCATTTCTATGTACTAGCTTGGCCAGTATTGATTTGCCAAACCTAACCATCAAGTTTGGCTCTTGAATCTTGATACTTCCTGCCAATAGGGAGAATATGTCAAAAGTGAATTCGAAGAGGGGGGAGTATTGGAAACGATACCAAATTACTCTTCTCCAAAGTTTGTATTTGCTGACTCCTAAGGATATTTGAATGTCGATGACAGCCTTTCCGTATTGGCATAGTTTGACATTTCTTTTGATTGGCCTTCCTCACTTATGGCCACGTATGCATGATTGATGGTTGTCGATTTATCTTCAACGCCTTCCTTATGTGGAATTTTCTTATGTCTTTGACTATATGACCATTAATAGCATTGAGCAAAGTCATGTACTTTCAAGCTTCTATGGAATCTGAGATGGACAATCAAAACCTCCAATTCTCTGATGGCAATTACTTCTTGCAAGAGCATGCATCTGAATAGGAAGTCAGGTTTCCAGGTCCTCATTTTGAATAGGGGCTAGAGACCGCTTCAACTGTCTGGATTTCTTCTTTGTTGACAGTAGCCAATTCAAAGAAAGAGAAAAAAATCCCTTCCTTGTGCTTTTGGGCTTGTCGAAGTTGGAAGTCCCGTTGATGAAACCATAGCATCTAGTTGCTTAGGCACATTGTGGGGAAAGGATATTGCTCTGGCTTGTGAAGGAGTTGGGCAAGAGCAAGGCATGTCGTGGATGCTTCGATTTCAACTGTATGCCTGTACCTATTATGTCTCATCTTTTGTATCCTGTAAATATAACAGAGGGGTTGTCATTCTTAATATTATGTTAATGGAATAAGACTTACCCTTTTTGAAATAGGATGCTCCTTTTTGTTTGCCCCTACTTTCTTGAAAATGTGTTTTCGAGTTTGGCCTGTTCACATGATGTGTCAGTTTCAAATACCTTCTGTCACACTGAATTAAAGAGGAGGATATTCTAAGACATAAAGTGAGAGAATTAGAAAGAAAAACATGCTTAATTTTATCATCTTGTTTTGACAAAAGCTTTTGGTGATGAAATACTTTTCATTTTCAAAATATGTTTTTTTAGGGAGAAAAAGCATGAGGAAGTCCAGCCCTCAGTATTCTCCTTGGATGATAATTTCTTTTCATGGTTGGATAACATCACTAGGCTGGTTTGGAGTACCACCTCATGCTCTTAAAACAAAATATTATAACTGTACAATAGAGTACTTGGAATGGAAAATACAACAGTAGCACACTAGCTAAGATAAGAAACATGAAATTATAAAAAAAAAAAAAAGAAGTAAAACCCATGAAAACTCCTGTGTAAAGGAGTGCTTTGATAGTGTTGGTTCCGAAATCAAATGCCTTTGAGTTCCTCGCCTCCAGTAGACTCGAAGTATTCGCATGAGAGGACCACTTCATTGAAGTTATGGAAGTGCAACCTATGTAACCAGCAACGATGCTTGCGAGGTAAAGCCCCTATGAACAGTTTTATCATTTCTTCTTCGGCCAGTTGAGGTTAAGTTTGCATCATAAAAGCCTCCCATCTCCTTGCATACGCTCGGAAATCCTCCATTGGTCTTCTTCTAAAGTGAACCAAGTTCTGACAAGGCACTTCAGTCCTAATCTGGCTTTGATACTGAAGCAAGAATGCAGAAGACAACTCATTCCAATCTCTCATGAGGTAGATGTCTGCTGTAATGAAACATTATAATGCAGACCCCGTAAGAATTTCTCGAAAGGCCTAAGTTGCGAATGACATCGGGCTATAGTACCGACTCATTTCAGCGTGGAGATATTGCAAATGAGCCATGGGACAAGTTGTGCAATTATATTTACGGAGATTAGGTATCCATATCTCTCCAGGGGTCATGATCCTATGAGCGCAAGACGGGCTTGATGTATCTTGGTTAGGCTACTGGTTTTCCCACTGCATATCTATTGTAGCGGTGAATTTTTCTGTTTCAGGGAAGTTGGATTCTACCGAGATTACCCCATTGCTTTCTTCTTGGTCAAAATTTCCGAATAAGGATGAAGTATTGAAGCTATCCTCACTGTTAAAGGACGAGCTTAGTACTTCATTAGGATCGTAACAGATAAAGATGTATGCTTCATCTTCTGATGGGCCTTCATCCCCGGATGAGAGTAGGAAACCGTTATACGATGAATCGTCAGTTTCATCGTTGAAATAACACTGGAAGTCCTTGGGATTGTATTCTAGGGGATGGTAGCCTTTGAAGCTATATTCTTGGGAATGCTCGAAGTTTTGGGGTGGTGGCTCGTCGGCAGATGCTGCATTGATCTGCTTAGGCTTTCTTTTCTTGGCTTTTGGTCCAGACCTTTTGAGTAAGGCCCTTCGTTTTGCCAGCTCGATTCTGTCAAAGGAAGTGAGAGACATTAGAGTTTCACTGTCTGATTCGCTTTCTAGGTTGATAGGAGTCAATATTCTTTAGACCCTAGTTTTTGGAGTAAGATTAGGGAGTCGTCCAGTTGTGCCCTGGTCTTGAACATGCTCTATGTCTTTGATCTCGTACAAAGGCTCTTTGCCTTTCCTAATGGGAAATTTTCCAGTAATAGGGTGTTGTTCAACCGCCCATTTATCATGCAAGGCTTCATTGACATGCTTTTCTCCTATCTCAGCGACTAATGGTTCCTCGTGCTCTGCGATCATCAGTTCTTCGTAGGGTAAGGTTATGTTAGGGCTGATGTCAATATCATATTCTTGGTGAAAAACATGAATTAGTTCCCTTCAGGTTTTAAGGGGACTAATTTTTTTGACAATGTACCATCGCAAGGCAGGGCCAGTCAAGCTCGATTGGTACGATTGAATCATCCTTCGAACCAGGTAGGCCTGTAAGTAGGCCTCTGGGCGGGAGGTATCAGCATACCTTTCACATTCAGGTGCCTTGAGTTTTTCAGGGATCTCAATGCCAGTGTAATTGGACAGGTCCATGGGATTTTGCTTCTGTAGCTAGCTTAACTTTTTCATGATCTTTTCAAACTGTCTATGGTACTGGATATTTTCTAGCAAATTTGCAGGTGTCGTGACGGTGTTTGAGGTAACTATAGAGTTGGGCTTAGCTTGAGTGGATTTCATTCGTCTAGAGAGTTGTTGAAGAACAATGGACATCTGTCCTACGCCGTCGTCAATGTTAATAAGGCGATTTTGTACATCATTCTGATTGGGCCCTAGTGCATGAGGCCATTCGCGAGCTATTGGTGGCCAGCGATTCATAATTACCTGTTCGTGGTGAAAACAATGAATGAGTACTAAAGTAAACAAAGATTGACCCATGGCAATGGTCTAACTGCTTTTTTATTTATCAAAAAAGGATTTTATAGACTGCAAACTTCTGACATCTAGAACTTGAAATTGAAAAGACATAATGAAATACTAGACATTAGACAAAAATCCCTAAACAATGGGACAAAACTTTCATGATATTAACACTAAGGGAGACACGACTTCTAATTTATATGCGACAGGGAGCCTTGTTCCTGCAAAGGCTGCTTGCTTTCTTGGACTGGCTCTGAGATGAATATTTGGCTTATTTCCATACCCTCTGCATAAGCTCTGCTTGCTCGTGCGGGCTACTCTCTTTGATTGAGCGAGGGACCAATGGCTTCCACCTTGTCGGGATGCGATGATTGTGGATGTAGGCCGTAGAGGCGAGGTGTGCTTTTTCTTCTCCCTCAAGCCCTTCAGGTATCACGATCCTTTTGCGATGGCACTTGTCCCAAGTTTCTTCAACGATAGAAGTTTCAACTGCATAGTCACGGCTTGTGTTGAAAAGAACTAGAGGAATTCTCCTCTTGGAAGGCGGTGGAATCTCTTGAAGGGCTCCAAATTGTCATGCCACCCAATATGGGTAATAGGGAATAGCGCCGGTGCAGCCAAGCAACGGAATTGGGTGGGTGCGCTTGTAAGCAAAGCGGGCCCCCTTTTCATAGAACCAACCAGCACACCATTGGAATGCCTCAGGAGCTGGGTTTCTTAGGAAGTCAACCCAATTTAAACAGCTTTGATTGGGAATATACGGTCCTAAAACCATAAATTTTTGTAACGGATTTTCGAAAGCATTTGTTTCAGACGATCGCATGAAGTCTCAGAATTCGTTTTAAGTGAGAAAAGAACCAGACTTGTAAAATTTCAGGAGAGGCTCGCATGATTTTCTCTGTGTTGTCTTTAAAACGATTAAAGGACAAGAATGTTTCAGTTAAAATCATGTTGACATAATTTCCCCCCTCAAGATCTGATCAACTATCTATGCCATCTTAGGACTTATGGCATTTCTTTGATGAGGGAAAATGATGGCCAGGAGGAAAATCTCACTTTTTTGGGTCATAGGTTGATTTTGAAAACAGGCATTCATAAATTCAAATGGACAGGTATTATGGTTGTTTTCAAGAATTTGTATCATAACATGGACTTCAGTTCTCAAAAGTCGCACCAACCCACGTAATGGGATGATGCCTGTTGATGGCCCGACAAGCTTTTTCTCAAGAGGCATTTCAGTGATGATGATGTATTCCTCCAGGGTTAGGGTTAGTTCAAACCTACCAAACATAAAAGTAAGTGTCCTTGGGCACCAAAAATTTGCCATGGCTTGTATGACTTCAGGGCAAACAGTGATTTGGATCAACGATAAAAGATGACCGACTTTGGCCTTCACACGCTCTTGGGCAAACTGATTTAATTGACCCCACCATCTGAAGAGCTCCGCCTTGGGAGTAGGAATAAACTGGATATCGTCTTTTCCCATCGCATATAAACTGGGACTTGAAAAGCTTATCCTAAATTGCCATGGGCCAAATAAAAAGACTGAGTAAAAGTAAAGAAATTACTTTTGCTTTTTAAAGAAAAATGGCAAGCACAAAGACATGCGCATGGGGCGTGCGGCTTGATTTCTAACTAAGAAGGATTGGTGAGATTAAAAGGATATCCGCCCGTCGTAGTCTCGCGTTAGCAACATACCCTTCGAACCTCGGCTAAGAAATTCGGGGAAAAGAAAGGCAACCTCTACATCGCAGTCTCGCGTTCGAGGTCGTATCTTTCTTAACACCATCCTAGAAATCCTATGGCGGCCTAGGTCCGGCAGCCGGGTTGTGTGTGCCATGTGTAGTGTCTAAAACAGTAAAGCATGCACAACAGTTTATAATCACAAGATAATCTATTTTAAGCAAAATTAAAATAAATTTCTAAGCTTTTGACCTGCATAAAGAAAAAAGCCTAAGTCAGTAAAGAATTTAAACAAGACAAAAATGGCCTAAGTCTTCAAAGTCCCCAGCGGAGTCGCCAAGCTATCGCGACCTCTTTTTCTTGGCGCTCGTGATTGGGTACGGGCGCCTAAGGAGGCTAATGGCTCGTCTGAAATTAGTTATGCCCGGACTCTCCCAAGTCCACCAATTCACGACTTAATGGTCCAAGTTTTTAACCTGTAAATCAATTTTTAAAATGGAGTCGCCACTAATCGATTTGGGGTGGGTTGATTTGAAACCCAAGCGAAGTATCGAGAGAAATACTCACTCCTGCGCAACCAGAGAAATTAGGATCGGGGACTTGATTACACTAGTTAATCACTAACGCCCTTTCGGTACCTAATCTTGTTTAAACCTTGAGGTTTTTTGGATGTTCAAGGGATTTTCCATGCATTTTTGGGAGGAAAAACATTTTTTTGAGTCTTTTTCTAATTTTTTGGACATAAAGGGATTTTTTTTTATTTTTTGGAAAAATACAAGTCTTTTTGGCATTTTCTGAATTTTTTGGCTTTTTTTGGATTTTTGGCATTTTTTTGGAAAATATGGAGTTTTTTGATTTTTTTATTTTTCGGAAAATAAAATATTTTTAAAATATTTTCAATATTTCTGGAAAATAAATTATTTTTTATTTTTCTTATTTTTTTAGAAAATTAAACATTTTTCAACATTTTTAAAACATTTTTTGATTTTTTGGGAATTAAAACATTTTTTAATATTTTTCAAAAATAAATTATTTATTTATTAAAATATTATTAAAAAAAAAAAAAAAAAAAAGCCGACCCGGGTCGGATCCGGGGGTTGGGTCCGACCCGAGCCGGCGACCCAATCACGGACGGGCCCACGTTGCGGGCCTGACTCAGATTTTTCTTTTCTTTTTTTTTTACAAAACGATGCCGTGGTCGAGCGTTTGGAGACGCCCGGCCTGGCCCGATGACCCAACTCCGCAACTCGACTCCTCAGCGAACCCTACTCGACCCGGCTCCGATTCACGACTCAGCTCCCGTCGCCCGCAGATCGTGAACCCTACCCGATTTTCTGGGTCCGGATCCGCTTTGCCACCCGGAAAATTGCAACCCCTAGGGTTTGCTAATACGCGGCGCCGTGGAGGAGATCGAGGCAATACGACGGTGACGGCAACGACAAAGGGGACCACGACGACGGTGACGGCGACAGAATGAGGTCGCGATGGGCGGCAGGGACGACTGTGACGCTTTTTTTACCTTCTCTTGAGCGGAGGCAATGACGGCAACGGCGGGGGTTGATTTGCGACGGCGGTGGCCACGATGAGCAATAACAAAGCTAGGAGGCCTGATTTGCAACGGTGAGGCCACGGCGAGCAACGATGGTGACAGGGAGGCCTGGTTTTGGTCGGATCTAGCTAGAACACTCTCTCTCTCCCTTGGGTTCGTCGTTTCAGCCCCCCTCACGCTCGGATCCCTCTTGAACGACTCCGGCCGACCTCAAATCTCAGCCCGCTCGTCCTCGGCCCCCTTTCGAAGTCTCTCAGTTGAGAGGTTTCGAGGATCTGCGGCCCTCGACCTTTACCGCCTCTCTCTATCTCTCTTTCTGTTTCTCAGCTTGCCTTGCTTTCGATGGTGCCCCCCCTTTATTTATAGGTGCGGGGGCGGCCGGTCAGCAAGGCTTTGACCCGCCGGTTGGACCGCCGTCCCATCCGCCATCATCACCTCCTCCGGTCACGTCCCGTCGACGCCACTTGCTCCTCTACTCCGCACACGACTGCCGTCCACTCATGCTTCTCCGGCGTCGCGCCTACCCGCGCGTGCTCTTCAGTGGCGCGAGGAAGAAGATGACGCGGAGGGGCCGAGCTTAAGGCGACGATGGGCCAAAGGCCCATGCGGGGGGGGCTACTTCTTTGCTTCTTTTCTGTTTTCGTTGTTTTCGCTTTTCTTTTTCGTTTTTTCATTTATTTATTTATCATTCGAGAGCAGATAAAATAAAATAAAAACAAAAGTAAAACCTAATTAATAAAAACTGAAATTTTAGGCGTCAACAGATGCACACGCAAAGGAGGCTAAACTTGGCTTTGATACTATGTTATAAAGTCTAGAAAACTTAAGCTAATAGGTAGAAAGTGATCATGTGTATATAAGAAACAAACAAATCATAGTGTCAAGCGATGTGGGATATTTTAATATACTCAATCAAACCAATGCATTATGGTGGACATATGAAAGAAAAAACCTTAAAACTAGATCTCGAGTGTCAAGCCCTTCAACTTGCAAGTCTCTGGTTCTTTACTCAAGATAAGACACAAGAAGTAATACATGTAATACATGCACGCCTTCTTTAAGCAATTATGAATGCACTTGTGACATTCGTATTTCAACTTTACTATAAAGTACATATATCTATAAAGTACTCATTAGTAAGTTCTTTACAGTTTATCTAGGTGATTTTTTCTTTAGCAAAATGATGACATTGATGAATGCATTATTTTCCTTGGACGTGTGATCAGCAAGTAGAGCATCGTACCTCTTAAAGACCTCATCAATGATCTCTTCACCAAAGTGATCAACAAGCAAGAGCTTGGCCATAGCTCTCATGGACCTGGCCCAATTGTATCCCCCATCACTCAAGACAATATCAAAGTTAGAATCAGTGTCAAATATGCTCCAATTCACTTCGCACACTTCCAAGCAATCAATTGAGAATGAACCTTGCTTTTGAACCTCCCATCGTAGTTCTTTTGGTGAGGTTGTGTACTAAGGGATGTTGAAGCAGTCCAATTCCTGTTCTTCTATGGGTCCCTGAATTAGTGCAGATGTAGAATTTTAGATTTTCCAACCAAAAGAAGTAACAATTGCAAAAACATTAGTCGTTACTATAATATCTTAACAAAATTGTTACTTGTCTATATTGCACACTGAGACATATGTTGTTTCTTATCATGTAAATATTGATTCCATTTTATTCAAGCCTACACTAGCCTAAGAGGGAACAAGATCACGCTCAAAGTACCTCATAGTTTTATCTCTTATACTCTGATTTTCAAGGGAAATTTGCAAAAATGTCCTAAACCTATTACATTTGTGCCAATTCAATCCTAAATCTTTTAATTTTACCAATTTAGACCTAAACAATTAATTAATTGCTAATTTAGTAATAAATTTTTCAACCATGTCAATTTAATCATGAATCTTTTCAAAAATTTATCAATTTAGTCATTTCAACTACTTTGAATAGAAATCACTGCCATGGCAACGCAGTTAGTACCGACTATCCTAATATCAACAATTTTTTTTTAAATTTTCTGAATTTTTCTTTTTCTTTTCCTTTCCTTTCCTTCTTTCCCCCCTTTTCCCCTCCGTCAACCTCAATGAAGGGCAACCCTCACTTGGTTGAAGGTCCCCCCTAGCTAGCCTTGGGTGAGGATCACCCTTGACAAGGACCGATGATGGCAACCCTTCCCCAAGGCCATTGAAGGGGAACCCTTGCTAGGCAAGGACTGTGTTGCTTGAGGCCTATGAGGGTGACCATCACCTAAGGCTAGCAACCTCCATCGACCATCACTAAGGCTTGATGATGACCAGTAGAGGGAAAAAGGAAAAAAAAAATAATTATACAAATTGCTTATGTCAATATCATCCATGTCACTTAGCACGGTCGATGTTTACTAGATTGCTACATATAATTAGCTAAAATGACTAAATTGACAAGCATGCAAAATGTTTAGGATTAAATTGCCACAATTGAAAGGTTTAGTATTAAATTAGCTAAATTGATTGGTATAGGGTTGGATTAGTGCAAGTGCAATAGGCTTATGACATTTTTTTTTTTCGTAATTTTCTCTTGATTTTCCTGAATACATTCCTAAGGAAGATGCTATAAAATGAACTGGTAATTTGCCACATTGGGTCAATTAGTAGCAACAATCATAGGCCATTTGTTTGCATTTATCTTAGTTAGGCATAACCCGACATTGGTTTAAACTAAAAAATGTTTAATTGAACTTAGAAACAAGTCGAATTATTTTCTCCTTCACAGATGAAAACAAAATGATAAGCGTATCTAAAGAGTACTTTACTAATCTAAACCTGGGTTTCCATGTATTATTTCCTCAGCTTCTTTCAGGGGGTCCTCGCGCTTGGTAGCCAATAAGAAAAGACTCACGCATAGACTCTCATAACACATGAACGCTACAAAAAAATTTATCAACTTAACATTTATCGTCCAATCTCATGATTCCTCAGCATTCGACCTGTCCTATGATTTGTCGATTCTTCTATTGCATGTTTGGCCCACTTGCTCGCGGCCAGAAAAGGGTTTCCTCATAGATTCCTCCACGATGAAGAAAATGCCTTGAAGGGCCAATGTCTACCAAGTCAAGATCAGCATATCCCAGATAATAAATTTCATGAATTGGAAGACTCAGTGTCTCGAGCAAGAAGACTCTAATTTTGAAATATTTAAGTATGGTTAAGGTTGCTCCTTCGATATTAATGTTATTAAGTGCTAATTCAACCGTGAATAAACAAAGCCTCTTAGTTATTATATTCGCTTGTTCTAAATCCTCGAACTCATTCTGAATATTGAAATTGACCATGCGATTTTCTCGACTGCTATGTTGCTTTTAGTTTTAGTCCTTTCTTTAGGACACGGTATGTTTGCATGCTTAACCGTCTAACATATATGACATGCAACCTACGTCGTCTTACTGTTTTAGCTATTAAAACACAAATAGTTGGGTAGTCAACTTCTACTTTTTTTGTATTGAGGTATTCGACTTTAAGATGGTAGGAAAGCCAGATGCATCGAGTTGGATTTTCCACAATTATTTTCATACATTGGTGGGTTCTCCTTCTTTATACAATATGAAATATATGTGAAAGGAAAAATATAATATCTAAATTATTATAGGCGGTGGGTTCAATAATTGATTCGATCCTAATGTTTGATAAAGTACCTAATTAGAACCTGTCAATATAATTTTTGAATGGTTATTATATACTTTTTCTTATTTAATGACAATCCGAATAGTGAGTTACCGCATCAAGTTCCTATAGCACTCTGTGACTTAGAGGCCATTTAGTAACGATTGTATTTAGTACGCATAATCAAACAGTGTCTTTTATAAATTAATAAACATTTAATTGAACTAAAAACAAGTCAAGTGTAAATTTAGGTTTACTTGAATTCTGTCGTCAACTTCACCTGTGCAGGCGGTGCTCACAGTTCTTAGTCAATAAGAAAAGACTCGAACGTAGACTAATACGATGTATGGATGCTAACATAAAGACGACTCATTACTTACCGTCCAATCTCATGTCATGTATCTATCAAGTAGCCTATCAAGTGGCTGGCAAAATATGGCAATCAGAGAGGAACAAAGGAAAAAGTCGGACAAAACCAGCTGCTTCTTCTTCTTTTTGTTACAAGCTTAACGTGGGCTCGGTCGGCTGACGATCGAAAAGAATAAAATGGCGCGTGTCACTCCGTCGTTTTTCTGTGTAAGGTTTAACGTGGGATTTGTTTTCTAACGATCGGCCTTTATGCTTGAAAGCATACCAAAAGTCTTTGAATAGGCATTTTATATAACCAACGAGGTTCATGTCCAAGGCTAGGTCTACTGCATTATATGCGCACTAGTTTGAATAAACACTTCCAGTTTGCCATATCATTTAGGGAACCTATTTAATGTTATGAGTCTCAATATCTGTAACATTACTCCATTCAAATTTGTTAGAGCTAATTAAGGGCCTGCTTGCTTGAATTCTTAAATGCTTGAACTTTTCGTCAGTGTCCAATATAATCCATATATCCAACGCGTTACAAGATGTTAGGGGCTGGGTCCTATTGCTGAATAACCCACTGCGTTATTATAATTATAGTGACTTCCTACTTTTAGTTTATCTATGCCTCCAAGTTCTTAAATGTTGATGGCTTCTTTAATTTTTTTTACACGTAGGAGTAAAACCTTTCATTTGTTTCGTTGTTACTTCAATTAGCTTTTTATTTTTATTTTCCGGCAATAGATAAATCAAGAAAGCACCAAATTCGCTCAATATGCATTATGGGGATATACGATAGAAAAATCCTTCAAGCAAAATTCCAAATGTCAAGCCCTTCAATTTGAAAGTCTCATGGTGGCTGCTTATTATAATTCTCTCGATTCTCTTAAACTGTATATGGTATTAGAGCATCTTCGCTCAACCGAGCCTTCGATCCCACTGGTTATCGAGTTACTCATCTCCTCCGATGCTGAAGAAACAGCCACCATGAGTACAACCAGTGACAACACAAACTCATCTGCAACCGGTCTCATCACCATCGGCAACAGTGTTCTCGTCACCATCGGCAACACTGTCCAACTTCCTGTGAAGCTCACAGCTGGCAACTTTCCCTCTTGGTGAGCACAACTTCAAGCTATTTTAATCAGGCATGATCTGCTCCAATTCGTCGCTTGATTCGTCCGGATCAACCACTCCAGAACGCACATTATGGATCTGCCAAGACCAGCTATTGTTATCAGTCATTTTCAGCTCAGTTTCTGAATTTATTTTTCCGCTGATTGCATTTAGCAAAAAATCTCAAGAGGCAACGAAAAAGCTCACCACCCTTTATGCCAACAAATACCGCTCTTGGTTAATGTTTCTCAAGGACCAGTTGTCCACAATTAGGCTTCAATCGAGGTCAGTTTCCGAATATCTTCAAAAGTTAAACGGTATTGCTGAGGAGCTCTCTATTATTTATACATCCATTTAAGATGATGATATTATTATTCATGCCTTACATGAAATTGGTCTTGAATTTAAAGAATTAGCGGCTGCAATTCGTGCTAGAAAAAATCCTATTTCATTTAAGGAATTACATGACAATCTTATTGCTTATGAAACTTACCTTAAGCATGAAGAAAAAACTGCAATATTCATTCTTGTCATAGCTTAGTATACTACCAAACCACATTCTGGTTCGTCTGCTGCTTGCTGGAACGGTGCCCAAAATGGACGTGGTGCTTCTCATGGCACTTGCAACAACCCGGCAACCAATAGTCCCGTAGAAACCCCACCCAGCGGGGCAATCCATTGCAATCTCATGACTCTCGGCCTCTATGTCAATTATGGCCACACAGCCAAGACTTGCTTCCGTATCCGAGATTGTCCAAATGCTGAGCCTATTGTGCACCGCACAATCATCACAAGTTCAGCCCCGCAATGGCTCGTTGATTCAGAAACATCCCACCACATCACTAATGACTTATCAAACCTATCTCTAACTCGAAATATGAAGGACCGGATGAGATTGTTATTGGCGATAGGACAAGTTTTAGTATTTTGCATGTTGGGACAACAAAACTTGTGTCTCTCAAAAAACGCCTTTGTTTTACCCAACACACTTTGTGCACCGTCCCTTACTCAAAATGGAATTTCCATCTCTAAATTTTGTGCCCAAAATAATACCTCTATTGAATTTTTTGTCACGTTTTTTGGGTGAAGGTTCTTCGAATGGGAGCGACGTTGTTGCGTGGCGAGCATAAATATGGGGTCTACCAGATGTCACTCTCCCTACAGCCCCACAAAGGCCAACCTGGGGCGTTCATAGGAGAGAAAGCAGCTCATTGGGATTGGCATCAACATTTAGGACATCCTTCTTTCTCCATTCAAAATTACTTAGCTAGGACATTTTCATTACCCATAAGTTCTAAGTCCAAATCCATTTCCAAATCATACTGTGATTCGTGCCAATGTAATAAAAGTCATCATTTGTCATTCAATGTTTCTACTCTCACGAGTAAAAATCTACTAGAACTCCTATACACCAATGTTTAGGGTCCTACTCCGAACACTTTGATTGATGGTTTAAAAAATTATGTTTCACCTATCAACCATTTTACAAAATACATATGGCTTTATCCTATGCAAAAAAAAAAAAAAAAAAAAAAAAAAAAAAAATTCTAACATTTATGTCATTTTTAGTGCTTTTAAATTAATTGTCAAAAAAACAATTTCAACATCCTATTATCTCTATCTACTCCTATGGCAAAGGTGAGTATTTAAAACTCAAAATCATTTTCACCACACACGGTATTTCTCACTTCACCAATTCTCCTCACACCCCATAACACAATAGTACCGCCAAACGGCAATATCGCCATTTTGTAGAAACAAGCTTAACTACACTCCATAACACATCTCTTCCAACCATTTTTTGGTCCTATGCCTTTAAAATCGCTACATATCTCATCAATCGACTAATTACTACAATCCTTCAATATCAATCTCCATATCAAAAACTTTTCAATGGAAAGCCGTACTATCTTAAACTTCAACTTTTTGGATGATCATGCTATCGTGGCTCTGCCTGTATGTCCAAAACAAGCATAATAAACATTATCGTTTGTATATATTCCTTGGCTACTCACTCTCCCAAAGTGCATATAAATGTTTCGAATCCCAAACCAAACGTGTTTACACTTCTCGTCACATTGTGCTCCATTAATACATTTTTCCATATGTCACAATAAACTCCTCACCTCCAAACCCATTATCACCTACAAATCCCGCATGGATTCAACTCCCAATTATTGACCAACAAACGAGTCCAGCCTTGCCTCCTGTCCTAATGCCGATTTAATCACAAGCTCTTACAACTGCTGCTAACTCACTGCCTACTCCCCACGCAACAATTATCTCTCCAAATTCACAACACCGATGCCATCAACGATCATCCTCAACCTGAATCACAACCTCAACCGTCACTCAACCCACCCACAGCTAACCTCTTACCAAAAGCCTAGACCAACTTAGACAAAAAAGACACACCATTGTCTACTATAAGCCCCACCCCATCAGATCCACCTCCCTCACCCTCTGATACACGAAACAACTGACCTTACCACCACCTCCACCAACTGTAACCTGCAACCATCCAATGATTATACAATCTATAAATAATATGTTTAAACCCAAACAAATTTATCACACCACTAAACACCCTCTACCCGACACCATCAAACCAACATGTGTTACTCAAGCTATGCGAAATGTCAAATGACGACATGCCATGTTCGAGGAGTTTAATGCATTGCTACATGATGGAACATGGAAACTCACCCCTGACACAAATTCTAGTAATGTTGTTAGTTGCAAGTGAATCTTTCGGATTAAATGCCAAACTTGACGACAATATTGAATGCTACAAAGTGCGTCTAGTTGCCAAAGGCTTCCACCAACATCCTGAGATTAATTGCAAGGATACCTTTAGTCCTGTTATCAAACCAACCACCATTAGTGTTGTGCTTTCTATTGCATTGAACTAAGGATGGCCACTTCGACAACTTGATGTTAACAATGTGTTTCTACAAGAGATCTCATGGATGTAGTATATATGACTCAACCTCTAAGGTTTATTGATCCAACTCAACTGAACCATGTATGCAAAGTGAGAAAAGCTATTTGAGCATAGAGTGGCCAAAGAAATACTAGTGACTCATCTGAGCTTAAATTTACGATCTGATAAGTTACTTTGGACAATAAATAGTTCTAGAGAATATAAAGTTAAGAGTGGCTACAATAGATTTTGGGATCACGAAAGAGACTAACCAGAAACACAACCATCTACCTCACATCAAATCCCAAAATCCTTATGGAATGAAATTTGGAAACTTTGGACTTGTCCTAAAATCAAGTTCCTAGTATGGAGCATATGCAATAATGCTCTTCCTATCAAAGAAAGCATGTACAAGAGGATGATGATCTAAGTAAAACCGACACCGATATGCGACATGCAACACGCCAACACGCCGTTTCTAAGAAAATAAAGAACTCCGACATGTTGGAATACATTATATATTAAATATATAATTGTATATATGCATGATTATTTTAATCAAATTAATTTGATTCTAATTTACGAATAAATAAATAATAAAAAGAGCATAGAATGAATTTTCATTAAAAACATTAATCCACCATTTATTAATATCATTCATTGTTTCAATTTAACAAATTCAACTCCACTTCAATAATCCATAAAACTTGGAGGGGAACAAAAAAACAATCCACATTTTGGACTCGTGTGTTAAGCTTGTCAAAAGAAAAGAGGAAAAAAAAAAACTAGCTTGAGGGTGACTTGTGTGCTATGAGAAGTAAGAGTCGGAAGAGAAAAGAGGAGAAAATTTGGTTTTTCTTCTTTCTCCATTTATTATATCTATTATTGTTAATTTTCTTACGTACTTATATTTGACCCCTCATTCATTGAAAATGTTTAAAATTGACTCCGTGCATATTAGAATCACGTGTCGGAATTTCGAACTCACATGTCAAAATTCCTGCCTCTCGTGTTTGAAAATATCGGGAGAATTGATCAGGTGTTGGATTTTTGGAGATATGTTGACCAAATGTCAGCAAGTGTCAGAGAGTATCGGACACGTATCGGAGTGTCCGACATGACACGAAAGCTCCCGAAAAGTGTTGGTACTTCCTAGATGATGATAGCTAACCTTAAATGCTCACTACGCAACCAGAATCCAAAGATGGCGGGGCACTTTTTTGCATTGTGCGGTTGGACAAAGGAGATTTGATAAGATCCTAGGTTAATGATTGAGACTTCGTGTTATCCATATTTTGGTTAGTAATGAAAGCTATATTATTTTGATAAAAAAAATGGGGGACAATGAACCATATGAATTTTTTAATAAGAATGGGTTGTGTCCTCTTCTTCTTTCTATTATATGTCGTGTCTAACACTTCCTTTTACTTGTTTCATGTTTATCATGCCGACCTTTCTCTAGTGGCAGCCGAAAGAACCTCTCATACACTAGTCTATATATCTATATTTTTCAATGAGAAATTTAGGTGAAGAAATGATTTCTAGCATTATTTTGCCAATCAATTTACTCATTGACGAACTCTCTTCCAATTTATTGGGGTGCAGAATGAATAAA
Source organism: Eucalyptus victrix (assembly GCA_016097545.1). Lineage (NCBI taxonomy): Eukaryota > Viridiplantae > Streptophyta > Magnoliopsida > Myrtales > Myrtaceae > Eucalyptus > Eucalyptus victrix. Next base: position 59,326,621 of record CM027842.1, read on the forward strand.
TGATTTCCTCTGGAAAAGTTCTATAATGTTGCCAAGCTCGGGACTTCGGGAGTGTTCAACACCATGGCTTGATGGATCTGGGCCACGGTGCAAGGAGGCGCGGGCACGGAGTTTGGCGTTTACCCTTGATGGACCCGGGCCCAGCCTATAGACTTAGGTTCGCAGAAGCTAGGCTCGAGATCAAATATAAAAAAAAATAGTGCACGTCTATTTAGAACAAAAAATATTTTCTTTTTCCAAACAATGGAAAATATTTTCCTTTTCATATTCAAAATTTAGCCAAACACCGAAAAATACAATTATTTTTCACAAATCTTGCATTTTCCGTTAAACAAACGGAGTCTTAGGCTTTTTTTCCTCCTCGAAACAATTTGTTGCTACATTTTTAATTAAGCAAATCCAAAGATCATTTCAATCTTAAACTTTTGCTAAAAAATATATAATAAAAAATAAATTTTTAAAATTTTTAAAAAATCAATAAACACCCCCATGCATATATTTAAAATAGACCACGACCATAAAAAGTTGTACGATGGACAAATCATCATTGACGAAAGACACGTTGCACTTTAAAATAATTTTTAAAAATTTAATAAAATTATAAATTTTTAGAAATCTATATGATGTTAAGTGATAAAAATAAAAAAAAAAAAAAACAACAATTTGAAGTGCTTTTACGGGCTTACTTCGTTAAGGATGTTGATATAGAAAGCATAAATTGAAAGAATTGATGGTCAAACCTACCATTGACATAATATGTGATGTCGTATCACTGATTTCACTCATAATGTGGTATTATTATGTGAATAAACAAAATTATTAAGAGAAACATGAATGTTTAAATCATGGAATGCAATAGCTGGTAATATACACTATACGAAGAAAGTGATTGACATTTCAGAAAGAAAAAAAATAATAATTTACATCTCTTAAACGAAGGAGGTTTTCTTCGCTTTATATGATGTATAAATGAATCTATTGGACAATCAACCTGATCAAATTTGAGAATAATAATAAATAAATAAAAAGACAACCAAAAACCCTAAACTTGGCCTAAAGTGACAAATTTATCCCAAACTTTTTTTGCGACATGAAAAACTCTAAACTTTGCCAATCATGACACATTTACCCTAAACTTTTTCCTGTGAAACAAAAAATCCTGAACTTGTATCCGTGTGACACATTTACCCTAAACTATAGGGTATTTTCATCTTTTACTTTTTAAATTTTTCTTCTTTTTTTCTTCTTCTTCTCTCTTCCCTCCACCATGGTTGACAGAAGGAAGCTAGACACAAGCAAGGCTGCCCTTGCCAACGTCAGGCAAGGGTCGCCCTCACCAATGTCGGGCAAAGGCGGCCCTCGACTGGGTCAGGCAAAGGCGCCCCTCACTAAGACCTTGCCTAGCGAGGGCACCCCTCACCTGACGCAAGCAAGGGCGGCCCTTATCAAAGTCAAGCGAGGACAACCCTCGCTAGATCTAGTGAAGGCAACCCTCGCTAGACGCAAGTGAGGTCCTCGCCGAACGCAAGCAAGGTCCTCGCCCGACATTAGCAAGGGCCGCCCTAGCTAGCCTAGACAAGGGCCGCCCTAGCTAGCCTAGACAAGGGCAACCCTCACCTGACGTCGGCAAGGGCAGCCCTTGCCTAAGTTCAGCTTCCCTCCACCATGGCCGGCGAAGAGAAGAGAGAAGAAGGAAAAATAAAAAATAGAAAAAATAAGATGAAAATGCCCTTGGTGGAGTAAATGTGTCATGGTTAGTAAAGTTTGGGGTTTTTCATGTCATAAAAAAAATTGGGATAAATTTGTCACTTTGAACAAAGTTTGGGATTTTTTGTGGTCTTTTCCCTAAAAAAAAAATTGTATACAAGTTGTATTGTGTTTCTTAAATTTATTGTACTCCTAGTTGACTTTGTCAACTACTCGAAAGTTCATATTCTAACTTTACTTATCTTATGACCAAAATATTTTTAGCCAAAAATATATATTTTTACTGTAACTTATGAGTTAGAAAAAAAAATCAAATATATTGGTCTTGGAAACCTTTTTTTTGTTTTTGGCATAACAATCATCAAAATTTGTCGTTGTAGATAACAAATCCAAAAGAAAAAACTCAAGAAAAATTCGTTCATTTCTTATTTAAAGAAAGATGACTTTTTTGTTTGAAATCACTTAATGACTCAATTATTGATAGAGAGTTAGATACTACAGGAGGAGAGTTTCACTTTGGTAGGAATCCATAAAATTGAGGTGACTTTGACCTTGATACTATCTAGTCCAATTGAAAAAGAAAAAAAAAAATCTGAGGTCATCATTTCATTAGGTCAAAGAAGCACGGGCAAAATGATGGATTAATTATTCACACATCACCAACATAGACACTGCTCTAATCACTAAGGACTTTTTTATTCCAGTAATAAGGCAAAAGTTGGTCATGCGTCGTCACATCTGTCTATACTTCTTATTATCAAGAAAGTTCCGTTCAATAAAAAAAAAGGGCCATGTGTTATTAATCAAAAGGAGAAGAAAAGCATAAAAGAGGCAGATGGAGAAGATTAAAGCATAGAGTAAGTTTTTGTGAAAGATGGACTTTGTCTTATTAAGAATTGGAGATGTCAAAATGGATTAGAGAACCATTTTTTAAATTTATGTTCAGCGAGATAGGTCCTATATGGGTTAACTTAAATTTAATGAATGTATTCTTATGGATTTAGAATAATAAAGCCCAAATTGCTATAGATTTTAATGGGTCTGGACTATATCCACCGGCAACCGTGGTAATCGAAAGGAAAAATTAAAAAATTAAAAATAACAAGTTTGAAGACTAAAAAAGCAATGCGGTTTTATTAATAATGATTTTTCAATTATATAATGCTGATTGCCTGATATGAACGTCACAGCCAATCACGAGGAACCTCATAAGCTTAAAAAGACGGTTCCATCAATTTTAATAATTATATGGCATTTCGTTAATATAAAAATATGGGTCGGTTTAGCCATATTATATCTCAGGATAAACGATTGCAATGTTCCTATTGTCATTTGTATCTAACAAAACTCTATATTTGTTATGCATGCATCTGCACTTGTATGTTTATAATCTCACTAGAATTGACTAACTTCATGAGAAAAAATATGGAAATTGAGCCAAAAAAATTGTGTTGCCAATTGCTTGTGAATTTGTCATGGTAAGATGCAAGATATATTCACGTTTAAGTCCGGCACTTTAAATAGTGATATAGCAAATGTCGTACATTAATCGTTTAAGAGATGAAGTTGCATTCTAAGGTTCTGTCACAACTCTCTCAAAGATGAACTACCTAATGAAAAGCTAATGGACTATGAAACAAGAACAAAGGTTCCTCTCACAAGACAATCGCTTGCGTTAAGCACGGACTCTCCAAAGCCCTACCAATCGCAACTTGGTACTCGATTTAACATGCAACTTTCTTACCTTTTGGAGCTGCCATTAATCAATTATGGTTGATTAGATACGCGGGTAAAGTGTAGAAGAATATTTTTATCATGCAAATAAGAGATTCATAGATTCGGAGATTTGATTATGCTAAATAAATTTTATACTCTTTGGGTACCCTTTACCTATATATTTTCAAAAATATTTAACATGTAATCTTGGATGATTTTTATCCTAATCCGCTTGTTGGGAATAACGGATCCCCGAAAACCGGATTCAAAACTGAATCGAACCCCTAAATCAATGCGGAAGCGAAGCCCGAGAAAATCACGTATCACCGATCCTAAAGCACACCATGGATTCGAGCGTACCTTGTTAGCCATAGATTAAACACCAATACCGAAGATCGAGGAAGAAATTCTAATCCGATGATGCCAATTTGCTTTGAAGGGAAGACGGTGTCGCCGTAAGCATTTTTCTTCTTTTTTCTTGAAGGGAGAGAGGGAGAGGAACGTACGTACGTTCTTATGCCAAAGGGTGCCTTCTCCCTCTCTCTCCTCCCTTTATATACGTTCCTCCAAAAAAGAATCGTACCCCTTCATCCATGGGCCCTAATCTAGTGGGCCGAGCTTTTAGGCCCAACATGGGCGGACGGGCCAACTTAGGCCCATCAATAAAGAAAAAATCCATCATCTCCCACTCGCACATGGTGGTCCAAAACCAACATGGGTGGACGTTCCCTACTCAGCCCCATCAGAGAAAAATCCATCATAGACTCTCACTTAACATGGTGGGCCGAACAGAATCCTCTTTTCCTCTCTTCAACATTCATACCGGTGAATAATCCGTGCGACCAACATACTTTGAGAGCTCGTTGCTATACATCTGTTAGGAATATATAGCAACTCATAATGGGCATCACATCCTGAGTAGATTTAGTATGCAGTACCATAGATCGATCGATCACATTTATATCTCTCTTGATCTCTTTTAAACAATGATATATATATATATATATATATATATATATGTATTCACAATTATTTATCACAAAGACAGTCATAATTGGTTAACCGGTGAATACAAAACTACAATGTGATTCTCCAAATTCGATCTTCCTTTTTCCTTCAAACTCTTAATTTCAGTTTAACTTGCTTTTCTAGAAATGTCCCATTAGATCGAATCAAACTCATGACCATTGGCAACATCCTAAGATAGCAAACACTAAATAGAAATCTTGAGAATAACTAAGAGTCATGAGGGGACAAAAATTGAGGAACTCTTTTCCTTAAGAGTCTCACACGACATAAAAGTTGAGATCAAACTTTTGTCACTCTTATTGGTCGTCTCATGCATACGTAGTATGAAATACGTATTACGGTATTAACTCCTTTCCCATGGAGCGTATGTCTACACCTTCAATACCGTACAGATGATAGTTCAGACATACCCAATGTCTAACTTGAGTTCACGTATCTACTCATTCACAAATTTTCATCAGAACTCACATCTGGCATAATAGACAGATAAAGTAAAATATGTGGGTTATTTTACTTTCGGACATAGTAAGTATTATGTCCTCATCTTAACACCCAGTTAAGGCGACATACGTATTTTAAGCTTGAGCTCTCGATTATCACTTAGATAATAAGCTTAAAAACAGTCTCATCTCTATTTATCACACAGTAAATAGAGGCGATTAACCGTGTGAGTGGGCTAATCTTATATCTGTCTGACATACTTTCTCAACTTAAAGTAATGCACTAAGCATTAAGATGCATAAAGATCAAACAAAGATTCATAGGCATTAATGATGAAAACACAAATTCATCAAATGTGAACACTTAGGGAAATTACAATATTCAGTACATTAGCCTCTACGCAATCCTAGAGATTTCATATGGCCACAAAAACACATCTCTAGATATTGGCTTTGTCATGGGATCTGCTACCATTCTTTGTGTAGTATGTACTCCAAGTTCACATCTTTTCGTGCAACCATATCCTTGACAAGATTATACTTGGTATCTATATGTTTGGTCTTGCCGTGATATTTTGGATCTTTGGTGTACGCTTTTGCTGCTTGGCTATCACAGTTAACCAACATTTAATCTGCAGCACTTCCAATAACACCTAAATGATCCAAAAATCTCTTAAGCCAAACACTTTCTTACAGTGCTACTGATAATGCCACGAACTCAACTTACATCGTGGACAAGGCTATACACTTCTATTTCTTATTACTCCAACATATGGTGCCATTATTCGGTAAGAAAACAAATCCAGAGGTAGATTTCCTTTCATTTAAATCTCCTCCCCCAATCAGCATCAGAATAGCCTTTGAGTTGCAGATCATTTCCTTTATAACTCAGCGTATAATCAGCAGTTCCCTTTAGATACCTTAGTATTCTTTTAACAGCTTTCCATTGTGCTGGACCTGGATTGGATTGGTATCTACTCACCATTCCAACTGTAAAACATACGCCAGGTCTTGTACACATCATAGCATACATCAAGCTCCCAACAACACTAGCATAAGGAACATATTTCGTTTGTTCATTCTCTTGTGGAGTCCTTGGACACAAACTATGACTCAATGCTTCACCTTTTTGCAATAGGAGTGTCTATGGGTTTACAATCTTGCATACGAAATCGTTCAAGAATCTTATTTATATATGATTCTTGCGAAAGAGACAACGATCTCTGCAAAACGATCTCTTGAAATCTTAACTCCAAGAGTGTATGCAGCCTTACCCATATCCTTCATCTCAAAGTTGGAAGACAACCAACTCTTGACAGTATTAACAAACTCCATATTGCTTCTGGCAATTAGTATATCATCAACATATAATGATATGATCACAAATTGATCCTTGGATCTTTTGATATATACACAATGATCCTCATCTATCATTGTAAAATCATATGCCATTTTGGCACTATGAAAACATATATACCATTGTCTCAATGACTGCTTACGGCCATATATCGACCTCAAAAATCGATATACCTTTTTCTTCTTGGCCTTTCATTATGAAACCAGCAGGTCGTTCCATATATTTCTTCCTCTAATTCTCCATTGAGGAAAGCAGTCTTTACATCCATTTGATATAACTCAAGATCCATACTTGCCATTATTGCCAGAATAATGCGAATTGAGGTAAATCTCACTATAGGAGAAAATGCATCTTCATAATCAATTTCTTCCCGTTAATTATACTCATTTGTCACAAGGCGAGCCTTATGCCTTTCTATCGAGCCATCAGCCTTTCGCTTTATTTTGAGAACCCACTTGTTCCCAATAGCTTTGTGTCCTTTTGGAAGATCAACCAGTTCCCAGACTTGGTTTGATTTCATTGACTCCATTTCCTCTTTCATTGCATGAATCCATTTTTCCTTATTAGGGTAATTCAGAGCCTCATTAATATTTCTTGGCTCATCCACATCTTGTGGAGCAACCATAAAAGTTTCCCTTTCAATGTCAAGACATCGACGGGGAATACTTTGGCGACTTGTTCACCGTATGAGAGATTGTACACTTAGCACATCATTCCCCATCATGCTCCCACTTGGATTAGGTAATGATGATGTCGTCACATCAGGTGATTGCAATTGAGAATGAGTTGAATTCAATTCATCACATCTCATATTACTCCCACTTGGACGAACTCCACTGACATCATTATTTTGATCCAAGGTTTCAAATAGGGAGTAATTTTCCCTTATTTCGCCCCTCTTAGGAAATTCATCCACTAAGGATGTGACATCCCGTGATTCAAATTCAGTTATACTCTCACTTTCCTGCTCACCTATGAACACATACCCTTTTGAGTGTTCGCAGTATCTCATGAAAATACTCTTATTTTTTTTTTGACCTAATTTCCCAAACTTGTGAGAGGACTCATGAATATAGGCAGCACAATCCCATGGCTTAAGAAAACTTAAGTCCGGTTTTCAAACTGTCCATAACTCATATGAAGTGGAAATAACTGATTTGGAAGGCATCAGGTTAAGTATATTGGCAGTAGTTAACAACGCATCACTCCAAAAAGTGATAGGTAAGTTAGCATGCGCCATCTTGGACCTAACCATTTTAGTAGGGTTCTATTTATTCTCTCTGCAACACCATTTTGTTAAGGAGTATATGGAATAGACAACTATCTTTCTATTCCTTTTTCATCACATAATTTTCTAAACTTATCAAATAAATATTCTCAACCTAGATCGGATCTAAATACCTTTACTTTCTTGTCTAATTGATTTTCTGCCAGGTTCATAAACCTTCTGAAACAACTTATGCTTTAGATTTATGAGAAATCAAATAGACATATCCGACTCGAGTATAATCATCTATAAAAAAAAAGTGATGAAATAAACAGCCCCTTGCCTTCCTCTCACATTCATTGAACCACAAACGTCCAAATGGATTAAATGCAGAGGAAATTCAGGTCTTTTACCTTTTCCAAATGGATTTCTTGTCATGTTCCCTACTAGGCAATACTCACATATGGACAAATTGACTTTTTCAATATTGCCCAACAAGCCCTCTTTGGCTAGTCTACTCATATGTTGTTGGCCCATATGACCAAGTCTAGCATGCCACCATATTCACATCATTATCATATAAGGTAAAAGACGTGAAACAAGGAAATAACATATTGACATCACCACAGTCAACATTTAGTACAATAAAACCATCCAGAAAGTGACCACAACCATAGTAATTTGTATCCAAATACAAATCTACACCTCTATTACAGAAGTTCACACTAAAACCAAGCTTAACCAACACCAAAACAGATATTAAATTTCGACGAATCTCTGGAGCATATGGAACATCATGTAGGAACAAGGTGCGTCCACCACTCATGTTTAATTGGCAGGTGCAAATCCCTTTAACTTCATCTCTAAAGTTATATCCCACATAGATCCACTTAGTTCCAGTTGATATCGTTGGAATTCCATGAAGGATCCTTTATCCTTCGCTACATGGTCTGTCGCTCCTGAATCTACAGTTCACAAAGGATTGGATTTAGCCAATAATTCAGAACTTGACACATAAGCAAAGTTCTCAAATGTACAAGAGGTGTTTACCTTTTTCGGCTTACAACAATTGCGAGCATAGTGACCTCTCTTGTCACAATTGTAACACATCACCCTTGACATTTTCTTCACTTGAGGACGTTTTCCTCTCTCTTGTTGGTTAATTCTTGATTTCTTGCAATAAGGACTTGATCCTTTGCATTCCCACATATTGAACGAATCAATACGCTTGCGCTTAGAGCTCAAAGCCCTTTCTGAGCTAGAACCAGCATAGCAAATATCTATGTTCGGCTCAAATGCCGTTAGGCGGTCCTCAGCTAGCTCAAGGTGGCGCATGGCATCCTCAAGATCTTCCATAACATGGTCAAGAACTTCTAGTGCTTCTTGCTTTTCCAGCACATATCGAATCTCCATATTCAATATTTCACAACTATTGCCGTTCATATCAGCAATTACATTCTTAGTTGCTGAACCATCATTCTGAACACATTAGACATACATGCACGAATAATTAATGCCTATCATTTATGCATCCCTATTTGCATAGACCCATCATATTAATGAATAATTTCAAGTAAGGCTTCAGAATCAAAAGGTCACTATGTTTCCAATCATCCTCCAAAAATCCTAACTCAAAATTATTATTAATATAATTGTCTTATGCAAATAAATTCTATGAAGTTACAAAAACTTCTATTACTACCCACACTAATTACCCACAAAGAACCAAAAGAATAACATAAAGCAAATAAAATCTAACATCCAATAAAATAACAATGCTTTCACATGATATAACTAACATATCGGCTACTACATCAACAACAATCAGGTAGTTAAACATTACATAATTAATCAAAGAAATAAATAGGGAATGTCCCTTCTAATCTATCAGTCAAAACATCTGAGAAAACTGAAGACACATTTGCCAACCATGGAAAAAATTTTGGAGAGCATTCATGTCGCCACCAAGGCACATTCACTCTGCGCCATGTGGTGCTCAATCTAAGGGTTGAAGTTTTGGCCAACTCAATCCTATAGTACTCTCTTACAAAAGCTTCCACCAGCCTCCTATAACCTGGGACTACGTTGACCTCCCATAGCCGATCTAACACTGCTTGCCATTCAGCTGGAAGAGTGTTCATCAAAGCCGGCACCTTCTCAAAATCCGGCATAAGATAACCATCCTAGATGATTTCCTGTATCATCTGATTGACCCTGACCACATGTGATACTAAATCACCGTTATGCCACCAATAATTAGCTAAATCTAACATCAGCCTTTTAAGTCTTGCATTTCCCTCGTCCGTTCTCGGGATTGCAGGTATCCGTGCATAACGCATCATAGTTCCTAAAACAAATCCAGAACTAAAAATGGATTACTCATAATCCATAATTTACAAAAGGGAAAATACATAATTTTCCATAATTCATGCAACAAATGCAGAATAAAAAAAATAAATAAATAATGGATTACTTATAACCCACATAGGCATGACTGAAAAAAGAAACAAATTCCTTTTTTTTCTTTTTTTTTGGGTCAACGGTCAACGGTCAACAATCGTCGGTCAATGGTCAACGGTCAGGTCGTTGGACATCAGACCGGTCGAACCGGATAGACCGGTCGAACCGGTCGCGCCGGTCGGGCCGGTTTGGGCGAACTGACCGCACGTGTCGTGCGCGTGCGCGGGCTGACATCACGCAGACGTCAGCTGGCACGTGCCGCGCGCATGCCGGGCATTGCGGTTCGGGTCGGGTCGTCATCGGGTCGGGTCGCCGGTCGGTGACTGGCCGGCCAACGGTCGTCGGCGATGACGTCACCGTTGATGTCATCCCGGCGGTTACCGTGACGTCACGGTGACGTTAGCATGAGTCGGTCCGCCGACCGGCGCGTGCCGGTTCACCGGCCGCCGGCGCGCACGTGCCAGTTCACCACCGGCGCGTGTGGCGCACACGTTGGCGAAGCCAGCACTTCCGGGCACGTCGCACCCACGCGCAACGGCTTCTGGCCGTGCGTGTGGGCGCGTGCGGTGTCTCCTGGCGACGCGCGACATGTTGCCGAACTCGTATCGACGTCGCCTTTCTTGCTGTGCCATTAGAATTAGATTTCAACTTACGAAAACTCGGAAAAATGGTCAAACAGCACTCGGGTGTCGGGATTTCTCGCCTCGATCCGTACGGCCGAATTGCTTTTGCGAAAGATCAATCAAAAAACATCAAATTGATCGGGAAAACGTGAACTAGGGCTCTGATACCAATGTTGGGAATAACGGATCCCCGAAAACTGGATTCGATACTGAATTGAACCCCTAAATCAATGCGGAAGCGAAGCCCGGGAAAATCACGTATCATCGATCCTAAAGCACACCACAGATTCGAGCGTACCTTGTTAGCAACAGATTAAACACCAATGCCGAAGATTGAGGAAGAAATTTTGATCCGATGATGCCAATTTGCTTTGAAGGGAAGACGGTGTCGCCGCAAGCGTTTTTCTTCTTTTTCTTGAAGGGAGAGAGGGAGAGGAACGTACGTACGTTCTTATGCCAAAGGGTGCCTTCTCCCTCTCTCTCCTCCCTTTATATACATTCCTCCAAAAAGGAATCGTACCCCTTCATCCATGGGCCCTAATCTAGTGGGCCGGGCTTTTAGGCCCAACATGGGCGGACGGGCCAACTTAGGCCCATCAATAAAGAAAAAATCCATCACCGCTAAAATTCGTAATTATGCGGGTGCGCAACTGCAACACTCAATAAATCAAAGTAATAAATAAATTTATAGAAATGGGGCAAAGAGTTCGATGTGTTAAGCACAACAAAACGACGCTTCATTATCATCCAATGCACCAAGTATTCAGGAGGATGTTGACTCAAAACCGAGCAATGCACGCCTCTTTTTTTTTTTTTTTTTGTGGATAATGCATACATGTTCAAAGCATGATTTCTAAACGCAATGATGATTATTTCTTTTTTGGGTTTTTCTTGTCTAACATAAATGTGATTTGATTTAAATGACAAGGCTATATGAGTTCTAATTAAACATGCATTAACGAACTAGAATGAAATCTAAGTTACATGCAAGCCATGTCATAATAAAATCGCATGCTACCTACGTGCTATTCTATTTACATGAGTTAGGATTCACTATGAATTAATCCTATTATTTAACAATGTGAGAGATTTCGGTGTTTTCTTTTCAATAGATAAAAGACTTCGACTCTAGGACACTAAACATGCCTAAATTACTTTAATTGAAAAGAAAGTGACCTAACGATGCAAGGCTAATCATTTTCTTGGGTATTTTCTTATCATGAAAATTAAAATATATGTAATACCTGAAATGCACGGGATGTAATTATTAATCTACATGGTGCGATTCTAGTAAATCAGAGGCACTAGATTATGTGACTAACTCAACACACGCATACTCCTTAGTGTGCAAGTATTTTTGCTGCGTAACCACATTTCGCTCATTTCATGCATGCCCACTCGTTGAACACGCTGCTGCACCGGGCACATATTCGCTCGCGCTCATTCAATACTCACGCTCGCACACGAACATATTCACATAGCCGTTCATTGCTTCTGACGCGTACACGACCCACTATAATACACATACTCTCGGCGACTTACCCTGACTGAGGTGGGGACGGGCTGGCGGTGGCTGGAGCTTGACTGGGCAATGGTGGTTGAACGGCAGCGTGATGGAGTGGTGACAGGAGGTGGACTGCGGGGCTGATCCGAGCATAAGGGTGGTTAAGCCTGTGGTCCCGGTGGTTGCTGGAGGTAGTCGCCACGGCTGGAAGGTGCTGGTCACAGGGGTTGGGGGTGTAGCGGGCTGAGACGTGGTAAAGAGGCAGGACGCGCATTGGCCGATTGGAGATCGTGCAGGGGACGGGAAGGAACGCCGGGCGGTGTAGTGAACTTGCGAGTGAGCGATGAGTGCCTGTGAAGTTGGTGATGGACGTGAGTAGATGAACTATTATGGGAGGATTGTGAGGTGAATGTCTCTCTGCCCCTCCTTGTTACGAAATTGCACGTCGATTCCAGAAAAATAACGCATGCAAACAATTCATCAGACATAATATAGTAATAAAAGAGCAGAATCAAATGAACACGCCAGAAAATTTGTTATCGAAGTTCACCCAAACCTGGGCTACGTCTTTGCGTAGAGGCACTTTGCGAATCCACTAGATTTCGGAAAAGTTGGAATACAACGACGATCTTCTCTCAAGATCAAAATACAAAGAGATTGAGAACCCTCGTCAAGGAAAAAAAAAACTCACTTTTTTCTTCTCTCTTTTTCTTGCCTCTCTATTTCCTTTTTCAGCGTCTTGATGGCTAGAGTTTTTCCATCGCTAATATAAACGTATCACTTTTAACCTAAAAGGAAATTTAATGGAAAAGACAAAAAAAAAAAAACCCTAAAAACAAATATTTGGCTTTATCTATAACAATCTCTCACTTGAAGACAAATTATACCCAAGCACCAAGCAATTTTATATCCATCTTCTTCAAAAAATAGTAGTTGAAAAACTTGTGCCTTTACGATACTCCTCATCAATCAACGTGGAGTAATACCAATGGCAGTAGTACAGAAAATATGCTTCTCTCTGTCTACTACCTTGGTCATCATGTCAGCTGGATTTTTCGAGCCATCAATCTTTTGTAACTTTAATTCATTATCTTTCAATGCTGACTTGATAAAGTGATAACGCTTCTTGATATGTCTAGTCCTTGAGTGATAAGCTGCATTATTTGCTAAGTGCACTGCACTTTGACTATCACTCCACAGTGTACTGACTGGCTGTTTTCGATGTAACTCCTCCATACAATCTTGTAACCACATAATTTCCTTGGAGGCTTCTGTAATCGCTACATATTCTGCCTCTGTTGTCGATAAAGCCAGTACTTTTTGTAGTTGAGATACCCAACTCACTACTGTGCTTGCAACTGTAAAGACATATCCAATGGTACTCTTACCACTATCTTGATCACCCGAATGATCCGTATCTACATAACCCTGCAACTCTAGAGACGTACCACCATAACAAAGTGAGTAATTGAAAATACCTGCTAGATATCTCAATATCCATTTAACTACATTCCAATGCTCTCTGCCTAGGTTCTGCATATATCGACTCACAACTCCCACTGTTTGTGCAATGTCTAGTCTTGTGCTCACCATGGCATACATCAAACTCCCCACTGCTGATACATATGGAACTACCGCCATCTCATTTTTCAAAGCCTGAGTGCTTGGACACATATCCTTGGAAAGTTTGAAGTGACTCGCTAGAGGAGTTGCAACCGGTTTTGTCTTGTCCATGTTAAATCTCTTTAACACCTTGTTCACATAATCTTCCTGCGACAACCATAATTTCTTATTTTTCCCGTCCTTGATGATTTTCATGCCTAAAATATTCTTGGCTTCTCCCAAGTCTTTTATAGCAAACTGTGATGATAACATCTTTTTCACTTCTACGATTTTCTTCATATTAGAACTAGCCACCAGCATGTCATCCACATATAAAGATAGATACACAATGTCACCATCATTATATTTGCGAAAATAAACACAGTGATCAGACTCATAGTGTGCAAATCATTTTTCTTGCATGAAACCATCAAATTTTAAGTACCATTGCCGCGGAGCTTGTTTCAAGTCATACAAGCTTTTCTTCAAGCGACATACCATGTGCTCCTTACCTTTGACTTCAAAACCTTTAGGTTGTGCCATGTATAGTTCTTCATCTAAGTCAACATGTAAAAACGTTGTTTTTACATCTAACTGCTCAAGATGAAGATCCTCCACTGCAACTATACTTAGCAGAACTCTAATTGATGTCATTTTCACTACAGGTGAAAATATCTTGGAGTAGTCGATCCCTTCTTTTTGAGAAAAGCCCTTGACTACAAGTCTCGCCTTGTATCTAATACTACCATCTGCTTCATTCTTAATCATGTATACCCATTTGTTTAATAAAGCTTTTTTACCTGTGGGTAACTTGGTGAACTCCCAAGTTTTGTTCTGAAGTAACGAGCTCATCTCATCTTTCATAACACACTCCCATTGCAAGTGAGACGTGTCCGCTTTTGCCTCATCGTAAGTCTCCGGTTCTCTCGAATCTGTATATAAGACATGGCTCAGAACAGTATTAGCTGATGGATCAAAAATTACCTTTGGCTTTCTCACAAGTGTAGACCTTCTCAAGACAGGTACTTCAGGGTCATTCATTTGCTCCGAATCACTGCGTTCTTCTTGAACTACCTCTTTACTAATAATAGGCTCATCTTGAACCTCTCTTTCAGGTGAACTTTGATCTACTAGAAACATTTTCATGGGCATTGTGTCTAATTCAACATATTCTGGTTGTACTATCTTCTCATGCTCTGTCTCTGTCTGACGATTCTTGTACATCTTTTCTTCATGGAATACCACATTGCGACTGCAGATGACTTTGTTATTCTCATAATCCTAAAGCCTATAGCCATACTTGTCGCCACCGTATCCGATGAAGACGCACTTCTGGAACTTAGCATCAAGCTTTTTTCTATCATCCCTATCAATCAAAGCATATGCAATACAACCAAACACCTTTAGATGAGAATAATTAATCTTCTTACCTGATCACCGCTCTTGTGGTATTTCTCCATCCAACGCACTAGATGGACTTCTGTTGATAAGATAAACAGCTGCATCAACTATGGTAGCCCATAAGTGTAGCGAGAGACCCACGTGTAGTCTCATACATCTCACACGTTCTAGAATAGTCCTATTCATCCTTTCAGCTACACCGTTCTCTTGAGGAGTTCTAGGAACAATCTTTAACCCATATATGCCCTCTCGACTCAAATATTCTCTAAATTCTTTACTCGTGTATTCACCACCATTAGCAGATTTCAGAGCTTTAATCTGATAACCTGTCTCTTTTTCTACCATGGTCTTCCACATTCTGAACATCCCAAATACTTCTGATTTTTCTTTAAGAGCATAGACCCAAGTCTTCCTTGTTGCATCATCAATGAAGGTGACAAAATATCTCTTACCACCATAAGAGAGTTCCTAAGCAGGTCCCCATACATCAGTATGAACCAACTCTAACTTCTTGCCTTTATTTTGTCGTACATTCAATTGAAAACTAACAGCCTTCTGTTTTCCATAAATGCAACTCTCACAAAAATCTAACTCAACTTTTTGCAAACCTTGGAGTAATTTTCTCAAGTGTAACTGCTTCACCAAGATATCCCAAACGATAATGCCAAAGAGTAGATAAATTACCTGTAGCCATTGTAGTTGCAACCATATCACTGATATTATCTCCTTGGAGAAGGTAAAGTGTACCCGTATGCTTTCCCTTTGCTACTACTCTTACCCCTGAGGTTATCTTCCACTCTCCGCAGCCAAAGGTTATTACCAAACCTTCTTGGTCAATTTTACTAGTTGAAATCAGATTTTTCTTTAATTCCGGAATATGCCTAGTTTCATGCAAAACTAGACGTCCTCCACCTGAGATGTTCATAGTCACGGTTCCTTTCCCAACAATTGGACACATGTGGCCGTTTCCCACAACCACTTGTCCAAAATCTCTACTGGCATAATCATCAAATATGTCTCTTTGTGAGGTACAATGAAAAAAAGCGCCAGAATCAATAAACCATTTATCTGTTGTCAAGTCAAACCCTGCAGACAAATACAAGTTATCTAGCAAAGATCTATCGCTAACTACATTAGCACCTTGATTCTCATCTTGCTGCTTATTTTTGTAGGCTTCACACTGAAACCTCCGGTGTCCGGTTTTGTGACAAAACCCACACTCATCTTTTGCAACATGTCTCTTACCCCTTGATTGTGATCTGCCACGACCGCTGAAATTTCCTCTACTTTTACTTCTTCCACGGTCCTCCACTGCAAGTGCTGTTGAAGATGTAAATGCAAAAAAATTATCTCCACCTCAGATTTTCCTTCGCATCTCTTCATCCATGGTACTATTCACAGCATCATCAAGAGTTAAATCATCCTTCATGGTGCTCGAAATTCCCTGCACTACGGTATTGTAGCTTTCTAGAAGAGAACATAAAAATAATAAAGCTTGAAGCTTCATATCTAAATTTATGCCTGCGGATTCCAATTGACCCGTGACCTGCGTGAAACTATTAATATGCTCTACCACAGAACCTCTATCAAATAACTTCATATTAACTAGTTTCTTCAGCAAAAATACTTGATTTGATGTGGATGGCTTCTCAAAAATATTCGTTAGAATATCCATGGCTTCTTTTGCAGTTTTTGCTTTCGCTATGTGGTACCCTGTCTTTTTCATCAACCCTAGATGAATCGCACCTAATGTCTTTCGATCAAGAATTTTCCATTCGGCTTCTGCTGTCGGATCCACTTCCACCATCTAGGGTTTCCAACCCTCAAGTGGTGCATTGAGATCTTTTTGATAAAAATAATCCTCTATTTGTAATTTCCACCATCCGAAATCCTCTCTATTGAACTTATCGATTCTGATTTTATCTTCTGCCATCCTGTTTGCTTTCAATCGAACGTCACCGAAAACCCTCGATGTTCTTGATTAGCCAACCCAGACTCTGATACCAGTTGCTACGAAATCGCATGTCGATTCCAGAAAAATAATACTTGCAAACAATTCACCAGACAGAATATAATAATAAAATAGCAGAATCAGATGAACACGCTAGAAAATTTGTTATCGAAGTTTACCCAAACCTAGGTTACGTCTCTGCGCAGAGGCATTTTGCGAATCCACTAGCTTCAGAAAAGTTGGAATATAACGACGATCTTCTCTCAAGATCAGAGCACAAAGAGATTGAGAACCCTCATCAAGAAAAAAACTTACTTTTTTCTTCTCTCTTTTTCTTGCCTCTCTATTTCCTTTTTCAAAGTCTTGACGGCTAGGGTTTTTCCATCGCTAATATAAAGGTATCACTTTTAACCTAAAAGGAAATCTAATAGAAAAGACAAAAAAGCCCCTAAAAATAAATATTTGGCTTTATCTATAACACTCCTTGCCTCTGGGCCTGTGGAGTTTGAAGCTGTTTCTATGATTGCGGGTGGATCTCTCTTCAAATCTGAGCATTTAAGAACTAAGATCCTTTTTGCTTTGAACTAAGTGATCCAATCCAAAAATTGTCACCGCAGAGTTAATGAATTGCCCACGTGAATGTTCATCTGCAGAATGCATGGCCGTGAATTTCGATTTGAATCTTCTTTGCTCTGAATTTCTCCCCTCTTTTTTCTGCGAACATATTGCTGAAGACATAGTCCTTTGCGATCTTATGCTGGCGGTGCCAATGTCTTCTCTTCAGCTTCGGAGCTAACGAAAATCCCGATTCGTAACTGAACAAATATTGCATCTGCCCTTTTTTTCTTTTATGTAATTTTTTTTATTAAAATAATGATACAAATGATCCATGAACTTTGGATCAATGTGCAATTTAATCTCTGAACATTTAATTTATTCAATATAATCCTCAATGTATAACCCAATACAAATATGGTCCCTGAACTTTTAATCTGTTCAATATAATTTCTCAATTTTTGGTACATGTTCAATTAAATCCCTAAACTATATGAAAATATCTGATGTTATTGAAAGTTCAAGAACCGCAATGTATATTGAACTATACTTGAGATACCACATCAAACTAATTAAAAGTTTAAGGATCGCATTGCATATTAAACCAGAAATTCATGAACCATTTGTGTCATCTTTCTCTTTGTTCATGGCATACGCACACATCTCTGTGATTTCCCCTTACGCATGCTTCCTCTCTCTTTCTGTATCTGTTCAACGCCCGTGGCCTGACCATGCCTTTTTGTTCTTTCCTCATTTGTTGATCCTTTTTTTCCGTTTTGCCCCTCCTACCAATTTCAATTGGTCTTTCTCTTATTGCCCAAAGGTGACTCAGTCGACTTGGTGAATGGAAAAAAAATGAAAAATCACAAATCACGTTGCACCAGGTTTGTCCCTCATTTATGTCTTCTGCCTAGTTATTCCACTCAGCTGTGAATTAGCAAAGCGCATTGAAATAATTCCTGCGCCCAAAAATTCGTGAGGACTCATACATTGTCGCTTTTTAAGCTTCCCCTACCGGCCTAATTCAGAACATCACGGGGTTTCCGGCTTCATCAACGAGATTAGATGGGCCGGCCGCAATCTGCACTTTATGGGTTTGCTCCGGTTAATTCAATTAATTTTAAAATCCCCTTGCCTAAGTCCATTAAAAATGCAGTTTATGTGGGCTTAAAATTCTTGTAATATTATTGTTTAGAAGTTAGAATCAACTCCTAATTTTTCTATGTAATGAATGACTAAATGAATTGTCAAAATTTAGATATTAAAAGGTTCTCGATTGACTAGCAAAAAATGTCCAAAAAGTCCCAAATTAATTATACAATGGCCTATTCAATCCTAAATCTTTCAATTGTGTCAACTTAATCCTAAAACTTTTGACAAATTATTAATTTAGTCCTAAAACTTTTTATGATTTATTAATTTAGTCATAAACCTTTTAACAATTTGACAATTTAGTCTTTTTAGCCAATTTTAATCCAAAATTGTTGACTTGGACAATTTTTGTAATTTTTTAAATTTTTTATTCTTTTTCTGTTTTTCTTTTTTCTTTTTCCCTTGTTCCCTCTACCAGCCATCGTCGAGCCTCATTGATGGCGAGCAGAGGTTGTTAGCCTTAAGCAAGAACCATCCTTGTCGGTCTTAGGCAAGGGTAGGCAAGTGACCTTTGCTAGCCATCAACAAGGCCCAATAATGGCCGGCAAAGGGAAAAAGAGAAAAAAGAATTGAGCAAAAGAAAAAGTAAAGGAAAAAAAATCACAAAATTTTTTAAAAATTTTCCATGCCAACACCTACATGCCACATAGAACGCTCAATGCTAATTAGACCACCATATCAGTAATTTCAGGTCACAATTATCCAGAATGACTAAATTGGCATATCGTTAAAAAAGTTTAAAACTAAATTTACAAATTATCAAAATGTTTAAGATTATTGGCAAATTATTAAAAATTTTATGACTAAATTGATGCACCTGAAAGATTTAGAGCTGAATTAGTCATTGTATAATAGATTTATGACTTCTTGAACAATCTTTCCTAATTAACTAAGCTTGGTATGTAAAAGATTTTGCATTATAACCGATTAGCAAGGGATGGATATTACTTTTTTGCAACAGCTATATTACGACTCCCATCCACTTTCAAACTGTTGAACTTCAAACATTAAATTGTTAAAACTCATGTGCCACATAAATGTTGCAATTGCAATTAATGAATTCATAAGAGTTACTTTATGCAAGCAATTAATATCGGTGTGACACATTGCAGGAGCTTGCCACACGATAGCGCACGCACCACACGCCACCCTGAAATACGGGGTAGAAGAAAAGTTAATTTGAAGAAATTGCGAAGGTCGTGTACATAAGAAGAAGTTTACATATACAAAAATAAAATTGGATTGCTTTGTGCATTTTGTGAGGCCCAAATTATGTGTCTCGTGCATCCTCACGAGTTATGACCCCCAAAAAAAAAAAATTGCGTTCATGATTTTTTTTTTTAAATGTTTGGCCACTTATCATTGCACATCTAAGTCTCCAATTCGAATTCTCGAATAACATGGTGGGAGACAATGAAAATTGAACACGGAATTTACCACATCGGGTCATTTAATACCAGTGATCATTGGCCATTTGTTTGTGTTTATATTCATTAGGCATGACTTGACATTGGTTTAAACTAAGAAATGTTTAATTAAACTTAAAACAAGTTGAATTATTTTCTCACTCACAAAATGATAAATGCATCTAAAGAGTACTTTACTAATCTAAATCTAGGGTTTCCATGCATTATTTCATCAGCTTCTTTCAGGTTCCACACGCTTGGTAGCCAATAACAAAAGACTCGCCCATAAACTGTCGTAACACACGGACGCTACAAAAAATTGTCATAGTTATATTTATCGTCCAATCTCATGATTCCTCGCTATTCGACCTATCCTATGATTTGTCGATTCTTCTATTGCATGTTTGGCCCACTTGCTAGTGGCCAGAAAAGAGGATCCTTATAGATTCCTCCATGATGAAGAAAACGCCATGAGGGGCCAATGCCTACCAAGTCAAGGTCAGCATATCCCATGATAAGAAATTTCGAGAACTGGAAGACTTCAGAGTGTCTCGAGCAAGAAGACTTTAATTTTGAAAGTATATAAGTATGGTTAAGCTCGCCCCTTCGATATTAATGTTATTAAGTGCTAATTTAACTGTGAATAAACAAATTTGCTCATTTTATGTCCTTGAATTCATTCTAAATATTGAAATTGACTGCGATTTTCTCGACTGCTATGTTGCTTCTAGTTTTAGTCTTCAATATTAATGTTATTAAGTGCTAATTCAACTGTGAATAAACAAAGTCTCTTAGTTATTATATTTGCTCATTCTATGTCCTTGAATCCATTCTAAATATTGAAATTGACTGCAATTTTCTCGACTGCTATGTTGCTTCTAGTTTTAGTCCCTTCTTTAGGATACAGTACGTTTGCGTGCTTAATCGTCTAAATACCTACGTTATCTTAACCGTTTTAGCTATTAAAACACAAATAGTTCGGTAGTCAACTTCTCCTTCTTCTTTTTTGGTATTGAGGATGGTGGTAGAGGCAGATGCATCGAATTTGATTTACGTCAATTGTTTTCTTACATTCGTGGGTTGCCCTTCTTTATACAATATAGAAAGATAAAGAAAAATATAACATCTAAAATATTATAGGCTGTGGGTTCATATATTAATTCAATCATAATGTTTGATAAAGTACCTTTTGTTAAACCCGTCAATATGATAACTGAAAGGTTATTATATACTTTTTTTTTCTAATGGCAATCTGAATAGTGAATCTACCGCATCAAGTTCTTTAAGCACTTGTGACTTAGAGGCCGTTTAATTACGATTGTATTGATTACGGAAAACCAAGCACTGTTTTTAATAAATTTGTTGTCTAACGATCGGCCTTTATGCTTGAAAGCAGACCTGAAGTCTTTGAATAGGCATTTTATATACCCAACGAGGTTCGTGTCCAAGCCTAGGTCTCCAGCATTATGTGCACACTAGTTTGAATAAAGACTTACAGTTTGCCGCATCATTTAGGGAAACTATTTAATGTTATGAGTCTTAATATCTATAACATTACTCCATTTAAAATTGCTAGAGCTAATTAAGGGCTTGCTTGTTTGAATTCTTCAATTCTTGAACTTCCCATCATTGTCCAATATCATCGCTATATCCAACGAGTTACGAAATGTTAGGGGCTGGGTCCTATTGCTGAAAACCCTCTTCATAGTGCTGTATATTATTATAGTGACTCCCTACTTTTAGTTTATTTATGCCTCCAAGTTCTTAAATGAAGATGGCTTCATTAATTTTTTTAAATGTTAACATTCTCAGTTACAAGTTGGAGTAAAACCTTTCATTTGGTTCATTGATACTTCAATCAGCTTTTTATTTTTATTTTCCTTGCATAAATAAATCAATAAAACACCAAATTTGCTCAGTTAAACCGCTGCATTATGGGGATATACGATAGACTATTCTTTGAAACAAAACTCCAAATGTCAAGCCCTTCAACTTGGAAGTCTCACGCATTTTCCTTACAAAAGATAAGACGTATGAAGTACTTACAAGTGAAACAGACACAACTTCTTCAAATTATGGTAAACACACATGACACATTCATTTTTTAACTTCACTATAACGTACATATATTCATAGCATATATATTCGTGAATTTTGGTGATGTATCTAAGTAATCTTTTCCAGCGAAATGATGACATTGACGAATGCAGGCTTTTCCTTAGACATGCAAGCAGCAAGTTGAGCCTTATATCTTTTAAAGACCTCATCCATGATCTCTTCACCAAAGTGATCGATGAGCAAGGGCTCAGCCACAGCTCTCATGCACCTAGCCAAATTGTATTCCCCATCCTTTGAAACAACATTGGGGTCGAAATCTGTGTCAAATACATTCCAATTCACTTTGGATACCTCCAAGCAATCGATTGAGAATGAGCCTTGCTTTTGGACCTCTAATCGTACTTCTTTTGGTGAGGGCGTGTATTGAGGGATGTTGAAGGAGTCCAGTTTCTCTTCTTCTATAAGTCCCTGCATTAGTGTTAGATGTAAAATTTTAGATTCTGCTACCGAAAATTAGAAACAATTGCAAAATCATAAGTTGTTTATATCTTCATGAAAGTCACAGTTGCTTGATTATGTAATTGGGAATGTAACTATTGCATACTACTAATATATGCCTTTTCTTCTCATGTAAATTTGGATTCCATTTTCTACACCATGCCTAAGAGGGAACGGGTGCGCAGTGGAAGCTCCTAATAAATTTGTCTCCTTCTACCCTGATTTTCTTGAATAGATTCATATGGAAAAGAAATTGCAGGAATTATGTAGGATTTCCAAATTTTGCTATTGCTTTCGTTCAAAAATTTCATGTGAAAGTTCTAGCTAGAGGTTCACAAAAAAAATTTGAAGTCATCTAGCATATACTTTAGGTACTTGAGAATCAGGAATAAACATATAAATCGCATTATAATGTCATTTTTTTGCTGTCCAATTGATTGTTATGATCGGTCTCGGAGTGCCAAATTTTTACCGGAGGCAGTAAGAACAATCTACCTCAATTTTGTCCTAATATTTCATGTGATTATTCAAGTTCTCTTTTGATTATTTTTTTTAATTACCTCGGAGACCATCTCATTGAGAGCAATAGCCAAGAGCTCCCAAATGTAGCAACACTCTTCGCTTGAAGGATCGTCGCTTCTTCGACCTAGGAGGGTCAAAACCATATGCCCTCCCACCACCAACTCTTGCCCACGACACTCCAAGAACGTTGAGAAGTCCCTTTGGAATTGCTCGTAGTATGCCCTAAGCACCTTCGGAGGGCTCGATCTCACCATGTATATGTTGCCTTTGTTTCCCTCTAATCCTGGTGGGACCTAACAAAAAGAAAAAAAAAAATAGACAAGCGATAGTGAGTTTGATTTGCAACTACAGTCCAAGAAAATCCTAAAACTGTGTCTCCACTGTCACATACTTCACTTTATCCAGTAAAAGAAAAGGTTAGACAATAGTTTTCAGAAAACAAGATCAATAATGAGGAGTATTTATGGACAAGATGTTTCCCATGATGCTGTACGAATGAAACTGGAGGCCAAAAATTTACCTGCGACAGCCACATGAGGCTATATGAAGAATGAATCAAGTGTAGGCTCTCTTGAGCGAACAATCTCCCATAGAACGAACCAGGAACACCATTGAAGAAGCACGGCAATGTTGCCGACGCTCCATACTTGCTCTTCATTTGCTCACTCAACTTCTCTTTGAATCTCGGCAAGAGGCTCCCAAAGATGGTATTGAAGTCATTCCCTGGGAGATCGTTTAAGAACACTTGGAACTCCGGCAGCTCATGGTTCGTCGCCTTGCAGAGATCAATCATAATGGTGATGATCTCAGAGATGGCGAAGAGAGTGTTGGGGCCTGAGGAACAGCCCAAGTCCGCGATGGCGAGGCTTCCCTGGAAGGTGGCGTCGACGGTGGAGAAGAGAGCTCTAACAGTTGCCTCCGTTATGGGCTTCGTCATCGATATCACCTTTCTCTACAAAAGGAAAAGGAGAAAGCTTGCATCTTTAGTTTTTTCATGTGCAAAGAAATAAATCTCATTTGTTACCTATATCTTCCATTCTCGTACAATGATATATTGACAATTGAAAAGTGGAAACTTCATATAGAATGACCAATCTTATGCATTCCATATATTTACTATATTAATCCAAATTAGAGTGTCACGGGAATGAGTTTGCCCCATATTGCGATCTTGCGAGATCTAGCACTTTAATATACCCCTTTTGTGTACATTCTTATTCGTGAGAAATCTTGTTAATTAAAAAGTGTATTTGCAAAATAGGGTGATCATTTGAATTCTTGAATGATAAGTTGCACTTTAATATGCCCCTTTTGTGTACATTCTTCTTCACGAGAAATCTTGGTGATTAAAAATGTGTCTATGAATTAGGGCGATCATTTGAATTCTTGAATCAATAGTTACTTGGCCTCAAAGGGTAGAATAAAATGGCGTTTTTGTATATAGAATTTCAAATCTTGTTATAATAATAAAATAAAAATAAAACCCTAGTTTGATATAGAATGAAGAGATTATATTGGGGTACATCATCACCGAAACAATCTTTAGATGCAGATTAATCCAAGATTTTATGTGCCCACCGTGGGACAATGAGAGACGTACCTGAAGCAATGAGTTGTTAGCATAGCTTGTTTCTCCCATTCCTCCATTCATGTGCAGTACTTGCATGACTTCCATCTCTCTCTCTCTCTCTCTCTCTCTCTCTCTCTCTCTCTCTCTCTCTCTCTCTCTCTCTCTCTCTCTCTCACGTGTGTGTGGTGCTGCTCTAATTAGCTTGCGTTTGAATTGGTTGGTTTGGATCTTCTATTTATAGACATTTGTGTCCCGACGTTTCACATTAATTCTAAGTGGACTTTCAGTTCGACGGTGAAACACGCATGGGCATGAGTTTGCACGGACATGTCCACTTGGTGGGATCTCTCTCTCTCTCTCTCTCTGCCATCTCTGCCATGTGAATTCTTACTCCTTCCCAAGTAAAGGACAAAAATTAGGCAAGATACTCGTGAGATTCATGTTGGCATGTGCTTATCCATACACAGGACGAGTCTAGATATACGTCATATTGCCACACATGTAAGTAAAATTAAAGACGTTATTTATTTTCCTGAGTTTTATTAACGAGTTGTCTTAAAACACTAGGCGAAAAAACTTAAATAACAAAAAAAAATTGTTGATACACTTTGAAAATTCAATTCGTGCATATTATGAGAAAATTATATCATGCTCTCTTAACAAGGGTCCTAGTGGACGATAGAAGGATATTGTGTATCTATGGTTGCTCTACACGAACAAAGTTACCACCAAGGTGATTGACCTAGTGGGGACTGTCTTCCAGAGGTTAAAAATTCAATTTATGTCAAAAATGAACCTCTAAACAACTTGTACTATGTTGTCAAGCTGTCGCATGTTTCATGTGAAGAGACTTCTTAGTCACTAGTATATTAATGAAACTGTGATGATGGGCTCACCAAACTCAGTCACAGATGGCGTGGAACAGTTTTGGCTTAAACCAAATTTCTGCAACAGGAGGGAGATACTTATGGTAATACCCAAAGGGAGTCGCTTGCACTGTAGTCACCTTACCGGGATGAAGGAAATCCCTAGATGTGAGCCTTTCAAATATACAAATTGAACCCGGTCATTGACTGTTAATTCCATTCATGAGGTTATATATATGGAGCACATCTAACCCCAGTTGGAAACAAATATTGTCACCTCTGTCAAGTGCGAATTAAGACTTACTTTTGAACTAAACCGTAGTATGTTTATCATGGGAACAGCTTAAAAGGAAACAATTTATTAAGGCATATAGGAAAATAAGCGTCACGGATAGGATAAACTTAGAAATTCAGTATTATTTAAGAACTTTAGATTAACATGCTAAAAGGTGTAAAATTTTCTCAACTCCAATTCTCATTGAACTTCGACTAAACAAAAAAATTCTCATCGAAGCAGTTAGATCTTAAGGTGCTTGTTTTAAGGAATTTGAGTAACTCATAGCTGACCCGATCTCATGACTCATACAGAGGTTCAATTATCATGACCAACTTATTTTATATGTGTCATGAAATTCTATCCGGTGATTAAAAAGCTTCACAACTAATGATGTACTAAATTTTATTCTCAAAACTTGAAATCCTCGTAAGTGGTCGTATTTGATTATTGATAGTCTCAACCAAAGAGAATTTTTGTTCTTTATAACTCAAGGACACTACACAAAAACTTGGCTACCTTAAAAGCCTATAGAATATCCATTATGCCCTACGAACCAATTAGGTTTAGACTTTTTGCAAATGCCCTAATCTAGAACGGTTTCAACACATTTAGTGAGATTTAAACAGATGACTTCCAATCTTTAAACTGAGAATCTCCAACACCCTAACTAATTAAGGTAATATTAGAGATTACTCTAATTGTTAGTTCCTTAACATCGAATTCCCGAGGCATTTAGTATGGTGATCTAAGTAATTCCTTTTGAAAGCTAATGTGATGATGAGAATATAAATGTCATCATTTGGTTTGACAACACTTGATTCACGGTAAATTAGATTAGAAAGGCAATCGCAAGAAAATTGGGTCTCGATTCTTAGAATATTTAAGTAGATCGTGAATGGATGACGTGGTGCGATGATGCACGATGATGACGTCATAAAAGCGTCAAGAGCTTGTCACCCACTAGCGCACCCCCGCTGCAGCAATGGAAATACGGGGTAGGAGAAAAGTTGATCCGAAGAAATTGCTAATGTCGTGCACGTAAGAAAAAGTTCCCATTTGCTAAAAAACAAAATCGGATTGCTTTGTGCATTTTGTGGGGCCAAAATGTTTGTCCCGTGGATTATCACATGATTTATGACAAGGAAATGTGACGATGATGTATTTTGTTTTTTTATTATTATGTTAGGTCACCTAACATTGCATATCTAGGTCCCCAATTCAAATTCTCAATTTTTTTAATAATATGAGTGAGAGACAGAACAATATCACCTTGCTTTTAATTAAGAAATGTTTAATTGAACTAAAAACAAGTTGACTTATTTTCTTATTCACAGTTGAAAACAAAATGATAAACTTGTCTAAACAGTACTCTACGAATCTCAATCTAAGATTTCCATGCATTGTTTGCTTAGCTTCATTCAGGCGCTTTTCACGCTTGTTAGCCAATTTTGACGCTTGTTAGCCAATACAAAAAGACTAACGCATAGGCTATCATAATAGATGGACGCTACAAAAAATTGTCATATTAATACTTATCGTCCCATCTCATGAATCCTCACCATTCGACCTGCCCTATGATTGGTTAGCGGAAGTCAAGGTCAGCATCCTATGATAAAATATTTCATGAATAGGAAGACTCCGGAGTGTCTCAAGAAGATTAATGTGATTAGTCAATTAAAAAAAAAAAAAACTCGCACCTGGACTAATAAGATTTACGGATGTTAAAAATAATGTCAAATCATTACCTACCGTCCAATCTCATGTCTTGTATCTATCAAGTTGCTTAACACGTACGCACGGCCCATGACAGAACAATATGTCAACCGGCTGACGATACAGACAGGAACAGGAGGGGAAGTCGCCCAAAGCCAGCTTCTTCTTCTTCTTTACATGTTTAACGTGGGTTGGGTCGGCTGGCGATCGAATGGGACAGGACGGTGGTGTGTCAGTCCATCGTTTTCTGTATGAGATTTAACGTGGGATTTGTTGTCTAACGATTGGCCTACCTAACGATATTTATGACCAAGGCCCCGGTTATTGCATAATATATAGGCATTCAGCGTCAGTCGTGGACACCAAAGTTACTTTGGATAGGAATGCTATGATTTGAATACGAAATTTGCCGCATTCTAGATACGCTCCACCTTTCCGCAACTATACCAAGCATGCCATAGACAAAATTTTATGTGTCCATGTTGTTAGACTGGAGATTTCACCATAAGCCAAGACTTCATCCGGTGAGAAAACAAAGAAAGCGAAGAATTAGGGAGTTGTTTGCATATTGTTTTTTATGTTGAATCTTCTTTTTCTTGTTCAGACAAGCTATTAATTATTGGTTTTCACCTTTATGGTTAGCAAATTTATAATGATTTAGATCCACATACATTGAACTTGATGAGCTTGTCAGAACAACAGCTATTTTATGTCTTTTTAGATGACTATTTAAGATACCATATCAAATCACTGGAGTTTGCTCCAATGGCCACTATTCCTAAATAAAAAGAGAGAGGTGAGGATTTGAATTTCCATCTTCTTGGAAGGAGGGGGACAATTAGTTTCAGGGGTTGTTTTTAACTCTCACACTCTTTAAAGAGGTAAGGCAAAATTTTAAAAATGAATATTAGAGTAAGAGTAAAGTAAGACTGACAAAAAAACAAAAAACATACCACATCAATCAATGAGCATAATCAAGAGAAAATATGAAGAGTCTCCTATTAGATGCAACATCTCGAGAGATATGAAAAATCAAAGGAAAAGATTCTAAATATTTCCAAGGTTCAAGAAGTCAACTTGAGTTTGGATAAAAAACCCAAAAAAAAAAAAAAAAGGCACGAGTCAATTGATGAAGTGGTCCGATGTGCTATAGAGAGAACCAACTGATGTTAACATGGCTATTAGGCTCTATTTGCCAACGTTTTTATTTTTCCAAATTTTTATTCTTTTGTTTCCAATAACAAAAAAAAAAATTGTTTGATGATGTTAACTAATTTTTTTACTCCTCAAAATAGAAAAATAGCAGGGAAATAGATTTAGAACATAAATAAAAAGTAAAAAGAAAAAATATTGCTTTTTGTTCCTAAAAGCAATTTCTTGAATAAGTCATTTTCTCTTATTTTTTTTTCCTTTTCTTCTTCTTCCTCTTCTAACTGGTTGCTGCCTGTTGCTTTGCCGCCTGCCATGAATAGAGGAGGAAGAAGAAGAAGAAAGGAAAAAAAAAAGAAAAAGATAAATCTAAAAATTATTAAGAAATTAAAAGAAATTCTATGTCACAAAAAAAATTGTGGGTTGTACCAAATCCATTTATGTTTTTTTTTTAATTTCGTGAATAGAAATTTTATATAGTTACCAAACATGTTTTTCTACTCAAAAAACTATTCTAAGGAATACGAATAGAAAAAATTATTTCTAAAAAAAAATTATTCCTCTGAACATAAATATTACCAAACGCATTTTTACTATCGCAACCTACCCCTTGATAGGGAGATAAATAGATTTAGAGATATTCCCTAAAAAGCGAACCTATGGCCCTCGATTAGGCGTGGGCTCTCCCAAGCCTATACCTTGCGCGATGTTGGGATATTTAAATTGACGTTATAAGAATTTTCTAATAAGAAGTTGCTACTAGCCTATTGGAGTTTTTTTTTTTTTTGGTCAGTGCCTATTGGAGTTAGTTAGAAATCAAGTGAGGTGTGGAAGTATACTTCACTTCCTACACAAATAAAGAATCTAAGATTTGGGACTTTGTTACACTAATTAATCAATTTGTGCCATTTCGATACATAAGTCATTTCAAGAAGAGTTTTATCTTTAAACCTATCAATTATCATATGAGATGATCATGCGAGTACGTAATCATTAAAATAACAATCAATAACCAAGGAAACATTAAATAAGTTGCGTTGGAGAGGAAGAATTTAATGTCACTAAATAAGGAGCATGCCATTTCCAATTATGCTAAAGGGAGGCCATGGTTGTCATATTGAAAGTACGCAATCAAGAATGTTTGTTTTTGAAAACAAATGAGACCCTATGATAAAGCTCTAAGAACTAGTTCAATTTTAAAGTATGATTTTTATTGATGATTTTTCCACAATTTAAGAGAAAATTGCCCAAACAAAAATATTTTAAAGCTTTTTCCAAGGAATTCTAATTTTTTTTTGAATTTTTAAATTTTTCATGATTTTCTAGATTCTTTTAATTTTTTATATTATATTATATTTTTATTTATTACTTGATTTTTTAACAAATTATTTATCATCATCATCATTATTAATTTTTCTATTTTTTTTATTTTTTTATGAATTTATTACAAAGGAAAATTCTAACTAGATCAAGAGACCTGGCTCGATGAAGCTAACCTGAATCTTATCATTCCAGGTTGGACCAAAATCCAGACCAACCTTAAGATCCGGGAAAATTATTTAAAAGTTCATAAACTTATTGTATTTTTGTCAATTTTGTCATAAATCTTTCAATTTTGTCAATTAAATCTTAAACATTTTCACTTCTTCTTTTTTTTTTTTTTTTTGCAATTTTGTCAATTGAGTCTATTTGGTCAATTTTTGGTCAATTTTTATTTTTTGAGTTTTTGGTCAATTTTTTTACTTTTTATTTTGATATAGATAGCTACAAGGGTTGCCAACCAATGGCAACCCTAGTCGGCTCTAACTAGGCAAGCAGCCTTTACCTATGGTCGGTGAGGGTTGAACCATTGTCGATCCTAGATCCAAAAACTCACAAAAAAAAGAAAAACCAAAAAAAAATTTAAAAAGGAAAAAACATTAAAAAAATCAAAGTATTATTTAAAAAGTGCTACATCATCATTAGTTATTCACATCAACAATTTCTTATCAAAATTGATCAGATTGACTCAATTGACAATAAGTAAAAAGGTTTATGACAGAATTGGTAAAATTAAAAGGTTTATGATTAAAGTAATAAAAGTACTATGGGTTTATGATTTTTTGAACAATTTTTCCCGAACAATTTTTCCCTTAAGGTACATTCCGAATTAATTTAATTGGCCCAATAAGTTTTTAGCCCATTCGCAGCCTCCAGCCCATTTCTATTTTCTGTTCCTAGCCCAACCATGTCCGGTCGAAACAATCAGCCCAAACCTTAAATGAACCTAGCCCACATTTTCTATTCTTTTGATTTTTTCTTTATTTTCATCTTTTTTATTTTTCATTTCTCATTACTATTTCTTCTCTTCTTCTCCACGAACCCTCCTTTCCCAAAGCCATCTTTCCTCCCTCAGCTTTCTTCCCCAAACCAACACCATCCGAAGCATCACCACCTTTTGTCTCCGGCGCTTACGCCACTGCCGTACCAACATCCAATCAGGACATACAGCCATACGGCAGTATGTGTACGCGAAAAGAACGGAGCATAATTTGTACAAAAATAAGCTCAAGTCATGACATACGGCCATAAGCTCAAATCACGACAAAGTCAACGCGAAAATGGATGAAACGAAGACATGTAAAATAGCTACAAAACACGTCTAGCAACGATGAATGCCCAGAATGGACAGAAGTTCAAGGACAGTCGTGTAGGCTTCACTCAGGCATTTATACAAACGGTTGGAGCGCGCTACTGGGATGAACGGTTCCTAACCCACGGCGAGACTCGAACCTACATTGGGGACCGCGACGCACGGCGTAGATGAACCTTAGAGACCAACGCAGGGGCGACATGGGCCGAAAACAGAGCACGCGCAAGTGCAGAGAGAAATCGCCTGGTTGGAGCATGGCGTCGCAGCCGACGGCGACTAACTTTCGGTCTTCCGGCAACAGTGAGGCCCGCTCTCCTTCCTTGTGCGAGTGAACTAACCTGCTCACTCTCTCGGCCTCACTCTCTGAACCAAGCCCTCCCTCTCTCGAGCTCTCTCTCTCTTTCTCTGGTTCTCGCCCAGAAAAACGCCCCCTAGAATCGAGCCAACTTTCCTCTCTCGGATCTTGCTCTCTGAATCCCCCTCTCGGTCTCTCTTCTAACCAACATTTTAAAACGCCTCGGCCTCTCTCTCTCTCTCTCCAGCGACCAGCCGCCGCCAGCCTGCCCCACACCACACGACATTCTCCTCGTCCTCCCCTCTTTAGCACCGTCCTCTATCCTTGCGTCGTCCCTCCTCTTCTTGTCGAGCCTGCGTCCAAGACAGGAGAGAGAGGGAGAAGATAAGAGAATGAATGGGCCGGCCCGTGCCAGCGGCCTGGGGGGAAGAAAAATAAAAAGGGGGCCGGGCCGGCCCAGCCCTAGCCCGACCGCACGCTTCTTCTTCTTTTTAAATAAAAAAATATGAATAATAATAAAAATAATGTTAATTTTAATTATTGTAAATTCTTTTGTAATTAGTACTAGCAATGCAAATGTTTCTGATGTCTATACGTGATGCATTTTAATTAAAATTACTTTTTTTTACATATTAGAAATTAATCCCTAATTTTCTATGTGATTAAGCACTAAAAAATAGGCAAAATTTATGCATTGACACTTATGTGGCTATTGTGTGCTGTCATGGCTGTTGTGGAGACTACACAACAAAAGGTTATTGGGTCGATGGAAGTTTTTCAAAATTGCAGGAGGTTTCCATCTTGATGGGAGGCTATCTCCCGGCAAGAGGCTGCAGTACCTGTTGTGCAAGCTACATGAGCCTATAGTTGCGTAGGAGGTTGCCATTGCAACAAGAGGCCGACATGGTTATTGTACAAGCTACGTGACAATAGAGTAGGCTAACATGGCCACTGACGCCACTACTAGACGAGATGAACAATGTTGAGGGTCAACATCAAGAGAGGGATATTTGTGGTTATTGAAAAAGAAAATGACACGAGATGAGAGCCTAGTATCTATATAAAGAGCATATAAACCCATTGTCAAGTGATGTGCGACATTTTCAACAACCCTTCTCATTTGTAAACTGAATTAGGAATGACACGTGAAATTTGAATGACAAGGTAGACACACACACAAAGGAGGCTAAACTTGGCTTTAATATCAAATTATAAAGTTCGGAAAACTTAAGTTGATAGGTAGAAGGAGATCACATATATTAAAGGAGCATACAAATCACATTGTCAAGTGATGTTGATATTTTAATACACTCAATCAACGAATGCATTACGATGGTTATATGCAAGAAAAACCCTTAAAACTAAATCCCGAGTGTCAGGCCCTTCAACTTGCAAGTCTCTTGTTCTTTACTTAAGATAAGGCATAAGTAATGCAAGTAAGACATGGACGCCTTCTTCAAACAATATTGAATGCACTTGTGACATTCATATTTTAACTTCACTATAAAGTACATATATCTGTGAAGTACTTATTCATAATTTCATTGCAATTCATCCAGGTGACTTTTTCTTTAGCGAAACGGTGACATTGATGAATGCATTATTTTCCTTGGACATGCTATCGGCAAGTAAAGCCTTGTACCTCTTAAAGACCTCATCAATGATCTCTTCACCAAGGTGATCAACGAGCAAGGGCTCGGCCATGGCTCTCATGCATTGGGCCAAATTGTATCCCCCACCCTTCGAGACAATATCAAAGTCAGAATCGGTGTTAAGTATACTCTAATTCACTTTGGACACTTCCGAACAATCAATTGAGAATGACCCTTGCTTTTGAACCTCCATTGTACTTCTTTTGGTGAGGGTGTGTATTGAGGGATGTTGAAGGAGTCCAGATTCTGTTCTTCCAAGGGTCCCCGAATTAGTGTAGATGTAGAATTTTAGATTTTCCGACCAAAAGAAGTAACAATTGCAAAAAAAATTAGTTGTTACTATAATATCTTAACAAAATTCCTAGTTACTTGTTTATGTAACTATTGCATACTGATAACATATGTTGTTTCTTATCATTTAAATATTGATTCCATTTTAATCAAGTCTACACTAGCTTAAGAGCGAAGAAGATCACTCTCGAAGCAAGTTCATGAATCTTTGGTTCATTGAAGAAAAATGTACTCTCCAATTATCCTTAGGTGTCTAATTAACCCATAAATGATTAATAGTGGCTCTAATTAATAAATTGAATTTCATGCTTAAAAATGATTTAATTAAAACCCCAAGTTGTGATTGATATGAGTTTGAAAAGTCCGCACTAGGCATCAGCACTATCTCTTTAATAAGAATTCATTTGTACCCATTTAATAATTCATTAATTTTCCTTTGGTGGTTCACTTTGACGAAATTCACAACACATGGATAGCACAATCTCATAACACTTATAGAGATTCAATTATAATAACCAGCTTATTCTATGTTCATGAAATCCATGTCTAGTGACACTAGAGTACATTAATAAAAGCTCCCCAGCTGATGGACTAAATATTGTCTGAACTTAAAATCTTTGTTAGTGGTCATATTTGATGATCAATTCAAAGATATATATATATATATATATATATATATATATATATATATATATATATATATATACACACTTTGATAACTCAAGAACATGGCATAGAGATCCGACTCTTTTAGAGGCCCATGAAATATGTTATTCATGCCCTATAAGCCAATTAATTTTGGGCCTTCGGTCTCTATTAATGGCCCTGATTGCAGTTTGAATGCATTTAGTGAAATTTGAATGAGTGACTTCCAAATCCTAATTTGGAAATCTTTTAACGCCCCAATCAACTGCGTCAATTTCTGGGTTATTCAAAAGAGTCGTTCTTTAGCACTTAACTTCCATGGCATTCGGTATGACGGCGTATGCTATTCTTTCTAAAAGCTAATGCGTTGATGAGGATATAAATATCATCATTTGGTTTAACAACATATAAATTACTGTAAAATAGACTAGTGAGGCAATTGCAAGGACTGAAATTGCGTTTCAAATCTGGAAAAAATCAAATAGAAAGTGGGAATAAAATGGATAGTGAGCGACAAGAGGTTGTCACACGGAAGCGCGCGCAGCAGGCACACCGGATGCTTTCGTGCCGTAAAAAGTATACAAAACAAAATATATGACAGAACCAAATTTGACGTGAATAAATTGCAAAAGGTCGTATACGTAAGAAGTTTCTATTTGAAAAAGTTACATATAGATCCATATAATCACACCCCGAAAGGAAAAAAAAAAAAATGGATTGCTTGCATTTTGTGGGGCCTTAATTGTGTATTCCATGCGTTTTCACATAATGTATAACCTGTGAAATCAAAGGAGGTCCTGGAGACGAATTCTCGGTTTCCCAGATACTGGTGATTTGAACAGGGAGTATACACATCAAACTAATTAATACTAGAGATCAGAGGCCATTTGGTTTACGTTTATATAAAAAAGATAAAAAAAGTTCTGAATTTTTTATATTTATACCAATTCAGTCATAAACATTTTATGAATACCAAGTCAGTCCTAAATATTATATTGGTGGCTATTAAATTCTTCAAATTAATTTTGACAAAATATTACTGACATAGATGCCAGTTATCTAACGCGATATGGTTGACGTTGACATAAATAATTTTTAATAATTTTTATATATTTTTTCAAACTATTTCTTCTCTTTTTTTTTTTCCCCTTCTCCTCCTCTTTCCTCTAGCCAGTCACTAGGGGTCTGTTTGTTTTCATTCTTTTTTTCTGTTTTTGAATAAAATTTCTGTTTTTGTGTTCTAGGGAACAAAAAAAGAATAGAAACACGTTTGTTTGCGTTTTTGTTCCAAATCTATTTTTTTGTTCTTAGGAACACATTTGAAACAAAAACAAGAAATAAGAAAAACGTGTTTCTTATTTCTGGAACAATTTTTAAGAACAAATTTTCTATCTCCTCTCTTTTTTTTCTCTTTTTTTTTTCTTCTTTTCTTTTTCTTTTTTCTTTGGCCGGTCGCCGGCCTCGGCCATGGCTGTGACCAACTGTCGAGGGCCGGCGACCTCGCTGAAGCATTGCCGGCCCCTAGCGAGGCTCGGCCTCGCCTTGGCTGGGCGAGCTCGGGCTCGCCCAGATCCGGCGAGCTTGAGCTCGGCTAGCCACCAACGAGGCCGAGCCTCACTAGTGGCTAGGCGAGCCCGAGCTCGGCCAACCAAGGCAAGGCAAGCGAGCCCGAGCTTGCCTAGCCAAGGCGAGGTCGAGCCTCGCCCAACCACGGCGAGGCTCGGCCTCGCTGGGGGCCGGATAGCCTAGCCGTGGCTGGCCGAGGCCGCCGGCCCTCGTCGGCTAGTCGCCGGCCATGGTCGAGGTCAAGAACCGGCCAAAAAAAGAAAAAAAAAGAAAAAAGAAAGAAAATTAAGAAAAATAAAATAAAAATATTTAAAAATATTAAAAGAAACAAAAAATTAACATAAATTTACGAAACATGTTTCTGTTCATTTTTTATTTTCGGAACAAGTTTACCAAACACGTTTTTTAATTCAAAAATTGTTCTCCGGAACAGAAACACTTTTTTATTTTTTTCTGTTCCTTGGAATAATTTTCAAACAAAAATGTTACCAAACACGCCTTAGATCTCGATGACCAGCTAGAGGTGAGGGCTAGCGAGGTTGAGGTAGACCTCACTCAACCCTTGGCGAGGCTACCTCGCCTAGCCCACCAAAGGCTAGCGAGGTCAACCAAGGTTTGGCGACCAGCTGGAGAACGAAGGAAAAGGGAAAAAAAGGAAAGGAAAAAGAAAAGATAATAGATAAATAATTTTAAAAATATTAAAATGTTATTGAAAGTTTTCTCCCTCTCTGGTCGCTTGCATTTGAGTTGGTTTGAGGCTCATCTGTTCATAGACATTTTTGGGGTACTTTGTCTCCATGTTTCCCAATAATTCTAAGTGGACTCTCTGTTCGACAGTGAAACACGTCGGCATGAGTTTGCCCGAAAATGTCCATTTGGTGGGCCATACATTGTGAGTACGGATTCATTCCTATGTAGGAAAAGAAAATGCAAATGCAAATAAAATATGCAGAGAAATTTGTCCAACTTGAAGTTCGTGGTGAAGTTCGATTGCTTCCCAGTCACGCAAAAAAGGAGTCCTACCAACGTCTGCATGACTTGTTTCTCCCATTCCTCCATTTATGTGCGTTACTTTCACGAATTCCATCACACACACACACACTCTCTCTCTCTCTCTCTCTCTCTCTCTCTCTCTCTCTCTTGTTGGCTTGCATTTGAATGGGTCCGAGGCTCTTCTATTCATGGACATTTTTGGGGTACCTTTTTTTTTTTTTGATAACCGAGGATCCACCGGGCTCGCTTGACTTACACTGAGCAGCCCACGGCCCGAGAGTGTGCGGTGCTTCCCGGACCAAGCGCCAATACCTTTGGAGAGGTTAGTTTATGACCTCAACACCAGGATCCCTCACTTAAGATACTTTAGAAACGAGAGGGTTTGAACCCTCGACCTCTACAAAGGAAGAGAGAATGCACACTAACTGCTTGAGTGACATTTTCAGGGTACTTTGTCTCCATGTTCCCCAATAATTCCAAGTCGCTTCGGTTCACATGTGAAGCACGCATGGCCCTGAGTTTGCCCGAAAATGTCCACTCGGTGAGATCTGCCACTGCCTCGTGAAGTACGGATTCATTCCAATTTAAGGAAAAGGAAAGAAAATGTAAATGCAAAGAAAATATGCAGAGAAATTTGTCTTAATTTGAAGCTTATGGTGAAGTTTGATTGCTTCCCCATCGTGCAAGAAAGGAGTCCTACTAACGTAAGGTTTAGATTCGTCTTCTCCTCTATTGTGGAAATTGCAACATGTATATGAAATTCATGCTGGGTGGCGCTTCTACAAAACTAATGCGAGTCTAGATACATGCCATGTTGCCATATATGTGGTTGAAATTAAAAGAGGATATTTTATTTTCAAGAGTATCATTAATCGATGATCTTAGAACACTAGGCGAGAATTTAAATGAATAAAAAAAGATAATAGAAGAAACAATTATTGATGCACTTTGAAAATTGACGACATGCATATTATGAGAAAACTATACCCAGCGTTCTCAAGGGTGAAAGAAGAATATCATATCTATGATTGTACTACAGAAGTGGAAGTTACATCCACGGTGGTTGCCCTAGTGGTAAATGGGTCATTTAGGATGCGTTTGATAACGTTTACGTTCAAAAACCGTTTTAGGGAACAGAAATAAAATTAAAAAAAAAAAAAGTGTTTTTGTTCCGGGAACAATTTTTGACCAAAAATATGCATTTGATAAACTTATTCTGGGAATAAAAAAAATGAATAGAAACACATTTGGTAAATTTATGTTCTTTTTTTGTTTCTTTTAATTTTTTTAATTTTATTTTTCATTATTTTTCCTTTTTTTATTTTTATTTTTTCTTCTTTCGACCGGTCGCCGAGCCGGTGACCGGTTGACGGGCCGGCAGCCTCGCCCAGCCACGGCGAGGCTCGGCCTCGCCGAGGGCCGGCGACGCTCCGGCGAGGTCGCCGACCCTCGACGGCCGGTCGCCGGCCATGGCCGAGGCCGGCAACTAGCCAAAGAAAAAAGAAGAAGAAAAGAAGAAGAAAAGAGAAGAGAGAGAAGAAGGAAGTGTTTCTTCAAAATTGTTTTTGAAACAAGAAACAATTTTTTTTTTTGTTTCTCATTTCTGTTATTTTTGAGTTCTGGGAACAAAAAAACAAAAAAAGAACAAAAATGCAACCAAACACATTTCTGTTCTTTTTTTGTTCCCGGGAACAAAAAAATAAAAAATCTGTTCATAAACAGATCCTAGAAATAAAAACATGCAGGCCCTTATCTTTCGTAAGATCACTAGTTCGTTCACGTTATGAGTGGATCTATAAACGACTTCAGTTGCGTTGTTAACTATAGCATAGTTCTCATGGGGAAATTTTCCTATCAGTTAGCATTTGGTAACGGTGGGGTAACAGACTCTCCGAATTCAAATCTCTATAGTGGCATTAAATAGTTATGGCTTAAACCAAATATTGAGTTGTTATAATCGCTTTAGGTGACAAGTTTTTCTTTTTGTATGTTTCCTAACGTTTTTGCCCTCATCTATGCATGTGGCGATATTTTCTTACATAAATTACATATAATAAAGTATGTGTCTTTAGGACGAGTTATGATAAGGGAATGTTTGTTAAAGAAATTATAAAAGACCTCAGCCAACTACAAAACACAAGAGAATTGGCTAAAAAGTAATAAACATGTTATACTTTTGCCAATACAATGCTAAACAATTTAATTGTGCCAATTGAAATCTAAATATTTTCACGTTTTGCCAATTAAATTCATCCAATCAATTTTGGTGAAATATCCTTGACATAAATGTCAGCCATTTTATGTGACATATTGACATAGACAAGTTTTAATAATATTTTAATATTTTTTTCAATTCTTTTATTAATTTTTTCTCTTTTTTTTTTTTTCCTTTTTTTATTCTCTTTCTCGTTTCCTTCTTTCTTCTCCTTTTCTCTTCTTTTCTTTGTTTTTTTTTTCCCCTTTTCCTCTCCACAACTATTGCTAGGCCTCATCGATGGCTAGTAGAGGTCAC
Source organism: Eucalyptus victrix (assembly GCA_016097545.1). Classification (NCBI taxonomy): domain Eukaryota; kingdom Viridiplantae; phylum Streptophyta; class Magnoliopsida; order Myrtales; family Myrtaceae; genus Eucalyptus; species Eucalyptus victrix. The sequence goes on from CM027842.1 coordinate 59,365,970, forward strand.
CAGCCTCAGGCAAGGGATGCCCTGCTAAGGGCCAGCAAGGGTTGCCCTTACCAAGGGGCAAACCCCTCATCCAATTTGGTGAGGGGCTGCCCTTGCTAGCCTAGGTGAGTCCTAACCCATGTGCCAAATCAAGAGAGTGTTTGCCCTCACTAGCCGCTCACCTGAGGATGAAAAAAAGGGAAAAGAAGAGAAAAGGAAAAAAAAAATAGAAAAGTAAAAAGTAAAGAAGGAAAAGAGAATGAAAAAATAATATAAAACATTATTTACGTGGCTACGTCACTCAGGATGGTTGACGTTTATGTCAACGATATTTAACTAAAATTAGCCAAATTAATTCAATTGACAAAACTTAAAAAGGTTTATGATTCAATTGAAAAAATTGAAAGATTTAGGATTGAATTAGCAAAAGTATTATAGAATTAGGATGTTTTGCACAATTTTCCCTATAAAACACGGTATGTTTAGTTTTCTTTGTCAAAATCATTTAATTTTCTAACCTCCATGTGTTGGAGTAAACCTTTCAAAATGTTTGATTGATAATATTGGGAAACTCTTGTTGTTGAGTTTCTAATTTCGTTTTTGTTTTATTCATTTTGCTTTTTTGTTTTGTTTTCCTGGCACAAATAGAATCAAAGCACCAAATTCGATCAATTAAACCAATGCATTGGTGGATATACAAAAGAAAAATCCTTAAACCAAAATCCCAAATGTCAAGCCCTTCAACTTGCAGCAAGTTTCTTGCATTTTCTTAACACGAGATATAAGACATAAGAAGTAATACAAGTGAAACTGCCACACCTTCAGACCATAGGATACACACTAGCGACATACATATGTCAACTTCACCATGAACGTGCATATAAATGTGATGTGTTCATTCTGGAATTTTTGCATTTTAGCTAGGCGATGTTCTTTACTGAAATGGCGATGTTCACGAATGCAGTCTTTTCCTTGGACATGCCATTAGCGAGTTGAGCCCTGTATCTCTCGAAGACCTCATCTATGATCGCTTCACCGAAGTGATCAACAAGCAGGGGCTCAGCCACGGCTCTCATGCACCTGGCCATATCGTATCCCCCATCCTCTAACACAACATTAGGGTCAAAATTGGTGTTAAGGACACTCCAATTCACTTCGGACACCTCCAAGCAATCGATTGAGAACGACTCTTGCTTTTGGACCTCCTTTCGTACTTCTTTTGGTGAGGGTGTATACTGAGGGATGTTGAAGGAGTCCAATTTATCTTCTTCTATGAGTCCCTACATTAGCGCCAGATACAAAATTTTAGATTTTGCCACAAAAAATTAGAAGCAATTGTAAAATCATAAGTTGTTAGCATGATATCATCATAATATTCATACTTACTTTGTGAACTAAAAAAAAAAAATAGTCATGGTTAATTGTTTATGTAATTGGGTATGTGTCTATTGCATAGTGCTCTTATACGTGATTCTCTCATGTAAGTGTAGATTTCACTTAAATTGGGTCTAAACCATACTGAAGAGGGAATGGATGTGTCCTCCAAGCACCTAATAAATGTCTATTGTATAACGTTCCCCAATGCGAGAAAGTGCATAAATTTTGCGGGATTTCCAAATTGCATTACTGCTTTCGTCCAAAGAATTTATATGAAAATTCTACCTAGAGGTTCATGAGAAAATTTTTTAGGTCATCTAGCAAAAACTTTGGGTACTTTAGAATCGCAAAATAATATACCTTAATCAATAAGAAAGATGTGCATAAAGAACTAGCAAAGGTCACCAAGTTCTACAGTACGATATTACAGCTTTCGCTGGGAGCAATAAGAAAAATCAACCTCGATTTTATTGTAGTACGCAACTAATCAAGTACCCTTTAAATTATTTTTGGGTTACCTCGGAGACCATCTCATTGAGAGCAGCAGCTAAGAGCTCCCAAATGTAGCAACACTCTTTGCTTGAAGGATCGTCGCTTCTTCGACCCAGGAGGGTCAAAACCATACGCCCTCCCACCACTAACTCTTGCCCACGACACTCCAAAAACTTTGAGAAGTCCCTCTGGAATTGCTCGTAGTATGCCGTAAGCACCTTTGGTGGGCTCGATCTCGCCATGTATATGTTGCCTTTGTTTCCCTCTAGTCCCTGTGGGACCTGACAAGAAGAAACGGTGAGAGAGAGAACGAGTTTCTTTCACGGCAAGTTAACAAATGAAACTATGGGACAAAAAATTACCTGAGACAGCCACATGAGACTGTATGAAGAATGAATCAAGTGTAGGCTCTCCCGAGGGAACAATCTCCCATAGAACGAACCAGGAACGCCACTGAAGAAGCATGACAACGTTGCCCACGCTCCATTCTTGCTCTTAATTTGCTCCCTCAGCTTCTCTTGGAATCTTGGCAAGAAGTTGCTGAAGATGGTGTTGAAGTCATTCCCCGGGAGATCGTTCAAGAACACTTGGAGCTCCGGCAGCTCATGCTTCTTTGTACTGTAGAGATCGATCATGATGCTGATGATCTCAGACACAACGAAGAGACTGTTGGGGCCAGTGGAACAGCCCAAGTCCGCAATGGCGAAGCTCGCTGGGAAGTTGGTGGTGGCAGTCGAGAAGAGAGCTGTGACGGCTGCCTCCATTATGGGCTTCGTCATCAATATCACCTTTCTCTACATAAGGAAAAGGAGAAAGCATTGACTCAATATCAAGGATTGAGTTTTGTCCAAGGTTACAATGATCTTGCAAGATCTGGTATTTTAATATACCTTCAGTGTACATTCTTCTTTAAGAGAAATCTTGTTGATTAAAAGTGTATTTATGAATTGGGATCATAATTTGTGTTGCGGTATTGTCCCACAGTGCTTGACAACATGTCCTATATACTCTTTACATTTATGTGGTCTTCTTTCATCTATCAGTTTAAATTTTTAGGTTGAACTTTTTAACATGGTATCAAAGCTAGTGTTATTCCTTTTGTCAATGTACGTCCACCCCCATTAGTCAAATTCCACGTGGTGCTCATAATCCGGTTTGCACGTGAGTGGAGGTATTAAAGTATTGTCCCACATTACTTGACAATAGATCCCATATGCTCTTTATATTCATGTAATCTCCCTTAACCTATCAGTCAAAGCTTTTTGGTTGGCTTTATAACATTTAGAATGCTAGAAAGATAAGTCTGATAGGGTATGGTAAAATTTAAAATCTTGCTAAGCAAAAAGAACCCTTCTTTGATATAAAATGAATAAACCGTATGTGATACATAATCATAAAAGAGTGTGTAATTAATCTTTAAATGCAAATGAATCCAAGATTTTCTGAGCCACAATAGTATAATGAGAGGTGTACCTGAAGCAATGAGTTGTTAGCATAACTTGTTTCTCCCATTCCTCCATTCATGTGCAGTACTTGCATGACTTCCATCTCTCTCTCTCTCTCTTTCTAGTTGGCTTGCATTTGAATTGGTTTGAGGCTCATCTATTTATAGACAGTTTTGGGGTACTTCGTCTCAATATTCCACGTTGATTGTCACTTGAGTCCAATTCGAGTGTGAAACACGCATGGTATGAGTTTGCACGACTTGTCCACATACATTGATTGCCATGTACGCGTTTGAAGTTAAAAGATGATATTGATTTTCAAGAGTGTAACTAACGAGTGCATTTAGAACACTAATTGAAAAAGTTAAAATAATAGAAACAATTATTGACGCAGTTTGAAAATTGAAAATGCGCATTCTATGAGAAAACTACATAATGCTCACTTAACAAGTGCTTTAATGGGTGAGAGAAGGATATCGTGTACCTATAGTTGCAATACAAAATAAATCAAGTTATCATCAAGATGGTTGGCCTAGTGGTAAATGACCCACCTACCTTTTAATAGGTCACGAGTCGATTCACGTCATAAGTGAACCTCTAAACGGTTTATGTTGCATTGTCTACCTTTGGCATAATTTGTATAGAAAGACATTTTAGCTACTAGCATCTTGATGGGGGTTATTGTGACAAGCTCACCAACTTTAGATCTTCCAATCACATGTATGAAGTGGTTATTACTAAAATTGAACATTCTATGGTGAGGGTATGACCTTATAGTAGCACAGAGAAGGGAATGCTAGCTTTAGTCACCCCTTCCCTACCCTTTTGCTTATAAACAGAAGCAAACAAAGTTACAATCACTTTCATTCCCTACCCTTTTGCTTATAAACAGAAGCAAAACAAAGTTGCAATCACTTTCAAATAAAAGTGATGGAGGGAAATCACTTTGCTTTTTAATTTTAATAAAATGTGAGCCTTGATTGGCCTGTTTTTCACAGCTCAATGATCCATGATAAAACGGATGCATAACACCCATTATCCTTTCTTTATTGACGTAATATTTCATCTTAGATACATTAACCTAGGGCCAATGAGGTCATGAGATATATCACGCCCACAACCTTTCAAAAGAAGTTTATAATTTGAAAAGTTCTAAATAAAGGTATAAGGGAACATTCTGACTGTATTAAACTAGAAAGATGAAATCAACGCCTCTTATTATATAGATTCGACATTTATCTTTCCACACATCTTTATGCATGTATAATATAAAAAGGGAAACCCACACGTGTCAAAACAGATATGGAAAATTGAGCTCATTGCCTCGGACTCTACTATTATCTTAAAGTCGAGTACATTAATACCAAAAAAGAAAAAGTTGAGAACATAACTGTTTTCGTTTCAATAGCTTAAACGTTCAAGACAACACAAGTGATACATTATATATGTCAAACGATGAAGCACGCAAGGCGTACAGTACCCTAAAGAAGGGACTAAAACTAGAAGCAAAATAGTAGTCGAGAGAATCTGAAAATAAAGCATAGAACAAGCAACTATAATTATTAAGAGAGGTTTGACTATTTATAGCTGAATTGGCCTTACTATGATTAATATCGTAGGGAAAACCTTAACCATATGTAGGTACTTCAAAATTTGATTATTCTTTTTGGGACACTCTCAGGTCTTCCAATTTATGAAATTTATTATCATATGAATGCAGACCTTGAGTTGGTAGGCATTGGACCTCCAAGGCCTTTTTCTTAGTGGCCTTCTCAGGAGTCCATAAAATCCTCTTTACTGGCCACTAACAAGCGGGCAAAACTTGCTATAAAAGAATCAATATCAAAGAATTTTACTAACATCCTTTAACCAATCATAAGATCGACAGGACAGGTTGAATGGTGGCGAACCATGAGAAGAAAAAATGAAACGTTTAATTAAGCACTATGAAAGGAGCATCAACTTTGGGCATGCATTTTCATGGCTATGTATTTTTGCATATTTAATAATGACACAAAATTTATGTTCTCGAAACATAAATGCGTTTTATAGGCCTTAAAATTTCTAGGCGACTGCCGGGGGCAAGCAGGCAGTAGCAACGAGGGCAATGCTTGAGAAGAGTTTTTAATTCTGTTTCGATTCCAAAAATAGAAAAGTAAATTCATTTATATTCTAAACCTATTTCTAAGCTAATAATTTTCCCATAAATCAAAAATGAAATTGCATTACCAAATGAATTTTTGTTCCAAACTTGTTCTTAAGAAAAAAAAAAAAAAAAAAACAAAGAAACAAAATGATTATCATTCGGGCCCTAAGAATCTGGAAAAGAAACTGAAACTTGATTTTACAATTTTTAAAGCACAATAATAAGAAGTTCTTAAAGAATCTTAAATTTCTAAGTTCAACCTATCCATGATGCTTATTTTCCTATATGCCTTAATAACTCATTTCCTTTTAGGTTAGCACAAGAGATTGGTAAGATATATATTCAATGGTTTCGCAACCTCACACATAGCACGTAACGTAACTTGTAAAATAGATGTAAAATAAAATATTCGACCAAAAAAATAGATATAAAATAAGATCATACCAGAAATAAACTATAAACTTCTTTTATTTAATGGCAAATACTTTGAACTCTCTCTCTCTCTATAGGTGGGGTGCACCGTTATACTAATGACTTATATCCATAACACAGGATATGATATAGTACACACAGTGACTTATAGATATAAAAGAGGGCTAGACTAAAAAAAAATTATAAACTTTTTTTTTATTTAACGGCAATTACTTTGAAAACTCCCCCCTCCCCTGACACAAGGCGGTGTGTGCCATTATGCTTGTGACTTATATCATATCTATAACATGGGAGATCTGAAGTTATTTGGATTGTCTAGTCTTTATGGATGCAATATTCAATCCACATACACTAGATAAGGCACTATCAATCGATCAGGGAATCCACCACATCAAATTCTTTAATACTATTGACTGGAGACTGTTTAGTTATGTTTATATTAATTAGCCATGACAAAACATTTAAGGAAACGTTTACTTATACTAAAAACAAGTTAAATTTTTTATTATTTATAAAACGAAAACAAAACCTTATCAATCTAAACCTAGGATTTCAGATTAAAAAAAAAAAAAAATCTAAACCTAGGACTTCCATGCATTCTTTCGTCAGCTTTAATCATTGAGGTGGTGCTCACCAATCGTTAGTCGATAAGAAAGGACTCTCGCGCAGGTAAATGTCAAATTAGTACTAATCGTCTAATCTCATGTCATGCATCTATCAAGTTGCCCATCACTTTCTAGCCAAAAAAAGAAAAAGAAAAAGTCGCCTATCTGTTTGGCACGGCCCCCATGCTTTGACGTGGAATTAAGAACACCTATCAAGCGGCTAACAAAAAATACAGAAATTAGAGAAGAAAAAAGAGACCCAGGAGTACAAAACCAGCTTCTTGATTCTGATCCCAAAAAAAAAAAAAAAGAACGGACAGGATAGGATGGTGCATGTCAATCCATCTTCTTTCATTATAAGGTTTAACATGGAATTTGTCGGCTACACTTCATCCGATGCGAAATCAATAAGAAAGCGACGAAATAGGGAGTGGTTCATGCTTTCTTCTCTCTATTGAATTTTTGTTTGTCCAAACTAGCTAATAACTACTTGGTTTTCGTTTTTATGCTTAGGAAAATTATAATGATATAGATCAAGTACATTGAACTGGATGAGCTTGTTAGATGGACATAATTTTATGCTTTTTGTGTCAGTTGATTGATTTACTATGTCTGTTCATTGAACAAGAAATAATGAGCTAATGGTACTTAAGAACTTAAAAATGGCATTGTTTAATGAAAAGAAAATTTTCTTTTATTTTAGCTGTCGATCACAATGAAAACTTATATAATTAAGTAAACTTAAAAAGTAGGAGACGAGACCATGCATGAAAGCCAATTTAGGAGGTTGTCTATGAGTTCGAGATTCCATCGATTGGGTTTTCTGGCGATAAAAAACAGAGGGAAGTGAGTTCCACGACGCATACTGTTACTGGAAGGATCAAAGTGCCCTGGATCCTCTGAAATCGAAGTCGAAATCGTACTTTTCTCTGAAGCAAAAGGCCCACATCGTCAGATACTTTCCGCCCACAACGTGAGGCACGGCAGTGAATTATAGGGGATTGTGTCGGTTATGGCCACGCACTTTTTTAAGAAACCTCCACCACGCCTTTCTTTAAGAAACCTCCGCCAAGCAAACAGTAAGATTCCTTGAATGCACATCACGCCTTTGATTTGATAAGATCTTGTCGAATGAATTATTGTACTCTCTCTCTCCCTCTCTCTCTCTCTCGACTTCACCGACGAAATATCCGTCTGCCTCTCCTTATTGGTGAACGTCGCTTGGTTGGAAGCTCTCTTGGCCTACTATGCCACGCATTATTGACCTACTACAAGACGTTGACAGAGACAAATGACCCATGGTACGAGACCCACGACATAACCCGATATCTGAGAGAAGGCCAAGAAAGAGTTTAAAGTTCAAACCGTTAACATTTCGGTTGTATTAATACTTAAATTTTGATGACTCTGTTCATTACTTATAATTAGGAATCAACCATGATTAGTAAATAACAATATTGTTAACTTTTTTTTGTCAAAAGAAAAATGTATTTATTGCTTCGAATGATTCATGTGAACTATATAAATTTCATGACAAAGCAAATCAAAACAAAGTAATGAATTTATCAAGCAAATTCATTCATGGCTGACCACTAAATTTTGTATCTTTATCAATGATGAGCATATACTATAAATTCATTTCCCAATAACTACAATTTGGAAGTGTGTGTCTAAATTTGACATCCTCTATACCATTGTAAATAAAAACAACCAAAATAAATTAAAAAAACACAAATCTAACATGTGAATAAGCAAGTCTCTATGGTTCAACAAGACACCAAAATTGATATGATTATCATTGAAACTGAAGGTAGAGAACTTGTACAAGCACAGAATAAAGGGTATTGAATCCGCAAAAGCATATTTATTAAATTCTCAGACCTAGATCAGAAGAGGGTAGTTTCCAAGTCTAGGACTAAATTGAAAGAGTTCAAACTCTCAAATTTAGAATTAGACCAGGAGCAAAAAGAGCTCCTAGATCTCAATCAGGAGAGAAGAAAAGACAAGATAAGAACAATAACGCCCCCCCCCCCTCCCAAAAAAAAAAAAAAAAAAAAAAAAAAAAACTACAAAAGAGGGAGGGGAGGTTGAGACTAACTCAAATCCTTTCGACATGGGTGAAGGTTGAAGACGGAGAGAGAGAGAGAGAGAAAGAGAGAGAGAGAGAGAGAGAGAGAGAGAGAGAGAGAGAGAGAGTTAACATATAAGTATTTACATGCCAAAAAAATTATTGTTAATATTGTTAAATTTCATCTACATATTAGGAACATTGTCATTTAGTACTAATGACTCCACATAAACTACATTATAATTTATCTAAGTAAGAATGCTCTGAACATAAGCGGATTAGATGGACTAAGGCCAAGAGAACACAAAATTCGGCCAACCCATAATAGTCGGAGAGAGTTAACATATAAGTATTTACATGCCAAAAAAATTATTGTTAATATTGTTAAATTTCATCTGCATATTAGGAACATTGTCATTTAGTAGTAATGACTCCACATAAACTACATTATAATTTATCTAAGTAAGAATGCTCTGAACATAAGCGGATTAGATGGACTAAGGCCAAGAGAACACAAAATTCGGCCAACCCATAATAGTCGAAATTTTGAAGGAAGTCAAATCAGGAAAGATTGCCTTCTTTAGTTCAAGAGCAATAAATTAGCTCAAAATTTTGATTATTGGATTGAGGATGACAGAGATATTTTATTTTCCTATCTTGAATATATTACACAACTTGGTTGTTTCAATTTAAGGGATATCTCAAGAAAAGCAATAATCTTTGGCTATGTAGACACATTGTTCTCTTGAATTTGAAGTTGTTCAAAATGCGTTAGCAATACACAATAGAAAAGAAAAAGGAATATAAGAGAGCAAAGAAAAATCATACACGTAGGAGCTCTCTCTCTCTCTCTCGCGATCCTCAGAATAATTCCAACGTACAATTTTACTGAGTACACATTTGTTAACCGTTAGATTGTGCTCGAATTATATAGAGAGTACGCTAAGACATTATTCTTGAGTTTGTCCAATAGAGATGGTGCAACAATATATGAAAGTATGTCTTTGAAGGAGAAAATGTGGCCAATCAAACTACTAGAGAATCCAGCACACGGTCGCACAAAGTCAGTAAATATGTGTTCATTTCAGTCAGAATGCATTGAAATTCTGAGGAGACCTCTAGGACGCCTACTTCTTCAATGTCTAAAGTAATCGAGCATAAAAAATCCAAAGATCCCCTTGTGATGTTCATAGTCCATAGCGTTGCTGTTTGTCGCCCTATCCTATTCCTTGCTGGTTATCAGCATTGTCAATCTTCCTGGCGACCCCCTCGCTGTTGGTTGTTGTTTGAGTCGGTAATTCAATTCAGGTAATTTCCTAAGTTTAATTCAAATATTACATTACCTAAATTGTGGTTGTTCGATTCTAACACAATTTGATTCGAGATTATAGGAAATTTCCTCGTTTGAGTGGTTACGATTGGGGTTCAATATTTGAGACCTAAGATCAGATTCCCGACTATCTTTGTTTCCTATGTTGGATGTTATGAGTATTTGATTATGTGGGCATGTCATTGGTTTTAGAAATATTCCTTTTATGAAAACTGTTAAAAAAAATTATGTTGCATCTAAGATAGATTGCATCCACCTATGCTTTTTAAATTAAAATTGCATATTTTAGGAACCATGTAGTAATTTAATAAATTACCTACTTCAGATTAGTATTTAATATAAAAAAATTTTCTATTTTAAGTTAGGTCATCGTACACTTTAAGTAGTTTCCTATTTTAGCTTTAAAAGAAAATTACAATTTACACGCATATCTCATATAGAATTAGTTAGATAATACCCATGCCATAATATTCATGTCATCATATCCATGCCATCACACCCATGTCATATATTACATGTCATTTAGTACCACATGCTTTTTGCTCATGCAAATTAATAATTGCATCTCATGCAGTGAATCAATAGGTCATCATTCCTAGATAAACGTCACTTAGGTCATGTTTAGGTAACCTAGAATTTAGTCTTTCATTTCTTTAAGAAAAGAAAATACAAAATCTCTCACAAAGTCTTAATAGTTGGATTAATTAATTCATGTCATTAGAGTTGCATATAGGTCGCATTTAAGTTAATTAACATAGCGTGCAAGTTATTTAGATTTCATGTTAGTTTATCATCTCATGTTAATTTAGAACTCGAATAGACATAGCATTTAATGCTTATTTAAGAAAAAAAAACAAAAAGAATTAATGGCATTAACCTAGGTCATGCATACATCACATCATTGAATTGTTTCGTGCACCAAGGTCTTTTTTTATCTGCTGCCTAAGCAATTTAATTACTACTTTAACTATAGATTGTTAAATTCTTGTCTACATACCAACATGATCACTCATCACAATTAGTGGTTTTAGATTAAAATTGGCCAAGACTCCTTGTAAAAGATTTTTGAAATAAAAAGAACAGGTAGTGAAAGGATATGAGATTTATCTAGCATAATCAATTCCCCATTTCTATGATATATGGGATTCATTGAAATAAAATATTCTCACACATTTTACTTGAATTTTTAATCAACTCATACTAGATTAGTGGTAACTCTTAGTTGAATTAATTTGCCTGTTAAATTGATTACATGAAAACTCTAAAGTTGTGAATGATATGGGTTTGGGGGACTCTGAACTAAATGTTTGCTGAGTAATATATTACTTTTCCCTTGGTGATTCACTTTTGTGAAATTCATGACAAGCTGGACTTACTTTCATTTATAAGCTTAAACTTATGAGTTCTTGACTGAGTAAGATATATTACTTGTTTCACATTACATCACATCCCTGACATAGGACTCCTTTTGCCTAATACTCTCGCGCATGCACCTTAACAAGTCTCTCCTTGACATGTAAACCTCATGTGTTAGGTCCGCTCTCCTTTAATCACAGTACCCTTACCGCACCAACCATTATCTTTGACTCGATTCTTCACTTTCTTTTGCAGCCAAGGGGCGCTCATATCATAAGTGCAGGGTTTGACTTCGACCCTCTTGTAGAAGGGCACAACAAAAGTTTCGAAGAGTGAGAAGAGTTAAAGATAAGACCAAAACAAAAGTTAAGATTACAATAATCACAATTCAAGTAATCGATAAATTTGAATTATTCAATTCTAAGAAATTACCTAAATTTGTAAATCGTGATTAGCAATGAGGTTCATGGCAACCAGAAGAGGGTGTTCACCGGCAATGGCAAAAGGCAACAAGAACTCGTAGGTGCCTCGAGGTATTATAGGATAGCGTCGTTGAAGCCTAGCAGCTCCTCGGAAGACTCGGTGATGCTGTAATTGTAGAAAATTATCCACATAAACAACTAATTAATAAAAAAAAAAAATCAAATCCATATATGACTGTAAAACACTATTTCTTATCGGTCCTCAATGTAATTTCTCGACGACATGAAATTGCATCAGTGCAATTTCTAAACAACATGAAATTGACTCAGTGCGATTTCTAAACTACATGAAATTGCACAATTATGTCACAATTTAACATGAGATCTCATAATTAGTGACATCCGATCGTCTTTAAATTAAACATTTATTTAAAGATACTGTTTTATACTTTCATTTCTCGGTCAACGGAGAAATGATAATAATAGAATCGACAATAATTATAATTAAAAATAAATACTTTAATAGACATCATGAAAGTATTATCAATTTGCATATAATTATAATATCCAAAAATACAAATTATATAACTCCCACTAACAAAAGAGATCAAATGAATATAAAACACTCATATTCTTTACATGTTCTTTAAACAAAATGGGTCGTAAACCTTTTGTTAAAGGATCAATCAACATAGACTCAATTCTAATATTCTCGATCACAATATATTGTAGAGTTCGTAACCAATTCTAATATTCTTGAATTGATGTGCCGTAATATGTTACAAACTCATCATATATTGTAGAGTTCGTAACCAAGGTTTTTTTTTTTTTGTACTTTTCCAAGAAATAGCACCTCTAGCCATCATTAAAATATATCCAGAAGTCGATTTTTTGTCATCCGAACAACTAGCAAAATCAGTATATGAATATCCAATCACCTTTAAGTCCTCTATGATGCTATACATGAGCATGAAATCTTTTGTTCGTTATAAATATCTCATCACCTTTTTAACTGCAACTCAATTTTCATGACCTAGATTCGATAGATATCTCTCAAGTGTATTCACATCAAAAGTAATATCAAGTCTGGTACAAACTTGTACATACATAAGACTGCCAATTACACTAGCATATGGAATATTCTTCATTCTTTTTCAACATTATTTTTGGGGCATTGTTTTATGTTCGACTTATCTCCTTTCACAACAGAAGCTTCACTTAACTTACAAGTTTGCATATTGATTTTTTTTTTTCAAAACACGATCAATATAACTTTTCTGAGATAACCCTAAAACCTTTTTAGATCTGTCACAATGAATCTCAATGTCTAGAACAAAAGAGGCTTCCCCAAGATTTTTTATATCAAACTTTGTAGATAGAAATTTTTTTTGTGTCATTCAATAGATCAACATCTTTACTAGCAAGTAAATTGTCATCTACATAAAGTACTAAGAAAATATATTTACTCACACTTACTTTCATGTAGATGCATTGATCAAACTTGTTTTCTTCAAAACTAAATGATCTCACAACCTTGTGAAATTTCAAGTACCACTAATATGATGCTTGTTTGAGACCATAGATAGACCTTTGAAGTTTGCACACCATATGTTCATTTTGGGCTTCTTTAAACCCTTAAGGTTGTTGCATATATACTTTTTCATCCAGATCTCCCTTTAGAAAAGCTATCTTGACATCCATTTGGTGAAGTTCTAAGTCAAAATGAGCCACCAATGCCATGATTATCCGAAATGAGTCTTTAGTAAACAATGGAGAAAAGATTTTAGTATAATCAATGCATTCTCTCTGTGTGTACCCCTTTGTGACTTATCTTGCCTTTAATTTCTCTATGTTGCCTTTATTGTCTTTCTTGGTTTTGAATACTCATTTGCAACCGATCGGTTTATACCTATCAGGTAAATCAACAAGTTCTCATACTTGATTATTTGACATGGAAATCATCTCGTCCTTCATCGCTCCTAACTAGCCATCTACCTGATCACTATTAAGAGCTTCTTTGAAGGTCGCTAGATCAATTATATGTCCAATATCAAAATCAGCTTTTCTAAGATAGACATGATAATCATTTAGAGGCATCGGTCTTCTTTGTCATTGTGATCTTCACATAGGCATTTCTGGAGTCACATCATTCGTTTGAGGAATTTCATTTGTAATAAGATGATCTACTGTCATATCTCCAATGTATGCTTTTTGCTGAATTTCCATTTTGTAAGGCTATCGCTTAGAATCATCATTCAAAATGGACAATGAAAAAGAAACTGTTTTATTTGGTTCTAACTTTTAAAAAATTGAGAACTCTCTTCAGCAACATCTAATTCCAAGAATATGGCAGTTTGGGATTCAACGATTCTAGTGCTTCGAGTAGGACAATAGAACCTATACCATTTGGAATGGTCAGGGCATCCAATCAAGTAACATCTAGTAGTCTTAGGTTTGGTCTTCTTCTGAGAATGATCATAAATTTTCACCTCTGCAGGACACCCCCAAACTCGAAAGTGATTCAAGCTTGGTTTCCTCCTCATCCACCATTCAAAAGGTGTTTTTGACACTGATTTACTTGGTACACAGTTCAATATATAAGTTGTTGTTTTAATTGCATCATCCTATAAGTATTCAAGCAAATTAGGAACTGTCAATTATACTTTGTTTCATCTCCATAAGTGTGCAATTGCATCATTCCGCTACACCATTCTGTTCAAGACTATAAGGTATTGTATACTAAGTAACAATACCACAATCCTACAAATATTTAGCAAACGGTCCCATTTGTTGTCTAGTCTCGGTATATCATGTCATTTGTTGTTCAAAACACTTTGAACATGTCAAGAGCATCAATCTTCTCCTTAATGAGATAAACATAACAATAATGGGAGACATCATCAATGAATGTGATGAAGTACTTATTTCTATACAAGGTGGTTGAGTATGGCCCACTAATATCCGTATGAATTATCTCTAATAGATTTTGACTGGGAGTAATGCATTTCTTCTTTGTTTTAGTCAATTTTCCCCTCACACAAACAATACAAGTCTCAATATCATCTGAATTAAGAGAATGAAGAATATCAGCCTTGATGAATCGCTTTACCCTTTCTTTAGAGATATGCCCTAATCACTTATGCTATAGCAATGAAGATATTTCTTTGATTAAGGATCTTTTAGCAACATTATTCTCGACATTAAAAGAGCAATATGGTCTATTGGGAGATAAGGATAATCGATATAATCCATTAGATAGAACACAATTCTCAATAATTTTAGAATCATAACTCAAATTCACGCTTTTATTTGCAAAATAAAGATAATATCCAGTTTTGTCAAGTGAAGAAAGAGATATCAAGTTTCTCCTAAAACCAAGAACATGAAAGACATTATTTAAAATAAGCTAAAAACCATAATCTAAATTCAAAACAACTGTGCCTATGCACTCCACATCAACTCCGATATCATTTCCAACTTGAAGCTTTGACTCCCTTAGACTTGAATTTCTTAGATTTGTGAGACCCTTGGTGACTTTCTTTTCTTGTTTTTAGCCAAATTTTGAACTTGAAGCAATTGGCTCTCTTGTGACCTTACTTCTTGCAATGAAAACACTTGAAATCCTTATCTCAATTTCTACCAAGATTTCCATTTTTCTTGAAGTCTTGGCCGTTTTTTGGACCATGAGCATTTGACCCTTTCAATTTATATGTTCCCCTATATAACTCAACTTGGCATTGGCAATTAAGTGTGCAGACTCATACTTCTCATTCTTTAACTTTTCATTCTCAATCACACATTTGGTAATTAAGGCATTAACGCTCCATGTCTCATTTTGAGCACTATAATATTCTTAATCTGGCTAAATTCAGCTAGTAGAACATTTAAGGTATGATGCACAATATAATCTTCAGAAAAGACAATGTTATGGACCTTAAGTTTGGACTAAATATGGATCATTTTCAGTATAAATTTTCTAACACCCATAGCAACATCATATTTCATATTCGCTAACTCACTTAGCAAGTTCCTAGCTTCAGCCTTATTTGAAATTGTATATTTTTCTCCCACTACTTTAAGGAACTGTCTCGCATTCATATCTTCCGGCAAACCACTAATGAGATGCTCAGCAATTGACCTCTTCATAACAATGAGGCTTAGTCGGTTAGAATTTTCCCATCTAGCATAATGAGCCTTTTGATCTATAGTACTTTGATCATTGGGCTTGGAAGGTTTATCCTCACGTAGAGTTAAGTCTATATCCACAATTCCTAGAGTAAACTCTATACTTTGCTTCCATCTCTTGAAATTTGATTTAGTTAACATTTCAACCGTAGTATTGTTATTGTTTACAACAAAGGTAACTGTTTGTCACACATAATGCAATAAGAACTATTATGGGCAATAAGCAATTCAAAAAAAATAATTAGTACATTATAAGCTTCCCATTTGGGTAGAGTATATAATGCACCATTATTTTCATTTTCCATAGCATGAAGTTTGTAAAGTGACAACAAGGATAATTACATATAATTGTCAAGGATTCACCCCCTTTGGGTAGACAAATCCTTTAAATTATACATCTCTATGATATGAATATATAAAGACGATAAGGAAAATTACAAATAATCATCAAGAGCTTATTCATTTTGTGCAAACACAACCTTTAAATTATACATCTCCATTATCACAACATAAAGGGAAATTACATATAATTCTAAAAATTTATTCATTTTAGGAAGATAAAAATGTTTAGCCTTGCATCCCCATCAATTCTCTCTATCATATCAATATAGAGGGGAATTACATATAATTAAAAAAAATTATCCCCTTTGGATAGATAAATATTTTTAAGTATACATCTCTATCCTGTAAATTGGGAATTAATCTTCATGCAATTTTTCAAATTGATATACACAATGACCCCCTATGGGCGAGTAATTCTATATACTAATTTTTATCAATAGAGAATTCCGAAAAATTTATTAATAATGTTTCATTTAATCAATGCTCAAAATTCACCTAACAATATGAAACAATTTACGACATCTGTTTCCCAATATCATATTACATTTATCAAACAACAATTTTTGCCACAATTTTTTCTATTTGTTTACTATTCTATTTATTTTATTTAAATGTATCGGACCCTCCCATGGGGCCTAAGCCTTCACCTAGCCCATGTTAATCAACTATTTGCTTGGAACGGGTGGGCCAACAAAAAACCACACTAGATCCAGCCCAATGAATTTGAACCCACGTCGCCCAAGCTTTCACACGGGCCCCATGGCCCATCTCTCGGCTTGGAACGAACGGGCCAGATGATAGTTGTGTTAGGCCTGGCTCGTAAACTCTGAGCCCGTGTTCCACTCACCCTTGCTTAGAAAGGTTTTGGGCTCACGACCATGAACTAGGAGTAAAATGAAAATTGATCCAAATCTGCTGAATCACTCATGTTATGACCTTCTACATCTTACGCCCATATATTGGCCTAACTCGGCTGGAGGTTTTCTTCAACCTCTAGCCGGATCCTGAAATTCTACAAAACCGGGTCACACAATCCAGTTTTGACCCGAACCTCAAAAAACACTTATTAAGGTTGATTTTGATGAAATTTTTCCATGAGTCTTGCTTTTAACATCAATATAAATTCACTAGAGTGAATTAAATGAAGAACAAACGAGAAAATCATCAATATTCAAACTTCAAAATTTCATATCTAACACCCATGGCAGCAATTCGGTTTTTTCAAATTTAAGCCCAAAAAACTCACCTTAACGCAACCAAAAGATGCTAAAACATATATATAACAATACCCATGCAACAATTTACAATGAACATCAATTAATTGTGAGTAATTTAAAAATTATAGAACTTTTTCAAGGTATAAACCGTAAAATTTTAGATTCAAAATTCTCACTCAATTCTCAACGAAACTATACAAATTATATATAGTTAGAAAGATCTCAACATGTAGAACAAAAATCCTAAGGTTTCAAGATCAATTGATCAAAAAATCCACATGAAAAAATAACGACAATATTCGGTTTAAAGGAAAAAATTTTGAATTTGTTCATAAAAAGAAATAATTTTGGGTTCTACAATCATATATAACTTGCTATGATACCACCTGTAGAAAATTATCCACATAAACAATCAATCAAATCTATATATGATTGTGAAACACTAAAATCGATATGCACATTGAAATCAAAACGTACGTATTTGAGCCATTCCTTCACTTGAAAAAAAAATATCAACCTGTTTATAATCAGAGATCTATTGGAATGCCAAATCTTCCTCTCTATGACCTATTTTAATAGAGCAACATTTAATGGAATTAAGCGATTGATAGGCATAATCTACCTTTTTATAGGCTAGAGAGGAGACCTAATAAACCCTAATCAATAGTATGTCAATTAGGCCATTCCCATTATGGGTTTTAATTAAACATAATTGTCTACACTTTGCTACTCAACTAGATCCGTTATTAATAGATGTCAAAACCTAATTCAATTAGATCACTTAAAAGTTTAAGATATATCGGAATATCTATTAACCCGATTATCTAAAATAGTAAATCAATTAATTAATATAAGCCTATATTATAAGAAATTTCCAACAGCAATAACCAACGGTTTTGAGCAGCAGCTCACAAAGACCCTGAAGAACTTGCAGGAAATTATAAACACGACAAAGGTGTAAAAGTTGGGCTGCTTCGTCAGAATTGCAGGAGTCAATGGGTGAGTAGGGTGGCTAGCATTGTTGGACTGGGAGCAAGGCCTGATAGCAGGGGAAGCTCTATTGCTATTGGTGATCTAGACGTTGTAATTCACACTAGGTTTGGTTGTCGAGAGATCACTATGGGTCTGAATGGTAACATTTTTGTTTCTCCTAATTTCTTTTCTTTTGATCCTCAAAAAAAAAAAAACAAAAATTCATTTGGTAAAAATTATGTTTCTGAGAACAGATTTAGAACAGAAATAAGAAAAAAAAAGTAGCTTCTTATTTTCAGGAACAATTTTTAGAAATAAGCCAATTTTTTCCTTTTTTTTTTCTTTTGTTTTTCTTGCTTGCTGCAGCCTTGGGTGGCCGCTTGCCAATCACCAACCACCACCGACTGACTGCGGCCACTGTCAGCCGATCGCCGCCTCCATCTGATCGTCTTCGTTGCCGCCTATAGCCCACCAACCACCCCTGACTGTCGGCCGCCATTGCAGGACTGCTGACCACCATCGTCGTTGCTGTTGGACAGCCGTCGTGACCCCTGACCACCATCGCAACTGCCAATCGTCGCCGCCCATTGCCCGTTGCCGCTACCCATCACTCGTCGCTATTAGCTGCCGATCGTTGCCGCCGACTGCCGCAGGTCGCCGTCACAGGATCGTCGGTCACCAACTGTTGCTGCCGATCGCCGCCGGCCAATCACTACCCACAGCCTATCGAACGTTGCCTCTCGCGGCCGGCCAATGGTGGCGGTCGGTGGCCGACGGTCCTAGAATGGCAGCCGATGGTGACAGGCAACGAGTAGCGGCAATGGGCGATAGGCGGCGGTCGACGGTCCATGAGCAAGAATAAAAAACAAATAAATGCAAAAAAAGCATACCTAACGCATTTCTTTTTTTTTTTTATTATTATTATTTCAAGAATAAAAATTTTGTAAAATTACCAAACACCTTATTTTACTCAGAAATTATTCCCCGAAGTATAAATAGAAAAGACCTATTTCTAAAAAGAAATTGTTTCCCGGCCAAGAAGCTTTACCATGTGCACCCTACATGTTTTTGTAGTGTTGGTTGATTCGACAGAGGCGGCAACCACAGCAGTAGGAGATTGAAAACTCTCTAGCATTAGGTGTGGACTGGTCAAGACTATGTTAAAAGGTGATCCATTTTCGGAAAATCCTAAAACAAGTAGCCTACGCATGCTTATGAATGAAGTATACTTAATGAAGAAGGAAAAGTGGCAGCAACAATTGTCCAAGTCGACAATAAGCAAGAGCTAGGGAACATCCAGCTATAACATGCAAAAGAACAGCTTGCAAGTTGAAATTTTAAATGTTAAATATGTATTGTTTTCTATCTAGGTCGGTCGAGAAAGAAGCCGTGTTCCTGCGCCTATAGATAGGACCTGTTGGACGTGTGCTCTAGCTAGTAGAAAAAACTAGAAAGTCATCTTCCTTTGTAATACCAACTAGTCTTTCTTTTTTTCCACCCATATTCCCTCGCCATAGCAGTCCACTCATATACACATCATTGCTGATTCCTAGCCATATTTCATACGCACACGAACTTGCACACATACGCTTCTACAAAAATGCAATGGTGGTATCAGAGGTAGATGCACCCATGTTCGTAACTGAGCCAAGCATAAGGGATAGTGGAGTGAGAGCTAGTCATACTTGGATGGTTCTTGGCATTTGTCTTCACTATCCTCAACTAAAAAGGCCTGAGCCCAAGCAAAAGCCAAGAGAGCTAGAGCTAGAGCTAGAGCTAGAACCAAAGTCGAAGCCAAAGCCAGAGCCTACGAGAGCTAAAGCCAGAGCCATAGCTAAAAACTACAACTAAGAGCATTTTGATGGCCCAAGACATATAGGATATCGTTAAAGAAAAGACTTGCACATTCAAAGACAGGTGCAAGTGTTCTAACAAAATGATGCAAGCGATCATGGAGGAACTAAACATATCAATATAAAATATCACTTCATTCGTGAAGTACAAAACAACAAGAAGATCAAGCTAAAGTATTGTAAGACCAAAGACCAAATTGCAGACATAATCACTAAAGCACTACCAACAACAAAATTCGAGATATTGAGAAGCATACTCGGAGTATCATAAAAATGGATCAAGGAGGAGTGTTAAAAGGTGATCCATTTTTAGAAAATCCTAGAACAAGGTAGCCTACGCCCGCTTAGGAATGAAGTATACTTAATGGAGAAGGAAAAGTAGCGGCAATAACTGTCCAAGTCGGCAACAAGCTGGAGCTACAACAAGCAGGCGCTAGGGAATGTCCAGTTGTACCATGCAAAAGAATAGCTTGCAAGCTGAAATTTTAAAAGTTAGATATGTGTTTTTTTTTAATCTAAGTCAGTCGAGAAAGAGATGGTGTTCCTACGCCTATAAATAGGACTCATTGGACGTGTACTCTAACTAGCATAAAAAACTAGAAAGTGTCATTCCCTTGTAATACCATCATAATAGAAGTCTTTCTTTTTTCACCCCATATTCCCTTGCCGTAGCAGTCCACTCATGTACACATCATTGCTGGTTCCTAGCCATATTACACACACTTGCACACATACACTTCCGCAAAAATCCAACAAACTACTTGGTTTCGCCTATAAGCTTACCGGTGCGATGATGACTGTTTGTCTCGCTGCAAGGCTGGTGTTGAAGAAAACGTTGGCACCGACAGAGGGCAAGGAGATCGCTTGACACCGGGCTAAACCCACCGACACTAGTATGCTTGATGTGGACCTGAACATGTCCTTAAAAGGTTCCCTCCTGAATTGGATATTCCAAGAGGACTCTCCCTCACAAGCCATTTAAAGGCAAGTGAGAGGTGAGTAGTATGGGATAACATCCCCATTGGGAATCCCCGGCCAAATCCGAAAGGAAAGGGGACCCATATCCGATTCCTGTGAAGCCTTCCCCAAGTAATCAAACTTGGGCGTGGTTCAGGGATATGACGGTGCTTCTCCTGGAAACGGGAGAAGGTGACCGCCGACATGCCCAAGTTGATGGAGGCAAGAGCTCCCTCTTGAGGGTGTTGTTCTCTTTATACTTGGACTCCTTTTTCTTTTTTCTTTTTTGTTATTCTCAAAGTTAAATTGTGTCTTAAATTTGAGCTGAAACTCATACGATTTTGAGTTGTTTAAGTTTTGATGTTTTTTTCTATGAATAGTTATCTTGAATTATAGTAAATATATACAAATCCAAGATTCGGCAGAAGAATTCCGGTGATGTGATCTTCCATCCAAATTTGACCACGATCAGCAAGAGTTGGACTTCATTTTGTTAGACTTGCCTAATAAAAGGAAGGGAGCACACATATTTTGTAATTAAATATTCGATGGGACCCAACTTCTTCTTCTCCTTTTTATAAGTGTCATACTCTAACTCTCCATTTATTCTCAAATTATTATCATATCCCTTTACTTAAGGGTAAGAGTCAAACCCTACACCTAATATTAAATGTCCCTACAAAGTGGCCTCCCCTTCCCATATAAAAATGATGGCCATTATGGCAACCCTAATTATTTGAACCAATCTTCTTTAAGTAGGTCAAATTTTGGTGGATTAAAAAAGGAGGACACCTTTGATTTTTTGGTTCTTGAGCTGCCGGTGGGTTACCGTGGAATAAACGGCCGCACAAGAGTTTCTCAAGGAGCCCCGTTAAGAGAAGAAAACACAGGAACCATCGATCTTTGGTTTCGGCCATACGAGAACTTTTGTTTAGGACACCGGGAGAGCCAAAACTTGGCATAGATGGACACTTAAGTGCAAAAAGTTAGGAAAATGACACTTAAGTGCCAAAATTTAAGCGAAATGGATCACTTAAGTGCTAATGACGAGAAAATCCAACCAAAATACTAACATGGTGATTTTCCGATGAAGTAATTGTAAAACGGCATCATTTTGCACGCCGACGTAGCTAGATAAATGTGAAAGCAACATCATTTTGCTATTGACGTGGTAAAAAAATAATATAAAAACTAATTAAATTAAATTTAAAACTAAATTTATTTAAAACATTTAAAAATACAAATATAAATACAAAAAATTATTTTTTTTTTTAAAAAAGCCAAGGGAGGAAGAAGGCCGCTAAGGGTTGAGCCCTCGCCATCGTTGTCGGCCCTTCTGGTGGCGACAGTGGGGAGGCGACGACAGCAAGGTATCAGCCCTCAGCCGCCTTCTTCCTCCCTTGGCTTTTTTTTTTAAATTAACTTTTTATAATTTAATTTAATTAATTTTTATATTAAAATTCAAATCCAAGCCAAAACAACGTCAGTTTTGTGGTTCCTTGCTGAGTCAGTTCTCTGGCGAACCACGTAAGCGAGAAAAATAATAAAAAAATTGCCATGTAAGATTTTCGACGAGATTCGCTGGAAGTGACATTCAAGTGTCCAATTTTTGGTACTTAAGTGTCACTTCGTGCCAAGTTTTGGCATTCGGGGTATATTTCATAACTCTAATGAATTATTTACTACTAACTTTTATGTATCTATAAATATAAACAATCGGTATCAAATCAAATAAATCTCTTATATCTTCTATTTTTTTTTTTTGTTATTTATCTGAAAATTTCGCATTAATTTAAATTGTAAGATCCTAGCTAGCTTCTTTGTCAATTATACGACACTCTTTAACGTATTGTATGTGTGGGAAAAACGATCCTTCTCCTAGTGGAGGCATGGGTCTTCTTGACTTGGGGTTCTCTTTACTGGGCAATCACAATCAAAGACCTCAACTATAGAAGAAAGTCCACGATTGTCTTGCTGAATTGCTTCTTTTTCTGGTTCTTATACAAAAAATTCTTATTTCTTTTTTTACCTTCCATCATATAGGTAGCTCCACAATGTTCACCAAATCTCGTAATTTCAGTTAACGGGTACTGAAAGTTTTGATAAAATTGAATATCATATATGTTGATGTCAAATTTACACAACACCTCATCCTAAACACCCTCATCCAGAGAAATTGCTAATTCTACTTTCTTGAAGTTTCAAGAGACTTGGAAAGTTGAACTCAAACACATTTTGCATGCTAGATCACCCATTTAATTGATAACCATGCTCCTGCTATCATCCATGGCCGCCTTTTCTCGATGCAAAGTAGTGTTTACACATAAATTTTCACTAAGTACGTATAATAAAAATTACATAGAGAATGGGGGACCAATTTGGCCATAACAAAAATGATTTTTGCATCACTTAGGTCTTAGTTTTTATTTGCATTCATTAAGTTTTATTTCATATTTTATTTTCCCTTCTATATTATTTAAAAAAAAAAAAAAAGAGGTCCCACGGGAGCTGGGCTCCAGCCCAGCCCTTTCTTCTTCTTCTTTTTCCACCACGCGGGCCCAAGGCGCAACCTTTGGTTCATCTTCGGCCTGGCCCCCTCCTTCCTTCTTTTTCTTCTTCCTTCCTTCCTTCCTCCCTCCTCCCCCCTCCGCCTCTGCAACTCGCCCGACGAAGACAACGCGCGCGAGGAAGGCCGGTGATGGATGGGACATCTCGCAGGCGCCATCAATGCCGCCAAGCTAGGGAGTAGAGCAGGGCTAGGCCAGCCTCGGAGTAGACGGCTGAGGGCGCGCCGGTTCGGCCGAGAGGAGGCCCGATCGGTGCGCCAAGGACCGGCGGCCGAAGCCTCCGTCAACCGGCCTCCGCGGCCTATAAATAGGGCGTTCGCGAGCCTAGTTGAAGACACACGCAGAGGCAGTGAGCTCATAGGACTTCCCCGGAGAGATATCAGGGGAGGCCCGAGAGCGAGATCCGAAATGTGAGAGAATAAAAGCCCTGAGGGAGGGCAGATCTGAAGAGAGACGAGGCAGCGATTCGAGTTGGCGGCTGCAAACCGGGTCGGATATGGAGCTCCATTCGGGTAGGGTTTCTGGCTGTTGGCGCATGGGCCGGTTGAACTTGGGCTGGGCATTTTCTTAAGAGTGAGCCCCGTTTTATTTAAAATGGGCCTAGGTCTCTTTTTGAAAAAAGGGGAGCCCTGGGCTGCGCCCATGCCTCAAGCCCATCCGGGCCGATAAGTGACAATCCGGGTCAGTCCCAATCTAGGAATCCGACCCAGGTCCTTTTAAAAATACTATTATTTTAATATGAAAATAGAAAAATAAAAAAAATCGTTTTTATTTTTCAAAAAATCAGAAAATCCAAAAATAATTTACATTTTCCAAAAAATCTGGAAAAAAAAAGCAAAAAAAATAGCCTTTGAGTGGTTTTCCTTTAAAACATATGAAAATCTTTAAAAGAAAACAAAAGATAAGAAAGTCCAAAAAAAGGAAATCATATTTAAATCTTGAAAGCAAATATTGTCTTATTCCAATTACGGCCTCATGGTGCATGAATTTGTATTTCCTTAATTTGGTAAGGAATTGAATCCTAGAATTCGTCCATTTCCTTAATCCGGTAAGGAATTAAATCCTAAAATTCATGATTGATATAAAATACTGCATAAATGTTTTACTTGACATTTACACAAGATAAGATAATGAAAGGGCATTAATGATTAACTAGTGTAATCAATTCTTCAATTCTAATTTCTCTAATTGCACAGGAGTAAAGTATTTTTCTAGATATTTTACTTGGATTTTTAATTAACTCACCTCAAATCGATTAATGACGACTCCTATTTGAAATTAGCTTGGATGTTAAAAATTCAAACCATAAGTCATAAATTGATGGGCTTGGAAGAGTCCTTGCTAAGCCTAATACTTAGCAAGCCATTAGCCTCCACCCGCACTCGCACTTAAAGACGCCATAAGGGAGGTTGCGAGACGTGGTAATTCTTAAATTAATTTGCAATATTAATAATTTTATTCAAAAGTCAAGATTAACTCCTAATCTTTTATGTAGTGAATGACTAAATAGACTGTCAAAATTTAGGAGCCAATAAGAAAATATTTATTTGAGATTATACAACAGTATATATACCTTTAAAATTAGTATTCTTTTTCAAAAATCATTTTATGGTATAACCTCCATATGTTGCAGTAAAACCTTTCAAATGCTTCATTGACATTATTGGGAAACTCGTATTATTGAGTTTCTAATTTCGTTTTTGATGTATTCATTTTTTCTCATTCAGAATTCTCTAGATAGGAATCGTACTACATTTAGCTCTCTTGTTTTATTTTCCTGGCATAAATAAAACCAAAGCACCTATCTCACTCAAATTAAACCAATGCATTGTGGTGGATATACGAAAGAAAAATCCTTAACCCCAAATGTCAAGCCCTTCAACTTGCAGCAAGTTTCTTGCATTTTGTTAGCACGAGATAGGACACAAGAAGTAATACAAGTGAAACGGGGAAAGTACACTAGAAGTGTCAAAAATTGTGTATGGTGCTCACTTTGGTGTCAAAAGTTTCCGTTGAATCACTTAAGTGCCAAATCAGAAAAAAAAAATGATCACTTTAGTGCTATCAGCGAGAGATTTTGATCAAATTAATCACGTAGCTTCTATATTAAAAAAAAAAAAAAGTTACAGTAGCTTTTAAACGACGTCATTTTCCATCATCCTTAAGAAAATGACGTCGTTTTGCTGTCATACATGGATAGCCTCACAAAAATGACGCTGTATAGCTCATATGGGGATTGAAATTAGGGTTTCTTCATCGTTCGCCTACCGTCGCTTAGCCATTGTTGTTCACCTACCGTTGCTTGGCCACTATTGTTCACCTACCATCGCTCAGCCACCGTCACCCGACCACCATCGTAGTTGCTCGACTAGGTGAGTGAGGAGAGGCTGAGGTTGTTGCTCAAGCAAGAAGTGGCGGGAAGAATAGGAGGCGAGGGCAGAGGAGGAGGAGGAGGAAGAAGTGGGGTTGAAGGTGCCATTACTAGTGTCATTGCCGGTGCCACTGCTAGTGTAGTTCTTTGAGGAAGAATATGAGGAGGAGGCCCATGCCTTCTCTCTCTCTCTCTCTCTCTCTCTCTCTCTCTTAATTTGGGGATTTAGGATTCTTACTTGGGAGAAAGACACCAAACGGCGTCATTTTGTTGTTTGGATGTTGACAATACTCTCTAATGAGCAACGTCAACTTCAAAAATTAATAAAAAGTGCCACGTCGGATTTCCCGTCAATTAAATCAACGTTAGCACTGAAATGATCGTTCTTCAAATTTGTTGGCACTTAAGTAATCTAAAATAAACTTTTGGCACCAAAGTGAGTGCCACACACAACTTTTGGCAGTTCTAATGTACTTGCCCCCAAGTGAAACAGCCACACCTTCTTCAAACCATCAGAAACACACTCGTGACATTTATATATCAACTTCATCATAAATGTCCATATAAATGCAATGTGTTCACTCTGAGATTTTTGCGATTTATCTACACGATTTTCTTTAGCAAAATGATGATGTTGATGATTGTAGTCTTTTCCTTGGACATGACATCGATGAGTCGAGCCCTATATCTCTTGAAGACCTCATCTATGATCTCTTCACCAAAGTGCTCAACAAGTAAGGGTTCAGCTGCGGCTCTCATGCACTTGGCCATATTGTATCCCCCATCCTCAGACACAACATTAGGGTCAAAATTGGTTTCAAGGACACTCCAATTCACTTCGGCCACCTCCAAGCAATCGATTGAGAATGACCCTTGCTTTTGGACTTCCCCTTGTACTTCCTTTGCTGAGGGTGTGTACATAGGGACGTTGAAGGAGTCCACTTTCTCTTCTTCTATGAGTCCCTGCTTCAGCGCCAGGCACAAAATTTTAGATTTTGCAACCAAAAATAAGAAACAATTGTAAAATCATGAGTTGTTAGTATAATATCTTTGTAATAGTCATAGTTACATGTTTAGGTAATGGGGAATGTGTCTATTGCATACTGCTCTTATATGTGATTCCTCTCATGTAAGTGTCGATTTCACTTAAATTGGGTCTAAATCATACTAAAGAGGGAATGAGTGTGTAATCCAAACACCTAATAAATTTATTTCTTTACTCTAACTTTCCCGAGTACGAGAAAGCGCATAGATTTTGTATGATTTCCAAATTGCATTATTGCTTTGGTTCAAAGTATTTATGTGAAAATTCTGGCTAGAGTTTCACAAGAAAATCTTTTAGGTTATCTAGCAAAAACATTTGAAACTTTAGAATCAGCAATAATACACCTTATTCCTAGAGGAATAACGAAACTCAATGGGTACTACAGTACAATATTACAGTTTTCCATAGAAGCAATTAAAAAAAAAAAAAAATCAACGTTGATTTTATCCTAATGTGCACGCGACCATTCAAGTACTCTAGAAATTATTTTTTTGGTACCTCGGAGACCATCTCATTGAGAGCAATAGCCAAGAGCTCCCAAACGTAGCAACACTCTTTATTTGAAGGATCGTCACTTCTTCGACCCAATAGGGTCAATAGCATACGCCCTCCCACCACCAACTCTTGCCCACGACACTCCAAGAACGTTGAGAAGTCCCTCTGGAATTGCTCATAGTATGCCCTAAGCACCCTTGGAGGGCTCGATCCCGCCATATATATGTTGCCTTTGTTTCCCTCTAGGCCTCGTGGGACCTGACAAAAAAAAAAACAGAGTAGGTGAGGGAGGGAGGGAGGGAGGGAGGGAGGAAGAGAGAGAGAGAGAGAGAGAGAGAGAGTTTGCTTCCCATCAAGTTAACAAATATAACTGTGGATCAAAAAATTACCTGAGACAACCAATGGAGGCTGGATGAAGAATGAATCAAGTGTAGGCTCTCCCGAGGGAACAGTCTCCCATAGAACGAACCAGGAACGCCATTGAAGAAGCACGACAATGTTGCCCACGCTCTGTTCTTGCTCTTCATTTGCTCACTCAACTTCTCTTGGAATCTCGGCAAGAAGCCGCTGAAGATGGTGTTGAAGTCGTTCCCCGGGAGATCGTTCAAGAACACTTGGATCTCCGGCAGCTCTTGCTTGGTTGCCTTGCAGAGATTGCTCATGATGTTGATGATCTCGGACATGGCAAAGAGAGTGTTGGGGCCAGTGGAACACCCCAAGTCTGCAATGGCGAGGCTCGCCGGGACAGTGGCAGCGGCCGTAGAGAAGAGAGCTGTGATGGCTGCCTCCATTATGGGCTTTGTCATCAATAGCACCTTCCTCTATCGTAAAAAAAAAGGAAAAAAAAGAGAAAAAAGGAGAAAGCATTGACTCAATATCAAGAAAAAAAGGCTTCTGTCTTCAGTTATATCTATACAGAGAAATAAATTCCATGCATTTTCTATGTTAATCCAATGAGAATATCACAGGATTGTGTTTGTTTGAGATTGCAATGATCATGCAAGATCTAATACTTTATTATATGTTCTTCTTAAGAGAATCTTGTTAATTAATAGTATATATACGAATTGGGGTCAAAATTTGAATGCTTGAAAGACAAGTTACATTGTCCTGAAAGGCATGGTAAAATATCGTCTTTTACATATAGAATTAAAAATCTTGGTAAATAAAAAGAACCCTAGTTTGATATTAAACAAAAAAAATCAAATTGTGGTACATAATCACAAAGGAGCGTGTAATCA
The DNA here is from genome assembly GCA_016097545.1 of Eucalyptus victrix. NCBI lineage: Eukaryota > Viridiplantae > Streptophyta > Magnoliopsida > Myrtales > Myrtaceae > Eucalyptus > Eucalyptus victrix. Next base: position 59,394,867 of record CM027842.1, read on the forward strand.
ATCTTTTAATGCAAACGAATTCAAGATGAGATGTGCCCACAACAGGACAATGAGAGATGTACCTGAAGCAATGAGTTGTTAGCATAACTTGATTCTCCCATTCCTCCATTCATGTGCAGTACTTGCATGACTTCCATCTCTCTCTCTCTCTCTCTCTCTCTCTCTCTCTCTAGTTGGCTTGCATTTGAATTGGTTTGAGGCGCTTTTTATAGACAGTTTTGGGGCACGTTGTCTCGATTTTCCACGTTGAATGTAACTCAAGTCCAATTCGAGTGTGGAACACGCGTGGCCTTGAGTTTGCACGGAGTGGTCCTCATATATTGATTGCCATGTATGTAGTTGAACTTAAAAGGAGGTTATTTATCTTCAAGAGTGCAATGAACGAGTGCATTTAGAACACTAGCTGAAAAATTCAAATAATAGAAACAATTATTGATGCATTGAAAACGTGCATTCTATGAGAAAATTATAGCATGCTCTCTTAAAGAGGGTTTTAATGGGCAAGAGAAGGATATTCCATACCTCTGGTTGCTGTACAAAATGAAACAAAGTTACCACCAAGATGGTTGGTCTAGTAGTAAAGGGGTCACTTGTCTTCAAGGAGATCATGAGTTTGATTTATGTCGTGAGTGAACTTTTGAATGGCTCGTGTTGCATTATCTAACTTAGGCATAATTTGTGTAGAGAGACTTTCTAAACTAATAGTGTCTTGATAGGGTTGTTGTGACAGATTCACCAATCTTGAATCTTCATATCATAAGTAATGTAAAGTAGTTATGACTTAAATTGAACATTCCATAAAGAAAGTGTGGCCCTTATAGTAACCTAGAAGGGAATGCTAGCTTTAGTAGCTCTTCCGCTATCCTTTTTCTAATCAGACATATGCTAGCAAAGTTATAATAAAAGCTTTGTTGGAATAATAGTCTTTGAGTTACTGTGAGAAAAACAATTTGTTGTAAGTCACAAATTTTTAAAGGAATGGGCCCCGTAAAAAATTATAATTATTTGTTATTTGATTTTTTTGTAATCTAGAATAAACTATTATTCTAATAATAGATTAAAAACTATCACATAATCATTTCTCTTATAATCACTTTAGGATAATAGTAATTAAGGGAAATTAATTTGCGTTTGAATTTCTTAGTTGATGTAATATTTCATCTTAGATTCATTACCTAGGGCCTCTGAAGTCAAGTGATATCCCACACCCACACAAATCTTATGGATCAAATAATGACACGAGCAAAAACCTTCGTGAGTGATCGAAAAATGAGATTCTTTTTGCAAGTTTTTCGAAGAATTGAAAATGTATGCTCATTCAAATATATAAACAAGATCCAACAATTGGCATTATGTCAACTCATGAAGTTAAATATATTGAACACATCTATCACCAACTGGAGAAACAAATATTTCCACCTTGCCATATGCGAAATAAGACTTACAAATTAAGTAAATCATAGGATGCATATCTTACCATTCTCTTGGCCGAGCTTGAAAGGAAATAGTTTATCAATAATGCTTAAATAACAGTCCGTGACTCGTGCAATGAGTGATCGACCATTACTTACCACAAATTTGCACTTGGAACCTTATCTTTTTTGTCTGGTTCTTGTGAGTTGTGATGCAAAACTAAGAAACAATTCTTTTTTTCTTTTCTTTTTTCCCCTGACGTCTGCATACTTGTTATGCAAAGAATATGTAAATAAGTCATACAATGATTTTTCCTTTATTAATTCACAAATTTTCAAAAACTAGTTTCTTTTAAAGATTCATGACACATGAAAATACACAAAAATTCTTCAATATGCTTCTAATGCAAATATGTCTGTTTTTTACCCATTGACGCAACTTTATGGAATTTTACATAGTATTCCTATCAATATCCTTTGAACTTTGTCCTTAGAGACATTTTCAAAGAGAATACTATTTTAAACATATCATGAATGACAGACCTATATTATTTAATGAGATATGACATTCAGATTGAGATATATTATTTACTAGAGAATCGATGTGCTATGTTCTACTCGATCATTCTAATATCAATATTTCATTTTTTGGGAGGGGCAGTACTTTATAGAAGCAATATTTCTATGACTATTGCAAAATTATTTGCACGTAACCTAAACTAAAACTTTAAGAAAAAGAGAGGTTAAAATAAGATAAAGACGAAACTTTGCCTTTTGGTTGCCCCTCTCTCTAAATTTGGAATTTGTGGTTGGGAGTTCACCGTTGTTCTCAAGACTGTCAGCCTAGCAGCATCTGCATTCTCTATGCTGCCACCCCCCATGGTTTTTCCGAGGAAAGGTTTCCTGGAATTTCACTTGGTGACCCACCAGTTGGGATCCTATACATTAAAACGTAATAAATCAAATGAAAAAAAAAATAGAAAGGATACTTTCTAGAAACATTGTTAATATAAAATATCTTTTACATTCATGGTAAAAAGAACACTGTAAATATCTTAATTACTATACAAACAAATGTAGGGTTTCTATTAACTACATCTACAATTAAAACATTTTTCACGTTGCAATCATGAAAAAGAAAATTCATCATTTAACAAAATGAATACAATTGCCAAAGTTAAAAATCGTAATTCTAACTTACACAAAACTTAAAGCATCAATAAATTCTGCTCAAGCCATGACAATACAACTTAATTCGAAAATCAAAATCATAATTGTCTCATGACTAACTAGATATATTGGATTTGTCTGAATAATTTTTTTTTATCTCGCCACTTTTTTTTTCTTTTCGTACAACTCCACTTTTTCAATGCTAACGAACTTTCGATCCCTCTCTCTCTTTCTCTCTCTCTCTCTCTCTCTCTCTCTCTCTCTCTCTCTCTCTCTCTCTCTCTCTCTCTCTCTAGGTGGGGTGCACCATTATACTAGTGACTTATATCATATCCATAACAATGGATATGATATAGTACACACATTGACTTATAGATATAAAAGAGGACTAGACTAAAAAAAATTATAAACCTTTTTTATTTAATGGCAATTACTTTGAAAACTCCCCCCCCCCCCCCCCGAGGTGGTGTGTATCATTATACTTGTGACATATCAGATCTATAACATGGGAGATTTGAACTTATTTGCATCATCTAGTCTTTATGGATACAAGCATATTATTCATTCCACGTTTACTAGATGAGGCTTTATATATAGAACGGTAGCTGTGGCCTCAGGGTTGCAATAAGTTGGAGACTCTATGAATTGAACAGGGAATCCGCCACATCAAATTCTTTAATACTAGTGACTGGAGACTGTTTAGTTATGTTTATATTAATTAGCCATGCCCAAACATTTTAAGAAACGTTTACTTATACTAAAAACAAGTTAAATGTTTTATTATTCATAAAACGAAAGCAAGCCTTATCAATCTAAACCTAGGATTCAGATCCAAAAAAAAAAAAAAAATCTAAACCTAGGACTTACATGCAATCTTTCGTCAGCTTTAATCATTCAGGTGATGCTCACATTTGTTAGTCGATAAGAAAAGACTCGCGGAGTTAAATGTCAAATTAGTATTTATCGTCTAATCTCATGTCATGCATCTGTCAAGTTGCCCATCACTTTTCAGCCAAAAAAAGAAAAAGTTGCCTATCACTTTGGCACGGCCCCCGTGTTTTGACGTAGAATTAAGAACAACTATCAAGCGGCTAGCAGAAAATACAGAAATTAGAGAAGAAAAAAGAGAGCCAGTAGTACAAAACCAGCTTTTTGATTCCGACCAAAAAAAAAAAAAAAAAAAAAAAAACAGAACGGACAGAATAGGATGGTGCCTGTCAATCCATCTTCTTTCATTATAAGGTTTAACGTGGAATTTGTCAGCTAACGATCTGCTTCTTTGCTTGGAAGCAGACCGAAAGTCTTTGAAGAGGTATACTAAATATAATTTTTCTCATACATAACAAGAGTCACGACCAAGGCTCAGTATATTGAATAGATTACAATTATAAAATGAATTAAAGTGAGCATTTAAATAAGTGGTTATATTTATACATAGGTTGTTGGGCCTTGCCACCAAAGCTACTTTGAGTGGAAACGCTATAATTTGAATATGATATTGGCCGCGTCCAAACTCAAAGCTTTACTGCTATGCTGATCTACTCCAAGTATGATATACTAATAATGCATCGATTTTTACGGACAATTCTTTATATATCTACATCATTCGAACCAAGATTTCGTCATATGCCAACACTTCATCCGATATGAAGACAATAAGAAAGCGACGAAATAGGGAGTGGTTCACGCTTTCTTCTCTCTCTATTGAACTTTTGTTTGTTCAAACTAGCTAATAACTACTTGGTTTTCGTTTTTATGCTCTGGAAAATTATAATGATTGAACTAGATGAGCTTGTTAGATGGACATAATTCTACGCTTTTTGGGTCAGTTGATTGATTTACTATGTCTGTTCATCGAACAAGAAATAATGAGCTAACGGTACTTCATAACTTACAAAGGGCACTATTTAATGAAAAGAAAATTTTCTTTTATTTTAGCCGTCGATCACTATGAAAAGTTATATAATTAAGTTAATTAAGTAAACTTAGAAAGTAAGAGACGAGACAATGCATGAAAATCAATTTGTGAGGTTGTCTATAGGTTCGAGATTTTATTGATTCAAATGAGGTTTTCCGGCGATAAAAAACAGAGGGAGTGAGTTCCACGACGCACTGTTACTGGAAGGATCAATGTGCCCTGGATCATCTGAAGTCGAAGTCGAAATCGAACTTCTCTCTGAAGCAAAAGGCCAACATCGTTAGATACTTTCCGACCACAACGTGAGGCACGAAACTGAATTGATAGGGGATTGTGTGGGTTATGGCCACGCATTTTTTTTAAGAAACCTCGGCCACGCATTTCTTTAAGAAACCTCGGCCAAACAAACAATAAGATTCCTTGAATGCACATCACGTCTTCGATTGGACAAGATCTTGTCAAATGAATTATTGTACTCTCTCTCTCTCTCTCTCTCTCTCTCTTGTCAAATGAATTATTGTACTCTCTCTCTCTCTCTCTCTCTCTCTCTCTCTCTCGACTTCACCGACGAAATGTCTGCCTCCCTCTCCTTATATGGTGAACGTCGCTTGGTTGGAAGCTCTCTTGGCCTACTACGCCACGCATTATTGACCTACTACAGGACGTTGACAGGGAGAAATGACCCATGTTATGGTAGGAGACCCACGACGTAAACTCAATATCCGAGAGAAGGCCAAGAAAGAGTTCAAAGTTCAAACCGTTAACATTTCGGTTGTATTAATACCTAAATTTTGATGACTCTGTTCATTGCCTAAAAATTAGGAATCAACCATGACTAGTAAATAAAAATATTGTTAACTTTTTTTTTGTTGAAAGAAAATTGTATTTATTGCTTCGAATGATACATGTGAACTATATACACTTCATGACAAAGCAAATCAAAACAAAGTAATGAATTTATCAAGCAAATTAATCGACGGCCGGTCTCTAAATTTTGTATTTTTATCAGTGATGAGCATACACTAGAAATTCATTTCCCAATACTACAATATTGTCAATTGGTAGTGTGCGTCTAAATTCAACATCCTCTATTCCCTTGTCGTATAAAAACAACCAAAATAAATTAAATAAACATAGATCTAACATGTGAATAAGCAAGTCTCTATTGTTCAGCGAGACATCAAAATTAATATGATTACCATTGAAAGTAAAGGTAGAGAACTTGTACAGGCACAAAATAGAGGGTATCGAATCCACAAAAGCATATTTATTAAATTCTGAGATCTAGATTGGAAGGTAGTTCCCAAGTCTAGGATTAAATTGAATGAGTTCAAACTCTCAAATCTAGAATTAGACTAGGAGAAAAGAGCTCTTAGATCTCAATCAAGAGAGAAGAAAAGACAAGATAAGAACAATAAAACACCAAAAAAAAAAAATCAACAAAAGAGGGAGGGGAGGTTTAGACTAACTCAAATCCTTTTGTCATGGCTGAAGGTTGAGAGAGTTATCTAAGTAAAGAATGCTCTGAGCATAAGCGGATTAGATGGACTAAGGCCAAGAGAACACAAAATCGGCCAAGCCCATAAAAATCATATTTAGCTCAAAATTTTGATTATTGGATCGAGAATCAAAGAGATATTTTATTTTCCTGTCTCAAATATATTACACAACTTCTTTGTTTCAATTTAAGGGATATCTCAAGAAAAGCTCTAACTTTTGGCTATATAGACACATTGTTCTCTGGGAAGTTAAAGTTGTTTAAAAGGGTTAACAATACACAATAGAAAAGAAAAAAGAATATAAGAGAGCACAGAAAAATCATACACGTAGGAGCTCTGTCTCTCGCGACCCTCAGAAAAATTCCAACGCACATTTTACTTAGTACGCATTTGTTAACCGTTAGATTGTGCTACAATTATATAGAGAGTACGCTAAGACATTATTCTTGAGTTTGTCCAATAGAGACAGTGCAACAATATATGAAAGTATGTCTTTGAAGGAGAAAGTTTGGCTAATCAAACTAATAGAGAATCCAACACACGGTCGCGCAAAGTCAGTAAATATGTGTTCATTTTAGTCAGAATGCATTGAAATTCTGAGGAGACCTCTGGGACACCCACTTCTTCAATTTCCAAAGTAATCGAGCATAAAAAATCCAAAGATCCCCTTGGGATGTTCATAGTCCATAGCGTTGCTGTTTGTCGCCCCATCCTATTCCTTGCTGGTTATCATCACTGTCAATCTTCCTGGCGACCCCCTCGCTTTTGGTTGTTGTTTGAGTCGGTAATTCAATTCAGGTAATTTCCTAAGTTTAATTCAAATATTACATTACCTAAACTGTGGTTGTTCGATTCTAACACAATTTGATTCGAGATTATAGGAAATTTCCTCGTTTGAGCGGTTACAATTGGGGTTCGATCTTTGAGACCTAAGATCAGATTCCCGACTATCTTTGTTTCCAACGTGGGATGTTATGAGTATTTTGATTATGTGGGCATGTCATTAATTTTAGAAACATTCCTTTTATGAAAGCTGCAAAAAAAAAAAAATGTTACACCTAAGATAGATTGCATCCACCTATACTTTCTAAATTAAAATTGCATATTTTAGGAACCATGTAGTAATTTAATAAATTGCCAACTTCATATTAGTATTTAATATAATTTATTTTCTATTTTAAGTTAGGTCATCGTACACTTTAAGTAGTTTCCTATTTTAGCTTTAAAAGAAAATTACAATTTATATGTATATCTCATATAGAATTAGTTAGATAATATCCATGCCATAATATTCATGTCATCATATCCATGTCATCACATCCATGTCATACATGTCATTTAGTACCACATGCTTTTTGCTCATGCAAATTAATAATTGCATCTCATGCAGTGAATCAATAGCTCATCATTCCTAGGTAACGTAGAATTTAATCTTTCATTTCTTTAAGAAAAGAAAATACAAAATCTCTCACAAAGTCTAGATAGTTGGATTAATCAATTCATGTCATTAGAGTTGCATATAGGTCGCATTTAAGTTAATTAACATAGCGTACAAGTTATTCGGATTTCATGTTAGTTTATCATCTCATGTTAATTTGGAACTCAAATAGACATAGCATTTGAATTTATTCATGCTTATTTGGAAAAAAAAAAAACCAAAAAGAATTAATCGCATTAACCTAGATCATGTATACATCACATCATTGAATTGTTTCGTACATCACGGTCTTTTTTTATCTGCTGCCTAAGCAATTTAATTACTACTTTAATTATTGATTGTTAAATTCTTGTCTACACACCAACATGATCGCTCATCACAATTCGTGGTTTTAGATTAAAATTGGCCGAGACTACTTGCAAAAGATTTTTGAAATAAAAAGAACAAGTACCGAAAGGGTATGAGATTTATCTAGCGTAATCAATTCCCCGTTTCTATGATATATGTGATTCATAGAAATAAAATATTCTCACACATTTTACTTGAATTTTTAATCAACTCATAGTATATTAGCGGTAACTCCTAATTGAATTTGCTTGTTAAATTGATTACATGAAAACTCTAAAATTGTGAATGATATGGGTTTGGGGGACTCCACACTAAATGTCTGCTAAGTAATTTATTATCTTTCCCTTGGTGATTCACTTTTGTGAAATTCATGACAAGCTGGACTTACTTTCATTTATAAGCTTAACCCTATGAGTTCTTGACTGAGTAAGATATATTACTTGTTTCACATTACATTGCATCCTCGATGTAGGACTCCTTTTGCCTGATACTCTCACGCATGCACCTTAACAAGTCTCTCCTTGACATGTAAGCCTCCTATGTTAGGCCCACTCTCCTTTAATCACGGTACCCTTACCGCACCAACCATTATCTTTGACTCGATTCTTCACTTTTTCACAACCGAGGGGCACTAATATCATAAGTGCGGGGTTTGACTTCGACCCTCTTGTAGAAGGGCAAAGCAAAAGTTTTGAAGAGAGAGAAGAATTAAAGATAGGGCCCAAAAAAAAAAAAAAGTTAAGATTACAATAGTCACAATTCAAGTAATCAATATATTTGAATTATGCAATTTTAAGAAATTACCTAAATTTGTATATCATGACTGGCAATGAGGTTCACGGCAACCGGGGAAGGGTGTTCACCGGCAATGGCAAAAGGCACAAGAACTCGTAGGTGCCTCGAGGGATTACGGGACAGCGTCGTAGAAGCCTAGCAGCTCCTTGGAAGACTCGGTGATGTTACAATAACCAACGGCGCTGAGCAGCAGCTCGCAAAGACCCTGAAGAACTTGCAGGAAAATGTAAACACGACAAAGGCGTAAAAGTTGGGCTACTTCGTCGGAATTGCAGGACTCAATGGGTGAGTGGGGCGGCTGTAATTGTTGGACTGCGAGCAAGGCTTGACGGCAGGGGAAGCTCTGTTGCTATGGGCGATCCACACGTTGTAATTCGCAGCAGGTTTGTTCGTCGGGAGGTTACTACATGTCATTGTGGTGCTGGTTGGTTCGGCGGCAACCGCAGCAGCAGGAGACTGGGAACTCTCCAACATCGGGTGTGGACCGGCAGGGATTGTGTTAAAAGGTGATCCATTTTTGGAAAATCCTAGAATAGGGTAGCCTACGCATGCTTAGGAATGAAGCATACTTCATAGAGAAGGAAAAGTGGTAGCAACAGCTGTCCAAGTCAGCAACAAGTAGGAGCTAAGGAACGTTCAGCTATAACAAAAAGAACAGCTTGCAAGCTGAAATTTTAAAAGTTAAATACGTATTGTTTTCTGCCTAAGTTGGTCGAGAAAAAGGTGGTGTTCCTATGCGTTTAAATAGGACTTGTTGGATGTGTACTCTAACTAGTAGAAAAAACTAGAAAATCTCCTTCCTTTGTAATACCGACTATCATAATAGACGCCTCTTTTTTTCACCCCATATTACATTGTTGTAGCAGTCCACTCATATACACATTGATTCCTAGCCATATTTCTCACACGCGCGCGTGCGTGCTTCCGTAAAAATTCGACAGTGGTATGAGAGCTAGATGCACCTAGGTTCGCAACTGAGCTAGGCGTAAGGGACAGTGAAGCTAGAGCTAGTCATATTTGGATGGTTTTGGGCATTTGTCTTCACCATCCTCAACTAAAAAGGCCTAAGCTTGAGCAAGAGTCAAGAGAGCCAGAGCCAAAGCTAGCAACTACAACTAAGAGCATTTTGATGGCCCAAGACATATAGGACATCATTAAAGAAAAGACATGCACATTCAAAGGCAGGTGCAAGTGTTCTAACAAAATTATGCAAGAGATCATGGAAGAACTAAACATATTGACATAAAATATCACTTCATTCGTGAAGTACAAAACAACGGGGAGATCAAGCTAAAGTATTGTAAGATTGAAGACCAAATTGCAGACATATTCACTAAAGCACTATCAACAGCAAAATTCGAGACATTGAGAAGCATGCTCGGAGTATCACAAAAATGGATCGAGGAAAAGTGTTAAAAGGTGATCCATTTTTAGAAAATCCTAGACTAGGGTAGCTTATGCATGCTTAAGAATGAAGTATACTTAATGGAGAAGGAGAAGTGGCGGCAACAACTGTCCAAGTTAATGACAAGCAGAAGCCGCAACAAGCAAGAGCTAGGGAACATCCAGTTGTAACATGCGAAAGAAATTTTAAAAGATAATATGTATTGTTTTTTGTCCAAGTCGGTTGGAATGAGGCAGTGTTCCTACACCTATAAATAGGACTTATTGGACATGTACTCTAAATTTAGTAGGAAAAACTCTGCGTCTTCCAGTACCTAGGCTCCGACGATTGAGGCTGGTGCTCCCTCGTGTGCCTTCAAGGGCATCCGAACAATGCCAAGCAACGACAGCCCAGTGATAGCGAAGGCCGAGCGACAACAGCCGAGCAAGCTAGGTCGGAAAACCCTAATTTCAATCCCCAAATAACAATATAAAAAAAATCCCTAAATGAGTTAAATGGCATCGTTTTTGTGAGGCCATCCATGTAGAACGGCAAAACGACATTGTTTTCTTAAGGAGAACCGAAAATGACGTCGTTTTAAAGCAACCAGAACTTTATTTTTAAATATAAAAGCCACGTAATTAATCTGGCCGGAATCTCTCGCCCGTGGCACCAAAGTGATTGTTTCTCTCCAATTTGGCACTTAATTGATCCGACGGAAACTTTTGGCACCAAAGTGAGCGTTGTACACAACTTATGGCACTGATAGTGTACTTCCCCCCATCTTAGCCATATTTCACACACACGCTAGCACGCATAGCTTCCGCAAAAATCCAATAGACTGCTTGGTTTCGCCTATGAGCTTGTAGATGCGATGATGACTAGACTCGCTTGTCAGTGTTGGACTAGGGACTTGGCTAGTTGTCTTGTTGCAGGGCTGGTGCTGAAGAAAATGTCAGCGCTGATGCACGGGGGCAAGGAGATTGCTAGACATCAGGCTAAACCCACCGATGCTAGGATGCTTGATGACGTGCCCAAGTTGATGGAGGCAAGAGCTCACTCTTGAGGTTGTTGTTCTCTTTGTGCCTATGCTCTCTTTTTTGGTTATTCTCAATGTTAAATTATGTCTTAAGTTTGAGCTGAAACTCATATGATTTTGAGATGTTCAAATTTTGATGTTGTTTTCTATGAATAGTTATCTTGAATTACGGTAAATATATACAAATCCAAGATTCGGCAAAATAGTTCCGATGAAGTGATCTTCCATCCAAATTTGACCACGATCAGCAAGAGTTGGACTTTATTATGTCAGACTGGCCGAATAAAAGGAAGGGAGCACACATATTTTGTAATTAAATATTCAATGAGACCTAGCTCTCAATTCATGAGTATCCTACTCTAACTCTCAATTTATTCTCAAATTTTTATCCTACCTATTTACTTAAGGGTAAAAGTCAAACTCTAGACCTAAAATTAAACATCCTTACCTCCAGTTTTCGAAGAAAGTGGCCTTCCCCTCCCATATAAGAATGATATAAGAACGATGTCCATTATGGCAATCCGAATAATTTGGACCAATCTTCTTTAAGTAGGTCAAATTTAGGTGGATTATAAAAGGAGGACATCTCTGATTTTTTGGTTCTTAGCCATTGGGTTTTCGTGGAATAAGGCATTGTTTGGTAATCATTCAAACAATTCCTGGTTTTGATTTTTTTGTTCTCGAGATCAATTTGCGAACAAAATCGCGTTTGGTAAAATTTTTGTTCTCGAGAATAGATTTGGAATAGAATCAAGAATAAAAAAAAATTGATTATTGCTGCGGAGACAAAAAAAAAAAGAATCAAAAAAGTGGAACCCTTCTCTCCCCTCCTCTGTTGCCGTTCGCCACTACTCGTCACCGCTATCCGCCAGTTGCTGGCAACCAGTTGGGCGAGCTCGCCGGAGGCAAGCCCAGCCATTGGTGAGGCCCAGCCTCGACGAGGCTAGGCAAGGGCTGGGCAAGCCTCGCCCAGCTGCGGACGAGGCTCGGCCGACAAGAACTGGCGACGCTCCGATGAGGTCACCGAGCCTGAAGAAGAAGAAGAATAGGAGAAAAAAGAAAAAAAGAAAAGAAAAAAGGATAAAAAAGAAAAGGATAAAAAGAAAAAAAAGAAAAGGAAAAAAGGAAAAAAAATTATTTAAAAATTAAAATAAATTGATTTGGAACATAATCAATAAGCATAGTACCAAACGCAATTCTATTCCAGAATTAGAAATTTTGGACGAGTTATCAAACGGCTTAGAATGTTTAGAATGCGTTCTCGAAACGAAATAAAAAATAATCATTTCTGATTAAAATCTACTCTTGGGAATAGAATCATTACCAAACGCGCCCTAAATTGCCACACAATAGTTTCTCAAGGAGTCGCACCAAGAGAAGAAAATACAAGGAACCTGCCTTCTTGGGCTTCGGTCATACGAGAACTTTTGCTTAGGACACAATGATTTGTTCTGTGAGTTTACAATTAAATTGAGTTATTTTATTTGTAAACACTTTAGATTTGAATGTAATTTAGATGTGAAAATATACTAATTTGTAAGTAACTATAACTCTAATGCATTATCTGCAACTAACTTTTCTGTATATATAAATATAGACACTTGGTATCAAATAAAAAAAAAAATCTCTTATATTTTCTTTTTTTTTTTGTTATTTATCTGAAAATTTCGCATTAATTTAAATTATAAGATCCTAGCTAGCTTCCATGTTAATTATACAACACTCTTCAACGTATGTGTGGGAAAAACGATCCTTCTCCAGGTGGAGGCGTGGGTCTTCTTGATCTGGGGTTCTCGTTGACTGAGCAATCACAATCAATGAGCAATCACAATCAAATATCTCCGCTATAGAAGAAAGCCTACAATTGTCTTGCTGAATTGCTTCTTTTTCTGGTTCTTATACAAAAATTTCTTATTTCTTTCTTTACCTTCCGCCGTATAGTTACCTCCACAATGTTCACCAAATCTCGTAATTTCGGTTACCAAAAGTTATGATAAAATTGAATATCATACATGTTGATGTCCAATTTACACAACACCTCAACCTAAATTGCCACATCCAGAGAAATTGCTAATTCTACTTTCCTGAAGTTTCAAGCGACTTGGAAAGTTGAACTCAAGCACATTTTGCATGCCAGATCACCCATTTAATTGATAACCATGCTCCTTCCCTCATCCATGGCCGCCTTTGCTCGATGCAAAGTAGTGTTTACACAATTTTTTTGCTAAGTATTTATAATAAAAATTACATAGAAAATGAGAGACCAATTTGACCATAACAAAAATGATTTTCGCATCACCTAGGTCTTAGTTTTTATTTGCATCCATTAAGTTTTATTTCATATTTTATTTTCCCTTTATAGAAAAATTAATTATATTAATTTTTTAAAAAAAGAGGTCCCACAGGGGCTGAGCTCTCACGCCCAGCCCTTTCTTCTACTTCTTTTTCCTCCACGCGGGTCCAAGGCCCAACCTTTTGTTCTTCTTTGGCCCGGCCCCCTCCTTCTTTCTTCTTTTTCTTTTTCCTTCCCTTCCTTCCTCCTTCCCCCTCCGCCTCTGCAACTCGCGCGGCGACGATGACGCGCGCGAGGACGGCCGGTGACGGATGCGACATCTCGCGGGCGCCATCAATGCCGCCGAGCTAAGGAGCAGAGCAAGGCTAGGCCTGCCTCGGAGTGGACGGCCGAGGGCGCGCCGGTTCGGCCGAGAGGAGACCCGGTCGGCGCGCCAAGGACCGGCAAGAACAGCACCATGTCCTCCGCACGATCGTCAAGTTCACCTCCGCCTCCTCCGCTCTCCGTAAGCTCCGATCCGCCCCGTCGGTCCGAGTCTCCGACCTTCGGTGCGTGCTCTCTCGCGAAGGCGGTTCGGATTCGGAGTCTGATTCGTGGAGCCGGTCGGGAGGAGTGGAGCCTGTGGTCGCGCGCGGTCTCGTGGAGGCGAAATCGGCCGTCGAAGGAGGGACGGGGAAGCGCTTGAGGCAGAATGTCTTGGCCTCGCAGGACTCCGGCGATAAGGCGATGATCGTACAAAGGACTCAAAACTGTGAGTGTGTGTACACGCAATGCTATGGATTGGTTTGCTCGAGTATGCGACGTAATTTGATGTACTTTCTATTGCGTGTGATGATTGGTTTACTCGAGTATGTCTCGTGTGCGGATGTTTTATCTGTGTGCTTTGCATCAGTGTAAGCGAGTCGTGTCTTGTATTGCCAACTTCAGTCAATGGATGTTTCGTCTTCTATTTCGATACCACAAGACTGCGAAAGGGCAAGTGAATTTGATTTTTGAAGTATCGAGGAGCCCTTGTGAATTTGGTGTAACTAGTCTTGGAAATTTCGTAGTCGTTACTGCTTCGTTTTTGAATGGTTGGTCTCAATATGAGTGGCTATCGAGACGATGGAGGATTTTATGATTTGCAGGGAGGCTGCATTGATGACTTAGCTGCATCATCTGGAATAAATGCATTTGCTGGTATGTTGTATTACCTCCATTCTTCTTTCAACATTTTGAAAGTCGAGAGTTTTCTAGCTTATAGGAAATAGTGTTGGTTTAGCACATGAATCCCTTCTTACGTAGGTGCGATGTGTTTTACAATAGTGTACTTAGTTGAATTTCGGTCTTGATGAAAGGAGAAAATACAAAAAAAGGAACTTAACAGAGTAACTTGTTGCAATAGGATAGATGCGCCACTTTCATCTTTCTTATTTAGGAAATTAAATGGCATTGGAGATGGATGCACTAGTGCTTTTGGGCATTAAAAAGAACATACTAGTCCGGTTGGCAAGACACAATCACAATGTTGATTTGGTGTGCATACCTAGAGAATAAGCAAGAAGAAAGTGCTTGAACCAAGAAGAAGATTAATGTTTAGAAAGTGGAGAAAGAAATCTAGGTTGCAGGGTCTCCTTGATGTTAGGTGTCTCCGTCGGGCATCGCGGGGGGAGAGAGACGAGGGAGCGATTCTGGTTGGCAGCTGCAAACCGGGTCGGGTGTGGAGCTCCATTTGGGTAGGGTTTGTGGCTGGTGGCCCATGGGCCGGTTGAACTTAGGCCAGGCATTTTCTTAAGAGTGAGCCTAGTTTTGTTTAAAATGGACTTGGGTCTCTTTTTAGAAAATGGAGAGCCCTAGGCTGAGCCCGTGCTTCAAGCCCATCCAGGCCAATAAGTGACGATCCGGGTCAGTCCCGATCCGGGAATCCGACCCAGGTCTTTTTAAAATACTATTATTTTAATATAAAAATATTTTAATGATAGTTTTTATTTTTCAAAAAATACAAAATCCAAAAATAATTTTATATTTTTCCAAAAAAAGAAAAAACAGCAAAAAAAAAAAAAAAAGCCTTTGAGTGGTTTTCCTTTAAAACTTATGAAAATCTTTAAAAGAAAACAAAAGATAAGAAAGTCCAAAAAATGGAAATCATAGTTAAATCTTGAAAGCAAATACTGTCTTATTCCAATTATGGCCTCATGGTGAATGAATTTTTATTTCCTTAATCTGATAAGGAATTGAATCCTAAAATTCGTGATTGACATAAAATGCTGCATAAATGTTTTACTTGACGTTTACACAAGATAAGATACCGAAATGACATTAATGATTAATTAGTGTAATCAAGTCTTCAATCCTAGTTTCTTTAGTTGTATAGGAGTAAAGTATTCAATATTTCACTTAAGTTTTCAATTAACCCACCTCAAATCGATTAGTGATGACTCCTATTTGAAATCAGCTTACATGTTAAAAATTCAAACCATAAGTCATAAACTAATGGGTTTGGGAGAGTCTATGCTAAACCTAATACTTAGCGAGCCATTAGCCTCTGCCCGCGCTTGCGCGTAAAGGCACCATAAGGGAGGTCGCGAGACGTGGTAATTCTTAAATTAATTTGCAATATTAATATTTTTATTCAAGAATCAAGATTAACTCCTAATCTTTTATGTAGCGAATGATTAAATAGACCATCAAAATTTAGGAGCCAATAAGAGAATATTTGTTTGAGATTATACAACAGTATATATACCTTTAAAATTAGTATTCTTTTTCCAAAATCATTTTATGGTATAACCTCCATATGTTACAGTAAAACCTCTCAAATGCTTAGTTGACATTATTGGGAAACTCGTATGCTTGAGTTTCTAATTTCGTTTTTGATTTATTCGTTATTTCTCATTCAGAATTCTCTAGATAGGAATCGTACTACATTTAGCTCTCTTGTTTTATTTTCTTGGCATAAATAAAACCAAAGCATATAACTCGCTCAAATTAAACCAATGCATTATGGTGGATATACGAAAGAAAAATCCTTAATCCCAAATGTCAAGCCATTTAACTTGCGGCAATTTTTTTGCATTTTGTTAGCACGAGATAAGACACAAGAAGTAATACAAGTGAAACAACCACGCCTTCTTCAAACCATCGGAAACACACTTATGACATTTATATATCAACTTCACCATAAACGTCCATATAAATATAATGTATTCATTCTGAGATTTTTGCGATTTATCTACGTGATTTTCTTTAGCAAAATGATGATGTTGGCGAATGCAGTCTTTTCCTTGGACATGGCATCGACGAGTTGAGCCCTATATCTCTTGAAGACCTCATCTATGATCTCTTCACCAAAGTGCTCAACAAGTAAGGGCTCAGCCACGGCTCTTACGCACTTGGCCATATTGTATCCCCCATCCTCCGACACAACATTAGGGTCGAAATTGGTGTCGAGGACACTCCAATTCACTTCGGACACCTCCAAGCAATCAATTGAGAATGACCCTTGCTTTTGGACTTCCCCTCGTATTTCCTTTGGTGAGGGTGTGTACATAGGGACATTGAAGGAGTCCACTTTCTCTTCTTCTATGAGTCCCTGCTTCACCGCCAGGCACAAAATTTTAGATTTTGCAACAAAAAATAAGAAACAATTGTAAAATCATAAGTTGTTAGTATAATATCCTTGTAATAGTCATAGTTACATGTCTAGGTAATGGGGAATGTGTCTATTGCATACTGCTCTTATATGTGATTCCTCTCATGTAAGTGTTGATTTCACTTAAATTGGGTCTAAATCATACTAAAGAGGGAATGAGTGTGTAATCCAAACACCTGATAAATTTATCTCTTTACTCTAACTTTCCCAAGTATGAGAAAGCGCATAGATTTTGTATGATTTCTAAATTGCATTATTGCTTTGGTTCAAAGTATTTATGTGAAAATTCTGGCTAGAGTTTCACAAGAAATTCTTTTAGGTCATCTAGCAAAAACATTTGGAACTTTAGCATCAGCAATAATATGCCTTATTCCTAGAGGAATAACGAAACTCAACGGGTACTACGGTACAATATTACAGTTTTCCATAGAAGCAATTAAAAAAAAAAAATCAACCTTGATTTTATCCTAATGTGCACGCGACCATTCAAGTACTCTGGAGACTATTTTGTTGGTACCTCGGAGACCATTTCATTGAGAGCAATAGCCAAGAGCTCCCAAATGTAGCAACACCCTTCGCTCGAAAGATCGTCGCTTCTTCGACCCAGGAGGGTCAATAGCATACGCCCTCCCACCACCACCTCTTGCCCACGACACTCCAAGAACATTGAGAAGTCCCTCTGAAATTGCTCGTAGTATGCCCTAAGCACACTTGGAGGGCTCGATCTCGACATATATATGTTGCCTTTGTTTCCCTCTAGGCCTCGTGGGACCTGACACAAAAAAAAAAAAAGAGTAAGGGAGGGAGGGAGAGAGAGAGAGAGTTTGCTTCCCATCAAGTTAACAAATATAACTGTGGATCAAATCATTACCTGAGACAGCCAATGGAGGCTGTATGAAGAATGAATCAAGCGTAGGCTCTCCCGAGGGAACAATCTCCCATAGAACGAACCAGGAACGCCATTGAAGAAGCACGACAATGTTGCCCACGCTCCGTTCTTGCTCTTCATTTGCTCACTCAACTTCTCTTGGAATCTCGGCAAGAAGCTGCTGAAGATGGTGTTGAAGTCGTTCCCTGGGAGATCGTTCAAGAACACTTGGATCTCCGGCAGCTCTTGCTTGGTCGCCTTGCAGAGATTGCTCATGATGTTGATGATCTCGGACACGGCAAAGAGAGTGTTGGGGCCAGAGGAACAGCCCAAGTCTGCAATGGCAAGGCTCGCCGGGAAGGTGGCGCCGGCCGTAGAGAAGAGAGCTGTGACGGCTGCCTCCATTATGGGCTTTGTCGTCAATAGCACCTTCCTCTGTCAAAAAAGAGAGAGAGAGAGAGAGAGAGAGAGAGAGAGAGAAAAGAGAAAAAAGCAGAAAGCATTGACTCAATATCAAGAAAAAAGGCTTCTGTCTTCGGTTATATCTATACGGAGAAATAAATCATAAATGCTGTGTATTGCTTATATTGACGAATATATCCAATGATATATTCTTGATTGAATATGCGAGCGGTTCATTATATGTGAGCGAGTATTGCAATGATCGTGCAAGATCTAATATTTTATTATACCCTTTATCGTATGTTATTCTTAAGCGAAATCTTGTTGATTAATAGTATATATACGAATTGGGGTCACAATTTGAATGCTTGAAAGATAAGTTACATTGTCCTGAAAGTCATGGTAAAACATCGTCTTTTGTATATAGAATTAAAAATCTTGGTAAATAAAAGAACCCTAGTTTGAAATTAAAGGAAGAAATCAAATTGTGGTACATAATCACAAAGGAGTGTGTAATCAATCTTTTAATGCAAACGAATTCGAGATGATATGTGCCCACAACAGGACAATGAGAGATGTACCTGAAGCAATGAGTTGTTAGCATAACTTGATTCTCCCATTCCTCCATTCATGTGCCGTACTTGCATGACTTCTCTCTCTCTCTCTCTCTCTCTCTCTCTCTCTCTCTCTCTCTCTCTCTCTCTATAGTTGCCTTGCATTTGAATTGGTTTGAGGCGCTTCTTATAGACAGTTTTGGGGGCGCGTTGTCTTGATTTTCCACATTGAATGTAACTCAAGTCCAATTCGAGTGTGAAACAGGCGTGGCCTCGAGTTTGCGCGGAGTGGTCCTCATATTTTGATTGCCACGTATGTGGCTGATCTTTTTTTCTTTTTTAGAGGTTATTTATCTTCAAGAGTGCAATGAACGAGTACATATTGAACACTAGCTGAAAAATTCAAATAATAGAAACAATTATTAATGCATTGAAAACGTGCATTCTATGAGAAAACTATAGCATGCTCTCTTAACGAGTGTTTTAGTGGGCAAGAGAAGAGAAGGATATTTCATACCTCTGGTTGCTGTACAAAATGAAACAAAGTTACCACCAAGATGGTTGGTCTAGTAGTAAAGGGGTCACTTGTCTTTCAGGAGATCATGAGTTTTATTCATGTTGTGAGTGAACTTTTGAATGGCTCGTGTTGCATTATCTAACTTTGGCATAATTCTTGATGAGGTTGTCATGATAGATTCGTCAATCTTGAATCTTCATATCATAAGTAATGTGAAGTAATTATGACTTAAATTGAACATTCCATAAAGAAAGTGTGGCCCTTTCAGTAACCTAGAAGGGAATGCTAGCTTTAGTCGCCCCTCCCCTATCCTTTTTCTAATCAAACATATGCCATCAAAGTTATAATAAGAGTTTTGCTAGCATAATAGTCTTTGAGCTATTGTAAGAATAACAGTTTGTTGTGAGTCACAAATTCTTAAAGGAATGGGTCTCGCAAAAATTTATAATTATTTGTTATTTGATTTTTTGTAATCTAAAATAAACTGTTATTCTAATAATAAATTAAAAACTAACACATAATCATTTCTCTTATAATCACTTTAGAATAAAAGTAATGAAGGGAAATTAATTTGCTTTTGAATTTCTTTGTTGACGTAATATTTCGTCTTAGATTCATTAACCTAGGGCCTATGAAGTCATGAGATATCCCACACCCACACAAATCTTATGGATCGAATAACGACACGATCAAAAATCTTCGTGAGTGATCGAAATATGAGATTCTTTTTGCAAGCTTTTCGAAGAATTGAAAACGTATGCTCATTCAAATATATAAATAAGATCCAACAATTGTTGAACACATCTAACACCAACTGGAGAAACAATTATTCCACCTTGCCATATGCGAAACAAGACTTACAAATTAACTAAATCATAGATTGCATATCTTACCATTGGCATTCTCCTGGCCGAGCTTGAAAGGAAACAGTTTATCTATAATGCTTAAATAACAGTCCGTGACTCGTGCAAAGAGTGATGGACCGTTACCACAAATTTGCACTCGGAACCTTATCTTATTTGTCTGGTTCTTGTGAGTTGTGATGCAAATCTACGAAACAATTCTTTTTTTCGTTTTTTTTTTCCTCTGAAGTCTGCAAACTTGTTATGCAAAGAATATGTAAATAAGTTATACAATGACTTTTCCTTTATTAATTCACAAATTTTCAAAAACTAGTTTTCTTTTAAAGATTGATAACACATGAAAATACACAAAAATTCTTCAATATGCATCTAATGCAAATATGTCTATTTTTTACCCATTGACGCAATTTTATGAAATTTTACATAGTATTCCTATTAATCCTTTGAACTTTGTCCTTAGAGACATTTTCAAAGAGAATACTATTTTAAACATATCATGAACGACAGACCTATATTATTTAATGAGATATGACATTTGGATTGGGACATATTATTTACTAAACAATCGATGTGCTATGCTCTAATTGATCATTCTAATATCAATATTTCATTTTTTGGGAGGGGCAGTGCTTTTATAGAAGCAATATTTCTATGACTATTGCAAAATTATTTGCACGTAACCTAAACTAAAACTTTAAGAGAAAGAGAGGCTAAAATAAGATAAAGGCGAAACTTTACCTTTTGGTTGCCCCTCTCTCTGAATTTGGAATATGTGGTTGGGAGTTCACCGTTGTTCTCAAGACTGTCAGCCTAGCAGCATCCTCACTCTCTATGCTGCCACCCCCATTGGTATCTCCAAGGAAAGGTTTACTGGAATTTCACTTGGGGAGCCACCATTTGGGATCCTATACATTAAAAAGTAATAAATCAAATGAAAAAAAAATAAATAAAAAGGATACTTACTAGAAACATTGTTAATATAAAATATCTTTTACATTCATTGTAAAAAGAACAATGTAATTAATATAAAATATCTTTTACATTCATTGTAAAAAGAACAATGTAATTAATATAAAATATCTTTTACATTCATTGTAAAAAGAACAATGTAACTAATATAAAATATCTCTTACATTCATTGTAAAAAGAACGATGTAAATATCTTAATTACTATACAAACAAATGTAGGATTTATATTAACTACATCTACAATTAAAACATTTTTCACGTTGCAATCATGAAAAAGAAAATTCATCATTTAACAAAATGAATACAATTGTCAAAGTTAAAACTCGTACTTCTAACTTACACAAAACTTAAAACATCAATAAATTAGCTCGAGCCATGGCAATACAACCTAATTCGAAAATCAAAATCATAATTGTCTCATGACTAACTAGATATATTGGATTTGTTTGAATAAATTTTTTTAATCTCACCACTTTTTTTTCTTTTCGTACAACTCCACTTTTTCAATGCTAACCGACTTTTGATTTTTTTTTTTGTTTCCACTTGTATGGTAATACTTTAAATTCCAATCATGGTTCGCATTCACAAGAAAAACTGTCAAAAAAATCGTAAAATTTTTATGCTTTTTCCAATTTAGTTACAAAGTTTTGAATATTGTTAAATAAGTCATAAATATTTTGACAATTTGCCAATTGAATCCATCTAGCTAATTCTAGATGAAAATCACTAACATGGAAGTTGAATATCCTACTCAAACATCAACATTCTTTAATATTATTTTAATAATTTTTTTAATTTTTTAATTTGGTTTTTTCCTTTTTTTTTTTGTTTGTTTTCTAGATTGAGGATTGGTGAGGATCGTTGGCACTAGGCGAGAGCATAACAGCCTTTGCAATTGCCAGCAAGGGCCGCAACGCCCTCGCCAGCCAAATCAAGAGCGTGCAAGCCCTCACCTTGATTTGGCAAAATCAGAACGTTTTGCCAACTATAGGCCAAGGGAGCATGCCGTGGCCCTCACCAACCTCAATCCATAAGACAAATAAAAAAGTAAAGAAAAAAATTAAAGAATTTAAAATATTATTAAAAATGTCCGTATCAACAATGCTTGTGCCACATAAGACGATCTTCATCCGCATCAACAATTCCAGTCAAAATTGCCTAAATAAACTCAATTAACAAAATGTGAAAAAAAAAATTAGGATTCACTTGACAACATTGAAAGATTTATAACTGAACTGACAAAAGTATTATAGATTTATGACTTTTTGGACAATTTTCTTGCATTTATATGATACGAAATTTCATATATCGAAAGACTTGAGAGTATCTACGTATGGTCATGGTTTTCATTACATTTGTAATCACATTAAGTCCAATCCAACTATGAATAATCAAACCTCTTTTAATAATTATATTTGCTTATTCTATGCTTTGCTTTGAGATTCTCGCAACTACTAGTTTGCTTATAGTTTTAGTCCCTTCTTTAGGGTACCGTCCGTTGTGTGCTTAATGGTTTAACATATATAATGCGTAACTTGTGTCATCTTGAACGTTTAAGCTACGGAAACGCAAACTGTTATGTACTCAATTCTCTTTCGGTACTAATGTACTCGACTATAAGGTGATAGCAGACTCTGAGGCATTGAGTTCAATTTTCCACATCTGTCTTCTGACATTTGTGAGTCCCCCTTTGTATATAATACATACAAAGAAAAATTTTAAATATATTATCAATTAAATTTTAAACTTTTTTTTAAGCTTTGTCACTTAAGTTCATCCTACCAATGTCCAAAATCACTGACATGACAGTCCAATCAACTCTAATTGTTCTACGTGACATGACTGAGGTTAACGTAAATAAAATTTGATTTTTTTAATTAAATGTTTCCCTTTTTTTTTTCTTTTCTTTTTAGGTTCAAAAAACTGGCAAGCCAACTCCTGCCCACCCTAATGAGGGCTAGGAAGCCCCCACTGACCTTAACAAGGGGCCGCAACACTCACCTCCGGTGGACAAAGGCTCGTGAGCCCTCGTTGTGGCCAGCAAGAACATCCAGTCAGACAATGCATGAAAATCAATTTTAAATGTCATCGATGAGTTCAAGATTTTATCAATTCAAAATGGGGTTTCCAGCGATTAAAGATGGAGGGAAGCCACTTTACCATAAAAAAAAAAAAAAAAAAAAAAAAAAAAAAAAAAAAAAAAAAAAAAAAAAAAAAAAAAAAAAAAAGGTGGAGGGAAGCCAGATACACGATGCATGCAGTTACCAGAAGGATCAATGTGCCTTGGTCCTCTGTAATCAAAGTTGAAATCGAACCTATCTTTAAAGCAAAACGCAAAGATAGTTAGATACGAGTTGTTGTGGATGTCGCTGTCACTCCAAAACTGTCGGCAACAGCGAGAGGCATGAGACTGAGTCCCAGGTGTCTGTATCATGTCGTCCATGCATTTCTTTAAAATATCGAGGCAAATGATTTGGTGTATCACGTGGTACATGCATTTCTTTGAAAAATCGAGGCAAATGATTTGATTCCTTGAACGCATGCTAAAGCTGGTTCATTGGACAACATTTATGAATTATTGTACTCTCTATTGACTTTGACAGGAGGTCTATATCCGCCTACGACTGGGCCACTCCGGCACGTATCATTTACTTTTTACAAGACGTTGACCGAGAGAAATAACCAAGTTATGGCCCGAGAGCCAGAAACTCAAATCTTCACGAGAGAGAAGGCTAAGATAGCCTTCAAGTTTAAGTTATTAACATTTTAATTATGTTGATATTTAAATTTTGATGACCCTATTCATTATTTAAAAAAATTCTAATCCACAAATAAAATATTATTAAACTATATTTACATATTACGAGTATTGTCCTTCAGTAGCAATAAATCCACATAAATAAGAATGAGATATCTCAAGACAAGCCTTGATCTTTACCTATATGAGCACATTGTTCTCTCTCTCTCTCTCTCTCTCTCTCTCTCTCTCATAGTTTCACAAAATCACCAATTATGCATTTGTTAACCGTTAGATTGTGCCAAATTTTGAAAAGAGTATGCTAAGACATTATTCTTGAATTTGTCCTATGGAGATGGTGAAATAATATTGACAGTATGTCTTTAAAGAAGAAAATCGGACTGATCGGATTACTAGAAAGTCCAATGTGCAGTCATGCAAAAACGTTCTAAGTCGGAATGCGTTGAAATTTTGAGGAAACCTCTGGGACACCTAGTTCTTCACATTCTGAAGGATTTGAGCATCATATCCCATTATGATGTTCATGGTCCCTCATGTTGCTATTCGTCACCTCTTTCTACTCTTTGCCAATTACCGCCATTGTGAATTTTCCTAGCAACCCCTTTGTTATCGGTTGCCATTTGAGTCATTAATCCAATTCGGGTAATTTCCTAAATTTAACTCAAATATTTAATTGCCTAAAGTGTGGTTATTTGATTATAACACGATTTGATTTGACATTTTATGTGTTTCCCAAATAGGAAATTTCCTCATTTGAGTTGTTACAATGGGGGTTTCAATCTTTGAGACCTAAGATCGGATCCCTACTATTTTTGTTTCCTATATTGGATGCTATGATTATTTGATGATGTGGGCTCATATTTTGCATATCGTTAGTTTAGGAAATATTCCTATCATGAAAACTACAAAAAAAAAAAAATAATAATAATAATAATAATAATAATAATTATTATTATTATTATTATTATTATTATTATTATTATTATTATTATTATTATTATTATTAATTGCATTGCATCTAGGATAGATTGCATCAACCTATGCTTTCTAAATTAGAATTGCACGTTTTAAGAACCATGTATTAATTTAGTAAATTACCTAATTTATATTAGAATTTAATGTAAATTATTTCCTAATTTTAGTTAGGCCATCAAATGCTTAAGTAGTTTCCTGTTTTAGCTTTAAAAGAAAATTACAATTATTGCATGCATATCTCGTATAGAATTAGTTAGATACTATGCATGATATAATATTCATGTCATCATATCCAAGTCATCACATCCACGTCATATATTTCATGTCATTAAATGATCACATTATTTTTGGTTATGCAAATTAATGATTGCATCTCATGCATTGATCATTAGGTCATGTATCACTTAGGTCATGTTTAGGCGTCCTAAAATTTAGTATATTATTTTTGTAAGAAAAGAAAATACAAAATCTCTCACGTAGTTTAAATGATAGGATTAATTAATTCATGTCGTTAGGGTTACATATAGGTCGCATTTAAGTTAATTTACATAGCATACACATTATTTAGATTTTATGTAGTTTATCAACACATGTTCATTTGAACTCATATAGTCGTAGCATTTAGATTAATTCATGCTTATTTGAAAAAGAATGCAAACATCACATCATTAAATTGTTTAGCACAGCAAGGTCTTTTTCTATCTTCCTAAGCAATTTATTTGCTATTTAATTATTGATTATCAAATTCTTGTCTATACACAAGGATGATCACCCATCATATGTTAGTAGTTTAAGATTAAAATTAGCCAAGGCTGCTTGTAAAATATTGTAGAAATAAAGAGAAAATATATCGAAATAACACTAGATTTATCTAGCATAACTAATTCCCTATATTCATGATATTTGTGGTTCACAAAAGTAACATGCTCTCCCATATTTTACTTGAATTTCTAAGTGACTCGTAATTGAAGTAAATTTCATGTTAAATAAATCAAAACTCCAAAGTTGTGAATGGTATGGGGTTGGGAGAGTTTGTATTCTCTTGGTGGTTCACCCTTGTCAAAATCATGACAGGTTTGACCTACTTTCATATATAAGCTTAAACTTATGAGTTCTTGACCAATTAAGATATATTACTTGTTTCACATTACATCACATCTCCAATGTTGGACTCCTTTCACCTATACTCTTGCACAAACACCTTACCAAGTCTCTTCTTGGCCCCGTTTGGTTGAGCATCTAGAAGGGGCTTTGGGCCTCCAAAGCTCCTTGGGGAAAATACAAAGCATTTGATAAGTATTTTTGAAGCTTCATTAGCCAAAAGCTAGCATTCCAAATGCTAAAAGCCCGATGTAGGTAGGGACCTACTTTGGGATTTCAGCATTTCGGAAATGCTAAATTTACTGTTCACCCATCACTATTCATCTTCTTCCTCATTCATAACAACCGTTCGTCTTCCTGATATGCCGTTTGAGTCGGGCTTCTCTAATGATCGTCACAGCCTCTTGGGGGTCGCGCATCCCCGGTGACCACTGCCTGGGGTGGCACAACCCACAACTCAGGCAACAATGCCAATTGAGTGCATGACCTCAGGCAGTGTTGCCCAAGTTGTAGACGTTAGGTGGCGTCCCCTGAGGTCACCCCCCCAGCGACGCTTAGGTTGAGGTGACGTCGCTTGGGTCACACAAACCCAACTGGCGTCGCCTGAGGTTAAGCCCATAGGCAGTGTCGCCTGGGTTCGCTTGCGATCCAGGCAATGCCTAAAGTTGCGTGACCTCAAGC
This sequence comes from Eucalyptus victrix, assembly GCA_016097545.1. Lineage (NCBI taxonomy): Eukaryota > Viridiplantae > Streptophyta > Magnoliopsida > Myrtales > Myrtaceae > Eucalyptus > Eucalyptus victrix. The sequence goes on from CM027842.1 coordinate 59,421,482, forward strand.
CGCCAATTTTGGTAGCCAAATGGTTGGATCTGGCCGTTTGGAAACTAGATCTGGCAATCGAAGGGCAGGATCTAGTTGCCAAACGACCATATTTAGCCATCCAGCAATGCTCCAATGGCTGACCAAAACAAGATTTAATTTTCATATTAAAAAATAATATGCAAAAGCCCATTTTAAATGTAAGTTTTACCATACAGTGTTTATGCTAAGCCTATTTTCCAAGGGAAAATTACCAATTCAGTCCTAAACCTTTCAATTTGGCCAATTCAGTCCTAAACCTTTCAATTTGGCCAATTCAGTCCTAAACCTTTTGCATATTGTCCAATTCAGTCCTATTGACCGGAAAAATCTGATGTGGCCTACCTAGTCAGCGTCGGCCGTCCTACGTGGCACGGCCGACACGGACGCAGCCGCGGAAAAATAAAATGACACCATTTCCTTTAATTACAAAAAAAAGTAAAAAAGGAAAAGAAAAGAAGACTCACGAAGAAAACAAAAAAAGAAAAAAGAAAAAAAAAGAAGGAAAGAAGAAGGCACGAAAGAAAAAGAAATGCTGTCTTCTCCCCTTCCATCAACTAAAGCCCTAATTGCTCATATCACAAACTCACGAAGAACTCACGAAGAACCCAGATCTGATCTCATCTTGCTTCAATCACGCTCGTCAACCGCAAAATCGTGAAGCCAACACGACAATCATGAAGAAATCGAGTCCCCCTTTCACCCGACGTCTTCATCCATTGTAGTCTCAAGTTCGAACGTCCAAATCGTGAAGACCCCATTCATAACCCGATCAAGACCCGATTTGTCTACCACAAACTACAGCAAACACGAGCAAGTGTTGTGGTCCCCGTTTCCTTGTGTTGTCGGCAGAAAGCAACAACTTTGCGTGGTGGTCCCGAACTCAACAAAGAATGGCTGGTATGTTGTCCTTGTCTTATTCTAAATTATACATTTGCCTCAATTTCTTCGTGAGTGTTGTTGAGTCCCCTTTCACCCGACGCCTTCGTCCATTGTAGTCCTAGGTTCGAATGTCCAAATCGTGAAGACCCCATTCGTTCATAACCCGATCAAGACCCAATTTGTCTACCACAAACTACAACAAACACGAGCAAGTGTTGTGGTCCCCGTTTCCTTGTGTTGTCGACAGCATTGAGCAAAAGCAACAACTTTACGTGGTGGTCCTGAACTCAACGAAGAACAGCCAAAGGTATGTCGTCCTTGTCTTATTCTAAATTATACATTTGCCTCGATTTCCCTCAATTTCTTCGTGAGTGTTGTTGATGTTCTTGTACTCACCATGACGTGGGATAGACTACACAATGACTAAAATGTTGTAAGAATTATGCAAGGCCATAAGCAATGCATTTTAAATGCATAAATATTAGCTGATGTAATCGAACTATAAATCAAGTTGAAGAAATTCTAGTTTGCAAATTCTCTCTTCAAGCCCTCAAAACACATTATGCTGAGTGATTTAAACCATGAGAGTAACTGTAAAAGCGTAAATGCTTTTTCATAACAATTGATAAAAGAAACAATTTTCGAGTATCTATCCTAAATATAGGTGGTTATATAAGGATTTGATTATTCTTATCAACTTGCCCTGATATTTTCAATAATCATAATAATATATGTCTAAATAAACATCAAATAGATGATATGTACTTCATGAGCATTATAAGGTGGAAGTCCTTAATTCATAGCAATTTTAGCATTAACTCTTAATAACTTTCATGTTTATCTCGTATAAAAAGTTTACAGAGGAAGATATCACATGCAATTATTTTTATGTATTATTATATTGTTCCTTTGTTATATGTCTACTTATAACATAAGTTTTGTTTCTATGTAGAGCCAAAATGAGTGACAAGTTGGCATGGGTTTGCCTTTTCCACGGGGGAAAATTTGTTCATTGCCCAAGGCTTGAATATGTTGGGGGGAAGACGGATTTAGTGCAAGTAAACATCAATTCAAGGAGTTATGAAAGTTTTATCGGTGACATAGAAAATGGGGTAAATACTACATTCCAACACCTTTATTTTAAGTTTCCTGGAAAATCTATAGAATATGGATTGAGATACATATGGAATGATAGTTGTGTTGTCGAAGAAATTTTCAATTATTTACACCATGGATTGATTGAGATATATGGAGAAAACTCTATAGTCGATGAGGGAGGTGAGGGTGATGGTTAAGGTGTTAGTGTAGGTGTCGATAATGATGCTAGTCAAGTTACTAGTAAGGGTGCTTGTAATGATTCTGGTTTAGGCAAAGATGCAGTCTTTGAGAATGACGGTGGTTTAGCTCACGATGGTGTATTTGATGAAGATGAATATACTGGCATGGAGGATGATGAATATATGGTGGATGATGACGATGATGATGAGACAAACTTCTTAGCCGATGCAATAATTTCGATTGATGATGATGATCATGATAATGAGGAGCTTCTAGAAGCAAGGAAGAACATCAAAGAGTTTCGCAACAGGGCCACAAAGTATTTGATTGGAGGCGAACCATCTACGCAATTGGTACCTCCCCAACAACCTACAGTTGATGTGGATGATGTAGTTGATTTTGAAGTTGGTTACCAAACAGAGTACTATGAAACGGATGGAGATGACCATTTGGGATCTAATTTAGAACTAGAAAATGATAATTATACTAGAAGGAGAAGCAACTTTCCAAGGTATGATCCTAATTGTGCTATACATGTGTTTATCGTGTTTATGATATTTGATAGTAGCAGGCAATTCAAAGATGCTCTCATAAAATATTCAATGGCTGAGCGTAGAGAGATAAAATTTATAAAGAATAAAAAGAAATGTGTTAGAGCAAAATGTGTTAGTGAAAGTTGTCCTTGGAGAATCTCTGGATCTATTGATGCTCATAGTGGATCATTTCATGTGAAAACCTACCATTCAGAGCACACTTGTAGCATTAGCTTTAAAAATAACAGGGTGACGAGTTCTTGGTTGGCAAATCATTATCTTGCTACAATAAAAGCAATGCCAACTATTAAAACTATCGCTTTGAGGGAACTTATTAAGGAGCAATTGGGGTTGGATGTGAGTATCAGTCAATGTACGAAGGCCAAGCTATTTGCTTATAAAGTGTTGATGGAAAACTATAAAAAAGAATATGCAAAATTGTGGGATTATGCAGAGGAGCTTAGGATGAGCAATCCTGGAAGTACTGTTACATTAAAGGTTGAAAAGCTTGATATGCAATTTAAGGCATTCTTTGAGAGAATGTATATTTATTTTGCTGCTTGTAAGAAAGGATTCTTTGATAGGTGTAGGAAAGTTGTCGGGTTGGATGGTTGCTTCTTGAAAGGAATTTGTCAAGGTTAGATCTTGTGTGCTGTTAGAAGGGATGGAAATGATCAAATGTTCCCAATTGCTTGGGCGGTTGTTAGAGTTGAGAGTAGAGATACATGGACTTGGTTCTTAACACATTTGATGTATGATCTCAATATTACACACACATATGGACAAGGTTGGGTCATGATTAGTGACAAACAGAAGGTAAGTTCCTTATTTATTTAATTTTTCGTTAAGCTCATTAGATAATCAAATTTGTAAAATATGATTTATATCGTAATCATTTTTTTCTAGGGCTTGCTACAAGCCATGGCTGAGCTGTTGCCTGCAGCTGAACATAGGATGTGCGCCAGACACATCTATGTCAATTGGAGCAAAAAGTATAAAGGGATACAAATGCAAAGAATGTTTTGGCAATGTGCTAAGAGCAATACTATGGCAAAGTATGATGAAAGCTCTCAAGCATTGAAAAAAATCAGCCCCGCCGCATATCATGACTTAGTTCAAACAGAGCCAAAGCACTGGTCCAGAGCATTCTTTTCTACTGATGCAAAATGTGATATTGTTGATAACAACTTATACGAAGCATTCAATTGGAGAATTATAGATGCTAGGTGTAAGTCCATTTATAGTATGTTGGAGGACATGCGGATAATGATAATGACAAGAATGCATACACAAAGGGATGCATGTGCTAGATGGAAAAGAGACTGTGGTCTAAGAATTGCAAGAAAATTGGAAGAAAATAGAGTTGGTGCGACCTATTGTCACGTGATATGGAATGGCGATGTTGGATATGAGGTGATGGATAAAGGTGAGAAGCACGTGGTGGATATCTTCAAAAGAGTATGCTCTTGTAGAAGATGGCAACTAACTAGTATCCCTTGTCCTCATGCCATTTCTGCTATAAATCATAGACAAGATGATGCATATGATTATATTGATGAGTATTATAAAAAAAGCCAAGTTCTTAGTTGCATATGAGAACATGATACTACCGGTTCAATGAGAGAAATTTTGAAAAAGGACTAATATGGAGCCACCAGAACCACTTCCAGCCAAAGTAAGACGTAAACAGAAAAGATCAAGGGAGGAAGGCGAGGTGGCGTGTGGAACTAGAATGTCAAGGATAAAAATGAAGATGATATGTCGAACATGCTTGAAAACAGGACATAATAGCTCAACGTGTCCAATCAAGAAGACTGGGTCTACATCATCGCAAACACGATTTTCAAGGCCAAAACTTTTGGTAAGTACTTCCTTTTTCCATTGTGTCATGCTTCTCGAATAAACTTATAAATGAATTTTCTCTTTATAGGTTGAAAAACGTTCGGACAATGTTAATGTAAGTGATAGTATTGGTGGCCATACTAGTGTGAATGTAAGTCATCTTGCTGTTGGGATGGTTAATAGTGTTTTTTTTAAGAAATTTAGATTATAGAAAAAAATATTTTACAAATATTTTACATCATGCCAGGTTGAACATACAAGTGTCAGAAGTTGCTTATCAAAGAGGACAAGAAGTGAAACACCACAAATATCACCACATGTTGCATCAACATCATTTGCACGTGTAGCTAAAATTCCAGCAAAAGAAGTAGGACCATCAAGGAAGAAGAAAAATGGCAAAAATATTGAGAGGAAGCAATGTTGACAAGAAGCACTTGCGGGATTGGGTTTAAGAAGATACTGTCATAATTATGTTCTTTTTATTTTTATTTTTGTCATTGATCGTTGATTAGTAATAGCGAGATAATTTATAGTATTTGACTTTTTATTTTTAGATGATGGGATCAGTGCAGTAGTGTCTTAGGTTTTTTATTGGAACAGATGGGATGTGAAATGCTTTGTTGTAATCTCTATCATTTTGCAATGAAATGTTTTGTTTATCTGATATGGATGTTTGTTTATTATTGTAGATGTTTACTGCATTGCAATGAACTAGTTTAACTATTTATTGATGTTTGTTTACTATTGTAGATGTTTGCTGCATTGTAATGAACTAGTTTCACTATTTATTGAAGTAGAGGTTTTTTGTCCACCTCAATTGGGGAAGTAGTGAACAGGTTAAGAAATAGCCAAAAACTCAAATAGTTTGATTCATTCCCATTAGAAAATTGTACATACATGTACTTCATGTGGAATAATACATAACATGCTCATAATATATACCAAAATAGCTAATAACACAATATCTGTAAACATACTCTATGGCAAACTCATCATGTTTTTCATTTTCGAATTTTCAAATAACATGTGAGCTAAAATTACTATAAGCATCCACGACACAACCGACATTGTCTTCCATCTCAAATTTTCTTTTTTCAGCTTTGCCATGTCTTGTTTCACACGTTTCAATTGTGCCTTGAGAGCTCTAACTTCAACATCCATTGAACTACCATCATCCTCATCATAGGTTGGAATTGTTTCTTCTTCGACATTACTTTGGTGAAATTTTTTTGACATACTTCTTGTTGGTTGATGGATTTTCGCATCAACCCAAATAAAAAATCCGCAACTTCCCCCACTTCTGTATCTTGGGCAGCCATAAAATCTCCTTCCTTGATTCTCTTGTGTACATGCTGTCCGCAAAGGAGATTTCAAACCACAATAGCAAAACACAGAATTATCTTTGTCAATAGAAGAAACTGAAGTCCTCGATATTGACGAATTTGTGGAGCTCTTCATGAATTCGCAAGTCTCTTGCTGTGATGACACCTCACTATCAATTCCAGTTGAACTCGTTTTTATGCTTTCAAAATTACAACCGTACTTTCCTCTTGTGATTCTACCATCTGCGAGGGATATAATAAGGATAGAATAAGTATTGCATCTATAACAATGTGCATTTATCTTTTGTAAAAGCACATATTTATGAGGACCTTAGCTAGGCCATTAAAGTCAGTTGACATATATACCGGAGCAGCACTTACTACTAAATACAATATAGTTGTTGCCTTAATAACCTCCCATTATAACTATTGCAAAAGATGAACAAATGCAGCATCGAATAGTTCAGATAATCTATCAAACAATTCAACATTGCACAATGTAAGGGAACAAATGATAGGGCTAATCTAGACTTGAATATAACAAGATAGTGCTTAAAACAACATTTAGCAGAACTTGGAGTATTAAGTATAAATATAGAAAGAAAACTCCCAATATATATCAAAAGGAACCTTAATATCGACTCTCCAAATTACAACATATTTTATCTTTGAAAAAAATGCCTACTGCTTTAGCAACAAGCAATCTGTGACCTATTCATGTACTTTGAATTTGCAAGTAAAAGCTACTATGCATACTAAAAGACATTTCGATAGTTTCAGTCAAAGATATGCAATCCAAGGTATGCATATCTCATCCACTCACGTTAGAGCCCAGAACAATAAAACTCCAAGAGAGTGCAATTTGCATTCCTCCACCTTCGTTATATTAAAAGAAAAAAAAAAGTTATACTAAGAAACTGCAAGCAAAAGTTTCGTTTGTCAATAAAGCAAGATTCATATTTCCAAACTTCAAACTTGCATAAACTGTAAATCTACATTACCTTCTTCAAATAGTTCATTTGGGTAATCACAAATCATGAAAAAAAAAAAAAAAGGCAAGATTCATGTTTCCAAATCTTTGCAAATTGGATGAGCGAATTTGTGCAAAGGTGTTGGGCGAGCGTTGGGCAAGCATTGAGTGAAATGGGAGACTCGACCACTATTGATTCGACAGAAGAAGAACTCGACTCGAGGGAAATTGTAAGAAGTGATCGAATCTGGGAGAAAAACTAAGAGAAATTCAAGATCTTCATGATTTTAGGGTTCGCGATTTTGGCCGACTTCAAATTGGGGCTTTGGGTAATCTGGGGTTTGGTTCATGAAGGGGAGGAAGACGACATTCTCAGTAAAGACTTGGCTTGACAATTTTGTGGTTGACGAACGTGATTGAAGCAAGATGAGATTAGATCTAGAGAAAAAGCAAGAGCAATCTGGGTTCTTCGTGAGTTTGTGGTTTGGGAAGGACGACATACCTTTGGCTGTTCTTCGTTGAGTTCGGGACCACCACATAAAGTTGTTGCTTTTGCTCAATGCTGCCGACAACACAAGGAAACGGGGGCCACAACACTTGCTCGTGTTTACTGTAGTTTGTGGTAGACAAATCGGGTCTTGATCGGGTTATGAACGAATGGGGTCTCCACGATTTGGACGTTCGAACCTGAGACTACAATGGATGAAGACGTTGGGTGAAAGGGGGACTCGATTTCTTCATGATTGTCGTCTTGGCTTCACGATTTTGCGGTTGACGAGCGTGATTGAAGCAAGATGAGATCAGATCTGGGTTCTTCGTGAGTTCTTCGTGAGTTTGTGATATGAAGGGGAGACGACAGCATTTCTTTTTCTTTCGTGCCCTCTTCTTTCCTTTTTTTTCTTTTTTTTTTCTTCGTGAGTCTTCTTTTCCTTTCCTTTTTTACTTTTTTTTATTGTAATTAAAGGAAACAGTGTCGTTTTATTTTCCGGCGACCGCATCCGCGCCGGCCTTGCCACGTAGGACGGCCGACGCTGACTAGGTAGGCCACATTAGATTTTTCCGGTCAATAGGACTGAATTGGACAATATGCAAAAGATTTAGAACTGAATTGGCCAAATTGAAAGGTTTATGACTGAATTGGCACAAACGCAATAGGTTTAGGACTGAATTGGTAATTTTCCTTATTTTCCAATACTATTTGAAATTATAATTTACCAAACTGTAAATTATTTTGAAAAATCCATTTACTCCAAATGTATTTGCATTTTCCTAAAGTCATTTCCCCAAAGTCGAATCAAACGGGCCCCTTGTGAGCCTCTTGTGTTAGGCCCACTCTCCTTCAATTATGGTACCCTTTTGCACCAATCATTGTCTTTACTTGATTCTCTGCATTTTCAAGGCCAAGTTCAGTGGAAATTGTAACATCCCGAGCCCCACTGTGTAATATTGTCCGCTTTTGGTTACCCGCCCTGGCGCGGATGAACCGCCATCCCAGCCATGATCTTTTCCCTCACGGCTTTAAAACACGTTACATAAATTAAAGGGACCTAAGCCTTATAAGCTAACTGAGACCTCCCTCCCTAGGCGATGTGGGACAAGAGAAGAGGCTGTCACACTCTCCACCTCTTAACAGAACAGTGTCCTCACTACCCACTACCCGCCCACCGCCGCCGTCACCTGCGACCAATGGTCGGTGGTCGACGATGCGTGAGCAAGAATAAAAAATAAATAAATACGAAAAAAAAACTGTTGCATTAACAAACATTTTTCTATTATTTTTTTATTCCAACAGTAGAAATTTTGTGTAGTTACCAAATGAGTTCTTTTACTCAAAAATTGTTCCCCAGAATAGAAATAGAAAAAAAGTATTTTTGAAAAAAAAAAAAAACTCTTCCCCAGCAAAGAAGCATTGTTATGCGCAGCCTAATCAACTTTTGTCGTCGTGGATCACTGGATCCGTGTCTGAGGATGTGCGGGGACTCATAATCGGTCTTGAATAGGCTTATGAGGCATGGAAGACATTGTGTAATTGTTTTACACAAAGATATGTGGCTAAAGAATTCGAATTAATGGGTAAGCTTCAATCCTATCAAAAGCATTATAGGCTCTTAACTGAGTATTTGCATGAGTTCAAATTGATTTGTGACCAGTTGTCTCGACCTCTTTTTTTTCGGCGCCCGCATTTGGGTACGAGCGCCTGAGGAGAATAATGGCTCGGCTGAATTTATTTATGCCCGGACTCTCCCAAGTCCACCAATTCACGACTTTAATAGTCTAAATTTTTAACCTATAAATCAAATTTTAAATTGGAGTCGCCACTAATCGATTTGGGGTGGGTTGATTAGAAACCCAAGTGAAGTATCGGGAGAAATACTCACTCCTGCGCAACCAGAGAAATTAGGATCGGGGACTTGATTACACTAGTTAATCACTAATGCCCTTTCGGTACCTAATCTTATTTAAACCCTGAGGTTTTTTTGGATGTTCAAGGGATTTTCCATGCATTTTTTGGAGGAAAAACATTTTCTAGGTCTTTTTCTAATTTTTTGGACACCAAAGAGATTTTTTTTTTTTTTTGGGATTTTTTGGTATTTTTGGGAAAATATAAGTCTTTTTGGCTTTTTCTGATTTTTTTTTTGGGCTTTTTCATGAATTTTTGGCCTTTTTTTGGATTTTTGGCATTTTTTTGGAAAATATGAAATATTTTTGATTTTTTTTTTCGGAAAATAAAATATTTTTTTAATATTTTTGGAAAATAAATTATTTTTTATTATTTTTAAAATATTATATTATAAAAAAGAAAAGCCGACCCGGGTCGGATCCGCGGCTGGGTCCAACCCGGCCGACGATCCGAATGAGGACGGGCCCGCAACGCGGGCCCGACTCGGATTTTTTGGTCCTTTTCTTTATTTTATTTTTTTTAAAACACAAGCAGAGCCCACTGATTTGGCCCATCTTCATTAAGAAAAACCAACCCAAGGATTAGCCGACCCACACACGCAGGCCCAAAACGAGGAAACCCTACCCGGACGCCCAATCCGGTCCGACCCGACCGGGGAAGGGGGCAAACCCTACTTGGTTTGGACCCGACAGGCGCCCCCCTCCTTGCTCGCGTCTTCGTGGCACTGACGAGGGTGGCCGAGGAGCTACTGGGCGGTCGACGACGACGATGATGGCGACGACGGGCTCGAGGACAGCAGCTGGCCGCTTGACGGGGATGGTGTCGCATTGAACGGCAGGCCGTTCGACGAGGGCGACGTCGCGGTAGAGCAGCAGCAAGCGAGGCTTTCGTCGGGGGGGATTGACAGACGCGACTAGGGTTTCCAGCAGGAGGCAATGGCGACAATGCGATCGGTGATGGGCAAGGGCGGCGACCAGGGTTTCGGGTAAAAAAGCAACGGCGGGCGGTGGTTAATACCTGTTCGTAGAGGGAGCACGGTGCGGGGGCTTTGCTGGTCGGCGTCGGGGCTGCGATGGCTCGGTGAAGCAGCGTCGTCTCCTAGATCGGATTAGATTTGGCCCTTCCGCAAACCCTCGCCCTTAGATCTTCAGATCTGGACCTCGACCCTCTCTCTTCGGGTTCGCTTGCCGTCGGCCTCCCCCGAAGTCTCTCGGAGGGAGGTCGTTCGAGCTTTGCGACCCGATCTCTCGCGTGCTCGCTCGTTGATTCTCCCTGAAGTCTCTCAAGGGAAGATCTCCGAGTTCGCCGTGTCCTTCGACGGAGGTGGTGCTTCGCTATTTATAGGAGAGGGGGCGGCCGGTCGATGGGGATTCGGCCTCCGGTCTTCGCATGCCGAACGAACGCCCGCGGCCGAACCGGCGTCCCATCCTCACTCCTCCAACAAAGCGTGCTCGGCATTGAAGGCAGCCATTAATGGCGCCTGAGATCTGTCATCTCCGGCCGACGTCGGCCTACCCTCCTCGGCCATAGGTTGCGTGAGTTGCAGAGGCGTAGGGGGAAGAAAGGGGAAGAAGGAAGAAGAAGAGGAGAAGAGAGAGGGGCTGGGCTGGGGAAAAATCTGGGCCCTGGGCCTATGTGGGAAAGAAAAAGAAAAAGAAGAGGGGCTGGGCGCGAAGGCCCGGCCCGATGGGCTGCTTCTTATTTGCTTTTTCTTTTTTGTTGTTTTTGTTATTTGTTTTGTTTATTATCTAAAAAAAAGGAAAATACATAAATAAAGAAACTAAAGCCAAATTAATAACCTAATTAAATTTTTAGGTATCAACACCAGTTGAACATGATTGGGAAACCGATCGATGCTATCACAAAAGTCTTTAGTGTCTTAGGGCGTAAATTTCTACTTTTCTATTTCTCTGTTTCTTTGTTCCTCGGAATAGATTTGGAACAGAAATCTGTTTGATAACGCAATTTGATTTTTATATTTCTAAAATAGGTTTAGAACAAAAAAATTTCATGCGCACCCTTAAGAGTCTCAGAAGTGACTATGAGACATTTAAAACAACTATGTATTGTCTCAAACCCAAGCCGAGCCACAAAGACGTTATTACTCAGCTCGAGAGATATGAAGTTTGACATAAAAATTATTTGTTGAATCAAATAAACCCTAATTTGGCATTTACTGGTGAAAAGATTGATTAGTCTAAACTGAGTAGTGAGGTTAATTTAAGTTCATTTGATTCAAATTTGTTTTTGCTAGCCAAAGAAATTTTAACGGAGGTTTTGAAAAGAGGCATGGTAGGTTTAACAATAGAGGATGGGCTATGGTTTTCGTGGAAGGAGGTTTGGAAATTATTCCAGATTCCAAAAATATGGACCCTCGGGAACTTATTCCAGATTCCAAAACTATGGACCCTCAAGAACTTTTGGTGATTCATCTTATGGTTATCAATCTAGTGATTATCAATTTGATGGAAATTAAAGACCAAACTCACCTTTTCAGAATCAAGGCTTCTGACCTTATACAAACACCCCGACTAAGGTTGCTTATTTAAAGGAGTATTTGCTTGTAGATGGTAATTCTACTTCGAATAGACAGTTTTATGTGGATAATACAATGCTTCAATGTCAAATATGCTAAAGGCCGGGACATGACGCTCTACATTGCCGGTACTACTTTGATAACTCTTATCAAAGTGAACTAATACTAAATGCTTAGCTACTCCTCAATTAGAGGATGATCAAGGAGGAGATTGGTTCCCGAATTCTAAGACAATAGCCCATATTACATCATTAACCAGTAACCTTAATTCTTTCTCTCCTTACCATGGTTCAAACACAATAATGGTAGGAAATGGAGTTTGTTTGCCCATTACCCATATTGGCTCAATATCTTTATCTACTAAACTGCATTCATTTCCTTTAAATGAGGTTTTGGTTGTCTAAGAGATTATGAAAAACTTGATCTCAGTGTCTAAGTTGACTGACAAGTGCCCTTGCTCATTAATCTCTGATGAACTTGGTGTATCTATTAAGGACGATTTGACGAATTCGATAATCAATTTGGGAAAGAAATGTGGGGGTATTTACAAGGAAAATTAAGCACAAATAGAGGCATGGTACTCTCAAAGACGATGGACCACCACTAGTGAAATCTAGAATCTTCGGCTTGGGCACTCAAACTTTCAAATAATAAAGTTTATGGAGAACAACATTAAGATCAAGTTTACAAAGGTGACAAAGAGAATATGTGGAAGTTATCAGGTTGGAAAAAGTAGCAAACTACCTTTCAATATCTCAGAGTCCCTAGCTAATAAACCACTTGGAAAAATCTATTGTGATGTTTGGGGGCCTGCAATGGTTTAAATTCTATGCAGTCTTCATAGATAGTTTTTCATGGTTCTTATGGGTGTATCCAATGAAGAGAAAGTTTGAGTTCTTTTCCATCTTTGTCCTGTTCCAAAATCTTGTTGAGAACCAATTTGACATTCAAAGTAAATCTTTCCATTGCAACGATGGAGGGGAATTTAATGGCAGCCATTTTGTTAATCATTTGAATGATAAATGAATTAAAATGTTGGTCTTCTACCCATATACGCCATAATAGAATGGAAATGCTAAAAGGAAACATCAACACATTATTGAGTTGGGTCTTTCTATGCTCTACCATGCACGGGTACCACTGATTTATTAGCTCGATGCATTTCTAACAGCCACATGTCTCATCAATCTGCCACCATCACCAGTATTGGGAATGAAAAGTCTGTTTGGTGAGCATTTTGATAAAGAGCTTGACTATGAGTTTCTTCGATTCTTTGGGTGTGAGTGCTATTCACACCTTAGACCGTATGGTGCAACAAAGGTTGATCCACGCTCATTATCTTATGTTTTTCTTTGGTACAGTCATCGACACAAAGGTTATCAATGTCTTTATCCACCTACAAGAAGGGTGCATGTAAGTCGTCATATGAAATTTGATGAGATGAGATTCCCATATTTTGATAAATTGGGAACTTTTTTCCTAAGTATTCACATTTGTATCAAACATGGTTACAAAGGGTGGAATTCTTTACTAGACAATCTGGAACAACGGTGAGTGAATGGCAAACATCACAACACCCAAGCATGAGGTTTCTATTTGATGATAACTACTCTAAACAACAAAAAATTATGGGTTGCCTAATAAGACAAACATACAGAAATGATAATTGGGTTCACAAGAACCATGTACAGATTGTGAAACACTTGAAGAAATAACAATCTTTGTCTCAAGTGATTTAGCAATTCTATCCACTCAACAACAATCTACTCACCCAATGCAAATAACATTGAAATTGGGAATAAGGAAGCCCAATCCAAAGTATGTTCTCTCTATAGCCTGTGAGATCCCAAAGGAGCTAAAAACAATTAAAGGAGCACTAAATCATTGGGCTCGTAGAAAAGTTATGATAGAAGAATTGGAGGCTCTCAAATTAAATCAAACATGGGACTTAGTACCAAGATCTTCATAAATGAATATTGCCAGATGTAAGTGGGTGTTCAAAGACAATTTGGATGTGGAAGAAAACCTTGATAAACCGAAAGCACGATTAGTGGTGAAAAGGTACTACCAAGAGGAAGGCATTGATTTTTGCCGAAACTTTCAGTCCTGTGGTTAAACAGGCAACCCTGAGAATTGTCCTCTCCACGACAATTGTTAAAGAATGGTTTATCCATCAACTGAATGTGAACAATGCGTTTCTTCACGGTTCATTAAATGAGATAGTGTTTATGGAACAACTGCCGAATTTTATGAGTTCTACGATACCTAACTCGGCTTGCTTTCTCAAGAAGACATTATATGGTTTAAAACAAACTCCTCGAGCTTGGTTCGAGAAATTCAACAACTTTTTGCTGGAACGGGGATTTCATTGTAACTCTGTCGATCCGTCGTTGTTTGTTCTTCACACAGGTCAGCACACCTTGGTATTATTATTATACATTGATGATATTATTTTGACAGGCAGCTCATCATCTCTACTTTTGGAATTAATAAAAACTTTAAGCAGAGATTTTTTTATGAAAAATCTCAGACAACTTCACTATTTTCTCAATATTGAAGCCAAGTTTGTTGGTCCAAATTTATTTCTAACTCAATCTAAATATGCTGGTAATTTGTTGCAAAAAGCATAAATGTAAGAAAGTAAGCCGATTGAGACCCCATTTCCTATCAAAACTCATCCAGCGGTACATGACATGGAACCTTTTCATGATCCTCACTCCTTTTGAAGTCTTGCGAGTGGATTACAATATCTAACGATCACAAGACAAACATCTCTTATTCAGTAAATCAAATCTATCAAAACCGCATTCTCCTACAAATAGTGACTTCAAATTATTAAAATGAGTGTTTTGATATGGGAAAGGAACTTAACAACTACGCCTTTATCTTCACTCTAATAGTACACTGAATTTATAGGGTATGCAAACTCTGATTGGAATGACTGTTCTGAGACTTGAAGGTCAACAACCCAGGTTTTGCACTTTCTTAGGATTAAATATCATTTCATGGTCTACAAAATGACAAGTGATAGTGTCAAGGTCATCGACGAAGGTTGAATATAGGGCCTTAGCTTTGGCCATAGTGGATCTTACATGGGTTTCTTTTCTATTGAGAAATTTTCGTATCCCGTTCACAAGTCTGACTTTGCTTTATAGTGACAACCATTCAGCCATTTCTTTGACAACAAATCAAGTTCTTCATACAAGGACACAGCACATGGAGATCGATTTTCATTTCGTTTGAGAGAAAGTTGCTCTCAAGTCACTTGAAGTCTGCTATGTTCCTACTACTCATCAAAGTACTGACATATTTATAAAAGCTTTACCACACTTTGATCATTGCAGGTTAAGATACAAACCGGGACTAGGTTTTCCACCTAATCCCAATTTGAGGGAGGCCGATAAGGTTAATAATATTATTGGTAACCCGTCGGAAGATTAGATAAGAGTAAGAGATATGATGTGATTCTAATTATTCTAATTGCAAGTTAATTAATCTGGTCAATCCGTAAAATTATATATTTAGAATATAGAATAGGAAACGTTATTTTTTTCATCCAGTTGTCTTCATAATATAAATAGGAGTATGTACTGTATTATGGCTTTTAGTTGAGAAACCTACCTTTGAATCGTCATTTTGTTAATTCCTCTCATTTTCTTCAGACTAAATATCTCAGTTGGCTTAGGATGGGACCAAATATTACCAGATTCCTAGATGTCACAAATTTAGTGCATGTTTGGGATGAATTTTTCGATCCTTTGGATTTTAGGGTCTATTTATTTGTAATGAAAATCATTTTAAAAAAATTTCTGACTGTTCGATATTTGAATGAAAGAAAATTAATTGATCTACAAAATACATATTCTATCAACTAAAAACAAGTTTAATTGGGGAAATGACTTCTCCTTTTAGTAAGAAGGAAAAGACTTTTCTTAAACCATCAAATGAATGGAAACTAATTATATTCCTTAAAAATAATTTTTATGGAAAATATTATCCTTTATCATTAAATTTTAGGATTAATTATAAAAATCATCATCAACTTGCCCCCCATATCAAATATCATCGTAATATTATTATTTTTTGTTGAAAGAAAATTGTATTTATTACTGAAAAGAATATATGAGAAGCACATAGATTTCATAGTAAAAGAAATCAAAGCAAAGCGAAGCGAAGCCCAAAATACTATCAAACAAAGCTAAATCCAAACTACAAGAAAGATCAATAGAGCATTAGGAGGGTTAAGTACACACTCATTTCACAAGAATGAATCTACCCAACAAAATAATCAACAGCAATCATTGGACCTGGCATCTTCGTTAGTGATAAGCACACACTAAAAATCCCTTCTTCAATAACTATGGCAATGCCAGTTGGCCATGAGCACCAAGATTCGGTTTTCTCTACACCATTATTGTATGAAGACAACCAAAATAGGTTGAACAGATACATATCTAACATTTGAAATAGAAAATTTTCATTGTTTAGCAAGACGCTAGAGTTTCTGTGATCACCATTGAAGTTTGAAGCAAAAGACTTGTACACGAACAAAGTACAAGGGTACCAAATTTCCAAAAGCAAATTTATTAAAATCTCAAATCAATCTCTCAAATTTAGAACTAGAGGAAAGTTCAATCTGTCTAATCTAGAACTAGAGCGAAAAGAAGAATTCCCAAATCTAGATCGAGAGAGAAGAAAAATTAATTAAAAAAAAAAAAGCACAAACAAAATCAATGAGAGATGGAGGGAGGGTGAGACTAGCTCAAGGTCTCCCCCATAGCTGAAGATTCAAGAAGATGATGAAGAGAGAAGAGAGAGGGGAAGAGAAAAGAACAAAGATATATTCATTCACATTTTTCGTTCAAATTCATTGTCACGTTTCAAAAACTACATTTTGATTCTTCCCAATTTAATTAGACCTCCCTCGTGCACACCTGAAATCTGCATCCAAAAAGTGAAATCCAAGGTTGAGAGTGGGGTAACTTGGAAAATGGCAACTTGGCGAATTAAGTGTGGGTAGGAGATGCATGTTGAAACCCAGTGTAAAAAGTAAGGATGGTAATGGTAGATTTTAAAATGTGAGGAGGGGAAAACAAAATTGAGGATAATGTTTGTAATTTCTAGTTTTAAAATATCCTTAAATTTTGTCATAAATGCTTTGAAAAAAAAAAGTCAAGAAAAAAAAAAACTTGAGGGACATAATGGCCCAAAATAAACATGACTTCCAAGGCTTAAGTTATATCTTATGTGGTATGTTCTTGTGATGAGGCCATTGCCTCAGCGGTTGGAATTTGGATAGGCGAAGGGTTCGGACTTTGTACCTCGTGACGGGAAAAAGATATGTTTCTTTCTTCCTTCTTGGATAGAGGAGACAATATGTTTCACGAGCTCATCGACAATATGGGGCAGGATTTCCTCATTTCCTAGTTTAAAAAGACTATCTCACATGGCGGGACTTCTATGTATTGCCAGTTTTAGCTTCTCAAAATTCTTGCAACATGACATATAATGAAGTTCGTGTTCTATAGTCTAGTTCCTCGTACTTTCCATTATTTTTGCATTTTTCATGAGATTACCGTCGAAAAGTTATGGGGAATCATAAATAAATAAAAACAAATCATCCAAAAAAAGATGCCTGAGGAATGAGATATCATGACCTTGTTATTTGGCGAGCAGTTACCCCAATAAGTGTTTGACATGACTTAATTTTATTTGACCACATTATGCTTAATTATAAAGCATTAGGAGCATCAAACGCATGGTGAGATATAAGAAAATCTTAGTAATTTTGTTATGAATAATAAGCGGTGTCATTGTGGGCCTGCCTTGCCTGTAATTTGCGCCATTGTAATTTTTCGTTTTTTGGGGAGAACTCGAATTTTGCAGAAGTCAGATTCAAATGTATCAAATTGGGTCAATTATGAGTTATTAGCGATTAACTTTTTAAGAAATTAAGGTGAGGGAGTGTTAAGCACGACTTGAGCACAAAAGAGTTGCACTAGGACCAAATGACCGTTGCATACGAAGCTTCCGATTAACTAAAGTGATAAAGCGAATGTAAACAATGAACACGAATTGCTTGATTCTATGAGTCTCTCCCTTTCTTTCCTTGTCGTCACCAGCACTTTGTCTCCGCGCCTTCCCAAAGCACATCTTCGATCACCTTTTTCGTCATCATCTTTACAATCATACTTCCTCAAAACTATCCATCTAAGATATCGAGTGAGAGAGAGAGCGGGGGAAATGACAGATTGGGGGTCAGTGTTCGTGGCTTCGGTGCTGTTCATCCTCCTAACTCCGGGGATGTTGTTCCAGATTCCGGGCCAGCACCGGTACGTCGAGTTCGGCAATTTTCATACTTCCGGGGTTTCGATACTTGTTCACTCTATCCTCTACTTGGCTTTCATGTGCATCTTCCTGATAGCAATTGGCGTGCACATGTACATCGGCTCATAGACGACAGATCGAGTAAGGTTTCATGCTAGATAAATTGTTGTACTTTTTTTCTAAATTATGCATTGTTTTGAGTGTCCCATTTTACTGTGCTTATGGAGTCAATTTGATATGTATCAATGGACTCAGACGCAAGAATTTTTTAGGTAATATCCCTCACAGGGTGTTCCTCTGAATTGTAATCTCATTACCTATCAAATTTAATGAGAGATTTATTTGAACGAAACTATCATATCCAGAAATTGTAAGCAATGCTACTCCAAATTAGGGTTTTACAGTGGCCATACATGCTTCTATGAATGGAACGAATTCTGCATTACTTCATCGTGAATGCATCGCCTCTATCTTCGCTCAAGTAATTAATCAACTACTAAAGTCCCATAGAAATTAATGAGAAATGAAATAAAATAAAGTTCAGGCCTTTCTTCGGTTTCCTTGGGCTTCTCTTCTGTTGTATCTCCCAAACTAAGTGGGCTTGAAAGCCCGGTGGAGCCAAACGCTAAAGATAGAACCGTGCCAAGCAATTTCCCCTTCGGATTGGGTTCCTTGAGAAGTTAAGAATGTGGTAAGAGTTTTCCCGGACCTTTATCCCCCCAGACAGTAAGTAAATTCACCTAAGAACACCCAAAAAAAAAAAAAACTAATTTCCACATTCCAATCTCTAACTTCCCTCCTCCGCCCCTCAGACCATCACTCGGCCAGCCTCGCTGCCGCCATCACACTCGCGACCACCCCTCCTAGCGGTTGTGTCGGCGGCTCAGCATCCTTCTGTTCCACGTAACCCCCAAGCAAATGAGGAGCTCGGCCCACAGCTGTTGCGACCATAGAGGTCTCGACCCCCGCGCGTAATAGCGGCCCCAGCTTGAAATAATTTACATGTCTAATGGTTCAATTTCAATTTAATATAGCTGCTACACTCGCCTCCCTTCTCGAGCTCAGGCGTTGAGCTAGAAGACGGGAAGTGCGTTTAATTATGAATCACGCCCAATCAATCAAAATTTAAGAAGTGAGTAAGGTAATCGTATCGTCACTCTTAGTGATAACAGTAGATTCTGGACCACAAGTTCTCTTTGGCAAGTGACTTGCAACCGGCAAGTTCATAAAGGTGCAAAATTGAGAGTTGACTATTGAGTAGATTTAGTGAACATTCTATTCAAGAGAGCAAAGAACAGCCCACTAATTATTTGGAAAATGAGCGAAACAATAATGTCTTTTTACTGTATTTGATCACAAAAAGAATGATGGGGACATGATAAAATAAATTAGCATAATATAAAAATAAAATTTAAAATATTAAAATACCACTTAATAACATAAACAATAAAAAAGTAAAAAGAATATGGAAGATAGAATTGTGAATGGCTAACCACAGCAAGCTAATTGCGGTGATTAGCTCAATGCCGGTGGTCGCCTGTTTGTAGCGACCATTGTGGTGGTAGTCGCACTTGTCGGGATGATTGCTTTAGTCCACTACTGTTAGTATCACCTCACTTCACTTAAATACATGTAAGGTAACCTTATATACATGTATGTAATTGATATGGGATTATACTAACATTCCCCTTGCGTTTAAATCCCTTCCTCAAACATGCTTCGACTCGGCTCGACTATTGTGAAGTAGACGTAACTCTTATTTGCTATGAACCAATTGGAATGCTAGAATTTGAATTATCGATGCATGCTTTAATACTATGTTAGAATCTTTAACCCAAAAGGTTAAGCTTAGCAAAGGAGATCTGCATGTAAATATGGTACATTATGACCACACAATTATTTGACGTGGAATTATATCAACAACCATGACATAAACAAAGGAAACCATATCCATGTTTAGATCTTGATCTCGACCTGCACTAGTGACCGCCATCTATTTTTTTATCGGTGACCACCTTTTGGGTGGCCATCTGTTAACGAGACGACCACTATCGCAATGGCCACCTATCAAGGACGACCTCCACAATAGTAGTGGTCCTCATCTATTACCCGAGCGACCACTTGCGTCTTCAGGATTGTTTCTTGATTGGCAAAAACCAAACATTTCCAAAACTCAAAGTGATGATTGAATCCTCCTAAACATTTTCTTTTCTTTAGCAATTTGATACCTCGACTATTTTTTCATTCAATTAAAATTTCGAATTCTCAACGTTGATATGTGCAACTAAATGAATAAGAAGAAGCTTAGTTACCAAGTTGCAATCCAAGAAAAAGTTCACATACTTGTAATGTCACTATTCTAAAAAAAAAGATACATCATATGCTTTTTATTTCAGGTAGTAAAATAACCTCCATAATCATCCCTATACACATATATACATTGCATATACTCGAACAAGAAATTGCCAATTATGATTATAAGTATAAACAAAAAGGAAATGAAAAAACGACGGCCCCGTCGGCATCTCATTTCCCACCGAGATCTGAGGAGTTCACGTGTTCCCGAACCACGAAGCCCGCATCCACGTCCGTCCGCCCCCATCTTTACGCTTCCAAAAAGCAAAAGGCAAACTTGTTCCGATTCCTTACGCACTCGCTCCCTGGCGTCCACCCGAAGCAACCGTCCCTCCCTCTTCCTCCTTTCCGTGCTGTTCAGCTTGTCGTTTTCTCCATCGCATCCTCCGACCCCTGCTGCCCGCCTCCATCGAAGAACCCGCCGCCGCCACGAACTCGCCGCGAAATGGCTGACTGGGGCCCAGTGCTGATCGGGGTGGTGCTGTTCGTGCTGCTGCAGCCGGGGCTCCTCTTCCAGTTCCCGGGTCACCACCGGCATCTGGACTTCGGGGGCATGAAGACCAACGGCAAGTCCATCGCCGTCCACACCCTCATCTTCTTCGCCCTCTACGCCATCCTCATCCTCGCCGTTCACGTCCATATCTTCGCCGGCTGATCTCGACTTGGTGACGAACAGTTCCTTCTTTCCTTTTCCTTACTGATTCTTCATTTCCCGCTTCTGCTTCTGGTGGATGTTAACCTGTGACTGGAGTTCATGGCGGACGGTTTTCTCTTCCTTTTCAAGAAACGGCATTGTTGCTATCGTTGCTTTCTGGGTAACTGAGGTGCTTCGGGAAAGTCTTATCTAGACAATGCGAAAAGAGCTGATGTGATTACAGCCGTTAGATTATTGATAAACCTTAATCGGTGTCCGCGTGATCGACGACCGAGATTAACCATTGTGATTGAATTTACATTAAGCAAATTCTTCTACATTATTGTTTGGCTTGTTGCCAATTGAATTTTCATGTCATTATAGAAAGTTTCACGAACTGATTGATGATATCAAGCGTTTATCTCACAGGTTCCGCCAATATAGATCTTGATAGTTTTTATTATTCTGAATTTTCGGAGATGAGGGTCAACCTGACTGCTAAAAGCTGTACCTGACATGTCTAATAGCTTCGGCGATTGAGTCTTAGGATTCCGAGCTTTGGTTTCTTTCCAAACACGAAAAAGTCTTTAGGATCGAATCCTCGTTTTTTTGGGGGTAATGCAATTCTCCCAAACAGGGCTTTAGGAGCATAGATCGATGCTGAATTGAATTAGTTTTGCTTGATCAGTGTTTGCTTCTTTTAAAAAGAGGAAAATTACAAAAAAGAAAAAAAAAATTCATCTTTAGCTCTACTTTTCATGTCATCTACTCTCCTCATATTTCAAAATTCACAACTATCATCCTTACCTTTTTTCAATGAATTTGAAGTTGCATCTTGCACCGATACATGGTTTGTTATGGTGCCATTTGCGCCCACAGTCTCTACTCCCACACCGAGAGGGATGGTCAGCACGACTCACCTTCGGAGGCCATCGCTGCCCTCAAATTTGAGCCAGCGACGGTTGCCGCGCAAGCTCATGCTGGATCACGGTTGCATGAGGCCATGGCCTAGCTCTACTGCAGAACCTGCGCAGCTCGCAAGCCTATTATAGACCTCGCAGCCGTTGCGAGCTCAAGGTCAACCTCAACAGCCTCCGACTACGAGCCTCAGGCTCAAGCCGAGCTCGACTAGGTTCCAAGTTTGCATCTTGAAATGCTGACGAGGGTATTAGATATGGAGAGCAAAGCTGAGCATTATTTTTTTTTATTGTTCATTCTGAAATTATTAATGTAAAAGCTTATAGTATGAAACATGTTTTTCGTATCTCAAACAATTCCCCCCATGCAAAAGTTGGCAGAGAAGAGCCCAACATGGCCACTCCTCTGTAGAAACTAAAAATTGACAAACGGATGAAAATGGTGCAAGCTCTTTTAAAACTCGTCCTTTATTCATGGGCCGAAACTAGGGTTTTGATTCTGTTTCGGCCTTTTCAACTTAAAGCCGTGCATTGCGTGTAACGCGGCAATCGCCAAGCGGAGCAGCAAGCTTCCGTAGATGACGAAGTCCATCTAGGATAAGACTGAATCCAAGAGTTGCCAAAACATGTTCCAGGTTTCGTCACCGAGGCGTATAAAAGGACACCGCAATGCCGTCCTTGGTGGGTGTCGCTGTCGACTCGTCGTCAACTCCTATGCGTCTCGTTCGGACCACTCCTTGTCTTTCCCAGTGACGCATCTATTTAAGGTGGGTGTTTTCCCAAGTGATTCCTTGATATGATCATAATATCAGTTTCCTGATCAATCTCCATACGCCCCTGAGAAATTTCGTTTAGACTAACGATGGCTGATTGGGCTCCGGTTTTCGTCGGAGCATTCCTGTTTGTGATCCTGTCACCTGGTCTGTTGTTTCAGCTGCCGGGAAAGGGCCGGGTGATCGAGTTCAACAACATGCAGACGAGCGGAGTCTCCATCCTCGTTCACACCATCATCTTCTTTGGCCTCATCACCATCATCTTAATTGCAATAGGCCTCGAGATCAACTTCGGATGACATGACATGGAATCGCAATTTTTCGTCGGTCGAATCGGTACATTTGCTATGCTTATCTGGTGTTATTGTCCGTGGGACTAGCATTTGGACATTTTTCTGGCAAATGCTTTTTGCATGGCTATACGTGGAAGGGAAAAAATAGATTCATTTATTTTTTGTGAGACAAAATGCTGTTATGAACATCAAGGTAGTGGTGATCATGCATCATGAATTTTCCTGATGCTTATCTGTATTTTCTTTTTTCTTTTTTTGAGAGTATACTACCATAATCATGTCTGATTCTCATATTCTTTCTCACCCCCTGCTCCCAATAGAATCGGTTCTCTTTCGGAAATGTCATGTACTCACTAACGAGTGATCAAGCGATACCATGGGACTATGGGAGGCTTTAGAGTGTCAAGAATTTTTTTAATCTTTTTTTGTCTAAAGAAAATTTCATTCATTTACCCTAATAAAAAAACGAGAGGAACATTAAAAAAAAATCCAAGTAAAGCAAATTCCAATAGAAAACAAAAGAATATTGCTTGTAGTTATAAATATACTCACATCTTAAAAGATCCAGATATGTCACGGTATTTTTTTTTTTTTAAAGATCAATTATTGGAACCGTCATTGATAAGTACACACCTAGATCTTCCCCTTCAAAAACTATGACCTATAGTGTACACCTAGGTTCGACATCTTCAACAACATAGTCATATGGAGACGACAACCATGCTTTTGCTACGGTAACTTCTGCATTGATAAATAGTCTACTATAATGATGAACATTATTGCTACCAACTTTTTTGTGAATTACCACAAATCGAATGCCTTTAATAAACTCTCAAATCAGGATTTAGATCAAGAGATAAAAGCTATCAGATTTAGATTTACACCTATATCAAGAAAGGAGAGCTTCCACTGGATCTCGAAAAAGTCATAGAATCA
This sequence comes from Eucalyptus victrix, assembly GCA_016097545.1. Taxonomy (NCBI): domain Eukaryota; kingdom Viridiplantae; phylum Streptophyta; class Magnoliopsida; order Myrtales; family Myrtaceae; genus Eucalyptus; species Eucalyptus victrix. Next base: position 59,445,499 of record CM027842.1, read on the forward strand.
CATTCTAGGCATCCTACTAATTGAACTGGGGAAAATTACGAAAACAATTCTAAACTTTTTGCAATTTTTTCAATTCAGTCCTAAACCTTTTTCGTTTTTTTTAACCAATTTAATCCTGAACTTTTTACAATTATGTCAATTATATCCATCTGACCAAGTTTGGTCAACTAGTGCTAATTTCGACATTGGTCGACATCGACCGTTCGGCCAACATTGACATGGAAAATATTTTAATGATATTTTTTTCATTTTCTTTGTTATTTATCTTTCTTATTTTCTTCCCTTCCTCCTTCCTCCAACCGATCACCGTTAGCAACTAGCCAAAGGCAAGGCCAACAAGGGACCTCATCGGCCTCAAGGAAGCTTGGCCCTAGTTGGGCAACCTCACCTAGGCTGCCCACTAGGCCGACGAGGCTCACCCTCATCAAATCCAGCAAGGGTCAAGCCTCTCTGGTCATGAGCAAGGCTCGACCTTGCTAGAGGCTGCAACCTCACACAGCCTTTGGCAAGAGCTACCAATGGCTAAGCGAGGCTCGCCCTCATCAGAGGCTACGAGCTCGAAGGCCACAACCTCGTGTGGCCTCTAGCCTAGGGGAGACTTGTCAGCCATGGGCAAGTTTGTGGCCTCCCCATATTTGGTGAGGCCTCACTCAGCCATGGTGAGGATGGATTTGCCCTCTCTGGCACTCACCTCTAGCCACTCGCCAACCAAAGAAAAGAGGAAGAAGGAGAAAAATAAAAATAAAATAAAATTCAAAAAATAAATATTATTAAAAATTTGTTCATGTTAGTGCTAGATGACCAACAGCTAGCATTGGTTCGGCATCCACGTCAACGCTAGCCAGCCAAAATTGGCCAAACTAACTAAACTGGCATAATTACAAAAGATTTAGGACTTAATTGACCAAAAAAATAAAATATTTATAACTGAATTAGAAAAATTATAATAAATTTAGGATTTTTTTAGTAATTGTCCCAATTGAACTTATGACTACATTCTCACAAAATTTTCAGTTGCAATAGATTTCACCACGACGAGCGAATTAACAACAGCAACGAGCGAATGAAGATGTCAAAATAAGCCAAAAAGACTCCCAAATTAGATCAAGAGAGGAAAAAAAACAAGAAATCAAGGCCTAAAAAATCAGGCTCTTAGTTTTAGAAATTGAAGCCAAGAGCTTGCAGATTAAGTTTCGTCGAGGGAGGGTTTTTTAAGGAAAAAGAGCGTTGCCAACAGAGAGATTAGGGTTTTCGTGGCTATGATGGATATCAAGCCAGAAGTTAATATTCTTTTAAAATGGTAAGAGTTCGCATAAAATGATCAACTTGGGTAGAAGCCAACATCTCTCATGTTTACCACACTATGAGATGAAAAGATTAAAGTTAAAAAATTAATGTGCACAGCGATTAAAGAACAAACAACCGGACGATACGTTCGGACAACGAAAGTGAGGATGCATTTTCCACAAAATTATTGCTCTATCTCAAATGAGGAGTTATTGTCTTTTATAGCTGCACAAAAATTCCGTCCATCTAAATCAATCATGTGATCCAAAGTGTTATAAATTTTATTTTTTATTTAGAAAGTTGCTGTTTTCCATGTAGTGAAACATATAGAAAGATCTATTCCTAGACAAAAGACCGGAACACGCGTGGTTGACGGGGTCAATTTTGGAGGCCGGCCTTGTTTCTTTTTCCTAACACCATGAACCACGGGCATGTTCATGATGGATGATCGTCACGTTTGGCACCGTCCTCTAAATAAGATATGAAATATGCAGAACGATGCGCTTTCAATCAATCGAGCAGTCATCGCCCCAAAAAAGAATCAATTGACTAGACTAATCCACCTTTCCCAAGCTGACCTTAATGCCACCATCCGTTTAATGCGCTCAGTTGCCTTACTTTAATCAACTACAAATTACGCTTCCTAAGCCTTAAGTGCACTGCAAAAATAACTCGGCATTGTTCTTAGATCTATTGAAAATAGCCCGAGAGAACTATAATCCTTTACCAAACAATGGTAAAAATGGCGAACGGTCTATGGCCAAAGAGATATTTATTAAAAGAAAAGACCGCCATGAAATGGATCGGGCCAGGCGGGCCCATTTGGAAAATGTGCCGTGCAAGGCTCGGACTGGCCGGGTCGACATCTCTAGCTACTATGTCGCGGTGCACTAATAGCAAAACCTTTCTCTTTCACCAAGTTCACGGGGTCGCGAGCCCCATTGCTATCTTCTTTTTAGGCACGTGCAAAGCGACGAACATGCAAGCCCGTGAAAGTGCCCCTCCCACGCATGGAATGACGCAAAGAGCGTGGGGACCGAAATACATGGCGAAATTTCCACTTCCACGTTCATTTTTGCTGTCACAGAGAGAGAGAGAGAGAGAGAGAGAGAGAGAGAGGTGGGAAAGTGAGAATACGGTCTTCAATTTGGCTTTGCCATTCTTCGTCGCCGCCATCCGATCTGCACAGCTCCCTGCCAAGAGTTTGGTCTTCAGGGTCTGCACGTGTTTTTGGGATACATCGTATTTAAGGATGTCGGATGTTCGAATTGGATTTGAATGTTCCTTCAGTGGGTCCATCCGAATCTTTCCTCAATTCACAGCTTACGGAGGTGGTCCGCGATTAACTGCGATTCGCATGCGTGTTGACTTCCGATAGTTCCAAGGCGGGCGCGTCTAACATTTAGCGACGGCAGGCTATACATCGGATCATGCTCGTTTCAGCACTTCTCTCGCACAGTCGAAGTTAGATTGTGACATAAGCAAGAGAGGACAAACTATCTGATTGAGGGAGAAGAATAGCGGGAGAAATGGGAGTAATAACCAAGCAAGATAGGACAAACTATCTGATTGCGGGAGAAGAATAGCGGGAGAAATTAGAGTAATAACCAACACAATCAATATGTAATCTCTTAGAAAACGCAAATCGTGAGGAAACATGCTAAATCCATATCAAAGCACAATCTTTGATTCGGGAACTCATGTTATACCGATTTTTATCGCTGTATTATTTTATGTTGGCACAAGGAAAATAAACGCGAAAGCTTATATCCCTTTCTCCTATGCTATGTTCACTCCCTTATTGCACAGAAAACTATTGTGGAAATTTCTCTGTAGTCAATTGAAGGTGACTACGTTAACCTCATCCGAACCCGAGGGTTGACTATCCAAAATGATCAACTTCCCTATAGATTCACTTTATTTTCATGATCATTCCGGACTAGAAATGCATGATTAGATCGCAATTCACGAAATATGTATAGATACATAAAACACCAAATATGTAATGTGCCAACAATGTTCAATGGCAATGAGAAGAAAAAACTTATACTTTCCTATTATCACAACCTTAATTTGTTCTTTCCTTGAAGGAACTCTCAAGCGTTCATTTAGGAAATTCACAGAGCCACTAACCAAATCTTTTTCTGAATTTACTCCCTTCCCTTTTGGTATGGAACCACTAAAAGTGACTGTAAATATGCATTTGGTTCAAGATATGTTCAAAATTATCAGTGGGTTTATCTATCGAGTGGGTGTGCATGCCTTCGTAGGTTGTCACCACGACACCTTCATCTTTGGTCAGCCTCTGGACTTGCTTCTTCACGTTGCATCCTTGGAAGGTGCACTTATAGTAGCTCCTGCGAAGTCATGAGAGTCTAGGGTTGGAAATACTGAGGATCTCAGGACTACGTGCGTAGGGAGAATATTAAGCTGAGTGATGGAAAGAGCACCTTCCGAAGCTACTGAACTTAGATGAATCAAACCTGTGATGATGTCTCTTTAGAATGATGATATTAAAAGATGATGGTTTTTGTTGACTTTCTTGTTTGATCTCCAAAAATGAAAAGGCATAGTTTTCAAAAGTAATGCTTGAGACTGTGGGATTTTGTACCATTATTGCCGACTGCTCTAGAAACTTAAACTAATAGATGAAGTATGGTCTACTATTTAAATACTTTGACATTCTCCCTAGACAAATACAGGTTGGTAAAAAATTTGAACTCAGAACTTCTTACTCTGATATCATCTTGAAAACTGTAATGACAGAATTATGGAATATTCTGTTCATTATCAAATGAAGAGTAAATGAACTTAGTTGTCGGTTTTAGAGGATGACTGTCTAAAGTAGCAAAACGCCAATTATAATCAATCATGACCAATTCAAAGAAATATACAATCTCCCACATTCTCCTAAATATGTTTCTAACATCCCCTCAAACTCAAGGTGATTTGAAAGAGGTCAAGTTATGTCTCTAACATCCTCTTAAACTTAAGGTGCTTTGAAAGATGTAAACTTGAGAGATTGTAGGAGATTTTGTATAATTTACTTGATCGACAATGATTAATTGTAATTGATAATTACTATTTTGATTTATCATCCTGTAAAGCTTATAGATAGGCTCATGTACTCTTCGATCGATAATGAACAAAAGATCAGATTTTTTTGTCATCACAATTTTCAATCAGCAGTGGACAAAGTAAAAGTCCCTTTCGCAATTACATACAATTGTGATTGGGGGTCATCGTGAGGTATAATGGACGTCCTTCGCTATAGCGTCGATTATGGCTTAAAAAGTGCTATTATCTTAGCTGAAATATTGCCTTATTTAGCCTAAATTTTTGGTATGGTACTTTCACATTGGTTTTGTCATAACCCTAGCTATCTCATCCGATATGAAGCAATTGAAGGTGTAAACGTCTCCCGTTGATAACCAACCTGATTCAACAAACTCGAAGCTATAGAAAGGATTCAACTTCTTCCGCTATATGATTAATTTTTCTACTAGAATACATATCGTTTGAGGAAAAAGACCTGCACCGATCGGGCAGAGGTCCGCTCCAAGGAATAGCAGCATATTGGAAGATCTAGTGTAATCTTACTTTACGGCTTGACACGGCTAGCTAATTGATAGACAGCGGATGACCTTCAACCCACATAGGAAATCACCAGAGAGATGCAGAATTACCCAAAAAGAGAATACAAAGCTCCAAGTCCTCAAATTAAGTAGCGTACCTTGGGAATCTGTTGTTCTTGACAGCCTTTTGACCGTATTTCCTCCAACGATAGCCATCGTCGAGTATGTCCACTTGGCTCCTCGTCTGGAACGCATACCTCGGTTTCCTCGGCTTCTTCTTCTCCGACGATGATGACGGCCCCTTCTTCTTGTCGCTTCCGGCTTTGTTCTCGTCGTCTCGGGACACGTCCGTGTGAGAGTTGATGAGCTCACCTTTAACCTCCGATGACGAGCACGTCTCGTTACTATGATTCATCATTTCCGACCCAGTATGGAACGCGTGAGCATTTTTGTAAGCATAATGTGCAAAAGGAAAGCTCGGTGATGCTGCTGAGGCCGATGAAGAAGAAGATGGAGGGAACAAGATGTGATAGCCATCCATGGATCGTTAAGCAGTTTTGTTCTGTGATGATCTAATTAGGGTAAAACGAAGATATGAGATGATAAAGAAGAACTACGGGAGGAGGAGGAGGAGGAGGAGGAGGAGGTGTGGTCTGAAAGTTTCTTTTAGGGATGATATATAGAAGGAAAAATGAGGGACGAAGTGAAAGGTGGGCAAAATGATTTTGACGGGCATATATAGCATCCAGCTGACGTAAACGGCACGAAAATTATTCGCGAACACCTTCGTTCATTTCCACAAGCTGCCGTGTCCGTTTAACATTTTCCACAAGTTATCTAGACCGATGTGTGATCTCAATCATTAATTGTAAAGGCTTCACTATAAGAATTATATAATCAACGGTGGAGATGAAGTGGATCAACATGATCAATAGTTTATACAATTGTTAAGGTTATTCATGACAATATATGTAATCCGCTTCTATGTCATGTTTTTAAATGTGATCGTGGCAGTCTTAAAGAGGCTGCTCAAGTGATAAGCGTGTTCATACTACTCGCTCGAGCTTGGGTTGGAATCACTGCATTTGCGCATATCTTTAAGCCTACCTCCAAGATCACGGACTTTGCATCAATAGCTACTTGATAAGGGGATCAGTTGTGAGCTCTAAAGCATCGTCTTTACCCCAAAAAAAAAAAAATAACAAACAAGAAAAATATACATGTTTCATTGAGTCTGTTGGAAGTAATATTGCACGCATATGATGAAAAAAAAATAGAAAAGAAAAAGGCAAAGTGAGAGAGATTAGGAAGAGAAAAATCATGGCTGCATTGGCGGATTGATTAGTGAAAAGTAAAGGTTGTGGAAAATGGTGGCGGCTTTCATCATTAAGACTAGGACGTCCCATTCCACAAAGTCCAACCCAGAAGGAATATTTTGAAATGTCTCTTCATCCACATTCACGGTGTGAACGTCAAAACATTGCACTTACCCCCTCATGCGATCTAATAAACTTCGACCATTTCCATTCAATCTCCTCTTCAGAGGGCATCGGATGCGTGTGCGAGCGAGTATATAAGCGCCCAGAAACTCTTCCAAGTCGATAACCTGTTAGGTTTTCTCTATTGAACCCGTCTCTCGCGGGGCCCAAAGGAACGAGTTTATTGTGTATAGAATTTATTTCGGTGGAATTGGAAAGGAGGGAAATTGAATATTGTGATAATATAACTTTCCACGGGTTCCTCGAATGTGACGAGACACGAAGTGGGTAGATGGCTGAATCGCATTTGCGAAAGTCCCTACAGTGCTCTGGCTGCGGCCCGCCAAAACCTAAATGCCTCGTAACTTCCTTGAAGCAGCACTGATCCTATTCGTGGGCCATGGCTATGTCTACGGTACGAACCCGGCAACGAAGTTCACGTTTTTCTCCGGTGGAGACCCTTCCGAAACGTGAGGCGGCGCCCCCACATGTTTATAAAGATTACGGTGCAGAGGCAGCTTCCTAAACAAGCGCCCTTCATCTCCATTCTCCAAGAGTAAGGTTACCTAATTTACTGTTAGTCCATGTGTATATGCATGGACCATTTCGTTTATCTCGTTGGGAGATCAATATGTGGATGATCCTGCTGTTTCGTTTCGGTAGATTGAACTGTTTATGTTCAAGTAATTTATCGGTAGCTCACCGATATTTTAATGAAACCACCAACTCTTTTTTTTATGGTTTACCGATCCAACTTTTAACTGCTTCTCGTCAATGATTAAATTTACCAACTTTTATTTGAATGGCTTACCAATATCTTTCCAATCTAGTTACCAGCTCTTGTAGATTGTCGTCTTTCATCTAAGTTATGTACTGAATTTTACTTTAAATTATTCATCAACTCCCGTTGTCTTTTACCAAATTTTGTTTGTCTTTCTTACAAATAGCTTAAATTAAATTATCAACTTTTCTCTCATTAGGTTACAACTCTTATTTGATTTGTTTACCGATGTTTGTTTGATGCTTTATCAAGTTGACCAACTTTTTAGTTGTGTTATCAATTTTTATACGCATTACTTATCAATCCGTTAGGTATATTAATATTTCTTAAGAAACTATTAACCTTAATCATAGTGATACCAATTTTCTACAATTAAATTACAAACTCTTATTTGAGTTTATGTTTATTTAGTTTTTCCAAATTACTTACTTCTCAAACATCTCTGACAATAAAAAAACACCTCTTATCTTTCCAAACTTTTATTTACCTTTCTTTATCTACGTCCTTTTATATGCAAACTATTATATTTGTGATGAATTTCATACTATACAATGTAATGATTGTTGCAATAGGAATATATTCATAATAGAATATTTATTTTCACGGACTAGGGAAAAATTACCAAAATATTTATAAATATATTGTGTGAATGTCAATTCAATCATAAATTCATCATGTGCATCAATTTAATTGTAAACATTTTCACAATTTGCCAATATAACCCTTTTATCTAAAATTGACCGAAAATCGCTAATGTGGCCATCAACCGTATTACATGACACAATCAACAATGATATGGACTTGCAATTTTTTATATTTTTTAGTTTTCTGAGTTTTTTATTAATTTTTTCATTTTTTTTCTTTTCTTATCTTTTTATTGTTAAGGGTTGATGGGCCCCGCCAGCCACTAGGCCAGGGCTCCCTCACCCTTGTGCCTACACCCAAATCTAGTTGGCAAGGACTTCATGGGAGCCCTCGCCCGCAATTGGTGACATTCATGATGGCCCTTGCAAAATCCTCTTCAATAAGTCAACAATGAAAAAAGAGAGAGAGAGAAAGAGAGAAAGAAAATAAAATAAATAAAATTGCAAAACTCGTTTGCTTAAATGATTTCCTATCAGTTTTAGCCAAAGGCATTATATTAGCAAATCATCAAAAATTTAAAACTAAATCAGTGCAATTAAAAGGTTTAGCACTAGATTAACATTCGTAAAATTGATTCTTGACTTTTTTTTATATATAATTTTCCTCCAAACATGTGGTAAATTCTTACTGCTTTTTTTTTCAAACCTTATTTCTTAATTAACTAAGTTGAAATCTAGTCTTCCTAAATCATGAGAGAGAGAAAAAGAGAGGAGAGTAGTTTAGTTTGCCAAAATATTCACTTTTAATAAACATGCAATGTGCATCACAGACTGTAATTGATGGAGATTCTCTGCTCCCACTTATGCTCCCATAAGAAACCTCAATCCTCTCCAGTAAAATATTTAAATATTATATCATAATTTCATCTAACAACTTAAATTTCTGAAATAACTAGCAATGCTCAAATCTTTTCAGGCCCTTATTTGTCATCCCCATAATATATTATCACGATTTAGTCTTAGGCCAAAGTCCATATTACGCGTGAGGAGAGCATTAAAATATTTAAATCAAACAATATTTTTATCCAATAGTTTAAGTTTTGAGGTTGGATTTACAAACATCGTTTGATATTTTCATCCTAAAGGTCCCAAATCATTGGTGCATGAAGGGATGTATTCCATAATGACCTGCTTCACATGTATGATAGTCAAGATTAATAAGGCACGTCAGATTAAAGGTGACTATAAGCAATCGGGATTAGGACGTGGGCAAACCGACAAATGTCGCGAGAGTATTGGGGCTTAGGCGAAAATTCTCAAAGTATCACTAGCTAGTAAAACTCGAGACTTCATCTTCCAGTTAGATTTTCATGGGACAGCTACCAGATCAAGATCAGTGGTCATCAAGCCCTAGAGTCAAGGCAAACTCCAGATAATTACCAACCCATGTATAGACAAAAAGGGTCTCCTTCCGTCACGGATATTACAGTGTCCTAGCACTGTCGAAGCATGATTGCTTGCGTTATCAAGGCTCGTAAAAAATTCATTGTCTCAAACCTGACAAAAGAGAGAAGCTTTGTCCTGCACGTAAATCATGGCATCAAAACGGGACCCATAAAATATACAAATATTTATTTTTATGCTCCTATTTCGCAGAAAAAAATAATTAAGAAAATATATTTAAAATGATCGATTCGAGGGGAACTCCAAACCGATACATATGTGATAAATTTACCCAAAATTATTTTTTAAACCACAAAAAAACTCAAACTAATATATTTGTGATAAATTTATTTCAAACTAATTTTTTTACTATAAAAAACCTCAAACCGTTACATCCGTGATAAATTTACCATTTGTTACTTTCCGTTAAGTTAGATTAATGCTTTGTATACATGTGACAAATTGAGAGCAAAATCTCAAATTGATACGTATCTTTTAACATAGTAATATGACGGTAACAATTAAAGAAAACTAAAGGAAAGCAAATTTTTCATGAGTGTATTAGTTTTGGATTTTTTATGGTTCAAAAATTAATATGGGATAATTTTATGACATGTATCGAGTTTGGTTTTTCTGTAATATTAACTCTAAAAATAAATGAACGAAAAATATTTTCATCTTGTACAAAAATGTTTAGATATAAATTGTTTTCGGTAATAAAATCATTTTTCATTTGACAAATTTTTCAAGTAACTGTTATTAGAAAAATATTTTTCTAATCATTCATTTTCCATGGAACAAATGGAATATCTTAAGTAGAAAATGGGCCAACAACATGTTTTTTTATTTATGAGAGATATAATGAACCGCATCATTCTGTTACACGATTTTGTTGACCGTGACATTATTTCAGTTCTTCGTAGACCCTGCTTCTTCTTGTGCTATTGGACGGAATTTAAATAAGTGGATCGGTCGAGACATGTGTATGACATTTTGACTAAGAATTAACACACACACGAAAAAAAAAGAAAAAGAAAACCAAGAAAATTCTCGAGGACTATATTTCAAATTTGATGATAGACCACGAGTTCCTCTTCCCCTAAAATTCCAAACATTTGACTAATACCTCCCATTCCACACCGTTTCAATTGACTGGCCTTCCTAAGAGTTCGTCACTTAAGTTGAAAATCCTCTCTCTCTCTCTCTCTCTCTCTCTCTCTCTCTCTCTCTCTCTCTCTCTCTCTCTAATTATGGTCATTTTAATTCCTTGATCAGCTGCTCAAAATATGTATGCATCTACTTATTCTAATTGGATATCATGTCTTTGCCTCCCCCCACAATCCATTTAGAGGGAATTTTCAATTTAATTTCTTCCCATAGTATACTTTTCCAAACGCAAAGTTTAAAAAAGAAATAAAAACAAAAGAAAAGAAAATGCCGTATTCGTTTTCCTTTCTTATGGTAGGCATTTCAAGTTTACAACTCGACAACCTTCATAAATGCAAGCAAACATCTCTTTCTAATTATATCAACCTTAAACGGTGTTAGGTAAGCCTCCTCCTGTAGGATGATGGGTGCCGCCTCTAAGGTTATATCGAGGGCACAGCGTTGTGACTAAAGCTCACAATTTGTCAACGGTCAAATTGAGCAGCTTAATCACTCAATTTAGTATTAAGGATTCGTCATAACTTCTTACACATCATTCTCGCATGCATGAATTAACCAGCTTAGAAATTGTAGTATCGATTCTATTCCTCGTTTCGTAAGAGTTCTGGGAAGATTTTCTAGTATCCCCTGCGTTACGCATGGGAGGGCTCTCGACGCTTCCTCCTCACCTTCTGAAAAAGACAGATGCGTTGCAATCGGTGTTTGAATAGTCAAACCCAGGAAGGGAAAAAAAAAATCTTGATTGTGTGTTGGCCAATGGACGGCGGACCACCAAATAGGGCAGGTTTGGGCTTCTGATGGTCCCTCCATTCGGGATCAAACCAATGGGCTTGGATATCAAATTGGGCAAGATGCAATAATTTGACCTATTTTGACTAGAAGCTTTGTTGCCTGTATTCCCTTTTCCCATATCTTACTCTAGCAAATTGTACAGGTTTCTCTACCAACAAAAAAAAAAAAAAAAAAAAAAAACTGAAAGGCCTAAGAAATTTAAAGGCCGCTAGTCAAATTCGTTTAGAAAACCCTTTTCTCTGGACGAAACCGCACAATCTCGCGGCTGGTGTGAGACTCTTAAGATCCGGTCTCATAGGAAAGTAGGATGGACAAAGTCACTATAAATGGAGAAAGCGCGAAGAGAGAGGACTTCGAGTCTCCTTTGACAAAATTAGAAGTAAAGTAGTGAAGATCTAAGCACGGAATATTGAGTATTGACCGATGGCAAAGTGAAATGAAAAGTTGCAGCAAGGAAAGGTATCGAGCTCCTTGCCATCTATGGGGTGCACTGCTCGAATCCGAACGTACGAGGTAGAGCTTGACAGATAGACAGTGGCCCTCGATCTGGACGAGGATCGTCGTCACTCAACGACAGCGATGGTGGCCCGAATGAGAGAGAGAGAGAGAGAGGGAGAGAGTTGGGTGCTGAGGAGGAAGGCCACCATCTGAAAAAGCGATACGATGGAAAGGAATTACAGTTTGCTCACGTCATAAGTTGACTTGAGATTTCCATGGATCCCTCCTTAAGAAAATGGAAAGAAGCCGACCTTAATTTTGTACAGCTGGTGCTCGTGACGTGATCCTACTACTAAATACTTGAGTGCGCTTAAGTAGGATCTTTTCTTTTTTCTTTCAAGAAGATTATGTTGTGTGGATGATCATGTCACTTCGTAATTTCATAGGAAAATAATGTCATTTCTGTTTATAAAGAACTACGAAATGCCGTGCGATCCCCTTAAGTCGGTTAAGTCCGGACCTTTAGCTCACAGATATGGCCTTGACCCAGCACAGCTTGCTTGCGGTTTGCTAGATTCAAATGAGCGGATCTCCACTTTTTGAACTAGAAACCCCTCAGTGTCAAACTAATCGCGCCAGACTCGTGGGTGGGGTACATAAAAATTGCTTGTACTCATTGCATATCAAAATCATATTGTGATCCGAATACAATCCAATTGGCTTTCGACAACAAATCGATATATCATTGTACACATACCTAGGAAGCTTTTGAGCCACTTGAGCAGTCGTGCTAGTAGCGGAGGGCCTTTATGGCCATGGCAATGAGGATCACATGATGCCGCTAAGAGCTAATGATGGGGGAGTTGAAACCGATGCCGGTAGATCGAAGTTGAATCCCCCACCCCGATGCTTTTGAAGATTCACTTAGGCAGACAGCATCGCACGCGTGCCGTCCAATTCGTGCTCAATCGATTTCCTCTTGCTCTGCAGTCGATCCCCTTGGCCAGTCGATTCCGAATCGTAGCGTATCGACCAAGTGTCCCAGCTGGGGAATTTTTTTGTAAAGGATTGGCTCAAGCAAAGTCCTTTAAGAAGAAGCGAGAGAGAGACAGAGGGGGGCAGAGGTTGAATTGAAGACAACTTCTCATCATGGAACTTATGTCACTATGACTAAGCATATTCAAAAAGAGAAATGATTAAGCGACGGTTTTCCATTTAGTGTGAGGATAACAGTATATTCTTGACTAAAAAAATAAAAAAAAATGAATAATTATAAATTATTGCAAAAATTATTCTTTTAAGAATTCATGACTTACAATAAACTATTATTTTCACAATAATTTAAATACTATTATAATAGTAAATCCTTTTACTAAATGAGCAAAAGTTGCTATATCTTTTTTCTAAGATGCGGATGCCGACTTTAATTCTTTTTTTTTTTTTTATAACTACAAGATGGATTTGTGTAGAGAGTAAATCAGGCGCTCGCATGAAACGTGCTCGAGATATGGTTAATACATTAGAATGATGAATTCACAAAATGGGTATCGAGAATTTTCAAAAGAAATGCATCCTTTCATGTGGACTGGAATTGAAATAAATTAATTTTATAATTGAAAAAAAGTTCAAATAGCTTACAATAAAAAATAAAATAAAAAAAAGTTATAGGCATATCAAACATTACGAATGACCTTATAGGTATTACCGCATCAGCTTTCACAGAGAAGACACGAAAGGACATGTGCGGCTTATGGTGTGTATAAACTATAAAGGAGTCATTTGGTTTTTCTTTTTTCTTTTTTTTTTTTGAGTCATTTGGTTTGAAAACAAGATGAGAAAAAATGATCTAGACTAAAAAAATTAGATTCAATAATTATCTAATTCATCATTAATTAGAGAAATGAAAGGATTAACTTGCTTGAAACGTTAAAAGCCAACGCAAATAACTTCTTGATCCATATGCCTATATTGTTACCGTTTTAAACTCAACAAAGTGTACATGTGCTCCACACTATCTAGACTAAAAAACTTAGATTCAATAATTATCTAATTCATCATTAATTAGAAAAATGAAAAGATTAACTTGCTCAAAACGTTAAAAGCCAACACAAATAGCTTCTTGATCCATATGCCTATATCGTTACCCTTTTAAACTCAACAAAGTGTACATGTGCTCCACACTTTTTCTTTCTTTTTTTTTTTTTTTTGCTTCATACATGTGCTCCACACTAACCAATTGAAAAATTTTGCACCTAACATAAATCAACCGAGCCTTTAAAAAAAAAAAAACAAAATCCCCATTCAAAAAAGGAAAAAAAACTGGGACGTGGATAGTTTCGACTGTTGGGCCCTCCAATTATTTGTTCCTCCACTGGGGCCCGCACAGTGGAATGTCCATCAATCATCATCTACCAGTGGGACCCCCTGCCTTTTTCTTTTCATTTTGCTCCCCGCTTTATTCGCCCCGCCCCCCCGATCCAGCTGGCAACGATCCGTCCGTCCAAGGACGGCCAGATATTTCCCGACAGGAATGTGCCACGTGGCGCACGATCGATCGCTGTGGTGGGCCCGCGGTGCCACGCGGTCTGGAGAACCTTTTGGGGATATTTGCCGTGCGCTCAAATCAAACGGCTTTTCTATGAGCTTTGGATTTTGGCGTGAAACCTTATCCTTTTCTCCTGTAGCCTTTCTTTTTTCAAAATTTCATTTATTTATAAATATTTCAGGATCTTTACATGTTATCCGATCCCATCCAAATGTTTATAAATAACAACACACGTTTACATTTATTATTCACGTGTCTGCATATATTCGATCCAATCTATATATAAAAAAAGAATAGACCACTAAGAAAAGTTATCATCAAAACCCCGATATGTATATACACGACTTAAGTGATAAGTTCGTTTTGGTTCAATGATCGGTCATCTTGGGTGAGCCTCAAGGGTAAGCTACCGTAGGATGTGAGAAGGCCTTTTAAAAACTATTTTCTTTCTCCCCTTAAAGAATGGATTTCTTGTACAAGAAAACAAGGGACGAGTCTAGTGAAAGAGCCAACTCCTTGCCGATGCGAAAGTTATGATTCTAGCTTCTCTTGAATATTGAAAAGACTCTAAAAGTCCCTATCTATTATATAATTCTTCTTGCAGTCGTACTAATTAGTTAAAAAAAACGAACAAACAACAAAAAAATTGTAAATTGTTATCAATACTAAAATATTTTTTATCGATTAATTATTTCAAGCAATGCAAACTATCATTTTTAGGGAAATTATTTTTCAAATCACTCATTTCTCACGAAAAAAATACCAACTATTATTTTTACGGAAATTAATTTTCAAATCACTCATTTTTCACGAAACAAACGTACTTAATTAGTACGCAAAATTCCAGACAAAGCAAAAGAAATTTCTTTCTTTCTTTTTTTGATGGCACAAAATCGAATATAGGTGTTGCTTGAAAAGCTCCACGTTCAGGGCCTCGGTATCACTCTTCTAGTTAGTTTGTCACCGGCCTCGTTTCCTAATCCCCCAGAGGAATGAAAAAGGATAAGGTAGAGCTGTAGCATTCACAGTCTCCTCTCTGGACGATTGCTTGCTTGGAGTTGGAAACCTTCTCATGATGACAAACGTTATCCACTACCCCACGAGAACCTGGGAGATTTCCCCCGTTTGCCCTCGCTCCCTCCATTGACCAATTCCCGAATTATTTTTCAACTTGTCCTCTTCATATCGGCTGGCATCGAAATTGTCGTGTCTTGGGCAACACATCACCCGGTTGTTGGGAGTGCGCACTAGAAATCGAGATCGCCAAAAGGGAACGCAAACCCGTTAAGTCAATGAGTCATGAACTAATTATAATATATTAATTGTTCTACGCAACATCAAGTTTTCAATGTATAATTTCTCTAACGCAACTTACTCACACGTACATCTTAACATCTGTTTCACATAAAATGACATAAATAATTCCTAAGCTTTTTCTCAAATGTATAATGTGATCCATAAATTTTTAATTTGTACAATATGATTCCTAAACTTTATCCTAATATAAATCCATGAAATTTTGGTACATCGGTCTAAGGACCGAACTAAACAAATTTAAAAACTTATGAACCACTTTGTATGTTGAGTTAAATTTCAAGGATAATATTAAAAAAATTAAAAATTCATAGATCACATTACATATTAAAGAAAATTTTAAAAATTATTTATATAATTATATCATCTTATTTTCTTGCTTCGAAATTTTCCGTTTCTTCCGTCATGCGTGTCCGAAATTCTTCACTGCCCTTTTTGGCGTTGACACGTTGATATCTAGTCACTCGTTCCTTAAAGACGACTCGGCGGAAAGAGTAGGTGACGAGGAAGATGCAGCTACCTTAGTAGGTGACGAAAAGTGTTCTGGCAATTTCCATGTTTCAATTACCTGGGTCCATCGTCTGATACAAGGTGCGAAACTCGTGCAAGAATGTCCTTACCTGAAAAAAAGTGACATTAAGGGCGACGACATTTTGTAAGAAAAAATTGCAATTTGAGGGAAACGAGATAGAGGAATTTTGGGTGAAATCTTATAGAATGTAGAAGATTTCTGGTAAAAATCGTACCAACTACCAAGCACTAAGCAGCTCGAGGACACAACCGTTGCCATGCCCCTTGACATGTTGTTACACTAGGAGGGTTACTTTTGGTGTTCACGTTCATTGACTATATTCAATTGAAGCAGCTATACATTCATATGATCACATCCAAGGACCAATTTGAGATGATATGTTTTGGACAGTAAAGTTTGCTATATGAAGTCCCACCGGGGGTGAACCTTTTTCCATACTTATTCATTTCCTTTTATGATTTTTCGTTCGAATAACAACAAATTGTCACTTTAAGTTTTGACAAATTATGAAAAAAAAAAATAGATATTTTATATCAATTTAAAGTATTTTATTAATTTTGAAATATTTCATGCTAAAAAAATGAAGTAAAAGTGTCCCAAAATTTACAAATTAAGGGTACCAAATGCAGCATTTATTGTATGGATGTATATTGAGTTCTAAACTTGTTAGTTTTACTAATTTAGTCCTAAAACTTTGTGTGAATTTTATCAGTCCTTTTGACCAATTTTCATTGATACTTACTTACTTGGCGGTGTACCACGTAGAATAACTAACCATGCCTGGATCGTTACATCAGCAATTTCCAATGAAAAATGATTATATTATAATTTCAAGTAAAGGCTTAAGATTAAATTGGAAAAATTAAAAATTTGATGAATAAATGAGTATATGTACAATGTGTTTAGGATTGATTATGTAATTTTCCCTGTAAAATCATGATAACATTTATGTTAATATGATGTTGTAAATAAAACTGTTTTATTGTACTTTAAAGGAAATGACGATGTACCCAATTTATTACCACCGGTGGTTTAAAAGAGCCAATCACTGACAAGTAAGAGTGAGCATGGTTCTCAGGTAAAACTTATAATAAAAAAATTGGAGACCCATACTGATGGGAACCTATATATAAAGGAAATGTTCTAGATTCCAAAAATTGGGAAACTTGTTTCGATGGATAGGTTCTAAATTTTAGATATGAGAAAAAAATTTTAGATAGGTGGAACTTGAAATAAGTTTTTGTGTTTTTCTCAATCTATGTCTTTGCACGATCTTGACGTCCTATGATGAGTATATAATTTGAAATCACTAGTTTCGGGTTCTATTTTATGACTAAATACTTTTGATTTATTAATGTTTCATATTTTTGGCGTGTCTAAATATAAGTTGTGGTCTATGAATTGTAACAGCAAGTGGTGGTCATTCAAGATGATGATTCTCTATGATCGTTCAATTAATAATACAAATAGAACCTATTGACTCTTTAACCTGTGACATGGATAGATTCCAAGCTTCATGTAGAATTTATAGGAAACCCAAAATCTTTCATACTTACTGATAGGTGTTGTCTAAGGCGTCGCGATATCTTGAAATGTGAATTTTCCCCTTTAGTGATATCTCACAGGATACGAATCTAGAAAGGAAAAAAATGGAAAAAATTCAAGAGACAGAGACCAGGTAACGTCCACTTCATAACCAAAATAATGGCGCCGCGTGTTCCTCGTCATTAAAGCCTCCTCGTTTAGTTTCCCACATGGGCTACGAAGGATCTCTCCAAGGACCGAAGCGACCTAACATCCGCCGAATTAGTTGCGATTCTAGGCGTCGGTCGCTCTGACCGAGATTTCACAGCACGAAACAAAGCCGAGGGCGCTGAAAAGTAGGTCGGTCGTGATAGACTAGATGATCGATCGGGACGTGTCGGGACAAGAGGCCAAAAAGAGAAAAATCTTCACGAGCGATTTCCAGTATCTTTCCTTCCTCACCTAGCCACCTCCCAATTTCATGAATGTCTTCTCTCTTCTTGATCTCCCAACCCCCCACCGAACCCATCGGAATTGATAGGCGGGTTGCTAGGACGGTGCTAGACATTGTGCCCCAGGCAAAAGTTTTTAGCCAGGATCTAATGTGTGAATGTTGTGCTCATGTTAAGTCTCAAGATAGATTGTTGTTGGCACCGTCCATTTTCAACCTGCTTGTTTGGATGTCCATTTGTGAATGGCTACATCACTTGATATGTCGGTTTGTGATTCGGTTAGAACCTAGCGAAGTGGATCGAGTTTGGACACTGCTAATGTAGACTCGAATGTGAGTATCGTCAGGAGCGGTCAAGACCTCATAAAACGTTCTCCAAGTCTCGCGATTAAGAGATGTATGTTATTGAGTTGAGTACGGATTTTGATCATTAAAGGATGTGTACGGCAATCCTAGGTAATTGAAATGCTCGGGGCTCACACAAGCAAATAGGCACTAAAGATCAAAGAGTAGAATATGTTAGAAGGTAGTTTCAGTAGGGGTGTGCATTGATTCCCATTCAACCTAAAAATCTTGGGATGAGCGATTCAGTTTCTGATTCCAACAATTTGGAACTGGACCAAAGGCAACAACCTAACCAACGGACTAACCAATATTTTTTAATCTTTTATTTTGAAATAAACCCTAATTAGTAATTTTTTTCTTTTAATTTTGAAAAACTCTCACTTATAAGGAATAAAGAAATTAAAAAGAACAATAAAGAAGAAAAAATCATCAGTTCGGGATCGAGTGGGCTGATTGACAGTTTCACTAATGGAATCGACCAATCGAAACTAATCACTCTCTTTAGTTGTAACTGGGAACGTAAAATGACAACCTTAATCATTAAGGTGGTTGGGTGGGAAAACCGTAAACTTCACGCTTAACCATTTGTCGGTCGAAAATTACCTTCCCGCCAACAATATGACGTGGAGACACATCTGCGCGCCACGTCACCAATAAATCATGTGGTCTCGGCGGCCGCGCGCCTCCGGAGTACGGGCATTTCCGGTTTTCAGTTCCAATCGCCTCAACTGTAAAAAAGAGAGAAAAAAAAATTGCGAAGGGAAGAAAAGCCTTTTTTTTTTTCTTTTTTCGATTTGTCTTTTATAGAAAAAAAGAAAGAAAATAAAAAAAGAGTTAATACGAGGAAAATACCCTCGACCAGCTCGTGAGGTCATGCCCTTCTTTAAGAGCGACATGATACTTTATGTCTGTATTTAAAATAATGTGCACTTCAAATTCTTATTTGAAAAAACGAAAACATTTTAGGTTCTTATATGGAATAAGATTCATTTTAAATTCTTATTAGAAAAATTGAAAATATTAATGGATAGTCGTTTTTTTTTTAAATGATAGGTGATATTACAATTTTTTTGGTATAATTTAAGATAAAATATATATATTTTTTAAGTTTTAAAATTTTTGAAGTAAAGTTAGAAGTAAACCTTCCTCCCCAATACTTGTTGCAGGTTTTAATGCGAGGATCGTGCGGACGTGATCACGGTTTCTTCTCCAACATTCCATGTCATTTTGTGTCGGACCATTCTCAATGGTTGATATGTAATTTTCCACCTTCATAGCTTGCTCGAGAAATTTCTCCATGCTTATGTAGCGGGTCTTCGAAAGCGTAATTATTCCAACCAAATCCTTCTGCTTATGATTTCTTTCTTCCTTAAAGAACTCCCTTCGTCTCAAATTTCGACATGTTAAGGCTCATGTAGTAGCCGTTGCTGTCCAACTATCCAAAGTCTAATGAAAAGACTGGCGCAAGCTAAAAATTTGAATCCATATGTTTTTATAAAAATTACTATTTTTTTAAAATCTATCATGATTTTATCAATTTAATCATAAATCTTTTGATAAATTGTCAATATAATATTTCCGATCAATTTTGACAAAAAAAAATACTGATGGTGCGATTCAGTTAATATTAGCTATGTCATATAGAACAATCGATATTAACGAAGATAATTTTTTTAAATTTTTTTATTTCTTCTTTCTTTTTCTTATTTTTTATTTTCCTTCCATCGGTGTCATATCTCAATAATAGCTAGAGAGGGTCCTAGCCACAGGTTGCTGCAATAAAGCACAAAATATTAAATAAATAAGTAATTTAAAATTTTAAAAATTGCAAAATTATTCTACACCTTGCCTCATTAAATGGTGGAGATTCACATTAACGATTTTCGGTCAAAATTAACTAAATTATAAATTAGTAAATTATGAAAAGATTTAATACTAAATTGGTCAGTACTAAATTAGCACGGATGTAATAAATTTAAGATACGGTAATTTTCCTCACACCTTTTCTATTATTTAATTAGAGGAAGAACAAAAACCTTCTCCTTAAACTTCACGCTTTTGGGCAACACTCATCATCGACAGTTAGTTAACCCTTCAAATTTAAGAATTTAAGCTAGACAACTAATTGTGTCGGTTTTCATTATTTCGAAATTGATAGCACAAAACTTTCAAAAAAAAAAAATCTTGATTTAGACAAGTTGCTATGATTTCATGTCCTTAAAGAAAAAGAAAAAGAAAAGCTAAATGTTAGCTAACCTCCTCCTTGGGTTAAAAGTTACAGTTAAAAAACGGCTGGCGCTACTCTCTCTCTCTCTCTCTCTCTCTCTCTGGGGGAGTTATTCCTTGGATGTTGGAGAAGGCATCGTCGCCCAAAAACCAGAGCAAGCAGCAGCACACCAAACGCTCTTCTTCCCCCATCTCTGAATATATTCTCCTCCTCCTCCCCCTGCCTTCCCCTGCCTCCCTCCCCTCTTCTCTTCTGTTCACTCCATCCTCCACTCGCTTCGCTCTCGGCCCCCACGAGCAGAGCAGAGGAGGCCCCGCCGTGCTCCCGGAGATGGACGATGAGTACGCTAAGCTCATCAGGAGAATGAACCCCCCCAGGTACCCGAAACCCCTTCTTTATGGGTTCCTCTGTTTTGGGCGGGCTTTTGCGCGCCTGGGTTCCGTGGTTTTTTGGGCAAAGGTCTTTGCCCACTTTTCTTTGGTGGCGGTGGGGAAAAGGGTCGTGGCGATTTTGTTCGTTCCAATCGGTTTTAGGGTTCTTCTCTGGGTGCTTTGGTGCTTTGTGGGTGTGGGAAGTTCTTTGCGGGGTTGCGCTGGTTCCGTTTTCCTTCGGAACTTGAAACAGAAAAAAGCCCGTGCCTTTTAAGGGGCTGTTGGATTTTTCGACTTGATTGTAGTGCTTTGCCTGAGTTGTACTTGGGAGTGGATGGCTGTTCGCTTTGGGCGATGTTTTCGATCTCGTGTAGGAGCCGTCGGTGGAAAGTTGAGCCAAGATTGCCGTTTGATATTTGATTTTGTCTTTCGTCGAGTTTGATTTGTGATGCGGTTCTGTAAATTAGTGCTTGTTTGTCGGTCTTAGATGAGCAATTGTTACGGTAACGGTCGATTTAGTTGGACACGAGGAGGTCATGAATTATGCTTGCCGCGTGTTCTAACTTTTGTACGTCTTCAACCTGACCGCTCGGACATCCTACATGTGATTTTACTTCTCCTGGTTATGTATCTGTTTCATCTAATTGCTGCTCTTGTAATGCAGAGTGGTTATCGACAACAAGTCTTGCGAGGATGCCACAGTGATACAGGTGTTACTCTTTCTTTCATTTTTTTAAATTTGGGTCTAATTTAAGACGAGAGAAGATAAGGTTGGTCAATGTTGACGTGTTTCAAAAAAATAATGAACGTTGGGTTTCTGATAGTTTTGTTCTGTTATGATATTCTGAAACTATTCTCTCATTCAAAGTTTCTAATTTTTAAACTTTTTATCTACATCAGGTTGACAGTGTCAACAAACATGGCATTCTCCTAGAAGTAGTCCAAGTGCTCATAGATATGAATCTCACAATTACTAAAGCTTATATATCATCTGATGGAGGATGGTTCATGGATGGTGAGTCTTTATTTGCTACTTGATGATTCGAAACAAAGTTTAGAGAACTCCACCCAGTTTCTCATTTTTCCCCCCTTCAACGCTTCAGTTTTTAATGTGATTGATTGTGACGGGAAGAAAATCAAGGAGAAAGAAGTCATCGAATATATTAAGAGGGTAAGTTCGCTGTGGACCCAATTCTTTGTGCTTTTTCTCCTTTTGTCCCTCAGCCCCAACCATTCTCCTGGTGAGGTGTAAGAAAATCTCTAGAATGTGTTTGTTGTACGAAAGGTTATTTATCCTGGTGTTGGTCATGTCATTTCCTCTCTCATGAAGTATACTTCCAAATAGTTGAGCAAAGACATGTGGTAAATGCTCTTTATGCTGTAGGAGTCGATTGAAATTAAGTAGATCCGGGTTTGTGATGGATACTTCAGTTGTTGCTCTGTGACTTTCTCTGGATTTTTGTTTGTCTCTCTCTCCGTCTTTCTGGCTGATCTACCTTTTTCCATTGTTTGTCTGGGCTATCAAAGTGATAGATACATTTGAGTTGAATCTGGAAATTTGCCAATTAAAGCATCAGAAATTTGTATGAGCTCATTCATTCTTCTTTTGTCAGGAAAGAAAATTGCAAATGTTATTATGATTGTCATATGTTCCACTGTTTTCTGTCCTGTTGCAAATGCTGGAATACCTTTTTGCTTCCTTAAAGCTTGAATTATTCACATTTATTTGTCATTAGGAGTTCTTATGTATGATAATACATTCAATGGCTTATTATTAACTTTGATATCAAATTCACAGAGACTTGAAAGCAATGCAAGCTTTTCCCCCTCGTTCAGAGAGTCTGTAGGCTTTATGCCCTCTAATGAGCACACTTCAATCGAACTCTCTGGTATGGACCGGCCTGGTCTGTTGTCGGAAGTATGTGCTGTTCTTACGGACCTTCACTGCAATGTAGTAAACGCTGAAATATGGACACACAATGCTAGGGCCGCAGCTGTTGTTCATGTCACTGATGATACCACGGGGCATGCTATCAAAGATCCGAAACGTCTCGCTACAATAAGGGACCTTCTTTGTAATGTTCTTAAAGCAGATGGTGATGTTAACACGGCCAAGATGACACTTTCATCGCCCGGGGTGACTAACAGGGAGAGGAGGCTACATCAGATTATGTTTGCAGACAGAGACTATGAAAGGGTTGATAAAGAAGAGATTAGGAGGATGCATGATAGGAGCATGAGACCCTTTGTAACAGTGATGGATTGTTATGAGAAAGATTATACCGTTGTGACCATGAGGTCTAAAGATCGACCAAAACTACTGTTTGATATCATTTGCACATTGACAGACATGCAGTATGTAGTCTTTCATGGAATGGTCAACACTGGGAGGAAAGAAGCTTATCAGGTAAATTCATACATCCAGGCATTCCCTTTTCCCTTTGTTTTTGCTTTTTTGGAGGAGTACGCAGTGAGTAGGTCTTTGAGTGAGTAAATTGACATTTCTCTCCAAGTTTCCACCTTGTCAGCTATTTGCCCATCGAATGCATCTCTTCTATGTTAACTGAAGCTAAATTCCATATGGTTGAAGGAATTCTACATCCGACATGTTGATGGACTCCCTATAGGTTCAGAAGCTGAACGAGAAAGGATCACACAATGTCTTGAAGCAGCTATTGAAAGGCGGGCATCTGAGGTACTTTCAACTTTTATTGGAAGAAATTTTCGTCTTTTGTTGCTCGGTAGCGATGAACTGAGAAAAAGCCTTCTTGTAGGGTTTGGAACTGGAATTGTGTGCGGAAGACCGGGTTGGACTCCTTGCAGATGTCACTAGGTTATTCCGAGAGAATGGTTTGTGTGTAAAAAGAGCTGAGATTTCAACTAAAGATGGGAAAGCCAAAGACACATTCTACGTATCTGATGTCACCGGTAGCCCTGTGGACCTCAAGATCATCGATTCAATCCGTCATCAAATTGTACCGTCCGTGTTGCAGGTGAAACACAATTCATTTCTGCCGCCTAAAAAACCTCAAGAAACTACAGGCGGTTTCCTCTTTGGCAACTTCTTCAGAACAAGGAACTTCCAGAACTTCAAGTTAGTCAGATTGGCCTCGTGAACGGCTCACCACGGAATCCTGTAAGTAGACACACTGTACAGAAGATACAAGCATTTCAACCCCTCAAACATACACGGAAATCACGTCTGCTATAGTACACCTGGGGCCAAGTAATGATTGGGGTATATAGCTCTCTGCCATCAGACTGTAGATAGAAGATTCTCAAGACCACCATCTGTTACTTTAATGATGGTTTCTTTTGTAAATCTTTACTTCCTGTAAGTAGATGGTGTACAGGGTGATGTTACTCTACTGTGTACAGAGCTATTAAAAGCATCGTTAGATCAATGAGATAGACTGTGAATATTATGTATAAGCCCTCATATTTTCAGCTTTACGCATCATCTCATGTTCATTTTGTGGTCATTGCGAGCAAGCTGCACTCTTGAGGAATGACATGACATGGGTTTGACATCAACGAGAATTTGTATTCGTATGGGAAAACAAATTGGAACGAACCTCCAGCTCCGACGCCGCCATCAGCCAAACTGCCGCTCTCGGCACCCACCGGCTGGAGCACCCATTGTCAGAAATAGGTCTGTGACAACCGGCTGCGTCACCCATTGTCGGAAATAGGCCTGTAACAACCCAACTCCTCAACGCCTGGACCTTGTCAATGACATTTCGTCAGCTTGATCTCAAGTCCTTGGCTGGCGGACCCTTGCTGCTAGCAGCTTTCTTCCTAAGTCTCAGCTTTCTCCTTAGGCACAAAACGGTACTATTTTACTATTGCCACGTTAGAAAAAATCGAAAAAACTAAAAGAAGACTAAAAATTAGAAGGAAAAAAAAGAAAAAAAATTTATGAAACTGAAGAAGTAAAAATAAAACTAAATATGTGAGAAGTGCAAAAAAGAAAAAAACTTGCGATTATAAGATTGTAGAGATCACAAATTTGCACTGGAGACAGCACTCCGTGTTGGGGAGGGGTTGCCAATGCTCACCCCCCACAATATGGGGGTTGCTGCCCCCAAAAATGCAACTATCCAACCCCTATTGACTTCAAATTTTTCGATTTTCATTATGAATTCACATGTGCCACATTAGTGTCACGTACGTAAAGAAAAGAAAAAAAAAAGGATAAGAAAAAATATGTGACATAGATCTATCATCCGGTAAAAATTAATGTGGCTAATTGAAGGACTGTAATGTCAAGTCGGAACAACTTTGTTCCTTCAAAATTGAACCTCAAGAAGTTTCAATTCTTAAGTCTGGAACCAACTCAAGTTTCATACTCATAGGATCCATCATCCCAAAATAGAACAAATCAATCCAATGAGCCAATAGAGTCTGATTTTGATTTTCGCTTAACACAATTTCAATAAGGATAAGAAAAGTTTCCATCACTTCGACGGTTGGTTAAGTGGTGTAGGGTTCACTCCCAAATATCAGTTAATTCAAATGGTAATTATGTTTCAAATCGAATGATGTCTTCTTGTCCTCAGCGCTAATAAAAAGAGACCAGTAAACTTTCTTGAGGACGAGAAAGAAGAGTCGGGTTCGTCTGCCTGTCCGTACGCCGATCATCGTATCCTGTCATGAAATCCAACGTCACGGCGCTAGCGACGAGAATAAGCAGAGCTCTCCTCTCGGCCTCCGACCGCACCGCCCCGACGCGAGCATGGACGGCGTCGCTCGAGCAGACCCTGCACCGCCTCCGCTGCCGCGACTCGCTCGCCGCCCCTCACCTCGTCGCCCGCGTGATCGACCCGTTCCTGATCCCGCACCACTCCCTCGCCCTCGGCTTCTTCGACTGGGCCTCCCAGCAGCCCGGCTTCGCCCACGACCCCCTCGCCTACCGCGCCGTCCTCAAGTCGCTCTCCGCTTCCCGGCAGTCCAATGCCGTGGAAGCACTCCTGAAGCGGGCCAAAGCCAGCAGGATCAGCCTCGATGGTTCCGCCTACGGGCACGTCATTGCTTGTTTTGTCCGGAACAGGAGGATCCACGATGGGTTTTTGGTTTTCAGTGAGGCTGGCTCGTCGGTCGGGGACGTTGGGCCGGACGTGTGTAACTTGCTTTTGGCTGCGCTCGCGTCTGACGGGTATATCGATAATGCGAGGATGGTGCTTGATGAAATGACGCGGCGAGGCGTTCGTTTGAGCACTCTGGGATTGGGCGTGTTCTTGTGGAAATTTTGTGGTAACGGGGAGATTTCCGAGGTCTTGAGCGTGTTAGATGTAGCTAGGAGGGGTAATGCCGGGATTAATGGGTCAGTTATTGCTGTTTTGGTAGTTCATGGTCTTTGTCAAGCTTCGAGGGCATCGGAGGCTCTCCGGGTGTTGGAGGAGCTGAGAAGTAGAAGCTGCAAACCTGATTTTATGGCTTATAGAATTGTTGCAGAAGCTTTTCGAGAAATGGGAGATGTAGTGGAGAAAGACAGAGTTTTGAAGTTGAAGCGGAAGTTAGGAGTAGCTCCGAGGGCGAATGACTATAGAGAGTTTTTATTTACTCTGATTTCTGAAAGACTAACGAAGGAAGCCGCACAGTTGGGTGAGGTCATCGTTAGCGGGGACTTTCCCCTGGAGGATGATATCCTTAACGCATTGATTGGAACAATCTCAGCTGATGATCCCCAATCAGCAATCGCCTTCTTTAGGTTCATGATCAAGAAGGGAAAGTTCCCGACACTTTTGACATTGAGCAATTTGTGTAGAAACTTATGCAAGCACAACAAAACTGACGTACTGGTGCAGGTTTATCAAGTCTTGGATTCTGGTGGTTATTTTGCTGATGTGGAGAGTTACAATGTGATGGTCTCATTTTTATGTAAGGCTGGAAGAGTAAGAGAAGCTTATGGAATCCTTCAGGTGATGAAGAAGAAAGGGTTGGGCCCAGATGTGTTTGGCTATAATTCTGTTCTGGAAGCATGTTGTCGGGAAGATCTGATGCGTCCAGCTAAAAAGCTGTGGGATGAGATGTTTTCAAGTGGGTGTTCTGGAGATTTAAGAACATATACTATCTTGATCAAGAAGTTCTCTGAAATAGGGCAAGTTGAAGAGGCAAGGAGGCTGTTTTACCACATGTTGGAGAAAGGGTTGGAACCGGATTCCTTAATCTACAGATCTCTCATTGAAGGGCTTTGTCAAGAAGCAAACTTTGAAGCTGCCTTTGATATTTTTGATAAGTGTATTGAACAGGATCCAACTCTTGCCAAGAGTGTCCTCAATGCATTCATCCTGTGTCTCTGCAGAAAAGGTAAACTTTTGATGTGCTCAGTGAGTAGTGGATTCTGAGTATTCTTGATTTTATACAATAGCAGCAACTGATAATATCTTGGTTCTATGACTTGACATGCTCAATGCAGGTGATTTTGTTACTGCTTCAAAGTTGCTCCAACGTTTCAATTGTGATTTGGACAATTTAGACTCCCATGTCACTTTCCTGAAATATTTAAATGATGCAGATGAGGCTGGACTTGCCCTTGAACACATGAAATGGATTAGGGAAAAATCTTCTCTGATGATGAAACATATTTCATCAGAACTTGTATTCCTACTTTCTTCTGGGTCTAAATCAGAACCAATTTGGAACTGGCTTGATAGAGTGCAAGGGAAGGAATTGTCTTGCGGTCAATAATCTTTTGCTCCTGAATGTTTTAAGAATGATAGTTGAAGTTAGTACTTTTCGGACTTTCTTTCAACCGTGCATATGGTACTAAAACAATTTCCTGGAGTAGCCAATCTGTGTTACCTTCTAGATGGAATAGCTTTGACAGCAAGCAATTGAGACATTAGTTACATGGTCACTTACCTTCTTTCAACCGTGCATATGGTACTAAAACAATTTCCTGGAGTAGCCAATCTGTGTTACCTTCTAGATGGAATAGCTTTGACATCAAGCGATTGAGACATTAGTTACATGGTCACTTAGAGCGCGCATGATAAAATTTTTATTTTTCTATTTCTCTGTTTCTCTGTTATCCGAATAGGTTTGGAACATAAATCCGTTTGGTAACGCAATTTAATTTTTCTATTTCTGAAATAAATTTTTATTCAAGAAATAAATTTGAAGAAGAAATCGAAGCTAAAATTTTGTCATGCACATCCTTAGAGTGTATCGATAACCATTTTATTTCCGAAAATAATTTTTGTTTAGAAATAATTTTTCTAATTATGTTTCGTGTAATTTTTGTTTAGAAATAATTTTTCTAATTATGTTTCGTGAATGAGTTTCTAAGCATTTGAAATTATTTGGTAACTTTATAAAATTTTTTTCCGAAATAGAAATGCGTTTGGTATAACTTTCATAATTTTATTACATTTTTCTTTTAACCTTTTTTTTTTTTTAATAATTGTATTACATTTTTCTTTTTTCCTTTTCTTCTTCTTCTTCCTCTCTAGCCAGTTGTCGGCCTTGGGAGAGCCTTGCCAGCAAGGTCGCTAGCGACCGGCTAGAAGAAGAAAAAGAAGCAAAGAAAGAAAAAAAATAAAAAAAATTGCTTGATTCTTGAGTTATTTTCAAGGAAAATTCCAAATAATATTTCGAAATGTCCTCATTTTCTCAAATAAAAACTTAAAGTGGACTTTATTTCTAATAAGGGTTTGAAATTCCCATATCATCTCAAAGAAGGATCTAAGGTGGTTATAGTCGTTTCAAATAAGGGCCTAGCCTCATTGGTCGGCAAAATTTTTTGGCCGATCAAGGATATTTTGTTTAAACACAAATTAAATTAAATTAGATTATAATTTGTTTTTTTTTTAAAGGAGAAAACACAGGCTAGAGGACACTCCCTCTTGCTTGTGGTAGCCACCCTATCATTGGTGGGGTTGTGGTGAAGGCCAACGAGGTCCTCGGTGCCTAAAGGAGGGCCGGCGACCTTGGTCGACCAAAGACGAGGGTTGGTGGGCAAGAAAGGATGGCGACACTTTCCCAGATCTAAGTGAAGGTCGCTTGCTCTCACCCAGACTGGGCAAGGGTTGCTAACCGTCATGCAAGCTTGGCGAGGCAAGCGACCCTAGCCCATATTTGGGAGAGGGTCACCGACCTCTCCCATCGCTGACCCTCCCCTAGGTGTTGACAACCCCACCAGCCTTCGGTGGGGCAGCAACTAGCGCCTTCCCTCATATTTGTTTTTTAAAGAAAAATGATAAAAAAAAATAAGAAATTTTTTTAAAAAAAATTAAAAAGGCAAAATGGCCCTTTGCATTTAGTGAGTCGGCCCTTATTTCAAACTAATGTATGCACTTCAAGTTCTTCTTTGAAATAAGGTCCATTTCAAATATTTATTTGAGAAAATAAATACACTTCGGGCCCTTATTTGAAATAATGTCTACTTTAGATCATTATTTGAAAAAACGAGACCATTTCAAATCCTTATTTGGAATTTTCCTGTTATTCTTGGAAACAAAAAAAGTAATTTTTTTTTTTTTTACTTATCAATTTTGCTCCAAATCTATTCATGGGAACAAAAGAATTAGCTAACAATACCAAGTAGATTTCTATTCTTTTTTTTTTTTTTTGTTCCGAGGAACAAAAGAATAGAAATAGTCATTATTTAGTTGGTTGCCTAACAAGGTCTGATTCAACTTGACAATTCTCTACTTGTTTCTCCCATCTAAAGTTTTCAATTAGTTTATCTCAAGTAGCATTTTTTGACATAGGCAATTGCTTATGTTATATCGTATCCATTATGCCCCAAACCAAAACAAAGCTCTCTCAAATTAATGAACTCGCATTCCTATCATATGAGTGAGAAGTAGCATCAAAACCAAGTAAAACTTTATCTCAACTAATGGCTCGACCAAATTATGCATAAAATGACAACTACATACTAATAAATCGGATATCTAAAACGATTATTCAAATTGTTCGCAATGCAAAGCTTGAGCGTGAAACTTGGTTATGTCATAATTCTTTCCACCGAACCCTATTTCAAATGTTCTTATAGTCAATAGAAAGCTCTTTTAACATACTATAAGGATCCCAACTTGACCGTTCCAAAATCAAGCCAAAACCAACAAAATACGACCCCGAAATTGATGGACATGCACTGTTCATCACGAGTAGGAAATTTCGAAATTTTGTTTAGGGCAAATCATAAACTCAAATCAAGTTTAATAAAATCTTATGGCTCCAAAACACTCTAAACTATCATACATATATATGTGGTTTAACGACTCAAAAAGGACTTCGCTGCTCGAATCTCACATAATTTTGAATTCTAAGCCCTAAAACTAAAATTACTTTGATTGAATGAACGAGGAGCACAAGTACTTAGTGAGTGTTATGTTATGGAATTGAATCAGCTCAGCGAGATGTCCGTGGCTTGTACGTGCAAACCCCTTTCTCTTTTTCCTCTTTTCATTTTTTCTTCTTTCTTCTTCTTTTTCTTCTTTCTTCCCGGACCGGTTCGATTAATGAGCTGAACACTCTTTTTTATATCTTTTTCTCCTGCTTTTGACTTTTCAACCTTTTATTTCCTTTTCCTTCTTTTTTTTTTTTGAAATCGAAAGTGGGTCCCACCGCTCCTTTTGGGACTCTCAAAAAATTTTGAATATTACAATATGTATGTGAAACCGAAATTCAAGAGAGTAATTTCCTGTTAAATTGTTCGAATATATATTCAAGCAGTCTTCTATAATTATTCATTCATTAAATAAAATGGCTATTCCTCATAGCTCTGCAATCTATAGCTAGAACAGAAGTGAGTACAATCAAGCATAATCCATCGTACTTTATTTAAAATACAGGCATCCCTTATAAAGACTTCAAAATAGTTACTTAATCAAGACCTCAATCGAAATATCAAGGACGAACATATGACCATAGGTTGTGTTCTTGTACATAGCCCCGCACTAGAAACCATGAATCAGACGCTAGAACTAGTTGTGTCCGCCTCGATGTCAAATACTAAAAGATCAGTCGACTCCGGTTTGTTCATTGCACTAATTGAAGTCAAGAGTGAATCGCATCTGTCTCATTGAGTAAACTTTGAGTCTCTTCATTGTTCCGTTGATCGGCCCACAAGTTCTTGTTGATCCTAGCCAGTTGCTCGGCCACTTCCCACATTGTTGGCCTACTCACGCCATTATAGTTCAAGCACCTTCTAGCAAGCGAACCGACTGCCTCAATCTCCCGCACTTCACCATCATTGGATGGCTCAAAATTTATCATATGGAGGAGTGTTTGGTCCTCCACGGCAGAGATGAAAGATTGGATGATGTTGATCTTTTCCCCAGATTTTCTACGCCGAGTCGGCATCTCTCCAGTAAGGAGCTCCACGAGGATAACCCCAAAGCTATAAACATCACTCTTCGTGGTTAATTCCCCAGTGGTGAGATACTCAGGGTCAAGATAACCTATCGTGCCTTGTATTCTTTCGGCTATATGGGTCTTTTCGGGTGATACCAAAATCGAGGCTCCGAAATCAGATATTTTAGCAGAGTATTTCTCATCCAAAAGTATATTCAAAGACTTGACATCGCTGTGAATGATTGGTGGGTCGGCTAGGGAATGCAAATACTCAAGGGCCAAGGCGGCTTCCAAGGCAATCCTGAGGCAATTCTTCCATGATTGCAAGACCGTTGATCTCTTGTCATGAATGTGGTAATAGAGAGTCCCATTGGGGATGAATTCATAGACCAATAATGGCACTTTTGTCTCCAAACATATGCCCATGAGCTTGACCAAGTTCCTGTGATTCACCTGCGAAATGATGCCAATTTCGTGTAGAAATTCATCATGAGTGCTCAGAGAGCCGTCCTTGTTCATGTCCTTTGGTTTCTTGATAGGGACATCTCTAGGCTTCTTGACCGCGACTAAAATATCGCCGTTGATTCTTCCTCTGTAAACTGAAGCAAAGGCACCCTCACCGAGCTTATTGCTAGCATCGTAGTTGTTGGTGGCTCTAGCCAACTCTGCCTCAGTGAAGATTTTCACTCTCTGGTGCTTCAAGATCTCACCTCCATTTTGCCTGAAGTGTCTCTCCTTGGCCCTCCTCTTGCATATGAGCAAGACTAGGCCACTAACAACTACGCACAACGTTACCGCTACGATGACTGCCACACAAAATTGAAAAATGGATGGATTAGTTTCTCTCCCGAATGATCGATTTACTTTGACAAGTAATGAATTTGGACCTTGTAAATTTTAAAACTAAAATTTGTTCTTACATTTATCCGCTTAAATACTTGACACATCAGCCACCAAAGGGGTAACCGGATTAAGCCACACCATAAAAAAATGCCCCAACTTTACCGAAACACACTCAAATTTTCCGAAAAATCACATGCACATGCGGTAAGAACCATTTCCCATCAAATGCCCGTCGAAGACACCATAAGCACTGCTCAAAGCCGCACAAGCAGCACCCACGCCCGCCACCACACCACACACAACACCCTCCCTACAGAGGTCATGTCGGGGCCGACGACCTTGCGTCAGAGGTTTGAGTTTTGTGTTTTTGAACCAGGTCATATATGTGTTATTGGTCATGTGGGTAAAGTTGTAAGTTTAATATAACGGTTGCACCTTTTATGCTTTTAGCCAAAAGGGGTCGGGGTGTATTAAAAGAAAAAAATAAGTGTGGTGGGTGCAGTCGAGATACGACGAAAGAAAGGAAAACGGGGTGTGGCCGTGTGTCTTTCTCGGTGAAGACTGAGAAAGAAAAGGAAAAGAAAAAGCAAAAAAGGAGGAGGGGCAGGGAAACGGAATCTCGGGTCATAACAGATCGTAACACCATACAAATTTTCGTAGTTTCTATTCAAAATATCGCAATACAAAAAATTTAAATTTTTTTATGTGGTAATCATCACGTGATTGAGTACTCATTCCCCAAAGATCCTAAGAAACACCCCAGAGGAGAAGCGGCACTTTTAGAGGAAAAACTTTGAGAGACTATTGTCACGGACTGGAGATTTCAAGACCCGAGCAGCCATAGAGATGTGGTCCATACGATCGGCAGGTCCATACGATCGGCAAGACCTGAAGTGTCTTGGGCTCTATGGTTTTCATAAGGGATCTAGAGTACTCTCAAGGACAGTATGGGAAATGTATACTCAAAATATTTCATGTATTTAATGGGATAGATGATAGTCTTGTTTTTAATAGGATAGATGGCAATTGAGATGATAATAATTGAAAATCCTTATTTATAAATAGGAGTGCTCTCCCAATT
Organism: Eucalyptus victrix; assembly: GCA_016097545.1. Taxonomy (NCBI): domain Eukaryota; kingdom Viridiplantae; phylum Streptophyta; class Magnoliopsida; order Myrtales; family Myrtaceae; genus Eucalyptus; species Eucalyptus victrix. Next base: position 59,478,582 of record CM027842.1, read on the forward strand.
TGAGCAATAGAAGTGCATTTTTTGTTAGAGCTTCTCTCTCTACTACATATGTGAGTTAGTGAGCGTGCGTTCGTTTCTTGGAAAAAGGCTTAGTTTAGGTGATCTAATGAACTAAAGGAAGCCTAAGTGACACTAGAATGGTTGTTTCTTGAAGCTAAGTGAATGGGCTTATACACACGAGTTTATAGACTCTAAATTGCCAGTTTTGTGAAAGCGTTTAGAGTAGTGGAAACATCATGATGCTACGCCAAAAATGATAGGCTGTCATTGAAGAGTCTAGTTCTATGAAAATTGCCCCCACTTCTCAAGGCGCGTGGGGATTTCTTTGATGAAAGCACATTGAGGAGTTGATAAGGTAGTTAAAAGTTAAGGTTTTGAATGCTAAAACGTGCATTTGAAGCATTAAGCATAAATGAGTCGGAGACCATTGACAACCATATCGGTGACTGGTGGTCGCTCGAGTTGAATGTAGAGTGAGAACAATTTGAGAATATAAAAACATAAGCCGGATCAATAGCAAGGGGACTCGTAGTCTAAAGCAAGAGCAGCTTAGATTGTTGAGTGACCATAACAAGGGAATTAGAGTTACCTGCAGCGATTATGGCAAGACGAGAAATTTGGCAACTGACTTTGCCATCACCATCCATGCCAAACGGGCAATGGCATGTGTAGTCCCCGTCTTTATTCTTGCAATTCCCATGACATGATATCGTCCTGGATCCGTGCACTCGTCGATGTCTATGTCAAACAGAATCAAAGGTGAAACTGTAAGTGTACGTTCATGCGTTATTTTGCTTCTTAAAAATGACGTCTTGGGTGTATTGAAGCATCTAACTCAACTCAATGAAGAACTGGCTGGAGGAGGCTGGATCACGGAAATTCTGGCCCAATTCAAACAAAAAAAAATTGGCTCGCAAAGAGAACAGAAGAATACCTCTACATCCCGCGGGCTGTGGGGACAGCGGGAGGGCATAGGGATTCCCCTCGTACCCAGGCTTACAGACGCAACGATAACCCTCCTTCCCGAAGTCAGAGCAGTTACTGTTGGCGCCGCAGGGGTAGCTCGATGGGTTCGATCGCGCTTTCTCACAGGTCAAATCCCGTTCAACTACCCAATCCAGGACCACCCTTGGGAAAATGTCTTTGCGCATATCAGCCGGGACAGGAAGCTTGTAATCGGAGACATTAAACGATTCCTGGTCCACTAAGAATGCTGATCCGCAAGAGCTGAAATTCGAAACTTTGGTGTAGTTCGTTAAGCTGAGCAGGGATATATTGAGGTTCCTCATGCTCCAGGGGATCGATGTCTGACAGCACCCCCGGGCGGAGCAAGTGCCCTCGGCCTTGAAGTTGATGTCCTCGCGGCAATAGGCAACGCATGCACTCCCTATGATACCGTCTGGGGCCGTGATCGTTCCCATGGTTTCGCAACCAAAGGTAGTGAACCTATTGCGGGTGCCCGAGAATGTATATTGCCCGTCTTCGTCCAGTGGAATCGATATGTCAGGGCGAGAGTCGTCAAGCAGATGGCCAGTCTTGTCATGACAGTCGAAAGCTATTTTCCCACTAATGGTCATCGTCCCGTGCTCCACATCTATGTCGAGCACTGGAATGTCGGCGGTGAGGTACAGCTTCGGGGGAGTTAAAGCGTGCTTGCAGGTGAGGACGAGTTTGGGGGTTCCATGCACAGCTTTCGTCGAGCCCGAATGGGAAAGGCACGCTCATGTCGCCACACTTTTGGTTGCAGTTGTGCTTCTCGGCAAAAGAGGCCAAGGCCAAGGCCATTGGAAGGAAATAAAATACGGCTGCTTTCATCTTTTATGTTTTTCCAATCTGTGCTTTCCTCTGGCTCTCCTACCGGTTTTTATAATGCTACGTTCGTTGATGCCGATGCCTCAGCGGTAGCCAAGTCAGAGTTTCACAATCCGCGCAAACTACAAAAACAAAATAAAACCCGTTAGTATTTCAACAAGAAGTGAGCACATGGGCTCCATATCAACTTGCGGGATGAAATGACAAGTCATCGCAAAAGATGGACTTCACGTATCGTCGACAGTTCATGTTTCAATAAAAGAAGGCATAATTCACAAGCAAGTCTTCATCTTGCTAGGCGTTATGTACCGTAGAATATTCACTAAAAAAATGACGTTTTGGAGAAGAAGTGACAAAGACTTCCTTGCTAGTTTTTGTTTGATGTGTAGACATGATATGGGAAGATGTGGTCCACTAGAAGTTACAATCTATTGAGGACTAGAACGGTGCTTGACCTAAAAAAGTTTCTTAGTCCTCTCAAATATCAAATATCAGCTGATATTTTATCGAATTTTTACCCACGGCTAGATTGAGGACTAGTGCCATGCACAAACACCCTTTTCACTTATATAATTAGTTAGAACTACGATAAGTAGTAGAATCAAATTTTTTCAAATTTTTACCCAAGGCTAGTTTGAGAACTAGTACCATGCACAAACACCCTTTTCACTTATAAAATTAGTTAGAACTATGATAAGTAGTAGAATCGACCTTTATGTTGATACAATAATATAGTATTGAAGTTTATTGAGACTAAGTTGTAAAATAGAGTAATGATTATATAACTTAGATTCTTTTGACAAGTTAGTGGAACAAAGCATAAAAAACTAAAATAAACATTAAGGAAAGCGCTAATATGGTGATTAAAGGGTTGAAGATGTGATGTTAGGTAAACTTATTTTTAAAGAAAATACCTATGTGCATTTAAGATAGGGTTGATACTATCAAAGATGTCAACGGTTCTTGGAATTTTTTAAAATGATAGGAGGACTCAACCAAAATTAACCAGTTATCAAGAGAGAAATTAATACAACAACCCACCACCTTGACCATCCACTTAAAACTGAGTTCCCGGAGGTAGGAATCAGACCAACATCAATCGATTTTTTGACCCGAACACGTAAGAATGCACTTATCATTGGGTTGATTTCAAGGTAGGTTCTCAGAGTTTCACAATCCGCGCAAACTATATAAACAAAATAAGACCCGTTGGTATCTCAACAAGACGTGAGAACACAGGCACCATATCAACTTGGGGGATGACTTGACAAGTTGTGGCAAAAGACAGCCTTCACAAGTTGTCGTCGGTTCGTGTTTTGACAAAAGAAGGTGAATTCACAAGTGAGTCTTCTCCACTAAACGCTATATACCATAGAATATTTACTAAGAAAAATGACATCGGGGACGGCTAACATCCAGAATCTATTGCGATTGGCATCAACACACACCAGGGACGGGTTCTCTTAATCAACATACGATCATTCAATTTTGGTCAAGGACATTATGCTTTGTACTCACATGCCTCAATTAAGATAACGATCTTGACTTGTTTCTTTCATGTTAAAAACACTCCATGAAAATATCGTGTGGGTACATGGTTAGATCGAACCCGAAAAATTGATATATTCCTTTTTAAAATCCCACTATTTTATATAGTATATAAAACCATTTTCGGTGTTAAAACTCAATACCCGGGATTTTATGAATAAATATAAAAATTCACAAATTTTGGAATAAATTACCAAAATTTCAATCAGCACTCAATTTGCACAATTAACACTCAATTGCAGAAATTAACCACATCATTGAAATCAGCACGAAATTCCGATCATCGGCTATCCCGGTCTAATTTCCGAAAAATAATTAATAATTAAATAATTACCTAAATTAATTAAATAAATATAAATTAATTCCATAAATGCATACTTAGGCCGTAATTGCTAAATTAACCGCCTAAACGGGCTGGAAAAATTCCTAAACCTGTCTAGATAAATAGTACATCCTATCTAGGCCTTAATTAATCTAATTTAACCACCTAACATGCATAATTGGATAATTAAATCACTAATCTAATCTAACTAACCACCTAATTTATAATTAACTTAAACTAATAACTCCTTAAACAACGTTAGCCTACTAAGTAGAGTTTAGTGCATAAACTCACTGGTTTAACGCGAAAACCGGTTCATCGTGACAGTGGCGTGACGGCAGCCAAAGCTTGGGCCTACGACGACACCGAGGGGAGCTTGGACCGGGCCGAGAAGGCCTTGCAAGCCCACAGCGAATTGCTGGGCTCGATTCTGGGCTGAACCGCGGGCTTGGCTTGTGGGCTGCTGAGCCCAACTAACAGGCTGAGATGTGGGTTGCTGCGTGGGCTGGATTGGCGTGGGCTGCTGGCAGGAAACACTGAACTGGGCCGGGCTTCAAATGGGCTGATCGTTTCCTCAAACGGGCAAATGCGAGAGACGATTTTGGGGCAACTTTAGCTGTGCTACTGGCGTCAACAGAAGCAGACGAGAAGCAGCTTCGGGCGGGGCTTCGTCGCAGGGAGTTGACCCGCGTGAACTTGACTCGGTGGAGGCTGGCTTCGTGGACTGAAGACGCGTGGGCGTGCGGCAGGGAGAGGGAAACTCGGTGGAGCAAAGGTAGCTTGATTTGGTGGGGTTGGCGCTGGCAGAAGGGAGAAGCAGCTTCGATCAACGTTGGGGAGGAGTTCGCTGGTTTGTTGACTCGATAGAGGTGGTTCGCAGACAAGTGGCAGCGTGAAGAAGAGAAACGGAGGGAGTTGCAGGCGTGAGATGAGTGCTGGCGTGGGCAGCTTCTGCTTCAGTGGGGTGGCTGGAACGGTGGCAGAGAGAGAGAGAGAGAGAGAGAAGGAAGGGTCGGTGGCAGAGGGAACAAGTGATGGTGAAAGGTTGGCAGGGGCGTCGACTGCGGGTGTCTTTGTGGCAGAGAGAGAACGGCGTGGAGAGGCTTCGATGAAATAGAAATGAAGCTGCAGAACCGGCATGAAGACTTGGGCTTCGAAGGAAAGAGGAAAGAAGGCAACGAGGGAGAGAATCGAGTGAGGCGTGCGTGAGAAGCCGGTGGATGGGGGAAGAGTCAAAGCAAAATATCCAATAATCATCATGTCTTAGCCCCAAAAGTCTTCATGGTCATCCCTTATGTCCCCCTAATTCTTTCTAGCACATATAATTCAATTTGATACCAAATGTTGCACCCCCAAGCCTAGCTCCGAATTTACTTAATTTGGACTTAAATTTCATTGCTAATCTCTCCAATTTGAGGTCCAATTTCATTGAAGAAAAAGCCTACACAATTTCCACAATTTCCACACTTTCCTTTCATCAAGTAGCTCGGTTTGGAAGTCAAAAATCACTTCAATTTGGCCAATCCGAATTTTCGTTCGTTTTTTATTTATCCGAATTGATTTTTCGTAAAAATCCTGAATTCGACAGAATTTTTCCGAAAGATAAGACGGCGTTTTGTAAATGAACCATGACATGCTTGAACGTCCGATGTCCAAAACCGAATTCAATTTCATGGTTAAAATCAACCGAATGCGATTTTAGTACAATCCAACCAATTAGGTAGCTTTTAGAGATTTTATCGCGGATATATCCCTTAATGGCTTCACCCAATAGATTGGTTAATTAGTGAGTGATCAACTTAGAGAAAAATGACCATAGGTGTGTCGATGAAAAGCTCATTTCGTTTTATCGGGATGGGTTGAAAATTCAGGATGTCACACATGAACACCACTTTCACTTATATAATTAGTTAAAACTACGATACGTAGTATAATCGACCTTTCTGTTGATACAATAATATAGTATTGAAGTTTATTGAGACTAAGTTGTAAAATATAGTAATGATTATATAACGTTAGATTCTTTTGACAAATTAGTGGGACAAAGCATAAAGCACTAAAATAAACATTAAGGAAAGTGCTAATATGGTGATTAAAGGGTTGAAGATGTGATGTTAGGTAAACTTATTTTTAAAGAAAATACCTATGTGCATTTAAGATAGGGTTGATACTATCAAAAATGTCAGTGCGTCTTGAAATTTTTTAAAATGATAGGACTCAACCATAATTAACTAGTTATCAAGAGAGAAATTAATACAACAACCCACCGCCTTGACCATCCACTTAAAGCTGAGTTCCTGGAGGTAGGAATTAGACCGACATAAATCGATTTTTTGACCCGAACACCTAAGAATGCACTTATCATCGGGTTGATTTCAAGGTAGATTCTCAGAGTTTCACAATTCGCACAAACTATATAAACAAAATAAGACCCATTGGTATCTCAACAAGACACGAGAACACGGGCACAATATCAACTTGGGGGATGACTTGGCAAGTCGTGGCAGAAGACAGCCTTCACAAGTTGTCGTCGGTTCGTGTTTCGACAAAAGAAGGCGAATTCAAAAGCGAGTCTTCGTCCGCTAAACGCTATATACCATAGAATATTCATTAAGAAAAATGACATTTTGGACAAAAAGTGGCAAAGACTTCCTTGTCAGTTTTTGTTTGATGTGCAAACATGAGATTTGTACCTTTCCCTTACACAAAGGAAGTCCACTAGAAATTACAATCTATTGAGGACAAGAGGGGAGGTTGACCCAAAAAAGTTTCTTAGTCCTCTCAAATATCAACTGATATTTAATCAAATTTTTACCCAAGGCTAGCTTGAGGACCTGTGCCTTGCACAAACGCCCTTTTTTTATATATATAATTAGTTAGAACTACAATAAAATAATACACTACTTTATGGCACTTTCTAAAAGTATTAGAATCAACCTTTCTGGTGGTTTTTCTATTTTCAATACAATAATATAATATCGATGTTTATTGAGACTAAGTTATAAAAACTAATGATTATATAACATTAGATTCTTTTGACAAGTTAGTGCGACAAAGCATAAAGCACTAAAATAAACGTTAAAAAAGTGCTAATATGGTGATTAAAGAGTTCAAGATGTGATGTTAGGTAAACTTGTTTTTAAAGAAAATAGTTATGTGCATTTAAGATAGGGTTGATATCATCAATGATCTCAATTGTGTCACAAAATCTCCTAAACTAGTACTTCTATAACATCCACTTTCTTCTTAACTTATCCCTTTTGTTGTACACTAATTTGTCTACATTTTTACAAATATTTCATTTACCAATGTAATTTGAAAGAACCACCACAAATGCGTGCACATTGGTGTTCTTGCATAGAGTTCAAATACCTCTTCCACCCCACTATCTTGATTGTAATCTCCTACCTTTCATGTTAGTTTTATTTTTTCCTTTTTTTAACCGTCGAGAATTTTGACTCTTAGAGGATAGTCACATCTTATCTTTTGCCGCAAGACATAAATAATCCTTGAGGGTAGTGCAGTAGTACATCTCATGTGTTCTTGATTTCTATATTTTTTTGTCAGTGATTCCTAAATTTTTCTCAAAATAATTTGATGACTCAACCATAATTAACCGGTTATCAAGAGAGAAACTAATACCACAACCCACCACCATGACCATCCACTTAAAGCTGAGTTTCCCGGGGTAGGAATCGAGCACACCAATTGATTTTTTGAGCCAAACGCCAAAGAACGCCCTTATCATCGGGTTGATTTCAAGTTAGGTTCTCAGAGTTTCACAATCTGTGCAAACTACAAAAACAAAATAAAACCCAATAGTATTTCAACAAGAAGTGAGCACATGGGCTCCATATCAACTTGCGGGATGAAATTACAAGTTGTCGCAAAAGACAGACTTCACACATCGTCAACGGTTCATGTTTCAATAAAAGAAGGCGTAATTCACAAGCAAGTCTTCGTCTTGCTAGGCGTTATGTACCGTAGAATATTCACTAAAAAAATGACATTTTGGAGAAGAAGTGACAAAAACTTCCTTGCCAGTTTTTGTTTGATGTTTAGACATGATATGGGAAGATGTGGTCCACTAGAAGTTACAATCTATTGAGGACTAGAAGGGTGCTTGACCTAAAAAAGTTTCTTAGTCCTCTCCAATATCAATTGATATTTTATCGAATTTTTCCCCAAGGCTAGTTTGAGGACCCGTGCCATGCACAAACACCCTTTTCACTTATATAATTAGTTAGAACTACAATAAGTAGTAGAATCGACATTTCTGTTGATACAATAATATAGTATTGAAGTTTATTGAGACTAAGTTGTAAAATAGAGTAATGATTATATAACGTTAGATTCTTTTGACAAGTTAGTGGGACAAAGCATAAAGCACTAAAATAACATTGAGGAAAGCGCTAATATGGTGATTAAAGGGTTGAAGATGTGATGTTAGGTAAACTTATTTTTAAAGAAAATACCTATGTGCATTTAAGATAAGGTTGATACTATCAAAGATGTCAATTGTGACATAAAATCTCTCGAACTGATACTTCTATAATGATTTCTTCTTCTTCTTCTTCTTCTTCTTTTTTGAATAGAATAATGATTTCTTCTTAACTTATCCCTTTTGTTACACACTAATTTGTCTACATTTTTACGAATATTTCATTTACCAATGTAATTTGAGAGAACCACCACAAATGCGTGCACATTGGTATTCTTGCATAGAGTTCAAATACCTCTTCCACTCCAGTATCTTGATTGTAATATCCTTCCTTTCATGTTAGTTTTATTTTTTCCTTTTTTTAACTGTCGAGAATTTGAATCTTAGAGGATAGATGCATCTTATCTTTTACTGAAAGAAATAAATAATCCTTGAGGGTTGTGCAATAGTACACCTCATGCATTCTTGATTTCTATATTTTTCGTCAGTGATTCCTGAAAGTTTTTAAAATAATTAGATGACTCAACCATAATTAGCCGGTTATTAGGAGAGAAACTAATACGACAGCCCACCACCATGAGCATCCACTTAAAGCTGAGTTTCCCGAGGCAGGAATTGGGCACACCAATTGATTTTTTGAGCTGAACGCCTGAGAACGCCCTTATCATCGAGTCAATTTCAAGTTAGGCTCTCAGAGTTTCACAATCCGCGCAAACTACAAAAATAAAATAAAATAACTTGTTAATATTCTTGTTTATTCCAACAAGAAGTGAGCACATGGGCTCCATATCAACTTGGGGGATGAAATGACAAGTTATCGCAAAAGACGGACTTCACACATCATCGACGGTTCATGTTTCAATAAAAGAAGGCATAATTCACAAGCAAGTCTTCGTACTACTGGGCACTATGTACCGTAGAATATTCACCAAGAAGAATGAAATTTTGGAGAAGTGACAAAGACTTCCTTGCTAATTTTTGTTTGGTGCATAGACATGATATGGGAAGATGTAGTCTGCTAGGAGTTACAATCTATTGAGCATTAGAAGGGAAGTTGACCTAAAAAAGTTTATTAGTCCTCTCAAATATTAGCTGATATATTATCGAATTTTTACGCAAGGCTAGTTTGAGGACCCTGCAATGCACAAACACCCTTTTTACTGATATAATTAATATAAATCACAAGTAAGATTTTACGAGAGGTAAATTCAAAAACTCTTAAAAGTTCGGAAACGTCATTCAAAGAGTAAATTTTCAATACGACCAAATTCATACCCAGCAGAGAACAGCGTACCCCATCAGAGCAAAGGGTATACAGAGAACAAGCGTCCATTAGACAATTTTCTTTTGTTCTCTTTTTGGAATGGCGATACCTACATGTCGAGATTTAAAATCCATTCAAATCCAAAGGGGGTGGCCAAGAGGGATGTCAATTCATTGTCCGCTAAGCTCTAGGGAAGAAGATGCAGTTTACACCTTTAGCTAGAAGCCAATACCAAATTCGAAGACATTCAAAGTAAGAAACTAGTCTCCTGCCATACGGAGCCACAGGAGATTACAGTTTCGGACAGTTCTCTTCTCTAGCCCTAACTCATTCTTTGAGCAGCTTCCTTGGCAAGAAGCCTTTCTCTGGCCTTGGGATTTTGAGCCCATGATCCCACCACACCACTTTTTCCTATACTCATTGTACTTGTCATTGAAGTTAGCCTGCCGGAGCGAACAATAAGCATGACCGGCATAACTCATAATGCAGAGAGCTATGAACATCTTCTTCATATGAACTCTAGAGATGTAGGAGTTCATATCTTAATAGCCTCCAAGAATTTGCTGAATTCCAACTTGTCCTCATTTTTCACCGTTGTCAAGCACAAAACAGACGCAGTTTTCTTATGGACGATCTGCCAAAGATACAGATTTCGTTTAACACAGATGGGTGATTCCCAAATCTGTTAACTAGACAATGAGATATAGTATAATTACCGTGCCCAAGCGGGCCTTGCCCTTCACAATGCAGTATGGAATTTCCATTTTCCTGCATAATACTGGGAGCCACAAAACTACCTCCATCAGGTCCACATCATGAGCAATGACTACCAATTATGCCTTGTTCTGGAAGCATTTTCTTCGAGTTAGATTTATCTCCCAACTTTGGAATAGTTGAGGGGTGCATCAGAGAAGAGATGATGAGAAAAGACCGATTTGATGGATCGAATAAACGGAGGACCTGCTCAATAAGGTAAGTGACACGATTAAGGCCATATTTCACAATAATTGGATTTCTAGCCTTAGAAGTTTTCCCTTTTGCCCTAGTCTGAGCCTCTTTTAGGAGCTTCTCCTTCTTTGCCGCCTTGTCCTCAGGCCTAACTTGAGAAGCATCTTAAATAGGTTTGTCGCTACAGCAATTTAAAACAGATGAATTAATTCCTTGAACAAAATGAAACAAAATGGCAGATACATGCATACTAAAACAAAAAGTGAAACAGAGAGAAGAAGAAAAAAACCAAATGGTTAAAGCATACTGCAAAAGAATGCTGTATTTTAAGACAAATGAATCAGTTACCAATTCAAACTCAAGCTACTATGCAAAGCCGCACTTGTCAATGGTGATCAGCAGAAAGACAAAACATAATAAAAGAAAAATAGCAAGATGTAAAACAACCAGCCAGATTACAAACAGATTGGAAAGACTCAAGCAATAAGTGAAAACATCTACCAACACAAACTTCAAACCATTTGACTGAAGACTACCTGCAGAACTCACATTTTTCACCTATTTGACTCAAGAATCACATTACTGGAGCAAGCGAAAGCAAACATGACAAATGACGAGTTCCCTTCAAAGAGAAATGGAAGTGCAACCACCATTACCATTCATTAACTAGGCATTGCATTTCGTTGTTCCCACTATCACAAGCTACTCTGCGATACAAGTTGTAAACCAGTATGAAACTTTCATCTCTGATGAAGAAACTCTTGGTATGCATCACAAAATTTCAGTTAAAATAAATTTCGAAACATTAGCTCAACATATCAATGCAGCATTTTGGAAGCACTAGACACAATCAACCCTAGAACAAATGCATGTACTGACAATGATCACATTCAAACAAACAATGAACCAGGTCTTCGAAAGATGTTAACATCCGCATACCTTGTATTAACAACCCCAAGAAAAGAACATAATCCACACCTAGGTTCTTGTCAAGAGTCTTGGTGGACTGGTTCAAAGCCGGCGGAACCTTCAACCTCTGCTTCAGAATCCTCCTCTTCCTCTGAATTTGAACAGTCTTAGGGAATTTCACAAACTAGGTCAAATCCCGCTTCGGCGGAAGGACGCCGCTGATCCCAAACTGCTTCGGCCGTTTCTCAAACAAAGGGTTCATAACTTTCTCCTGCAAAACCACAAAATTGGCAAAATAGATGGAAACTTTGCACGAAAATAGTAGCTCTCAAAACAAAATTGGGACGTTTCGTATGCAATACCCACTTCTTCTTCGCAGCCACCGGAGCTTTCCCACCTCTTTTAGGACCCTTCAGATGAGCAAGAATGCAAAAAATGTGACAAAAATGAGAATCAAATAGACAAAAAAGTGAACACATATATCACCCCAATGCAATTTTAGAATAAACTCAGAGCTCTCAAACGGGTCGTTACATCAATATGCATTCTAGCTAAAAATGAAAACAAATCAAAGTGCAAAGAATTTAGCCCACGGCCTAAAAAGCTCGATCTTGATCAATGATAATGCAAAGTAACATTGCAAGATGGATCGTTTAAAAGTTTATGATACTACAAGAAAAGATTGAATTGTCAAAAGTTGACAAGATTCTACGGCAAAGAGAGAGAGAGAGAGAGAGAGAGAGAGAGAGAGAGAGAGAGAGAGAGAGAGATTACCATGAGAGGAGATGTGGGAGTTGCAGGCTCTTTCCGGCAGTGGCGAAAGCGACAGCGGCAAGAGCGACAGCAAGAACCCTGTGAAAGGTTTTTCGCCTGGGCGTTGAACCTGGAGAAATCCTTGGTTTTCTTTTTTTCTTTTTTTCTTTTTTGGTCGAAGGAGAAATCCTAGTTTTTTTTTTTTTTTTTGGGAACAGTAAGGAGAAATCCTAGTTAATAAACAGGAAAAGGTAGGGAGAAATACAATTTGCAAAACTTGGGTATATTACCTTAAGAAAAGTTTTAAATAAAAAAGGAAAAAGGGAAGTGTTTCGACATGTGAGGAATTCAAATGAAGGTATCAGTGAGATTTTCAATGCTTTAGGCAAAATTACTCTAGCTAATGCAGTGGAGGATTGGGCGAGAGATGTTTTGAGTAATGTCAATAGAATTATAAAAAGAACAGAGTATGCAAGGGATGTTAGACCGAAGAGAGAGAGAGAGTATGTAAGAGATAGATGTGGATGGACAAGCGTAAACAAGGATAGTATATGATCATCACTAAGGCTTGAATGACGCACCACCAATCGAGGAAGATAATCGGGATCAACGAAATTCAACACCAAGACTTAAAGGACGCATCACTCGCCAAAAATAAAGGATTTCGTGATGGAGGAGCTTTCCATCAAAGCCTATAGGATGAATCACCAGCTAAGGACAAAGGGCCTCACCAACGAGAAATAATCCATTCTCCAAGGCCAAAGAAACTAGAAAGTCTAATATATTTATATACTCAAAATTCGTTGCTTTTACAATGAGATTACACCTCTATTTATAAAAAACATTGCTAAACAAAAACACTCTTTGAATTCTAGTAACCTTGGGGAATTCATCTAATAATGACTCTTAAAAACAACACGATAAAGAATAAAAAAATCTGTAAATAAAGAGACTTAGATGCATGCGTCTAACTTGATAAGACTTCCTAAATACGTGCACCAATCTTGGAAGTTGTACAGTTATTATAGAAGGTCATCCAATAGCAATAAAAATGGATCAAAACCATCTCCAGTCGTTAGGTTACCGATGGGGAGTCTTGCAATCGATAACAAGCCCAAATAGCGACAAAGATCGAATTGATAACAAGCCTCAACAATGTTGTATAATCGGTAACTTCATCCTTGAAGTCACATAATTAGTTTTTGCTTGAATAGCAAATCAATTGGCTCAATAGACAAAATACAGTTACTAGTTTAGCTTGTGGGTTGATCATTGGGATTTGATGCTCCCCACATCACTAGCAAAGTCAATTTTTTCCTAAATTAATAAAACATGGATGGGGTTGATTTTAACATGCATTATTAATTGTAGGCTTGAAATAATTGGAACGCATCGATTTGTGTTTAAAACTCTCCTTCTATATATTTTATTTAAATTTTGGTATATGGTGTTGAGATTATATGACTCATAAATCAAAGAAGACTGCTTATCTTTTTCATTTTGGAAGATCTTGATCATTTTTCCTTCCCCAAATGATCTCATTTATTTATCTTATAGTCATTGAATCCATGATATATAATTATTTTAAACCAACACATATTGCAATATTTAAGATTTTAGTACTTTTTAATCCTACAACAAACCTTCTTAATAGAAGTTCAAATCTTAAAATATATTTATCTTCATACCAAACTTTTTATAATTTCTTAATAACATGTAGCTTATCGATAATTTTTTTAATGTTTTCCTAATGATTCTAATAATTGGTGAACTACTTGTTTAATGCTTGTAAAACATATGCTAATCCTTTCATTTGTATAATTCATAGAAGACTATTTCATATAAAAGTTTGCAGACATTAAAACATGCATAATCCATTTATACTCTTTTTCCAACAATCAAATGACCCGTCACGCTAGCAATCCAAATACTTTTCATCAATAAAACTTTTATATTCATATTTTAAATAAACATATTTACTTATATGACGGCATCATACTATACATTTACAAGAGCACTCACGATGGTACTAATTGCTCGATTGCTTATTTGATATTCGTAAATTAGGATCAACATTCTATTAGTGAAAAACAAATTTATTTAAAGTGTAGACGTGGTTTGAGTGGTAAAATTTTCTTGTAATCGAAGTCAAGAACAACCACCTCCATCTTCACCAGCAACCTCGAGCGACAAAGCTTCAAGCTTCGAACCCATCTCTCTCTCTCTCTCTCTTCCTGCTCGACTGCTTCCTTCATGGAGAATCACAATGTCGTCGTCTGCGACAATGGCACCGGGGTAAACTCCTCCATCCCTTTCCTTCTTCCCTCTCTCTCTCTCTCTCTCTCTCTCTCTCTACGGTCGCTGGGCTCGTCGGGACTGTAGGCGCGCAGCTCTCGCTCTTTCGTCTCGATCTGGGTCGTTCCCGATCGCGACCCGACTGACTACCCGACACCCTCGACGCGAAACCCGCGCGGACTCCGCGAGATCCAAGCGAATTCAAATGGGTTTTGTGCGACCCGGTTGTCGGATTCAGAATCCGGGTCTCGGGGCGATCCCGGAAGAGAACCCATTTCCCGTCGACGCACTTTCGCTTCTGCTTGACTCCCTTTTCGCTGCTCGTTTCGATTTGTTGCCGTCGCCGTCGATGCCGATGTTTTTTGATTGTGGCGCATGGCCACGCTTTGATGACGCGGGAACTCGGTAAAGAAGTTGACTTTTTGTCTGTCGGTCTGTCTGTCTGTCTGTCTGGTGCAGTATGTCAAGTGTGGCTTTGCCGGAGAGAATTTCCCCACGTCCGTGTTCCCGTGCATGGTTGGGAGGCCGATGCTTCGGTACGAGGAATCGCTCACGGAGCAAGAGCTGAAGGTGAAAAATGTTTGCTTTTCGGCCGAGTTCGCCTATTTATGGTATAACAATGTTGGCGATGAGAGGATGTTCCCTGAGGGTTTATAAATCTTTACTGTTTTGGCAAATGCTCACGTCACGGTCACGGATTCCAATTTTCTGAATCTTATGAAAGGATTTTTGGTAGGTGAATGGGTGGTGTGTATTCTTAAGGAGTTTGCGCCTTTATGGGATATTCTCGTTCTTTTCCAGGATATTGTCGTCGGAGATGCATGTGCCGACTTGCGGAATCAACTAGATATATCGTATCCCGTAAATAATGGCATCGTGCAAAATTGGGAAGATATGGGTCATGTCTGGGATCACACATTTTACAACGAATTGAAGGTTTGTATTCCTTTGCTTCTGCCGATCGCATGCTATGCTTAAGCTCCATTGTCTGCACCCAGTGCAATAACGACTACGAATCCTGACTTCAATTTACGTTCTCATTAACAGATAGACCCTGCAGAATGTAAAATATTACTTACTGATCCACCTCTTAATCCCTCAAAGAATCGGGAGAAAATGGTTAGTGCTGTCTTATTACTTTAATATTCTTCATGCGCTCTTCCCCGTCTTGTTATCACTGTATGTACTTTGCATCTGGGTTGATGTCACGTTTATGTGGTTTTGTAGGTAGAGACAATGTTCGAGAAGTACAACTTTGCTGGTGTCTTCATACAAATTCAGGCTGTGCTGACATTATATGCTCAAGGTTCTAAATATATTGAATAGCAGTTAGGCATCTCTTTTTAATTAACACAACTTGCACTATGAATAGTGACCTGCAAAATCCATCGTCACTGCAGGTGGAACATGCCACAGGTGAAACCTTGTGGTTGTCCCTGATCAGATATTATTCTTATTGATGCATGACACGATAGTCCTACTTTTTCAAGATAAGCTCAGTATATTTTCTGCAGATTCCTTTTTGTTAACTTAAATGGTCACAGGTTTGCTGACTGGATTGGTAATTGACTCTGGTGATGGCGTCACTCATGTGGTAAACAACTGAAGAGCACTGGTTCATTTTCTTTGTCTCGAACTTTCTGTGATTCTTTTAGGTACACTTGCTAGTTTGAGCTCTTTTGGGTATGAAAATGCATTGGTGAGTGTGCAAGTGTGGGCACATACTCATCTTGTACATACATGACCCTATCTTTCCTTGTAGCTGATCTTTACTCCATTTTCAGCTTCTATTACATCTTCTCCTTTGAGCTTGCTTAACTAAGTAGATATATATAAAAGGCTAACCCTATCTAAAATGTCAATATGTTGGATGATCTAATGTAGAAGAGCTGATTTATGTACTTCTCATCTTTTTAAGTTTTTGCGATTCTTTTGCCTTTTAAATATGCCGTGGAAGCTAAGTTTGTTATGTATGAGGGCATTCTAGGCAATCAGGTGATCTTCTGTTGCATCACAGAACATTTTTCAATCATTTTGGATTAAATATTCTGCTTGAGAAGTGCAAATCCAGGTGTAGGTAAAATATATATAGGTAGAATATGAGAATAAGTACAGGAATTCAGTAGTTTAACTGGTGGGCTATCTTAAGGTTAAGCCTGAAGCATCTCTGCTTGAAAAATGTTCTTCAGGTTCCTGTTGTTGATGGGTATTCATTCCCTCATCTTACAAAACGCATGAACGTTGCTGGTCGGCACATAACTTCCTATCTAGTTGATTTACTTTCACGGAGAGGGTGAGGGCGGTTCAAAGTATTATTTATTAGTCTTTTTGTGTTCTTCCTTCTGCTCAGCATTAATTGAGTGTTTTGACTTTCTTCTGAAGGTATGCAATGAATAGAACTGCTGATTTTGAGACTGTCAGAGAAATCAAAGAGAAGCTTTGCTACATAAGGTTTCAAAAGTACTTATATTATATGCTGAGTTTTGTGGGGGTTATTTCATCATGTTTGATGTAGTCAAACTTGTGTTAGTTATGATTACAAGAGGGAGTACCAACTGGGACTTGAGACAACCATTCTCGTTAAGCATTACACTGTAAGTGAATTCTTACTTGGCAGAAGTCATGATATAGGCAATATAATATTCCATTGAAGTGCCATTTGTATGTACTCACCTGAGTTAAATGCATGTGTGGAATGTCTTCGGAAGTGCTACAATCTCATGTAGTTAGACAATTTTTTTTGCTTCTCTCTTTTGTTCTGTTTTTTGGAGGTACTGAGGTAGATGTTCTATCATTGAGCTGTTTTAATTACTTATATTCTAGTGCTTGCTTTAAAGACTGTGCTTCTAGTTAAGGCTGATAGGTATTTGACATCAAATTATTGGTAAATCTATCCTGCTTAGCTGCCAGATGGAAGGGTTATTAAAGTTGGCACTGAAAGATTCCAAGCTCCAGAAGCTCTTTTCACCCCAGTAAGTCTCTACTCCTCCTTTACCTCTCTATGCAGTCAATTCTCTTGAGACTTTTACAATCCTCATGTTCTTTTAAGGTAACCCTTTCTGCTACTTGTTTGTGGTTAAAGCCACATTTTGAGGCCTTACATTGCTGAAATGCGGCCATTGGCTTCAACTAATCATTTGGCATAGATTAGTGGATTGGGCTGGTAGTTTAATCTAATATTGGTTGATCAAGTACTTCAGCAGCAGAGTGGTTGTTATGTCTATGGTTTATGGCAAAGGGTTACATTGGAGATAATGGACCATCTAGGCATATATTGGCATATATTGTTTTACCTCATCTGCTACTCTTTCACAAGCTGAAAATTCTGAATGCACATAGCTATTCTGGTAGACAGTAGGCAATGGTTTCAGCGGCGTTACTAATTTTGTTAAGTTTCTCAATTACAGCAGTGTGCATGTGTTTTGCGGGTTCACAGCCCAATAGCTAATTCATTTCTTATACTTGCATGCTTATGCATATAGGACCTTATCTTTGAATCGTCAACTGTGCTACTGGTTTATCTAATTATGCAATCTTCTCCCTGTTGAGAGTTGAGCCACGAAACTTAGTCCATAACTAGACAGCGAAACCATTATGTACTCTGTAATAGTCCTTAAGAAGAAGGAAAGGTGAACTACAATGTCAAACGCCTGAAATGTTTTAGAACAAACGAGTGACATTAAAGTAATTCATCATTTTAAAAACTTCAAATATCCAGAAGTTTTCCAAATTTTCTGAATTTTTAAAGGGAATGCGAAAAAGGACTTTTATGAGCTGAGACAAACATGCCCATGTTAGTGCGAGTTTATTAGAGAAAGCAAAATCAGATAATAGAGCTCCTTAGGAATTTATTAGATGGTGCTTTGATGTTGATCATTCTTCATTAGATTTTATGAGTCTTGCAATAAATTTTATATATATTTTTTTCTTTTGAGTGGCGCAGGAACTCATAGATGTTGAAGGTGATGGGATGGCTGACATGGTATTCCGCTGCATCCAGGAAATGGACATTGATAATCGTATGCTGGTATGCACAATAAAATACACACCTCTAAAACATGTAGCTTACATCATTTAGGTATTGGCTCGTAATAATATAAGTGCATTATTATTGTAAAAATTAAGCCGTTTTTAGTTCCATTTATTGACTATACATAGTAAGTTTGAGTAATGTGCATCATGTGTGTACTGTCTGTGCTTTCTCTAACTCCTTGTACATCCATGGCATGCACACTCTCCCTCACAAGCAGTATAATTTAGACAATGCTCATTAGTTAGTTCATCTGGGGCATTTTAGTACTACAATATTAGGGAATTTGTTTACAAGATTTTTCCAGATCCCTTTGGAATGTAATCTGAACTTTCCCATGCTGTGCGCTCTGTTTGAGACCATATTCAACAATCAGATGCTAGATGCTGAACTAAATATCACAGTTTCAGAGTTTTTGCTTGTTACTGATGAGTTTGATCCAAATTTGTTCCTTTCCATTTGTCATATATATCTTGATCATCACAGCTGCGAGTTATTTCCTCATTTGCAGCTCTACCAACACATTGTCTTAAGTGGAGGAAGCACCATGTATCCTGGATTACCTAGTCGGTAATTAACTTCTACCGTTTCAAGATAAATCATGGCAATGCCAACAGTTTTTGGACTATAGTAGTCTCTCTTAATAATTCTCAGGCATCTTACTTGTAGTTTATTGATCATTCTTGTTATTTTCCTACAAACATGTCTTTAGAGGAATGATCAGCATCCTTGAGGTGGAAGCTAGCAAGTCATCACCAATTTTAAAATTGTAATATAACAATCATTGAGCTGCAAGATGATGATTAAAAGAAAATAAAGTGCTTTCCTTGAATAAAAGGACAACTTCATGTTCAGGCTGCAAACTTCTTTAGCGAATATTCCTGTACTTACTTTCCAGTGATCTTGTCCGTTTTGGACATATTTATACAAAGAGAGAGTCAATCGCTGACATATGTTCACAGTTAGAGTGAGAACTACTTCTAGCAATAGTCTTCACAAGAGAAGCACCTTAAAGAGGAGATGGATTGCATCAGCATTTCTCCTCAGGCAATTACCTAGATGAGGCTAATGGTGCTGAAATTAAGCAGTTGATCTCGATTTTGTAGCCTGGGCTTTCTCCAAGACTAATGATCTATTGTTATTGTCATATATAAATGAAAAGTGTGCACCTTTCCTTCTGTTGAATTTTGCCATGCACACCTCCAAACAAAATCTTCCCTCGTAAGTCCTCAGAATGGTTCCGACAAGAAGGCTAATTGAACTTTTTTTACCGTCTAATAAATGAAATTGCTTGCTTGAGCATTTGTAATCCATGGAAAAAGGGGGTCTCAACAAATTCCGTGCTTTACAGTCTATTCTATCCATGACATGGAATCAAACAGAGTCTCCAGGATTTCCCTAGTTTTCTTGGGGTTTTCTTGTATGAATACTCATTTCTGTAAATTGTGGGCGATCTCCAAGGACAGTATGATCACAAAAGGTTTGTTCGGTTTTAACGCTTGAATTAATAAAATTTTGCTTTCTGTTTCAGTCTGGAGAAAGAAATACTGGATCGGTATCTGGAAGTTGTTCTCAAGGGAAATAAAGATGGCTTGAAGGTAGTCTTTTGTTTAACATAAAGCTTCAAGAACATCATTTTGCTCAATTCTCATCTTCTATAAACTTTCCATTTTAAGATTACAAATGTTTAGGTAAGTACTGTTCATCATGGGTCATGCCGTCATAATTATAGCTTGAAATGGTAAGGTCCCAGATGAATAAGAACCTTGACTGAGAAAACAGGCACCTGAGGAAGTATGTGATAGTTTTTGTCCAAGGGATTTTATCAAGGCATGGAACTCTACTATCTACTACCATTGTAAAAGACTCTCCTTTCATCTCTCATTGTAGAATTAGGATATGAATAGCAAGAAAAGAGGATAAGAATCTGAGGGTCCTTTCAGCACTAAACGTCATAAAATCTGCATTTTCCAGTGCGGTCCCCAGTCTGTGTGGATAACGATAGTTGATTCAAGATTATTGTTCTCTAAAGTTAAGATTTATGTTTATGGGTAGAACAAATAGTAGAGAGTAACATAATAAGTTGTTTGTGATATATTTTTTGAAATTTGAAAAGCTGTTGTCCGTAGCAAGGCCTAGTAATAAGAGTGTCACCATCATATGGAAGATTGACCTTTTCTTAACTACCTAATAATAGATTTTTCATTGGTTCGATAGAAATTGCGGTTGCGTATTGAGGATCCACCACGAAGAAAACATATGGTGTACCTGGGAGGTGCTGTACTTGCAGGAATCATGAAGGTAACCTCCTCTTGGGTTTCTGTGTTATGTTTTTCAACCCCGCCCTGCCCCCCGCCCCCAACCCGAGAAAAAAGGGGAAACATATATGGGAAAAGAAAAGGAATAATTTTTTTTTTTTTTTTTTTTTTTTTTTTTTTTTTTTTTTTTTGGGGGGGGGGGGGGACTGGCTTAAGAATAGAAGAAAAATTCTCAACATTTCAATTTGAGGTCAAAGTTATGCTGTTGTTGTCTTGTGAAGGATGCACCTGAATTCTGGATTAGCAGAGAAGAGTATCTGGAAGAAGGATTTCGTTGTCTGAGCAAGTGTGGGCAGGCATAACCCTTTAGATGCAGTTCGCTGGTACTCTTTTCTGCTGGCGCCATTTGATGGGGCGATTCCTTGCGAAAGAAAATGGATTTAAGAGAAACGTGCTGCTACAAGAGAATCACCAAACCGCTTGCCCATGGGGAGTTGAATAACTTGAGCCACTCGCCCTTATACCCAGCCACTGCAGATCAAGTTCACCATTCCGTAATTCCAACAAATTCTAGTCCCCAACCCAAAAGGGGCATACAGATGAAGATATTTACGTGAGATAGGAAGGCTTACAATAACAAATTTGTTGTCTATACAGTTTTGTATTTGCCCGTGCTGGGATTTCTTGCCAACCGACTTCTCTATAATGGGCTTGCGGGCATTGTATGACCTTTGTTTTTTTTTTTTTTTTTTTTCGATTGTATGACCTTTGTTTGTCCTCTACTTTTTAAAGAAAACCCGCCCGTTCTGCTGAAATGTAGTTGGAGGAGCTTGCTTGCGGTTGAACATGCGCCGTACTTTTCATTTAGGTGGCATTTACATGTTTGCTGTTCTTTTTGTATACGTACGCTTAATGACATGGAAGAAATTGAACTAACAGCTTAAGTGGCATTCATATCAGAACGCCCAGTGTCTCATGGGCACATCTGTTTCCTGGTTTGAATGCTTCTTCCTTGTTCAGGCAAAATGCATTCTGAAGCCGTTCTGATGATGACTAATTTTGTTACTCGGGCCGAGTAGGAATACCTCTCGAGGGCTGGCCGTCCACCTGGACGGAACTTTTGAACTTTCGCACGGTGTCTTCACTTTTTCGCACCGGGGGAGTTCTGAGACGTACAAAATAAACGAATAAGCAATGTGAACACCCGATGAAATGTGACGTGCCATCGTACCGAATGCATTTCTGAGTACATGGTCTGTCAATGCTCTGTTAAAATTTTCTTAGCATCTCAACTGCCGGGTGCTTTTCCATCTCCATGTGGGGGAAGAGAATCTTCCTAAAGCGGCAGTTTTGAGTGTTCATGTTTAACTACTACTCTGCAATATTGGAAATCATGTTCTGTTATGGTAAACCGACCCTGGTTCGGTACCAAGTTGCAGAAGCACGTAACAAGATCTGAAGGCTATTCAAAGTAAAAGTGAAACTTTATGGTGACAAGATGGTCAATTAAATATTCCTGTTGGCTAAATTTTGCCATCTGTCACCACCCGTCCAAAGTTGACCTGATTCAGGATAGAACAACAGCAGGTCAAATTGAAGTTCTTTCCTAAACCCGGTTGACTGAGGGAAAATTGCTGGCATATTTGGCAAGATCGGTAGATTTCTGTTATACCTACGTCTCTATGGCCTACCTCTTGGAAGTTTTCTGCAGTAAGATAAGACTTGCTCTTCAATTTTCCCTACGTGATTCTCTGCTAGGAAGCCAACCACCTAAAGATGCTGTAGGACAATGATAACTGAAATCAGCAAGAAATATTCAATCTTCCATAATGAATCAATCGTATTGAAATTATGACCAGGCCTTGGTAAGCAAATTCAGGATGCCAACCCCACCAAACCAGCCCTCAGACTCCAAATGAGTGGGTTTTATTTGGTGCCAGGATCAGTGGCCAACTCTAACCAAATGATAAAACTTTGGTTTTTTGGAAAAGGAAAATTTTGTTTCAGACCTCAGATCTTGGATCATCCTCGATTTAATTATCATGGGTCATCCACCTAACCACAACTGATCTTCTCAGGCTGCAATCACACAGGGACAGTTGTCCCTTTTCCTTGAATTTCATATTCTTGAAGAGGCAGAATGTGTTCTCAGTCAGACCAACTATTTTCCCTATATATTTCCCACTACAGAGGGAATACAATGAGCAGAGAACATCTCACATATTCTGGCAGACATCTGGAGTTGATGCAATCCATTTGTTCTTAATCATCACATTTGTTTTATTAGAAGCTCCGAGGTGAAGATTGCGGATTCTTCTTGAAGAACTCGGAAAGCTAGTCCGTGCTCACTCAGCCTGTCGTAATGGTTTGTCACATATCAATAATGATTGCCGTTTCAGTTACTCGAGAAATATTTATAATGTTCTTCATCAACTCAGTTTGCTGCTTGGTTTCATATACACACCCCATATTTATACGTAAATCGTGCATTGTGCTTTTAGGTCCCGAAGCCCGAAGCGTCCACTTTGATGGAGAACTCTAATGTTACCAGTGTATTCCAACTTTGTGTGACTCAAGGCGAACCGACGCTAGTGACTCCTGCTGAGGAGACAGAGAAAGGGCTGTACTTCCTCTCGAACCTTGACCAGAACATTGCGGTGATAATCCGCACGATTTATTGCTTCAAGTCGATCGAGAAAGGCAATGAGCAAGTTGGAGAAGTGATCAAGGATGCCTTGAAAAAGGTTCTTGTGCATTACTACCCTCTTGCTGGGCGCTTGAGCATTTGCCCCGAGGGAAAGCTCATCGTGGATTGCACCGGAGAGGGAGCAATTTTTGTCGAGGCTGAAGCAAGTTGTACTCTCGAAGAGATTGGAGACATAACTAAGCCTCATCCTGAGACCCTTGGGAAATTGGTTTATGATGTTCCAGGTGCTAAGAACATACTAGAGATGCCACCCCTGGTGGCTCAGGTTCGTAATTTTTTATTTTGCGTCTTCTGCTTTGGTATCTCCTACAAACAAATTACACCGCCTGCTAACATATTTGCGGCTCTTTGAATCATATGAAGCACTTCAAGAATTTCAGACTTGATAAAAGTTGGAACTGCCATTACAGTCCTAGGCTTCTAGCAATCTATTCTACCTATCTATGCCTGAAAGCTCTCAAGATTTGGCTCTCTCCCCACAGAGGAAGAAATATTGGCAGAAACAAAATGCCAGCATGTTTATTATGCTACGACCTCACTTGTTACCAACCCATCCTTCAAAATCACTAAACGAGAAGCTCATATTATAGATATGTTCACATTTTCCTTTATCAGTGAATGGATTTATTGCATGATTGAGAACTTGAAGCTGCCCTTTTTGGTGTTTGCCAGGTGACTAAATTCAAATGCGGAGGGTTTGTTCTAGGGCTGTCCATGAATCATTGCATGTTTGATGGGATTGGAGCTATGGAATTTGTTAATTCGTGGGGTGAAACAGCCAGAGGGTTGCCTCTCACTACCCCACCTTTCCTTGACCGAACTATTCTGAAATCCAGGAACCCGCCTAAGGTGGAAAACCTTCATCAGGAATTCGCTGAGATAGAAGACAAGTCTAACACGGCTGATCTCTACAAGGACGAAATGCAATACAGTTCTTTCTGTTTTGATCCCGAGAAGCTTGAGAAGCTAAAAGCTAAAGCAATGAAAGATGGGGTTCTCGAGAAGTGCACCACTTTTGAAGCTCTCTCGGCATTTGTATGGAGAGCTCGAACTAAGGCACTCAACATGGTGCCTGATCAGCAGACAAAACTTCTCTTTGCAGTGGACGGGCGCCCTAAGTTTGAACCTCCTCTTCCAAAAGGGTACTTTGGAAATGGAATCGTGCTCACCAATTCCATATGCGAAGCTGGTGAAATTCTGGAGAAACCACTTTCTTATGCAGTTGGGCTAGTTCAGGATGCAATCAAGATGGTCACGGATGGTTACATGAGATCGGCCATAGATTACTTTGAAATAACAAGAGCAAGGCCATCTTTGGCTTGCACCCTCTTGATCACAACTTGGTCAAGGTTGTCCTTTTACACCACGGATTTTGGATGGGGCGAGCCCATCTTGTCGGGGCCTGTGGCATTGCCCGAGAAGGAAGTGATTCTGTTCCTTTCTCATGGGACTCAGAGGAAAAGCATCAATGTGCTTCTTGGTATGCCTGCTCCTGCTATGAAGATCTTTGAAGAACTGATGCAGTTCTAGACATCAGTTCTAGATAGAGAAGACCTCTCTTGCTTGGTGATTTATTTATGTGCAGGATCCCATATTCTCAAAATTCATTTCGATGTATGATCTTACTTATGTTGTTCAATTATCTCTAAGAAAATATTATGTTGGCTGTTGGCATTGGATAGTGTGGAATCCAAATAAATTAGATTAGAGATGGTTTATGGCTGTGAGGACTGGGCACAAAGTCACTGTTCTGTGCTTTATCAACTGTGCTTCATGTTATAGAAATATTGTCAAAATTGATCATTCCATATGATGAACACCCTAGTCAAGAAGTTTATGTGGCCAAAAAATGAAAAAAAATCTTATAACAATCAACAATAACCTTCCACCACGAGTAAATGCCAAAACTTAAATTTTCTGGCGTCCATCTTTATAGAACTGAACTTTCATCATAACACCACATAAAAGAACATAAAACTGATCTTGACTTTCTTTGGCAAGAGGAACAATCTATCATCTAAGACACCAGGCCTTAACCTTCAAAAATGAAAGGAAAGAAAGGATAGGACACAAAGTGCTCGCATCAGCGTTTGAGACCAGGCTGTTCATTGTTCCTTCCAGCATGACATGTGTAAGAGATAGAATTGCATTTATATGTTTTCTTTATGTTTCTTATCTTATTCAATTGTCAGTTGATATATCCGATAGCCTTTATTTTGACCCAAGCCCATGCTTCATTAAATCACGAGGAGCCTCAGCTTCCTTACTACTCGCAGGCGAAAGTTAGTTAACCTCACTGATGGTTATAGTGAATTTCGCAATCTTCACTGGTTTCCACTGAATCTTTTACTTTCCTCGTCTAGACTCTAAGTTTGTGTTAACTTTGAGGAAAGAAAAGGACGAAAAACTACCATCTTTCAAAGAGCTTGGTTCAGAGTTTCCATGTGAAGGTTTATATGCAAACTTCGAGGAAAGTACTGTGTTTTTCCCCTGCTGAGCTTCCCCTGAGTTCATTGCTTGTCTGTAATTAGCATGCTTCATTTTGGTCATTGTTTTTTTGGCAATCTTTTTCTTGCTTATGTTGTTCGACCTTTGTTTGGAACTGAAAAATGTGGCATTATGCATTGTCAAGAAAGAAACAAAGAGAGAAGATACACTATTTTGCAGCATGTTTGCATATGCAAGTCAGAGCACGGATTTATCTTTTAGTGTGTCATGGACCACCATTACACATATTGCGGACAACAGAATAAAACTTGCGTTGCTGTGATGCCTATCCTGAGATTTCCAGTGGATTCTCTTTCCCTAACATGAACAGACAGAAACCTCGATGTAGCTTGAATGGACACCATATCGAGAGACATTGAGTGACTGGGGAATCAATCACCACGTACAGTTGGGAGTGTGCATTTTCACTTTACTCTCACAACATGTTCTCTGAAAACCTGCTGATTATATGGGGCCCCGCATTTAGCACGCAAACAAGTCCCTCAGGTAAGTGGGATTTCTTTCTTAAAGATTTGCCTTGCAATAATACCAAGGAAAAGTATATGTGGGAAAGCGGCAAGTGGGTGGTAAGGATGCAAGAAAAGGCCATATAATGAGGCACCAGAGTATACTTAACGCCCACCACACAGGCTTTTATCTTTTTTGGATGGCCTATAATTGAGTGCATTTAGACTGTAGATGCAGAGATTAGCTTGCTTGGACTTGAAGGCAATTTGGTCAGTGGTGGTCCTGTAGCCAGGCACATTGCATGAATCGGATGAGCTCCCCATCAGGCTTGCCTCACAGAAAGACACGATGGCTGAATCTTTAGCGCACTCGATCCCGTCCACCGCTGGTATCTCCAGCTTGTACACCCCATACCTATTTGTGGTTCTCTTGACTGAGAACGATATCTGCTCTGTCGTTTTTGGCGACACGGCCTCAAATTTGCAGTCTATCTTCACTTCTGCACCTGTTTTAGATCAACCAAAAAAAAGGGTGTCGTGTCAAGAACCTGCAATTTTAATTGAACTTTTTGCAGTGACCATTTAAAGGTGCTTGTCACTGCATTTGTTATGGTGCTTTCAATTCGGTATTCGCTTGTGATATTTAATAGAATGACTTTGGATCAGACTGGCTGATAAATTGAATCTGCATTAACAAACAGAAGCCGGCAAAGACATTATGATGTACGTGACTTGAGCACTAGAATGCAATATGATCTGTGAATTTGCCTCTCATTAGACTGCCAGAAACAAAAGACGCAAAAGCAAGAAAGAACAGCATTTGAATGAACTGAAGCTTGTTTTGTACCTGGTAGAAAGTAGCTGTGCCTAGAGAAGGTGTTGTTGAAGCAGATGTCACAGTAGACCATGCCCATAACGGTGATGTGGGAGTTGGGCCTGGCTGGTTCAACTGGCGAAGGGAGGGACTGGATGAAGAAGAGACACACGATGAAGAAAATGGGTGCGTTCAAACTCATGGTCGGTTCTTGTTTTTCTTGGTGGATGGGTGTTCAGAGAGAGAGAGAGAGAGAGAGAGAGAGGATTAAAGAATGATAGTTTTAAAGCAAATGTTGTGTGGATAAATGGAGACTGAAGAGACTCTACTGGATCTGCTGATCTGATGCAAAAGAAGTTAAAGAGGCTTTTCTTTTATCTTTTCTTGCAATCAGAGAGTTACACAGACACGTGAATGTCCTTTGGCTGATGTGAGGACTCTGTGTGCGTGTGCATGTGCGTGCGTGCGTGCGTGCGTGCGTGTGTGTGTGTGTGAGAGAGAGAGAGGGAGAGAGAGAGAGAGGGTAGTTTTTCAGAGACTCGTGAGTGGTGGTTGTTCTTGGAGGTCTTCTAAGCCTTCAAGTTACAAAAGACTTGAAGCTCAAGATCTATATATATATATATTGGAGAACTGACTTCAGTTAAACTTATGGCTTATCAGTAAACTGAATTATCAACGGATTTTGGTTAATTTTCTCACTGAAGTTGCTCCTGCCATAGGCCAACCGTATTGCAAACTGTTTCGTATACTACATTGTACCAAGAGGCAAAAATATGAAAATTAGTAGAACACATTGTGGGTCCTCTTGATTTTCTTCTTATATGTGATAGCTTTGATAACGTATAACAAGTCTACCACATTGCAAACTGTTTCATGTTAGACTCATGCTGAGCAGCAAAAGAGGAAAAAGCTCCAAAACATTTCTGTGTTGACAAATAACTTATGGGTTTTTCCACCAAGTCCTCCATAAAGAACAACCATGCAATAATTTCCATCGTAGGAGTACTCATGCTACATTTTGACTCAGAAAATTGAGATATTAAGTAAAACTATGACTGTAACATTCTCCTATAGAATCTTATTATGTTTAAATTTTGTGGAATCATTGTCAATTGTTCAAAAAGTTTAAGCTGATTCAATTTTTAAGATGAGGAATGAAAAGAACACAATGTGGAATAGGATAGATGAAAGGGCATTTATGCTGTTCATGTGAACATCTATGTTGGACCGGCGAAGAGATAAGGGAATGCAATTACTATATCATCTGCTGAAGCTTTCAATCTTGTCTACCACTTTCTCGTGATTTCTCTTTCTTCATTTCTCTTTATGGTGGTATGGTGTAGTAACTCACACATTTGATGGGTCCACTTGCAAAAGAAAATACATTGTCATAAAATAGGCATCATATAATATATAGTTCAGACAAAGTAAATTCACCAATAATTCAGTGGTTGTTGTCATACATACTGCATTTGGTAATTTAAGTTATGTCTAATATAAAAAGAGTTTTGTTACATATTTTAATTTATGTTATATTGATTAAAGATAACATGATAAAAACAGTGCATTGGAAACAATCAATTTCCCCCATTCACATAAAGTGTTATCAAGTTCCTCAAGGGATAAAATATGATGGTAGACGACGCCTGTCACAATGGCATATGGTGATAGTAGCATTGGCAAAATCATTGCCAAAGATGGAGAGAAGATGAATCTCAAAATGGTCGTGATGGAGATGGTGGCTATACTAAACCGATACTAGCATGGTGCCAAGAGAGAACTGAAAAAGTATAGTGTTGGTGCAGATTTGCTCTTAAAATGCAACGATTAAAGTACGGATAATGGCCGTTGGTTGCTGATCAAGCTAATTTGAATTCTTTATATGAAAGTTGAAGAATCTGATTAGATAAATAAAAAAGTTGAAAGACTTTGATTGGAAAATTTGCATTTCAATTATATGGATGATTGGCTAAAGAAAAGAATTAATTTATGCGGGTCTTGTTGTGATGGCCTAGAAGGATTTTCCTCATGGGCCCTAATTTGAGCCTTGGTTCCTTAATTTGGGGGGGATGGGATTTCTGAATCTGCTTTGAAGATTGGAAGGTTGGCCCTTTGCTTTGTCCATCTGGTCTTGCTCTTCATGTC
This sequence comes from Eucalyptus victrix, assembly GCA_016097545.1. Taxonomy (NCBI): domain Eukaryota; kingdom Viridiplantae; phylum Streptophyta; class Magnoliopsida; order Myrtales; family Myrtaceae; genus Eucalyptus; species Eucalyptus victrix. The sequence goes on from CM027842.1 coordinate 59,507,782, forward strand.
TTTTCTGGGAGATGTTAATGACAAACTTCCCTACACAAGCGTTGCAATGGAGGCCTTCGTGCAAAGGCTTACATTACATTTTGGGCTCTTGCATTGAAGCTATAAATGTGTTAGTTTTCAGAATTGTTCTTGTTATTTGTTTGTTTTACGTGATAAAAAGTCGCAAGGTCATTTTATTTTTTTTTTAACGTCAGTTTTTTCACACTGACCAGTGCCTATCGAAATTTACCCGCACGGAAAAAGAAATGGTGTTTTGGGGAAACAGAAGTTGGCGCGGAATGGAGGAATTCATTTCATTTGGGAAGAGTGATAACAGTGGTTGGGCCTACTCCTGCAATTGGGCCTTTTTCTACTTGGTTTTTTGTAAAATGCGTATTTGGGTTGGATTTAGAATTCTTTCGGTGCAAATTGGATGTGCGGATAGATAGGGAAAAGACATTTTTGAGGAGGCATGGAGGCTAATGAAATTGAGTAGATTTAGGCCCCATTTAGTTTAGTATTTGGAATGGGCTTTGGGAATCTAAAGGGGTTTAGCTAAATGCAGATAGTGTTTGGTTTATTTTTTGGAGGGCTTTGGAAAGATGTAATTGCATCTACAAAGCTCTACGAAGGCCTTGAAAGGAATGAAAGTTGGCGGTACCTTGAGAAGTAACATTTTCGGAATGTTGCTTGCTTGGTTTAATGAAAATATGTCAGTTTTTCACCTTGCCCTCATTTATTTAACGTAATTCCATTTTTTGTCCCTTTAATTTTTTTTTTTTTTTAAAACTCTAAGAGAGCACCTCTTCTCTTATCCACTCACCTCTACTCGCCAATCTAGGTTCCTTGTGCTACTCTCCCCCTCAAGCTCACTTCCCACGTGCCCACCCTTGGCTATATTTGAGCCATTACTAGCAAGGTGCCGAGCATGTCATCGAGAGAGAATCGAAGAAGTGTAGTGTTGATGCAGATTTGTTCTTAAAATGCACCGATTATAGTATGGATAATGCTATTGGTTGCTGATCAAGTTATCCATTTTAATCTTGAAATTGAGTAAAATTAACGTTCAATCATTGATAACTCAAGCACTATATAGACCAAGTGTGTTTGGGGTAAGCCTCATGCACTATGAATGTGAATAAGTGGGGCTATTGCGAACTCGCAAATCTTATGACTTATCTTCTGGCAATGGGTCACTCGGGAGACCAACTCATATTCTCCCTAAAGTTCTATGTATCAAGAAATAGACTTGAGTGAAATTTAAGATTATGAATCTTGCAATCGAATTTTATATCTTTCACTCAATTCAAGAACAGTCTGAAGTATAGAGGGGAGAAGAGACTTTTGAAGGTGCACAATTACAAGAATAAAAATTAATTATGTCAGTTTGAATAGTTCAAAATTGAAAATGGTGTAGTAAATGCCTACATATACGATAGAATGGCATGACACATACACTCGGAACGAACAAGTTAACGGGGATTCAATATAAATAATGCAATAGATCCAAGTCATGAGGTGTAATATATGGGCCATAAATCCAGCCCAATATATTACTAGTTAAATCCAAATCCAGCCCATGACTCTTGTCAAAGCCCAAGCCCAAGACCAAGCCCAAGCCCAAGCCATTTTATATCCTCTTCAACAGATGAAGATGATGCTGCCAACGAGAAAAGAAAGAGCAGCCAGGTCGTTCACGAGAAGGATAAGGGGAAAAAAGAGAGATGGAGAGAGAAAAAGGGGGAAACGGGAAAATTTTGGCGCACGATCCAGACCACTCATCAAGCCAAATTAACATTGTTTTGCAACGCCAGTAAATGATCAAAATCTCTAATCATCTATTTAAAGGAATCGTCGAAATTAAGGCTTGCTGCATTTGATTGGAGAGTTTTCGGACGGCATGGTATTGTTTGAAATCTTACCAACATTCACGATAAAGTTGAAAATTTCGTTTCAGGCAAACCGTCATCTCAAATTGAAATCTTTAAGGTGCTATAGCTTCACGATATCCTAAACTATATATATGCCACCCAAAAACTCTCCAATCAAACACAACAAATCATAATTGACCTAAATTCAAATTTCAAGCCCTAATTTCGACAATTCCCTTAAATAGATGATTAAAGGTTTCGATCACTCACCGGCGTTGCAAACGGTGTTAATTTAGTTAGACGAGTCATCCCAATTGTGAGCGCATCAAAATTTTCCCGTTTCCGCCTTTTTCTCTCTCCCTCTCTTTTCCCCCATTTTCCTTCACGTTCTTTTCGCGTTGGCTGCATCATCTTCATCTGTTGAAGAAGATATAAGATGGCTTGGGCTTGGGCTTCTATAAGAGACATGGGCTGGCTTTGGGTTTAACTAATAATATGTTGTACTAAATTACTGCTCATATATTACACGGGTCATGATGTGTATAAGATTTTCAAAAACACTTAAGGCCAGCATGATAACGTTTCTATTTCTCTCAATTTTTGTTCTTTTGTTCTCCAGAACAAAAAAAAAAACAGAATTCTATTTGGTAAAACTTTTGTTTCCGAAGACAGATTTAGAACAGAAACAAAAGACAAAAAAAAAGTAACTTCTTATTCTCAGAAACAATTTCTAGAGTTAATTTTTTCTTTTCTTTTTTTTTTCTTGCTTGTTGCTACCTTGGGTGGCTGCTTGCCAATCGCCGGCCACCTCCGGCCAACTGCAACCATTGTCGGCCGACTGTCAACCGTCGCTAAACGTCGCCCTATCGCTGCCATCTAATTGTCATCGCTACCGCCCACAGCCCACCGGCCAACCCCAACCTTCGATGATCGCCACTAACTGCCGTTGCTACCGCCAACCGCTTGTCGTCCATCTTCGCCGCCCCTCGACCTTCGTCGCGGGCAGTAGCGATGCCGCCAGTCGGCGGTTTGTGAGCAAAAATAAAAAATAAATAAATACAAAAAATAAAAAATTATACCAAACGCATTTATATTCTTTTTACATTTTAAGAATAGAAATTTTGTGTAGTTACCAAACACCTTATTTTACTCAGAAATTATTCTCCAAAGTAAAAATAGAAAATAACTATTTTTGAAAAGAAACAGTTTCCTGAGTAAGACGCATTACTATGTGGACCCTTAACGGATAGGACTATACATTTCCCTCAACAACGCGGATCAAATCCACGATCGATCGGGGACGAATTGTATTTCGCTTTGGGTGGTGAAAAGACAACCGAAAGAGACGTTTTCCCCTCAGTTAATGGGCGGTAATGCCTCTTCGCGAAACTTCATTTCTAAAGTTTTCAACTAAGGGAAAAAGATTGGAAAGTAAGGAGAGGGGGGACGACAAGAGAGGCGAGCAGGACAAACGCACGACGACCGCGGGCAAAAACAAGGGCGGGGAGGGGCGGCGACACCGACGCCACATCCGACGATGTTGCCCATGTCCTTCCTTCCCTTCTCTTGTCCTCTCCCCTCGCTCTCCACGCTTCCATATAATCTTATTCTATTTCTCCCACTCCTTTTTCTCTTTTATCGAGTTAAATGTGAGAGACCCTCGTGATCCATTGCGTGATTTTTTTTTTTTTTTAGTTCTTTTATCATTATTAAAGCAAATACTATAAAAAAAAAAAGTTTCAAACTATGCAGCCTATAATACAAATATATCAAACTTTTTTCTTCCATTACCAAAAATCATAAACTTACCCACTATGATACGGATATCCTCAAATATTTTTTTGTCATAAAAAATCACAAACTTATACACGCGTAACATATATATGATCTATTTTAGTTCCATTTTGAATATATATGTCAAGGTAGTATACATTCGGGATTTTTTATGATACAAAAAGTTAAGGGTATTTATATCACAATAAGCAAGTCTAGGTTTTTGGTAACATAAAGAAATTTCGAAATATTTTTGTCATAGTAGGTATAATTTAGAGTTTTTTTTTTTTTGTGATTTTAATCTCTATTTTTATTATTAATTCTAGGTTTTTCCTTCTTTGGGGAGGAGGGGGTGGGTATATCTATCTTCCCGGACCATCATGAATGGTGACATCCCGTCTCTTTCCCGATCGAAACGTTTCGTCCCTTCTCATCTTTGAATCTCCCGTGGCATATCCACTCCTTTTAACTCTTCTAAACAACCGATCAAACGCCCCCAACTAAGCCAATAGTACTACTACTATTCCTATTTCTATTTCTATTTCCCCTCCTCTCTCTCTTTTTATTGTTATTTCATTTATTAGTTGTGGCAATAAGAAAGGGAAAAATTCCAAAAAGGGACTTGAAGTGCCATCTTTTTCTCAAATAAGGACTTAAAGTGGATGTTATTTCAAATGCGAATATAAAGTAATTATTTTTGTTTCAATTAACGGCCTAAAGTGGCTATGTCCATTGCAAATAAGGACTTAACTTTATGACGGTCAAGGGTATTTTCATCATTTATCATTGTTTTCCCTTTTTTTATTTATTTTGGTTCTTCTTCTTCCTCTTCGTTGATGGCCGACCGACCACTGGCAATGCCAACAAAGGGCTGGGCGAGGCGACCTTCGCCCAGGGGCCATTTGCGAGGTTAGCTAGCGCCAACAAGGGTTGGGCGACCTTGCCCCTCGCCAACCGCTAGTAAGGGCCGACCGGCCACGAGTGAGGCCCAGGCAAGGCCGAACCTTGCCAAATCTGGCGAGGATGGCTTCGCAGACCCTTACCAGAGGCCGGTGAGGGTCGATCTTGTAGATGGGCCCTCGGCGAGGTTCGCCATGCCTAGGTGAGGCTATCCCTCACTTGTGGCCGGCATGGGTGACCCTCATCGACAAGGGCGACCTTTGCCCAACCCTTTGTGGGCATCGTCAATGGCCGGCTAGCCACTAGCGAAGAGAAAGAAGAAGAATTGGGGAAAAAAAAGTAAGAAAAGAAGGAAGAAAAAAGGGGAGGAAGTGTCAAATGACGAAAATACCCTTCCCCAATTGGAAAAGTTAGCCTGTTGGCAACTGGTGAGGTTGGGTCTTTATTTGAAACAATCAAAATCACTTCAAGTCCTTATTTGAAATAACTAAAATTATTTTAAGTTTTTATTTGAAATAAAATTTACTTTTGATCCTTATTGGAGAAAAAATAGGGCATTCCAAGTCCTTTTTTGAAATTTTCCCATAAAAAAGAGGTGCATTAAACTAATATTATCCTTTTGCACAAAAAAAAAAACAACTAATATTATCCTTTCGCCTTGTACTCGAGGTTGGGGCCGGCCCAAGGCAAATCCACCGGGCCCCACCAATCAAAATGGAGAAAATTTTCTCTATCCCTTTTGTCCTTTACTTTGGAAGCATAATTCCAAAGCGCGCCAGAAACGACAAGGAACGAGCCCTAGATTACAGCTTCGCCTCGGGCGCAAGGCGATGATGAAAACGTAGGCCGGATTTGGCGCATCCCCTCCGATCGCATGGAACTACGTCTACACTTCGTCTCGTCTTCTCTCGCTCATCCTTTCTCTCTCGCCGTCGTCTTTACGTGCGGACAAAAGGCTAGAGAGAGAATGCCTCCAAACGAGAGTCTTTTTCTTGCAGAAAAAGCTCTAGAACTCGAGAAACTCTAGAAAACACCAATGATCCATCACTCCCCGAACCGCCGCCGTCCCCATTAAAGCTCCTCCTTCTTTTACTTCTCCAAAGTTTCGGTGAATGAAACCTTGAGAGAGAGAGAGAGAGAGAGAGAGAGAGAGAGAGAGAAAGAGAGAGAGAACATGATCAATTCTCTGTGTGGCAGCATGGGGTCGCTTAAGAGCGAGAACTCATGCACCAGCAAGAACCACCTGTCGACCTCGCCTGGTTCGTCGTCCCTCTCGCTCTCAGATTCCAAGATGACGCCTCCTCCTACCGAGATGGATCGCAGCAGAAGCTTGACCCCGCCGAGCCTCAGCTTCCCATCGCTCAAGGCCCAGATGGAGGAAGAAGCCGAGGTCCAGTCCCCTACGACCGCCCTCCTTGAGTCCTTCTTCTCCGACCAGCTCGATGGTGACTTCATGATCTCTTCCCCACTGAGGGACCCCAATGGTACCGACGGTAATCTCCCATCGTCACCTCACAGCCCGAACTTCAGCTACATCAACAGCTTGACCTATGCCAACAACATCCAAGGGCAGTCACTCTCGTGGTACTCCCCGCCGCGGCTCTTCTCGTCGCCGCTCGGCCCTCTCCGAGGGAAGGGCATGAGCCCTCTCCACAAGGTCAACAATTCGTCCACCAACAACAACAACAACAATAATAGGAGCAGCAATAGCAATACTAATAACAATGACAACGGCAGCAGCAATAGTAATAACAATCATAATCAGTATATGCAAGTTGGTAGTAATCTTGCTCTGCCTGCTATCGAGGACTACTTGGAGGACTACCAGAAGGATGAGTTCGGGGTGTACCCTTCGCAGTTCGACGCCAGCCCAATGCTGGAGTGCGTGTCTGTAGGACCGAGGTATGGCAGGCCGATGAGCGAGACGGGGGGCAGCGCGTCTCAGCTCACTCAAGAGGGCGACGTGTACCATCAGATGAGCTGCGTGTCAAGTTCGCAGATGCCTCTGTCTCAGCAGCTGCAACAAGAGCACCTCCACGAGAAGCGGCAACTGCAACATGATCAATTGACCCATCAGCATCAGCAAAACATGGCTGACACTTTAATGATGCCCATAGCTATTGGCTCCGAACAGGTATCTCTCTCCATCGTTCATCCGATTACAAGATCATTTGATTCACCCTCATAATTCGACCTTCTTAGGCTAGATCTTGTAAGGCCCGGTGCATCCGTGTGGGGACTGAGTGCAAAGATAATTTCATGCTGGTACAAGTGGTCATTTTCAGAAAGATAATTTCAAATAATTCAATTGTTACAAAATAAACGGAATATCATATTTTATCGTACTTATATCGGGAAATACATACTAATTACCTAATTTTCTATGGAAAATCTTTTACCATTTCAGCCTTTATGTCATATCATCCGCACCTTTTCCATTGTTTTTTTTTTTTTCTAATTCGTATTATGTTTATTTAATATCACTGAATTATCATCCAACAGAGAAGAAATCTGATCGTATATCTGCATATAATTGTCTTTCTATCTCAGGAACAAGACAGTGGGCTTCAACTAGTGCACCTCCTCCTTGCGTGTGCTGAAGCAGTGGCCAAAGATGACTACATGCTGGCCCGGAAGTACCTCCACCACCTCAACCGCATCGTCTCGCCCATCGGCGACTCCATGCAACGCGTCGCCTCCTGCTTCACCGAAGCCCTGAGTGCCCGCCTCACCGCCACCCTCACCACTCGCCCCACCTCGTCCTCAGCCAAGCCCTTCACCCCCTTCCCCCCAAACTCCCCTGAAATCCTCAAGTACTACCAAATCCTCTACCAGGCCTGCCCCTACATAAAATTTGCCCACTTCACAGCGAACCAAGCCATCTTTGAGGCGATCGAGTTTGAGGAGCGCGTCCACGTGATTGACCTGGACATCCACCAGGGCTACCAGTGGCCAGCCTTCATGCAGGCCCTCGCTGCCCGGCCCGCAGGGGCCCCCTTCCTCCGAATAACCGGAGTCGGCCCTGAGATCGAGGCCGTGTGCGAGACTGGCCGGTGCCTCACGGAGCTCGCCCACTCCCTTCATATCCCCTTTGAGTTCCACCCGGTGGGCGAGCAGCTTGAGGACCTCAAGCCCCACATGCTGAACCGACGGGTCGGGGAGGCACTGGCCGTGAGCTCCGTGAACCGCCTCCACCGCGTCCCCGCACATTGCCTCGGGAGCCTGCTCTCCATGATCCGCGACCAGGCCCCGAACATCGTGACCCTCGTCGAGCAGGAGGCGAGCCACAACGGGCCCTACTTCCTGGGCCGGTTCCTCGAGGCGCTGCACTACTACTCAGCCATCTTCGACTCACTGGACGCCACGTTCCCGCCGGATTCGGCGCAGAGGGCGCAGGTGGAGCAGTACATCTTCGCGCCGGAGATACGGAACGTGGTGGCATGCGAGGGGGCGGAGCGGACGGTGCGGCATGAGCGGCTCGAGAAGTGGAGGAAGGCGATGGAGGGGAAGGGGTTCAAGGGGGTGCCGCTGAGCGGGAACGCGGTGACCCAGTCGAAGATCTTGCTGGACCTGTACTCGAGCGACGGGTACCGGTTGACGGAGGACAAGGGCTGCTTGCTCTTGGGTTGGCAAGATAGGGCCATCATGGCCGCGTCTGCATGGCGGTGTTAAAAATTTAAGCTTTTCCTTCTTCTTTCCCTCTCTCTACGTGCAGTTTGTCTCTTTTGCCCTTGTTGATTTCTGCTTTTTACGCAATGGACCGGTTTCGTGGAAGTTAAAATTAATGGAAAGAGTTGGAAAGAGATAGACACAGAAAAAAAGATGGAGGGAGAAGGAATTTTTTTTTTTTTTTTGGGGGGGGGGATTAAATATATATATTTCTAGAGAAAAAAAAGGGCTTAGCATATGTGCGATTGCTAACCAAATTTGTTGTGTTTCTTGGCGAATAATGTAGGAGGGAGTTCAATAAAGTATTATTACCGTTGATTTTTCCGACCATTTTATGTCGTGAGTGTTGGATTTGAGGCCTCTGAATTGAGGTTAAATAGGATAAGGAGAAAGTCGAGATTTGCCACCCGAAAAACCAAGACGAGAAGTAGAATAAAAAAGTAGAATGGTATCCACGAAGAAGGAAACGACATTCGTACTAATTGTTTTATATTATATTAAAAAAACGCTGGTAATTGAATCACTCGCGTGAAGATTTCGATTTTTGTAACTAGGCTGTGTGTATGTCTCGTTCATTCAGTGTCGATCAAAGAAAATTGCTAACATTGGCCTAACTTAGTTTCAATTTTAGTTTCACGTGCATTATGATTCATGTGAAACGGCCACATTAATGTTCACTATTGGTCGGATAAGGTCGAGCGTATGCAAAATTACGAGGATTTACATTATGCGCTCATCAACCTCATGAATTACCGCATTAATCCGTGTTGACACCTAAATTTTTGGGGTTAATTTTTGCTATATAAAAAAAAAATCACAATCACATGGCGTATAGTTTAGGAAAATTTTATTTTTTGTTTCGTCAAGATTTTTCACATATTTAGGTAATATACACTGGAAGATGCACTTTTGCACAAAAAGAGAATTTTCTTGATGGAATATGCAAAAAAATATTTTATCAATATATTTAAGGGTATCGTGCTCAATCAAAATTAGAGATCAAATATATCCCTAAGATACAATTTTTGAGCTTATAAAAGGGACCGCATATGGACAAAGTTGAGGGGGGATGCGGAGGAGAGATTGAGAAAAAAATTCGAGAGAAAAGTTCGTAAAGAATTTCGTGAAGAAAGAAGCACAATCGTGAGAGAAGAGAAGAAAGAAAAGTGAAAAAAGAAGAAGTGAAAGCCCCCCCTCCCTTTTTGTCGTCCAAGAAGTCTTCTTTTTTTTCCCCTCTGACAAACTGCAGAGGAGAAGAAAGAAGTCAGCAGCTGCAGAAGAAAAGAAAAGGAAAAGTCAGCAAAAGAAAGATAAAAAGTGCAGAGAGGACGTGAGGCAGAGACAAAAAGAAGAAAAAGAAAAAAAGAAGATGAACTGTTCATCTTCTTCGTGAAGGTCTCCGCTGTTGCTGCTGGTCCACCCCCTCCCCGCCAGTGACTGCACCACCTCCGCTCGTCCGCTTCACCGCCATCCGAAGCCCACTCGCCGCGCCGGCCACCACCGCTCGACCCCTCGCGAAGCAGCCCCTGCTCTCCGCCGCCGCTGCTGTCCCTCTGCACGACGCCACTGCTCCCGTCCGCCTCGCCTGCCGTGTCTCCGCCCTCAGCCCGTCCGCCTCGCCTCCGCCCGCTGCTCGTCGTTCCCTCGCCAAAGCCCCCCCGCCGGGATCCTCGCCGGCAACACTCCTCCTCACCAGACCCCTGAACCAGCGGCCCAGATTTCATTTTTTCTTTTTTTTAATAAAAAAGGAAAAAAAGAGTTAAATTAGGTATCTTTGCTTTCCTTTATTAGCCAAGCTTAGGTTTTTCTCTATTTTCTTTATTATTATCTCTTTATATGGTGTTTTCTTTGGTTGAAATACCTATCTATGCATAATTGGAAATCTCAATATATTACCTGATTTGCAACCGCGCCAGTTTTTTTATTTCATCTATAAGGCTTTAGATGAAATAATTAATCAAGCGGGAGTAAAATTGATAATTTGATCTTTAAGGCTTAAGATCAATTTATCGATTTTATTAGCGAAATATTATCTCTTGAACGATTCTTGATGATTTTGAATGAATTGTCTCGTTTTAATTGCCTTGTTTATCTCGATATATATTTGAGTTAGAATATTGCACGTCTTAGGGTTTACATGTTTATAATAGGAATTTTATTTCAAATTTAAGAAAAAATAAAAAAAAAATCCAAATTCAAATAAATCAATTTAGGTTGCTAGATTTTAATTGCATGTTTAATTATTTGGCAATTATTAATTTAAAAAAAATAGAAAAAAGGAAAAACACAAAAAAGTCATTGTGCACGTCATATAGAATTAGGTTCATACAATGCACGTCATTTAGTAATTTTTGTTAGGTTCATTTAATTAGAAATTGCCCGTCATTAGAATTAGGTCATTAGATTAATTTAGATTGCATATTTAAGTGTTGCATTTCTTTAATTTCGAATCTCATGGAAAATACAAAAAAAATTATTTTTAGAATGAATCATCTCATGCTTAGGATAGACTGCATGCTTAGTTATGCCATATTGCTTAGGTCATATAGCTAAGTCATGTTGCCATGTCATATCATTTCATGTTAAATTAGTGGCATGCATTGCATATTGCATGATTTTCATTAATTAAGTGAAAACAAAACAAAAATTGCGTGTTAATTAGAAACCATATCTAGGGTTGTTGATGTGGATTTTAATTTAACATTGTAGATGCTTTCGTTGCTTTGAGGTAAGTCCTGCAATTTATTTTCTACTTTACTTGAGTGTTAAATTGGTGGTTTGCGCACCTGCATGAACACATCACATGTTAGGGAATAGATTTAAAATCAATCCAAACCGCTTGTCAAACATTTTTCAAAATAAAAAGAAAGGTACCGAAAGGGCGTTAGAGAAATTTAGCGTAACCAAGTCCCCGTACCCAAATCTCTGGTTCGTAGGAATAAAGTAAATCTCCTGTTACTTTATTTGGGTTTCTAATCGACCCACCAAAAAATAGATTAGTGGCGACTCCTAATTGAAAATCATTTGCATGTTAAGAACTTGAACCTAAAGTCGCGAATTGGTATGGGCTTGGGAGAGCCCGAGTTAAGTCTAGGCTTAACAATCCATTAGCCAAACCCTAGGTGGTTTAAACCCCTGAAAAATAGGTCGCGACAATCCGTAAAGTGAGACACGAAGCAAACGGCGAACCCCTAGTAGGCAGCCCACCCATATGCTTCTTTGCCCCTTAATAGCACTGGATATTGATAGCATTGCACTGTCCAGATATCAGTAAAGTAAGAGAGAAGAGGGAATGAACACTTTGCGAATAGTTGTTACACTTGTTGCACCTTTAGTTATGTGATGTTGGAGCAATTATATGGCAATGTAAATAGCTTTTGCAGATTGGCTACAACAGGGTTGTAGTATTACAGTGAGCAAACATGGTAGTATGCAATGGACCAATAAAAGAGTTGCAGCCAAAGATGGTATTAGATATAGGATTGAGTGGGTCTCACTTAAGGCCCACACATGGAAGGGCTTGAAATGTATATGTTACAGTGAAAAACGTTGCCTAAACTTATCATGTTTGAACTAGTCAAATCGTTGGGATATTTTGAAAGGCAGGAAAGGTATGAAAGGCAGTGGTGGTTTAGGATTTAGGAACTTGTTAGTGTTTAATAAAGCCATGTTGGGAAATCAAACTTGGAGGATAGCTCAACAACCCTTAGCTCTTTGAAACAGATTACTAAAGGGCTTATAATTTTCCCCAATGTGATTTCCAGCATACATATAGGGAAAATTGCTAAACCCTCTTGGGGATGGCGAAATATTATAATGGGTAGACAATGTTATAGATGAAGTCAAATCTTTTTTAAGGGCTATTTTGTTTTTTCTATTAAATTTGCTTTTAGGTTAAAAGCTACACATTTATATTAGGGATAAAAAGACACAAGCCATCAAGACGCTAAAAAGAAAATAGAGAGAAAAGAAAAAGACAGAAGAAAAAAGTATGTTTTTTCCTTAAGAGGGTTCTCAATCTCTTTATGTCCTAATCTTAAGAAAATATCATCGTTGTATTCTAACTTTCTTCAAAGTTTAGCAGATTCGCAGAGTGCCTTTGCGAGGAGACCTAGCCCAAGTTTTGGTGAACTTCAATGACAAATTTTCTAGCGTGATCTTCTGATTATGTTATTTTATTATTATATTGTTTGGTGCATTGTTTGCTTTTGGTATTTTTCTCGAATCAGCGTGCGATTTCGTAACGATTGATATCAGAGCCTAGGTTGGCTAATTGAGAACATGAAGGGATTTTTGGTGACGTTCGATTAAAAGCAAACAATATGGCAGAAGATAAAAGAAAATTTGATAAGTTCGATGGGCAAGTTCAAATCGAGTATTATCTTTATCAAAAAGATCTCTATGCACCACTTGAGGATCGAAAACCCAAGATGGCAGAAGTAGATCTGACAGCAGAAGTCGGATTGAAAACTTTTGATCAAAAGGTATTAAGTGCAATTTGTCTTGGATTGACAAAAAAGATAGGATACCACATCGCAAAAGTAAAGACTGCAAAAGAAGTCATGAATTTTCTAACAAATATTTATAAGAAGCCATCCACATCAAATCATGTATTTTTGCTAAAGAAACTAATTAATATAAAGTTATCGATAGATGTTCTATAGCAAAGCATATTAATAATTTCACAAAGGTCACAGGTTAGTTGGAAACCACAAGCATAAATCTAGATAGGAAGTTCCAAGCTTTATTATTTTTATATTCTTTTCCAAAAAAGTTATAATGCCGCAGTGCAAGGAATTTCGAGCATTATGAAGGATGATTTGACTTTGGATAAGTTGTGAGCAGCATCACGGATGAAGAGATGTAAAGAAAAGTCTCAAGTGGAGATAATTTTTCAATAGCAGTGGAAATTGTGAAAGAAGTAAAAGCAAAGGAAATTCAGTAGGCACAATAGGTCACAATCAAAGGATAAGAGATAGGTTGCAAAAGATGAGTGTTGGTTTTGTCACCAAACCGGACACTGGAGGTTTCAGTGTAAAGCCTACAAAAAGAAGCAATGAGATGAGAATCAATAAGTTAATGTGATTAGCAATGACCCTTTACTAAAGAACTTGTGTTTATCTTCAAGGTTTGAATTAACTACAAACAAATGGTTTATTGATTTATGTGCTTCTTTCCATCGTATCTCGCAAAGAGACATATTTGATGATTATGCCAATAGAGATTTCGGGCAAATGGTTATGAGAAATGGCCACATGTGTCCAATTGTTAGAAAATAAATTATGACTATGAACATCTTAGGTGGAGGACCTCTAGTTTTGTGTGAAACTAGGCATATTCCAGAATTAAAGAAAAATTTGATCTCAACCAATAAACTTGACGAAGAAGGTTTGATGACAACCTTTGGATGCGGAGAATAGAAGATAATCTCAAGGGCAAGAGTAATAGCAAAAGGAAAGTGTACGAGTATATTCTAAGGAGACAATATCAGTGGTATAATTGTAACTACAATGGCTACAGGTAATTTATTTACTCTTTGGCATTATCGTTTGAAACATTTTGGTGAAATATGTGTAAAGCAATTACATTCGAAAAAATTACTTTCAGATTTGCAAAAAGTTGACTTAGATTTGTGTGAGAGTTGCATTTATGAAAAACAAAAGGCAATTATTTTTCAACTAAATAGGCGACAAAATAAAGGCCAAAAGTTAAAATTAGTTCATACTAATATGTGGGGATCGGCTCAGGAACTCTCTTATGATGATAATAGATATTTTGTCACCTTCATCGATGATGCAACAAGGAAGGTTTGTGTTTATGCTCTTAGAGAAAAATTAAAAGTATTTGAGATGTTCAAAATATGGATGACCATAGTAGGAAAGGAGATGGGTTATCAAATTAAAGTTTTGAAGTCTAATAATGATTGTGAATACACGAGTAAGGAATTTGCAGAATATTTAAGTTGAGAAGACATACATGGGTTGAAGACTATCCGTAAAACTGCTCAAGAGTACAATATAGCTAAGAGGATGAATAGGACTATTCTAGAATGTGCAAGATGCATGACGCTACACTCGAGTCTCTCGATACACTTATGGATTGCCACAGTTGATGCAAGTGTTTATCTTATCAAAGGAGTCCATCTAATGCGTTAAATGGAGAAGTACCACAAGAGCGGTGACCAAGTAAAAGGATTAATTATTCACATCTGAAAGTGTTTGGCTGTATTGCATATTCTTTGATTGACAAGGAGAATATAAAGAAACTTGATGCTAAGTCAAAGAAGTACGTCTTTATTGGATACTATGGCAATGAGTATGGCTATAGACTTTGGAGTTATGTGAATGACAAAGTCATCCACAATTGAAATGTGATATTCCATAAAGAAAAGATGTACAAGGATCATCAAATAAAGCATGAGAAGGCAGTGGAACCATAATATGTTGAGTTGGACACAATGCCCATGAAGATGGTTCCATTAGATCAAAGTGCATTTGAAGAAGAGGTTCAAGATAAGCCTATTATCAGTGAGGTGGTAGTTCTAGAGAAACGCCATGATTTGGGACAAATTAACAACCCCGAAGCACCTATTTTAAGGAGGTCTACATGTGTGAGAAACTCAAAGGTAATCGCTGATCTATCAACTAATATTGTTCTAAACCATATCTTATATATAGATTCGGAAAAACCAAAGACTTATAATGAGGCAAAGAAAGACATATCTCACTTGTAGTGGGAGCATACTATGAAAGATGACATGAGCTTGTGGGAGTAGTTGTCCATAGGTAAAAAAGCTTTTTTAAACAAGTGGGAATACAAGATTAAGAATGAAGTGGATGGTAGTATCAAATACAATACGAGTATAGTTGTAATGGAGGATTTTTATCTTGAGCAGTTAGACGTGAAAATAAAGTTTTTATACAGTGACTTAGATGAAGAATTATACATGGTGCACCTTAAGGGTTTTTAAGTCAAAAGTAAGGAGCACACGGTATGTCACTTGAAGAAAAGCTTGTATGACTTGAAATAAGTTATGCGACAATTGTACCTAAAGTTTGATGGTTTCATGAAAAAAAAAAATTGCACACAGTAAGTCTAATCATTGTATTTATTTTTGCAAGTATGACAATGATGATATTGTATATCTCTCTTTATACGTGGATGTCATGCTGGTGGTTAGCTTTGATATAAGGAGAGTCGTAGAAGTGAAAAGGATGTTATCATCATAGTTTGTTATGAAAAACTTGGGAGAGGCCAATAATATTTTAGGCATGAGAATCATCAGGGAAAGGAAAAATAATAAATAATGCATGTTGTAGGAAGATTCTAAGAACAAGGTGTTATAAAGATATAACATGAACAATGCAAAATCGATTGCGACTCCTCTAGCGAGTCATTTCAAACTTTCCAAGGATATGTGTCTGAGCACTCAAACTTTAAAAAATAAAATAGCAGTAGTTCCATATGCATCAATAGTTGGGAGTTTGATATATGCTATGGTGAGCATAAGACCAGATATTGCATAGGCAATGGGAGTTGTGAGTCAATATATGTAGATTCCAAATAGAGAGCATTGGAATGCAATGAAATGGATAATGAGATATGTAGCACGCACATCAAATTATTCTCTTTGTTATGATAATACATCTCTAGAATTGTTGGGTTATGTGGATATAGATCACTCATGTGATTAAGATAATGGTAAGAGTACCACTGGATATGTTTTTACAGTTGCAGGTACAATAGTAAGTTAGGTATCTCAACTACAAAAAGTAGTGACTCTATCAACAATAGAAGCGAAGTAAGTCTCAAAGGAAATCATGTAATTATAAAATTACATAGAGGAATTATATCGGGAATAGCCAATCAGTACAGTGTGGAGTAATATTTAAAGTGCAGTGTACTTAGCAAAGAATGCAGCTTATCACTCAAACACTAGACATATCGAGAAGTGTTATTACTTTATTAAGTCAACATTGCAAGATAATGAGTTAATGCTACAGAAGCTTGATGGCGCGAAGAATATAGCTAACATTGGTATTACTCCATTGGTATTACTCCATGTTGATTGATGAGGAGTATTGTAGAGGCATAAGTTTTTCAGTTATTAGTTTTTTGAATAAGATAGATGCAAAGTTGCTTAGTATATTAGGTATATTTTTCTTCAATAGTAGATTATTATAGATAAAGCCAAATCTTTTTTAGGGGTTTTTTTTGTCTTTTCAAATAGATTTGCTTTTAGGTTAAAAGCTATACATTTATATTAACAATAGAAGTATGCCAGCCATCAAGACGCTAAGAAAGAAAATAGAGAGAAAAGAAAAGGAAAGAAGAAAAAAGTAAGTTTTATCTTTGTGAGGGTTTTCATTCTCTTTGTATCATAATCTTGAGAGAATATCATCGTTATATTCCAACTTTCTTTGAAGTTTAGTGAATTCACAAAGTGCCTCTGCACGATGACGTAGCCTAGATTTGGGTGAATTTCGATAATAAATTTCTAGCGTGTTTTTCTGATTCTATTATTATATTAGTGTATTATACTTGGTGGATAGTTTGCTTTTGGTATTTTTCTAGAATTGGTGTGCGATTTCATAACAGAGAAGCCATACAACCCCAAGTTATGTGGGATATAGCTGTAGGCAATGAGAGTGTATAAAAGATCAAAGAAGACAGATGGCTTAAAAGCGGACCGATAGGTGGACTAGCTAGCCAAGGAGAACCATGCATGGCTGTTGATCTAATTGTAAAGGAGGAGCAAAGATGGTTTTGATCAAGACCTGCAAAGAAAAATACTAACAATCTTGCTGCTTGCTGGGATCTCAAACCACAGCATATAGACTTGTCTACACTAATTCCAGAACAGTGGTCTTCACAATGTTTATAATAAGAACAAAGAGAAAAGTGTAGATCAAGATGTAAACTAGGCATCCTCATCATATTAGAGACCTCGAGCTCTTCCATGGTAAAAAAAAAAAAAAATGGCAGACAAAATCAAACATTTTCTCTGGGGTTTGTAAAAATGCCTTATCTACCTTGGTGTCATTCGAGCTCCTCTCGATAGTCCTTTGGCAAAATCCAGAAAGAGAGGATCAAACACTGGAAACCTGTTGGGATCAGTAGTTGGCAAGCATGCAAATGTCGCTCACTGGGGCAACGAGGCCTATATGAAGACCAGAGCTTCAATCGAACAAGATAGCACCGGGGTGCGACCAGAACTAGGGATTTTGAGGATACATGTTAACGAGTCTTGCCTTGATGGGGAAAACGAATGTGTCATAGTGTGCGCATGTCATGAAAGCTCGGATCTTCTTGTCGATGGTTTTGCACGCATGGTCAAGGCGTCCTTTGCTATGCAAACTAAAGTGCTCACTTTGTTGGGGATTATAGAATACATTTGATCAAGATCACAAGCTACTTTAAATTACTCTTCAATGTGATCTGATCAGATATCTAAGTAGCACGGATCAGCCCTTCTGGGAGATAAATCTACTTATCAAGAAAGTCTAGGCCCAGATAAGATCGTTTCAGATTTTAAGAGTGGTCCAAGCAAATAAGGTGGCAGATTGAATCGCCAAAGCCCATCGTAAAAAGGATTACATGAAATTTAAAACTTGGGTTGGATTATGTCCAATAATGGGAATTTGCAACAGCCCCTTGCTTGCCCCATTCTAACTCCTTTGTTTGTGGCCAATCACATGCATTGGGACATCCATATTTTCACCGAATCATCTATTCGATCTTAGGATTCGTATGTTTCGTGAAAAATAAACGATTTAAAAAAAATTCTCTAAAAAAGATTAATTGATCGATGAGTAATGTCTCTATTATCGACAATAATTCATACTTAAACATTTTCGTGCACTGGGTTATCTCCTTTGATATGGGGGTGGCCGAAATACTCAATTACATACCGAGAAGTCGATTCGTTCCACGTACCGAAAGAGCAAGACTTCATACGAGAATCAATTCCGTCCACCTTGCATCACTCATGATCAAAACGAGTCACTGTCGATATCTTTCGTACGGCTCTGGAGCATCTTCCGTTAGGCCAGATTAGGGAGTATTGTATGATCATGGGCCAGAAGAAAAATAAAATGCTTTTGCATCTGGACCTGGTGGCAATATTTCGGATAGTGAATGAAAGAGCAGATTCTCTCAACTTGAGAAAAAAGGCACTGACATTCGGCCAACTTAGACGCCGCGCGTGAAGAAGCGGCATGTCAGAAGCTTTAATCATTAATGATTCTACGCCATCCCGGCCATTGCTGACCTCTCGATCGGCATTGTAAACTCAGAATAACGCGGATATAGATAGGATGGAATCGGTTCTTTTGTTTTTTTTTCTTTTCCATATGAGTGGTAAAGATATTGCTTGCTTGAGAAATCTTATCCATCTTGCGAGACTCTTAGCGTCGAATGATTTATGTCGGTTGATCATCTACTTTGAATAATCACACACTTTGGGAGCTTTGTTTTTACTGCGACTCGCACGAGTGCCTTCACTTTCATTTTACATCAACGTTTTACCATAATGGATGAAGTAAACGTGCGACCTAAGGACGTACACCATTAATATTTTTAAGGGATAGTGGCACAAATGGCTTTTGCAACTTTGGTTTATGTGCAATGACATCCGCAAATTTTTAATTTGTGCCAATATAGTCCTCGAACGTTGGCTTAACGAGTTATGTCATTTCTAGACTTTTAATTTATTCAATGTAATCATCGTATTGTTAGTGAATATTTAATGTAATTTCTAAATTATATGAAAACGTTTAAAAGTTTAAGAACGACATTGAACGATGTACTATAATTTAAGGATTATATTGAATAGATTAAAGGTTCAGAGATGACATTGCATATTAAATCAAAATTCATGAACCATATTAAATGAATGAAAGTGCATGGATGATATTGCATACTAAATTACCATTTATGTACCATTTGTGCTGTTTTTTCAATTTATAAACAACGACGTCAATGTCAATCAAGTTGTCATCCGTCAAATGGGCTAGATGGCTAGTAAAGCATCGCCGTAACCTGGATCTTCTGCCTAAAAAAACCAAAAAACTTTTTTTTTAAAATAGAAAAGGAAAAAAAGAAAAGAAGAAAAACAGGAAGAGACCCGACCTCGTATTGTCGCCCTCTTAGATTATGCGACAGGCGATGACATGAGAGTTTGGGCCCGGCTAGGATCCGGATGGGCCCACATTAGCCAAAATTATGAGGAGTCCGGACCAACTACTTCGCGGGGGCCCACTTGCACAGTCCCGTTGAGCTGGCGCTGGCGCTTTGCAGTGCCAGAGGTTTGCCAAATAGGCAACAGAGTGGTACACCCACCCCTCAAGCTGGTCCTTTTTTTTCTTTTCTTTTTTCTTTTTTATTCAAGAGGGGGAAAAAAATTTGTAGACTCTACCCATAGACTCAGGCCCAAAAAAAAAAATAAGGTCAAATTTTCTTCTTCCTAGCATCAATCGTTAACATTATTTTTAGGTAAGTTTGCGCCGTGATGGCGTATGATTCCGTAATCCACTTATCAGAGGCCCGGATTACCAAAAATGCGGAAACCGTAAGCTCAATGAGGACCAATTTAAGAACCCCACCTAAACCTGGCTAGATAAATAGCACACGAGGAGGCCCCTTTCGCACGTGTCTGGATTAGGTCGACTCGACTCAATCGAACCGAGAGCCGCACAAATTTTCTTGTCCATACTTCCAATTGACGCGAGGAGATCATGCCATTCTAAACCCTCGTCGACGAAAAAAGATGAGGTGTGTAATCTCTATCCTTCAACGCACGCGCTTTGACATTGGGTTTAAGACTTCTCAATGTTCAATAGGCTAATCTATTGTACCAACATAAACCATGCTATGAATTATTGAGGAAAATTATCAAAAAAATCTTAAACCTATTACACTTTTACTAATTTAGTCATAAATCTTCCAATTTTATCAATTCAGCTCTTAATATTTTTACTTCTTCTCAATTGAGTTCATCTGATAAGTTTTCCTAAAAATTACTAACATAGCCAATCAACGCTAATGTGGTACTTTTAAATAATTTTTTTGATTTTTGATTTTTTGATTTTTTGTATGTACTCTCTCTCTCTCTCTCTCTCCCCCTCTCTCTCTCTCTCTCTCTCTCCCCTAACCCCAAACTATATATATATATATATATATATATATATTAAAAATTCAAAGAAATTATTAAAAAGCACCACATTAGTATTGATACGTATTTCAAAGAATTTGCAGCCAAAATTGATCGGCTGAACTTAATTGGTAATAAGTAAAAATGTTTATGGCTAAATTAATAAAAGTATAACAAGTTGAGGATTTTTGAATAATTCTAAATTCTTGGGTTCGTAATAATTTGCTATTATCGTGAATTTTGTGGAAACCAATGCAATCATTTAGGAATCATTATGCATCAATGGATCGTGGTAAAGGGAGAATGGATCGTGGTTACGGCCCTACGGCGCAAGGGGACCACGCCCGCCCCAATTCAAGCGAACGTCGGAGTCAAAATGGGACGGTTGGCTCGTCGCGATTATTGTTTGCGGGCGAGGAAAACGGCCGGTCTTTATGGTCCCCTAGAGGAGGCGTCGCGGTCCACGCACTGCATGCACCTCCAATTACGACCCGCCCCCGCCTCCCTCTTTAGGCCCTACGCCGCATCATCATGTGGTTCTTCTTTTGCCCTTTCGGCTCGGACGACGAGCAGAAAAACATGTCGATAATCGAATGTTTGGTGGATAGATAGGTGAAGTGTCGCGTCACTGTCGGGTTGGGAAAAAATCGAGTCTTCCGGCGCTTTTGCTAGTCGTCGTCCTGGAACCCGTTTTGGTGCGGCATGTCAATGTTACCGAGGACAGATGATAACGATTCGGTCGTGAGAAGTGCGTGAGGTAATTTATAAGATCTGTGAGATGACTATATATTAATGGACCGGCATATTATGATATGGGTCACACTCAATCGTGATCGATCCATAATATACACAATCATGGGAGATATGGGAAATCTCTCAAATTATCTTTAACGGGTTGTTGTTATTTATACATGGGTAATTTTTATAATTTATAAACCACCATTCAAATACAGACCAAAAAAGAAATAAAAACCACCATTCAAATGAGAGGGATAGTTGGAGCATTTTTCTTCGACCATAAATGAAGGAAAATATGCCCCTACATATTTTGGTAGTACTGCGTCTATGCTTTCATTAAGAGGGGACTTGTCCAAACAACCCGAGTAAGGAAAAGCGAATTCTTCATGCTTAACCAATTCCCAATGCACTCGTTAACAATGTCCTTGGCTTCACGATTCCCTTGCCTTCAAAGTCACATAGCCCTGTTGATGGAGAAGAAACACTCTTAAAAATTGCATATCATGCTCAAACGATAAGCGTGTTCGTCTTTCTCGTTCAATGCTTGGATTCTGAATTCTCTCACAATCAATCCAAAAGTACAGATCTTGTGTTACGAGGACAAGGAAGCCGCCTTCTCTCTCTATATACATATGTATGGCTGCTACAGCAAGCCGAATATGAATTATACAGTAACAAGATTGGAAAATTGCTAACTGCATTTGCTTATTTCTTCTTCCCCTTTTGGCCACTAACTAGTAACTACAAATGCTCATGGACGGAGGACAAAATAGTAAAAGGTGATTGCAAGGAGAAGTCATTTTATATTTTTTGGGAACTTCTTCTTCGCTTTCTATACAGAGGAGGGAGCAAATTACATTCACCAATGGAAAACCCAACATAAACCCCAAAAAAAAAAGAGAAGACCAACATAAGCCGACCGCGCACACTGTCCATACATCACGCACGACCTTTGACCAAAACCAAAAAGACAACAAAAAAAATACACCGGACGCTCTGCTAAAACAAACGTAAGACAGCCATAATCCTAAACCGGAGCAGAACAGGCGACAACCTACGACCAAACACCAGCCCAACGAACTCCTCTTCCTCTGCATTTTCTTCGTTCCATCAGTGTACGTCAACGTCTTAGTCTTTTCCTTCTTCTTTTTTTTTTTCCTCCTCCTGGTTAGAGCCCACTAAAAAAACGGGGGGTTGTTAACGGCGGCGTCTGCGGCGGCGGCGGCGGCGGCGGCGGCGGCGGAGGAGGGAGGGGCGATCAGAGCCAGAGCGCGCCGGCCTCCTTGAGGAGGGGCACGAGGGTGCCGTTGATGTGGCTGGCCATGACGCGGTCCATGGCCCCGACGAGCTTGCCGCCGATGAAGACGACGGGGACGGCGGCGGAGGGGGGCGCGCCGGAGAGCCTGGCGAGGGCCTTCTCGAGCTCCTTCCCCCGGGGGTCGTGGTCGAGCTCGTGGACGGTGGGGTTGACGCCCATGCCGCAGAAGAGGCTCTTGACGGCGTGGCACATGCAGCAGGTGCTGACGCTGAAGATGACCACCGCGCTCTCCGCCGCCATCCGCTCGATGCGCTCCACCGGGTCGCCGACGGGCCTCGCCGCTGGCAGGTACGAGCTCCACGACTCCGTCTGGTAATGCATTGTCTCCGGCGAAAAGAGGGGTGAGCTACTGTCAAGTTAGTGAGTGAGCTACTGAGGATTTCTCCGAGAGAGAGAGAGAGAGAGAGAGAGAGCTAGAGAGAGAAAGTGAGAGAGGGAGGAAGGTTGAGCGAGAGACGGATGGAGATGGAGGTCGGTACTTATAGAGGGAGGAACGTAGAGAGAGAATCTGAGTTTAGAGAGAGAGAGGGGGGTGGGAAGGGCACAGACTTGCCTGGACCTGGGTCCACACGGATCAGGTCCATCGCGGGCGTCGATCGTGTGGGCCCCGCACCCGGCTCTCTATTATCGGCGGGTCAGTGCTGTTTTGCGTCCGTGAACCCGGGTGCAGGCAAGAATTTCTCGAGTCGAAGGATCCTGGGTTCTTTATTTATTGTTATTAGTTATTGCAATGGATACGCAGGATGTAGAGTTTCGGCAGGACCGAAAAAATAAGAAAGAACGAGAAAGAGAAACAAACAGCAAAGGAAATATGAAAGTGGCCCCCCCCCCCCCCCCCCCCCCCCGAGTCATCATTGGTCAGCGCTCGATTGTGACGGATAGAAAAACAGTAGTTTGTGCATATGCTCAGATATATTGCGAATGGGATTTTAGAAATTAAAATCTTAAAAGTGAGTTAGGTTTTTTAAGTCTTCCTTATTGCACGATTAACTATTACATGAACTAATATCAATTTAACTGATAATCGCGTGAATCTAAATGCAAATCTCACGTGATCAATGCTGGTGCAAATCTCACGTGATCAATGATGGAGATGAATGTGCGAAATTTATAATATCTTATATGCATTTGGCAATACACGATAAAATACTTTTATGGCTAACAGTATTTCTTTCGTCGATTGTAGGAATGTCTTGTGATATTGTTAATGTAAAAAGGGATATAACATCTAAAACTGACCTTCACAAAGGATAATATCTAGTGGAGGTGAATTCCTCTAATTGTGTCTTTCAGATTGACGGGAGACTAAGTCAAGAGCATCATGAATTAAGTACAGGCGATGTCCATCCCTAAAAATTCACTAATCAGATATACAACTGGAAGGAAAGGTGCGAAAGCGTGACGTCTTTCTCTTTTTTCTCCGTACCCATCTGAAAAATTCAATACGAAAAAGCATGGACTCACGCTTTGATCCTACTTTACGAAGCTCGATCGATGAAAGCTGTCGTGCTAGTCAACATGGCTGAAGGTCATAACTGTTATCAGTTTTCGTACCGCGCCATGTAAAAATATCATCGGTTTTTTGGGGGTGGCATATGGAGGCACATGGACGATCCTCTCTCTCTCTCTCTCTCTCTCTCTCTCTCTCTATATCTCTATATCGTAGGCAAATAATAATAAAAATCATCATGGTCTCGGTCCCGGAATCGTGATGTGACGGGTCGAGACTTTTAGGGTTCTTGAATGTAGTCTTGGAGACGAAGGTTACAAAAAAGAAGGGGAAATATCGAGCTTGATAATCTTGGGTTTTTTTAGGGCATTTGCCTATTTCGAGTTCCAATAATGATGCCCGAGTTTTTATTATTTTTTCGAAAGCTGGCTGCTACCCCACTGAATGCGCCAGCCGTGAAAATGATTGTACGCTTTGCTTTTCCTTTTCGATTATTAATTATGGGTGAATACCATAAAAAATTCTTGCAAAAAAATAAACCAAAAAAATTTAAATTATACTTATCCTGCTACAAATAATCCAAAATTGTATTTGTGTCACAAAAAGACTTAAATTTATATATGTGTATTATATATATTCTCTATTTCAATTCCATCGAGTATATTTATCATACATGTATAAGTTAGTATTTTTTATAATAAAAAAAATGTTTGGATATTCATGTCATAGTTTGGATTTTTTTTTTGGGTATTTTCCCTTGATTTTTCTGTTCTGATAATTGTGTATATATATCTCTATAAGGACAAAAGGATGGAGGGAAAAAAAGGAGGGATCGAGAGTGACTAAAGTAAAATGAGAAATATGACGTAAGAAATTGGGAAGGGAGACGGAGGTGGAGGTGGAAGTGGAAGTGGAGGTGGATGAACATGAAGAACAGGCTTTTTCCAGGAGGAGTTGTTGGTTAAATTTGGTCCATCAGACGGCTGTCTCCGTCCTTGTTGTCGGTACCATGACTGTCCACCTGCCACGTGGCCACCCCCTCTCTCTCTCTCTCTCTCTCTCTCTCTTACTTCTCTCTCCAGACCGTGGTCATTTTTTCATCTTGGGTTTTAGGTTTAGCTTGGCCGTTCTAGCCTCCTAAGCACACGTCACCCATCTCGCCCTTTCGCCTATAGAGAAAATAGACAAACATTATCGACCTAAGAGCTCGATTTATTGCCATAGCAGCAGGTCTCTAGGGATGTTCTGTCCCTTTGCTGGAACTTCTTGACCAGGTAGCATTGTACTGCGCGGTAGATTTTGATGGAATGTTTGTAGCCAAGGGACCTTGGTGTACCGCACGATTCATCTAATTTTACTTTTGGGTAATCCTTTATACATATATATATATATATATACACACACATGTATATATTACTTTGTAAATATAATGTTTATCTTTGTAATCGTATGAATTCCTTATCATCTAGTGGGGGATCAAATGTAGGTCACGCATCATTTATATATGAACTAAATTTTTTAGCAAATTTTTTCATTTTCATCTATACTCTTATCAAATTGCTACCAACGTGAATTGAATTTTTCTTACAGCTCAATTTATGACTCCGATATGATAAGTTTAGACCAACATAATTAGAAGTTTCTCATGTATGATGGATGAAAGAGGGGTTTCGGATTTTTAGTGTTAGGATTTTCGCACGATATGCACGACCCGTTTACTCTTTCATTTTGCACGAACCACCTTCATTACTCAATGATAAAGTGACCCAATATCCCGATCGACAAAGACGGATGTGACTTATTTGAAAGCGAGGGAAATTCCACGAGATGCTTGAAACTTTTCTCGATGGATGAACTCAAAAGTCAAAGCAACGGCCACATTTTCCCATCTTGGTCCTGTCGTCGAATGTTCCAAGGGTCGGAAGAGATGAGTTCGAATTCGGAAGGAGATCAGGTTGCTGCGAAAGGAGAGATTTTGGTGAATATTCTCTGTCTGTTCTTCAAGATAAGACTCGATGAATATTTTCCATGCATTATATTGGATTTGGGCGGTCTCTCTCTCTCTCTCTCTCTCTCTCTCTCTCTCTCTCTCTCTCTCTATGCACTAGCAAGTCTAGCAGTAGCAGCAGCATCAAATTTGTGTCTTAAAAAATGATATCTGATCAGCATCAAACCAGGTGGTCTGCACCTGCAGAAGTGATCAATGTTTGTGTTTCATTTCTCTCTGCTTTGATCCCACGAAGCAGATGCTCCATATCACCATGCCTCAGTGGCCACATCTTGAAACGTGCTCTATTTTCCTAAAAATAATTTGATTTTTTACATGCGCGTAAAACAAAAAATGACAAATTTAAAGAATGGTTAATTCAATGCTTCTACCATTAAAACCAATATGATAAATATGTGGAGAAGTTGAAGATTTTATTATTAGATTTGAGCATACTCAAATTCAAAGCGAAACACGTCTAGAACGTTACAATTTAGATAGAATATTTCGACGAGTTATTCTAGGATAGCGATTTCAAACATAGATAACTCCGAAAATCGCTTGCGCGTGCATCATTGAGACCGAGACACAATCGTACGGACCTTATTTATTCACTAAACGTTGACCCTCAACGATCAAAGCTCTGCCATTTTCTTTCTCCTGTTTTTTTTTTTTTTTTCAAATTTGCTTAACCAGTGCACAGACGCTCTGAACAAGACGGGGGAGGAGAGGGATGCAGTCCGCATTGAAGACCAGCTCTGTGGATCAAGAAGATCGGCGGGCAGCATCAGAGAGGACAGCAATTAAACAGCAGCGGTCGTCCGTACAGGAGATGTTCCCACCACGAGAGAAAAGGAAGGGTCGGGCTTTCCCTGCAACCGATCTTGGTTTCCTCGAAGCCGATGTCTTTTCTCGGAACCCTTTTTAAATTTCCCAGAAAATTCAAGAAAGAGAGAGAGAGAGGAGGAAAAAGAAAATGATACGGCGGGATCGTGCTTGTCGGCTCTCTTACGGTCGGCTGCATGAGACAGCATTCTGACGTTAGACAACCGTCCTAAAGATAGAGAGAGAAAGAGAGAGGATAGAGTAACTTTTTTTTATTTTATTTACTAATGCATCCTATTTATTCGAATATTCTGAATTTTAACCATGCTTCTTTTTTTTAGATAAGTCATGGATATGATATGCAGGGATTTTCTGGGAAAGAAAATGACTCGGGTGATGCGGGTCGCAGACTCGCAGTTTGGTCGGTGGCTTGACTGTTCTAATTTCCGGAAATGGTTTATCCTTTCGGATTCATTTTATGCGCATCAAAGCGATAGCCACGTTATATATGTCCATAATTTCGGAAAAAGATAATATATCCTACACTCTGATAAACTCTGGGGACTTATGGTTGGTTCAGGTGCAAAAGGAGAATATTTGGACTTTTGGTTTTGGTGATTTTGAAAATTATACTTTATTCCACTTTCCCTCTAGAAAAAATTTCTGAGTATTTGTATATGTTGTCATTTATATATATATATATATATATATATAGTCAGGTCAATTTCCAAAAAAAATCCCAAATATTAAGGTTCAGTCCCAAATCTGCTTCGAACTTTCTTTTGTCTTTGAAAAAATCCCAAACTTTAAGTCTTGTTCCGAATCTATTATAAAATTTTCTTTTGTCTAAAAAAAACCAATTCCAAATTTGTCCCAAATTTAGTTTTCTAAAAAAAATACAAGTCAATTTATTCTCAAATTTAACTTATAGTCCAATCCTAACTTAACGTGGTATTTCCACATCGATAATGAATACGCATTGACAATGTGACATGAAAAATTATCTTCAAAATAAAAACGTTCTAATATATAAAAAATTAGGGATGACTAACTGTGAGTTTGGACAAAGGGCTAATGCGGGCAAATTTAAGACTAGAGTAAAAATTGATAATTTTCTTTTTCACAAAAAAAAAAAAATTGGGGTAGATTTAGGATTGGACCTAAAGTTTGAGATTTTTTTTAAGATACAAAAAAAAAGTTCGGGACAAATTTGGGACTAAACCTAAAGTTTGGAATTTTTTTTTTCTAAAACAAAACAAAATTTGGGGCAAACTTGGGATTGGACCTAAAGTTTGGTGTTTTTTCAGCGACAAAAAAAAGTTCAAGATAGATTGGGATTAGACTTAAAGTTCAAAGGTTTTTAGGGAATTAGCCCACATATACTATGATAAGCTTCGGTTGTTCAATGCCGAATAATCAAAAGAAAGACTTCACCCATAGTGTCGATGATACGGTCGGTGAATATTTGAATTCGGAAGCCTTGTGATACCTTATTCGCCAGCATGTTCGCAGCAAGTCGTTTAGACTCCATACACCGTAAAAAGTGTAAGCTTATGTGAATTCAACAATAAGAGGATTACACTCTTTGAACGTAGAGTATGTTGGAGACGAGGTGGAAAATGGGACAATGATATAAATGGTTCATAAACTTTGATTCGATATGTAATGTGATCCTTAAACTTTTAATTTGTTTAATGCGGTTTCTAGACTTCATCTCAATGTATAGTGTGATTCTAGAACTTTTTGTACATATTCAATATAGTCATTAAACTATATGAAAATGTTCAATATTATCCTTCTAATATAATTTATTATTCATAAACTACACTGAATACATACCAAAAGTCTAGAGATTATGTTAATCAAATTAAAAATTTAAGGACCGCATTACATATTAAGTTAAAATTCAAAGATCATATCAAACAAATTAAAAGTTTGGATATCACATTGCATAATGGGCCAAAGTTCAAGTATCATTTGTGTCATTTTTCCTTGAAAATTTTTGGGAAGGTGTGCTTAAGAATTCTTTAATTAAAACCCTAGTAAGTTAATTCTGTTATCTTAATTCACGAGAAAGTTCGCTTTAGAACCGATTTATTAAACTTTAAAAAAAAAAAAAATCACTGCTCCTAGATTTTTCAGGAAGATGGTTTTTAAAAAAAGAGAATGATGTAAGCACGTGGTAAGATATGCGACATGTTGGAAACTAGGATTTATTCTGGGGAGTGTAATTATGATGTTGGAGTAGGCCAAGGCAGCAAAACAACATGTTCCCACTCCGTGCCGTTGAAGTGCTCGCACCGTCCTTTGTAATTCATTAGCCGAGGGATTGCATGTCGGCTCTTTGCATTGATTATTAAATTTCTATAATGTTGTGATCTAATTTATATTTATCAAAATATTAGAGGGACCAAAAAAGAGAGGGATAAAAAGAAGAAGAAAGAAAACAGAAAATAAGGAGGACATTGAAGCATGTCATGACTTGGAAACCACTTCTTTCAGCACATAATGAATACGAGAACATAAATAATGTGCAAAGTAGAGCCCCATTCTACTCAATGAACGAGCTGTAGATGTTATAAACTCCTAAACCTGGAGCATAGCCGTCGGAATCAGTACTTGATTGAATTGTTTGAATTGCATTACTACCTTTTGTGTGATTTGTAATTTTGTACGATAAAGTGGGTGGAAGAAGTACTATCTCGTATCGTCAAAATCACAATTCACATGGATCGAATTCTCAAAAAAGAGAGTATTCTCATGATAACTTTTGGATGTAAATGTCAAGTCAAGAAATAAAATCTTTCTCATTCGATGTAAGATTTAGAATGCTATACATAAAAGTAAAAGACCCTTTAATAGAAAAGTAGGGTAAAAGTCGCTAAATAGCTACTACTAATCAAATAAATATCATACTTTCAACAACTCCTAGCATTATTGTAGATTTGCAGTAAGAAACTAATGGCTATGGTATAATTTTTAGGAGGGGGGGGGGGGGGGAAGAGAGAGAGAGAGCATCACCATCATGAAGTTCCATCTCTTGTCTACCTTCCACATGATGTTGATCGATTAGTCACAAGACCGTCACAGACAAAATCTCTCTCTAGCATGCGAGCACAAAGCACACATTTTCTATAGTTCACTGTTATTCACGGTTCATTGTTTACCCTCACAAATGAAACACGAATCGATTTTCATATTATAATTGGTTGGCTCACAAATAAAAATCGATATATCTAAAATCATTAGAAAAAGAAAAAGAAAAATTGCAGTACAGTTTAATGGTAACGTGACGTCATTTTTACTCAAATCCACGCAATAATTCGGATTTCAAATACTTTACAGAAAAGCTCTCGAGGAAAATGATGGTCTCCACAACTTTATCTCCTCAAATTCGTACCCCCTATTTTCCATAAATTAGGCCAGCACTCAGAGACTGTTCCCACTTTGCAAAGCCTGACGCAAACCCTAACGGCCCCCCTGCCTCCCCCTTTTCCGAAACGACGACAAGCCCCGCTTTATCGACTGCAGGCTCGAGCCGTTAAAAGCAAAAACGACACGACGGCTTTTCCTCAGCCTTTTGCTCATCCACTCGTGACGTTCGTCTCTCTCAGCGTTGACTGCTTTTCAACCCCCACTCTTTTTCTTTTTAATCCATCTTGACTTGATTATTTGTTTATTTACTTATTTTTATTAAATTTTACCCTTTTTTTTGAATTATAAATAAATAATTAAACTGAAGGGGGGGCAAAGATGCACGATCCTACGGCTTGTCGTTTTCGACTTTCCACGCGCAACATGCAAATGGCCGGCCCCATCAGCACGCCATAAAGGAGGAGGAGAAGGGGCTTCACTTCCGAGGATTTTTATTATTTTTTTTTCTTTTTGGGATTTTTTTTTTTGGGGCTTTGAGCTGAATTGGGATTTATTTAATTTTCGATTAGTGAAATTATTTTTAATAATGTCGGGGGATTAGTAAAAGTGGGACGAACAGGTTATTGGTGTTGGGATCGGACGGTGCGTTTTTGTCCCGCCTTGTGTTCCTACGTTGTCGCACACGTTGGGAATGTCTGCCTCTTGTTTCCATTCTCGTTTTTATTTATTATTACTGCTACTCGACCATTGGTTGGTGGGTATTTTGTGAGGAAAAAATACGCTGAGAATCCACAGCAGAATACCCAACCGGAGGAACAGAACATTACTGGTGGCCTCATGAAGTCTCTTCTGCATATATGCAGTGCTAAATTTGCATGAATTGGATCAACATGAATCAGATCAATTGTGATCATTGATTGTGTGGATCTCACACAGATCCCACAAATTTCGATAGCTGTGATTGCGTAACATATGACCTATGCAATGTGATCTATACAAGTATTCATCGTAAGAAAATCCTATGAATTATAAGTTTATCATTTAAAATTTGATGAAAGTGGTAAATGATGGTAATTCTTATTTGGGAAAAAAATCATCAAAAAGCTCCAGACTATATTCATCATAACACATTTATTTTAATTTTTTTTGTGACATAAAAAACCACAAACTTGCACTTATATGATACATTTACATTTTGTCGAGGTTACATTAGATAATTTTTCAATCAAAATAGCCTTGTTTTTATTACCGTTTACTTTCTAACGTCCATGTTAGCAGGTTTTCAATAATTCTCATTAATAGGACTTTGATGGAAGATAAATGTGTCACATGGGTATAAGTTTGATATTTCTAGTGTCATAGAAAAAAGTTAAGGGTAAATGTGTCGCAATTAGCATTATTTATGGTTTTTGATGGACTTTGCCCATCTTATTTTATGTAGTCGCATGATTAACTCATTGCAATGGACTCGACAATTCACGAGCTTTGAATAGAGAGCAGAATCAACAAAGAGCAAATCAAAACTTACTGCTAACATTTCGATGCTAAGCCGACTTAAGAGACAATCTGCAAAAGAAGAGGTTAACTAAATTAAGGTTTTGCTCCAATCACATCCTTTTCCATTTGTAAGCATCTGTGCATTTTGATCTACATGTGACGTGAGAGGTTAAGATTCTCTACGACCTTTCTGAACCCAACTTGCTTGCTGTCTTTTCCTCCTCCTCTTCTCTTAGCTCTTCATGGGTTCATGGCTTCCCGTGGCTTTTGCTGGTGTCCTTGCCTCGTTGGAATCAGGATCATGAGCTTGACCACGACGCTACAGAACACTTTCCCATGATGCCTTTCTTTTTTTTCTTTCTAAACTCTCTTTGCCCCTTTTGATTTAACCAGCATGTCGACAAAAGAAAAGTGATTCTTTTCGAAGACCCAGTTGACACATCATGCGCACGTGATGGATGGTTTCCACCATCGCCACCACCGACCCTTTGTCCGGTCCCATGGCACGGAGACCTCTCTCCGGAAAACGTCCCTCGTCCTGTTGCTGATAATCAAAACCCATTTTTGGTTCCTTGGTCACTTGCATTCCCTCCCATGTCCACCGTCCTCAGTTCATTTCAGGTTTTTCTTAATCTGAATGTCGGGCAATGTCTGGATATCTCAGAGCGGACAACGAAAGGAGAAGTCGAAAATGACACGGAACTAAAAAGGGTGCGTATTTCTAGAGCTTTAAACGCGAGGAGAAAGCTGTTTGGACGTTTTCTTCGATCAAGAAAGTGAAATGCTTCTGTTTAGACGCACGATGGTTTTGTTGCCGCCGTAGCAAACATTAATGGCGCAGACCAGCTTCAGCCTTAATAGTAAAGAAAAGCATACGAAGGGAAAAAGATAATAGCGACATCACAAAGAGAAAAGATTCTCAAGCATTGCCATTGCCGCTTAAGCTATCGCTGCTTAGTCCAATATTCGAATCTTTCATGTATTCATCTGCAGTTCAATTTATTTATAGAATAATGTGCCTGCAAAAAGTCTCTATAATCAACCTATTAGACAATACTTGTTTCATAAAAAGTTGAATGATTTAATTTAATTTAATTTTTTTTTTTTGGTAAAAGTAATTGCATGGGGGGTCCTATTCGTCATCACATTATTATTAAAACATTCATGAAAACATAAGCACGCTCATTCACAGACCACAACAAGATCTACAACCAACTAAATAAATGTCAGCTGATTTCGTCATCAATCAATGTACAAAGGCTCTAAAAGGGTGTAATGCCTCTGTCAGTTCAAGTTAACTTCACATTTTCGTACTCGCATAAAGTAAGAATCGCATAAATACTGACTACAGACAATCAAGCTATGTTATATGTGCAGATGAAAATATGTCAACTGCAGATGGCACCAAGGCAAGGGAACTCCTAACTAATGGCTCACACCTTAGATGTCAAGAGAGGACTTTTGATACTCTGGCAGTCTACAATGAAATTGAGCACTTGCACCTCGAAATCAAAAAACTCGGCTTGTAATTTCTATTGCCGAGACATTGGTGCTGTTGGCAGGGACGTTGGCTGGTTGTAGAAACCGCCTTCTGAACCAGGGTAACCCTGATAGGAGCTTGCTGGAGGTGTAGGGAATGGTGGTAATTCACCAGACACTGAAGTTTCAATTACTGGATAAACCGGCAGTGATTGTGGCCGTCGGCTGTAGTTGAATGGCATGCCATTATTCATTGGTCCAGCAGCTTGCATGAACTGAGGCGGTGCTGGGTATGAAGTCATGGGTGGGAGGGGTGGTGCAAGAGGTGGAGAGGATGAAGGAGGAGGTAGAGGCTGTTGCACACTGGTTGTGCCATTGTGTAGGAGGGACTCTGGATGGGCAAATGGAGGAATGGTTGGCTGCTCAGGATTTTGAGATGGTATGAAAGGCGTTTGGTTGTTCTCGAGCCTAGGACGCTTTTCAGAAGCATAATCACCAGAAGAGTCCTTCACCGGATTACTAATGGCACCCCCAGATGCCAGTGAGGAAAGGACCATAGACAGCATTTCGGCTGATGATGTCGATGCTGTCAGCTTTGCAGCCACAGCAGCAGCAGCAGACTTCCGAGGGTCTTCCTCATTGTGGCTCGACTGCTCAGGATAAGATGGTGCCCGCTGTGAGTACATTACTGGGACAGACTGTTCCCTCTCTGCTGGCATGTAGGTCTGAGGTGCTATGGATGTCTGGATGTCTTTCAAGCTCGGGTTGACCAGCAATTGACTACCATTGCTATCCAGTAACTGTTGGCAGATAGTGTTCGCCTGCTCCGACTTTGATCGAGCAGCCTAAAGCATTAATATAACTAATAAACAACCCATACTTCACAATAAACTCAGAAAGAAGAAAACAAATTATGCAGTCTTCTACACGCACATGGTATCTCATCCCTAACAAGCATAGAAAGCTTAAATAGGTGAGTTTTTCCTTCTTCATCATAGGGCAATGAGTGGGCTGGTGGCATGGCCATAGAGATTCAGTAAACAAAGAATTCCCAACAATCTGTAACTTAGTAGCAGATGTTTTTGGCTTTTGATGAACCACGAGGATTGCGCATTATGCCTCTTCTAAGTATTCAGCTTGACTAACTATTTCAAGGATTAAGCACACCTGTAATAGAATTCCAGGCATGGCCCATCTAATGCCATGTGCCAAACAGGTGGGACTTGAGCAGAGCTCAAGGAAGGGACACAATGCCGGGCCAAACACTTCAACCCGACCAAGCAGCAGGATGTTGGATAATCAATGCCGGGCCAAACACTTCAACACGACCAAGCAGCAGGATGTTGGATAATCAAGTGCATCCCTAGCTTAGAGCTTCCACTCTATATTTAACTTTTTTGGAGGGATGCCTTAACTTCTACAAATATCTAGGCATGCTAGGATTATCGATCTAAATACCTTCTACACAAAGAAACTTTCATCAGATGGAGCCAACACACAAAAAGTAGGAACTGACCTGAAGTTCATTACGGACTCGGTCCAACTTGAATTCCTGATATTAAACCAATGTCAGTATGAACTCGACCAAATCTAGTTCACTTAAACTACGTACAAGTCACCAAAATTCAAACCTGCTCCTGAAGAGCCTCCCTAAGATGAGACACAAGCCTTGTTCTTGAGGATTCAACTGTGGTTAATTGATCAATGCAGGTCCTCAGTACAGTAAACTGCCCCTGCACCTCCTCCATGAATGCAGAATCATGGGAGACCCCTGTTCAAAAGAATTTGGTTTGACAGAGACAGTTAAAAAAATAGTGGAAATTATTCTGTACTTCGAAAGAAGAAAGTCAGATCAGTTAATTGAGAATTCCATTATATTTTTTGACTCTCCAACACAAGCATTCCCTCCATCCTAATCACCAGCTTATTTTTCGACCTTATTCATGAACCGATGTCCCAATAACAGAAGGGCTTAATTTATGTAGCATAATCCAGACCTTTTAAAATGATTTCACTCTACTAAAGAGTTAGGCAATGAAACCACGAGTTGAAATGCTCCTGATGTAAATTTATTACAGCAGACAACACACACTTCTCGCAATATTGATATTGATTGACAGATGCTTTAACATTTTCATTGGTTGTGTTGATTACATTATTCAAAAGCCAAAGAGGAAAGCCGAAGAGGAAATTTCATGTTAGATCAGCCAGCATCTATCCATTAAAGTCCAGAATTGGCTCATACTACATTTGGGAATTCCTCCACTTCAGCTGGGTAGAACAAAAGGACATGACCCATAAGGACAACAGCCCTTGCCCAAATCAGGTTGATCCCATATTGTTTTGCCAGAGATATGCAGGGATCATGAGTTCACAATAATTTCTAAAACAGGAAAAAAAAATTTGAAGAATAAAATCCATCAAGTGTAGTTTCCTGGCTAGCATATAAATCATGAAGGGGAACTACTGTTATAAGAAACAAACAAACATGGTCTACAGTTTTTTCCTCATCCTTCATGTTTATGCATTAAGGTATATGTTTTGCTTGTCCTTCTTTCAAGAAACATGCGCTTTTCTTTCACTTTTGACCACAAATTGTTCATCACTTGTGGGAAGAAAACTAACCCTTTAATTTACTTAAAACAGAAAACTTGTTCATCTGGCTAAATTTTAATTTTATAACTTCCATAATCAATCTTAGAATCGCTCCACGTCCTAGATAAATGAATTTCATTAGAATAAAACATTCTGGATTCTGCATTCTCGTTTTTGTACCACCATTGGAGCATTCCATGTTTTGGGTAACTCTGGTATGGACAGTACACAACCAGAATGCTTGATTGATGATTGGTTCCTCAAGGGTATCCTACTGGAAAAAAAAGCTATATGTGTGTTTATTTCCACTTCAACACCGTGATAATTTAAATATTATTCAACTTCCAAAATTGTGGTAAAATT
This sequence comes from Eucalyptus victrix, assembly GCA_016097545.1. Taxonomy (NCBI): domain Eukaryota; kingdom Viridiplantae; phylum Streptophyta; class Magnoliopsida; order Myrtales; family Myrtaceae; genus Eucalyptus; species Eucalyptus victrix. The sequence continues at coordinate 59,543,752 of CM027842.1, forward strand.
ATACATGAATCGATGTGTCACCATTTGAGTTTTGCGAAACTTAGAGGAGCCTCTGATTTTAAAAAATTCAAAATATGTAGGCTTTAAGATTTATATAAACAAAACGCAAAAAGTAAAAAGTCAAAAAATAAAAAAATCCCAAATAGATACTAAGGTGATATATATTTAGAGAAGAAACTGCATTTCGAGTACCTGAACCCCTGTCACTGCCAATTTCTTTTTCTACTTTCTCAAAACCACTGACAGCATTCCTGCATTTGCTCAATATAACCTCTTCATCCACTGGACCACTACAAAGATGTTGATAACCTGACACTATTTTGTCCATGATATTTCCAACAGGCTGTTTCTGTTTAAAGAAAGAAAACTTTTAGGGGAGAAAGGTACAATAATACTCATCTACTTTCTAGGAAAAAGAAAGAAAGCAATAAAAATAAATAAAAATAAAAAGAAAGAAAGAAAAAAAGGAGTACTGGAAATAACATAAGCAGACAGAATTTAAGCTACCAGCTTATGTCCTATATCTTTTCCATTCCTGTCACTGTTCTCTAGGTGTCTGCCGCCAAATTCTTCCTTAAGAATCTGGCCCCTTGAACCAAAGACTTTCCTCTCTTCCCATATGTTAATCTGCAGGTACAGCATGAATGCAACATCATGAATCAAACAGATTAACTAATGCAAGCATTAGCTTAAATAACTCATTAAACACCCCCCCAAAAAAAAAAAAAAAAAAAAAAAAAAAAGAAAAAGAAAACAAGAACAAAAAAGAGGCCAGGCAAAGAATAGTGCATGCTGGAGAAGAAAATTATAGAGCTTTTACGGTAAGAGAAACATGGTCTGCATTGTCTACAAAACAACAGAAGCATAAAGCATGGCTTCTCAAAACACTTCATCACCATAAAACTTACACAACAGCTTCCAGAAACCATCCTAGGTATGATTTAGTACCATAATAAACATTGCCCTGCCTTATGGAGCTGTGCATTTTTGGAGGGAAAAACAAGCCATTAAAATCTTAGAAGATCATAGGATCTTTACCAGATCACAAAAAGGTATTTCCTCTATCCTTAAGTCACCAACAGTCTTAGTCCAAGACTATGCCTAAGAATTCTTTTAAAGCTTCAGATACAATTTTAAAACAAGTCTTGAGATCCTTGTCCAGAGCAACTCACGTTTGGAAAATCATGGTACGTATCATCCGAAACATGTAACTGCACTATCCTTTAGATGATTGGCTCATTTAGATGATTTGATTACATCAAGCAGACTTTGGAAAAGATACAGTCAAGAAACCGAAAATATAAATCCTAGACAAGAACTAAACCCAGCAAGACCTTGTTGCCAGCTGGCAAGCAGCTACACAGATGTTGCCAATCAGCAATGGGTAAGTCCGATTCAGAAGAGAGAGAAAGAAAGAGAGATGAGATGAGGTTAATGAAGGCGCTTAACTCTCCTATTAGTTTCCCCAAAGAAAGAAACAGAATTGAAGACAGAAGATGGAAAAATTCCTTCGAAATGATGCTGACCCCTTTAAAGCACAAGGAATACCAGCATACCAAACAACTGGACTAGATTGAGGTCATTAAAAGTGAAATTCTAGCAGTTGAACGCTTTAGTCTCAAAACCTCATGACATATAGATAGATGAGAACTGAAAACTCTGGCCACATCGAATACCTTGCATGATTATCAAGTGGATAATCAACTAAAATAAAGTTGCAGCTGCACAGGGAGATGTTCACATGCATGGAACATTTCCAGCATAAGCAGTATCCATATAACATTAATGTATGTTCAACAAAATAAAGTAGTTGATATCAACCAAAGAAAATATTAAATGATTATATAACTGATACTTCCATATACAGTGATTTCTAAGGGGCTAGCTTTCATCCATAACCAAACAACCCTGGTCCCTCGTAATGTTACCACAAATAACAAGATGGTCACTAATGGTCGATATATTGCACTCCAAAAGGCATTCCTTATTCAAGCAAGAGTTTTGCACGTGTTCCACCTTCGCCTATTAAATAATTCTTTAGTTTGATTGCCAGAGATCACATCACAGAGCAGAAGACATGACCATATAAGGTCAAGTTTGCTGATTTGACTTTGCCCTTACACATTTGAATATTGCCTAAAAAAACATATGCGGCAAAAACTGGTATAGCAGAAAGCAAATTACAAAATGAATCATCTGGAGGACAAGGAGTGGAAATGAGGACAAGCCATAGCATAGTTATCAAATCCTCACAACAATGCCCCCATACAAGGGAACTGAGAACGAATTTTGCAAGGCCTTTCTTTGTTGTAGTCATTATTTAGTGACCAGCATGTATCTTCTTCCTGGGTTCTCATCCTTTTAAAAACATAGTTACAAAATGTACAATATTCAGATAGTTTTCTTTCACATTAAAGAAAGGCATGCCAAGCATTTACGAAAAGGTCATATAGATGTACGGCAAACAAAGTTCCAAGTTACAAGCCCAAGAGACTTCTTTAGATAGGAAAATAGAAACTCATCTGATTGAATCCAATAGGGTATTTAGGCTCAGGGAAGAAAAATAAAATAAATCGCTAATGAAAAGACAAAGGAGTGCACCAGTAAATCACATGAAAGCAAGTGGAGTAAGAAAACATACCAATCGCAGGGCAGCAGTTTTTCCAAGATCGTCCCCATTTTGAATCACATCACGAAGGGCCTCTGGAAGAACCTTCCAGAACTCACCGACAAAGTCAGAACCCTTTCGCCTACTGTTTTGCAAAATATCATTCGCAAGATATAGAAAAGCCACACGTTGTTCCCTAGGTGAGCAGTGAAACTGCCTATCCCATGTTTCGACCACTTGTTTTGCCTTGTTCATATGGAAAATACACCAATGTGACAAAGCTTAACAGCATTAAGGACACCAACTCAGGAACAAACACCACTTTCCAAATATTAGATGGAACAGAGAGTTTGAACTCTAACAACAAGGATTTAAAGATCAATAGAAATCGACAAACTTGATGGAAACAGTCAGCCAGTTCTAAAAGCCAGTAATAAATAACAAAAGAAACGAACCATAGAAAAAAGACCAAACAGAGTGCAGTAGCACCAATAACGTAATTGACCTCAACACAACCTAACATAGCAGTCGACCAGATCATGAAATATGTGAGTTAACTTAACAATGGTCTTCCCTTCCCTCTCGAAGAACCCCCAGCATGTCAATGGAGAATGTCTACATATCAGCAAACAACATATTAAACCAAAACAGAAGGAAGGAAAAACCTAATATAAGGTCTTAAACGCCAGAAGCTTGACCCATCTACAGAAGTGTAGGCACATTAAAGAAATTTCTTATTGGCAATCATTATAACTTACTAAAGAAAGCACATTTTTGTGGGAATTGCTGGTGCCAAACAATCAACAAGAAGGAAAAAAGGATACTCTCTATGCTTGTCTGTGAACTGTTAAGCTTTGCTAACTTTTCAACTAAAATCTGTGGATTGAAGGTACTGCCCATTGATGCGATGAGATTAGACTGGGCAGATTAGCCCCAGTCTACCTTAAAATTTGTTGAACCTCCGCTGGAAGCAAACACCTGTGGAGGGAAAGGGGGAGAGAGAGGACAAAACAATCAAAATCCATAATGGAAATAGACAGCTGAACACAATAATATCAGTGGAGCGCATCAGTACTCTAAGCTGTGAGATTAAAGTTTTAATTGTTCATGGAAGATTTTCAACCAATTCCTACACAGGTCCAACTTGAGTTTGTTGCAGAAAATCTGACACTATCTGCATAACTTCCAGGACAAAGTCATGCATTGAATAACATTGTCTTTGTAAGAAAGGTTCAAAATGTTATCCTCCCAATGGGTCTATAGAAAGGAATGAATTATAAAGAACAAAGTGACAAAAAGCAATCTATGAGGTGTTTTAGAAAAGATCTCACATCTAACTCCATGATTTTGACAGCACCTTATGGAGGTATTGTCAAAAGAATACAAATAAGAAGAAAGGAGATTTCCACAGACACGGACAACCTAATAGGATCACAAATTCCACAGAAGCTTCATATCAAAAAACAAATTTTGGCAACTGATGAATTCTAAATTAGGTTATGACATCATAAAAAAGAAAAAGGATACTAAACAAAATGAATGCACAAAATAACTGAACTCCATATAAAAGATCCACATTTCACAAGATAAAGAATGACCCAAGGGTTTATGAAAAAGGTATACACTATAAGGACTACCAATCAAAATGGTTAAGCACAACAAAACCAAACACTATAGAAAATATATAAATCTTAACCTGATTCTAATAACCATATAATTTATAGAAGAGGTACATGCTATCAAAGTATGTGATGTGAATATTGAAGCATTGAAATACCCATTACCTTCCACATATGCTGGACACAAATTTAATGCGGAATTTTATGGATCTATCTGCATATTCATCACGGAACAATATACTACACTACTATTATGACCTTGTGGTAGGAAGAAGCTATTCAGTAACCAGTATCTTATTTATTGACTAAACAACAAATCTCCATGTCACCAATAGAATTCTAGTGCTATACTTTTTATAATAAATAAGGGGGAAAAAAGCATTCTTCATATCAAACAGAGGGTAACACCGAGAAATGTGTACTACTAGTACACAGAAACACAATTAGAACTGCATTTATAATACAGGGGAGAAAATGGACTATCACGCCCACAGGAAAACCTCCAAGTTTATAAGCCTCTGTTCCCTGAGAAGATCTCAGAAAACTGTAGGAGCACAGAAATCATAAACTGAGAATAGAATAAAATAGATTCCTATCGCTATTTTCCTGTGCAGGGTCAAACCATAATAGGCTCAATCTCAGAGAGTCCTGTAGTGTATTTTTACGTTGATGGATACGCACATGTCTAAAGTTGTGGCCCTGTATTATGGATTCAGAAACGAAAAAATTAATTTCATCCATTGGTTCAAAAGATCTGGAATTTTGGGGCTCTTGGTTTTTGTAGACCATATACGGACATTTATTAAATAAATCAACAATATGGTATATTGTCAAATTGTGGAAGAGATTATCTTAAATTTTCGTACGAAGAAATAAGAATGCTAAAAAGAAAGCAAAATCTCCATTTGCAAGGCCAATGGCCTTTCCGAGCAAACAGTGAACAGCTAGTAACATCATTTACTTTGAAAACCAAATTATGTTGCTCACTCTACAAGGATCAAAGCAGTTAGAACTAGCATATAGAACCCATGCTCCATACTGCGTGCCCATTAGATGATAAATTCTATCTCAGGTTTTTCTGTGCCATTTATTATTCATGGATAGTTTTCTGTCTAAATTATGAATCGCCTTTTGTAGGCACCCCCGTGTTTCCCTATTTCTCATATGCAGAAACTTGATATTGTAGCAAAAAAATGGAAAGAGCAGAGGATTGGTTTCTGTATTATCTTAAAAGAATTCTGAATCAAAGTTGAAAATTCTCTCATGAATATATCATAGCCCCATCAGTTTCAACCAAAAGTGCAGAGCAATTTATGATTCTACTGAAAATTCTAAAACCAAAGGATGCAGCAGTCCTAGTAAAATTCTTAATGAAAGTGGCATCCTGACAAAATCTGCAGAACCAAAGTTTTCTCACCATCCCAATCAGGTGCAGCATCATCAGAGCATGACCAGAATCACTTCCGATGCCAATGATTGAGAACAAAAGAAAAACCTCCACTAATCAATCAGCAACACAAAACACAAAAAATTACATCTTTCCAGTACACCCTCTAAAGCATAGAACACGCGAAACCTCCCACACGAACCGCAACTAAATAAAACTCCGCCGAAACCTCGAAGCTGCGAAATAACTATTTCCCAACGAAATCACCATTATAACTCCCCAAAAAAAGGCACAAGAAGCAACTGAATACACAAGCTAAGCTCCAAGTCCGCACGCATCCTCAAAGAGAAGAGCCCAAAACACGCACACCATCTCAAGCGGCGCAAGCCCAACAGCACAAAATCTCCACTTTTGCCCTCTCTCCACCGCGACGATTGAAATTAAGAGCCCGGCAATTTGAAAAGAAGAAAGGGAGAAGAACGAGACCTGCTTTACGCGAATGCTGAGCGGAATGGCGCGGCCGGAATCAATTGGCGGCGGCGGCGGGGCGGCCGATTCCGTCGTTCATTGCGGCGGAGCGCCGGAAGAGAAAGAGAGAGAGAGAGCGAGAGAGAAGTGAAATCGGGGCGAAAGAGCACGAATTCGGAATGAAACGAGAGAGGAGAAGTAGGAGTAGCAGAAGAAGAAGAAGAGGAGAACGAAGAAGAAGCTGCGCGGTGAGGAGAACGTGGTTTAGAGAGAGAGAGAGAGAGAGAGAGAGCTGTGGGTTTTTTTTGCAGGGAGAGGTGTTTGCGTGCGAAGTGATGGAAATTGAAACGAACAGCAAGCTTGACGGGGCGAATTTACTAGATCGGCCTCGCACGTAGGGAATGGGAAGGACAGACCTTTGCAATTTTGCAAAACATGGGCTCGGATTTTGGCTCCCTCTTTCGCCGCGCTCCTCGCATGCGCCTGTCCACGTGGAGGGAGAAAGTTCCATGTCATCATCTTCCGGCCACCTCACCGTCTGCGGACGTGGCACGCATCTACCTGATCAGATCCGTCACAACTCGACACGTGGCAAAATCAAGTTGAGGAAGATTAAGACCCCGTCAATAGTGCTATGAATCATAAAGTTATGACGATATTAGCTTTAGTTAATGCTTCGAAATTGAAATGGCTTGCCAACTCTATTGTCTAGCTTTCTTCACTCTTGCACGCTCCTTTTATGCATTCATTTTGTTGGGAGGAGCAACTCGACGTGTTGGGGAGTTCATTTGATATATCCTAATGATTGCAAATCAAGAGTACTTAATAGGAATGAGTTCCATTCTAGTAGAATGTTGAAAAGGAAGAAATCTAAATAAGAAAGTATTATTTAGGGGAATTGAATCAGAAGCCGTTCGGACCGACCAATTCTTGGCTTTTTCGAAGAGAGTTGGTCCGTTTCCCAATTCCATCGATGATTTTCAGTTTGGTTCCCGATTCCAATAGGGAATCAAACCGACTATATTTTTTAAAACTTTTTAAATTTCTTAAAATAGCAACAAACCCTAAAATAGTAACAAGTCCAGTATTTTTTTTAGGAGAAAGATTTACCTAGTCTATTGTGCCATTTTTAGAGAAAATGTTTACTTTCAGAATGCTGAAATTTAGAGATGACATTGCCAAGTAACCTATTACATTGAATCGGACCAGACCAAGAACTAATTACCCCTATTAACAGTATTTGTAAACAAAAGAGATCTTGATAGTTCATCAAGTAAGGATGTGTTTTGTGAAAGTTGTAAGGATTTTTTATGAGAGAAATATTGTTAGTGTTAATTACAATCCTTTAATTATAGTAGTTCTAGGGTCAATGTTCTATGAATTTTCCTATTTTTGGTTTTCCAGGTAAAACTTTTCGGCGTATTGTTCTTCTTGTCTCTTGTTTACTGGGTTTTTTAAAAAAAATTTGCAAAGAGAATATACTACCGCATATTGCGCAATTCTAATAGTTAGAATTTTTTTGCATTCAATTGCAATCCAACTCAATTACAACATATTTTACTTTTCCCCAATTTCTTTTTCGTTAAAAGGTGTTAAATTATGACTCGTGTTTGAACGTTTGCAAAACGCAATTCGCTCGGATACCGTGAGACTTCATGAAGATTTACATAAAGAATTGCAGGTCTTCTTTTCTTTTTCAAGGACGGCCGAAACCCTACGAAACAGAAAAGGAAAGCCGCGTGAAGTCCCTCTGCATGAAGAATTGTAAGTGGTGGGCCTAAGGTCAAAAGTTTGACCTTGGGCACGCACACTCCATGCTCAATGAAGAAGTCCCTACACGTAGACAAAATAGGTGGGCCCAAGTCAAGAATTTGACTTTTCTTGGGCACACACGCATTTCCTTTTTCGGCATGCACAAAGACCTACGTAAAAGAACCTTACGTAGAGAGGAGCCTCACGTTAGAGAAGCTTTTCGCACATCCGCGCCGCTTGTAGAAGCCCTACGAAGAGGATATGTACGTGAAGACGCTATTCTTGTTTGACGTACGTAGAGTGTTTTCGTTCAAGCTTGACTACATGATAATTTTGTGCCATGAGTTTATCTCCAAGTAAGTTATTTATTTATAAACACTTGGGTTTGGGGTTAAATTGGAGTTTGGGAAACACCGAGAGAGTGTTTGAGCGACTTGAATGTGTAATCTCCTTGTATCACTTAATCTATAGTGAAATTCACTGCTACTCTCCCTGTGGACGTAGATCTTTATGACTGAACCACATAAATCTAATGTCCGATTTATTTTCTTCTCTGTTTATATTATTGTTCGATCACTCGCCTTTTCTCAATATAAGGGACGGCCTAAAAGGAGTCATAAATTCTTAAAATAGGAAGTGCTTCCTTTATAATGAACTATGACCCTTAACTTGTGCTCTAAACTAATCAAAATACTAACTAAATCAAATTTAACACAATAATAAGTAAATTTGATGATTTGGAAACTCTATAAATAACAATATCAAGCATTTGACTCAAAATGAGCCAAACTTTCTTAAAACAAACATGATTGAAGCACCAAACAAAATGTTGTAAAACTTTAAATATAGCTTCTTCCATCTTATTCTCCACAAGGAATTTGCATGAATAATGCACTCATTCCTAGACCATTGACCGAGGGGCAACCCCTAAGAGAGTAAGAGAAAGTCTGATCTTCCTTTGACATAAGATAACTAGTGCTGTGAGAAGTAGGGCATTGGTGGTGGCCATTGTGCCAAAACTCCTCATTGTGACAACAATCGAAGTATCTTTGATGTTAGGCGGTCTTGAGTCTTTGTCACCTAAAAAGTTAGTTCAAGTTCTAAATCCAAACTAGTTGCCAACCCAAAAATAACTCTAATAGAAGGCATTTTTACAACTGGTGAAAAGATCTCTTCAAAATTAATTCATTTCTTTTTACAAAATCCCTTCACCATAAATCTAACATTTCATCATGGTTGCAAACTACTTCATTTTATCTTTGACTTTTACACCAACATATTCTTTAGTGTTCTATTGCCTGTTGGCAACTTCACCAATTCAAATTTGTGGTTCTCATGTAAGGATTTGAGTTCCTCTTGCATGACTTTATGTCACTCATTCTTTTGATTACTTAACATAACATTTTCATGAGTTTTTGGCTCTTCAACATAAGTGGATGAGGCATACTCATGTGACTAATATTTCTATGAAGCATTACGTTCTATTATAAATCTTCTAACTTGAAATAGAATTGGTTTGTTATTACTCAACTAGCTTCTCTAACTCCATAGACTATTCTTGGTCAACTGATTGTTCTAACTCAATTATTTCCTTATATTAGTTAAAGAATTAACATTTAATGAGCGCCCAACATTTTTATGATTTCCATGCATTTCTCCTTCATGATTTCCACGCAATATAGCAAGAGGGTTTAAGCTAAAACTAGCAAGAGTGTAAGCCACATTCTTTAACCTTCCTGGCTTATCGATGTCTTCAATGGTTTGATACTCAAAGAACACTACATCACAACTTCTAATAACTTTCTTTGCAGTTGGATCCCATATATTGTAGCCAAACTCTTCATATCCATAACAAAAAAAAAGATACATTGCTTAGGCTTGCTATCAAGCTTGGACCTTTTATTTCTTAGATATGCACAAATGCCTAGTAACCGAACACTTTTAGATGATTATATGAAACATTTTTCCCACTTCAAACTCTTAGCAAAAAGATCCTTTAAGAGGAATTGATGGAGAAAGGTTATCAAGTCCACTACTGTTCTCATCACTTCACCCCAAAATGACTTAAACAATCTCACATAAGAAAGTATACCATGAGTCCCACCATTAATTCTCTAGTTCATTCTCTCCACTACTCCCTTCTATTATGGTATTTCTGGAACAGTCTTTTCAAGCTTGATATTATAATTTTTGTGATAATGTTCAAATCGAACCTTTGTATTCATCACCATTGTTAGCCTAAACACATTTCAACTTCTTCCTGATTTTTCTTTTCACGTTGACATGAATTTTTTTGAAAGTTACAAGCACTTTGTCTTTTTATTTCTAAGCAACAGTTTACACTTTTCTAGAGTAGTCATCAATAAATGTCACAAATTATAATGCACCACTAAGTATTCCAGCATCCAAGCAACAAACATTAGTGTGAACTAAATCAAGTATATCTAATTTTGTGCGTGGACAAAAACTATGAAATGAGAATTCATGTTACTTACTTATTGGGCAATAAGTACATTCTTTCAAATTTCTCTCATTCAATAGTAGATAATTCTTTCTAGCAAGAGTTTCAAGCACCTCCTTGCTAAGATGAATAAGTCTCTCTTTCCAATCCTTCCGAGTATATTAGCAATTTCAATTTTATCAAGTTGTTCTTCTTCATGATCCTTCCAAACTTGCCATAGGTCAACTGAGGAGTCATTCACTACATTTACCTCTTCCTTATTTAAATTAGCTTGCATAGTGTAAAGAGTGCAGGTCTTTTTGCCTTTAGCCATTACCATGGAGCTTTCAATCAATTTCCATTTTTCATCATAAAAGAAATTGTGGTAACCATCATCATCTAAGGCACTAGGGGAATCGAGTGAAGTCAAATGTCCAAAAAACATGTCTCACATTTTTCAAAAACAAATTACATCCAATGTTGATTTTCAAATAAACATTTCTCATAACCTTGGAAACACTACTGCTTCTTATTTTAATAGAGTATTGTATACTCTAAGTGCCAAAATTTGGCATGCGTAGACATTTAAGCATCAAAACTTCCAAAAGATGCCAAAATCGAGGAAGAAATGAACACTTAAGTGCCAACAACAAAAATATTCGGCCAAATTGCTTATGTGGCATTTTCCGGCAATACTTTTTACTAACACAACAGTTATTTTAGAAAAAAATAATCCACCTGAACATGGCTAAATAAGCATAAAACGACGTCGTTTTGCCTCTAAATTTGATTTTAAATTAAATACTAATTAAATTATTTGAAAAAAGAAAAAGAAAAAAGAAGAGGCAACATTTAATGAGGGCCTCCACAACCCTGCCATCGCTACCTTACCATCGCCAGAACGGGCTGATGACGGCAGGGTAAGGGGCAACAAGGGTTACCAGGCCCTGGCTAGTGGTCGGCAACCCTAGTCAACCATAGCCAAGGGCCTACAGGTTCTCACTCAGATTTGGGGCGAGTGGTCGCGGTCTTTCTCCCGATTTGGCGAGGGTCGCCAACCCTTTCCAACCATAGTAGAGTGGTAGCAAGGGCTATATAAGCCCTCACTAAATGTTGTATCTTTTCTTTAAAAAAATTAATTTAATTAATATTTAATTAATAAATTTGAGGGCAAAACGATGTCATTTTGCACATTAATTGCTAAATGGATATTATAGCGAGTCACATAGACCACTTTTATTATTAAAATAATGTCACCTCGGATTTCCAGCAAGCCTTGCCGGAGTTAGCACTTAAGTGTCTAATTTTTGAAAAAAGTGGCATTTAAGTATCCATTTTGAAAGTTTTGACGTTTAAGTATTCATCCATGTTAAGCTTTGCCGCTTGGGATGTATTTTTGCCCATTATAACACAACAAATTTACCATTGCGATAAAACATAAAGTAGTCATGCCATGGGGTGACATGAAATGAAGTTGCAGAATCAATAACCTAACTCGAGTATTGGCATATAATGTTGACACGAGCATTGTCACATATGGAACAATATCGCCATCAGATGCAACTGTCATTGTAACTTACTTCTTTTTTTCTTTCTATCTCCATTTCTATCATAAAATTTATCTCTATTTAGTGACTTGTATTCTTTAGTATAATGTCTCATCTTACCATAATTGTAACACTTCACACTCCTCTTCAGCCTTGATTCCGACCTTCTTCTTGGCTTACTTCTGTTATCATTACTCTAGGAATTTCTTAATTGATTTCTTGTCATGTAAACCTCTAATTTAGAAGCACAATTCATGCATTTTTTCCTGATTTCTTCATTGAATAAGCTTTTTTTAATCATTTTCATCGAAAGCACACTATAATGAGTAGAATTGTTTAATGCAACAATCAAGGTATCCCAACTATCAGTGAGAATACCAAGCAATAGACATGATTGCAATTAATTTATCAAATCTTGAAATTCACTTAAGTGTTCTCTGCTTTGTTCCTTATATCTCTAATTTACAAGTTTTTTTTTGGAAGAAGTACACTATCAGTGCCATAAGTTATGTACAACGCTCACTTTGGTCCCAAAAGTTTCCATCGGATCACTTAAGTGCCAAATCGGAGGAAAAACGATCATTTTGGTGCCACCGGTGAAAGATTCCGGCCAAAATGATTACGTGGCTTTTAAAAAAAAAAAAATTGACAATGTCTTTAAACGACGTCGTTTTCGGTCCTCCTTAAGAAAATAACATCATTTTGCCGTCCTACATGAAGAGCCTCATAAAAACGACGCCGTTTAACTCATTTGGGGATTTTTTTTTTTTATTTGGGGATTGAAATTAGGGTTTTTCCAACCTAGCTTGCTTGGCCGTCGTCGCTTGGCCTCTGGTGTCACCTATGTAGCATGGACACTCTCCGAAAGCCTTCATGTCATGTCCGACACTCCGACACATGTCCGACATGCTCCGACACGTCCCAACACGCTCCGACACACGGTCAACGAGTATCGAAAAATCCGACACATTGTCAACTCTCTCCGACACGCGAGTCCAGAATTCCGACATGCGATTCCGACACGCACAGAGTCAATTTTAAAAATTTCTAATACTTGAGGGGTCAAAATATAAATATACACAAAAGAAGTAATAAGAGAAGTAATAAAATTGCTATAAATATGCACACATGGGGTCAATTTTTTGATCAATTTTTTTTTCATTTTTTTAGAATTTTTTTATTTTTTTAAAGTCTTTTACTATGAAAGAAGTAATAAAAAATGCTATGTATGATAAATAAATAAATTTAAAAATATCATTTCGGCATTTTTCTTTAAACAATGTTTTTTACCTCTAAGTTTTGTGTATTATTGTAACAAATTAAAATAATGAATGATATTATTTAATATTTTTTGTATAAATTAATTCTAGGCTATTTTTATTATTATTTATTTACATATTTATATATAAAAATATATTTAAAATATAACGTGTCGAAATTCTTAATTTTTAAGAAATGACGTGTCGGTGTGTCGTGTCGTGTCGTGTCATGTCGTGTCGCGTGTCACGTGTCCGTGTCGATGTTACATAGGTTGTCGCTGAGCCGCTGTTGCTCGCTCAGCCATTATTGCTCGACGCTATTCGAACGCCCTCTATGGCACACGAGGGAGCACCAGCCCCAATCGTCGTAGCCTAAGTACTAGAAGACGCAAGCCAGGCACTCGTCGGAGAGATTAGAGATAGAGAGGGAAACATCAATGGCAGTGCACTCATCAGCGGCCTCCCCAAGCACCGGCTAGATCAGGGCCTTCAATTTGGCTGCCGAGTGGCCATCGTCGAGATTGGGGTCGGGGTCGGGATCGAGGTCGGAGCCACGGCCGCCAAGTGGCTATGGTTGGGGTTGGGGTCGGGGTCGGAGCTGCGGCCGCCAAGTGGCCATCGTCGAGGTTGGGGTTCGAGCCGCGGCTGCCAAGTGGCCATCGTCGGGGTCGGGGTCGGCATCAAAGCCACAGCCGCCAAGTGGCCATTGTCGAGGTTGGAGTCAAGTCGGGGTCGGGGTGGGGGTCGAAGCCGTGCCCACCGAGCGCGGGGGCTGTCGAGGACGATGACTGGTCAAAGATTTAAGGTTTTGAATTGGGAGAGACACCAAACGGCATCGTTTTGGTGTAAGATGCTAATTGTACTCTCCGGCAAGTTACATAAGCTTCAAAAATTAATAAAAAAAGTGCCACGTCAGATTTCCGACCAACATGATCGGAGTTGGTACCAAAGTGAGCATTTTTAAAACTCTTTGGCACTTAAGTGATTCGACAGAAACTTTTGGCACAAAAGTAAGCGCCTTACACAACTTATGGCACTAATAGTGTACTTATCACAGTTTTTTTAACTAGAAAAGCTTTATATTATAAAGTTCTCCTCTCACAAAGATCTTGTAATTTCTTCCATAAATCATCAACTTTCGTTTCTTAAGCAATACGGTATAATATTGTTGTATTGTTGATGTCAATAGTATGTGGTTAGAAGAAAACCTTGGTGTATCATATTATTCTTAGTAATTAGTGAAAGTTTTTTAGCAATTCATATTTTTTCCCGCATTGGGTTTTCCATGCAAAATTTGGTATTGTTGTTGTCATCTTCCATTTGAGACTACCAAATAGAGTAACTCGAGATATTTAACTTAAACATTGTGTCACTATTTTCCTCCATTCAATTTAGCTACTCATGCCGGCTTTAATATTGGTGTTCGACAATCATGGACCTCTCTCACCTCTATAGTTAATTCAAAGGGTGAGATTTTTTTTTCACACTTAAAATTTGATAATCAATTCTTTCCATAACTAATATGAGATAAGCCCAACATTATTGGCTGATGGAAGTGTATTACGATTAGAGTTTTGGGATAATTACAAAGATATGAAAGTTGTACATGAACATGGATATATGTGTGTGTGTATTCACTCTACCGTCACATCAAACACAACACACAAATGGCTAGTTTGGTAACCATCCTATTCATCTATTTTTTTTGTTATTTTGTTTTTAGGAATAAAAAAATAATAAAAATCCATTTGGTAACATTAGCTAACTTTTATGTTCCCCAAAATAGAAAAGTGACCAAGGAATATACTTGGAACAAAAATAAAAAGTAAAAAAAAAATCTTTTTTTTTTTTGTTTTCTAGAACAAAAAGAGAAATAAGGTTATTTTAGAAAAATAAGCTCAGTGTAACCTAATGCTCATCTTTACACAATTGATTCAAGGTCCAATCTCCTAACCCAATCTAAGTCCCCATTTTTTGGAATATAAAAAATAAAAAATTTAGAAAATAGATTTTGAGTAGTTTTACTATCTAGTTTAGAATTAGTTTAGTATAAAAAAAATGTGAACATCTTTTGATGAAAATTGGATTCAAAATTGAATAAGCTTTTAGAACTTTATGGTATGGATTTTCAATGTCATTTTCTTTTAGAGACAATGCTAAATCATGAAAGATCAGAGACTCTAGCCTTTTTCCCTTAAGATTCTATAAGAGATATCCTTTAGGGTTATCTACAATTTTTTTAATAGAAAATTAGATAGCTACGTACAATTTTTTTGCATTACCATTTGTCTTTTGTTCATAGCAATCAAATAAGTTTGTGCTTCATGGATTTCTAATGTCATTTGCTTGAAAGTTTGATGAGTTTGTGCAAATAAGCGCATCAACTTTGGGATCGCTTCCATTCTTAGTTGTTCCGTTATTGCTCATTCCACCAAGCAACCACTTGCTCTTCTTCTCGCATCTAAAGAAGCTCAAAAGGTCTATGCATTTATTTATTGTAATACCCAAAGATTTACAGTCAACCTCCTCGTATTGTGAGTTATAAACCAGTGGAACTCTTTGTCACCATTTATGGCCATCCATTTTTTATTAAATATTATGTTGGGTTTTCTGAGACCATCTTAGAATACCTTGATGAATTAAATCCTTACAAAAGTCCAATTTTATCAAGTGTACACTGAAATATTTATAATTAAATGAAAAAAAATTGGGAATAGAAATTCTTAGGTCATACAAAACACATTTTTGCTCTTTTCCTATTATAGGGATAGATATATTTTGCAGTTACCAAACATATTCTTTTGCTCGGAAACTTGTCCAGAGAGTAGAAATAGAAAAAACTATTCTAGAACAAAAATTTATTTCCAAAAATAGAAATATCATCGAACGCACCCAAAACTCCTCCATATAAGCTTAATATCTTACCAAACCAGCCAAGTGTCACGGACCAAAAGATAGACGACCCGAGAGGTTCCCTAGAGTCGACCTCAACTTGCCCATGGACCTCTTGCTCTCACTCGAATTCCCACCAAACCTGCTAACCGAAGTCTCCAAGGGCGGGCGAAACCGTCATTGAGTCATATTCTAGATTTTTGTTCCATTATTTATGTCGGTAGATGGTAGTTGGCATTATGTCGGTAGTTGAGGCGGTGCGATCTCGCCCGCCGGATGAAGAGTATATCAACGGTTGTAAGCCGAGGCCCTCAATTATAAAAATGGGTGTCCTCCTTCATTTGTAATCATCCAATCCAATCCATCTCAGTAATTTCAAAGCTTTCCCTTCCTTTCAGAGCTCCTCTCTCTAACTTTCTCTCTTAACGATTTGGATAAGCGAGCGGGTAGGCGTTCGATCGAGCAAGGCTTGGCTTGGGTGATCCAAAGTTGTCCGAGTCGCCGTGCGGTCACGATCTCAATCGATCGGCCCGTGACACAAGAATGTAGGATAACAAAGTGAAGTAGCCGTCTTCGAGATAGAGACATATATCTCACGTAATCCTAATTGAGTTCGGCTGATTCAAGTCAACCAAGTCCAACTTTCCTTTTCCATGTTACCTGGCTCTCTTCAACATGAAAATTAATTTGTGTGCCCCTTTTTTTAATGCCCACGGCCAAGAAGTCCATATTCTTCACTTTATCTGGCTGGGTATTATTGGACGAGCTCAACCTCGATTATTATTTTCAATATATAAGTTGAGTCCATGATCAAAATTATCTACTATCAGTGCTGCCTTTGTCACAATATTTATATGAAAGATATGGGCGAGGGCAAGCTCACCCAGCCACGCGACGGTGAGGCTCGCCCTCACCATGGTTGGGCAAGACCTTACCTGGTGTCACTATGGTGAGGGCGAGCTTCCCTGCGATGGCAAGGCCTAGTGGCTAGCAAGGTCAACTTCACTAGCCGTAACCTCCAGTGACCAGCCACAAGAAGAAGAAGAAAGAAAGAAAGAAAGAAAAATTAATAAATATATATATATATATAATTAATTAAAAATTATCATGTCAATGTCGGCTAGATGGCCAACCCCGGCAGACCAAAGTTGATCGATAGATTGAATTGGCACAATTGCAAAAAGTTTAGAACTGAATTGGCCAAAAAGCAGTTTAGGATTGAATTGAAACTATTGCAATAAGTTTATGACTCTTTTGCTAATTTTCCCATCAATTGCATGTTATTTTTTCCATGCCGATATTGGATTATACGTTGAAATGCTGAAGTTGTATGCTTCTTGAAATTGCACATCGTCATGGATTGCACACTGAAATTCAAATCGAATGTTGTTTCGATGGGATTGGATTCGTCCTCGTTAATTACTAGCGCTCTATTTTCCTTCACGAGGTGAATTCCTTGATTCGATATTGGATTCATGCCCGTTCGATTGAATATTACTTCAGTTCTTGCATATAACCTCTTTAGCTACAAAAATAATAAATTTTACATTGTTCTTGAGCATATGATACAAACATCATCTCACAAATGACATGAAAACAGAAACCAAGACAAAAAAGACATATAGACAAAATGGGGCCATTTTATCAGCCCTAAGCAACTCAAAATCCTGTCACAGTGACAAAGAAAAACCAAGTTCTTGTAGATGACCGGCCACAAGCTATTTCCGGGAGTTCTCGAGCTATCAACTCAAATGGAGTACAAAACAAGTCTCGACCATCGCATATTTCATGGCGTCAAATGAGGGTCTGTTCTTTTCTCCTTGTAGCTTTCAGATGGGATTCTGGACTAACATTCGAGTTCTATTCACTTTCTATTGCTTTCTTCTGCCCGTAGTCGCTGGGGTCCCATCGAAGAGCTCGTCGATGTACGTCTCCAAGTCCTCCGGTTGATACTTCACGTACTTCTCCGATTGCCTTCCGGCTGTAAAATGCTGTGAGTGCCGGCCCAGGAATGACCGGTACGCCGGAATTACCACCGCAGCTATTGAAACCCTAAGCTCCGATTGCAGCTGCTCGTCCTTCACAATCCACGCGCTCTGCGTCTTGTGAATTTCTTCGAACATCGCGTTGAAGGTCTTGAACCTCTCCTTCAACTCCGGCTTCGAGACCTTCCCATGCACGTTCAACCCCTCGTCTCGGAAGCAACCCAAGACTTTACTCCAAGTTTCCCTCTGGTAATTCTTATGGCACTGCCTTAGCTCCGAGGATTTCTTGCGTCGCCAATTGTCGCCCATCAGCTCATTGATCTCGACCGAGCCTTTCACTTTCTGCAAGATGTACCGACCATTATTCATCATGAATATGAAGCTCAGGGACACGTCCTTGTAGAGCTTGGATTTCGCTTCAAGATTCGAATCTAACAAATCCATGACTCTTGTTAATTGGATTGAGAACGGCGATGGTTCCTTCACTGAGTTGTCCTGATTGTTCTGGCCTTGAAATTCTGTTCTGTTGTTGGAATCAGCTCGTTCGATCTTCAAGTGCTCTTTGAAAACTTGCTCTAGAGTTTCTTTGTACTCACTTGCATACTTCAGATAGTTTATAGTGTAACTTGTTAAGGGGTGAACTGCACCTCCAGGCACAGGGTTTTTACCTGCAATAAATGGACTCGATAAATAACAATTTAACTATTATCTAATTGATTCAATCTTTTGAATCTATTGAGCAATGCCAGTTGGGGATTGAATGTCTGAATTTCTTACCTGCATCTGTTTTGATTGATTTTTCTAAGTCACTGAACATGCTCACAATAGCCTCGCCAATCCGAGATCGTGCAATATTAATCTCCGTCCTCAATTGATTTGCACTGTCTTCGTCCTTGAAATATCGATCCATGGCACATGTCGTATCTCGCACAGTCTCGAACATGTCCAAGAACTTGAACAACTTTTCAGCTGACCTCTTCGATGACATTGCTACTGCTTCAGAGAAATTCAAGATATGAATCAACATGCTTCGAGTGAGATTATAGAATAGATGAGTTGCAATTGATGGATATCCAGCGAACACAGCCTCTGCAAGCCTCAACTCTCGATAGAAATGCACCGATGCACATTCTTTGAAGGTTTGGATCCACTTGACAATCTCTCTCTCTAGAGCTTCCCATTGCATCTTTTGCACGTCATCGATGCTAATATTCTCAAAGCCGAACTTGTTAAATAGTTCTTCGAATGAATTCCTCCTTGTGATTATATAAACTTGACAACACTCGCTTTCATAACCACATGAGATCATCTCCTTTGCTATCTTGTTCAAACCAGACACGATATCATTCGTGTATCCAAATGAATCGCCCTCCTCAATGGATTGATCTGATTCTTCGTTGGATTCTTGTTTTGATTTGACGTTTCCTTCTTTCTCTAAATCAATAGGCCGACATTCATCTAATAACACCCTGGAATATGGAAAAGATAACCCAGTAGATTCATCAGCGTGCATTCATGCCACACCATTCAATCAGAATGTTTTATGACATGTCTAAATCATGCTAAAAATCGACGAAAAACTAAAGCTAAGAGACTAACGTAGTTGAAAGATTCTTTACCTGAATTCATCTTCCAAAAACGACAGAGCTTGTTGTTGGATTTTCCCGATCCGATTAATCAATGAAGCAAACTTTTCTCTGCATTTAGAGGGTGCGAGTACAGTTGCCAGCTTCGAGACGCGACCAACAATTTCCAAAAAAGAATTAACCTGTGGGTCTTGAGACCATTTTGCTTTCCCTTCACCCAGGTCGGTGCAATATCCCGCTACTTTGGCCTCGACAAAATCCATGAGCCTGTCGACGAATTCAGGGATTTCCGAAGGATCATTTTCATCGTTAGAGGAGGAAAGAATCGTGGCAAGCTTGTCAATGTCTTCCAAAGCCTTCTCAAGGCTATAACAAACTTCAGGATCAACAACATCGACCTTCTCTTCAGCAATCTCACTTGTATCGATCTTCTCTCGATCTTTCTTCCCCTCATCCTCATCGTTCCTCTCTACATGACCGGTGGCCCAACCTTCTTGTGGATTGGCTCCAGGAGACCTCAACGCCGGCGAAGAATCCCCATCATCTTTCAGATCATGCTTTTTGGGGGTGATCGGGTTGGATTTGTCAGAAGGGTCGCTTTCCATTGTTTGTTGTGTTGTGATGCTACCGAACGACAAATCGAATTCTCTCTTTATCTCCTTGGAAGGTCAAGAGAAAAAAGAGGCGAAGATGGAAGATTAAGTGGAAGAGAGATTTCGAAGAGATTCATCTAATGTTAGTTTGGGACTTCTATCGATTGTTTTTGGTTTACATTGTTTGAGGGTTGAAATGGTCGTTGCATGCATGGGAGGCGAGAGAGAGAGAGAGAGAGAGATGGGAGGCGAGAGAGAGAGAGAGAGAGAGAGAGAGAGAGAGTTTGGGAACGTACGGACAGGAAAGTTACATGCAAGACAGAGGGAGAGATTGTCGTGTGTTCTTTGTTTGGAAACATGGGAAGTTTGACTGATGTGGGAAGCCAATGCTCAAGGATAAACCGTTAACGCGTGTGCGGGTAGTATTGCTTGATTTTTTAAGCTTTTTTAAGTGCATTCCATGGTGGAAAAAAAAGACTGAAGTTGGTGCTAAAAATGGAGTATTTCGCCTACTAATGCTCGGGTAAATTTAACCAACATCAATGGATGGACTGATAATTATCATGCTTTCAAATAGGCAATTCACCCTTGATTGTCCATTTTTATAATATTCGATCCTAATTTTATCAGTACAAAGTCGTCTGAAATTCTTATACAATTCAAACAAAGTAAAAATTAATTACCTAACAACAGTCATTATATGAGAAACGGAATAAAAAAGGATTAAATTTATATTATGCTTGTTATGGCAGAATGGAATAGAAACAGAGAATAAGATATAATAAAATTAAAAGAGAATTGAATGAGAAGATGATTTCGGTATTTTGTCTGGTAACCGTGGGAATAGATACAAGCATTCATGTATTTGGCTGTGAGAATAAAAAAAAGGTTGTGGGAACGAGAATTTTCAACTAAATTCAATTTTTTTTATGTACTTGCATTTATATGATGGTGCGATAATAGGAATTTCTCAAACACAGATTGGAACATTAATATCTCAATATTAATCACATTATTTGGCAATTGTATATATTCACTAATTCTTTATTTTTCTTAATTATTGTCTGTAATTGAGAAGTATCATAATGAAAATTTCCGAACATAATTTGCATTTGTTTGTCATTTCTTGTTAGTCATATATTCATCAATTACAATTTGTTAAACATGATTCATAATTAATTAGAAAATGAATCTTGGACCGAAAGACAACTCTTGGCCAAAACTTTTAAATATTGCATACTTAAGGAACTATATTGACCACCATCAAAATTTCCGTCACAATTGTATCTTGGGTAAACAGTTGGCGCATTTTCAAGCTACACTTAAAAGTCATGGTTAAAATTATCTCCCGAACGAAACCGGGAGCTTTTTCACGTGACACTCGCATTTCCTCGGATGAAAGTTGATGTTTTTCCCCCCCCCCCCCTTATCCAGGGAAAAAACCCTTCCAGGATGCCATCATTATATTACAAACCCGATAAGTCAGGCCAATCAGATCACATAAATCAAGTAAAACTACATAGAATCTCTCCGATGCAAGATCATAGGGACTTGACACGCCATGAATTCGCGATGGGCTCTATGAATAGCCAAGAAGAAGGGTAATAATGCTTAGGCAATAGCATCAAAAGGAGGGGAAGAAAAAAGGGGTCAGGACAAACGAACGAATAAACAAGGAGAGACGAGCCAAAGGAGGATAGGAGGGAGGGCATTTAATGGCCAAGACAAGAACATTAAATACTCCTGAGACTGAGAGAGTAAAATTAATTGCCTGCCTTAATCGCTGCAATTGTCTGTTCGTCCTCTTCATACCCTTCTTATCTCTTCGAACCCACTCCCTCCCATCTCATTTAATGCTCCCATCTCTCTCTCTCTCTCTAGGTGCAGGTGCAATAATTCAAGCTATGTAAACACCGCAGTAAAAAAAGTTAAATAGGTCGTTTCATTAATGTTTTCTCGAAGCTAACTTCGATCGCACGGTTAAATTTCTTCATCCTTCTGGAGTAAATAATTGCAAGTGTATAAGCTTTACTTTCCATAAAGCGTGTTCCAGTACTGTACTTTTGACCTGATTCTTGATACTTGGAATCCATCAGGAGCCATGCGTGCAGAAATGAGTGCTCCAAGAATCTTGTTTCAAGACCTTGATCCTGGAAAAATCATGGCCGAGGACTTTTTTGTACTCGCATCATTCGCAAATTCGGCGGTGTAATTAATTGGAGTTCGAAATTGGCATATCCGAAATTGGCATTATCTAAGGAGCGTTTAAAAAGGTTTAGATATATGTTAGCTTTCTCACCTTTGCACAGCCAAAATAAAATTTGATAATTCATAGATTAAAGATAGAAAATTGATCCGCCCCTTTTCTTGAAAATATGACCATAGGGTGGTAAATAGCCAGTGACCGCAGTACTCTCGGGAGTCAAAAACGATCCCTTCAGGACAACGAAAAAGAAAAATGAATCCACGGGACAATCGACATCCATGAAATTTACCTACCATGGTCCAAACTAGATATCATTTAGATTTTCTTTCCAGCTGTAACTTCTTATTCAGCTCCGAACCGAGTCGAGCCGGGTCTGGCGAGCTCGAGCTTGTCCGACTTCGGGTTCGAGCTGGTTGGTGGAATCTCTGGCCGGGGCCCCGTTTGTGGACACAACGGATCGTCCGCTGGATTTGGTAGTTGTGTCCTCATCAATGGCACGGGCGGTGCTGCACAGACCGGAATGACCGATCGGATCTGGACCGCCGGGGCGATCTGGTGCGAGCGGAATCCGCCCGTGTAAACGGGTCGCGGGGATAATCCGGACCCGTTTCTGTTGTGGCCATGATGTCCATCTCTGCTAGTACTAATCCCTTGAAGGAATGGCAATGAGGAGTTGGGTCTTGCGAGATTCGGATGATCACTTCGTTTATCGACAATTTTTGGACTTGGGTAAATACTTGACCCAATAGGTCTCTTCCCACTGTCTTGTTCCATGTCCCATCGATTCTCTCTTGGTCGAGGTAGAATCTTGGAAGCTGATCTTGGTGGGGGTGGAGGAAGCAGAGACAGGAAGTTGTTCAGCTTCTGTGAAGATGACGACAACGGCGACGATGAAAAAGGAGAAGCACCACCTTGTGCTTGTGGGATGTAATTCATTAGCAACTTCTCCACGAGCCTGTGCAATTGAATGCTTGTGGAGGGGGAAGCAGAGTGGTTCATTGCATTAGCCCTGATCGATCCTCTTCTTGGTTGGTTCTGAACCCTCCTCCTGATCCCTTGCTTAGCCTCATCTCTGGGCCTCAAAGAACCCAGGTCTGGCACTGCAAAAGCGAGAGATGTTGATCAATCTGGTCTGGTCTTTGATGGACTCAAATATGGCAAATGTGCGAGGGAAAAGAGGGTAACTTTGCACCCTAGTGCTTCACCTGTTTTGAGTGCAGACCACGCTGCGATCGCTGCATTCTTCTCTGCTTGTTTCTTCGTTTTGGCTGATTCACCGGTGAAGCTCATCCCAGCAATCCCCACAGTGCAAGTGAACGTGGGAACATGACCAGGGCCTGATCTCACCGTCGTGTACACAGGCAGGTTCAGGCCTGCCCTGTGAGCTGTTTCCTGGAGCAGATTCTTGTAGATCCCCGTCTCGTCCTTCACAATGATCAATGACCAAGATGACTCAGAAGCTAAAACGTAAAACCCCATGCGGTTTGCTCTGTTTTGCTTGAAAGCCACATAAATATTCTCAAAATGGAAGCTTTAGCTAAAAAAGCTCAAAACAATATGCGAAAAAAAATCCCCTTCGGAGATGGGAAAACATCCAAATATCAATTTGAAGAAACTAACAAGGATTCTTGCAGTGAGAGATCTCGAAGGACCCCTTGTGGAGAGGACATTGAGGGCTACTTCTGCAGCTGCATGCTCTGCCTGCCTCAGCGTATTGCAGTAGCTTGGGCTTTCGAAGATTTCGCCATTGAAGTTCACACAGGCTTTGAACCTCGGAGCATGATCTGGTCCTTCTCTGATGCAGGCATAAGAAGGGAGGTTGAAGCAGCTTCTCTGCGCAAGTTCTTGCAGTTGGTTCTTATACATGATCTGCCCACGAAGCAAACTAACCACAGTGAAGCAAAACCATATAAAAGAAAAAACTAATGACAATGTAGAGGCAAGATCATCAACGACACGAAAGAATCTGAACGAGAGAAGAGTGCTAAGAACATGGCACTTTCACCTGATTGCTCCCTCTTCCTTTGCATTGGCCTGTGGGTATTTTGCTCTCGGGAACAATAGGTAGTTGACTAGAATGAGAAGGACAATG
The DNA here is from genome assembly GCA_016097545.1 of Eucalyptus victrix. Lineage (NCBI taxonomy): Eukaryota > Viridiplantae > Streptophyta > Magnoliopsida > Myrtales > Myrtaceae > Eucalyptus > Eucalyptus victrix. The sequence goes on from CM027842.1 coordinate 59,568,186, forward strand.
AGGCTTTGCCTTTTTTCTGAAGAGGAAAAAGGCAGATGAACCCGGGAATTGGAGTGACCTCTGAGCCCTGCTTCTGTCTGTCCGGGACTCTATCAGAGCTAAATTTACTTGCTTGTCCAATTTTCTTTTTTCTTTTTTAGCAGCATTCCCTTTAATCAAGGAAATTGGGTTTAAATGACACGGTAAAACATTTTTGCTTTCCCGGTGCAACAAGGTTTTGAGCAAGTATTGTAGGAAATGAAAATTTGCTTATGCTTGAAAATTGCTATCAAACGAAAACAATAAAGGGAAAGAAAAAGGAAATTTGAAAATCTCAAAACTGTTTTCAGGTCGTATTTACCGTGACATTATAAGATGATGGACCCCCCTTCAAACTCCTAAACTATAAAATTACAAGTGCCAATGTAAATGGTCATGGAATTTGACAGATACTTCAATAATCTGGATTATATTCGATTTGTAAAAATATGCGGCATTTGGCTCATCTATACTGGGTCAAGTCACTGAGTGCCCACCAATATCAGCCAAGCAAAACTTGATATTTTACCAAAATGCATTTATCTGTTGCTTCCCTGACTCCAGCCAAGGATTTTTCTTTTTAAAAAAAAAAAATTGAATTGACTGGACAGACACTCCCATGTGTTTGACTTTCAGATATTTTAAATATATATTTTGTCTGTAGTACGTAGTAGAGGTCATGTGAGGTCGAGTTAATGTTCGAGAAAACAGGGGATTGGCTTGAGACATTGGGTTGGGCGGTGTGCTCTCTTCCATGAAAGACTTGACTTAGCAGACCAAGATATAGATCATTCTTAATCTTCGCAATGTATTGTTTTCCCCCCGAGACATGCGCATCGAGAGGTTTGTACAATGTCTCCAGGAGGAACCGTTTCTCGCCAAAAAAAGTCGTTAAGATCTTAATAAGTGTCTCTATGTTTTTGAAAAAAAAATGTCGGGTACGGGACGACGGATCGGCCTTTCGAGGGCTCAAGTTTCCACGGGATCATGCTTGAAGCAATGCATTTAATTTGGAGCTGAAACAGAGGGAGGAGGGGAGAGAGAGAGAGAGAGAGAGAGAGAGAGTAGGGATAGGGTGGTCCAAGCCCTACAGAACACCAGGGTCATGTCGTCATTAAAACTCTCTTTTGAAATGGGGTTTTCCGTAGGAGACCAAAAATTGGGATGTGGATCAATCAATGCCTCCCCCACCCCCTCCATCGCGTAGCGCAAATTGCTTTGACGAAACGAACGTCACAGGCGGGCTAGGGCGGGCTAAATGCCTTGTTCACATGCGGTGGGTGTGCTGGATTTAGGTTTAGGTAAAAATGTTTGTGCAGATTCCACGCCGCTTGTCGTCTTTAAGATGCTAAGGTGATGGGACCGACTCGGCGACCTAAATTTTGTTGCAAGAGGGGGCGTCATACATTTCCCAGCTATTATATATTATCCATTGGACGATGAAACTCCCTAGGTTGATAAATCTTGGAAATGGAGAAATGGGTATTGGTACACGTAAGGATTTTAACTTCTCCTTTTATATTTTGAATGTGTCTGGACATTTGTCATTATTATCAGATGTTAGGATTTTTCATCTCTCGAGAATCTATAAATAGTAGACATATCAAATTGGTGGATTTTATATTGAATCAAAAATCGTTTGACCCAAATTGACCAATTTATCCCATTTTGACCCTTATAAACCATATTACCAAAACACTTTCATATTTAATAAAATATAGAAAAATTCATACATAAATAAGATCGAATGATGTTGACCTAATTTAATCTGCTAAAGACTCGGGTACTGTTCATCCTCCTCTCTATTTGGGCAACTTTTTCACTGTTCTCACCAGCCAGTCGTTGGCTTGGTGCGGGAGATCCAGCCGTCCATTTGCGGTTTTTGGAGGATTGTCTCGTCTTTCCATCCTCATCAAACTCACTGAAGGCTTTTACCTATCTCTCCTTGAGCAGCTAAGAATGGTTGCTTCAGGTTAGGGTTTTTCTCGGTCTTTTGCCATGGATCCCCCCGAGCAAAGCTCGGCCCCTGTTCCTCGAGCTGCTGGAGACCGCCAGGCCTCGGGCAAAGCCCACATGCTCACTGAAAGTAGTCGAGCTCAAAGCCAAAGCAGACCCTCCTCTGCTCGGCCCCGAAGCAAAGCTTCCCCTGCTCGACCCCCTGTTCAAGCGAGTTCGCATGAAGGCCCCCGAGCCGTTGAAACCTGAAGAGGACGAAGCAGAGTTAGGCGACTTGGTATTCATCCTCAAACTCAAGATCGCCCTCCCAAAGGGCCCAATTCAACTCCCGAGCTTTCGTGGGCAAATGTGGCTAAGCTTGCAGTAAGAGGGTATGATCTCTCTTACATACCTCCCTCTATTTTTGAGAATAGAAATGTGGTTGAATTATCTGAGGATATTCTAGATGCTGTGGACCCGATTTGGCATGAATGCCTTGTTGGCTTCTTTGTGGGACGTAAGCTTCCGTTTAAGCTTATAGAAGATGCTCTAAAGAAGCTGTGGGAGGCTAAACTTACTAAGGTAATGGCGAATGATGATGGCTTTTATATGCTTCATGTCCCAGACCCGGACTCTAGAAGAAGGATTCTAGAAGATGGACCTTAGACTGTGGCTAGAGTTCCGTTGGTTCTCCAATAGTGGCACCCTCTTCTAGATTTGAAGAAGGAAATCCAATCTTCTATCCCTGTTTGGGTTAGATTGAAAAATTTGCCTTTTGCCTTCTGGTCTATCCATGGTATTAGTGCTGCGGCGAGTTCTATTGGAAAGCCACTCTATGTGGATTGGAGAACTGAGTAGAGAAAGACCATTTCCTATGCTCGTGTTTGTGTAGAGATCTCGACCAAGGTGCCTTGTTGTGATTCTGTGGAGATTATTTACAATGGGGAACCTCGCCTGGTGAAAGTCGAATATGAGTGGTTGCCTATCTCTTGCCCAACTTGTGGTTGTTTTGGACACAAATGTACTGTCGTAGAGCACCCCCACAGCCCAACTGTAACCCCTTTTACTACCCTTGGGACTAGTGTTCCCGAGCCTGCCCCTATTGTGGAGCAATCTGCTGCTACTGATGGGGAAGGGTGGGTGCAGGCCCGGAGTAAGAAGAATAAGGAAGGAGCTAAGTCTATGAATGTTGGCCTCTCTCAAGTGGTGTCTGCAAGTTCTGCTGAACCCTGCCTTCCTGTGCCCCCTGAGCTAGAACATCTAGATCAGGGTCCCTCTAAGCTTCCCCCGACTTTGGATTCATCATCTTTGCCTATTGCAACTCAAGCTATGATATCTTCATCCTCTACCTCCTCTTCTAGGTCGGATGATGACCTCGAAGATGAGCAAAGTAGCTCAAATGAAGAAGACAGATTGCTGAAGGAATTCTCTACGGTGGTAGATACCCCAAAGCAACTGAAAATTGATGAAGCCTTCTCTACCCCCACTACAGACTCCCCCGAAGCAACCTGACCTGGATTTAGCCCCTTCGGTTCCAAAATCTGCTGCTCCTCCTAAGCCGGTCTCAAGCCGACGAAGGTCAAGCAATAGACGGTGATGTTCTCTCCCTCCTCTTTTATGAATATAGGAGTATGGAATATTAGGGGTCTTTCTCACCCCATTAAACAAGCGGAAGTTAAAAACTTTATGAGCTCCAATAAAATTTGTTGTGTGGGTATTGTGGAAACGAGAGTTCCTGAATCCCGGTTCGCTTCCATCTCCTCGGGGCTTGCTATGGGATGGAATTGGCTGGCTAACTATGATTTTTCTCATCGTGGGAGAATCTGGATTGGGTGGAATCCATGTTTAGTGGAGTTTGTTGGGTCTTTCTCTTTCGCCCAAGCGATCCATGGCAAGCTTAAGTCCTTGGAATTTGGGGTTGAATTTAATTTCTCTTTAGTGTATGCTAAACACACATTTGTTTTGCAGCGGCCTCTCTAGGATGACCTTTCTCGCCTTAGTAGTAGCCTTTTGGACTGTTCTTGGCTAGTGGCTGGTGATTTCAATGCCATTTGAGACCTATTGGATAGGGTTGGGGGCTCAAATGCTTGGCTTCCATCTTTTGATGAGTTTGAACAATGTCTAGATCGAGCGGAACTAGATGATTTGAGATATGCTGGGTATCGATTCACTTGGTCGGCCTCCTTGGGCTCTAACTGCAAAAGGAGGAAGATCGACAAAGTCTTGGTTAATCCTAAGTGCTGTTTGGAGTTTTCCTTCTCGGAAGCTTCCTTTTTGGCTCCAGGTATCTCTGACCACTCCCTAATGGTTGTTAGAGTTTTGCCTGCTTCCACTCTTAAAAAGCCATTCAAGTTTTTCAACTATTGGATGAAGCACCCAGATTTCCACAGCATTGTCTCACAGGTGTGGGATAGGCCAATTATTGGTTTCCCTTTGTTTAGGCTCACTTGTAAGTTGAAGGCTCTTAAGTTTTGCCTCAAGCAACTTAATAGAGAGGAGTTCTCAAATATCTCGGTTAGAACAGTCAATGCTCGGAATGCTCTCTTGTGCACTCAAGACGCTCTTCAGCATGACCCTAGAAATATCCAGCTTGTGGTGTTAGAGAGGGAGCAGCTTTTGACCTTCTTGGACCTTTGACTCTAGGAGGAGTCTTTTTACCGACAAAAATATTAGATTAAGTGACTTAAGGAAGGGAATCAAAACACTAAATTCTTCCACCATACTGTTAACAGAAGAAATCTGACCAATAGAGTTCTTTCGGTTGAGGATTCTCAGGGTTCCTTGGTTTCTGACCTGGTTGAGATGCAATGGGTTTTTGTTTCTCATTTTCAAGATATGCTTTAACTGAGGGACCCCTCTTCACGGCCTGAGGTGCAGGAGATCTGTGCGGTTTTGCAACAGACCCTTGATCCCGACCAGGTCAGTAGTCTTGCTTGTCCGTTTTCTGACTTGGAAATTCATGACTTTTTATTCTCTCTTGCGGGGGGAAAGGCTCCTAGTCCTGATGGATTCAATGCTAAATTTTTCAAATGTAATTGGAATGTGGTTGGGTCGTTGGTTATGGAAGCCGTAAGAGATTTTTTAACTCTGGAAACCTGTTGCGTGAGATTAACAACACAATCTTGGTCTTGGTGCCTAAAGTTCCCAATGCTACATAGGTAAATGATTATAGACCGATTGCTTGTTGTAACACGATTTACAAGTGCATCACGAAGATTATTGCCAATCGCCTGGCGATAGTGCTACCCTCCATTATTAGTCTTCCCCAGAATGCTTTTGTGAAGGACCAGAGAATCAGTGATAATATCTTGTTAGCCTAGGAGTTATTTAGTGGCTTTCATGTTGAACGTATCTGCCGAAATGTGCTATTAAGGTTGATTTTCAAAAGGCTTATGATACTCTTGATTGGGGCTTCTTGGAATTAACTCTTCTTGCATTTGGTTTTCCTAACCATTTGATTGGGCTTATTATGTCTTGTGTCCAATCCCCGAAGTTCTCTATCTCTATCAACAGAGCACTTCATGGTTTCTTTTCTAGTGGTAGGGGGCTTCGCCAAGGCGATCCTATGTCTCCTTATCTCTTTACACTTGCTATGGAGGTGTTTTTCGGAATTCTCCTTCTTAAGTCTAAGCAACTAGGTTTTAAATTCTTTTGGAGATGCAAGCTGACCTCCCTATCGCACCTCTTTTTTGCGGATGATGTGTTCCTTTTTTTGTGAAGGCAACATGCTCTCTGTTGCGCTTCTTAAGGAGGGGTTGGACTTATTCTCTTTGTGGAGTGGCCTCTGTCCCAATTTGAGGAAAAGTGAAGTATTCCTAGCTGGTGAGACGGAGGACTTGCGGCGGAAATCACCCAGACTCTTGGGTTTCAGGAAGGAGTGCTACATGTCCGTTATCTTGGAGTTCCAATCATTTCATCCCACCTCGGCAAGGCTGATTGCAATGCACTCGTTAATCTTATCACAACAAGAGTTCAATCGTGGGCTCAACAGTTCCTTTCCTTTGTGGGACGTCTCCAACTTATTAGGTCGGCTCTCCACTCCATCCAAGTTTTTTGGGCTAGTATATTTATGCTTCCTAGAACGGTCCTGGATTGTATTGAGCAAATATTTAGGCAATTCTTGTGGAAAGGCCCGGTTCTAGGGAGAGGGGGAGCAAAAGTTGCATGGGATGAAGTTTGCCTCCTTAAGAAATAGGGAGGACTTGGAATTCGATCCCTTAGGGTTAGCAACACTGCCTCTATGCTGAAACATATTTGAATTCTATTTACTGATAGGGAATCCCTTTGGTGTAAATGGGTCCATTCTATCTACCTAAAGAGGAAGAACTTCTGGGTTGTGCCGAAGCATATGGTTTGCTCTTAGGCTTAGAGGTAACTCCTTGCTCTAAGGAAGGACTTTCAGCGATTCTTTCTATGGCGTATAGGGGATGGCAAAGCGGTTTCTCTCTGGTTTGATTCTTGGTTACCACAGGGTGCCCTCAACTTGGTCTTTTCTGACATGTACATTTACCAATCGGGTCTGTCTAGGCAGGCTTCGGTTGCTGATTTATACTCTGCTTCAGGCCTGACAATTAAGCGTATTATTGAAGAGTGGGGTCACACGCTGCCTTTGTTGTCCCAATTCTCGAATCGATTTTCGTGGCTTGAGACTACCTCAGGCATTTTTTTTCTACTGCCTCGGCGTGGGAGGCTATACGTGCGAAGCGATATGGTTCCTTGGCATTCCTTTGTGTGGAGTAAATCTATTACCCAGAGGCATCAATTCCATTTGTGGCTGATCACAAGGAACCGTCATCCCACTCAGGTCTTTCTTCTTTCCTTTGGTAGGATTCCTGATGGTACTTGTGTTTTTTGTAACTCTAGATCGGATTCCATTAATCATTTCTTCTTTGGGTTCCCAATTACTACTGGCTTGGCTTCGTTTTGGGCTTCTAAATGCAACCTTATATGGCACGGTACCAAACCATGGCAAGATACTATTTCTTAGGCCCTTAAAGCTCTCCCAGGCAATTGCTAGATTTTCCTTCGTTGTGCTTTGCCATCTTATTTGGAAAACTAGGAATGGCATTCTCTTTCGGGGCAAGACTCTCGTTGTGCCTATCATGAAGAACCACCTACTTAAAGTTGTGAGGGACAAAGCCATCTCCTTTAGCCAAGTGACAGACACTCCGAGAAATAGAAGAACTCAACGAATTTAGGGTATTGACCCGGCCATCTTTGCGGACTAAGTGCTTCGGCCTTTGCTGTTTCATCGCCTACCAGCGTGTCAAGGTCTCATTGCCTTTTCTTTCGGAGGGTTGGTGTTGTTCTTGTCTATTAGCTCCTTTTGGCTGTTTTTGCTTGTCTGGTTGTATTTTCTTGTAGCTTTTCTTTCTATTTGGCTCTTTCGTGGATGCCATTTGGCCTCCCGTTGCTACCTTGGTAGCTTTTGGCTTCTTTTTCCTGGCTTCCTTCCACTCGACCTGGCTTGTTACCTCGTTGAGTGTAAGTTTTTTATGCCAGTGTCCGAGTTGTATTGTTTGGTTTAAATCAATATATTCTTACCTTACCAAAAAAAAAGAAAAGAAAAAAAAGATCGAATGATAACGAGATAGAGTGAAGAGTGAGTTATATTAGCCAAGTGGGTTTAAGTAAGTTATTAACTCATTTAATACCCATATTCTTTTAGATTTATCATTTTAAACTCATTTATTGAATATAATAAATACATGTAACAACTCAAATATTAGTGGGTACTCAAATATGAGTTAAGAAATGAGTTTATAACCCACTTTGACAAGTCCAATCCTTTTGAAAATCCTATTCTAACTTTTCTCTTTTTCTCGAATTTTTACTTTATCTCTTTGCAAAGAACATGAGAGTAGAACCCTACATTTGAAAAGATTCCATCGTTCCGCGGAAAATGTTTTTTTAAAAAGTGTTTTCCAGATTTTCCGGTATTTGTTTCATGGAAAATAAATTAACTTAGAAAAACATTTTCCATGAAGGGAAAAAGTCTTCTAGAATGGGGGAAAATGTTTTCTACATTTCAAATAAGGAAAATTATTTTCCTCACTTACTCTCTCTTATCCCACACTCTTTACTAATTCCCACTTCTTCTTTTCTTAATTTTTTTCAACAATTCGAATTTTTTATTTTATTTTGTGCCCCTTCTTCTTCCTTAGTCAGTCGTTGGCTACATGACAGTTGACGATTGGCCAAAGGTAACCTTGAGCTCACCAATCTAGCAAGGCCAGAAGCTAGCAAGGTCGAAGCTCACTAGATAAATGAGCCAAAGGCTCTCATTCACCAGCCTTGGGCCTCATTGATCTGGTGAGCAAGAGGCCGGAGAGCGAGCTCAAGCTTGTCAACTAATCCAAGGTCGCCTTTGGCTGATTGCTGGCCACAAGATGGCCGATGGTTGGTGACCGGCCAAAGGTGACTTTGGAGTCACCATCCCATGGCCAATGACCGGCCAAGGAAAAAAAGGGCAAAAAAAAATTAAAAATAGTATAAAGAAAATTAAAAAGTTTTAAAATTGGTTTTTTAGAAAAAAATAAAAAAATAAAGAAAACAAAAATTTATTAAAATGAGTGCATGGAGAAAATCAAATCAAATTTTCCAAACCGAATGGTAGAAAATATTTTCTAATTCCTTTTCAAGTTTCAATTTGAACATCGGAAAATATAATTATTTTCCTAAAAGTGGCTTCCTAAAAAATATTTTCTAAAAATGACACATTTTTTGCGAAATAAATGGAGCCTCCTTACCATTAGGCCACGTGCTTAATAAAAAATAAGGCTCGAATAATAATTTCTTTTTGGTCAAAGGAAAGACAAATCATATATGCTTTTAAAAGCATGCATGATAACCATTTTTTTTTTTTGGGTAAAGAGCATGATAACCATTTTGATTCTTTGCTTTTCTGTTTTTTTATTTGTCGTAGAGGACGGGTTTGAAACGAGAATCCATTTGATGACACAATTTCATTTTTTTTATTTATAAAATAATTTTTTAATTCAAAAATAGATTTGTAACATAAATGCAAAGTTAAAAAAAATTATTTATGGAATAAAAATGAGAAATAAAAAAAAATTGTTACTCGCTCTCGCTACTAGCCAACCGTCAATTGCCTTGGAGGGATAAATTTTGTATCGTTATTATATGCATATTTTCACTCAAAAACTCATCAAGAGAATAAGTTGGAAATCGATTTTTGGAACAAAATAGTTATCATTCTCGCCATAATTCTCTGTCCTCTCTAGGAACGTGAATCGGAACAGATGTCCCTTGATTTATCCTCGGTTATCGTCTATGCTGACGTTCCTTGGGATTCTTGGCTTTTCCAATTTTGATTTTTTTTAGTAATTTAAATTAATTTAAATTATAAATGAAGGCAGAGCGCAGAGCATCGGTTCCATGGTGTAGTGGTTAGCACTCTGGACTTTGAATCCAGCGACCTGGGTTCGAATCCCGGTGGGACCTTTTTTCTATATCAATTTTTCACGCCTTTCTTTTTGAATTTTTTAACGCAATTATATATTCGCGTATCTCCAAAAAATATGAATAGGTAAAAATAAAAAAAGGTATTCCGTTCCCGGGAATCGAATCCAGGAGATTTCTTTTTGAATTTTTTTAACGCAATTATATATTCGCGTATCTCGAAAAGAATATGAATAGGTGAAAATAAAAAAGGAAATTCCGTTGCCGGGAATCGAACCCGGGTCTCCTGGGTGAAAGCCAGATATCCTAACCGCTGGACGACAACGGAATTGCTGGCCACTATCTTCAAGAATATTAAATTTACACCATAAATTTTGTACTGATCACATCCATTTGGATCACTGTTGTCCGAACTGAAGACTCTGAAACCGAAGAGGATCTTGCTCGTGCCCTGACTGTGTAGGCTCTTGTATTCCAGGTCCATAATCAGGATGTGATTGTCCGTGAGCGTTTTCATACCGCAGAAGCATGTCGTACTTTAGTACCGCAAATTTAAAACAAGGGAGAAAAGGGCTGTTAATACTACTAGCACGGAACGTCGGCGTCTGTCAGTATGCTCGTGTTCTCAAAGCTCATGTCTACCGGATTCCGATCATACCAAACTTCTATACTCGTTCCAGCATTTCTTCTATTATTCTAATTGCAGCATTGTGAAAAAGCAGCAGCAAAAAACCCAGGTATTGAGACAGTAGACTCGTACTTTTGAGATGAAGTTCGGTTGAAAGGCTTATGGCTACCGAGTTTGTGAGCACAGATCTGTCCGTGTTCTTGGTCAGCACGATTCAAACCCGAGGTCGAATATACATGGCAAGACGAAAAGGGGGAAGAAAACGTCGCTCCCGACTTCCTGACATTGAATGAAATTGTCACTCAAGATGCGAAGAGTTGTTAGCATCTATGTTGCAACGTCTCGCTGCCATTGTCTAACCATCTAGGCTTTATAAATCAAAAACCAGTATTTCCGAAACTCTCTGTGCTCAACGTTAAGAAGGGCCAACATAGAGCGACTTGTTCCAGCCGTCACCTACTCAAGACATTGGTGGTGCTTAGTGAAATCTGCCGTCTCTTATCTCTCCAGCTCTCACCCCACATTTTGGCCTCTGCAATGGCTTGCTCGCGCTCCAGCTCCTTGTCTAGCATTGTCGTCGTTTCATTTGGAGATTTGTCCTTGTGCGCATACTTTGTGCTGACCCTGGTTGATGTATGGGGATGATACTTTTGGGACGCCAAGTAATCAAGAGCGAGCACGACTTCTTCGATGGGGGGACGCTTGTTCGGCTCTTCTCGAATGCACATGGCTGCCATGTCAAGAACCTTCCTTAGAACGGATTCTGGAAATTGACCTTCGAGCATCGGATCTGCCAATTGTATGCAGTTCTTGCGGTCTTTCATAATTGGACGCGTCTGCAGGCACAAAAAATATGGATTTCATCAGATACAAAACTTGATCAAGAAACAAGCTATAGGACTATTTGTATGAACAACGGGAATCAGGCATTGCACCAAACATATAGGATTATGAAAATCTGTTTACCCATTCAACAATGTATCTAGCATGACCATCCACATATTCCAGAGCTCTACTCCCGGTAATAATCTCCAGCAAGACCACCCCAAAGCTGTAGATGTCGGACTTCTTCGTCAACTTCCCACTCAGTCCATACTCGGGGGCACAGTAGCCCTGGGTTCCTAAAACCCTGGTCGAGACATGTGTTTTATCTCCAGTCGGACCAAACTTGGCAAGACCGAAATCAGAAAGCTTTGCTTGGTATTTTTCATCCAACAATATATTGGATGTTTTCATGTCCCTATGGATAACAGGCGGATCTGCTTCATTGTGCAGATAGTTCAATCCCCTCGCCACACCGGCAGCTATCATCATCCTCGTGTTCCAATCAAGCGGCTCCCTATCAGGAGGAAGATCTGCATGACACTGATCATTACACGTCATAATCATATAATTTCGCAGAGACCATTAGATAGTCGAATTATCATCTGCGGCATTATTGCAGCATTATTGTTAATGAGATCAGTTTGAAATGTCCAAGAAAGTGAGACTCTGCTTATCATTAAAGAAAGTCGAGGTTTTTGAAGTCCAGCATGATCGAGTAATTAAGAACTAGACATTTAGAATCGCAGCAAAGGAGAAATGTCTTTTGCAGCACTTGGACAGTGTTGAAGATCCTCGTTTAGCAGTGAGAAACAACAAATCACAAAATAACAGAGTGTAACCATCCAGCCCTCATCGTTGAGCCCCCTAAGAACCAGAATGAGGTCAAATTTTTTCAAACGGGAATCTAGTCTTATCTCCTTTCATGTATCTGATTATTCAAAGGATGTTGCTAGTTGGTGTATCCTCTCTTAATTTTTCTGTTCCTTGGGTACACCGAGAGCACTATAGTTGCTATGACAATATGAGAGGATTACCCATTACTCCATAGTCCTGTTAATTGGAAACAAACTAGATTAGATATCTTACCGTGCAAGAGATCATCCAAGGATTTCAAGTGCAAGTATTCGTACACAAGCAGACGCTGATCGCCTTCAGCGCAGTAACCGATCAAATTGACAAGATTAGGATGACGCAGAAGAGAGAGCATCAAAACCTCCACCAGAAACTCATGGTCTCCCTGGTGACCAGCTTGGTTCAGCTGTTTAACGGCTACTACCTGCTCGAATACTGAGCCAAGTCATCATCGAAACAAAAACAGCAACCCAATGCAAAGACATGACACATATGACAATTGAAGGATGGCAATACTTAAACAAAACCTAACTCAGACTGAAAAAATGTTGGTACGGCTCGGGATAATCAGCCTTGCCTTCTTATGTCACTCATAGAAGACGAGGGTGTCCGGCTTTTCAGCCAGTAAACATTACCTGACCTGTCTTTTGTAATTTCCCTTTGTAAACTACACCAAATCCACCTTGCCCGAGGAATTCATCCTTAAAATCTTTCGTCGCTGTTGCAAGCTCCCGGTAGCTGAATACTCGAGCCTCATGGGTGACGTCACACTCTTCTCCTGAAACCGACGGTTCCAGTCTCGATTCTATGCATTTGTCACCAGTAACGATCGGTCAGCAGTGCTTTGTCTAATATAAGATATTATAGCGCACCAATATAAACAATTTTTTTGTCAGCAGCACATATTTCTAGATGGAAGCGAAACATATGCTCTTACGCGGTGATCCAATCTAAATAAACCATGACATCAGTGCATGTTGGAGTTTCAGGAGATCCATAATTCCGAGCAACTACGACTGTGCTTCACTCTTTTCAGTTTCCAGCATAAAGCTGGAAAGTTAGGAATGCCAGTTCGAATTTCATGAAAGAGGGGTGTGCACTAGGAAAATTTAATCACCCTTTCCGTCTTTCGGGCATGCAAGGCTCTAACTATATAATCAAATGAAGGGAAAGCTGTCGCAAGTCTAAACATCTCTGAGAGTACTAGCTCAAGTTAATCAAAATATATGCAGATAAACGTATGATTAAAAACCTGAAATGTCATTTTCACAGGCCAGTGTTGCCTCAAAAGTCATAAACTACATGAACTAAGGTCATCGTGATCAACTAACCATGAAAGGAAAAGGGTGATCGATCAACTCATTACCCACTCGGAACATGTCATACCCATATGGTCAGAAAAGGGACGAAATCTTGTTCCTAAAGGGCATCATTTCTTGGCATACTAAGAAACCAATGAAAACCTGAATATTTAACAGACTAATGCACCAATTATCATTTGTCGAAAACATAAACACAGTCTTCAAACACGACGCAATTTCAGAGCAAAAGTAGATAGAAACCTTGAAACGTATCGGCAGGAGCATTTCCCGAAAGCTTGGATTGCTTGCTGAAGTCTCTGTCCTCCTCGCGTTTCGGCTTCTTCCCTTTCTTCGACCCGAAACAAGGACAAAAATCAAATTTTGGCCACATCGATCAAGATAAACCCAGAAACGAGAGAGCGGGGTGGAAAAAAAAGTAGGGGAGAGCTCTTGAAACGACAGGCTCCAAATCCATCACAACCCCATGGATTCGCTCGCCACGAGTTCTGGGCACGTAGAAAGATGGGAAAACTTTCCGGCCGCTTCAGATGGGATCGAGGGGATAAATCCCAAAACCAACCACCCTTTTACGTATAAGTCGATCCCAAATACAGGAAAAACGCTTCAACGCAAGGACATTCGCCGAAGCTCGCGCCTTCACGATGATGCAGCATCGATGGACGACGCTTCCGCCAATCGTCACGAAGTAAACGTAATTCTCATGAGAATCGGTTGACGACGGGACGAGGGAAAGTGGGAATGATTTTCGCGGGGAAGACTGTGTTTTTTATGTGGAGAAATGCAGAATGTGGTCAGGGAATTCGGAGGAGTCGATGATCTCGTTCTGGTTTGGCTGATCTCCTGCCGATTCGGCTGGATTTATTTCCTTTCCCAGGACTATCTTCTCGCGACCTCAGACTTGCATGCCGTGTTTCATATTTGCAATGAGCTCGTACGTTACTCTTGGCCCAAAAGGGCAAAAAATAAAACAGTAATTAAAAAATATTAAACGAAAATGGCCAAATGGATGAATACTATGAAAATGGCTCGACTTTATCCTAATGCCATGTTTGGTCATCTGGATTTTTTGCCAAATAAGACTTGATATGATGTAAAATTCATGAATTTTGCTGTATCTTATCAATTGTTTCCTAAATAGTGGTAATAAGAACAAATATTTTTACATTCTATCATTACCATTATCTACTATAAATGACATGCCAATGTAAATGAACCTAAAAATTGCATAAACAGATATGGTAAGAATCTCTTACCATACTCTTGCTTATTTCATTTTTATTTACTTTTTTATTGTTTTCCCTCGTTTTAAAATCTCTTTTTTTATTTCTTTTGTCCCATTCCATCATTATCTAATTAATATTTATTAAATAGTGAACTATACTAATATACCTAAATACCTATACCTAAAATATGTAATAAATATAAACACTATAAATATTCATATATATGAATTCATATTATGTGATGGAAGAAATTTGAATATATAATAAAAATAAGAAAAAAATAAGAAATTGTTATTAATTTTTTATTTTGAATTTTTTATATTAGATTTCAAATATGATTTATGTTCAAATATTATTATAATTATATTAATTTAAGAAGTTTATTATTTGAGAAAAATAAATTTTAGATTATAAGTTCTATCCACATTTATCTCATATTTTTTTTTATAAGATAATTTTATCCTATTATAGTTATATCACATTTTATCTATCTTAAGTAGGCACCAAACATGATAGCTATCTTGAATTTTTTTTTCCTGACTACTAAACGTAACAATAGATTTTACATAAATTTCGAGATTCACGTGCAGTTTATGATTTCATGAGATTTGACGTTACTAAGGTTTGGGATGTGCTTGAGATTTGTCTAACGGTTCATCCAAGAATCCAGCTCGATAAAGTAATTTTATAAATCATCCTAACTCGTTTAAAACACATGATCTTATTTATCTAAGTTTGCAAATCCTAATACATGCTACCAATAACTTTAAAAGTTTTCTACAACGACTACATCAAACTTGAGTTTATTGTTTTGATTTCAGGATGATTAGGTCTTCAATCTTTACGATCATTTGATCTTATATATTGCAAGCTATATTTTACGAGTTTTAGAAGTTTGAACTGCTTCTATTAGAATTTAGTTTATGATCATTTGCAGATTAAAAGGACTCCAGTTTAAAACATGAAGTTATTTATCTAAGTTTGCAAATCCTAAAATATGTCAACATCTGTCGTGCCACGTAAGATACCCATTGTCTTCGTAAATGATTTTCGATCAAGATTGGCTGCAAGGATTATATTGGCAAATCGCCCAAAGGTTTAAGAATAAATTGGTCGAATTAAAAAGTTTAGTATGACAACTATACATTACATTTAGAACTTTTTGCAAAATTTTTCAGTTTAATATTTTTGGACAAATTTCCTCAGGAAAAGTTTATGCAATTGAAATTCTCGATCTTATTCTATAGCTCCTATATTTTTTGACCTCAAACATGCACAAACACAAAAAAATTAGGATGCACCGGTAACTCTTTTAACATATAAGATAAGATCCGTTGACGTAAGGGTACAGAGAGGGTATTATTTGATGAACAACCAAATAAATGGATACGAGTATATATTATCCGAACGGGTGCTTACTCTACGAGGAATAGAACAAGATTAAGCATAACATAGTAATGGTGTTTTTTTTTTTTTTTTTTTTTTTGGGGGAGATTTGGATTAGTAATTCCCTCATGATAGCCGCGAGGGGGTTGCAATCCCCTTCGCCTCAGGATCGGGGTCCCCAACATGGTGGTCACCTGAAAGCAAGGTTCGGAAGCCAAAATTTGTTGCCGAGAGAGAGAGAGAGAGAGACGACGGCGGTTAACCACGCTTTGCCACTTGGGAACCATCACCACTTCGTGGTGGTTGGATGATTATTGCAAGATTTGGGGAAAATTGTCCAAAAAAACATAAACCTATTTTATTTTTGTCAATTTAATCATAAACCTTTCAATTTTACTAATTAAATCCCAAACAATTTCACTTTTTGGTAATTGAGTTCATCCGACCATTTTTTGCTAGAAATCAATGACCTAGATGGTGATGATATGACATAGGACAATCGGTGTTGACGTTGATAATTTTCAATAATATTTTAATATTTGTTTGTTTGTTTTTTCTTTCTTCTTCTTCTTTTTTCTGATGGCCAACCACCGGCCTTAGTTGGGCCGGCTGGTCTCTCCCAAGCCAGGTAGCCTCCTCGGGCAAAGGTGACATTGGGCGAGGGTTGGCCTTACTAGATTTGGCCCAAACAAGGGGCTCAACCCCATGCAGGGACTCCACTCACTTGAGCTCGCTAGCCGAGCCTCCCTTATGGTAGGCAAGGCCAGCTTGCTATGGTTGGTGGCCAAAAAGAATGAGAAAGGAAAAAATAATAATAATAAAGAAATAATTGAAAAAAATAAAAAATTATAAAAAATTATTCATGTCGACTAATCATGCCATATAAGACAATTCTCATTATCAATTTTGGCTGAAATTAATCAAATGGACTCAATTGATAAATTTTGAAAATGTTTGACAAAATTGAAATGTTTAGGATTAAATTAACAAAAGTATAATAGGTTTATGATGTTTTGCATAATTTTCGTAAGCTATTGTCAACGCACGTGAGTGAAAGCAAAAGAGCAGGCAATCATATCCACCAAAGATAGCCTCAAGTGCGAAGCTCCTTTGTAAGATGGCAGCGTATTGGGTTTAACTTGTGATAAGACTTCATGCTCGATATTAATATCATTATTTGCACTCAAATTACAAGACTTATATAGGGAGTAGCCCAACATGTTCGGGAGTCGATTTGGAATATCCCAAAGATTGCTCATTGAGATTACATAATAGGAAGAAAGTTTTATTATGGTATGACGTTGAAAATGAAGAAATCTAAATAAGAATTAGTCTTATCTAGGAAGAATACCGGGATATAAATTAGAAGAATCAATAAATCAAGAAAGTTTTTAATTGGGAGTGATTATCAATTAAGTAGGATTCCTAATTGGGTGAAGGTCTACCACTATTAATAGAAGCATTGGATGGAGATTTAATGAGTATCAAAAAATACTCCAGAAATCACAAGAGTTTTTAACAACGTGAGTTGAGAATTTTTTAAAAGAAGATATGTTTTGCGATAGTTGTGAGGATTTATTGTGAGAAAAATACCATTGGCGTGTTAATTGTAATCCTTTGATTATAGAAGAGAGTTTTTGAATTAGCATCTCTATAGCTTTTTCTATCTTAGATTTCCACATAAAAATTTCTCGTATGCCATTCTTCTTTTCTCTTATCTATTAAGTTACGCAATTCTAACAATTAGAATTCTATTGCAATCGATTGCAATCCACTTTAACTTATAATAATTTATCATAACTTTTCCGATGCCCTGAAAGATGAAGTCCGGCGATGATCTCCCAACCAACGAGCCGTCCGTATACGGTTGCAGTCCAAACCCCTTTCACCAAATCTCTCCACAAGCAGAAGCATCCCGCACCGGTTCAGTACAGAGACAGGACACAGAGAATTTAGTCAAAGCGAAACCAGCACATGTCGCACGTTCCGGCCACGAAATGTCCAAGCGCGGCTCCCGTCTCGCGTCCCGGTCGGTACGTACGCGTCCTTCCGCCGAGACTTTTCTACGGAACTGTACGCAAGGCGGCGCACGCGTTGAAAGTTAGCGGGGGGAAAGGCCGAAGCAGTCCTCCGACGAAATGGGCTGAGCTGGATTCGGTGGGCTCAACCTCAAGCTTCTGCTCAGCCCCCCCTTCCCGTCTTCGCACGACTGCTTCGAAAGCAAGGTGCCGAGCGGAGAAGATTTTCGCCCCCCGCTATCAATCAAAGCTTAGAAAAGAAGCCGTCTCTTTCGACCCGAATGACACGACAGACGGGGATCGAAAGATCCTCCCCTCGTGTCCGACTTCATTGGAGCAAAGGGCATTATTATAAAAAAAAAAATAGAGGGGGGGCTCGTTCGGGGCCACGGGATAGATCGGATGAGGTCGTGAGAATCGGGGAGACGCCAAGAAGTCAAAAATGCGGAGGCCATTACCTCGTAGGAATAAAGTGGAAGGGAAGCTTTGCATCGTTTTCAGATGCGAAGCATTCGGTACGCCTCGGACTCTTCTCGTCCGCGGTCCGGAATCTTAGCTTTTGCCCCCTGCTACGCTCCTCATTCGACCCCTTTCTTTTACTGTATTTTATCGTACGGGTCGGAGTGTTTTTCAGATCAAATGTCTACATGAATGACGCCGAATGAATGAGATATAGCTCGCTAGTAAGTAATTTTTTTTTGTTTTATATGGGTTCGTTGAAGGAATGTAAATGTTTTTGTGGGAAAAAAGTATCAATAAAGTCCTAAATATATTGCATATGTACTAATTCAGTATTAAACATTTTTGAACTAAATCAATTTAGTCTTAAACATTTTTATATTAATATTGATTTAGTCCACTCAGCCAATGTAGATCGGAAATTATTGATATGGATACCAACCGACTAAAGTAATGTAGTCGGTGCTAACATGGATATTTTTAATAGTATTTTAATATTTTTTGCATCTATCAATTTTTTTTCTATTTTTCCTTTTCTTTTTTAGGTGGTCATCGTTGGGCACTGGCCATAGGGGAGGGTCAGCCTTGCCTAGCCGAGGGCTAGTGCTAGCTATCAAGGTGCGACTAGGTGAGGGTTGGCCTCCTTGATGCAAGATCGACCTCACCCTAGCCAGGGCAAGGCCACTCCAACTTGGGCAAGGGTCGGCCTCGCCTGGATGGTTGGCGCTTGCCCTCCCTAGTATCGGCTTGGCAAAGTTGATTGTCGCCTATGGCTAGTGGCCGGCAATAGCTACTAGAAAAAGAAAGGAAAAGATAGGGAAGAGGGGAAAAAATGAAAAATATATTTTAAATATTAATAAATTCAAAAAATTATTGAAATATTATTAAAAATATCCACATTAGTGCAATGTGAAAATGTTTATGATTCAATTGATTTAATTGAAAGGTTTATGACTAAATTAGTATTAATGTAATAGGTTTAGGCTTTTTTTTTTATACTTTTTCCTTTTTTTATGGATTGACTGTTCATGATTTGAGCTGGTCTTGAAGTCTTCATTACTTGAACATTTGATCGCGTGCCATTAAGTGATGGAATGTGAACTTGACAAGGTGAATAAGATGCGCCTCCGGCATTGTCCTAGTTCACATGCCTAATCATTCATCTCTCGAAGCGTAAAGTTACCCGACTTCTTTAAGGCTCCAAAGGCCAAGAAACATGTGAGTTCTTTCTTTAAGTAGAATCATTAAATCATATCCATTTGAGATTATGTTTCCATGATCCACGTGCTTCTGCAAAATCGTTTCGTGCGCCCTTTCTGTCGATCCGAATGTTCCTCGACCTTTGGGAAATTTTGACCGTCAGACCTTCCATTTAGTCGGTCCATAAGTATGTTGAGAGGGAGGTCAATAAAAACGCCCTTGCGAAAATTGAGCATACACGTTGCATTCTGATTACCGCGACCCCGAGGAGGTAATCATGACATTCTCCAATCACATATCTCACAGCCAATAATGGCATTAAGATGAGCTCATCGAAATTTGCAGCTGGACTAAGGACACGCAATATATGAATTCATTGAAAGATGGAAAATTATCTGATCAATCATGTACGTATTATATAAATATTAATTCAATTCTAAACCTTTTAATTTTGTCAATTTTTCAGTTATGACGAGACTTTTTATGTGTCACACCGCCACATCAACGATATTACATGAAAATTAGATGGTGGGACTATGTTGGGATTTCGCAAAAGTTTAGGGCTACATCAGTAAAATTAGAAAGCTAATAATTAGATTGGCAATTGTATAATGGATTTAGGACTAATTAGGTAATTTACCCTATAAAAAAAAGGTGTTGTGACTAAATTGAAAAAAAAAATAGATAGGCAATTTTGAATTTCTAGCAAAGAGTATAATGACTAAGAACGTCATTATCTGTATCTATTTTAAGATGATATTAAGGACAATATCAATCACGAGAGAATAATTGAGAGAGAATTCGTGCTTTCATTTGTGAAGTTAAATAAGGAAAAATCTCGTTCTTTGTACTCTATTGAGTCAATATAATAAGTAGACTCTACGCTACAAAAATTAAAAAAGAAATCTTACAGAATATGATAATATAGAGATGTTTAATTGCCAATATTTCTAAACTGGATATGATAAGATAATAAATCATCTAGATCTAATCATCTTATACTTTGTTCATAAAATGACCTGCATAAGAGTGGAGACAAGCATAAATGAGCTTATAAAGTATAAGAGATCGGTATTTATTGATAAGTATAAAAAAAAAAAAAAACCTATAAATTGCTTGTTATATTTTAGATTTATTTTTTTTCTTGGCTAACGTCATGCCTTACATTAGATAGATTGTCCAGGCCTAACTCTTGACTCTTCAAAATCAAGATCATTTTTCAAATCGATTCCCATTTTGAGTCAATATATAATTAAATAGAAGCATCTTATCACACCAATCAAGGGCGTTTGAAGTGACTCGAGGGTTTGATGTTCAAGAAGTGAGTTTTTTTATCATCAGAGCATTCTTCTCATAGCTAGATTCAATCACTTGATCCCTACAGAATGTAAAAAGAATTTCACGTTCTTTCTTTTAAAAAGGGAGGATCGGCAAAATCTTCTTGATCGTAACTTTCTCCCAACATTCGGAAATTGTATGAGAAGACGACACATGATCTCATAGTTTTTGATCCGTAGAGATACGTCATTATGTGTTCAATTTTATCTTTTCCCGTTAAAGGCTGAACCAACAACATCATCAAGGGCTAAAAGCGGCGTCCCTTAGCTACATAGATACCTCAACATCCCGCAATAAAAGTAGGCACAAACGAAAACCATCGCGAAGTGAGGAAGGTTTGCTGGAAATGGTCGGCTCCATGAACTGAAGCGCTTAAAGCACGAACTTAGAAAGACAGAGAAAGAGAAAGAGAAGTCATTTACGCTTCTCTCTGTCCGAAGGTAGCCTGTCCTGAAAATTTTTTTCGATTACCTCAACTTTCGTAATAAAATTAATTTTTAAAAAAGAGTTGGGAAGGGCCCCACCGGAGGCGCTAGTTTAGTTGGGCTAAACTAAAATCGAAGTGGCCACTTGGACCAACGTGTGACACATGGGTCTGACAAGCAGTGAGACGACACGGTCGGTTCGAAGCAGCGTTGACCAGCCAAGGCGAGTGTTCATTGGCCCTTTTCCCATACGCACACCTTCTAACACGTTCGCCCATCGGACCGTCAAAATTGAAGTCCAAAACCGAAAAGAAAAAACCCGAAGGGACAGAAACCTACAGCACAGTGCACACTCCTTGTCAAAGAAGGAGAGTGTTGTTTTCACGAGTCAATACATTGGACGGAGCAGCGGCTCCTTGCTCTTCTTCCCTGCGCATATAAATAAGCCCTCTCCTCACTTCCCCCCTTCTCAACCCAGCACCAGCACCAGCACCAGCACCACCACCGCCCCCAGCCACCGCCCGGATGCCTCTCCGCCGCTCTCCCTCTCCCCGTTGAGCTCTCTGGCCATGCGTTCTTGGGCTCCGGCTCGCTAAAGTCACGAGGGTCCGTCGTCACCGCGAGGTTGCTCTCGTTCTTCTTCGTTTTCTTTTTTGTTGGGGGGCGTGTGAGAAAATGGAGGTGCCGAGGTTCTTCGCGAGCGCCGCGGGGATCAAGCTGCCGATCGGGTTCAGGTTCCGGCCCACGGACGAGGAGCTCGTGGTCCATTACCTGAGGCGGAAAGTCCTGGCCGTCCCGTTGCCCGCCGCCGTGATCCCGGAGCTCGACGTGTTCGGGACCGATCCCGGGGGCCTGCCAGGTAAAAACCTTTTGCTTCAGACCCAGCTACGGGCTTTGACCCTGTTTGGCCGCATCGTTTGCCCGTCGGTCGCCTGTCTGTCTCGGTTGGTTAAAGACTTAAAGTTGTCTCCTTTTCTTTTATCGAAATTATGTCGATTTCCGGGGAGGAGTTGTCGTTATCGTCGCGGCTTTTTTTATGGTGGGAGCGACTGTTTCAATGCTTTGAGCTGTGCAATTCGCGATTGCCGCTGCAAGTTTGTTGCTTTGCAGTAATATCTTATCGCTTATCGCCTCTTTGCGTCTGAATCGATAGAATAATGTCAATTAGACATGGCCATGAGCAGCTGCAGCATGTGCTGAAGCCATGGAAAAATCGGTTGAGGCTTTGAATGGTCGAAATGAAAATGTTGAGACTTTGTTGTTGTGCTGGTCTACTCTTTATCGTTGTTGAGGAAAATTCGTGTGCGTGTTTGGTTGCGTTTAGGCAATTTGAGGGAGAGGAGGTACTTCTTCAGCAGAAGAAATAGGAGCTCCAGTGGCCGTGAGTGCATCAGAGTCGCAGCTGGTTTTGGCTATTGGAAGTACAAGGCCAAGAGCAAGCAAATCTTAGCTGCTGATGGCACCGGAAACCAGGTCATTGGGATGAGGAAGACTCTGGTTTTCTGCGAAGGGAAGCGTTCGGCTTGTGATGCTGCCGGCGCGCGATGGATATTGCACGAATTTACCATCGCGGGCACTCGCGAAAACTCGAAATCGACCTCGGTAATGAAAGGAAAAGAGAGAATTCTTACCCAAGATGACTTAAATTTCGTTCCTTCTAGTAGCAGCAGTTCACTTGTGCTAAGTGGACATCGGTACTTATAATGGTTGTTTGGATTGACCCAATTCTTGCAGATGGCTCGCGCGGGAGATGAAAATTGGGCGGTCTATCGGCTGTTCCAGAAGAAAACGAGGCTCAAGAGAAGCGACAATGGCAACGGCGATTTTTCTCTTCGCAAGAGGAAGAAGAGTAGTTCAGTGATTGATCTCAGGAGTGAAGCCATTGCTGGTGATTCACCAAGCACTCCTCCCCCACCATCATCTCCATGTTCAAGCTCAGTCACTGACAATGGCTCTTCTTGCAAAGCGTTGGATCAGGAGGATATTAGCAGCAGCTCTTCTCGCTAGTTTTTTTTATCCATCTACTTAGATTTCAGATGCAGTAAAATCGACCTCTCTTTTTTCGCCGAATCATTAGTCCTTTCTCGCACAGCGAAATTACACATTGCCAGCCCAAAAGAGGCGGGGAAAGGAAACGAAGTGCCATTTTCACATTTCAATTGGAGAATTTTCTTGCTCTTTTTGCTTTTGCAAGCGCGCTCAATATCTTCTTTACATGGTTCTTGCCTCGCCACGGATCGTTTCCACGCGAAACCAAAATGACCGCTTCAGACCCGATCGAGAAAATGTGAACATGAATCTCACACGATCCGAACTGAGCGATTTCGCGCGCGCCTAATTCATGACCATGACTTTATCCGAAAAGGGTAAATGACTTTAGAGACAGAAATGATGGTCCAGCGAAGATATGTTACGTGAGAAAGAACACAAAAAGAGGGCATCAGTACAAAGAGAGGCATCCGAAGAAAGAATGGGAAGAGGTTGCGTGTTGCTTAATCATGACTTCACCGGAAAGTTATCCCTCGTTTGTGTGCACACACGAGCGAACAATAACAAAAGGAGATACAGACGAAAAACCAGACAAAAACTTATGGAAGGAGGGCATCTCCACATGGGTCTACTCCTCCCCACCCCATAATTTTCTGTCTCCCCAACTGATAATCCGCTTCTAAATGCTGTTCCAATGGGAATCTTTCAGTGCACCATACATAGACGCCCATTAAACCACTGTTCAATTTGGTTCCTTACTTAAATTATAGGGATTGCTCCTTGTCTGTTCGTGAAAGAGAGAGAAAGAGCATTAAAGAAAGGATTTCACAGTACCAGTACTAGCGAAGGTGGAGTCTGCAGGGGCATATAAGAATAGGGAAAATGCTTGTGGCTTTAGCAGGATTCTTCTTCATGATTTCCGTGATTGACTTGGGCTTGAATCGTGTGTCCTGGACACTGAACGCCGATTGCAACCATAGGAAATCTCCTATGATTATCCTCGAACTTAAAATACACATGTTTCGTTTACTTTCACGGGAAGTCGATAAATAAATCTTTAACTTAAAATTATCTAAACGCGCGCCAGTTTTTGAAGCATCTTAAACTTTTTTTAATTTCTACAGAGGTGCTCGACTGCACAGAGCTGTCGTGAGCCTCTCTCCATCCTCTCCGTTCCCACTATTATCATTCGAATAGTCATATCGGTGTTGACGATCATGCATATATGCACTTAGATCCACGTGACGCGCGGTCCTTTGACGTATATACTACAGTCGAAAGATACGGTACTCATTCGCTTCGTGTCTTTCCATCAGAATGATTTGATTCTCCATGCATATGGAGTAAAAGGATGGTGTGGGTTGAGTTGGAGAAAGGGAGAAGGCACAGCCAGCGTGGTGTGCTTTCCCTCTTTCCCGAATGCTTCAAGAATCAGGATAAAACGCAAATGCCCAAAAGGCAACATGATCCTGTGCACAGAGAACAAGATGCCCTTGCAAAGAAAGATTTAAAATGTAACAGCGATGGTGCAGCAATGAATGCTTAGCTTCCCTAGGCAATCACCAGCGGCCGAGAGAAAGAGAGATACCTAGCATTGCAGAGATTATTTTAAGAGGAAAAGAAAGGAAGAAGTGGAGGGGATGACAGTGGACACTGGACCACACAACCTGCGGGTGAGTAGAGCAGAGAACGAGGACAATCGGGTTCTGGTGCTTACAAGAAGATGGTGTCTGAAAATGAAAAAGAGAAAATGCGATGTTGGGTACAGATTTGATTATTGATCAGAGGCGTGTGATCTCTAAAAAGGATGGGCGATGGCGACTTGACATTCAACGACTTTGGTTGGACTTTGGGGGAAAGGCCTTCCCACAGCAGTTATAGTTGATTCATCCACTAGGCATCAGAAAGACGCCAAATCTATAGGGGAAACCGTGTGCGTGGTTTTTTACCTCCAGCAACAACGTGAAATCTGAAGTTGGATTATGTAGGGCGCGACATCTTTAAATGTGGATGTGTCACCTATCGGGTTTGAAATTCGAACGCATTTGATTTCGAGACATTAACACGTAGGGAATATGTAGTTGGAGACAGGGTGTTTGATGGTGATTATTAGTCAAATAAAGTGAATGAGCTCAATAGAAATGAGGGTTCAACTTACGCCAAGAAAGAAGCTTGGAAAAGAAGTAGCAATCTTGCTTAATTGGGCTCGGTAGAAATGACGGTGCCAATCAACTTACACCTGTAAAGAAACTTTGAAAAGAAATAGCAAACGCGTTTAACTTAGAATAAAAAGATCACGGATGCCTTTAGATCCTCGGGATCGGCACTTTCGATTCGAGGGTCGGGGGATGTTACAGTGTGGAAGCTAAAAGTCGTATATTCGGATCCCATAAATTTCGTGCAAACTATTCTAAGTGAGGACCGCTTTAAAGATCAGATACCTTAGACTCAAACAACCCGTAGAACTTGTAGGATATTTCATCGCTTTCGCTTTGCCGACGCTTCCACGCCTGTGCCCGTAGGAATTTAAAGAGAAACGAGAGAGATCACGTGCTGTTTGGAAAATCCTTGCCGTACCAAAATACTGTCAAGAAAAGGAAGACTTTCACCGTCCCAAAATCCTTGGAAAGTGAAAGGGAAAGCTTAGCCGACGGGGATTTCTTGCCGTGGAGGTTTAGAATCGCAATCCGATTGGGATTCTCTCCGCACGCAAGGCCGATATCGCCCCGCTTGTCATCGATCGCGATTAAAAGACATCGACCAAAAAATGTTCAAAGCAGATTCGTCTCGGCCGTCCGGCGTAGAATTCTGACTTTCGCTACTGTCCATTTTGTCAAAGGAGGGCAGGCAATGGTCGTTGACCCCATGGCAGAGCACGAGGCCGCGAAATTTATGAGGTTGTCTATGTCATCTCCAACACCGCGGTTGCTTTAGAAGGATCCTAAATGGTGTTTTCAAACTATGGATCCCTATCCTAAATGAATTTAACGGGGTAGTAATAAACAGCTGTTTAATGATAAAAGAAAAGAATTGGCATTCGCAATTACGATGAAATTCAAGATTTTGGATATGTTCGATCTTGTGTCAGCACAGATAGAGGCTCAGAGGCCATGCTGCGGGCTCGACTTAGCTAATGAAAACTTCACGGTCGAATATGAGAAGGCTATGCTCACGTGAATTATTGTCTTTAATGAAGCGCTCATGATTTACGGCGCTTCAAAACAATTCGCCGTAATTTATTATCTTGAGATACCGTATCTCGAAGAAGTTACGGCCATCAGATGCATTTGATAGAGACCTTTACCAATAAATATCGAGTGTACTCAGATCACACATTAGTCCAACTCATATTCACCGTTATATTAGGTGACTTCCACGTGAAATGTACGTCATCTAACGGTAACATATGGCGTGGCCTCATCTGAGCCAAATGCAATTAAGAAGATTTCCCAACTTCGATGCAGTCGGGCCGTACCCAAAGCTTGAAGACATGCCGAGGACGCTATTGTCCTCTTGTGTTAACTCTTGCAAGAACTTTTTTCGGGACTTTGAAATGGTCAAGCCGTACAAGTACGAAGGAATGCAAATAAAGGGAGTTTTGCTCTTGGTTGGACTACGGAGGCAAAGGTATATTTAGCCGACCGGGGAAGCGACCAAGTAGAGAGAGATGTACAAATAAATCATTGCAATTTCGATTGGATATTGACATTGCCAATTATTGGGCATCCGTTTGTATGTACGTGCGTCTCTTGCGAGGGAAGTGTATCCTTAATCTTGGTTGACTTCGTTCGTATAATGTTCGAGGGTTTCGATGTAATCTGGAAAGGCTGTTGAAAAGCTACGCCTCGTGGGTTGTCAGGCCTCGCTCAAGGGCCCGCAGGGTAGCCTGCTCTTGCTCAGTGGGCGTTAGAGGTCACCAGCTCTTCGGCCCTGTGTTAAAAAAGGAAAGTAAAAAAAATCAATAAAAAACTCAGAAAATTTTTAAAAATTAATATGGTCAGCATTTATTGTGCCGCCATAATATCTGGTTAAAATTAGCCGAAATGATTAAATTGTCATTTCATTAAAATATTTTAGGACTAATATGGAAAATCATTAAAATGTTTATGATTAAATTGACACAATTAACATATTTATAATTAAATTGACAAGTTATTAAAAGGCTGAATTGCTAAAATTGAAATGTTTAGGTTTGAGTTAGCCCCCATATAATAAATTTAGGATTTCTTTTTGATAATTTTCCCATCAATTTTACTGTGGTAACCTTTTTTTTTGTTTTTATTTATTCTCGATATGATGTTTCACATAATGTTAGTCAATTCTACTTTAAATTATATTTTAATCAACAAATCCAATTTTCCTTTCTACTCCGTTGTACAATATGTTAGTAATTTTTTTCTTTCTATTCCATGATTTGTTCTACCTAACAGAGTCTACTCTTTTCATATCTATCAACATGAATAATCTCTCATTCTCATGGAATCTAATTTTTAAACTCAATTTTTTAAATACTATTAGGTGTATATGATATCAATTAATATGTAGATTTTTTTTTAATATTCTTCATTTATAACTTTCTCGAGAAAAAAAAATAGATTTCTCTCTATCCCACAATTGTTGCATATGGTACGGAGTCTATTTTACCACACATAAAGTTTCACTTGTCTCTCTGTATTTAGGTTGAAATTTTAAGAGATTTTTCTTTAATTTCTTGTTTTTCTTGGGAAATACTAAAATGTGATTTGGAAAACGTGAAAATACTTTTTTTTTGATTAAATTGAATGCATTTAATGTTAAGAAATCACTTTTGCTATAATCTATAAGATCAAAGAATGGTTGTCGGCAGGCCCATGGTTGATTTACTACCTGGGCTGGGCTCTACTAACCTCACAGCCCAATTATCTGGTCTCTCACTAAACTCACCGAAGGCTCGAGTGACCTTATCTTTGGGCTTCATACACTAGGCCCAATTGTGAAACCTTTTCTGACCCTTGATAATCGCATAAAGTCACTCCGTTTGCGGCCTGTAAAATTAAAATGTGACGAGAAAATGCCCTGATTTGATTCAATGATCGATAGATTAATTTAAATACTTGGGAAACGCAAAGTACGATCTCATGTAGAGAGAAATAATGTTTGAGAAAAGTAAACTTGAATTAGGCTCCATTCGTTCAGCAAAATATATATATATATATATATATATATATATATATATATATATATATATATTATATATATATATTTTAAAATATTTTTCTAAAAATAATCGCTTGTATAACTTGAAATAATTAGTAAAGAACAATTGTTTTCATTACCACCGGCTGCGGTGGCTCCACTGGATAAGGCTCTGCTGATCTTCAACGAAGAGGTGAAGGGTTCAAAACCCAGGAGAGACGCTAGGTGTATTAAGTGTGACTCAGGGGTGGTAGGTCCTCCTGCTTAAGTGTCACTTGGGTGTTTATGGCGCGGCTGTCGGCTGCAAGCTAGTTCCTCCAATACAAAAAAAAAAAAAACAATTGTTTTCATCATCAACAACCACTCATATATAAAAATTTCTTAGATAATTGTAATGTTTTTCGTTTAATCATTGTAAAATACAAAATACCAATTATTTTCAACTTCACATTATGCCCTAAAATATGGAAAAAGACTAGCACTTGGTATTTGATTGACACATTTACCATTTCTCATAATAATTATTTGACATAAGAACTCCACACAATTCAAAGTAAACTTATGGTCACATACCTATTGATTGAGACAATTAGTATCTCCAAGATAAAATAAAATAAAATGCGATTCTTAAATAACTTCATTTGAAAATCTCTTTCCCCATTTGGCACTATAGGTGTCTGAATCCTAAACGATTCATTCCTAACTAACATACCAATTGCCATTACTAATGTAGTTGCACCCATTATTGCTCCATTAACATCATTGTTTTCCATTTACAGGCAACGGTAAGAATTTTCATCTCTTAATTTTAAAGGCAATCAAGACGAATGTTTCATCTCGAAAGTAAACCCAATGGCAAACATTCAAATGAAATGAAAAAAAAAATGTCATAAAAAAGTGAAGACTAATGTAGCTTAACTTGACATTTTAACAAACATATGTTGAGAAAGGAAAATCCGTGTCAATTCACTAAAAAATAGTTGAGATGAGATTGGATGTCCTATTCTACTTAAAAACAATATCGAACTTGATCTAACTTTCTACATATGTGACATTGCAAGTTAACCGAGAAACTTAATGTGGGGTTTGATGGATACCTATCCCTGGCAAACCTGCAAACTCTTGTAATTGGAATTTAGTTAAAAGAAGGAAACGTGGACATTGATGATTTAGTCAATAAAGTGATATAGGATTTCGACACTGCTTAAGATTCAAAATTCGATTTTGCTAAGTTTACGAAAGGAATCTCTTAAAAAAAACTCAGTAGGGTTAGGCTCACTGCAGCAGCAACACATGCACGATGAAAGATCCCAAACAACAAAGCTTATGAACAATTTCAATGAGGTATCGCAATAAATTACAATCAATGATTTCCTTTTCCCTTGACATTTTAACAAATATCTTTTATGCTTTTAGCAATATGATTTGCATATTTCAGGGAAACAAAAAAATAATTACACTACCTAACTCCTAGGTGAACCAATGCATGAAATGCAAAATCTATGAACCTAATCTATCAGATTCTACCAAGCAACTTTGGGAAAGTTCTTTCAATCAAATTCTACACAAGCAATTTTATGAAATTTCGAGAAAAAAGGTCAAGCACTTAAATAGATTACCTTATATCTCTCATGATAAGGTAGAATCTCCAATTAACCTTGATAAGACGAATCTCTAGAAGATGTGAAAATTTGAAATCTGATTTCTAAAATTCGTTTGAAGAAGATGAATGGAAATGAGAATCAAATGATTGTAGCACAAAGGATCAACAACTAGTTCACTATATAGAGCTTTTATCAAATTTTCAGAGATTATTTTCAAATTAGAGAGGGGAGAGAGAATCTGGAACAAAGCCATGTTAATGAAAATTGAATAAGAGTTGAACCTTCAATGACAAAGATGATGAGTGTCGGTGAAGAAGAGCTTAGAAAGGGAAAGAAGAGTGAACGAAATAGCTTACCTCGATGAAATATAAAAAGCTAGAGAAACTCGTGATGAAAAGTGAAAGGGTAAGAAGAGTAACTTTGAAAAGTGTTTTCACTTTTTTAGATTAAGGAATTCACTTTCCTAAATTTATGTATGAATATTTTTGTTGATCGAAAATTATTTTTGGTTAACTAGTCATTTTTTATGAATCAAACGGGTGAAAGTCGAAAAAATCAATTTTCGGAAAACTCTCTCACCATAAAAAAAAAAAAATTGAATTTTCATCCATAAATTGTTTCTTTGATTTGTTAATGATCTGTTATCAAATTAATTACCGTTTATTTTGAGGAAAACCCCAATTAAAAAAAAAGAATCAACTTGTCAAAAAGGATGGCGCCTTATATTTGTTTCAAGAGAAAAAAATAATAATGAAGTTTTGGAGAAAAGGGGGAAAAGTCAACCAAGAAAAACAGTAAAGAAAAAGAAAGCCTAATTGAGACGCCGTTATTTCAAATTGGCACACCTTGGTGTGGAAAAATTATCCAATGAATTCTAAAACTTTATGTAACTAATTCAATTAAAAAATTTCTAATTTTGTCAAGTTAATCCTAAATTTTTACACGAAATTCCAATAGATTATTGAAATTGCCAAAGTAATGGTGTGCCACGTAAGATGACTGATGATAACTAGATCGTTGTATCAACGATTTTTAACAAAAATTAGCAGCTTGGAATTCTACATAAAGATTTAAGATTAATTTATAAAATTGAAAAGTGTAGGACTAAATTGGCATCTCCACAATAGGTTTAAGATTAAACGGATAATTTACTCTCTTAATATGGATCATGGCCTACCTTGTGTTAATGCCCATGGAACAATGCTACATGGCCTTGCACTTGACTGTCGGTATGGGCTACGGATAATGCAACGAGAAGTAGACCCTCCTTAGCACATTCCATCGATCCAATAAATTATGATAACAATTATAAATATTGTACATTCAACGATAATTACAAAAGCACCCCCATTTGCGGTCCTAAATTTGATTTTTTGATGGAACAATGAGTTCTTTTCTTCTTCTTTTTTGGTAATTACGAGTTCATTAAATTGTCGGGGGAAATGACATTTTACGCCTGCATACTCCCATTCTCGTACATAGGAAACCCTAGTTTTTCAATCCTTTCCCTCTTTCCCTCCCAAGCTCTCGCTCTCCTTCAAGACACTTAAACCATACATTTCGCTTTCTGAAACCCACAAAATTTTCATATGTTAAAACCCATCTTCTTCATCGAAATGGGTAGTGCACGTAATTTTAAGACCGAAACTTCAGCTACGATATATTAAATCCCTTTTATGGAGAGAAATGTCCTTTTGGGGCGTCAAACATGTGCCACTTGTGCAATCCTTCGTCGTTTAAAATCTTTTCCAGCATACGCTCCTGAGCCTTACCTTCATATACCAGAAGTAGGAGAATCCCTACTAAATCTCAAGTGATATCTCATAGTACAATAATGAAAGAGTTTGCTCAACATTGGCAATGGCTATGACTCAAAATGAACTGTGAAAATAAACACAAATTTTTAGAATAATGCCTAAAGATGGCCGGAGACGTCCTCTTTTGACTCTTTAATACAGAAAGCTGAATGCTTCGAAATTGTCCGATCAAAAAAATGTTATAATATTGAATTTCACAAGGCAAATATAAACATGTCATCGTCCTTAAGAAGGGAAAGACATCGGTTATACTTGGTTTGAGAATAGACTTAGGTGAAAGTCATGTTAGCCAATGGATTACGTACTTTCGGTCAACTGCTTTTGGTGCTGATTATAATATGAGCAATTTATGCATGCACCTAGTGCACGTGAGCCTACTACGTTCCAACCGTTAAATCATATTAATTCATAGTATTTATCAATTGAGATGAAATAGAGCCACACTTAAAGAGACATTTCATAAAGGCGAAAATGCATTATCCATGTCATCCTCTATCCTAAGGTCGATTAGCAAATTCTTTGTTTCCTTCCTCTTGTAGAAGTATAATGGTGGCCGGGAGAATTCACCATTGCTAATGACTTCCGGGCTTATCAAGGTATAAACATACATGTATCATCACGATAGTTAGATGAATTAGAAGAGATTCATTTTAAGGTGGTTTAAAGCCATTGCAAGTGCAAATGCTTCTCTCACTTCTCGATGTCGGGAAATTTTGAATCATGTTTATGGGCTCGGCTTTTGTACCGGATGTAAGAGAATCCCGACTCGAATTTCAAATGGTATCCTGCGGTGCGATGATGGAACAGCCCCGCTTAAAATCGGCAACAACTACGGCTCAACGTAGATTTCCCCGAGAAGTGGGCGAATTTGCCGGCAGCAGCAGCCTGCCACGTGCCGATGCCGCGCACTGCCACGTCCCACTCCTGTCGGACGCTTTCGGCGCCACGTGGTCGGCTGCCGTTGGGCGTCGCGTGGGCTCGGCAGTCCATGATCTCGGATGCGCTTCGGCAGCACGGAAGTTTGGTGCGGCCCAGTTATCGTAACCCCCCCCCCCCCCCCTTCTCGCAGCTTTTCGAAATCACATGCATCGGTTTCCTCGAAGTGGTTGCTCATTTTTTAAAGGCGTGAAAGGGTAAATGATTCATGTTACCGTGCGTCTCCAGTGACACGCGTCTAGCAAATTCAGCGTAAAATAATTCGTTTCTTCAAAATATTGATAATAAATAGTTGCTCCGTTCATTTTATGAAAAATAAATAATTCAAAATTTATTTTTCAAAAAAGTCACCAGTATCACTCGAGATAATTAACCAATAAATGATATTTCATTATTAATAATGACTAATACATTGAAAAACTCCAAATTTATATACATGTGACAAATTTACTCAAACTGATTTTTTGACTACCAAAAACTTCAAACCAATATACTCATGATAAATTTATTTCAAATCGGTATACTCGTGGCAAATTTACCCTATGCTATTTTTTGTTAAATTGTGCTGTCAAATTACTAAGTTAAATGATATGTGATAGTTGATTGATGTACTAATTTGCCATTTTACTCTCCGTTTGTTACGGTTATACAGTTTTTGTGATTTTTGTTGGTATTAATCAAATTTAACGGATTGTGTATTTGTGACAAATATATTAGTTTAGAGTTTTGGTGGTTGAATATATTAGTTTGGGATAAATTTGTCACAAATATACCAATCTAGAGCTTTTTATAATCAGTTGGGATAAATTTGTCACAAGTCTATCATGATTTTTTATGATCAAAAAATTAATTTTGAGTAAATTTATCACACGTGTACCAATTTAAGATTTTTCAAAGTATTAACCCTATTAATAATAAGTTATATCTAAATATTTTTTAAATCGTTTATTTTTCATCTAATTTTCCATCCCTTCCCTTCTCGTAAGAATTTCATATTTTTCAAAATCTTTCAATCCAATTTTTCATTTTTCCTGTTTTATCCTAAATGACAAGTGAATCCCATTTTAATGCTAGATTTACCTCCATACATCTATATCTAGATCCATACGTGCTAGACAATCAAAATAATATATAATCAAACTACACGTAGACTCCGTTTGTTTCGAAAAAATGAAAAATATTTTCCTTAAAATCGATCAATTGTATCACTTAAAATAATTAGTTAATAGAAAATATCTTAATCATCTCCAAAAAAAAAAATATCCAAATATTATTTTGGAGAAAATATTTTTTGTTCAATTAGTTTTATAAGAGTTATAAACGATTATTTTTAGGATTTTTTAAAATTATTTATTTTTTCGTGAAATAAATGGAGCCTCGTAGCATTTTGACTCGATATCAATGTGTTTTACGCTCTAAGCAGCAACAAACATTGTTTTTCTCTTGCATGATCAAATTTTCGCCACCTTCTTCTTTGTTTCACTCCTACGGATAAAGAGTCTCTTTCAATATTTCTAATTGGGTCGTGTCACGCATCAAACGTGGATATATATTTCTAGTTGGGTCATGTCACGCATCAAACGTGGATGTATGTAAGGGACCTTTTCAAACCCTACTCGTCTCCGAAGAATCAGATTTATTAAACAAAATGAAGCCGAAAATGACTTGAGGGGAAGCCGTGAAGGTGTTGTTCTCTCGAGTTTCTACCCACATTTTCTTATTCCCTCTTGTTTAGTACTTGAATTAAATTACTTTGATTTAGTCTCGAATCGAAGTCGTAAAGGAAGCGAAAGTCAAGTTCGTCATTTCAATCTTAAAGGCAGGGACATGGAGCTAACCGAAAGACGACCCCCCCCCCCCTTTCCCCTTCCTTCATTTCTACTCTACATTCAATGTTCCTAAAGTTTGGTAGCAAAAGAAGAGGAAAAGAAAGAAAAGCTTCCATGCCCTTTGGAGCCATTCAAACGAAAACTATAGCATATTGAATTTTCTTTTTTGGTCAATAGAAAATTTCATTCATTTATCATAATCAAACATGAGAGTGTAGAAGCAAAATTTCTAAAAAGGCTGCAAAACAAAACACGACCTAACAAATAAAAGAGTGCAGCTCGCAGTTCTAAGCATACTCTCACCCAAAAGATTAGATATGTTATGACATCAAAAAAGAATTGGCTCTCAAAAGGTCACTCGAGCCTCAAGCAACATTAGCAAAAATTCTAAAGAAAAAAAAGGAAATAAAAAAGAAAAACAAATCCATATTTAAAAAAAATTGCGAAAAAAAATTCAAGTCTATGTTGGTTGTGTTGCGTAAGTTGACCAGCATCTACGTCGGTAATTTCCAGCTAAATTTAACTAAAAGGATTACAGTTGGCAAATTGCCATAATATTTCGGACTGAATTGATTAAATTGAAAGACTTATAATTGAATGAAGATTTGTATAATAAGTTTCTAATTTTTCTTTTTGGTAATTTTGCCTAATAAATTAGGTGAATTTTTCGATGGTTCCATAAGTGGAGTCGCTCACGCGGTGCATGGATCACGGGATCCATCATAATCCTGGCCCCTGCTTTATTCTAAAATAATGCTAGTTAGACCAGAAATAGGATTTAGCTTCTTATCGACGCTAGATATCAGGCCCACAGGATTTGAATCTTGGTTAGGTCGATCGCCTCGTGGCTGTCAATGGTACATGATGCTCTATAGGACATTCACAAGTGGGACTGCTATGAGTACTTTTGAATTTTAGCTGGCCTTCTTTTTACATTAATTTTTTTTGCAATACGGGTTTAATTTGTTAATAGTTTAATATCAAGAAAAGCCCAAAGTTGACATACATATCACAAATTTAGCCAATTTTTTTATCACTAAAAACCTTAAATTATTACACTCATAACATTCATTAGCTTTTGTCAAATTTCACCATAAAATTATTGAGTTAAATGACACATGACAATAATTCAATTGACTTACTAAGTTGGTGTTAATAAACTACATTAGTTTATGGTAAATTTATTACATGTATATGGATTTGGTGAAATTAGTTTGGTGTAAATTCACCACAGATTATCATTTTTTGGTTTTTGTGGTATTAATCCCAAGATAAAAAAAATTAAATTTCAAGTTTTAGCAAAGCCCAAACTATCCCTAACAAATGCAAATACTGTGTCATAATTCGATAAGTGCAAATTGAAAGATACCTTTACGATAAACTAATATCTTTTCCCCACGTCATGCGCTTACTCAATTCGAAACGGATGTGGATAATCTTTAACATGATAAAATGAATATATAGCTTAAATAATAGGATATTCGTCCAGTAATCGCACGGAGACATCGAGTTTTAGTCTTCAATGATACGGGATACTCTTCTTTATCTTTTCATATAGGTTGAGATGAAATAAAGGTGCTTTGATAATTTGGAGAGTTAAATTCCAAAATTTCTGAAAAAGCTGGACTTCAGTGTACACGTGGCAACACATCAATTGTTTCATTTATAATATTTTTTTAGCTGTAGTTTTTCCCGTGATGTAAAAGGAAAAAAAAGAAAAAGAAAAGAAGATAAAAAATTGGGTGGACATGACGACGAACGAAAGGGTGGGGAGCCAGCCCTAGTGATAAGATCGAGAGGGCCAAAAGAAAGAAAAAAACAAACATAAAGGAAGGGAACAAAACCGAGAAGGCCATCTTGTAAATTAACAAATCATTCATAATGGCGATCGCGACATCTAAGGACTATAAAATTCTCAACATGACAATCGCAAGACCTTGTCCAAGAAGAAGTTAAAAGATTAACAATCCACGGAAACATGATTTTCCAAATGCGAACATTCGATTTTTCAAATTAGCAATTATGTATCAAAGTTACGGTCAAATTCAATTCGATAATCTAAAATAATACGGTCGATAATCATAATTTTTTTTTTTTTGTCAACGGGGCATAAATAAATGTATTTTGCGAAGCATGTTTTTTACTATTTATTGAAAAAGGGGCAAAAAGAAATATGAAAGCGGAGTTTATATAATCTTTGATTGGATTTGTCCAAATGTCACGGCCGGAAAATAAGAGAAGAAAGAAGAAGAAGAAGAAGAAGGAGAGAATTCTCGGGATTGCGCAGTTTCGAGCGGCATCCGCCATTATAAACGCAACCCCACCCCCAAAGCCATCATCCCCCACTTTGACTTCTCTCTCCTCCGCCCCTTCTCTCTCTCTCTCTCTCTATCTCTTCAAAACTTCTTCTCCACCTTCCCTCGGTTTCCTTCTTCCGATTTCTCCGTCATCCTGATCGGAAGGTTCTCGCCGGCCCGATCATTGCCGGTTCCGGTTCCGGTTCCGGCGACGGCGGCTGCGGCTGCGGCTGCGGCTTCCGCCCCCTCCGCCCCCTCCTCCTCCTCCTCCTCGTCCTCGTCGATGGGGGCGTGACGCTGACATGACTTGCCTTCCGCGTCACTCCGTCGCCGCTCGCATTATCGGCGCGTCTGGGTACAGCTCTTGGATTTGCTGGGTTTTTGCTTTACTTCGCGGTCGTCCTCTCTCTCTTTTTCTTTTTTTGGTGGTCCGGGGTGAATGTATGCCGTACAAGGCACCTCTTTGCGTAGTTGCTTTTGCTACGTGCCGTCGGTTGTCTCGGTTGATCGTTCGAAGCAATCGGATGTTCTTTGTTTGAGAAGCTTATCTCCTAGTTGATTATAAAACTATAATCTTTTTTTTTTTTTTTTTGGTGTGGCGGAAAATTGGCGAAAGTTGCTGCATTTTGTTGCGCGATGATGGTGATGGTAGGATCGGAGCCCGGTTGTGCCGAGCTGCTTTCTTAGCTGCGGTTGCTATTGAGTAGATGCTCGCATTACGAATGCGGAGTTATAATGCTCCCCGAGATGCTGATCGTTTGGGGATTCCGTGGTTTCTAGTGCGCGTGATTGTCTGGATGTGAGCATTCGCGGGTGTAGTGACTTCGTGCATAGCGCGTATTTACGGTCATTTGTTGGTCTGAATGCGGGGATTTACCGGTGTATTGATTTTGCATATAGTGCTGTGGATATAGTCTTTCGACCTTTTTATACGTGCTGATCGATGCATTAGCAGCTGAATTTTGCTCGTTTGGTTTTTTTGGCAGTCTCAGTTGCTGGGGTTAGTGCTCAGATCAAGTATGAAGCAGAGGCGATTCATTCCCTGCTGGAACATATTTCAGACACCATCGCGAGACAGATTCTCATGGATGCTTAGTACATGCTTGTGTTTCTATATCCACTCGTACAGTGGAAATCTGGTTGAAATGTGGATGCCTGTCGTAGATACATGATTATAGGTTCCTTTTAGATTGGTGCAGTTCTTTTCTTAGCTTGTACTTCGAGCTGTGAATTCTATGGGCATATCCATGGAATGGTGTTGATTTGACTTGAGACTTTGAATGTGTGTCGACAGTTATTTTATTGTGCCTAAGGTAAGAGATTAATGGGAAGAAGAGATAGTTTTGCCAACTAGGTAAGGTGAAAACTGCACTAAGGAGATTGGGACGAAGGACTAATAGGGGAAAGCCAAGCATATGTAGTTATTCCAGGGAACAAGGTGTAAGTGAATTGGATTTCAGCAATGGGGTTGCCGCAAGTTTGCCCCAGTGGTTCGCGGCAGTTTGCCAGTGTAAGCACCTGTGATTTGGATGGGATGCATGGAGAAGATATGAGTAGGAAGGATGCTGACCCACAAGATACTGAGGAAATTATTAGCTCAGAGGTTTCTGAGTTTCAAGGTGATTCATTTAAGTATAGGATGACAGCTACATCTAATGCTAATGGGTTTAGGATTGGCGTGGCAGATAAGGCAAGTTGGCTTACTGCGAAAAGTGAGAGGAGCATTCAGGATCCTATATCTAGAATAGTGGGTTTTGAGTCTGGCGGGGTGACCTGCGGCTCTGATGGGATTTCAGTTGAATGTGAACAATCCTTTGACGTGCCTGGTGTGAAAATGAATGAGACTGATTCCAGTGGGTCAGTAATTAGGAAACGCTTGTTGTCTCCTTTGAGCCATGCTCTTTCTTCAGAAAAAGTTGGTGACGATTCTCTTGAAATTGGCTGTAGCAGTTTCCAGAAATATTCCGCCCCCTTAACCGACACACCTGGTTCTTTTTTGGCGAAAGACTACAAGAAAGCAAATTTTGGAAGGACAAAATACCGCACCACCACAAGCTGGGCCTTATCAAGAAGCTTAGAGAGTAGGAGCTCTCCATGGGAAACTACAAGTGCTTCTAGCTTTTTCACTGATGGGCCCTTGCTGGAAGAGAAGGAACCCCTAAGTCATGGTTGTCGTGTGTTGCCATCTGCAGATGAGGACTTGAGAAAATCAAGTAAGGTAAGATCCAAAAGCATGGTGGTACCATCGGCTACTGACAAGATAACCTCATCTACTGTTTCTTCATCTCCTCTTGGCCCAAAATTTTCTGAAAGGATGAAAACTGTGGGAGGAAATAAGAATTTAATGAATGTTACTGATGACTCTTCAAGCTTGATGAACGTAGAGAGTTTTGTCCACAAATCAGATACGAACATTAGCATTGACACTGAAGAGGATGCCTTTAGTGAAGTAACCAGATCTTTTGAAGATGTTGATCTCTTAAACAAAGAATTTCGTCCGTCTTCCTTGGAAGGTACTGCTGAGGTGTGTTGGCCATGGTATCAAGAATCAATTCCTAAATCTCGACATGGATTTAGAAGCTTCAGTAGACTATCTGTTAGGAGGTCATTGGTTGGTTCCTTTGAGGAGTCTCTATTGTCTGGTAGACTTCTCTCTGGGAAACTCTGTCAGGTGAGTTTGTATGTTTCATGAGTTTGGGCTTCGGATTCACTCCTAACTAGTTGATAATTATCTTTTGAATATGGACAATTAATTTTTGTAGCCC
Organism: Eucalyptus victrix; assembly: GCA_016097545.1. Taxonomy (NCBI): domain Eukaryota; kingdom Viridiplantae; phylum Streptophyta; class Magnoliopsida; order Myrtales; family Myrtaceae; genus Eucalyptus; species Eucalyptus victrix. Next base: position 59,607,649 of record CM027842.1, read on the forward strand.
CATTTTTGCTTTTGATCCATGCAGAAAATTGATGGTTTTCTTGCTGTGCTGAGCATTGTTGGAGGGAGTTTTTCACCACAGTCGCAGAAGCTTCCATTCTCTGTAAGCAGTGTGGATGGAGATTGCTCTCTGTTGTACTTTGCATCCATTGATCTCGCTGGATCTTCATTGTCAAACAAGTGTGTTGGCCAAAAATCTGGAAAGAGTCTCAGCTGTGAGGATTCGCAAACTGTCAAGAGCCGCCTGCGGATTCCTATGAAAGGGCGCATTCAACTGGTACTTGGCTTCTTTCTTGTGGAGTGGCTTACTGGTTGATTTTATCTTACGAAGTGACTGTCTAATTTGTCCAAGGCCATGGCGAATTCCCTTTTAATCACTCTACTTTTTCTTATGATCTCTTCCTCCTATTAGGAAGATAAAAACCTGTTGACCAATTGTAATGTCCTTTTTATTGGAAGTTAAGAATTTCTTATTCGACTCTAAAAGGTAATGATGTTTTATAGGTTCTCAGCAATCCCGAGAAGACACCTGTTCACACATTTTTTTGTAACTATGATTTGAGCGACATGCCGCTGGGTACCAAGGTATGCGAAACAATCCCATAATGATCTTAACTGGATTTTCTGTCCTTAACTCATGATAGCTGAATGAGACTGAATAAATTGAATTGAGGAATTTGGCTTGTTTGTGGCCCAGCAGTTTCAATTTAAGCTGAACCTGTTTTTTTTTTTGGTTTGCTTCTTATGATATTTTGGACCTGACATGGGATAAGAATAGGTCTATGCTTAGCTGAGTGAATGAAACAGAAATTCACTATGGTTTCACCTTTAGCACAAAGAGTCTTGCATGCTTTCTGTAGCCATAACCATGTCTGTTAAGCTTTTCATTCACACGCAATCAAAATGCTATGCCTTTCAACGGCAAAGAGGAAACATTCTGAGATAAGGATGTGTAGTAAATTAACGTTTGGCTGACAATTTAATATGGCTCTTAAGATTTATGCATGGAGAGGTGCTTGTGTTATGGGGCTGCTCTTCAAGGTTCTTGCTCACATTCTGCTACATTTGAGCCCACACAAATATACTGACTAGATTTAACATACTGCTACTTATGCACTCATACTCTATAAAGAAGATTCAAATAAGTAAATGGGCTTAGGAAAAATCAATAATCAGGCAACCAGCCATTAGACATCACAAATCTTGTAAAATGTACTAGAAAGCATTCCAGCGAAGAGGGATTTTGGAAGCATTAACATCTCTTTATGTAGCATTGATATTACTATCCTGTACAGCATCACCTAATGCACAACTAATTTGAGACATCTGGGTGATCACAGAATTCTCTGCTGGCTAGGTCTCCCATCAAAGTAAAAAGAACTGAATATCATACCCCTAGGATCAAAAAGGGTCAATTCTGCCAAGGCTATCGTCCTGTCAATATAATCCAACCTGCTGCAAGAATATAGATAAAAGGCTGACATTATTCCCAGTATGGATGACAATACCACATATGCAAATGCAACAAATAACAATATAAGTATGACTAACTATGGATCCTCCTCAACCAGTCCGCAAGGTCCAAACATCAATAGCATCCATGCTTGGCTTACCATACCAACCAGTTTGAAGAACTTTAGAATGATTACATGTTTTATGCTCACTATGCCAACCCTGTTAGTTAGGGGAAGTTCTGTATAGCTCTGTACTTAATCGCCTGTTACATCAGGTCTGCCAGCTTAGCGGACTCAGATTTGTGGCTCTGAGTTCTCCTACCATACCAACCCTACCAATTAGGGGAAATTTTGAAAGTGTTTAAGGTAGTTCCGTGGCCCTTTTATGGCTTCAGATATCTTACTCTTCCCATTTTTAAACTATCAGATATAATCACGTGCACCTCTGTTCATTAAAAAATGCACACTACAAAATGGGAGAAAGAACAATGAGGAATTACCTCCTGACAGGGGAGCAACACTACAATCAACTCATGCGAATGCCCATTAGAAACTTGAGGAGCTATCCCCAATCATCTAGCCACCTCCAAACCACAATATGCACAAACTGAAACAAATATATGTCTCCTCCTTTTTATGCACAATTTCTCTCAAGGAGTAGATTGACATATTTTCTCAAGTTAAGCATTATTTTGTCATCCATAAGCCTGAGCTAACAAATGCAGATGCCTAAATAACTGTACCTTGTGGATTTAACCAATATTTCGAATGTAACAATTTTAAAGCATAAAGCTATTCATCTAGGATGAAATTCACTATAATATCATATAAAATATGTATGACACAATATCACAACATTAAAAGCTAATAAGCTCCATGAGAGTTCTAATATTGCAAAGCTCGATAAAACATGTATTTACTCATGATCCTCGATTAGCTCAACTTCTCTATAATGAAGAATGATTGGAACTGGCTGTGCATAAAGAATGTACGTAACTGGTCTCATGCGGCCTTGAGTTGGAGTGAAGTGTCTTAACCTACAAAACCCAATTCCCCACTTAAAGTTAGGAAGCAGAAGATATTAAGCAAATTGATCCTCTTAAAACAACATGGTGGGGAAGGTGCCTAGCTCTCCAGAATTAAAGAACTAAAAAAAAGTTCCCAGCCAAAGAAATTCATTTTCTTTTGGATTCAATTGAAAATTTTTGGCATGCACTCGTCAACCATTTTCACAGGCTTAATCAAGGGAAAACCAAACAAAAGTAATATTCTTGACTTTTTCTTTTTTTGTCAAGACAATTTGGTATTGTTGGGATGTTAGGAATTGGGTCACTCTCAACCACTTAAAAGGAGAAAGCAGTGACGTATCTATTACACTGTTGACGTGGTGCAAACAACCATTTCTATTGTCTGCGAGGTAGTATCCCATCCAACTTTATGTTTGGATTATAAAAATCCCCACCTCTCCAGTTATCACCGCCATGCAATGAATTAGATGCACAAGATACTGCCTCCCTCCAAGGATGCATTGTAAGGGCTCTTGAACTTATGATACTGGATGAGTCTATGTCCTCAGTCCCATAAAAGAGGCTGTTCAATCAATGTAATAGACTGCAGATATTTTGGGGGCACTGCATTAAGTAGCATGAAGGGACTCTATTAAAATCATTGTTAGTACCATCATCCACACTACCTGAGTACTGCTTAATTTTGAAAATTGGAAATGGAAGTAGTTTATCTGGGGTTCCTTGGAAACTCCATAGTACACAACTCATTTTGTCATGCAATAAGAAATGGTTTAGAAGGATCTTGACATAGGGGATGAGTGTTGGTTTGTGAGGATTGGTATAAAGACAAAAGGAGGTTGCAGGACCGGGGGAAGGAGGTGGTGGTGATTAAAAGGAGGAGGACTGTGACCTTAAATTTTGGTTTAGATGGGAGAAATGCTCAACAATGATGCAATAAAATCAGGTGGGCTTTTGTGTCTGAAGTCCTGCCGTGTTTATACTAAAAGTGAAGTCTTTCTGTCAAATTGAAGCCCACTTTTAACTCTTATCAGACTTTCATGTCTCAAATTTTGGACCATTCAGTTTCTGGTTGAATACTTATTTCACAGGGGCGTAAGTTGTTGTACTTATTGGTACCTGTGATCTCATGGCTTTAAGTGGAAAGAAAAAGGCTTTAAATTAATCAATTTAAGATGCTGGTTTGTGTTCTCCACTAGCCAAAAGAAAATTTTGTTTTCTGTTTAGGGTTACATGCACTTAGTAATGGTATGATTACTCTGACTAGAATCTTCTTCTCTGCTTCACTTTGGTAAATGAAACAGACATTTTTGCGCCAGAAGGCTACGCTAGAATCTTGTTGCTCAGCTTCGGCACAGCTGAAAGAGCAGCTAGATTTGAACTCAAAAGTCACAGACGTAGTGACTCCAATGTCGAACCATCTTGTGCAGCCTGGAGTTGATGCTACACAATCCAATTTTACTGGGAATGAAACCTCTGATGTGGTGGGTTCAGTGGAGGAAGGTGATCAGTCTGAGAAACCTGACAGCTTTGGAAAGCAAAATATTCCCTCTTCTAAGTTTAATGATGGGTGTAGGAGTGGTAAACCTGGTTATGACTGTTATTGTGAAGATACTTGCGACGGTAATGACAGAAAAATATTTCATGGTTGTTCAAAGGTCAATGAGAACATGACCGGAGCTGGTGCCTTGCGCTATGCTCTTCACCTCCGTTTTCTTTGCCCTTTTCCTAAAAAGAGTAAAAGGTCAGTTGCAAGATGTAAATCTGATCCCTTCTCTGTACCAAAAGAAAATTTGTCAGATAGGGAAAGGAGATTCTATTTATACAATGACATGAGGGTTGTATTTCCTCAGCGACATTCGGATGCTGATGAAGGCAAGGTATGTGATCTATCTTTGACTTATCGTACGCCTTTACTTTTGCTGAAGTGCTTTTAGTGTCTATTCTCCAAATATCGTATGTGGCATCACTGTGGCGCTGAATGCCTGACTAAATTTTTTTCCCTTGTAGCGTTATTTCAATTGTCGTTTAACTTCTCCCTTAACTTCTGTCGTCCTCAGAAGAATATGAAGAAGGCACATTCTGTTGATCTTTCTTTGTTCAAGTGTTTTGGACTTTCAAATCTATTTCTTTCTCCTTTTTGGCCCCCAGATATCTTCTGATTAATCAATGTTCTCTTGGAGCTCCATGTTCATGTAGCCAGGACTTCACCGCTCTTTCTCTCTCCTTATAGGGCTATCTGACGCGTTTTGTTTCGTTTCTTTTACCGTACAACAGGACTGAGTTTTTTTTTTTTTTTTGGGTGTCCGTCTAAATCTACAATAAAGGAAAACTTGAATCTGTTTAATGATTCAATAATTAGCTCATCGAAACGTAGTGCATTATGTTCGATTGGCCATATTCAGTTGACCTTTCATGCTAGACCGGAATTGGTAAGAACATGAAGCCGTAGTTATAACCGCCGGGCCCACATAGTCGCATACATCGACGCGCCTGGTTTGAAGTCCATCAGGATTCACATCTTTGGATTAGCGACTGTGTCCAAGATGGTGTTAATTGTCTATATCTCTGACGAGTCTGCCATGTCTAATGCAGTTCAAGGTGGACTATCACTACCCAGAAGATCCAAAATACTTTGACCTCGGCAATTGAAATGTCCCAAGCTACCTCCTCAATTTAATCCTGGAGGTGCTGTACATAATTCAGTCTTTCTTTTCGAATATCTTCATTCCTCTTCTTGTACAGATTTCAGTTTCTCAATAATGTTATGTGCAAGTTAACTTTACCATCACAGCCTTCATATCAAATATGGGCTCCCTACAGCTTAAATTGATAAATGAAGTTATGGTTTATTATTTACATATTCTAATGCTCCTCACGTGTAAATTAGTTGTTGGCCTGAGTCTAAAGTGTGAAAATACATAATTGGATAAATGGGGAAGCAAATGGGCGCTTGGAAGATTCGAACTAAGAAAAGTTTAAGCAAACAGGTGGATTGAAATCATATAAATATAAATATTTCAACATCTTGTCTCCTGTGCAAGTTGGATTACAAGCGGCACAGGAAACTTCTGACCAGGGCACTTGGAATTTGATTAATGGGATGTAGGTATACAATTGCGAAAGGGATAATACTGATTTTGATACCAAATGAGAATTTTATGTTCTAAAATTTAAATTGATAGAAGAATGCGTGATTTATACTTATATATTCTAACAAGTTTGACATAGCAACGTCGCTCTTATTTCTAACAGGTCACTCTTATTTCTAACAAGAAAATGTCTAGGAATAGTGCTAGCTCAAAAAGAAGAAAGGCTACCAGAGGCTCACATTGATGAGGTGGAATTGTCCGTTTTAAAAGAAGCAGTAGATAGTTTTTCAGCTAGCAATCACCCTTGAAAGAGTGCGTAATAGCTTGCTGATCAAGCTTTCGTGTGCTGAAGATGAACAGGCGGGAAAGGAGGGAAAGTACTTTGTTCCTAGTTTTCTTGTAATTGTATCCTTCGGAACTACAAAAATCTTGAGTTAGAATGGGATTCCAACTCAACGGCCCTGTAGGTTCGGTATAGCAATATCGCTCTTATTTCTAACACGATAACAATAACGTTCTGTCATCCTTTTCCCACATTAATCTCCACGTGGCACTACCTAGGTCCCTATAAAATATACTTTTCTTTTCTCTCAAGATGACTTGAATTAAGGGATGCAAATCCACCATCTTAGTATTAATCAATGAAGTATTTTCGACCAAAAAAAAAAATGTTGGAGACAGGTGACGCAGAGTAACATGTCAATGGGGGCACATTTCACCATTCATCAAGTAAAAGTCTAGAAGTAAATATCAAGAAGAGAGGGGTTTGACAAAATCAATTACTCGATAATAAGACGTCCTTAATTTGAAGAGACGATCCTGGTATTGCTATTTCATTATAAGGTAGTACCGACCATGGAATTGACTCGGAGCAAGGGCTTTTCTATGCTATCGGCTCGAGAACTCGGTTAGTGCTACACTACCACAGGTTGTGCTGGTGGATTACAGTACTAATTTACTTCAGATAGCTGATTAACTACGGTTCCGCCCCTGGATCATCCATATAAAAATATATGTTGGGATTAGGTCGGTTTCAAATATTTGTGCCTTTAGGTAGCATAACCTTGATACTTTATTCCACTGTTATATGCCGTAGAAACTTTTAAGCTGAAATTTTAGTGTTGCTTTGATCAATGAATTTGGCATTTAAATTTCGGAACCAATTAATAAACAAGGACAAAGCACTCCTGCCTGCCTGCAAAGCACTCCTGCCTGCCTGCTTTAGCTTTCACCTCCTTTCGCTTGGCAACTTTTTAAAAGTAGAAGCAGCCACAATACATTGTAAATAACTTTTTTTTTTTTTTTTCAGAATTGTAAAGAACTTTTTTAGAAGAGAAAAAGTCACTACAATCCTGAATTATATCTATTGTAATATATTTATCATATAATTTTTTCTGTGACACCGAAAATTTCAAATTTATACTTTTGTGACACATTTACCATCCGTTAAAATTTTGTTAATAAGAACCGTTAAAAATCTGCTTATGTGGATTCCAAAAAGCCAACAATATTGACATCGTGTCTATGTGACTGAAGTGAAATACAAACAAAATTATTAATATAAACAACATTATTTTGGACGAAAAATCATTTAATAAAACTTTGATGGAGGATAAATATGTCACACAAGTACAAATTAATGGTTTTTTATGTCATAAAAATTTAGGGTAAATGTGTCATGGTGGGCATGATTTGGGGTTTTTGATATCACAAAAAAAGTTCAAAATAAATGTATTACAGTAGATATAATTTGAGGTTTTCTATGGCTATTTTCCTTATATTTAACCTAAAACCAGAGCCCGAATAAGTTAAATGATTTTTGGATGGTGAGGGTTAGACTTTCACCATCTTCATCCCTTGTTCATAACCTGACTCCCAAGCTCACTCACTAACTTGATGAGTTGGTTCATGGAACTATCCATTTTTCAAATGCAACAATATGAGGAGAAAAAAAAATACTAAAAATGAATTTCGAGACGAGTTGGGTATATGTCAATTTGCTTTGGAAATAAATGGGTCAATTTGGTCCTCCCATATATGGCCCGACCAAATACATCCATTTGACTAGCCTACTCAACATATAAGGAAAAAGTGCCAAAAAAGTCCTAAATCTTTTGTTTTTGTGCCGATTTAGTCCTAAACATTTATTTTTTGTGCCGATTTAGTCCTAAATCTTTTTACGTTGTGTGAATTTAGTCCTTTCTGGCCAATTTTGGTCGGATTTTGCTGACTGGATGCCGGTCGGCTGACGTGACCTGATCGACGCTGACGTGGACAGTTTTAATAATATTTTAATATTTTAGAATTGTTTTTATTGTTTTTATTTTTATTTTTTTCTTCACCTCTTCTTCCTTTAGTCGGTCGCCGGTAGAGGTGACAGGCCTGTGAGGTCAAGGTTGACCTCATCGGCCACCTCACCAGTGGCCTTGAGGGAGGCCTCGTGCTGGGCGGCAAGGACGAGCCTTGCCGAGTTGAACCCCCCATGCATCGCCACAGCGAACTCCTCCGTCACATTCCCCACCGTCACCTCAGTTTGCTTCACCTGCACCACCACTGTCTCCCAACAACGACATGCCTCCTCGTGCCAAGTTGGCAGGGCTCGCCCTTGCCGGCCATGGGCGAGGCTCGACCCTCACTAGATTTGGCGAGGGCGAGCCTCGCCACCCAGCACGAGGCCGCCCTCTTGGCCATTGGCAAGGTGGATTGGCTAGAGGAAGAAGGGGAGAAGAAAAAAAGAAAAAAGAAAAAAAGAAAAAAAAGAAAAGAAAAAAGAAAAAAAGAATAAAAAAATTAAAATATTATTAAAAATTGTTTACGTTAACGCCTATTAAACCACGTCAGCCAACTGGCATCCAGTTAGCAAAATCCAACCAAAATTGGCCCGACAGGACTTGGCACAACGTAAAAATGTTTATGATTAAATCGGCACCAAAAAAAGGTTTAGGACTAAATCAACACAAAGACAAAAGGTTTAGGAATTTTTTGGCACTTTTCCCTAACATATAAAAGGTCATGCATCTTACCTTCCTAATGTGATTTTGCTTTCTTCTCAAAAGGTTTATCGTTTATTAGAGTTGTAGCGGATTGCTTTCCTCTCTCACGTACAACATGCTTCTTTTATGTCAAGGAGCACGACGGGCTCAATAATTTTCATTTGTGACTTGAAGTACATGTCAAGGTAGGATGTACAATATTCCTGAGGTTGGGATATGAGGATTGGGTTATGAATCAAGTCAAAATCACATTTCACGAATGAGAAGATTAATGGACGAGGATAATACAATTCTTTTCCAAATTATTTGAATCAATTCCCCTGATTCTCTGGGGCCAAAGGAAAAAAAAATTTCCTGCTTTTCCAATCTCACAATATTGCATGAGGATCTTAGCCAAATACCATCATGGTATTCATATACATTGTATATATGTAGAAGGTATTCAAAGTTATAATAGTACAACAGAAAAGTTCATGTTTGAGCCAGCATTAGGACCCGCATAAAAACCAGCACAAAAGTTTCTGCTTGCATGAGCAAACCAGAAACTGTCACCATTCTCTAATTTGCAATGAATACGACGGCCATCAGAATACAGAGAAGGCAATTGACCAAGGCATGTCGCTGAACAGGACGTACATTAACAGAGCGCATTTCACACTTTCAAGCCCAGCCTCAATGATGGTGGACACAAGTTCGAACCTCGGGTCTACATCAAGCTCTCCCATCCTGATGGCTTTGAGCAGTCCGTAGAAACGTATGATTTTTGCACAGGTATTGTTGGCTGGAACACCCTTCAACTTAATGACTTCATCCAGGAACCCCACCAGGGAACGAAGGCGTCGTGTGCGTGGAGCGATTCGATCTGCAAGGTCAACTCCATGCCTTGGAAATAAAATTAACAAACCAGTTGTTAGTATGCATTGCAGAGAGTCTAACCTCTGTATATACAGCAGGTATTTAACCCATCTAGTGATCCACAGATAATTAACCTACTGAAACTCTTCTTTAGACAAAATGGAATGCCGGAGTACCGAGAAATACCTTCTTAACGTCTACAAACCTTTCCTAACCTTCTCTTACAGCACTTGTTCACAAAACAAGATCACCCAGACGCACAAAACTGCCAGGTAAGCCCCTTGTTCATTGTGTAGAAACAGAGTAAAGCTAATCGCAGGTTTTATCTTTTCATATGGGGAAAAACTAATAAGATTTTCAATTAATACGTTGTTCTTCAGAGTTTCTGTTGACAAAAGAAAGAAACAGTGTGTATATACGATTGTGTCTCTTCATCAGTGTATATGTAACCAGACAAGGCCCATGCTTACTGGGTAGAAGCTAATTCTTGGCTAAAATCGAGAAACTGAGTCTTGGGCATTCGGGTAAGTTATGATAATGGACATGATCAGACATAGGTTCTAGAAAGAAAATCAGGATTTGTCATCATTTTGAGGTCGCCGAAGAGGTTATGATAGCTTGATGTCTGGCCTCAGGTAAGTTATGATATATGGCTGATGTCTGGCCTCGAGTAAGTTATGAAACTGAGTTTTGGTCCGAGAATGTGCCCAAGTCTCTGTTCTAGCTTCTACTCGAGACTTGAGTAGCTTGAGTCTTGCCTTCCAAGTTCTACCCCTAGAATCGGGCTTCTAAGAGCTGAAGATACGAGATCAACGGTCTCAAAGTAGGGTTTTACTGGAAGGCATGCCCAAACGTGGGGGCCCTCTTCTGAGGATGCATTTTCATGATTGCTTCGTTAGGGGTAAGTAAGACAGCGAGCTCCAATGCTACTCTTCCTACTACGCGTTTGAAGATTACCATTTTCTTATAACTTGACTAAATTGCATATAACTAATGTTCGGATTCTAAGATGAGTAGTAATTGGCAAAAAAAAGAGAGGGTGCGAATATGCACAATGGACATAAACAGGCATGGTTAGGAACGCCTATGAGGCCCTGACGATGATGGCAGCATCAAGATTGGACGCGACTGTGAGGAGGAAATACAGAGGAGTGAGACAGAAGCCATGGGGGAAGTGGGCGGCCGAGATACGAGACCCTTTCAAGGCCTCGAGGGTGTGGCTTGGGACGTTTGACACGGCTGAGGGGGCGGCTCGGGCCTACGACCAGGCTGCCCTCCAGTTCAGAGGCAGCAAGGCCAAGCTCAACTTCCTCGAGAATGTCCGGCTCCGGCAACAACCTGCTCCTGTGGCATCTGCGGCCTTTCCAGCAGCAACCCACTTCGCCGTTTCCCGTGAGTTGCCGGCTTCCGGCAATTCCAATGCCATTGGCTATGAAGAGCAGGCTCCTATGCAGTGATTTCTTGAAAATGTTGCTGCTTATCAAGAACGACCGCAGGGACGAGCCATGTTTGGGTTCAAGTAAGTTATGAAACTGAGTTCGCTAAAGCTTACCTCTGACCACCAAAATCTGCTGGCATCTCCATTAGCCTTCCGACGACGCCTTCCTGGAGAGTTGGAGGAGATGAAATGTGGGAATAATGGAAAGAGGACGAAGTTTTATAGGAAACGAGGTGGAGTTAATGGTGTCCCTGCGGGGCCTTGAGGGTGCTCTGGTCCTTTCACAAAATAACACAAAACGAACACTCGATCGATTTGAGCAGTGCATGAATACTGAATGGGGGCGTGATTCCTTAATTAAGCTAATCAAAGTCAATCCGCTGTTTAGCGTCCCCGAAAGAGAGAGGCTAATAGTCGATGGAAAGTGCTTATTTGCGCCTTGTCGGATGCTTTAGGAAAAATAGGTTAGTAATCGATGGAAAGTGCTTACTTGCGCCAAGTCCGATACTTCAGGAAGAAAAAAAAAAGAAAAAGAAAAAAAAATCGATGGAGACGGGAAAAAAGAAAAACAAATCGATGGAGACGGGCAAGTGAAGCCCCTCCTGAACCGGGCCCAAGACAAGTTGAAGCTGTTCCAAAATATCTCCTTGGCCCATTGCAATAGAGCTATAAATCGGTCAGCGGATTGGATAGCAAAAGCATGCCGTTCAAATTATCTTCCACCGAATTGGCTATCTAACCCCCCACCCGCTCTATTAGACTTATTAAGTATTGATGCTCTTGATGTATTTTCTCGGAGCTTCGCTAGTTGAATATAATAGTAACCGTATTTCTGATCAAAAAAAAAAAAAAAAAGATGGAGACGGGCGGAGCGGAGGCAATGGTGGGGGACTTTGAGGGTGTTCTGGTCCTTTCAATAGAATAATACAAAAAAGAGCACTACCCCGTTCCGACGCCATTATTTCTTCTCTATTTTTCGTTTTTTTTCCCCTTCTTTTTGTTAATAAATCCAGATTTCTACACGCGTGGTTTCTAATGACATAGGAATCGGTCGACACCGCACCCCGAGGGATATTCGAGCTGAAGATCTATCTCTATCATATATGAAAGAGGTCAACAAATAACATTTAAAAAAAAATATAAAAAACTCCAAACTGTATTCACTGTGACGTATTTATTCTGAACCTTTTTTATGTGCTATAAAAAACCTCAAATCATGCCCAATATACTACATTTACCCTATACTTTACTAAAAACTTGTACTTATGTCACACATTTACCTTTCGTCAAAATAAATGATTTTTCAACCAAAAATAATATCATTTTTATTTTACTTAAGTCACGCGCTATGTCAATATTGTTTGCTTTTTGATGTTCACGTAGACAAATTTTTAACGGTCCCTATTGACAAAATTTTGATGTAACGTAAATGTGTTATACAGCTACAAATTTTGGGTTTTTTGTATTACAGAAAAAACTTTTGAGATAAATGTGTCGCAGTGGACATAGTCTATGATTTTTGATGGCTTTTGCCTTTTTTTATTTGCCATTTTTTTTAATTTCTTCCTTTTGGTAAGAGAAACTCATATTACTTGCGATAAATATTTGTGTGATACATGTAATCAAAAGACAAATCTGCATTATTAATAAAATGTAGGTAGTACGTTCCTTGCATGGATTGTCAATGGGGCCACTTTCTGCCGCATCAACTTCTTTTTTGGCTTAGTTAGGGTACGCTTGATAATATTTCTATTCCAAAATAATTTTTTCTAATTTTATTCTCTGGACAAGTTTTTGAGCAGAAGAATGTGTTTGATAATTATATAAAATTTCTATTGCTGGAAGAGAAAGAACATAAATGCGTTTGGAATAACCCAAATTTTTTTATTATTCATTTTAACTATAAAAATGTCAATAATGGAGACTTAAAAATTTCATATTTGGATAAAACTGGACTTTTGTAAGGATTTAATTTATCAAGATATTTGAAGATGACTTTAGAAAATCCAATGTAATAGTTAGTCAAAGATGGATGGATGGAAATGGCATTAAAAGTCCCACTAGTTTATAACTCGCAATATGAGGAGGTTGATAGTAAATCTATGTGCATCACAAAAACAATTGCATAGACCTTTTGAACTTTTTTAGCTACAAGAAAAAGAATAAACGTTGCTTGGTAGAATGAACAATGATGAAATAACTTAGGATGGAGGCGGTCATAAAGTTGGTGTGCTTATGTGTACAAACTCATCAAATCTTCAAGCAAATGATATCGAAATTCCATGAATCACTGAATTATTCGATTGTTATGAACCCAAGAAAAATGGTGATGCAAACGACTTATTCAAAGCCATATTGAGGCAAAAAAAAGAAAGAAGCCATATAATTTTCAATTAAAACATAATTGCAGATGATCTTAAAGGATGTCTATAATAGGGGTGTGCATGGTTCGGGCGGACGGCTCCTGACCTAGAACCGGGAACCGCCCACTAAGGATCGGTTCCGAAAAATTGGAACCGGGATTCACCTGTTAGTTGCATAGATCCATTCGGGAACTGGACCACCGGTTCGGTCTGGTTCTTGGGTGGGTCCATAAAATCTGTTGCTAACTTGTTGTCGAGGGCGACGGTGCCGGAAAATTGACATTGGAGAGCCGAATAGCGAGATAGCGAAAGGGATGGACGGACGGACCGTCCATACCGCGAACTGGACTGGTATCCACCGGTTCCCATAAATTGGAATCAAGAACCAGATCGGTTCCCTCAAGAACCACTGGTTCAGGGTGTTTTGGGCAGGTCCTGGTTCTTTTGCACACCTCTAGTTGGGGTGATGACGCTGTAGCGCTTAAAGTGCAATGTCAACGTCATGAAGCTAGAGTATTCTCCTTATTTCAAAGACAAACCAGGAGGAAGTTATATGCGACCGTAGATAAAACAATGAAGGTTATTTCGAAAAGTTAACTACAAAAAGGGTGTCTTTAATCAAAGAAAGTGTAGCTTGTCAAAAAAAAAATAAAAAATCAAAGAAGGTGTAGAACTAGCACCACCATTTCTGTAAACAAATTTTCATAAACATAGTAAGTTTCCTTTTTAAATTCATTTTTTCGGCTTATTACTTACAAGTGGGCCCAACGCCTTGGTACTAATACATAATATTTATATGCCTTCTCTGGTTAGGAGAAAAACTTATATCAATTATTGATATCTAAAACTCTTTAGCTCACTAAAGATTAATATTAAAAATTAATATATTATTTTAAAATGGTCGGTCCGATCCAGGTGGGCGGGTGGATGGATCTACCCATGGAACCGAGAACTGAACCAGTACCCACCGGTTCCCATAAATTGGAACCGGGAACCGGATTGGTTCCCTCAAGAATCACTGGTTCTGGGCAGTTCCGGTCCGGTTCCGGGCGATTCCGGTCCGGTTCCGGGTGGTCTGGGCTCTTTTGCACACTCCTAGTCTCCAATAGAATCTTAAGGGGAGTCATCAAGTTTTCGTGACCTAGCTTTATTTTAAAAAGAAAACAGCGTTAAAAAATCCATATAGTAAAGCCTTAAAATATTATTCAATTTTAAATCTAATTTTATCAAAAGATTTTTACATTTTTATGCTAAACTAATTTCAAAATAGAATTAACATTAAAATCTAGTAAAACTGCTCAAAATCTAATTTCTAAGTTTTTCCTAAATTTCTGAATTTTATTTAATTTTTTGATCCTAAAAAATTGAGACTTAGATCGAGTCGGGAGACCATATCTTTGTTGATTGTATGAAGATGAGCATTGGATTACATTGAGCTTGCCTTTTCTAAAATGACCTTACTTCTCTTTTTATTTTCGGGAATAAAGAAGTAGGATTTTTCAACTTATTGTTTTTGTTCCAAATATATTCCTTGACTAAATTGGTTTGCTTCTATTTTGTAGCCGTTGATATGTTTCGGGAAATAGAAAAATTAGCTAATGTTATCAAATAGATTTTTGTTCTTTTTTGATGCCAGGAAATAAAAGAACAGAAAAAAATAGAGGAATAGAACGGTTACTGAATAGGTTCTTATTGTGTAAACCTTGTAAGTAATTTCCTTTTCTTTCCTTGTTAATTAAATCCTAAATCATTGTATTGATGCACCCAATGTGAAATTAGGCTAGCTCTGTCCCTGCCAGCAAGGCACATATAGGTTATATTCCTGCAACGATCCATAAACTCATTGGATATGATTTACGCTAAATGCATGGTATCATACCGCGCATTAAATTTATTTTTGAATTTAGACTTGCGGTTCTAGATGTGTTTATGTGAGTACATGAAGTTTGTAAAATTAGCTCATTGAAATGTGGTGCACTATCTTCGACTGGCCATAACCCTTCATGCCAGACTGGAATTGGTAAGGACATGAAGCTATAGTTCTGATTATAACCGCAGGGAACACATAGGTGCATATACAGACGCGCCTGGTTTGCAATCCATCGGGCTTCGCATCTTTGGATTAGTGACTCTGTCCATGACGGTGTTAATTCTCTATGCATCTGACGAGTGCGCCATGTCTGATGCCGTTCAAGGTGGACTATCATTACCCAGAAGATCCAAAATACTTTGATCTCGGCAATTGAAATGTCTCAAGCAAAATCCTGGAGGTGCTGTACATAATTCAGTCCTCCTTTTCGAATATCTTCATTCCTCTTGTACAGATTCCAGTTTCTCAATAATGTTAATCTTGTAATTCCATTTACAAGTTAACTTTATCATCACAGCCTTCATATCAAATATGGGCTCACTACCTTTTTGGCAGTTCTTGCTGGAAATCGGAGTTCTTTTGAGGCAGACATTTTTTTTTTTTTTTTGGTTTGATACAGCACCATCTCTCCATTTCTAACATGAAAAGGCTCTGTCATCCTTTTTCCACATTAACCTCGACGTGGCACTACCTAGCACCCAGTAAGATATACTTTTTATTTTTTCTCAAAGTAATTTGAATTAAGGAATGCATGCCTGAGTCTGGTGACCCCGAGAAATCATGTCAATGGGGGCACAATTTAACGTTCACCGCATTCAGTCTTAGAAGTAACATTATATAGATTTAAGATACAAAAGAAGAGAGGGGTTTAACAAAATCAATCACATCGTAATAAGCTAAAGGTTACCTTAATTTGAAGAGAGGATTCAGGGTTTGTTACCTCACTATTAGGTAGTACACACCATGGGATTGACTCGGTTGCTAGGGCATTTTCATGCTTTCAACTTAAAAATCAATTTCAACTTAAAAATCGATGGTTGTGTGTTCGATTCCTGCCTTGGGAAACTCGGATTATTAATTGTGTGTTCTATTCCTGCCTTGGGAAACTTGGACTTAAAGTTCGGAGTTGTGCAGTATTAATTTCCCTTCAAATAGCAGATTGACTACGGTTCTGCCCCTGGATCATCGATGCAAAAATATATGTCGGACTTATAGGTCAGTTTCAAATCGTCGTAACTTTAGCGTTAGGTAGTATAACCTCGATACTTTATTGCACTGTTATATGCTGTAGGAACTTTTGAGCTAAGATTTCGAGTGTTGCTTTGCTTAATGAGTTTGGCATTTCTCAATTTCGGAACCAATTAATAAAACAAGAAAAGTACAAAGCACACTTTATTTCTGCCTTCTTGAGAAGGCGCAGTTGCTACCAAACTGCTCTAGCTTTCACCTCCTTTCGCTCGGAAATTTCACCGTTAACTTTGCGAAGGTAGAAGGAGTCGCCATACATAGTAACTTTTTTAGAACTATGGTGATTTTTCTTTCTTCATTTTCTTCTATCGTTTGACAATTGGGTTTATTTAGTATTGCATATCTAAAGTCACTTAAGACACGCAAATATTTACAAGTAGTGTGTATCGGTTAGGAAATTTTCCAAAGTTTAGAGCTGGCCATATTCAGTCGACCTTTCATGCTAGACCGGAATTGGTAAGAACATGAAGCTGTAGTTCTGATTATAACCGCAGGGCGCACATAGTCGCATACAACGACGCGCCTGGTTTGAAGTCCATCAGGATTCACATCTTTGGATTAGAGCGACTCTGTCCAAGATGGTGTTAATTCTCTATATCTCTGACGAGTTTGCCATGTCTAATGCAGTTCAAGGTGGACTATCACTACCCAGAAGATCCAAAATACTTTGACCTCGGCAATTGAAATGTCTCAAGCTACCTCCTCAATTGAATCCTGGAGGTGCTGTACATAATTCAGTCTTTCTTTTCGAATATCTTAAATTCCTCCTCTTGTACAGATTTCAGTTTCTCAATAATGTTAACCTTGTAATTCCATGTGCAAGTTAACTTTACCATCACAGCCTTCATATCAAATATGGGCTCCCTACAGCTTAAATTGATAAATGAAGTTATGGTTTATTATTTATATAAATATAAATATTTCAACATCTTGTCTAAAGTGTAAATTAGTTGTTGGCCTGAGTCTAAAGTGTGAAAATACATAATTGGATAAATGGGGAAGCAAGTGGGGGCTTGGAAGATTCGAACTAAGAAAAGTTTAAGCAAACAAGTGGATTGAAATCATATAAATATAAATATTTCAACATCTTATCTCCCGTGCAAGTTGGATTACAAGCGGCACAGGAAACTTCTGACCAGGGCACTTGGAATTTGATTAATGGGGAGTGGATATACAATCGCAAAAGGTATAATATTGATTTTGATACCAAATGAGAATTTTATGTTCTAAAATTTAAATTGATAGAAGAATGCGTGATTTATATTTATATATTCTAACAAGTTTGATATAGCAACATCACTCTTATTTCTAACATGAAAATGTCTAGGAATAATGTTAGCTCAAAAAGAAGAAAGGCTATCAGAGGCTCACATTGATGAGGTGGAATCGTCCACTTTAAAAGAAGCAATAGATAGTTTTTTAGCTAGCAATCACCCTTGAAAGAGTGCGTAATAGCTCACTGAGTAATAGCTCACTGATGAAGCGTTCTTGTGCCGAAGATGGACAGACAGGAAATGAGGGAAAGTACTTTGTTCCTAGTTTTCTTGTAATTGTATCCTTCGGAACTACAAAAATCCCAAGTTAGAATGGGATTCCAACTCAACACCCTGTAGGTTCGGTATATCAATATTGCTCTTATTTCTAACACGATAACGATAACGTTCTATCATCCCTTTCCCACATTAATCTCCACGTGGCACTACCTAGGCACCTATAAAATATACTTTTCTTTTCTCTCAAGATGACTTGAATTAAGGGATGCATGTTGGAGACGGGTGACGCAGAGTAACATGTCAATGGGGGCACATTTCAACGTTCATCACGTAAAAGTCTAGAAGTAAAACATCATATTGATTTAAGATACAAAAGAAGAGAGGGGTTTGACAAAATCAATTGCTCGATAATAAGACGTCCTTAATTTGAAAAGACGATCCTGGTATTGCTATTTCATTATTAGGTAGTACCGACCATGGAATTTACTCGGAGCAAGGGCTTTTCCATGCTATCGGCTCGAGAACTCGGTTAGTACTACACTACTACAGGTTGTGCTGGTGGATAACAGTACTAATTCACTTCAGATAGCTGATTAACTACGGTTCCACCCCTGGATCATCGATATGAAAATATATGTTGGGATTAGGTCAGTTTCAAATCGTTGTACCTTTAGGTGGCATAACCTTGATATTTTATTGCACTGTTATATGCTGTATAAACTTTTAAGTTGAAATTTTAGTGTTGCTTTGATCAATGAATTTGGCATTTAAATTTCGGAACCAATTAATAAACAAGGACAAAGCACTCCTGTCTGCCTGCTTTAGCTTGCACCTCCTTTCGCTTGGCAACATTTTAAAAGTAGAAGCAGCCGCAATACATTGTAAACAACTTTTTTAGAAGAGCAAAAGTCACTACAAATCCTAAATTACATCTATTGTAATATATTTATCATAAACTTTTTTCTGTGACACCAAAAATTTCAAATTTATACTTTTGTGACACATTTATCATCCGTTAAAATTTTGTTAACAAGAACCGTTAAAAATCTGCTTACGTGGATACCGGAAAGCCAACAATATTGACATCGTGTCTATGTGACTTAAGTGAAATACAAACAACATTATTTTGGATAAAAAAATCATTTAATAAAACTTTGACGGAGGATAAATATGTTACACAAGTACAAATTAATGGTTTTTTATGTCATAAAAATTTAGGGTAAATGTGTCATGGTGGGCATGATTTGGGGTTTTTGATATTACAAAAAAAATCAAAATAAATGTATTATGGTAGATATAATTTGAGGTTTTCTATGGCTATTTTCCTTATATTTAACCTAAAACTAGAGCCCGAATAAGTTATATGATTTTTGGATGGCGAGGGTTAGACTTTCACCATCTTTATCCCTTGTTCATAACCCGACTCCCAAGCTCACTCACTAACTTGATGAGTTGGTTCATGGAACTATCCATTTTTCAAATGCAACAATATGAGGAGAAAAAAAATACTAAAAATGAATTTCGAGACAAGTTGGGTATGTGTCAATTTGCTTTGGAAATAAATGGGTCAATTTGGTCAGCCCATATATGGCCCGACTGAATACATCCATTTGACTAGCCTACTCAACATATAAAAGGTCATGCATCTTACCTTCCTAATGTGATTTTGCTTTCTTCTCAAAAGGTTTCTCTTTTGTTAGAGTTGTAGCTGATTGCTTTCCTCTCTCACGTACAACATGCTTCTTTTATGTCAAGGAGCACGTCGGGCTCAGTAATTTTCATTTGTGGCTTGAAGTACATGTTAAGATAGGATGTACAATATTACCAAGGTTGGGATACGAGGATTGGGTTACGAACCAAGTCAAAATCACATTTCATGAATAAGAAGATTAATGAACGAGGATAATACAATCCTTTTCCAAATTATTTGAATCAATTTCCCTGATTCTCCGGGGCCAAAGTAAAAAAAAAAATTCCTGCTCTTCCAATCTCACAATATTGCATGGGGATCTTAGCCAAATACCATCATAGCATTCATAAACATTGTATATATGTAGAAGGTATTCAAAATTATAACAGTACAACAGAAAAGTTCATGATTGAGCCAGCATTAGGATCCGCGAAAAAACGAGCACAAAAGTCATGCAAACCAGAAACTGTCTCTCTACTTTGCAATGAATAGGACTGCCATCAGAATACAGAGAAGGGCAACTGACCATGGCATGTCGCTGAGAACGACATACATTAACAGAACGCATTTGAGACTTTGAAGCCCAGCGTCAATGACGGTATACACAAGTTCGAACCTCGGGCCTACATCAAGCTCTTCCATCCTGATGGCTTTGAGCAGTCCGTAGAAACCCATGATTTTCGCACAAGTATTGTTAGCTGGAACACCCTTCAACTTAATGACTTCATCCAGGAACCCCACCAGGGAACGAAGGCGTCGTGTGCGTGGAGCGATTCGATCTGCAAGGTCAACTCCATGCCTTGGAAATGAAATTAACACCAGTTGTTAGTATGCATTGCAGAGAGTCTAACCTCTGGATATACTGCAGGTATTTAACCCATCTAGTGATCCACGGATAATTAAGCTACTGAAACTCGTCTATTCGACAAAATGGAAAGCCAGAGTACAAAGAAATACTTCTTAACGCCTACAAACCTTTCCTATCCTTCTCTTACAACACTTGCTCACAAAACAAGATCACCCAGACGCACAGAATTGCCAGGTAAACCCCCCTGTTTATCGGGTAGAAACAGAGTAAAGGTAATTTCAGGTTTTATCTTTTCATATAAGGAAAAACTAATAGGATTTTCAATTAATTCGTTGTTCTTAACATGAGTTTCTGTTGACAAAAGAAACAGTCTGTATATCAATTGTGTCTCTTCATCAATGGGACAGAATTTTCCCTCCTAGAAACAGAGTGTATATATAACCAGACAAGGCCCATACTTATTGGGTAGAAGCTAAGTCTTGGCTAGAATCTATGAACTGAGTCTCGGGCACTTAAAGTTATGATAATGGACATGATCAGAGGTTCAGGAAAGAAAATCAAGATTTTTTGTGATTTTGAGGTCTCTGAAGAGGTTATGATAGCTTGATGTCTGTCCTAAAAAAACTCATATCATATATGCTTGATGTCCGGCTTCAATTAAGTTATGAAACTGAGTTCGCTAAAACTTACCTTGGACCACCGAAATCTGCCGGCATCTCCATTAACCTTCCGACGATGCCTTCC
This sequence comes from Eucalyptus victrix, assembly GCA_016097545.1. Taxonomy (NCBI): domain Eukaryota; kingdom Viridiplantae; phylum Streptophyta; class Magnoliopsida; order Myrtales; family Myrtaceae; genus Eucalyptus; species Eucalyptus victrix. The sequence goes on from CM027842.1 coordinate 59,628,721, forward strand.
TGGAGAGTTGGAGAAGGAGATGAAATGTGGGATTAATGGTTTCGCTCGAATGCTTGGGGAAGCAGACGACGAAGTTTTATATAAAAAGAGGTGAAGGGAATTGAGACTTGGAGGAGGCGCACCTTGGGGTGACTAAGCTTTCATCGTCCCTGGGTCCCTGGGGAGACTGGGGTGACTGAGCTTTGATCGTCCCTGGGGAGATTTCGGCGACTGAGCTTTCATCGTCCCTGGGTTTTCATCGTCCCTGGGTCCCTGGGGTGACTGAGCTTTCATCGTCCCAAAAGCGCCACTCCCCAGTGGCCGAAGTTCAACGTCATTATTTCTTCTCTATTTTTCCTTTTTCCCCCTTCTTTTTGTACACGCGGTTGGTAATGATTGGCACACAACATACCTAGAGGTATATTTAACATGAAGATAGTCATATCCCAAAGAGTTTGGCAAGTAACATTTAGGTTCAATTTGTTTTGTGGAAAATATGACATTTTTGGAAAATATTTTCCAAAAAGTCATTTTCAGAAAATATAGTTATTTTTCGATATTCGGATGAAACCTCGATAATAAAGTGAAAAATATTTTTCGTTGTTTGATAAGAAGAATATTTTCCTCATACTCTTTTTCATTTATTTATTTTATTTTTTTTAAAATGGATTTTTCATATTATAAAATTGATTTTTAATTATTTTTATTTTTTAAAATCGATTATTCAATTATTTTTCATTTTCATTTTCATTTTTATTTTTATTTTCTTTGTTTTCCATCTTCTTCTTTCTTGGCCAGTCGGCAGCCACAGCAATGGCCAGCGACCGGCCACAGGTGAGCCTCAAGCTCGTCGACGAGCATAAGGCTTGCTGATTTGGCGACACCCAAGTCTAGTGAGCGGTGATTGCGAGCTTGTGGAGCGGCGAGCCTAAGCTCGCCAGAGGTAGGCGAGCCTCGAGCTCACATGCTCACTGGTGAGCTCGAGGCTCGCCTATGGCCAGCACCAGCTGTTGTTGTCGCCGGCGACTGGCCAAGAAAGAAGAAGCTTTGGGAAACAAAAAAAAGAAAAAGAAAATTTTAAAAAAAATTGAATTAAAAAAAGAAAAAGAATTAAAAATAATTCGAATAAAAAAAGAAAAGAAAAAGAAGAATGGGGAGGAGAAAGTGATGATTTGTAGAGATTTGAGATAAGAGAGATCAAATGAGGAAAATGTTTTTCACTTTTTAAAAGTGAAAAACATTTTTCCCTAATTTAGAAGGCATTTTTCCTTTCATGGCAAATATTTTCCTCAAGAAATTCATTTTCCATGAAATGAACACTGGAAAATCCAGAAAACATACTACAGCCTGCGGTGGCCCAGTTGGATAAGGCTCTTTAATGAAACTAACGAAAGTGGAGGGGGTCGAATCCCGCTGGCCGCACGGGATTTTAAACACGACGTCGGGGTGGTGGGTCCTCCGCTAGTGTCGCTCCAGGGTTTACCTGCCGGCTACCGGCTGTACGGGGTTCCCTGGGTATCAAAAAAAAAAAAATCCAGAAAATATTTTCTTGGAAATTATTTTTGTGAAACGAACGGAGCATTAGAAAAAAAAATCATAAAAAACTCAAAACTATCCTTACTAGGATACATTTATCCTGACCCTTTTTTTATGTGCCATAAAAAATCCTAAATCATGCTCACTATAATATATTTACGGTGAAAATCGAAAAGGGATTCCTGCATGAATAATACAAAGGAAATGCCAGGTCATCGATTTCCCTGCATAAATAGCGAAAACTGAAAAGGGATTCTTTAATCAGCTGATCAAGTCAATTCACTTTTTAGTGTCCCGAAAGCAAAAGGGTCATAATCAATAGAAAGTGGTTACTTGTGCCTCGTTGGAGCACCACCCTGTTTCGACGCCATTATTTTTTCTGTATTTTTCTTTTTTGGGTTAATACCCTAAAAGACTCCAAACTGGTACACCTATGACAAATTTATCTAAAATTATTTTTTTATCACAAAAAACCCCAAACTGGTATATTTTTGATAAATTTACCCTAAACTGGTACACTTGTGATAAATTTATCCCCTGTTAATTTTCGTTAAATTTTACTATCAAATTATTAAGTTAAATGATATGTGACAGTTGACTAGTATATCAATTTGAGATTTTATGCTCCATTTGTCACAATTTATAATTTTTGTGATTTTTTTGTGGTATTAATACAATTTAATAGATAGTATATTTATCACAAATTTATCGGTTTGTGATTTTTTGTGGTCGAATAAATTAGTTTGGGGTAAATTTGTCATAAATGTACCAATTTAGGATTTTTTATGGTCAATCGGGGTAAATTTATTATAGGTGTACCAGTTTGGGGTTTTTCATGATAAAAAAAATAGTTTGGGATAAATTTGTTAGTTTGGGGTTTTTCGGGGTATTAACTCATCTTTTTTCCCCTTCTTTTTGTTAATAAATCCAGATTCCTATACGTGTGGTTTATAAAGACAAAGGTATTGACAAACAACGGACCTAGAGGTATATTCCACCTGAAGATAGTCATATTTGAAAGAGGTTAACAAGTAACATTTAGAAAAAAAAAATCATAAAAACCCCAAACTATCATCACTGTGATATATTTATTTTGAACCTTTTTTTTATGTGCCATAAAAAATCTTAAATCATGCCCATTGTGATATATGTACCATATGTTTTTTTTTTAAAAAAAAAAAAACTCAAAATTTGTACTTATGTCATACTCATACATTTACCTTTTGTCACGGTATATGATTTTTCAATCAAAACAATGTTATTGTTATTTAATTTAAGCTACGTGGATGCTATGTCAATATTGTTTGTTTTTTGACATTCACGTAGGCAGATTTTTAATTGTACCCATTGATAAAATTTTGACGGAAGGTAAATGTGTCATATCGCTACAAATTTTGGGTTTTTGATATCACAAAAATAATTTGGGATAATTGTGTCACAGTGGGTATAGTTTAGGGTTTTTTGTGACTTTTGCCTTTCTTTATTTGCTAAACTTTTTATTTCTTCCTTTTGGTAAGAGAAACTCATATTACTTGCAATAAATATTTGTATGATACATGTAGTCAAAAGACAAATCAGCATTGTCAATAACATGTAGGTGGCACATTCCTTGCATGGATCGTCAATGGGGCCACTTTCTGCCCTACCGACTTCTTTTTTGGCTCAATTAGGGTGTGGTTGATAACAATTTTATTCAAAAATAATTTTTTCTATTTCTATTCCTTGGAGAAGTTTTTGAGTAAAAGAATGCGTTTGGTAATTGTATAGAATTTCTACTTCCGAAAGAGAAAAAGAACATAAATGCCTTTGGTACGACCCAATTTTTTTTTATTCCCAATTTCTTTTTTCATTTTAACTATAAAAATGTGAGTGGAGACTTAACATTTCATGTTTAGATAAAACTAGATTTTTTGTAAGGATTTAATTGATCAAAATATCCTAAGATGACCTTAGAAGATCCAATGTAATAGTTAGTTAAAGATGGATGGTTGGAAATGGCAGCAAAAAGTCCTACTGGTTTATAACTCGCAGTATTAGGAGGTTGATGGTAAATCTATATGCATTATAATAAACAATTACATAGACCTTTTGAGCTTTTTTAACTACAAGAAAAAGAGCAAATGTTGCTTGGTGGAATGAGCAATGATGAAACAACTGAGGAGGGAGGCAGTCATAAAGTTGGTGTGCTCATTTGTACAAACTCATCAAACCTTCAAGCAAATGATATCGGAAATCAATGGATCACAGGGTTATTCAATTGCTATGAACACAAGACAAATGGTAATGCAAATGACTTATCAAAGCCATCTAATTTTGTATAAAACATAATTGCAGATGATCTTAAAGGATGTCTCCAATAGAATCTTAAGGGGAGTCACTAAGTTTTTGTGACTTAGCATTATCTTTATATAAAAAAAAATGGCATTCAAAAATCTATATAGTAAAGCCCTAAAATCTTATTCAATTTTAAATCTAATTTTCATCAAAATATTTATACATTTTTTATGCTAAACCAATTCTAAAATAAAATTAACATTAAAATCCAGTAAAACTACTCAAAATCTAATTTCTAATTTTTTTTACTAATTTAGGACATTCTTTATTTTTATTTAATTTTTTGATTCCAAAAAATGGGAACTCATATCGAGTCAGAGACTGGACCTTGTATCAATTATCTAAGGACGAACGTTAGGTTATGTTGAGCTTGCCTTTCTAAGATGACTTTATTTCTCTTTTTGTTCTTGGGAACAAAGAAGTAGGATTTTTCAACTTCTTGTTTTTATTCCAAATCTATTCCTTGGCTACACTGATATGTTTTTATTTCTTGGTCACTGATATGTTCCGAGAAATAGAATAATTAGTTGATGTTACTAAACGGATTTAAGTTCTTTTTCTATTTTGGGAAACAAAAGAATAGAAAAATAGAGGAATGGAATGATTACTAAATAGGGTCTTATTGTGTAATCCTTGTAACTAATTTCTTTCCCCCCCCCTTGTTAATTAAATCCTAATTAATTAACATCATTGTATTGATGCACCCAATGTGAAATCAGGCTAGCTCCGTCCTTGCCCGCAATGCATATATAGGTTATATTCCTGCAACGATTCATAGACTCATTGGTTATGATTTACGCTAAATGCATGGTATAATACTGCGCATTAAATTTCTTTTTGAATTTAGACTTGCGGTTATAGATGTGTTCATGTGAGAGCATGAGGTTTGTAAAATTAGCTCATTGAAATGTGGTGCATTATGTTCGATCGGCCATGTTCAGTCGCCCTTTCATGCTAGACGGGAATTGGTAAGAATTTAAAGCTATAGTTCTGATTATAACCGTAGGGCGCACATAGCTGCATACATCGACGCGCCTGGTTTTGCGTCCACGGGGATTCACATCTTTTGATTAGTAACTCTGTCCATGATGGTGTTAATTCTCTATGTATCCGACGAGTGTGCCCTGTCTAAGGCAGTTCAAGGTGGACTATCATTACCCAGAAGATCCAAAATACTTTGACCTTGGCAATTGAAATGTCTCAAGCGACCTCCTCAATTAAATCCTGGAGGTGCTGTACATAATTCAGTCTTCCTTTTCGAATATCTTCATTCCTCCTCTCGTACAGATTCCAGTTTCTCAATAATGGTGACCTTGTAACTCCATGTACAAGTCAACTTTATCCTCACAGCCTTCTCACCAAATATGGGCTCGCTGCCTTTTTGGCAGTTCTCGCTTGAAATCAGAGTTCTTTTGAGGCGGACACTTTGGGTTTGATACAGCAGCATCGCTCTGTTTATAACAGGAAAAGGTCCTGTCGTCCTTTTCCACATTAATCTCGACGTGTCACTACCTAGTACCAAGGAAGATCTGCTTTTTTTTTTTTTTTTTTTTTTTTTTTTTTTCTTTTCTCAAGGTGCTTTGAATTAAGGAATGCATGCCTGAGACTGGTGACATAAAGAAATCATGTCAATGGGGGCACAATTTAACGTTCATGGCACGCAGGCTTAGAATTAACAATAGATAGGACTGGATAGATCAAGGGAATGAATCATATGACATTTCAGATTCTCCTTCTATTTATTAGATTAGCAATTGTTGTGTTATGTAGACATAAAATTTCACGCTAAAATTAAAGTAAGACATCATTGGCATGTCAAATATAGATCTTACGTGATCTATATTTGTATATTACAATGCATAAGGCATGCTTAGCACTACATGATTCTAACAGATCTAGCACACATTGGATTACGTAAATTTCATGAGCATTTCATGATAATTGCAAAAGTGCCACTAGATTAATGAATATTGCGATAGTGGCAAGATTACTATACACTAAAAATGCCCAAAATGCCTTTAGGAGACACAAACATATATTTATTTATACATGTCTCATATTTTTTCACAAAAAACATCGATATTTATCACCTGTTTCAATTACATTCTCTCTCCTGTATTATAATCACAAGCTTTGCGAACTAAAGATAGGTTACTTGTTGCTCATTTAACTTGTCACATCTCATTAATTTCAAACCATTTGTCTTAACTATGCAATTATATCATGAATGTCATCATTTTTGAATTCTAGCCCATTAACTAGTGTTGATTTAAGATTTTTTCGCTTGGTTTTAAGGTGAATCAAACTCTATGTTCACACAAATCTTTCCATCCAAGGTAAGTGAATCTCTAGGAGTAAAGTGAGTTGATCCACTTAGTACTCTTGGTCTTTGTTTAATTTTAGCTTGAAGTATGGACAATATTATAGATCCATATTATCAAAGGGAAAGTGATTACAAGATGAGCTAATAGGAGGCGAGACTACATGTAAGAATGACTTTAGATGATCTCGCACAGTGGTTATTTTGTCGATATAAGATTAAAATGATGTTTGTTAATGCCATGTAATTTGCTATGAGGTATGATTGTATATGTATGAGTCATCGTGACTATATTTCATTAATAAGAACATGGTTAAGTGATTTCAAGAGGATTTTGAATGACTTTGATGAGCAAAAGGGTTAGAGAGATAGAACTATGCATGTAAAAGGGTAAACTAGTAATTTGTGCAATACAAAGGCAAAACGTGAATTTACAACATATAAATTCCTCTATGTACAATGAAATTTTTTATTAGTTAGTGGTTAAGTTAGATCAATTAAAGGAATTAAAATCGGGTGCAAAATCCCAGTCTCGTAGAATATGGGCTATTTTGTAAATTCATTTAGTTAGAAGTCTCATATCCTAAAACTGAAAATTACGGGGGCTGTTTACTTGTCAAGGATGCCTACGATGGTAGGTTCTTAGGTAATTACACAATTAATTGTCTAATAATGACAATTTATCCAACTAATCAAAATTTTGACTTATTCCCAAAAATATTTTGAAAAGTTTGTTGTTTTGGTAATTTTACAAAATCTGGGACATGCATATAATCAATAAGATGATCATACGGATCAGATAGCAAATGAATGGCATTAGCTAGTTAGGATTAATGCTATGTGATTTCCATCAATGAAATTATGTAGCATGTAGTGTGGAGATATTATGGCACATATGATTTTGAAAAGCTCACTTTATTATGTGGAAAGAATTGAGAGATTGATATATTGAACATTGAATGCACTATCATGGAAAAAGTTCTTTGTTGATATCCTTTGAGACACGTACATGGTTATATCATTGTTGCTATACATACATATGATTCGTGCCATGTACAGGTTGAAATAAGAAAGCTACGTGTCCTTTGTGTAACTGACCACGTGGCTTGGAATACGTTTTGGGTTTTAATGGCAAATTGGGAATGACCACGAACTTATATGATGTGAATGTTGGGAACTCTTCGATTGAATTGTTTTATGAATAACAGTTCGTTGATTCGCAAATAATGATAAATGGTTATTTGATTTCTATTTTTAATATGGGAAACGCCAGGAATTTAGCGTGATATTATTTACAGTGTTGTAGACTAAAGATGTGAAATTGTAGTCTTAGACCTGTGCCTTTAGGATTTTGCAATGAAGATTATTGGTTGGTATGCAATTTATCGATTGTATGGCACACCCTTTTGGAATCCCTTTGTGTAAGCAACGCGCTTAAGCCATGCTCGACATGTAGAGAGAACTAATAATTCAAATTAAATAAATGCACATTTCATCACATGTTAACGTGATATCACGAATTTGGAAAAAAAAGATACTTTCATACGATACTCATTTTGGTGTCAAATTTTTTTGTACAATCACTCAAATATTAGATTGAAGAAAAAATGATTATTTAAATATTTTCAATAATAAATTTCGGTCAAAAGTTCTACATGAATTTTTTTTTAAATGTTTATTCCTATGTGCCATTTTGATTAAAAAAAAAAGAGTACAACATGAACAATGAGGTGATTGGGTTGATGGAAGTGACTTCGCTTCAAGTCTTTCGCTGGAAAGATTGGTATCTCTCACGTGCAACTCGCTTGCTCAAACTACACGCCTCATTGATTGTTGGAGTCGTCCGCCAGTCCCCCTCGCTTGCTCTGTGCACCGTGTCTCTCTTACACTCAATTGCTCACTTATAATTAGCGCGGAAAAAAAGGACAGGGAATTGGTAGGTGGAGGGAAAAATTAGGAATTGGCACTTGGAGGAAAAAAAAAAGAGGCTCGATGCTAGAAAAAAAATCTCGCAACTGGTAAAATGCGAGTGCTTTATTATGATATATTGGTCCTTCTCTATTCCCTAGGCATCCATGCAAGTCCAATATATTCTTTTTGGACTTTTGAGCTCACAATAATAGTAATGATCACCTTCTCATTCCTTTCATCATAGAAAATTTGAGCAGGTTGTTTTGTTCCTGCTCTTCATTGTAAGAATCAGCTTTCTGATTAGGGTTCGAAGAATCCAAGAAAATGCTTGATTGTTGGAATTAGGATTTATAGTTGGGGCAAAACATGTAGATGGGATTGTATGGACTATTAATAGTAACTAGGCATACCGATGAGTTACGTCAATTGGGGAAATTGATAAAATATCACAATATTGGATTTTCGACATCTCAAATTGGAGTTGACACTTAAATAATAATTTTTTTTCAAAAGTAAAACTTAAATGATCGGAAAAAAGGTTTTGATATTAAAATGAGCGTCCTACGAAAATTATGATATTTATAGTATTATTTTCTTTCACAAATCAAATCAAATCAAACATCTCGAATCAGGCAAGAGACAATTATCATTCTTGTGCTTATACTTGAGGAAAAAGATAATGCATCGTGAGTTGCCAATGTTACTATATAAATTTTATCATGCTATAGTCAAGTAATCTGCAAATGATTTGGATTGATTTTGTCCACTTAGCAAGGACTATTATAGCCCATATTTTCGTGGACTTTGTCGCTTATGAATAATCCATAACTCCGACGTAGAAGTGTGCAGGTCGATTTATTCATCTTTATATATATATATATATATATTATTTTTTATTTTTTTTTTACCACGTGACATATTAGCGGATACCGAAGATCAAAACACTTGTGCCGGTACTCATTGATCCAAGGTCGAGTTAAACATTGTTTCTTCGTTATGAATGGACAAGTGCTTAAGCATCAAAATATCTGTCTATGCTCGTAAAGGGTTCGTATACGTATATTGTCTTGAAAATATTGGGTACGAATGAATTTTTAAACATTGAAACAATTTAATTTTTATATCCTTACACAGAATGCAGCGTTAAATAATTAGTAACAAAAATGAAAATCCGAAACATAAATCGACGGAACGCTATTTCTCATCTCTTGCAAAACCGTGGGGGTTTCTGGTTTCTTCCTTCTTTACCTAGGATACCGAAAGTGAAGGTCCAGGAATGGTGGTGATCAAAGAAGGCCATTTTCCACCTCTGACCATGAGAAATCCTCTCCTTTCTCCAAGGCAAAGACCAAGAAAAGAAAGCAAGGTTTGCAGAGAAACCCTAGCTTTCTAAGGGGGTGCATGATAAAAATTATTTCTGTTCCAGAAATGATTTTTCTGTTCCAGACCAATTTCTGGAACAGAAACTTGTTTGATAACGCTTATCAAATTTTCTATTTCTGGAATAGATTTCTATTCCAGAAATAGAAATGGAGGAGAAATCAGAAGTATAAATTTTCTACTTCTGATTTCTTCCAGAAATCAATTTCTGATTTCTCCCAACCCTAATTTCACTCTTCTCTCCCTCGTACGCCTCTTCTTTGCCTCCTCCTCCGCCTCTTCTCTGCCTCCTCCTCCTCCTCCACCTCTGCTCCGCCTCCGCCTCTCTCCGCCTCTGCTCCGCCTCCGCCTCCGCCTTCGCCTCTCCTCCGCCTCTCCTCCGCCTCTTCTCTGCCTCTGCTTCGCCTCTGCTCCGCCTCTTCTCTTGCTCATCCACATTTGCTCGCGAATCCACCCCCTCGCCGCGACCCACTGTCCCCGCTTGTTGTCCGAGCACCCCTCGGCAACAGATCTCCTCTGCCTCCGCCTCTGCTCCGCCTCTTCTCTGCCTCTCCTCTTGCTCATCAAACGAATTTCTATTTTTGAAATAGAAATTTTATTCAGTTATCAAACAGATTTTTTTCCTCAGAAACTCGTCCAGAAATAGAAATAGAAAAATTCATTTCTGTTCCAGAAACTATTTCTGGAACAGAAATGTTGTCATGCGCCCCCTAACTCTCTCTCTCCCTCCCTCTCCTCCGACTCTCTCACTAACTTTCAATGAAAATCATGCAAGGGATGGCTGGGCTTTATATACACGTACGCGTACGCATGTCTTCCTATGGAGGGAAAAACACTTGACAAATGAGACCCTTTTCGGGCCCGTCTGGTTCGGCTTTGAGGAAATGCCCTTGGGAGAATACAAATACTTTTGAGGTAAAGTGGTTTTCCGAAATGCTAGACTGTTTGGTAAACATATATTTAAAAAGTCATTTAGTGTAACCAAATTAAGTTTTTTAGTTTTTGTATTTTCAAAATTACAAAAAAGAAACAATGACTATATGACCTTTTATATTTTCATGTTGAGAGTAATGTAAAAGATATATATTAGTAAATTTATTTAAAAATTATATTAAAAGAATTTGATTATAGATTAGATGCAAAGCTCAACTTTTGGCTTAGGGTTCTTTTAGGTTTGTTTTCAACTTCGAATAATTTTTTTAATTATTGTAGAGTATTAATCATCTTCGTTAATTAATTATCATTCTAGTGTATTGATAAAAAGTTGGGTTATTGATTGTTAAAAGATAAAAATGACAAAAAAAAAGGGCGAACCCAACATTTGTAAAGAGTTTTTATTATTTTTTAAAATATAAAAATAAAATCCGATGAAACTTTGTCGCCGATCAATGGTGGTTGGGGTGTGGGGAATATGATCGGTTTGAAAAAAAAGAAAAAGAAAAAGAAGTCAACGGATGAATAGTAAATGTGGACTTGCATTTCCGAAATGCTGAAAGCCCAAAGTAGATGAGTTTTCTAGACTGAAAGCTTATTGGGAATGCTGAATCAAACAGGCCTTCGTACAGTGAACCGCAACTTCATGGGTTCCCACCAAGGAAAGCGACACTAGCGGTCCACGTGGGGCCTGCGAAATATGCAAAATGCATGTGAATGCCCCCTCCGGAACGAAGATCCTTGCTCGCCCCCGCAATCAACGTGTCCCAGTCGTCGCCACCCACGTGTTCGTCTGAGCTGGACAGCACGAGGGAGCCTCGAGACTCCAGCGCCAAACTAAGGAAACCGGGGTTGGGTAGGATCCAGCGTGGCGCGGCGCAGGTAGAGCTCGCATCCGCTCGGCTGCGTGATTCGTCGTGTTAAAGAAGGGGGGCCCTCATGTATAAAACCAGCCAACCCTAAAGATTCGTGCCGGAATCAGACTTTGCAGTTGGTGCTGCTTCTTCTTGGGTTGTATCTCCGTCTCTGTCTCAGGAATCTTCTTGGTGGGTGCCCTTGCGGAAGGGAAGGCCGACGGCGATGGGGGGCTTCGAGCAGCAGGTGAAGGACAAGTGGAGGACTAGTAGGTAGCGTAGCATAAAATCATTCTCTCCACAGCAGCACCAGCCCCTCCTTCCCTCCTCCTCCTAGATTAAGAGAAGAATTGAGATGCGAACCGCATTGGGATTGATGCTATGTGATTTCCACCATTGAAATTATGTAGCATCTGGTGGGGAGATATTATGGCACATATGATTTTTAAAAGTTCACTTTAACATATGAAAATAATCGAGAGATTAATAAATTGTACATTGAACTATCATGAAGGAAGTTCTTTGTTGATATCCTTTGAGACATGTACATGGCTATATTATTGTTGCTATATGTACATGTGATTCGTGCCATGTACAGGGTGAAATAATACTTTTTGGTTTTTAATGGAAAATTGGGAATAACCATAGACTTATATGATGTGAATGTTGTGAACTCTTGGATTGAATTGTTTTATGAATAATAGTTCGTTGATTTGTAAATGATAATAAATGATTGTTCGGTTTCCATTTTTAATATTAGAAATGGCGAGAGATTAGTGTGAGGACTAAAGATGCGAAATTGTAGTCTCTTGATTTGTGCCTTTTTGGATTTTGCAATGAAGATCCTTGGATGGTATGCAATTTATCGATTGTTTGGCAAACCCTTTTGGAATCGCTTTGCGTGAGTTATGCGCACTTAAGCTATGCTTGACATGTAGATGGGAAATAGTAATCCACATTAAGTAAACGTACACAACATCGCATGTTAATGTGATATCACAAATCCAATGAACCATCTCGGATTACACAAGAGACAATTATCGATCTTGTGCTTGTACTTGAGAAAATATGGTCACTCGATCGAATTGTAGGTAGAAGATAGCGCATTGTGAGTTGCCAGTGTTATTATACAAGTTCTATCATGCTATCGTCGAGTGATACACAAATGGTTTGGATCCATTTTGTCCATTTAGCAAGGACTATTATAGTTGATATTTTCGTGGACTTTGATGCCATTAAATAATCCATTACTCTGAGGTAGAAGTGCGTGCATCGGCTTATTCATCTTTGTCTTTATATTTTTTTTACCACATAACATGTTAACAAATATCAAGACTTAAGGATATTGTGAAAAAAAGAAATAGATAATTGTATATGTTTCGATAAGAAGCAACGAAGAATACAAGAGCCTATTTATTGTCTTTACAAGTAGACTATTTACAATAATAATAATATATTATACAATCAATTATAAACATATAAAGAATATTATAAATATATAGAATATTGTAAATAATCTAAATATATCTAATATCAGGAATCAAAAACACCTGGGCCTGTATAATCCCGGTGGAGTTAACCATCGTTTCTTCGTTATGAATGGACAAGTACTTAAGAATCAAAATATTTGTCTATGCTTGTAAAGGGTTCGTATATTGTCTTGGAAACATTGGGCATGAATCAATTTTAAACATCCAAGCATTTTGATTTTTATATCCTCACACAGAATGCAGTGTTAAATAATTAGTAAAAAAAAAATCAAAATCCGAAACGTAAAGAGGAGCTGCAAGCTTTGCCCAAGGTTGGGTTTAAGGAGTTGGTGAGGATGATGGTCGACGAGGAGATTGAATTGGCTAAGAGAGAGATGGCTCTTGCTGATGCCGGTGGGTACATGGATGCTCAGCAACAGTGCTGAGTATTCGATACTTCTCATCTCTTGCTGCTCTGTTTCTTAACCATGTACATGGACGCAAGTAAATATTTCGTTTTCTAGGGTTTGAAGTGTTTGGGATTTTCTTGGGATGGCCATAAGCTCTTTACCAATTAAATGTCTATCTTGTTGGATTTGTTGCGACTTACCCTGTTCATTAGCTTTCAGTCAGTTGTACATTTACATTTTTTCCATCTTCCTTGGTCTGCCTTATCTGAAGTTTGGTTCCTTCCTGTTCAAGTAAACCCTCCACGTTTCGTTACACGCCATTTTAGATATAATTGTGGATTCTTCTTTTATTCGATGTTGTTCTTTAGGGCGAAATGGTTAGAAAGCGAGATGACTGGGACCATCAAATCCATACCCTGTTTACTCCACCCCCAAAGATGGTGGGACCTATTTGAAAATTATATGGGATCCGCTATTTTTTAATGGTTCAGATTTAATTTAATATGTAAATACAATAAAAATCATTCATGTCTATGCGTGGAATTGGTGTTACTTTGTCGCGGCGGGCGTGTTTCTCCAGTCAAAGTAGTGACCACTGACCACTTCTTTCTTTTGTTTACCAACTTCGGCTTTTCTTAAGACGTTTGATTTTTTTTCCCTTTTTTTTTTAAAAACTCTTGTCAAAATAAATTGTTTTGCAAGTACTTTTACGCCATCTTGGAAAGTGATTCAATTACAAATACTTCCGGCTTCGGGTCCACTGCCGTATGCCTATGCAGATTATGCGATTGAGTTTTTCAATATGCAATTCTGGTAATTAAGTCGTTTTGAATGATTTTGATGAGCAAAAGTGTTAGAGAGATAGAACTATGCATGCAAAAGGGTAAGGTAGAAATTTTTGCAATACAAGGGCAAAAGTGTAAATTTACGACACATAAATTCTTATATGAAACAATGAAATTTTATTAAATAATTTTTTTATTATTTCGTGGTTAAATTAGATTAATTAAAGGAATTAAAATCAGGTAAAAAAATCCGAGTATTGTAGAATATGGGCTATTTTATAATTTCATAAATTTAGAAGTCTCATATCCTAAAATTGAAAATTATGAGGGTTGTTTATTTGTTAAGGATGCTTCTGAAGGTAGGTTCTTAGGTAATTATATTTGTCTAATCTGGACAATTTATCCAACTAGTCAAAATGTTGACTTAATTCTGAATGTATTTTGAAAAGTTTGTTGTTTTGGTAATTTTACAAAATCCGGGACATTTATATAATGTCAATAAGATGATCATTTGGAACAAATAGCAAATGAATGGCATCAGCAACAGCTAGATTAAGAGAAAAATTGAGATGTGAACCGCATTGGGATTGCTGCTATGTGATTTCCACCAACGAAATTACGTAGCATGTAGTGGGGAGATATTATGGCGCATATGATTTTTTAAAAGCTCACTTTAATATATGAAAATAAACGAAAGATTGATTGTACATTGAACTATCGCGAAGGAAGTTCTTTGTTGATATCTTTCGAGACATGTACATGGTCATATTATTGTTGCTATACATACATGTGATTTGTGTCATGTACAGAGTGAAATAATACGTTTTGGTTTTTAATAAAAAAAATTGGGAATAACTATATACTTATATGATGTGAATGTTGTGAACTCTAGGATTGAATTGTTTTATGAATAATAGGTCGTTGATTCGTAAATGATAATAAATGATTATTTGGTCTCCATCTTTAATATGAGAAATGGCAAGAGATTAGTGTGAGGACTAAAGATGTGAAATTGTAGTCTTTGACTTGTCCCTTTTGGATTTTGCAATGAAGATCCTTGGATGGTATATAATTTATTGATTGTTTGGTGCACCCCTTTGGAATCACTTTGTGTAAGCTATGCGCACTTAAGCCATGCTTGACATGTAGATGAGAAACAATAATCCACATTAAATAAGTGTACACAGTCTCACATGCTAATGTGAGATCATAAATCCAATCAATCATCCTGGACTACATAAAAGGCGATCATCGATTTGTGCTTGTATGTGAGAAAAATGTCACTAGATTGAATTATAGATACAAGATAGTGCAGTTCTGGGAAGGGAGGATGCAGTTCTTCGGGTGAAATCGCGATCTGGGAAGGGAGGATGCAGTTCTTCGGGGGCTCCGACATCAGCCCTTCGCCGCCGGCGCCGACGGCGGCGGGGCACAACGCGAACGTGATGTACATGTTCAACCGGAACGGGGGGTGCCTGTTCTACCGGGAGTGGAACCGCCCCCTCCGGACCCTGAACCCGCAGCAGGACCACAAGCTCATGTTCGGCCTCCTCTTCTCCCTCAAGTCCCTTACCGCCAAGATGGACCCCACCGGGTATGTACCTTCTCTCCCGATCTTTCCTCGAATTCGTGGGGAAGTTGAATGAATTCCCGAGTGCGGTTGGCCAATCGCGCGAGGCATCGGAAATGGCGGGTCTTGATCTGTCTGAGTGTAGAATTTTGCATCTTTTTGCGTTGTCTTAGGAATGTAGATGCTGTTCGGTTGCTTGATGATCTGCTTTGACTTCGATTCATTGACGTAAGTGGTCTCCGAACACTCTCCCAAATGGTTAATTGCGATTAAATGTTGCCAACATCACTGAAATAAGTGACCTTTTGAATCGTTGTGTTCAAGTCAGGCACCATTTGATGGCAATCCGGTTTTTTAATTTGGTAATTTACTCGTTCTTTCGCAGAATTGCTGTTTATCCTCACCAATTGGACGGTGAACCTTTGATTGAGAGGACTTTGAAAAATTTTCAAGTCGAGTTCGAGCTCAAAGGAAGAGAAAAATCTAACAGAAGTTGAACCTGCTAGACTTCATGAAATTTGTGTTTTTTGTTTATGTGCACTCCAGCATGCAAACATGTGACAAACCTCAGAGCTAAGCATTGCAAACCTCGAAACTCAACTTAACTTAATATTCGAGTAGTCATTTAGTCGAGTTCAAGTAGCTCATGAGTAGGAGGAATTTTTTGTGCCATGAGCTTAAAGTTGCAAAACCTTTCCATGGCCAAGTGCCAAGTATGTCGGAGAAGATACAGGAGAAACCAGATGTTCAGCGATTAACTTGCACGCTCTCTGTTTTTTCCTCTTGCAGTGCAGACAGAGGAAATCTTGGAGTGCCGCAGTTACCAGGCCAGGGTTGTTCATTTCGCAGTTTCCGTACTAACACATACAAACTTAGTTTCATGGAAAGTCCTTCTGGTATAAAGGTTAGTTAAACTAAGTCTGCAGTATTTGGAGTATTTTTCTACCTCAGATGTTGCTCATAATGGGCTCTTGCTAAAAACTTCCATATTCTTAGCAAATTAGCAAGACCTGTTGAAACTGAGCATCATTAAGGAACCGACACCTTTTGCGACGTATCTAAAGCACCACACAATTAGAAAGTGTTTGTGCTTCCTTAATCGCATAACACAAAGGAGGAATGGTTTGCTCCTGTTGACTTATATTATCTGTGCATCGAAAAATTATTATCTATGCTTGACAATGCAAAATGAATTTGTTGAAAATCACATTGCCATATGTTAATGATTTGCCTTATGCTTCTGTTTCGGCTAATACATTAATGTCAATGCATTCTTGGGTCAGATCTTTGCCCATTAGTGCACTTCTCTTTAGAAGACTCTTGCCAACTATCGATCTGCTGTTTTTTTTTGGTCATCTTATTCCTCGTGCCTTTGCAGATAATATTGGTAACGCATCCTAGGACTGGTGATCTACGGGAAGCTTTGAAGTATATGTACAGTCTATATGTTGAATATGTGGCTAAAAGCCCTCTCTATGATCCAGGAACTCCTATCAGGTGACTGATGAACTTTTGTTGGTTTAAACTAGTTGATTAGATGACGCGCGTCAATGCTGATGATCTATTATTTAAATAGTGTTCTATAGGGGACCAAAATAGTGTTCTATAGGGGACCAATGTAATTGTTAGTGAAACTCTTCTTTTCGACAAAATGGAACGCCAGAGTACCAAGAAATACCTTCTTAAAGCCTACAAACCTTTCTTAACCTTCTCTTACAACACCTGTTCACAAAACAAGATCACCCAGACGCACAAAACTGCCAGGTAAGCCCCTCCGTTTATCGGGCAGAAACAGAGCATAGCTAATTGCAGGTTTTATCTTTTCATATGAGGAAAACCTAACAAGATTTTCAATTAACACATTGTTCTTAATATGAGTTTCTGCTGACAAAAGAAAGAAACATTGTGTATATACAATTGTGCCTCTTCATCAATGTGAAAGAATTTTCCCTCTTAGAAACAGAGTGTATGTATACCCAGACAAGGCCCACGCTTACTGGGAAGAGGCTAAGTCTTGGCTAGAATCTAGAGACCTAGTCTTGGGCATTCGGGTAAGTTATGACAATGGACATGATCAGACATAGGTTCTGGGAAAAAAAATCAGGATTTGTCATGATTTTGAGGTCGCCGAAGAGGTTATGATAAAGCTGATGTCAGGCCTCAAGTAAGTTACGAATCTGAGTTTGCTAAAGCTCACCTCTGACCACCGAAATCTGCCGGCATCTCCATTAACTTTCTGACGATGCCTTCCTGGAGAGTTGGAGAAGGAGATGAAATGTGGGAATTGGGATCGATGGTTTCACTTGAGTGCGTGGGGAAACAGAGGACGAAAATTGGATGGTTAGGCTTGTTGCAGGGTAATATGCTTTTCTGAGGTCTTTTCGGTAATCTGCTCTTTTAGCATCGCCAATACCGAAAGACGAACCAGTAGAATACGATTACATACGTCTTGGCTTGACTTTTCGCAACTTTATCGGGTCGAGAATATGATTGTTAGGCCTGCGGCAGGGTAATGTGCCTTTGAGGGTGTTCGCTTTCAATAATCTGCTCTCTCAGCCTCGCCGATACCGAAAGACGAATCAGGAGAAAATGATTACCTACGCCTTGACTTGAATTTTTGGTCGCAACTTTATCGGGTCGAGAATTTGATAATTAGGCATGCGGCAGGGTAATATGCTTTGAGGGTGTTCTGCTCCTTTGAATAATCTGCACTTCTAGCCTCACCTCGCCTTGCTGATAGCGAGAGACAAATCAGTATAAAATGATGAGAAAATTTCAAATAAAGACTCGAAGTGGACCAATTTTCTCAAATAAGGATCTAAAGTAAATTTTGTGTAAGATAAGGACCCGAAGTAAACTCATTGTCTCAAATGAGGACCTAACGTGGTTGAATCAATTCCAAATAAGGACCCGAGCTTGTTGGTCAACCAAATATTCATCGGCTATCAAGCATGTGACATTTCCAACGACCGGAGTTTGGGCAATTTTGTCCAAAAAAAAAAAAATATAAGGAAAAATTAACAAATCTTAAAACGGACAGCCGGAGTTTTGATTTCATCTATAATATCACGAATCAATTGCAAACCCCGTTGTCTTAGCAATATCATCCCTACCTCCGGTCATCTAGATTTTCCTTCTCTTATTAGGTCCCTTCAAAATTTTCTTATTTTCTATTTTTGCTTGACTAGCAAAGCAGCTAGGTTATAGTTATAAAAAAGAAACAACTTAATTACCAATCCACGGGGATGACTGCTCCAAAGCCTGTCCTCAAAAGTTTTCCTGCCTGCCTAAAATAATTTTGAATATTCTAGCATTTCACTCAAGATTGCACAAGCCAACTTGCAATGTGAATACGAAAAAGAGAACGTAGATACGCAATTTCCTCCCACATACATCTACTTCGCTCCGAGAACCTCAAATCCAACAGCACGGCAAGAACCGCACTGTCCTGTCATCCTAAAATTTCCAGGCCAAAAATTGCCACAAAACTACAATATGCGCGCACACACGAGTGAACTAGCAACAATTTCCACCAAAGTTGCAATGACGAAAGCACAACAATGGCAACTATGAGATGATAACCCAGCAAACACCTAAGTGCCAGTGCCGAACACACATACACACAGAGATACGGACTTTATGCACAGAGACACAAAACATTGGCCTCTTAGCGATCCAATCAGCTACAAGTACAGCAAAAACATACATCCAGACGGAATTTCTCATAACAGAGATTGTATCCAAAGAAAAGCAGAGACCTTGGAACCGTCTCGGCTCTGACCCAGAGCAAATGAGTACCGGCGACCCCTGAGCAAGAACCGGGAGCGAGACCGCAACAAAGGAGAGAGAGGAGGGACAGTACAGCCCCAAGGGAGCGTTCTGTGCGGTGTAGATTCCCATGGTCATCGCCTCCGCGACTCTGCTGAACTTACCAGCGCAGGGAGCTGTCTTGACAAAATTTACAAGAGGCTGCCGATAGAAAGAAGAGACGATGGTGAACAATAGACCGATGCTTGCAAGGGGCAGGTGAGAAGCGATGAGAATTGAGCAGGGTGAGGAGCGACAAGAATCAAGTTGCAATAATGATTGGGCAGCGATTTGGTTGAGGAGCGGCGAGGGAGAAGAAAGAAGAAAATATAAACTTAATTAATTTATAATTTTCCCTTTTTTCCAATCATAATTTTCTGACAAAACTGCCCCTATTGTAATCGCTGGAAAATGTTTGCTAATGAGCTAAGGTCCTCAATAAATATTAAGTTGATTATTTCGGATCCTTATTTGATACAAAATTTACTTCGAGTCCTTATTCAAGACAATGAGTTCACTCTGGGTCCTTATATGACACAAAGTTCACTTCGGATCCTTATTTGGAATTTTCCCTAAAATGATTACTTATGCCTTAACTTGAAGTAACTTCATCCAATTCCGCTAATATTGCTCCTCTATCTTCTTTTTTTTTTTTCCTTCTTTTTGTTAATAAATCCAAATTTCTATACATGTGGTTTCTAATGACAGAGGTATCGGCAAACAACGTACTTAATGGTGTATTTGAGGCGCGTTTGGTAACGATTCTATTCCCCGGAGTAAATTCGATCAAAATTGATTCTTTTTTATTCTCCCGGAATTGATTCTAAGTATTTTAAGCCGTTTGGTAACTCGTCCAAAATTTCGATTCTGAAATAGAATTGTGTTTGGTACCGTGCTCATTAATTCTGTTCCAAATCAATTTCTTTTAATTTTTAAATAAATTTTCTACTTTATTTATTTTTTTCTTTTATTTTTTATTTTTTCTTTTATTTTCTTTTTTTCCTTTTTCTCATCATCTTCTTCTTCTTTTGGTCGGTCGCCAGATCGACGACTGGCCAAATGAGGGCTGGCAACCTCACCGGAGTGTCACTGGCCATCGGCAAGGTCGGCCCTCGTCGGCCGAGCCTCGCCGGCAGCTGGGCGAGGCCTACCAGGCCACCGGCGAGGTTGGGCGAGCCTCGCTTGGCCACCGGCGAGGCTCGGCCTCGCTAGATCTGGGGAGGCCTCGCCTCGCCGGTGGCTGGGCAAGCCTTCAGCGAGCTCACCAGTGGCTGGGCTTGCCTCCGGAGAGCTCGCTGGACTAGCGACTGGTGGCGGTGGTGGACGACGGTGGATGACGGCGGACAGTGGCAAGCGATGGTGGACGGCGGTTGTGAGACGGCCAAAGGGAAGAAGAAGAGTTTTTGATTTTGATTCTCAAATTCGTTCCCAGAACAAAAATTAACTTTTTTTTGTTCTTGATTCTATTCCCAATCTGTTCCTGGGAACAAAAATTTTACCAAACGCGATTCTAGGCCCAAACTGATTCTGAGAACAAAAAATCAAAATTTGGCCCTGTTTGGATGGTTACCAAACATGGCCTTGGTTAGTGTAAATCCTAGAAAAAAAAATCATAAAAAAACTCAAAACTATGCTTATTATGACGCATTTATCTTACATTTTTTATGTTCTATAAAAAATCCCAAATTATGTCTACTGTGGCACATATACCTTATACTCTTTTTTAAATGCAAAATACTCAAAACTTATACTTATGTGACATATTTACCCTTAGTCAAGATAAATGATTTTTCAACCAAAGCAACGCCGTTTCATGTGGGCGCTATCGCTATGTCAATGTTATTTGCTTTCTCACATTCACATATATAGATTTTTAAAAGTCTCAATTGAGAAAATTTTGACGGAAGATAAATGTATCACACCAGTATAAATTTTGGATTTTTGATATCATGGAAATTTTTTTAGGATAATTGTGTTACAGCATACATAGTTTAGGGTTTTTGATGGCTTTTGCCTTTTTTTATTAGCTAAACTATTTTTATTTCTTCCTTTTGGTAAGAGAAACTCATATTACTTGCAATGAATATTTGTATGATACATATAGTCAAAAGGCGAATATGCATTGTCAATGGATGTAGGTGGTACGTTCCTTGCATGGATCGTCAATGGAGCCACTTTTTGCCCTGCTGACTTCTTTTTTGGCTAAGTTAAGGTGCGCTTGATAATATTTCTATTCATAAATAATTTTTTCTATTTTTGTTCCTTGAACAAGTTTCTAGCAGAAGAACATGTTTGGTGACTGCATAAGATTTTTATTCTCGGAAGAGAAAAAGACATAAATGCGTTTGGTACGACCAAAAATTTTTTATTCCCAATTTTTTTTTTTCATTTTAACTATAAAAATATCAATGGAGACTTAACATTTCATGTTTGGATAAAATTGAACTGTTTTAAGGATTTAATTGATCAAGATATTCTGAGACGATTTTAAAAAATCCAACGTAATAATTAATCAAAGATGGATGACAGAAAATGGTAGCAAAGAGTCGCATTGATTTATAACTCACAATAAGAGGAGGTTGATAGTAAATCAATGCACATTATAATAAATAATTGCATAGACCTTTTGAGATTTTCAAGCTACAAGAAAAAGAGCAAACGTTTCTTGGTGGAATAAGCACTGATGAAACAACCGAGGATGGAGGCGATAAAAAAGTTGGTGTTCTTATTTGTACTACTCATCAAACCCTCATGCAAATGACATCATAAATCCATGGATCATAGGGTTATTCAATTGCTATGAACACAAGGCAAATGGTAATACAAATTATTTGTTCGGAGCATCTAATTTTCTATTAAAACATAATTGCAGATGATCTTTAAAAAGGTCTCCAATAGAATCTTAAGGAGAGTCACCAAGTTTTCGCAACCTAGTGTTGTCTTTAAAAAAAATGGCATTCAAAAATTCATATAGGAAAGTCCTAAAATCTTATTCAATTAGAAATCTAATTTTCATAAGTTTTTTTTTTCACATTTTTGTGCTAAACTAATTCCTAAAGAATTAACATTAAAATCTATTAAAAATACTCAAAATCTAATTTCTAAATTTTTTCCTAAATTTCTATTTTTTTTAAAAAAAAAAAATTTTGATTTCAAAAAATGGCGACTTAGATCGAGTCAGGAGACTAGGCCTTGTGTCGATTATATAAAGATGAGCATTAGGTTATATTGAGCTTGCTTTTTCTAAAATGACCTTATTTCTCTTTTTGTTCTTGGGAACAAAGAAGTAGGATTTCTCTACTTCTTGTTTTTTCTAGCCACTGATTTGTTTTGGAAAATAAAAATATTAGTTGATGTTATCAAATAGATTTATGTGTTTTTTCTATTCCGGAAAACAAAAGAACAGAAAAAGAGAGGAATAGAATGGTTACTAAATAGGGCCTTATTGTGTAATCCTTGTAAGTAATTTCCTTTCTCCCCCTTTTAAATTAAATCCTAATTAATTAACATCATATTGATGCACCCACTGTGAAAACAGACTAATTCCGTCCCTACCCGCAATGCCCATTTATGTTATATTCCTGCAACGATCTATAGAATCATTGGATATGATTTAGTGCATTAAATTTCTTTTTGAATTTAGACTTGCGGTTCTAGATGTGTTCATGTGAGTACAAGAAGGTTGTAAAATTAGCTCATCGAAATGTAGTGCATTAAAAAAAATAAAAAATGTAGTGCATTATGTTCGATTGGCCATACTCAGTTGACCTTTCATGCTATACCGGAATTGGCAAGAACATGAAGCTATCAGTTCTGATTATAACCTCAGGGCGCACTCAGTTTGTAAAAGTAGCTCATTGGCGTCCATCGGGATTCACGTCTTTGGATTAGTGACTCTGTCCACGATGGTGTTAATTCTCTATGTATTTGACGAGGGTGCCATGTCTGATGCAGCTCAAGTTGAATTGTCTCAAGCTACCTTCTCAATTGAATCCTGGAGGTGCTGTCCATAATTTAGTCTTCCTTTTCAAATATCGTCATTCCTCCTCTTGTACAGATACCGGTTTCCCAATAATGTTAAACTTGTAATTCCATGTACAAGTTAACGTTACCGTCACAGCCTTCATATCAAATATGAGTTCATTGCAGCTTAAATTGATAAATGAAGATATGGTTTATTATTTATATATTCTAAAACTTCTCCTCATGCGTAAATTGGTCATTAGCCTAAGCCTGAAGCACGAAAATATATAATTGGAAAGGGAAATAGATGTGAAAATATGTAATTAAAGAGACAAATAAAAGCATGAAAGATTTGAACTAGAAAATCTTAAGCGAATAGGTGGATGGAGACCACATAAATATAAAGAGCATATACGATTCGTTTTCAAACGATATGGGATAATATTTTAATATCCTGTCTTATGTGCAAGTCGAATTATGAGCGGCACGTAGAACTTTTGACCACGGCACAAGGAATTTGACTAATTGGGGGTGGAGATACAATCGTGGAAGGGATTATACTGACTTTAATACCATGTGAGAATTTTATGTTGTTCTAAAATTTAAGTTGATAGACGAATGCGTGATTTAATATTTATATATTTTAATATGTTTAATATAGTAACGTTGCTCTTATTTCTAACACAAAAATGTTCTGTCATTCCTTTCCCACATTAATCTCCACGTGGAGTGACCTAGTACCCTCTAAGACATACTTTTCTTTTCTTTCAAGGTGATTTGAATTAAGGGACGCATGTCGGAGAGGGGTGACGCTGAGAATTCATGTCAATTGGGGCACATTTCAACGTTCATCGCGTAAAAGCCTAGAAGTAACATCGTATTGATTTAAGATACAAAAGAAGAGAGGGGTTTGCCAAAATCAATTTTACAGTAATAAGACCTCCTTAATTCGAACAGAGGATCCTGGGATTGCTATTTCAATCTAAGGTAGTACCCACCATTGAATTGACTCGTTAACAAGGGCATTTCCATGTCGGCTTGAAAACTGGGTCTTAAAGTGTGGAGTCGTGCTGGTGGACTACATTACTAATTTCCCTTCAGATAGCTGATTAACTACTGTTCGGCCCCTGGATCATCGGTATAAAAATATATGTCGGAACTAGGTCAGTTTCAAACCGTTGTACCTTTAGGTAGCATAACCATGATACTTTATTGCACTGTTATGTGCTGTAGAAACTTTTGAGCTAAAATTTTAGTGTTGCTTTGATCAATGAATTTGGCATTAAGTTTCGGAACCAATTAATAAAACAAGTACAAAGCACTCCTTCTGTCTGCCTGCTTTGGCTTTCACCTCCTTTCGCTTGGTGACTTTACATAAGTAGAAGCAGTCGCAATACATTGAAAATAACTACTTTAGAAGAGCAAAAGTCATCAAAAAAATCGTAAATTATGTTTACCGTAATATATTTATCCTAAACTCTTTTTCATAACGCCAAAAATTTCAAATTTCTACCTTTATAACACATTTACCTTTTGTTAAAATTCTGTCTATAAAAACCGTTAAAAATTTACTCACGTTGATGCTGGAGAGCTAACAATATTGATATGGTGCTCACGTGACTTAAGTGAAATACAAACAACAATGTTTTGGATGAAAAATCATTTAATGGAATCTTGATGAATGGTAAATGTATCACATAAATACAAGTTTATGATTTTTTATGTCAAAAAAATTTAGGGTAAATGTGTTAGAGTGGGCATGATTTGAGATTTTTGATATTATAAAAAAAAGTTCAAGATAATTGTGTTATAGTAGGCAAAAGTTGAGGTTTTTTTGCAGCTGTTTCCTTATATTTAACCCAAAACCATAGCCTAAATAAGTTATATGATTTGTAGATGGCGAGGGTCGGACTTTTACCATCTTCATCCCTCATTCAAAACCCGACTCCCAAGTTCTCTCACTAACTTGACAAGCCGGTTCATGGAACCATCCATTCTTCAAATGCAACAATATGAGGAATAAAAAGAAAAGAAAAGAAGAAGCTAAAAATGGATTCCGGGACTAGTCAAGCATGTGTCAAGAAATTTGCTTTGGAAATAAATGGTTTAACAGGGTCAGATCATTTGTGACCCGCCCCAATCCACCTATTTGACTGGCTTACTCAACATATAAAAGGTCATGCATCTCATTTTCCTAATGTGATCTCGCTTTGTTCTCAAAAGGTTTATCTTTTGCTAAAGCTGTGGCCGATTGCTTCCCTCTCTCACATACATCATGCTTCTTTTATGTCAAGGAGCATGTCGGCCTTAGTAATTTCATTTGTGACTTGAAGTACATGTCAAGGTAGGACATAAAATATTGCTGAGGTTGGGATATGAGGATTGGATTACGAAATAAGTTAGAATCACATTTTGTGAATAAAAAGATTAGTGAACGAGGATAATATAATTCTTTCTCAAATTATTTGAATCAATTCCCCTGATTCTCTAGGGGCAAAGAAAAAAAGAAAATTCCCTGTTTCTCCAATCTCACATTATTGCATAAGGATCTTAACCAAACCGTATCACGGTATTCATTAGCATTGTATACGCTGCTTCATGACGTAGAAGTTATTCAAAGTAATAATAGTACCGCACATCATGTTTGAGCCCAGCATTACGACCCGCACAAAAGCCAACTTCACATAGAGCAAACCGCAGCATCTAGAGAACCGGAAGCTGTATCCACTCCCTAATTCGCAATGAATGCGAATGCCATCAGAATATAGAGAATCGCTATTGGCCAAGGCATGTCGCTAAGCAGGATGTACATTAACAGAATACACTTGACACTTTCAAGCCCAGCCTCAATGATGGTGGACACAACTTGGAACCTTGGGTCTACATCAAGCGCTCCCATCCTAATGGTTTTGAGCAGCCCGTAGAAACGCATGATTTTTGCACAGGTAATGTTGGCTGGAACACCCTTCAACTCAATGACTTGATCCAGGAACCCCACAAGGGAACAAAGGCGTCGCGTGCGTGGAACAATTCGATCTGCAAGGTCTACTCCATGCCTTGGAAATGAAATTAACAAACCAGTTGTTAGTATGCTTTGCAAAGAGTCTAACCTCTGTATATACAGCAGGTAATTTAGCCCATCTGGTGATCCACGGATAATTAAGCTACTGTAACTCTTCTTTTCGACAAAATGGAATGCCGGAGTACCGAGAAATACCTTCTTAACGCCTACAAACCTTTCCTAACCTTCTCTTACAGCACTTGTTCACAAAACAAGATCACCCAGACGCACAAAACTGCCAGGTAAGCCCCCTTGTTCATTGGGTAGAAACAGAGTAAAGCTAATCGCAGGTTTTATCTTTTCATATGGGAAAAAACTAATAAGATTTTCAATTAATACGTTGTTCTTAATATGAGTTTCTGTTGACAAAAGAAAGAAACAGTGTGTATATACGATTGTGTCTCTTCATCAATGTGACAGAATTTTTCCTCCTAGAAACAGAGGGTATATGTAACCAGACAAGGCCCATGCTTACTGGGTAGAAGCGAATTTTTGGCTAGAATCGAGAAACTGAGTCTTGGGCATTCGGGTAAGTTATGATAATGGACATGATCAGACATAGGTTCTAGAAAGAAAATCAGGATTTGTCATCATTTTGAGGTTGCCGAAGAGGTTATGATAGCTTGATGTCTGGCCTCAGGTAAGTTATATATATGGTTGATGTCTGGCCTCGAGTAAGTTATGGACTTGAGTTTTGGTCCGAGAATGTGCCCAAGTCTCTGTTCTAACTTCTACTCGAGACTTGAATAGCTTGTACCCGAGTCTTGCCTTCCAAGTTCTACCCCTAGAATCGGGCTTCTAAGAGCTGAAGATACGAGATCAACGGTCTCAAAGTAGGGTTTTACTGGAAGGCATGCCCAAACGTGGGGGCCCTCTTCCGAGGATGCATTTTCATGATTGCTTCGTTAGGGTAAGCAAGACAGCGAGCTCCAATGCTACTCTTCCTACTAAGCGTTTGAAGATTACCATTTTCTTATAACTTGACTAATTGCATGTAACTAATGTTCGGATTCTAAGATGAGTAGTAATTGGCAAAAAAAAGAGAGGGTAAGAATATGCACAATGGACATGAACAGACATGGTTAGGAACGCCTATGAGGCCCTGACGACGATGGCAGCATCAAGATTGGACGCAACTGTGAGGAGGAAATACAGAGGAGTGAGACAGAGGCCATGGGGGAAGTGGGCGGCCGAGATACGAGACCCTGTCAAGGCCTCGAAGGTGTGGCTCGGCACGTTTGACACGGCTGAGGGGGCAGCTCGGGCCTACGACCAGGCTGCCATCCAGTTCAGAGGCAGCAAGGCCAAGCTCAACTTCCCTGAGAATGTCCGGCTCCGGCAACAACCTGCTCCTGTGGCCTCTGCGGCCTTTCCAGCAGCAACCCACTTTGGTGTTTCCCGTGAGTTGCCGGCTTCCGGCAATTCCAATGCCATTGGCTATGAAGGGCAGGCTCCTACGCAGCCATTTCTTAAAAATGTTGCTGCTTATCAAGAACGACCGCAGGGACGAGCCATGTCTGGGTTCAAGTAAGTTATGAAAATGAGTTCGCTAAAGCTTACCTCTGACCTCCGAAATCTGCCGGCATCTCCATCAGCCTTCCGACCATGGAAAATGGAGAGTTGGAGAAGGAGATGAAATGTGGGAATAAGGGTTTCGGTCGGATGCTCTAGGAAAAAGAGGACCAAGTTTTTATAGGAAACGAGGCGGAGGCAATGATGGGGGGCTTTGAGGGTGTCCTGTTCCTTCCAAGATCGATTTGGCTTGTGCATGAATACTGAATGGGGGCGTGATTCCTTGATAAGCTCATCAAAGTGAATCCGCTGTTTAGCGTCCCCGAAAGAGAAAGGCTAATAATCGATGGAAAGTGCTTACTTGCGCCATGTTGGCTGCTTTAGAAAAAATAGCTTAGTCGCCTTGTCTGATGCTTTAGAAAAAATAGGTTAGTGATCTACGTAAAGTGCTTACTGGCGCCTTGTCGGATACTTTGGCTGCGCATGATAAAATTTCTGTTTTTTGATTTCTCTGTTCTCTCGTTCTCCGAAACAGATTTGGAACAAAAATCCGTTTGGTAACGCAATTTGATTTCTCTATTTTTGAAACATATTTATATTTCAGAAATAGATTTGAAAAAAAAATCGAAGCTAAAATTTCTAGCTTCTCGCTTTAAAATAGAAATTGAGAAATTTATTTCGACCAGAAATCAATTTCTGTTTCAAAATTTTGTCATGGGCACCCTTTAGGACTAGGTTAGTAATCGATAGAGACTGGGGTGGGGGCAAAGGTGGGGGACTTTGAGGGCGCCTTTCAATAGAATAATACTAAAACGAGCACTACCCCGTCCTGACGTCATTATTTCTTCTCTATTTTTCCTTTTCCTTTTTCCCCTTCTTTTTGTTAATAAATCCAGATTTCTACACGCGTGGTTTCTAATGACATAGGAATCAGCAGACAGCGCACCTCAAGCCATATTCGAGCTGAAGATCTATCTCTATCATATATGAAAGAGGTTGACAAATAACATTTAAAGAAAAATATAAAAAAATCCAAACTATACTCACTATAACATATTTATTCTGAACCTTTTTTATGTGCTATAAAAAACCTCAAATCATGCCCACTATAATATATTTACCCTATACTTTACTGAAAATTTATATTTATGTCACATATTTACCTTTCGTCAAGATAAATGATTTTTCAACCAAAATAATGTCATTTTTATGTTACTTAAGTCACGCGCTATGTCAATATTTTTGAGATAATTGTGTCATAGTGGATATAGTCTATAATTTTTATGGCTTTTGCCTTTTTTATTTGCTATTTTTTTATTTATATTTCTTCCTTTTGGTAAGACAAACTCATATTACTTGCAATAAATATCTGTGTGATACATGTAGTCAAAAGACAAATTTGCATTATTAATAAAATGTATGTGGTACGTTCCTTGCATGGATTGTCAATGGGGCCACTTTTGCCCCCATCAACTTCTTTTTTGGCTTAGTTAGGATGCGTTTGATAATATTTCTATTCAACATTTTTTTTCTATTTTTATTCTTTGGACAAGTTTATGAGTAGAAGAATATGTTTGATAATTGTATAAAATTTATATTCTCCAAAGAGAAAGAACATAAATGCGTTTGGAAGAACCCAAATTTTTTTATTCATTTTAACTATAAAAATGTCAGAAATGGAGACTTAACATTTCATATTTGGAAAAAACTGGACTTTTGTAAGGATTTAATTGATCAAGATATTCGAAGATGACTTTAGAATATCTAATGTAATAGTTAATCAAGGATGGATGGAAATGGCATAAAGAGTCCCACTAGTTTATAACTTTCAATATGAGGAGGTTGATAATAAATATATGTGCATTACAAAAATAATTGCATAGACCTTTTGAACTTTTTTAGCTACAAGAAAAAGAGTAAACTTTGCCTAATAGAATGAACAATGACGAAATAACTTAGGATGGAGGCGGTCATAAAGTTGGTATGCTTATTTGTACAAACTCATCGAATCTTCAACCAAATGACATCAGAAATCCATGGTTTCGATTGTTATGAACTCAAGACAAATGGTGATGCAAATGACTTATTCAAAGCCATCTAATTTTCAATTAAAACATAATTGCGGATGATCTTGAAGGATGTCTCCAATATAATTTGAGGGGAGTCATCAAGTTTTTGCGACCTAACATTGTTTTTAAAAGGAAATGGAGTAGAAAAATCCACATAGTAAAGCCTTAAAATCTTATTCAATTTTAAATCTAATTTTCATCAAAAGATTTTTACATTTTTATGCTAAACTAATTCCAAAATAGAATTAACATTAAAATCTAGTAAAACTGCTCAAAATCTAATTTCTAAGTTTTTCCTAAATTTCTGAATTTCTATTTAATTTTTTTATCCTAAAATATGGGACTTAGATTGAGTGAGGAGACCGGATCTTGTGTCGATTGTATGAAGACGAGCATTGGATTACGTTGAGCTTGCCTTTTTTAAAATGACTTTGTTTCTCTTTTTATTTTTGGGAACAAAGAAGTAGGATTTTTCAACTTATTGTTTTTGTTCCAAATTTATTTGCTGACTAAATTGGTCTGTTTCTATTTCTTAGCCACTGATATGTTTGGGGAAATAGAAAAATTAGCTAACGTTATCAAATAGATTTTTGTTCTTTTTTGGTTCTGGGAACTAAAAGAACAGAAAAAATAGAGGAATGGAACAGTCATTGAATAGGGTCTTATTGTGTAAACCTTGTAAGTAATTTCCTTTTCTTTCCTTGTTAATTAAATCCTAATTAATTAAAATCATTGTAGTGATGCACCCGATGTGAAATTAGGCTAGCTCTGTCCCTGCCAGCAAGGCACATATAGGTTATATTCCTGCAACGATCCATAAACTCATTGGATATGATTTACGCTAAATGCACGGTATCATACCGCGCATTAATTTTTTTTTTTTTTTTTGAATTTGACTTGCGGTTCTAGATGTGTTTATGTGAGTACATGAAGTTTGTAAAATTAGCTCATTGAAATGTGGTGCACTATGTTCGATCAGCCATATTCAGTCGACCCTTCATGCCAGACTGGAATTGGTAAGGACATGAAGCTATAGTTCTGATTATAACCGCGGGGCACACATAGGTGCATATACCGACGCGCCTGGTTTGACATCCATCGGGCTTCGCATCTTTGGATTAGTGACTCTGTCCATGACGGTGTTAATTCTCTATGCATCTGACGAGCGCGCCATGTCTGAAGCCGTTCAAGGTGGACTATCATTAGAGGTGTTAAATGGGTTGTGCAACCCATTTATGGACCCATTTAAGCATAAATGGGTCGTTAATGGGTCAGGCCTTGAGAAATAAGGCACCCTGATGGGTTTTAAAAATAAAAGAACTAAAATAAATGGGTCTTAAATGGGTACCCATTTACAAACTCATTAAAGTCTAAAGATGGGTTGTGCAACTCATTTATTTTTTTTTCTTCTTTTTTTCTTTCCTCTTCCTCCGGTCGCCGGCACGGCGATGGCCGGCGATGGCCGGCGACCGGCCAGGCGACCTTGAGGCAGGCTCGAGCCTCGCCCAACGCCGGCAAGCCTCGAGCTCCTTGGATCTAGCGAGGCGGAGGCCTCGCCCGACGCTGGCGAGCTCGAGTCTCACCAGATCTGGGGAGGCAACGGCCTCGCTGACGTCTGGTGAGGCTCGAGCCTCGTTGATCTGGCGAGACTCGAGCTCGCTGAGTAATAGCTCACTGAGTAATAGCTCACTGATGGAGTGTTCTTGTGCTGAAGATGAACAGGCGGGAAATGAGGGAAAGTACTTTGTTCCTAGTTTTCTTGTAATTGTATCCTTCGGAACTACAAAAATCCCAAGTTAGAATGGGATTCCAACTCAACACCCTGTAGGTTTGGTATAGCAATATTGCTCTTATTTCTAACACGATAACGATAACGTTCTGTCATCCCTTTCCCACATTAATCTCCACGTGGCACTACCTAGGCACCTATAAAATATACTTTTCTTTTCTCTCAAGATGACTTGAATTAAGGGATGCATGTTGGAGACGGGTGACGCAGAGTAACATGTCAATGGGGGCACATTTCAACGTTCATCACGTAAAAGTCTAGAAGTAAAACATCATATTGATTTAATATACAAAAGAAGAGAGGGGTTTGACAAAATCAATTGCTCGATAATAAGACGTCCTTAATTTGAAGAGACGATCCTAGTATTGCTATTTCATTATTAAGTAGTACCGACCATGGAATTGACTCGGAGCAAGGGCTTTTCCATGCTATCGGCTCGAGAACTCGGTTAGTACTACACTACTACAGGTTGTGCTGGTGGATTACAGTACTAATTCACTTCAGATAGCTGATTAACTACGATTCCACCCCTGGATCATCGATATGAAAATATATGTTGGGATTAGGTCAGTTTCAAATTGTTGTACCTTTAGGTGGCATAACCTTGATATTTTATTGCACTGTTATATGCTGTATAAGCTTTTAAGTTGAAATTTTAGTGTTGCTTTGATCAATGAATTTGGCATTTAAATTTCGGAACCAATTAATAAACAAGGACAAAAAGCACTCCTGTCTGCCTGCTTTAGCTTTCACCTCCTTTCGCTTGGCAACATTTTAAAAGTAGAAGCAGCCGCAATACATTGTAAACAACTTTTTTAGAAGAGCAAAAGTCACTACAAATCCTAAATTATATCTATTGTAATATATATATCATAAACTTTTTTCTGTGACACCAAAAAATTTCAAATTTATACTTTTGTAACACATTTATCATCCGTTAAAATTTTGTTAACAAGAACCGTTAAAAATCTGCTTACGTGGATACCGGAAAGCCAACAATATTGATATCGTGTCTATGTGACTTAAGTGAAATACAAACAACATTATTTTGGATAAAAAAAATCATTTAATAAAACTTTGACGGAGGATAAATATGTTACACAAGTACAAATTAATGGTTTTTTATGTCATAAAATTTTAGGGTAAATGTGTCATGGTGGGCATGATTTGGGGTTTTTGATATTACAAAAAAAATCAAAATAAATGTATTATGGTAGATATAATTTGAGGTTTTCTATGGCTATTTTCCTTATATTTAACCTAAAACTAGAGCCCGAATAAGTTATATGATTTTTGGATGGCGAGGGTTAGACTTTCACCATCTTTATCCCTTGTTCATAACCCGACTCCCAAGCTCACTCACTAACTTGATGAGTTGGTTCATGGAACTATCCATTTTTCAAATGCAACAATATGAGGAGAAAAAAAATACTAAAAATGAATTTCGAGACAAGTCGGGTATGTGTCAATTTGCTTTGGAAATAAATGGGTCAATTTGGTCAGCCCATATATGGCCCAACCGAATACATCCATTTGACTAGCCTACTCAGCATATTAAAGGTCATGCATCTTACCTTCCTAATGTGATTTTGCTTTCTTCTCAAAAGGTTTATCTTTTGTTAGAGTTGTAGCTGATTGCTTTCCTCTCTCACGTACAACATGCTTCTTTTATGTCAAGGAGCACGTCGGGCTCAGTTAATTTCATTTGTGGCTTGAAGTACATGTTAAGGTAGGATGTACAACATTACCAAGGTTGGGATACGAGGATTGGGTTACGAACCAAGTCAAAATCACATTTCATGAATAAGAAGATTAATGAACGAGGATAATACAATCCTTTTCCAAATTATTTGAATCAATTTCCCTGATTCTCCGGGGCCAAAGGAAAAAAAAAAATTTCCTGCTCTTCCAATCTCACAATATTGCATGGGGATCTTAGCCAAATACCATCATAGCATTCATAAACATTGTATATATGTAGAAGGTATTCAAAATTATAACAGTACAACAGAAAAGTTCATGATTGAGCCAGCATTAGGATCCGCGAAAAAACGAGCACAAAAGTCATGCAAACCAGAAACTGTCTCTCTACTTTGCAATGAATAGGACTGCCATCAGAATACAGAGAAGGGCAACTGACCATGGCATGTCGCTGAGAACGACATACATTAACAGAACGCATTTGAGACTTTGAAGCCCAGCGTCAATGACGGTATACACAAGTTCGAACCTCGGGCCTACATCAAGCTCTTCCATCCTGATGGCTTTGAGCAGTCCGTAGAAACCCATGATTTTCGCACAAGTATTGTTAGCTGGAACACCCTTCAACTTAATGACTTCATCCAGGAACCCCACCAGGGAACGAAGGCGTCGTGTGCGTGGAGCGATTCGATCTGCAAGGTCAACTCCATGCCTTGGAAATGAAATTAACACCAGTTGTTAGTATGCATTGCAGAGAGTCTAACCTCTGGATATACTGCAGGTATTTAACCCATCTAGTGATCCACGGATAATTAAGCTACTGAAACTCGTCTATTCGACAAAATGGAAAGCCAGAGTACAAAGAAATACTTCTTAACGCCTACAAACCTTTCCTATCCTTCTCTTACAACACTTGCTCACAAAACAAGATCACCCAGACGCACAGAATTGCCAGGTAAACCCCCCTGTTTATCGGGTAGAAACAGAGTAAAGGTAATTTCAGGTTTTATCTTTTCATATAAGGAAAAACTAATAGGATTTTCAATTAATTCGTTGTTCTTAACATGAGTTTCTGTTGACAAAAGAAACAGTCTGTATATCAATTGTGTCTCTTCATCAATGGGACAGAATTTTCCCTCCTAGAAACAGAGTGTATATATAACCAGACAAGGCCCATGCTTACTGGGTAGAAGCCAAGTCTTGGCCAGAATCTGGAAACCGAGCCTTGGGCATTCAGGTAAATTATGATAATGGACATGATCAGACATAGGTTCAGGAAAAATAATAATCAGGATTTGTCATGATATTGAGGTCGCCGAAGAGGTTATGATAAAGCTGATGTCTGGCCTCAAGTAAATTATGATATATGCTTGTTGTCCGGTCTCAAGTAATTTACGCGACTGATTTTTTTTTTCCGGGAATGTGCCCAAGTCTCTTTTCTAGCTTCTACTCGAGACTTGAGTAGCTTGTACCCGAGTCTTGCTTTCTAAGTTCTACACCTAGAATTGGGCTTTCAAGAACTGAGCAAACGAGATAAAAATGCATGGGACATGGGACAAGTTTGTTGTAATTATGGTTATAATTATGGTTAATGGATCAACGGAAGCCAATAAATTAAGATACGTTTTTTCTATTCACGTATCTCTTTTTGGATTCACGAATTTCCTATAGTTTTATGTTTACGTATCTATTGAATTCATGAATTTCCTAGATTCATGTATCGTTTAGTTCATGTATTTATTGAGTTCATGAATCTCTTAAATTCACGTATCTTTGGATACATGAATCTCTTGGATTCACGTATCTCTTTATTCATGAATCTCGTGGATACACTCGTCTATTTAATTCATATATCTCTTTAGTACATGAACTAAAATTCTCTATAAATAGATATGAGCATAGAGCTTCATGATGGTGTAGAGTTTTGGTTTTTCTGACTTGATTCCAAAAGGCTTTACTCTTCTGATTTGTCTGAGTATGCTAGTTCAATTGAACGGTTCGATAGAGTCCTGTTTGCATAGTGTTAATCCAAACAGGTTCGAGGTGTTGTATCTTGGGAGGCATAGTTCGTGAATCTGCGGAGCACCATTGGCAGGAACTAATCGCCTTAAGGAGATTCGGTTATCCGTACCTCACCTCCAATTTTATGTTATTTTTCCATGATATCTTATTTTATTCTTCTCCAAGAGTTGTAAGTTT